>CM060403.1:18458556-19846410 GCA_030545235.1 Helianthus tuberosus
ATAAAAAAGCTATGTACCAAACTTTCGATATAATTTAATTAAGCAAGTCGAGTCACCAAAAATTTTCAAGAGTACAAATAGTAATAAAGATAGAAATAAAATATAGTTAAATATTAATGAGAACAAAATGAATATTTGAATGCCTAAAATATTTTTAAATTAATATTAATGAGAACAAAATTAATACATAGTAATAAAAGAGTAAATTATCTTTCTACTTTGTTTTTTTTTTTCACAAATTTAAATTGTTAGTGTATTATTATATCTATAATAATAAGAGTAAATTACAATTTTGGCCCCTGTGGTTATTTCATTTTTACCCTTTTATCCCAAAAAAGAATCTTTTAACATTTAAGCCCCCAATGTCTTTTTTCTAACCATTTTGGCCCCTAAATGTAAATGGATGGGGTTAGTGTTAGGACCCAAAAGGGTTAGAAAAAAAAGACGTTGGGGCTCAGATGTTAAAAGATTTCTTTTTGGGCTAAAAGGGTAAAAGTGATATAACCACATGGGTCAAAATCATAATTTAGTCTAATAGTAATAGTAAGGGTCTGTTTGGTATGCGGTAATGGAATGGACGAAAGAATGGAATGGACGAGGTAATGGAATGGACGAGGGAATGTAATGGATCATTACCATTCCATGTCTTGTTTGGTTACCATGTGTGAATGGAATAAATTATTATTATGTATTGTTCGGTAGGCAAGAAAAACAGAGTAATAATGTCACACCCCAACCGATGGCGGAAACATCGGGGCGTGGCACTGAGCGAAACAGATTGTCCAGAAGTTTCCATAACAACTATAATTACCAATTATTTAAAGCAACATGTCCCATACCATGTCATAAAAGATAACATAATTATTACAGACAAGATCTAGTCAAATTGTTCTGTTCCGACAACTCAGATTTCAAATACAGACAATTGTTTATTTGTTTCTAGACCTTTCCTAGCCTCGATTTCACAGCAAGCCAAGCATATAAACATCCTAAGCACCTGTCACATACGTTAAAGTAAAAGTCAATACACATAGTGTAAAGGTGAGCATACAAGTTTGATAATAGCATATAGAGTTCAAAATCGTAACGCATAACCAGCACGTACACAGTGTGAAATGAAGCACGTAAGTTATCGACATGAACCTATCAACACCAATGACTGCGGGTTGACTGCCCAAGGCAGTTCGTAATACACTCTCACCACCGTGAGCCATGTAACAAATTGTCCTTAACAACCCTTGAGTGAACAGGTACTGAGTCCAAACTATAGTACTATCGTTGCTAAGGCAGGTAGACATCATTTCATGTGTAAACATAACAAACAAGCATTCATTAAGTAACGTATAACATGCGGTATCGGTTAGCGTTAAAGTATTGCGTAGTGTGTTTGATGTGCTTTAGTATAAGTAACGTATGTAACACCTAAAAGTGCGTAAAGCAAAAAGGGTTCGAGTATACTCACAGTGATTGATGGATTGAAGGGAGCGCTAGAGAGTAAGGTTAGCCTGATCAGAACGATAGCATAAACGATAAGCGGTGCGTAAAACGATACAAGGTGTCATTGGATCGAACATCAATCCGATCGGGTGGCAATCCGATCGGGTGGCTGGTCGATCGGATGAATATCCGTTCAGGTGGTCACTCGATTGCATAGTCATCTCATTTGGGATGGATGTGTTTGTGTATGATGGCTTGTCTTTTGAAGTTTTCGTTGTAGCATTTTGAAAATGGATAAGTATCTCTACCATTCAAGTCGGTCGATCGGACGGCAGTCCGATCGGACAACAATCCGATTGGCGAGGCTTCTCAGGTTTGAGAACAAATTCACAGCAGGACGGTCACTCGATCGGATGGCTATCCGATCGGGTGGCAATCCGTTCGGAGTGAACATGTTTGAAAATCATTAAGTCTCTAAACGTCACATGATCGGACGGTTACTCGATCGGATGGCAATCCGATCGGATAGTAGTCCGTTTCAACGTTCAGGACCTTAATTAGTTTGAGAAAATGGTTTAAGGATAGAACCAAGTGCAGCCCGATCGGACAGCCGGTCGATCGGGTGGCAATCCGATCGGGTGGTAACCCGATCGGACGGTAGTCCGTTCCGATGGTCTGATTGTTCTAACATTGGTTTCTGTTTGGAGTGTCGTAGTTCTGACTGAGGCGTTTTGATGCCTTGTTTGTACAACGGGACCTTTATCTCGTCCCAAGTGAGCTGGCCGGACAGGAATCACCCTGGTCCGAACAGTTCCCGGTTAAAGTTGGTTGTTCATGTTCAAACCCGAAATCAACATCTCGTGGATAGAATCCAGATCTTGAACCAACACGTCAACACGAAAGAGTAGAAGGTTAGAAAAAGCTCTGATTATATCTGTTTTGAGTGCAGTGAGTGTAAAAGAGTTGAAAGAAAGTTGGAAAACCATCTTTCAATCCTTTTCACCATGGATATGTTCAGATCTATGAAAGATCTTTGTTTATTTGTGTGGAAATCGTTCAGATCTAAGTTGTTCTTGGTTGATTGAAGCCAAAACATAAATTTTATAAGAACACCATGATGACATCATCCTAGAACACCTCAAATCTAGTGATTTCACGCTTAAAACTTAAGATTTAAAAGATAGAAAGGTGTAGGAGTGCGTGTAGATTAAGAAAGTACAAGATTTAGGTGGAAAACATACAAAGAATCGCGAGAAATCTGAAGAAAAGTGGGCAAGAAGCGCTGGTCGGACGAGAGGTGTAGAAAAGGTAAGTTTGTGATGTTGACATGGGTATTTATAGGGTTTCCATAAAAGGAAAGGGAAGGAGAGGGCTGGTCGATCGGGTGGCAGCTCGATCGGCTGGCCACTCGATTGGAGTGAACGGCGCGATGGGTTTTGAGATTTCGATTCGATTGTTGAGCGTTGCGATGCGATAGAGTTTCCTTTTCAAATTACTTTTAATCCCAACTACTATATCAACATATAATCATCCTTAATTGACTTGCGTTTAGCGTTTGCGATTCGATTGCGATTGAGTTTCGGTTGCGCTTTGATTAATCACCCCACATAAACATAATTAAACATGCACAAGTAACACATAAGGCACACACACACATAGAATAATATCCGGAACGCGTAATTCGAGTTGTGAGTGCGATTGCGATCAGCGATAAGGCGATAAAACATGCGATAAATATCGAATAAACCTCGATTATTAATAAGTACTCCACATAATACAACTAACGTAAAGCATAAAAGACTATATACGGGTCAAAGAAGTCAAAACAGGATTTGAGCAAGGAGTGACAGATCGCAATCAGCAATCTTGTCTCCCTTTGACTTCAATCTTGACTTTGACTTTCACTTTCGAAACACGGGGTGTTACAGCCTCCCCTAGTTGAGGGAATTTAGTCCCGAAATTAGGCCGAAGCTTTAACAAACAACTGCGGGTACTTCGCATTCATGTCTCTTTCGAGTTCCCAAGTGAACTATGCGCCTCGTTTGCCTTCCCATCGGACTTTCACAATGGGAATGTGCGAGCATCTGAGCTGCTTGGTTTGGCGATCCATGATTTCGACAGGCTTCTCCACGAAGTGTAGTGTTTCGTTTACTTGGAGATCATCAAGGGGTACAATTAAATCATGCTCCGCCAGGGACTTTCGAAGGTTCAAAACGTGGAAAGTCGGGTGGACGTTATTAAGTTCCTCCGGTAGTTCGAGTCTGTAGGCGACTTTTCCGATCCTTTCCAGAATCTTAAAAGGTCCAACATATCGAGGCGCTAGTTTCACTTCTTGCCGAATCTGACCACACCCTTCCAAGGTGATACCTTTAGGAGCACGTAGTTGCCAACGTCAAAGTCAAGGGGCTTGCGTCGTCTATCGGCGTAACTTTTCTGACGACTCCGAGCTTTCAGCAGATTGTCTCGAATTTGGAGGACTTTGTTAGTCGTTTCTTGTAGTAGCTCAGGATCGGTTAATTGCGAGTGCCCGATCTCGTGCCATACAATAGGCGATCAACATTTTCTTCCGTATAAAGCCTCAAACGGTCTCATTTGAATGCTGGAAGGATAATTGTTATTATACGAGAATTCAACTAACGGCAGGTAAGCGTCCCAATTACCACCGAAATCTATGACACACGAACGGAGCATGTATTCAAGAGTACGAATCGCTCTCTCAGTTTGGCCGTCGGTTTGGGGGTGGAATGCGGTACTTAGATTAAGCGTAGTACCGAGAGCCGTTTGAAACGTCTCCCACAGGCGTGAGGTAAACCGAGCATCACGGTCAGAGATGATGTCGCGAGGCGTCCCATGTCGACAAATGATCTCATCGGTGTAGATTCGAGCTAATCTTTCTACCTTCTAGTCTTCTCGTATTGGCAAAAAATGAGCAGATTTGGTCAAACGGTCAACGACAACCCAGATGCTGTCGTGACTTGATGGCGTGCGTGGAAGTTTTGTTATGAAATCCATAGCTATGCTTTCCCACTTCCACAGGGATCGGGGGTTGTTCGAGTAAGCCAGAGGGTCTTTGGTGTTCAGCCTTGACTTTCGAGCAAGTCAGGCACTTCCCGACGTAGAGAGCAATATCCCTCTTCATGCCCGGCCACCAGTACTTGTAGCGAAGGTCCTGATACATTTTATCGGCACCGGGATGAATAGAGTACCGAGATCGGTGGGCTTCGTCCATCAATATCTGTCGTAAATTGGTCCGCTTAGGGATCCAAATTCGGTCCAGAAAGTGGAATATCCCATTCGACTTATTCACAAGCTGGGCTCCATCGTGGTAGATTCTTTCCTTCTTCAGAGTGCGCTCGTTAAAACAGGTATGTTGGGCTTCACGGATGAGGGTTTCGAGATCGTATTGGGCTTGGATATTTTGAATGCTGATCAGATAGCTCCGTCTGCTGAGGGCGTCGGCAACGACATTTGCTTTGCCTGGGTGATAAATGATCTCACAGTCGTAATCGTTGAGAAGTTCTACCCCTCGGCGTTGATGCATATTAAGTTCCTTCTGGTCAAAGATATGTTGTAGGCTCCTATGATCAGTGAAGATCGTACACTTGGTACCATACAGGTAGTGTCGCCAAATCTTTAACGCAAAAACAACTGCGCCTAGCTCGAGATCATGGGTTGTATAGTTCTTCTCATGGATTTTGAGCTGACGAGATGCGTAAGCAATGACCTTGTCTCGTTGCATGAGGACACAACCAAGACCAAGGTTCGAGGCATCACAATAGACAATAAAGTCATCGTTTCCGTCGGGTAAAGTGAGAACGGGAGCATTGCAAAGCATGTGCTTGAGGGTTTGGAAACTAGGCTCTTGTTCAGTTCCCCAAACAAAAGGCTTGTCTTTATGCGTGAGAGCGGTAAGCGGCACAGCGATTTTTGAGAACCCTTCGATAAATCGACGATAATACCCCGCTAGTCCTAGGAAAGAACGGACTTCAGACTGGTTCTTAGGTGTAATCCAACTCTTAACTACTTCAATCTTCGTGGGATCGACGTGAATACCTTGACTATTGACAATGTGACCTAGGAATTGAACATCCTCCAGCCAAAATTCGCACTTGGAGAACTTGGCATAGAGTCGATTTCCCTGGAGTAGCTCGAGAACCAAACGTAGATGTTGCGCGTGTTCGGCTTTCGACTTGGAATAGATCAAGACATCATCGATGAACACGATGATGAAGTGGTCGAGATAAGGTTTACACACGCGATTCATCAGATCCATGAAAACCGCGGGTGCGTTGGTTAAACCAAAAGGCATAACAACGAACTCATAGTGACCGTATCGGGTGCGAAAAGCGGTTTTGGGTATATTCTCCTCTTGAATGCGTAGTTGGTGATAGCCTAAGCATAGATCGATCTTCGAGAAACATGTAGCACCTTGTAGCTGGTCAAACAAATCATCGATGCGAGGCAGGGGATAGCGATTCTTGATTGTCAACTTATTCAATTCCCAATAGTCGATGCACATCCTGAACGACCCATCCTTCTTTTTGACGAAAAGGACTGGTGCGCCCCATGGAGAGGTGCTCGGGCGAATGAAGCCTTTATCAAGCAGTTCCTGGAGCTGACTCGAGAGTTCATGCATTTTGGACGGAGCGAGTCGATAAGGAGCTCTAGCAATGGGGTTTGCTCCAGGAATGAGGTCGATACGAAAGTCGATATCACGACTTGGCGGGAGTCCGGGGAGATCATCAGGAAAGACGTTGGGGAATTCGCAAACAACAGGTACTTGGCTTACCGCCATTTCTTCTTTTCCTTCTCCGCTACTACGATGTTAGCCAAGAAAGCTCTGTATTCCTTGCGGAGATACTTGCTAGCTTAGACACATGACATGAGCTTGAGACCTTTCGAATCAGTTTCGCCATAAACACATAGTACATCACCATTTGCGAGCGAGAATCGAATCATTTTATCGAAGCACACAATTTTAGCATGGCTTTCACGAAGAAAGTCCATGCCTACTATGACGTCAAAACTTCCAAGTTGCATTGGAATAAGGTCGATTGGGAAGATGTGATTGTTGAGCTCAAGTGTACAATCACGAAGAATAGAATTGACGGCGACAGTTCTTCCGGTGGCGACTTCGACATCGAACGTCGAGGGGAGATGGGAGCGCTTACGATTAAGGAGCTTCTCGAATTCGAATGACACAAAACAGTTATCAGCTCCACTATCAAACAAACACGAAGCATAAATACCATTCACAAGAAACGTACCATTGACCACGTTGTTGTCAGCTTGGGCTTGGCGCGCATTGATGTTGAAAGTTCTGGCGCGGGCGGCTTGTTGCTGTTGCTGTTGAGGCTGTTGCTGTTGCTGTTGAGGCTGTGGCACTTGCTGTTGCTGTTGCTGTTGCTGTTGCTGTTGCTGAGGCTCTTGTTTCACAACCCTGTTTGGGCACATGTTCGCGAAGTGGTTGGGATCACCACACGCAAAGCAGAATCTGGCGTTGATCGCGGGTGCCTGAGCCGCTAGTTGGCATTGAGGAGCTGGAAGTAGAGCTTGATGAGCAGTAGCTTGAGCTGGTGCTTGCCGAGGACCAGTACGGCAATTAGCAGTGAAGTGGCCGTACATATTGCAGTGCACGCAGAATCGACAGGCGATACCCACCGGGTGATGATAAGTACATGTCGGGCAGGCAGGGTGGGGACCGGTGTATGCACGCTTTGCAGGCGGTGCATAGGTAACTGGTGTTGGTCGGTGCTGAGCCTGCTGCTGAGCCGGTACGGCTTGAAGTGGAGCAGCAGTAGTAGTGACAGCACAGTTCTTGTTGCTGGAGTTGCTGTTGTTGTTCTTCTTCTTGCGTCGAGAGGACTTTGATGATTGAGCGGTGGCGGGTTTAGCGGTTGGTGCGGTGGTAGCTTGATGCAAGTTCTTGGTAACTTTATCCCAAAATCTAGCTTTAACTCGCTTGTCGTTGATTTCCGCGGCAAGCAAGTAGGTTTCTTCGATCGTTGCTGGCTTGGCAGCATGCACGAAATCTGTAACATAATCTGGCAGAGCTCGGATGTACTTCTTGTTTGTCATGTTAGCAGTCTTGAATTGGTCGGGGCAGATGATACTGAGCTGCTTGAAGCGAGCAGTCATGGCAGCGTTGTCACCATCTTTCAGCTTGATGTGCCAGAATCCGTCCTCCAACTTCTGGCGCTCATAGGGAGGGCAGATATAACAACCCTCCCGAATATTTTTCTGACACCCTAATATGTTTTAAAATACCCCTATATGTCTTAAAATACACCCCGTATGAGAAAACCGAGCCCAAAATATATCATGCCATTAAAAAAATAAAAATAAAAATAAGACAATGGGTTTCAGGCGGGCCGCGTAAGCCTTCGCTTACATCTACGCGGGCCGCGACAACTTAAAAGTCCAGCGAACCCCTGTGTTGACACGTGTCTTAATGCGTGTTGAACCTATAAGCTGACCCGGATCACCTACGCCTTTGACCTGGTTTGACGCGGGCCGCGTAGCCCTTTGTTATCATTTATGCGGGCCGCGTAAAAGCTGAAATCAGGCCCTATATAAAGGAGGCCTCGGGTTTCAACTCAAATCGTTCAAATTCTTTTCTGTATCTCGACTTTCTAAAGTTATAGGCATAATATTCGAGTATAATTCCCTCTAATTAGCGAGGTTCTGCTCCATTGTAAGTATTATAACCCCATTTTCGTATTAGATACGCTGCCCGATTGATTTAGGGTTTCGTAACAACTCTCGTGGTTCTGCCCTACGTAGCTGTTGGAATACCGTCTCGGGGAAGGTATCGTTAATATAATTAAAGGGTTATTATACTAACATATGTACATTTGTGTAAATTATAGATTAAACCCAGGAAACCCTTACACGAAGTCTAAGATAGCAATATGAGTTTATCTTCTTTTTGTTAATCTTTTTGTAACAATTTTCCAAAACCTTAATGCTTTACAATATGATTAAGCAGTGATTGAGTCTTTGTAGTTCTTCAATTACTGCCGGTATGTTGGGGTTTTGTATACAAAATGTGGAACACGTTACCATTGGACGACGAGTTAGCTAATGTGTAATATGACCCACCAGTCAGGATTGACAGTACTGAATGAGTAATTGTGTAGAAATAAACAATGTGATCGCTCTCAATACTGTGTTAATTGATAAAATGTTTCTTGATTAAACTGGGATTCACTCACCAGTATTTCCCACTGACAAATGTTTTTAAAACGCGTTTCAGGTAACACAATGTGACAGCCAATTAGTAAAAAGCCAGCTGGAGAGCACTGACGGCTTGGAAAAATGTGGCTATAAAAGTTACCTAAAGGATGATGTTTTAAATTCAATAAAATAGGGTTTATCCCTATAAGCGTATTGTAATAAAGAAACTTGGGTTTACCCAATTGGTTATTAATATAAATTATGGTGGTTTTACTCTGATAAACACTTCCTAACTACGGTCCTGATGAAATTTCCGCTGCCAAATTAATAAATTAAACAAACTGATACCACCACAAACAAATGTTCGCAAACGCCCGTTCCCGGGACAGATAAGGGGGCGGGGGTTGCGACAGAAGGTGGTATCAGAGCCTAGCCACTGATTCAGCCACAGGAGTGTTCTGCTGACATCAATATATTATTTAAATTGTTAGGAAACAAATTCTTAAAATATGTGAATATCTGTATTTTATTGTTATGTGTTATTTGACTATTTGTTAGTTTACAGTAAGAGTGATCAAGGACCCTCAGACGTGTATCGTCAGCTGTCCGATTCACCTAGGAGTGAAGGTACCTCTTCCCAGCCTACCCTCTCTGGGTATTCCGATGATTAGGAAGAAGGGATATTTGCTTTTAAAGCTCAGTCAGAAGAGCCATTCCCTCAGAAAAAGAGAGGATAGTTCAGTAAGGGAGCCTTTGAGCGTAGAAAAAGAATGCGAATGTTGCAACAGCAAAGAGCCCTAGCAGCCGTTAAGCGAGAGTCAGATGCCCATACACAGGATATGCTTAATAGAAGCCTAGCGAATTTCCATATCCTAGCAACAACTGCTGCCGACCCAAGTCTGGAACAACTAGTAGCCCCACAACCCTTACCTTTAATTCCCACTCAGCCGATGGAGGTAGAAATGCATGATTTCAATCCTGAGGAGATACCTAGGATACCAGCCCCTAATCCTTTAGACACAAATTATAATCCATGGTTTGATGATCTTAGGGATTATGTGCCACGTTACCATCTAAATGACGAAACCTTGCCGAACATAGCAGCGTATCCAGGTCTGGACCCTCTAGATCCCTATTATGACAATGACGAATACATCAGGGAGATTTTAGAAAATCCGTACCCTCAGGAGAATCCCAGGCCACAGTATTCAGACCAGCACCTGCACCCCCAATGAGTGCAGAGAACTTGCAAGAACTCCGAATTTTCGGAGAAGAAATCATAGAAAGTAGTGAGAGGATGAGGTATGTAGGAGAGCAACTCGTATAGAAATACGATGAGCGTCAGATGGATTTCGGGGGAAATCCATATCCATGAAAGTGATGGTGAAGTTGGTAATAATAATAAAATAAATAAAATATGTGTAATAATAATAAATCTATCGTAGTATAGACCACTTTATGGTTAACGAGGCATAATAATATTGTAATTTTTAATTTCCTGTTTTAGTGTGTATTTGACGCATACTATATGAAAAGAGTAAAGTCGCAATGCTCGACGCTTTTGACCAATATGTGTATTATGTGGTTGTTACTTAAACTATTAATTTTCTTGTGATATTAATACGTGATAAATGTTTAAAATTCAGATGAACGACAAAGTAAACCAGGGAAATCTGAATAATGATAACCAGAGTAACAATAACTCGGGTAACGAAATTCCAAACAACAATTGAAACCAAGTGGATAACAGTGCCATCCAATACATAGTGGCACAAGGAATATAGATGTGATGCCATATATTATTCAAACGGTTAGAGAAGCAGAAAATAAAAGTAAACATGATAGCAAGCGACCTTCCGAACCCGAAAACAACGTAAACAATGGACCAGTACTTCAAATGCCCATTCCCAAAAGAAGAAGAACCGTGTCTTACGGTTGTTCTTATAAGGAATTGTGGTCTTGTAAACCAATGGAATTCTCAGGAAACGAAGGGGCCATTGCAACCCTATGCTGGATAGAAAAAACTGAGGCAGTCTTAAGAATAAGAAAGTGTGTAGAAGAAGATAAGATAATGTTTGCTTCCAATTTGTTTAAGAATTCAGCACTAAAATGGTGGAATACTATTCTACAGACTAAAGTAAGTAATAGAGCATACAATATTAAATGGGAGGAATTTAAAAACATGGTAGAAAGGAAATTCTGCCCTCCTAATGAAAAACAACAAATAGCAAACAAGTTCTTAAACCTTAGAATGACTGGTGTGGATAGTAAGGGATACACTAAGTTATTCTTTGAATATGCTAGAATAGTGCCAAACCTTGCTTCACCCGAACCAGTGTTAATCTCCCGTTATATCTGGGGATTAATCGGGGAGATAAGACACGTAGTCAAGGCAGCTAGACCTTAAACCATAGAAGAAGCTGCAGAACTAGCCAATATCTTGACAGATGAATTAATCCATACACGAGAAGAAGATCAAAGGAGGAACCTAACCCAGAAGCTCACACAAGAATTTCGTTCTGGAAATTCCAACCGTGGGAAAAATATAGGTTCTACCTCTACACCCTACTGCAAGAATTGCAAAAGAAAGCATTCAGGAAGATGCTCCATATACTGTAACTTTTGCAAAATATCGGGACACAAGGAAGAAGACTGCAGGAAGAAAGCTAATAACAGGACATGTTACAACTGTGGAGAACAAGGTCATATCAAGCCTAAATGCCCAAAATTAGTTCCGGCTACAAACAACAAGAATACCAAAAAATGCTAGAGCTTTCGTCCTAACGGCAGAAGAAGCAAAGATGATCCCGGATGTGATCACTGGTACGTTTTTAGTTAATGACATTTTTGCTAAAGTATTATTTGACTCTGGTGCAAACCAAAGTTTTATTAATACTTCATTTTGCAAACTTCTCAATCAATCATTAAGTAAACTACCACAAGAATGTTTGGTAGAGACAGCAAATGGTGAAACCATTAGAATTTCTGAAATATTGCAGGGAGCAAGAATAGAAATTCTAAATCAAAAATTTATTGCAAACCTTTACCCAATGAATCTGGCAGGATTTGATGTAGTATTAGGAATGGATTGGTTAATAGCCAATAAAGCCAGTATTTTGTGTGATCAAAAGTCGATACAAGTAAATTCACCAAAGGGTGAACAGATCACAATTAAAGGATATAAAACTTCTAAATCCACTAAATTCATCTCTATGATAAAAACAACAAGTTACATAAGAAAAGGATCATTAGTGTATTTGATTTCTATAATCACTAACACTAAAGGAAAAGAATTAAGGGATATCCCAGTAGTATCTCAGTTTTTAGATGTATTTCCAGAAGAATTACCAGGGCAACCTCCAGATAGAGAAGTTGAATTCAGAATCCATTTACTACCAGGAACAGCACCAATTGCCAAAGCACCTTACCGTATGGCACCTGCAGAAATGCAAGAACTAAAGAAACATTTAGACGAATTACTAGAGAAATGATTCATACAACCCAGTTCATCACCCTAGGGAGCGCCAATCTTATTCGTTAAGAAGAAGGATGGATCAATGCGTATGTGCATTGACTACTGTGAATTAAACAAAGTCACAATTAAGAATCGGTGTCCATTACCAAGAATTGATGATCTGTTTTGTTAGGGGTCATTTTCTTAACATACGTATCCTGATTAATATCCTGCCTTTGTTTGTTTGTCTGTGGCCAGGATGCTGGAAGAGGATATTGCTAACATCTTGGGCGATATCCTGAGGCTTATTAAATTAACCACGTGCAGGTTGAAGGCTGAGACTTGCTAACGGTCAAGAGGACTTCTTCTCCTCAAGACTCGGACGAATTTGTTGAGGAAGAGACGTTGAGCCCGAAAGACCAGGTCTACAACGTTCGAAGAAGGAATATTCGGTGGATCCCGCAAGTTTAGGGTAGTTTGTTATTTTATCTTTACTATAAGTAGATGGGGGCGGATCAGCTTAGAACACACAATTTTTCACTAACAATCTCATACGCTTACACTCTCTAGCTCATTGCAAACACCACACTTGTATTCAAGTTTCGTTGTAACACTTAGTCGATCCGCACCACATCCTGCACTGTATCCTGATTTTTGAAGCAATAGAAGAACTAGGCAGCTGCGATTGTCAGCTCCCGAGGTTTTATGCCGGCGATCTAGATTGATCAAGGGCTTTCCTCGTACATCCCGTGTCGTTTACTTTACTTTTGCTCATTGTTTGATCATAGATACAGCTCTATATCCTGAGCCGTATCCCGAAACTGTTTTTACAATTAACTTGATTAACATATTTTCGACACTCATTTCTAGCACACTACCTCACTTAACTAATTTGATCACTTAATTACTTCGGTAATTTTTGACCAAAACAATTTGGCGCCCACCGTGGGGCAAGTGGTGCTCTCCTTACTAAAAAATTTTGTCAAATCGTTAATCGGTTTTCTATTTTCAAAACTTTTTGCCACATTGTCCACAATGGCCTCAAGATCAAACATGAGTTCCTCTACTGTGTCTGCTATGACTTCTGCCACTACCGGTTCGGTGCTTCCACCACCTCCTCCAAGGATGCCAGCCTCTACACAATCTCAAGATGTTATCCCTACTCGGAGTGTCCAGGGATCTGCTCCCGTTTTAGCTTCTAATGATGAAATTTTAACCTGATTTGGAAGTGTGCAGGAACAAATGAGGCAGCAACAGGAAACAAACCAAATGCTTTTGAGGGAAATACAACTCCTGAAGTCTGGCTCGAGCAGATCTGCTGAGGACAATGTCACTCCATTACACCCCAGAGCGTTGAACTTTAGTTCAGCTGTATATACCGAGGATAACAGGGGGAATATCGTGCCCAGTCTTCCTCAGAATCATACTCCTGAAATACCCTCATCGGTCAGGATGTCAACCATGAGGAGCTCAGGATATGCTTCAGGATATGGGCAAAATCCTCCAATGGGTAACGTGTCGAATAATAATAATACTCATGCTACTAACAGTGGTGGATCTTTGCAGGATACAGGTGTAACATCAGCACTTACCAGGGAACTTCAGAAGTTGAAGGACATGATATCTAGTGTACCTGGGGTGGTCCAGCCGATCCCGGAAGTGTCTCAAGACAGCCACAAGATATCTTGTTTTGCGTATCCTATCTGTGATGCTGAGATCCCAAAGAGATTCCAAACTCCCAACATGAAGCTTTATGATGGGAGTACGGATCCTGAGGAGCATATTGCTCAGTATAGGGAAAGAATGGAGATTAACCCTATCCCTCCGGAGCTCAAGGAAGCGTGCTTGTGCAAGGGATTTGGTTCTACTCTAACAGGATCAGCCTTAAAATGGCTATTAAACGTTCCTCCTCACTCAATTACTTCATTTGCTCATTTGGTTAATTTATTTAACAGTCAATTTTCTTGTAGTCGGAGTTTTGAGAAACTAACCAGTGATCTTTACAGGATAACTCAAGGGCCTCAGGAATCCTTGAGGGATTATGTGAACAAATTCAGTCGAGGATCCTTGGATATCCCACATCTTGATGTTGCAACAGCTGTGCAAGCTTTCAAGATGGGATTACAAAAGGATTCTCAGTTTTATCAGGATCTTGTAATGAATCCCTGCAGGAATCTCGACGAAGCTCGTAACAGGGCTTTGAGATATATCCGTCTGGAAGATGACAGGAAGATGCAAGAAAGGATGAACTCATCCAACACTTATGAGTCAACTAATAGGAAGTCAGAATCCTCGTTCAAGTCATATCGGCCTAAGCCGTATAGTAGAAATGAAAACAAAAGAGTGAATGCTGTCGAAGATGAGGATCCTGAAGAGTATCCTGAATTGTCCGAATATTGCTTTTCTGTTAATATTCCTGAATTGATGTATGCTATGCAGGGTCTGGGAGACAAGGCTAGGTGGCCTCGAAAGAATCAACAAAAGGCTGACTGGAAAGATAAGTCAAAGTGGTGTGCCTACCACGAAGATTTCGGACATGTGACTGAGGATTGCATTGCCCTAAGAAAAGAAATAAGCTATCTTCTAAGCAAGGGATATCTGAAAGATCTCTTAGGAAGAAAGAAGAATAAGGGTCAGGATACTGAGAAGGATCCTGAGCGAGCAGCATCACCTCCCGCGGATGCCAAGATAATCAACTTCATTTCAGGAGGATCCGACATTTGTGGAACTTCGTATTCGGCAGCAAAGAGACATGCAAAGGAAGCCAAGGCCGAAAGGGGAGACAAACCTGTCAGGATGACTACCCTCACAACTGACAAAGTGATCACCTTTGATGCTGATGACAGGGATACTGTCCAAGATCCTCACCATGATGCTCTGGTAATAACGTTATATGTGGCTAACCATTTTGTACGCAGGATACTGGTTGATAATGGCAGCTCCGTCAACATAATCCAACTAGAAACTCTGAAGAGAATGAATGTATCTCCAATGGATATCACTTCAAAGTCTACTGTGCTTGTTGGATTCAGTGGAGAGGCTAGAAACACAGTGGGAGAGATAAAGTTGCCAGTATACATTGAAGGGGTTAACTCGATACAACGCTTCTGTGTGATGGATTCTCTATCCTGCTATAACATCATACTGGGAAGACCGTGGATTCACGATATGAAGGCCGTGCCATCAACATATCACCAATGCATCAAGATACCTACCCCTTGGGGAGTGGTCAAAGTTGATAGTGATCAGCAGGAGGCGAAAGAATGCTACTCATCCTCGATGAAATCCTCAACCAAACCTAGTGCAACATAGCAATTAAAGACACGGGCCCAGGATATCGTGGAGGATCCGGAGCAGGATGTGAAGAAAATCATCCTGGACCAGGATGATCCCGATATTTCAGTGCTCGTAGGGTCCAATATCCCTCAGGATGTTGAAGAACAATTAATTAACTTTTTGAAATGCATGATGTCTACGTTTGCATGGAAACATGAGGATATGACAGGCATATCCAAAGATATTATCACTCACAAGCTTGGAATTGATAAATCATTCAAGCCTGTGCAGCAAAAAAGAAGGAAATTTGCTCCTGAGCGGAACACAATTATCCAGGAGGAAGTTGAGAGATTATTAAAATCCAGAATGATCAGGGAGGTTAAGTTCCTAAGGTGGCTAGCAAACATGGTGGTAGTGCAGAAGAAAAATGGGAAA
This sequence comes from Helianthus tuberosus, assembly GCA_030545235.1. Lineage (NCBI taxonomy): Eukaryota > Viridiplantae > Streptophyta > Magnoliopsida > Asterales > Asteraceae > Helianthus > Helianthus tuberosus. Next base: position 18,474,335 of record CM060403.1, read on the forward strand.
TGGAGAGTTTGTGTGGACTACACAGACTTGAACAAAGCTTGTCCTAAAGAACCATATCCTCTTCCACACATTGATGCAATGGTAGATGCCACTGCCGGGCATGAAATGCTGACCTTCATGGACGCATCTTCAGGATTTCAACAGATCCAAATGGAACCTTCTGACCAGGAGGATACTGCCTTCATGACACCAACAGGTATTTATTGTTATACATCTATGCCTTTTGGTTTGAAAAATGCAGGTGCAACATACCAAAGGTTGGTAAACATGATGTTCAAAGACAAACTGGGGGACACCATGGAGGTATATATCGATGATATGGTGGTGAAATCTAAAAAGGCTGAGGATCACCTCCAGGATATCAAGGGAGCATTTGATATCCTGGATCAATACAACATGAAGCTGAATCCTACTAAATGCCATTTCGGAGTGGGGGCAGGAAAGTTTCTTGGATATATGGTGACAAAGAGGGGGATAGAAGCAAGCCCAGAGCAGATCAAAGCTATCCTGGATATAAAATCACCCTCAAACATGAAAGACGTACAAAGATTAACAGGCCGAGTATCAGCTCTAAACAGGTTTATCTCAAGATCATCGGAGAAATGCAAAGACTTCTATGATATCCTGAAGAAGAACAAAAGATTCGAATGGGGGGAAAAGCATGAAGCAGCCCTGCAGGATTTGAAACGATATCTATCGACCGCACCTCTATTGATGAAGCCTGAAAATGGTGAACCACTATCCCTGTACCTTGCTGTATCAGGGAATGCTGTAAGTGTCGTTCTTATAAAAGACCATGAAGGTCAGCAATATCCTGTTTATTATGTTAGTAAAAGTTTGTTAGATGCTGAAACTAGATATTCTCATTTAGAAAAATTGATACTAGCATTAGTCGTGGCATCAACGAAACTTAGGCATTATTTTGAGACACATAGGATACATGTTAAAACAAATTATCCTATCAAAAATGTGCTTAGAAAACCAGAGATGTCAGGCAGGATGGCTAAGTGGTCAGTAAAGTTGAGTGCTTATGATTTAGTATACGAACCTAGAAATGCCATAAAATCTCAGGCTTTAGCTGACTTTGTGGCTGACTTTAGTAGTGACATTCAGGACGAGGTAGACCTAGAAGTTCAACAGCTAGGAGAATCCTCAGGATCCTGGACATTATATACTGACGGTGCATCTAATGTAAGAGGAGTAGGATTAGGAATACTACTAAAATCGCCACAGGGGGACTGTCACACCCCCAAAATCCACCTGCGGAGTACTACCGCTTGGAGGCGTGACTGACCAGGATCCAGCCACCAATCATATTGAACAAGCATATAAGTAGTTAAAAAATCCAACCAATACAATTGGTGTTCAAACAAAACATAGTTTAAGTTGTAAGCGGAAGCATAAGTCTTAAAGCCAAAACATAAGTTTAATTGTTTCAAGTTTAACATGGCACACAGCCGTCCATGTCCCACAACGATCCTCCTCCATGCAAGCTCCAGCTAAGTACCTAAGGACCTGCAAAGCATGTAGTAACGAGTCAACAACAAGTTGAGTGAGTTCACGGTTGGGTGTTCGTTTTAAGTTGTTTCGAAAACAGTTTCCTTTAGCTGGCATCCTGCCATGGGGGTTACCCCATAGTTAAAAACGTGACTTGTTTATTCCCGGTTATTCTGGCAATCCAGCCGTGGGGGCTACCCCGTGTTAGTTATCTGGCATTTCGGCCGTGGGGGCTACCCCATGTATCCACTAGACTCGTTACCATATCGACTGCTGACTGTAGTCATGTTTATGTGCCCTGAAACTGTCAATGTCTATCATCATTGACGTGCCCCAGATCCATTAGTTCACGCCCGTCCTCTGCGGCACGGTGTGAGGTTTGTCAGACCTAAATAGCGCTATCTAACTAATGACCCGCTCGCCATTGGCCCGGGGATTAAGTCGATATAAAAGGAGGGACTTCGTGATAGAGTTTTGGTCTAGTACGAGTTATCTGTCCGTGAGGACGAGGAATTACATTCCTGAACCATTGCTGTCCTACCCAAGGAGGACGAGGAACCCATGTTCCTTAACCCCAATTCCCGACCCCTGGGAATCCCATGCTTTGTAGAGGGTGTGAACTCACCTTGGTTTGCTCGGCAGATACACAGAAAGGTCAATCAAGCAATATTGTGGTCACTCACGTCCTATCATAGTTGTATCATGCAAATCAGGTTCGTATTCAAGCAATACACGTATGTTTCTAGCACATTGCATTCAAGTATCATTCATGGCAGTCCATCAACATTCACGTTCAATCAGTAATGTATAAGGTCTATGCATTAGGCCCAAAAGTCCGGCCCAATCATCTAAGTCCGTAATGGGTGCAAGTTCAAATCAGCGTGTACCAGCATATAGTCTCGAGTCGAGACTGTGCGGTCTCTTATCGAGACTGTGCGGTCTCGAGTTGTAGTCCACAAGATTTCGAGTCGCAACTAGGGTGGTCTCGGGTCATGCATGTAGTGGTCTCGAGTCGCAACTGGACTCGTAAACATGGTCTCGAGTCAAGATGTTTGGGTGTTGATCAAGTGGGGTCTCGAGTCGAGACTATAGGTTCTCGACTCGCAACTAGTGTCGAAACCAGGGATCTCGAGTTGACATTTGGTGGCCTCGAGTCGAGACCAGGGGTCTCGACCCCCAACAATTGCTGATTCTGCACAGTTGTACTATCCAATGGGAATTTGATTTCATGACACAATGTACTATCCAACCACAATCCTTAAACGTGTTTCTTGTCTAGCAATTTACTAAAAATGGATCAACCATATCAATATTCAAATATTCAAGGCATCTTCATATCATATTCAACAAGTTCTTCACATATTCATATCATGTTCATGTTGATCATTCAAACTTGTTCATCATATTTTAGCATCAATCACAACCATAATCATGAACAACAAATCAACACACTTGAACATACTCATCTAAAGGTTTCAAATCATCACATAACATCTCGAAATCAACTCTACACTAATCCGATTCATCATGGTACTACACATATGCAAGCCGGTTTCATGAACACCCACTTTAATGGTTTGAATCACATTTAGACACAAGACATCATGGGTTCATTGTGCAATATATCCAAAATCAAAACATGTTAGCCGATTATCAACAACATACACATCCGATTCCCAAAACACATCATCAAGCACTCAACTATACTAGTTAGAGCATATTATTCATACTATCATTTTAATCAACAAACATCATAAAGACACTAACCGATTGATGGGTTTCAAAGGTGAGTATGAAGCTTCCCAAATGGGTGTGTGTGTGTGAGCCGATCCGAGAGCTCCTAGTGTCACCGGTTTGATCCGAGAAGAAGGAGAAGAAATGTGATGTTTGGTGTCTAGGGTTTTAGTGAGAGGGAGTAGGAGAGTGTGTGTGTTGTCCAAAGAAAATGGCAACATGGCTATCCACCAAGTTTATATATCCGTTCCAAGTAATGCACCCTAATGGGCTTTCGGTTGGGTTAAATGAGGTGTATGGCCCATCCGGCCCATTGTTTCATTGTTCACTCGAGACCGCATGGTCTCGAGTCGGGTCCTTGTTGTCTCGGTTCATATACATACACGCATTCATACAATTACAACACATAAACGTAACACGTAATCACATAGGGTGTTCACATATATCATTACACCAATACGTCAACTAGTCACATAATGTTTCAAGTAGGTTACACTAAGATACACGAAAGGTTCTAAATTTCGAGTTGTCACATCATCCCCAAGTTGAAAGAAATTTCGTCCCGAAATTTGGTAAGCACTCAATGAGGAAGCTAGTTAAGTTGTATGGTTTTCCTGGTTTTCCTGGGGTGTCACATCCACCCCCCGTTGATCTGGAATTTCGTCCCGAAATTCCGTAGCTTCGGCCTCAGTAGTGGTTGTACTGTTTGCGAACAGTTGGGGATACTTTTGTTTCATCTGATCTTCGCGCTCCCAGGTGAACTCTGGGCCGCGACGTGAGTTCCAACGAACTCGAACGAGAGGTATTCTAGTGCTCTTGAGGACCTTAACATCCCGGTCCGTGATTTCGACTGGTTCCTCGACGAATCGTAACTGCCCGTCGATAGTGAGTTCCTTCAGAGGAACTACGTGGGTCTCATCTGACAGACACTTCTTCAGATTCGACACGTGGAAAACGTTGTGAACTGCACCGAGTTCTGCTGGTAAGTTCAGTCTGTAGGCCACCCTGCCTATTTTCTCAATGACTTCGAAAGGTCCAACGTATCGTGGGTTAAGTTTGCCGCGTTTACCAAAACGAACCACACCCTTCCAGGGTGAAACTTTGAGTAGTACCCGCTCCCCAACCTGGAGCTCTAGTGGTTTCCTGCCCTTATCGGCGTAAACCTTCTGACGGTCACGAGCTGCCGCCATGCGTTTTCGTATTTGAGCAATTTGTTCGGTCGTGTCTACCACATGTTCTGGACCAGTGATCTGACTATCCCCCACCTCTGCCCAACAAAGAGGTGACCGGCATTTACGTCCGTACAATGCCTCAAACGGAGCAGCCTTAATGCTGGTGTGGTAGCTGTTATTGTACGAGAATTCCACAAGTGGCGGATGCTTTTCCCAGCTGTTGCCAAAGTCGATTACACATGCACGAAGCATGTCTTCTAAGGTTTGAATAGTGCGCTCGGACTGCCCGTCCGTCTGAGGGTGATACGCTGTGCTCATATCTAATCGTGAGCCAAAAGATCTGTGCATTGCTTGCCACAGCTCTGAAGTAAAACGTGCATCTCGATCTTAGATAATAGAGGTGGGCACCCCGTGCCTCGAAACAACTTCCTTGAGGTATATTTCTGCAAGAGTGGAGAATTTATCCGTCTCCTTGATAGCCAGGAAGTGTGCAGATTTTGTAAGTCGATCCACGATCACCCAAATAGTATCGTTTCCGTGCTGGGATCTAGGTAGGCCAGTAACAAAATCCATGGAAATTTGCTCCCATTTCCATTGTGGTATCTCTGGTTGTTGGAGTAGGCCTGAGGGTTTCTGGTATTCAGACTTGACTCTCGCACAAGTCAAACACTTGCTGACGTAAGTTGCGATGTGGGCTTTCATGCTAGGCCACCAATACGTGGTTTTGATATCGTGGTACATTTTATCCGAACCAGGATGTACCGAGTAGCGATACTTGTGTGCTTCATCCATCACAAGCTCTCGTAGGTTGCCATAGAGTGGAACCCAAACGCGTCCCGTTACGTAGTAGGCACCGTCTTCCTTCTGTTCTAAGCTTTGCCTTGATCCGCGTAGGGCTTCAGCCCTGACGTTTTCTGGTTTCAATGCCTCTAGGTGAGCGTCTCGTATCTGAGAAGGAAGACTAGAATGTATAGTGAGTTGTAAGGCTCGTACGCGCTTAGGCGCAGTGTCCTTTCGACTGAGGGCATCGGCCACAACATTGGCTTTGCCAGGATGGTACTTGATTGCACATTCGTAATCGTTTAATAACTCGACCCATCATCGTTGACGCATGTTTAGCTCCTTCTGTTTGAAGATGTGCTCGAGGCTCCTGTGATCGGTATAAATGGTGCACTTGGTACCGTATAGGTAATGTCGCCATATCTTAAGTGCAAAAACAACAGCTCCCAGCTCTAAATCATGTGTAGTGTAGTTCCTTTCATGAACTTTCAGCTAGCGTGAGGCGTAGGCTATAACTTTATCTCGTTGCATCAGTACACAACCAAGACCCTGAATTGATGCATCGCAGTAGACCACGAAGTCGTCTGTGCCCTCTGGCAATGAAAGGATAGGTGCGCTGCAAAGTCTATCCTTTAAATGCTTAAATGCTACTTCTTGTGTGTTTCCCCATTGATAAACAACGCCTTTTTGCGTTAGTGAGGTGAGAGGTTGTGCTATCTTGGAAAAATCCTTAATGAATCTCCTGTAGTAACCTGCCAATCCCAAGAATTGGCGAATTTCCTTTGGTGTACGAGGTGCTGGCCAGTTCTTAATCGAGTCTATCTTGGATGGATCAACGTGGATCCCATCCCTGTTCACCACATGGCCTAGGAAATGGACTTCACGAAGCCAGAAGTCGCATTTCGAGAACTTTGCATAAAGCTGTTCTGTTCGAAGGAGTTCCAGAATAAGCCGTAGATGCTGCTCGTGTTCCTCCTGACTCTTAGAATAGATCAGGATGTCATCGATGAAGACTATAACGAACTTGTCCAGGTAAGGCTTGCACACTCGGTTCATCAAGTCCATGAAAACCGCAGGTGCGTTTGTCAGCCCAAAAGGCATGACCAAAAACTCATAGTGCCCATAGCGGGTTCTAAAGGCTGTTTTAGAGACATCCTCTTCTCGGACTCTTAGCTGGTGATATCCCGATCTCAAATCAATCTTTGAATAGTAGCTCGACCCTTGCAGCTGGTCGAACAAGTCGTCAATACGCGGTAGAGGGTAGCGGTTCTTCACTGTCACCTTGTTGAGTTCCTGGTAGTCGATGCACATTCTGAAGGTACCGTCCTTCTTCTTCACAAATAATACTGGAGCTCCCCAAGGCGATGAGCTAGGACGGATAAAACCCTTATCTAAGAGTTCTTGTAGTTGCGTAGAGAGTTCTTCCAACTCTGATGGAGCTAAACGATAAGGTGCACGAGCTATAGGCGCAGCTCCAGGAGCTAGTTCGATCTGAAACTCGACTTGGCGATGAGGCGGAAGACCAGGTAATTCCTCAGGAAATACCTCTGGATAATCGCGTACAACTGGAAAATCTTCGATCTTCTTCTCTTTTTCTGAGGTGTCAGTAACGAGAGCCAAAATGGCAGTGTGGCCCTTTCGCAAGCACTTTTGGGCCTTAAGGAGAGAAATGGCGTTCTCAACAGCACTCCTCTTGTCGCCACGAATCATGAGAGGTTCACCACCGGAACCTGGAATACGGACAACCTTCTCGTTGCAAAGAATCTCTGCTCGGTGTTGGGATAACCAATCCATCCCAATGACAACGTCGAAACTACCCAAGACGATAGGAATAAGGTCGATAGAGAAGGTCTGGTCAGCGAGAATAAGTTTACAACCCTTGACTACGTGTGTGGCTTCTAAACTCTTACCATTCGCTAGCTCTACAGTGTGCTTGTTGTTCAAAGGTGTTGGAATACGCTTAAGCATTCGACTAACTTCTAGTGACATATAGCTAGTATCGGCACCCGAATCAAATAATACTGAAACATAAAAGTCGTCGAGAAGGAACTTACCCGCCACAACATTGGGGTCGTTCCTTGCTTCACCTTGGCCAATCACGAACGCTCGCCCCCTGGCGCCATTGTTGTTGTTGTTCCCATTGTTACCATTCCCCTGATTGTTGTTGTTGTTGTTGTTCTGGTTCCTGTTCAGTTGGGGACAATCTCTCTTGAAGTGGCCTTCAGCTCCACACTGAAAGCACCCTTTGTTATCACCCTGTTGCTGCTGCTGGCGCTGGTTCTGTTGAGCTTGCTGACGATTCTGATTAGCGGGATATAAGCTCCTGCAATCCTTCGCAGCGTGACCTGGCTTGTTGCACCGATGACAGTTGCCCCTGGTGCATGGCCCGCTGTGGTGCAGGCTGCAGCGATTGCATTTGGGGTGATTCCCTTTGTACCCACCGTGACTTTGACCACCAGATGATTGCTGACTAGGGCTCTTGTAGTCATCAGTCTTTCTCTGCTGAGACTGGGATTGAACAGAAGTCGACCCCTTACTTGAAGCTCCAACCATTTCCGTTTGTTGTCGCTAAGAGCACCTGAAGTAGTTGCCGCACCTATGCGCTTTGGCAACTTGTTCTGCTCCACCGCCTGGTCCGTGAGACGGTGAGCCAACTGAACTACCTGCTGAATAGTGGCGAGGTTTGCTGAAGTCACATGGCTTTGGATCTCTGGCACCAATCCCTTGAGAAAGAGTTCAATTCGCTTAAATGGAGGGTCCACCATAGTGGGACACGGTAAGGCAAACTCATTCGATCTCTTAGTGTACGCCTCAATTTCTGACCCCGTCATCTTGAGTTTGAAGAACTCGACTTCCAGCTTATGAATGTCATCCCGACTGCAGTATTCTTCCTTGATCATTTCCTTAAAAGTTTCCCATGGGGTAGCGTTGGCAGCAACCAACCCCAGCATTTGAACCTGAGCGTTCCACCATGTGAGGGCTAAACCCTCGAGAGTACCGGTAGCATAGTTCACCCTGCGCGCCTCAGGGCATTCACACATTTCGAACACAGATTCTAGTTTCTCAAACCAGTGTAGGAGACCTACTGCTCCTTCAGTGCCGCTAAAAGTAGTTGGTCGGCAGTCCATGAAAGTCTTAAAAGTGCACACGGGTGGCTGAGCATGCTGACCTCCTGCGTGTGCAGCTGCAAGTGCTGCGGCAACTCGTTCGTTGATCAGAGCCGTCAACTGGGCTTGTGTCAGGTTAACGCGTCCAGACATGATCTTCATATCAAGAGGAATGTGTGTGAGAGGAGTTCGCGAAAAATGCGATGACAGAAGTGAGCAAGTACACACGTATTTCAAGCAACAGTAGTTATACTAACCCAGCATACCATGAGCAATGTACTATGTAACTAACAAGTAGGCAATATATTCACAGATCATATCACCTAGAATGTCGAGCCTTGCATGTGGAGTGAAGCGTCGTTGTGGACCGTTGAGCACTGTACAGGTTATAGTCTGGTTTTAACAAAAACGTTTCTCCCTTATTAAAACCAAGTTCACTATAACCAATGGCTCTGATACCAATCAGTCACACCCCCAAAATCCACCTGCGGAGTACTACCGCTTGGAGGGGTGACTGACCAGGATCCAGCCACCAATCATATTGAACAAGCATATAAGTAGTTAAAAAATCCAACCAATACAATTGGTGTTCAAACGAAACATAGTTTAAGTTGTAAGCGGAAGCATAAGTCTTAAAGCCAAAACATAAGTTTAATTGTTTCAAGTTTAACATGGCACACGGCCGTCCATGTCCCACAACGAACGAGTTTTGGTCTAGTACGAGTTATCTGTCCGTGAGGACGAGGAATTACATTCCTGAACCATTGCTGTCCTACCCAAGGAGGACGAGGAACCCGTGTTCCTTAACCCCAATTCTCGACCCCTGGGAATCCCATGCTTTGTAGAGGGTGTGAACTCACCTTGGTTTGCTCGGCAGATACACAGAAAGGTCAATCAAGCAATATTGTGGTCACTCACGTCCTATCATAGTTGTATCATGCAAATCAGGTTCGTATTCAAGCAATACACGTATGTTTCTAGCACATTGCATTCAAGTATCATTCATGGCAGTCCATCAACATTCACGTTCAATCAGTAATGTATAAGGTCTATGCATTAGGCCCAAAAGTCCGGCCCAATCATCTAAGTCCGTAATGGGTGCAAGTTCAAATCAGCGTGTACCAGCATATAGTCTCGAGTCGAGACTGTGCGGTCTCTTATCGAGACTGTGCGGTCTCGAGTTGTAGTCCACAAGATTTCGAGTCGCAACTAGGGTGGTCTCGGGTCATGCATGTAGTGGTCTCGAGTCGCAACTGGACTCGCAAACATGGTCTCGAGTCAAGATGTTTGGGTGTTGATCAAGTGGGGTCTCGAGTCGAGACTATAGGTTCTCGACTCGCAACTAGTGTCGAAACCAGGGATCTCGAGTTGACATTTGGTGGCCTCGAGTCGAGACCAGGGGTCTCGACCCCCAACAATTGCTGATTCTGCACAGTTGTACTATCCAATGGGAATTTGATTTCATGACACAATGTACTATCCAACCACAATCCTTAAACATGTTTCTTGTCTAGCAATTTACTAAAAATGGATCAACCATATCAATATTCAAATATTCAAGGCATCTTCATATCATATTCAACAAGTTCTTCACATATTCATATCATGTTCATGTTGATCATTCAAACTTGTTCATCATATTTTAGCATCAATCACAACCATAATCATGAACAACAAATCAACACACTTGAACATACTCATCTAAAGGTTTCAAATCATCACATAACATCTCGAAATCAACTCTACACTAATCCGATTCATCATGGTACTACACATATGCAAGCCGGTTTCATGAACACCCACTTTAATGGTTTGAATCACATTTAGACACAAGACATCATGGGTTCATTGTGCAATATATCCAAAATCAAAACATGTTAGCCGATTATCAACAACATACACATCCGATTCCCAAAACACATCATCAAGCACTCAACTATACTAGTTAGAGCATATTATTCATACTATCATTTTAATCAACAAACATCATAAAGACACTAACCGATTGATGGGTTTCAAAGGTGAGTATGAAGCTTCCCAAATGGGTGTGTGTGTGTGAGCCGATCCGAGAGCTCCTAGTGTCACCGGTTTGATCCGAGAAGAAGGAGAAGAAATGTGATGTTTGGTGTCTAGGGTTTTAGTGAGAGGGAGTAGGAGAGTGTGTGTGTTGTCCAAAGAAAATGGCAACATGGCTATCCACCAAGTTTATATATCCGTTCCAAGTAATGCACCCTAATGGGCTTTCGGTTGGGTTAAATGAGGTGTATGGCCCATCCGGCCCATTGTTTCATTGTTCACTCGAGACCGCATGGTCTCGAGTCGGGTCCTTGTTGTCTCGGTTCATATACATACACGCATTCATACAATTACAACACATAAACGTAACACGTAATCACATAGGGTGTTCACATATATCATTACACCAATACGTCAACTAGTCACATAATGTTTCAAGTAGGTTACACTAAGATACACGAAAGGTTCTAAATTTCGAGTTGTCACAGGGACATAATACCCCAGGCTATTAGGTGCGAATTTCCTGCTACTAATAATGAAGCAGAGTATGAGGCTTTAATTGCAGGATTAGAGTTGGCTAGGAGCATGAGTATCAATAATGTGCAAGTATATGTTGACCCTTTGTTAATTACTAACCATTTTAATGGATCCTATGCAGTTAAGGGTGAGAAATTAATCGAATATCTCGATATTCTCAAAAAATTAGCAGGATATTTCGATGTTTTTATACTTGAACAAGTACCAAGGGAGGATAATGCTGAAGCGGATGCCTTAGCAAATTTGGGATCATCGATCAAGATACCTGAAGGGACGCAAATACCAATATTACATGTCCTATACCCTCCAACAAATCCTCGAGATGAAGAAGTAGCTGGTATTCAGGATCCTGGAGTAGAACATCCTGAAGAGGATCCTAAATCCTGGACGGCTCCAATCATGAAATATCTCAAAGAAGGACACATCCCTGGAAATGAAAATCCTAAGGCATTTAGGATGAAGGTATCACGATTCACTATTATAAATAATATTTTATACAAGAAATCTCTTGCAGGACCGTATTTGAGGTGCTTGGAGGATCTTGAAGCCAAGGAAGTACTTCAGGATATACATGAAGGGGATTGTGGTAACCATGCTGGGGGCAGGTCGTTATTCTCAAAAGTATGAAGGACAGGATATTATTGGCCAACAATGAGAAAAGATGCCGCAGAATATGCTCGAAGATGTGACGCATGTCAAAGACATAGTAACATACTGCATCAACCTGCTGAACCATTGTATCCTATTGTTTCCCCTTGGCCATTTATGAAGTGGGGTATGGATATAGTGGGAAAGCTACCGAAAGCTCCGGGAGGAAAAGTCTTTATGCTAGCAATGACGGATTATTTCTCTAAGTGGGTTGAAGCTGAAGCATTTGTTCAAGTTAGAGACCAAGAAGTAGTATCCTTCATAAAGAGGAATATCCTGACCAGATTTGGAGTACCAGCTGAGATAATCTGTGATAATGGTTCTCAGTTCATAAGCAGAACGACTACGGACTTTTGCAAGAGTTGGGGAATCAAAATGATCACATCTACTCCGGTACATCCTCAAGCAAATGGACAAGCAGAATCCTCAAACAAGATAATTGTCAATAGCTTAAAGAAAAGGCTTGGAGCCAAAAAAGGAAGATGGGCAGAAGAATTACCCTTTGTTTTATGGGCTGATAGGACAACGGTAAAAAATGCAACAGGCCAAACCCCATTTTCCTTGGTGTTTGGAGCAGAAGCAATGATTCCAACGGAAATGACAATACCTACTGCAAGATCTACCCTAAGTGATCCTGAACAAAATCCTGAAGCCTTGAGTCAGGATTTAGACACTGTAGATGAGAAGAGAGATGCGGCAAGGCTAAGGATGGCAGCATATCAACAGAGAATATCCAGGGCATATAACAAGAATATTAGAACCAGAAGATTCAAGGTTGGAGATTGGGTGTTAAGAAAGGCTTTTCAAAATACTACTAATCCTGCCGATGGCAAGTTAGCTCCAAAATGGGAAGGACCATATGAAGTTGAATCAGAAGCAGGGAAATGAGCATACAGACTCAAGAATATGGAGGGGGATATGCTACCGAGATCTTGGAATGCTATACACCTTAAGTTCTATTTCAAGTGAGTTTAGAATTCAATTTCTAACTCAGAATGGTATGAATTCTATCTTGTTTAAATATGTTTTGGTTTAATTTATTCTTTAAAACTCAATACTGACTTAAGCATCGGAGGGGTGTTAGCCAAGCTAACACCCACCTTAGTTTACAATTGTTTTGCAAGATGTGTTTCAGGATATAGCTCCAGGATATGCACTCAGGATAACTCAGAAGATTAGAGGATTGGCCCCCTCTCTTACGTTTAAGGGATACTAATCCCTTCACAGGTTTAAAGGTATTCACCTTTCTTTGGAATTGGGTTTGAACACCCCGCCTGGAGCGCAAGTTATTCAGGGATAGTTCAAGGTGGCGGGACCAGTCCATGTAAAAGTGGCTGACAATTTCGTTACTGTTGGCTATATCCTGAATCCTAAAGGTATATGAGGATTGATCACCCTCTCTCACGAAAGGGTATTTTCATACTCTCTAAGGTTTAAAGGTTTTCACCTTTCTAAGTCTTGGAGTTTATACACTCCCGCCTGTAGCGCATGAAAAGTTGGGATTTTCCCCAGGATACAAGGGATTTATCTCCAGTACATCCTTGGGTTTTATCCTTGGGACGTAAAAAATTTCTTATGCGATGGAAACTGACATTAAGTAGATTTCTAAGATATTTGAAGACATTATATACAGGGGACATTCCCACCAAGGTGGTGGTGTAAAGCTAAAAGGATGAAGTTTGCAACTAATGCACTAAGTACCTTGCACAGGGGACACCTTCATTGGAAGAGTTGCAAAGGGATCAAAGTTTGGTAGTAGGTTTATACCCTATTTCTGGTATGATCTTTCCTTTGTAAGCCTCATTTAAGTTTTTAGTGACATTATGTCAAGTATCCTGATATATATCCTCAAAGTTCTCTTAAGGATATTTGATTAGGGTGTTTGAAACCAGTATTAGTTCGGAACCCTGATCTTTTAATATTATCAAAACTTGGTTTTGAAAAGATAGACTATTTTTTACTTTCTAAAGAAATTTTTACAAAATTAAAGGAACGTTTGGAGGATCTATCTAATAAAAGGCTTTTGCAGTATGTTGCTGAGCATACTGATCAGGATATTTTCTAAGATAACAATACAAAATCTTTACAAAGATAAGACTCACACTAAGTAATGCAAGGTAACAGAAAATAAGTCAAAAGATGAAATTATTCTTAGAGCAATCAATACTGGTTGATAACCGAAGGTTTCATCCTGAAACCCAGGACCCATCCACCTTCGGCTATCAAATTGTTTAGAGGCAAAAATAAAAATTGTTCATGAAAACATAAAATTGTTCGAATGACTTGAAGAAAATAAGCTCTAGGGGGTAGTGCCTTCTTGGTCCGTAGCGGTTTCGGCAACATCCATCTTGGGATCCGCCTCAGCATCCTTCTCAGCATCGGTTGCCTTTTCAACTGCTTTAGAAGGTTCATCGACAGTTGATTTGGAAGAGGTACCGCCAAGATTCTTCAGCTTGGTCTCCCAAGCACCAACGTCCCAAGAAGGGCATTCGAAGCCTAATGATTTGGCTTCATGAGCCATCTTCAACCTAGCCTGGAGCAGAGAAATGACGACGGAACTTTTGAGGCTTTCTCGGTAACTGACCATATCCCGTTCGTACTGCACATGGGCAGCTTCCAGATCGGCCTGGGCTTGAAGAGTAGCTTTGTTGAGAGCAACTTGGTGTTCTTGGGTCATAGCTTTGTATTTTTCCTCGTAATGACGAGATTTAGCGGCCGCGATCATACCTTGGTCAGAGATTGTGATTTCTGCTTCCTTTAACTTAGATTCAAGTGTTTTGTTGAGCTTGCAGGATTCTTGATATAAGTGAACTAAACGCTCAAGACCCTACAAAGGTAAAAGGACAGGGGTTAACATTGTTAAATATTTGAAAATAATCTAAATTGCAGGATATAGTGTGAGGATACTAACCTGGTTAAGAAAAGAAGTCATGAACCCACTGGCTTCAATAAACCCGTGCTTCTCATAAGGAAAGGTGTCAGAAATGACAGGAGAATCGGGTTCTTTCCTTTTGCGGGAACTTGAACTCCGGGGCTTGGTCGCCGGTGAAGGTTTAGGAATGATGATGGCTTTGGAGCTGCTGGGTTTGGATGTAGCAGTGGTCTTGGGGCTAGGTTCTTTCTTGACCTGGATTTGGTCAGAATAGCTATCCAGTTCATCAAGGTCAAAGACTTCAGGGATCTTAGCTGGTGCTGCATAAAGGGAAAAGTTTTACTCTTTATTTTATCATTATAATGTTTTGACTAATTATTTTGAAAGAAATTCTTACCAGACATCTCGGATGATGAGTACTGACTTGAACTCGGGACGTGTATGGTGAAAGTCCTGTCTATTGCAGGTAACCGGTAAACGGTGTTGATTCTCTTTTCTGACTCAGCGGTAGGGGGAGCAACTTCCTTGAAGTTCACTGCATAAAGATCAAAAAGAAGAATATTAATAGAAGATAACAATCAATTTGTCTATGAGGATATTTATGATCCTACCGGTGGTTAACCACTCCACCGGAAGGTTGGCACCCTCAGCAATGGAATCTCGTTTGACAAAGAAGAATTTGCGTTGCCATCCGTCTTCGTTTTTGGTGGCTTTGAGAATCAGGGGTTTGCTGGAGGTCGAGAAGAGCAAGAACCGGCTAGAGCCATGGGATCGGAGACGATAAGCTATAGGTAAATCCTCGATGCAGAGGTCAGAGCAATGAAGGTTTTTGATTTGGTTGAGTACGATTAGTACTCTCCAAACCATGGGCATGGTTTGAGCAAAAGAGATGCCGGTAATACGAAAGAATTGCATCATGAATTCAGGAAAAGGGTATCGAAGACCTAATGAAAAAGGATATGCCGGAAAACAGATCCATTCGGTAGAAGAAACATCCGATCGGATTGACCGATCAAATGGCCTAAAGACCGTGCTATCGGGGAAAGCGCCGAAGGCTCTTAGGGCTGCAATGTCTGCGTTGTCAAAAGCACAGATCTCCTTTTCGGGATTTTTAAGAAGGTTCTGCTGGGTGAAGATCTCGGCGTCCATTGCAAGTAAGATGAAGTAAATTGACAGGAAGAAAATCAGAAATGGAGAATTACCTGAAGGTTCTGTTGAAGATATCTGCTTTTCAAACAAGAAAAGAGAAGATATAGGGGCATCGTGGATCTCCATTGAGTAAAAAACGCGTTGGAAGTTACGATGTGATCTTGACCGTCGCTTCGTTTTAAATGCCTTGAGTTATGGGATAAGATTTTTGAAATATATCCGTTGGATTGGTATCCCAACCGATATATTTGGGGACAATTGTTAGGGGTCATTTTCTTAACATACATATCCTGATTAATATCCTGCCTTTGTTTGTTTGTCTGTGGCCAGGATGCTGGAAGAGGATATTGCTAACATCTTGGGCGATATCCTGAGGCTTATTGAATTAACCACGTGCAGGTTGAAGGCTGAGACTTGCTAACGGTTAAGAGGACTTCTTCTCCTCAAGACTCGGACGAATTTGTTGAGGAAGAGACGTTGAGCCCGAAAGACCAGGTCTACAACATTCGAAGAAGGAATATTCGGTGGATCCCGCAAGTTTAGGGTAGTTTGTTATTTTATCTTTACTATAAGTAGATGGGGGCGGATCAGCTTAGAACACACAATTTTTCACTAACACTCTCATACGCTTACACTCTCTAGCTCATTGCAAACACCACACTTGTATTCAAGTTTCGTTGTAACACTTAGTCGATCCGCACCACATCCTGCACTGTATCCTGATTTTTGAAGCAATAGAAGAACTAGGCAGCTGCGATTGTCAGCTCCCGAGGTTTTATGCCGGCGATCTAGATTGATCAAGGGCTTTCCTCGTACATCCCGTGTCGTTTACTTTACTTTTGCTCATTGTTTGATCATAGATACAGCTCTATATCCTGAGCTGTATCCCGAAACTGTTTTTACAATTAACTTGATTAACATATTTTCGACACTCATTTCTAGCACACTACCTCACTTAACTAATTTGATCACTTAATTACTTCGGTAATTTTTGACCAAAACATGTTTGATCAATTGCAAGGAGCACGATTTTTCTCTAAAATCGATTTAAGGTTAGGATATCATCAATTAAAGGTACAGGAAGAGGACATTCCTAAAACCGCCTTCCGAACAAGGTATGGTCATTATGAATTTACTGTCATGCCATTTGTGACACCTGTGTCACTTCAACCATCCAACAAATGCCAAACCAATGAAATATTGTATTTCATACTTGGGATTTTTAAAAATATGTGTATCGTTTGCACATATCAACTCTTGTTCGATGTCAAGCTTTAAATCGCTTTCTGGAGGGTTATACGCGCTCTGATGCGTAGATATAACCAGTTTAATGCAACGAACACTCCGGAATAGTGAAATAGGCTTAACATACCTTAAATAACCTTTACATAACTTAGAAATAAGTTTTGAAGGCTTTGGTATGGCAAAATCGAGTTAATTCGCCTACAGGGACTAAATTTGACAAACTGCGAAAGTATGCCAATTTGAACTGTAACAAACATTATGGAACATGACCATAAGTTAAACATACCATAAATATCCTTTACATAGCTTAGAAATACGCTTTGAGGGGTTCGGTGTGCTAAAATAAACTTTTGGGTCATTCAGGGGCTAAAAGCGTCAAAAAGTGCACAAGTTTGCATTTTCACGCATAACTTACGTTCTGAATACATCCGGACATCCAAAAATTTATGTAAGCACTAAAACATTTTATTTTAGTGTTTTTCATAAGAAAAATCCATTCGTCACGCAATTTGGATCGTTCTTCGCGCTTATGCGCATTCCGTCGTAATTAACCGAACAACGCAATCGTACGGCCAAACGAACCGACACCCGAGATATTTTTGAGCACATTTTAAGTTCCCTATACTTTAACTTCATTTTAGAGCTTTTAAATGGGGTTAACGGGCCTTGAACGTGTCGGAAATGAGCTTATTACACAGCAGGGACCAAAACTGTAAATCTGCCAAACTAGGTCCTTGCGCACCTCAACAATGTGAGTGTTGTGGTGCGCAAGCAGGGGCCAGATGCAGAAAATTGTTTTTCTCAGCTGTTAACAGCCCTTAAACACCCTCCAAAGGCCAATGCCATGTGTCCAACTCTTGTGGTGGAGCAATATGAGTTACCACAACATTCCGACAAATGTACGGGCGAGATCATTCCCTCTTCTCCAAGAAACGATCCTAACGGTGAACTGAAATCTATAAATACCCATCACATTTTCACTCATTCCTCACAAGAATCTGATTTGAGAAGCTCTAAGTTGAAACCTTTGTTTCATACCTGAGCTACTTGAATCAAGATTACCATTCGGGGACCCTTTGTAAGTGTTCCTTCGTTCTTTTATTGCTTTTCGAGTCCGAAAGTCAAAGTTTGTTTGACTTTCTGCATTGACCAGTTTATGGTCAATGCGAAGTTCGTTTGAACTTCGCAACGTGATTGTAATCACGATGGTTATAGTCCCTTGTGACTATGCCTACTGATTACCACGTTGTCTAGGGTCGTAAGGGTAAGCGATCTAATAAATCGCTTATACCTTCGAACCCGACCCATTTGGTCGATCATTAGGATCCGACCAAACACATTAGGTGACCATAGCATATAGGGAATAACCTTCCGAGGTTATACCTTATGGTCGCTTCGTTTAAGTAGTTGTATGATAGGTAGTTTATATGCCTTAGGTAAATTACCAAAATACCCCTTTGATGCCAAAATTCATTTTAAACATATGTAACATAACTTTTGACATCTAAACTGATTTGACAACAATATTAGACATGTTAAGGCATATGTTACTTGTCATAGGACTAGTTAGGCGGTCCAAACGCGTTTCACGCGAACGACGCGTTAAAGTAGCATAAGCTACCTAAACGGGTCGTAATGGGTCATAAGAACTTAGGTTAGGTTTCATTGTAGTATGTAGGCCTTGTTAAACCATATTACATGAGTTCCCCTACTCATTTGGTTTACGAGCCTCATTCTATCCGATCTTCCGATTTAGGTCCGGTATATTAACATAGTTACCTATATTAGGTGCCGTTTGATATCCGTGATCTCTAGCATTGCTTGGTTGTTACTCAAGGACTACTAAGCAATCTCAAGTGAGTACATAGACCCCTCTTTTACTGTTTTCCAAACGTTTTGGGGTGGAACACATGTGCCTACTTGTTACTTTCATGCTTTCACATCATATACCTGCTATGTTCATTAGTACATTTATAATACATGATTTCATTACATTTTATGCTATGTATGCCCATTGTGTGCGTACTTAGTACATTGCCTTACATTACATGCTATGTATGCCCATTGTGTGCGTACTTAGTACATTGTTTTAGATTACATCTTATGCTATGTATGCCCATTGTGTGCGTACTTAGTACATTTCCTTACATTACATGTTATGTATGCCCATTGTGTGCGTACTTAGTACATTGTTTTACATTACATTTTATGCCATGTATGCCCATTGTGTGCGTACTTAGTACATTGTTATACGTTACACCTTATGCTATGTATGTCTTTTGTTACATACTTAGCACATTTGTTATTCATCACATGCTTACATTTTGGATACACATTACATGATTTACATTAGACATGAACATTTTACTTTGGTAGTTTGGTTTGAGTAAGTGATTAAGTAACGAGGCGTGTGTAATATGATACAAGCATGGTGGATACGCCGCTGGTACTTCCTATATATAAGTGTTTGTATGGTATTACATGTCGTAGGGTTATTTGAATCATTTCAGTTTGAGACATATAACATTTTATACAAATAACATACTTTTCACAAGACATTGATTTACAAACAACTTATCTTATACAAACTCATCTTACATCGTTATTCATTTAACCATACATTATTCTCTTATTTATACATATCATCTGATCTTATCGTTTTTCAAATGATTTACAAGACAAAGCAAATTACAAGGTTCATGACTAAACATTTTCTCAAACATAAGTCATGAATCCTATTTTCTCAAAACCTATGTATCTCACAGGCATTTTTATGCTGACGTACCCATTTTCACATGTGTTTTCAGGAGATGATGCATAGGACTTATCAAGACATACTTAGGCGGACCTGTGCCTTAGTGACTTAAAACGAGACAAGAACTAGTTAATTTATGTTATGTACTCTTTGGTTCTTGTTTAAAACAATGTAAACTTTCATGTTTGATTAATAAAACGAAACTTCAATTGCCATGGATTTGAAACAATTAATTCTGTTATAACACTCCCCGACGTTTCCGACACGTTTCGTTGTCTCACGTGGTCGGGGTGTGACTGAAAAGTTGGTATCAGAGCCAATGGTTATAGGGAATTAGGTTATTAGTAATGCTTTGACCTAGTCTATAACCTTCTTAGGACCCTAACGCGAGTTTACTTGCGTTTAGTCATAAAACAATACCGTCACCTATCCTTAGGCGACGACCACACAAGAACATAAATTTGAAAACTGCTTTGAAAACTAATCATCTGTTCTAGGATGATTGATTACTAGGTTTTGAACCCTCTATTGTAAGGTTTTGAACCCCTTTGAATTTTCAAAATCTCGTCAAAGTTTGGGTCTTATAATGTGAACACGTGCAAACTGGAAGAGTGAATGCATGTACCCTAAGTTTTCTGTTGAAGGCTAGAGTGTTCGTACAAATCCGCACTATCGAACCAGTCACTCTTACCTGGGAACTCTTGGGGTGAGTGTTCACTTATAGGCGAGCATGTCTTCAGTGATACATTAATATGATCCGCTTACTTTGATTAGTCACCGTCTCATTTGTTTGCCTTAGGTAACAAACAAATGATCGCAATTTTCATGCGTTACCATTCTATTTTGATTATCCGATAACCTTTCACCTGTTTCTTCCTATGTCTTTCATTTTCTTCTAGAATGTCACTTCATCACGGTGACGTCCAGATATCCGAGCAGACAGCCAAATTTGCCCAGCAAATAGGCGAAGTAGTCCTGAAGACTGTCGAATTAGCTACTGCCATGTATCGTCTCCAGGATGAAGCCACTCAAGAATCACCAAAGGAGACGGAAGCCAAGTCTTCACCAAAACCAAAGAAACGTAAAGCTTCAAGGAAACCCGCAGCAGTTACACCTAATCAAGCGGGACCTAGCCTAATGGCAAGGCCACCGGCTAGGAAGCCATACATAGGAGCTGCCCCATGGTGAAGGCGATGCAACCGTCATCATTCAAACGCCATGCCCTCCTCCAAATGTACCTACTGTGGACGGCGGGGACATTTGGTTAACATATGCCGCTTTGCTATCCAAAACAAAGTTGCTATAAATCTTGCTGCTACCCAACTCCAAGTTAACCCTACTCAAGCTCGTTTTCCGTCTGGTACTTGCTACAACTATGGCGAGACGAGCCATTTCAGGAACAACTGCCCGAAGATTGTTAATGCAAATCCAGCACAGGGATGAGCATCTGACCGACTAGAAGACAACACCCTTTAGAAATAATCACGTCTTATGTATTATTTTATTTTGTTGTCAAGGTCCATGAAACAGTTGTTATCATTGTTTATAAATAAATCTTTTATTTACATTGCGATGTATTTATGTGGTTGTATGTATAAACAACATATCCCTTACAATACCAACAATCAAGGAATCGTATTCCTTGAAAAGCAAAATACCCCCCAAAAATTTTTCTATTTTATGATTTCTTGCGTTATCCACGAAATTCCTAAGTACCCGTTTCTTCCAAGGAAACGAAGTACAAGGCGCAAGTTACAACACTAGACGAATACCCAAAGTACCACTATAAATCCTTAATAGGGTACCTAAGGGTATTTTCGTAAATCCTAAAATTTTTGTGTTCCTTAATTCAAATATTACGTTTCTTTGAAAACAAAATCGAATTTTTGGGAGATCTTCCTATCTTTTCAGATAGATCCCAGAGGACATCAAAGTCTATCAACTGGTTTCCACATCCATTTTCAATCGATAACAAGTTAATAACAAATTAATAATCAAATTAAACAACTATGTGATTATGTGCTTATGTGTTTCCTTTTATGTTTTTGTGTAATCCAAGTTTTGTTATCCAAATCCTCGTAGAATCTTCCATATCTTCGTATAAGGAATTCATAGTAGGATATCCAAAAGTACTGTATTAAATCCTCAATGGGCTTTTACGTAATAGTAAAGACCATTGGATTATATTGTACTATTCCATAATTAGACCCCTTGAGTGGTCTAGTTAAACAGATTGATCCAAAAATCTGGTTAGGAATATCATGTGATGAGATAGCTGAAAGGACTCCTCGGTGGCCTAATTAAAAGGATCATTTGTCGATCTAATTAAAAGGACCTTATGGTAGTCTAGTCACACTCATCACAGGTTTGATTTTTCCTCCCCTTCACATTACAAACAAATTGTGCGGACTGTGCAAGGAATTGCGTAATTATGGATGCATACATAATTATGAAATTCAGTGCACAGAAACCACAACAAGTTTGGTCGTGTGTCTAGAAATGACTCATTCCGTGCATTTTCATTTCTGAAGAAATTATGGAAAATGACTCATCCCGTTCATTTTCGTTTCTGAAGAAATTAAGGAAAATGACTCATCCCGTTCATTTTCGTTTCTGAAGGAATTGTGGAAAATGACCCATTCCGTTCATTTTCATTCCTGAAGAAATTGTAGAAAATGACTCATTCCGTTCATTTTCGTTTCTGAAGAAATTAAGGAAAATGACTCATCCTGTTTATTTTCGTTTCTGAAGGAATTGTAGAAAATGACTCATTCCGTTCATTTTCATTCCTGAAGAAATTGTAGAAAATGACTCATTCCGTTCATTTTCGTTTCTGAAGAAATTGTAGAAAATAACTCATTCCGTTCATTTTCGTTTCTGAAGAAATCGTGGAAAATGACTCATTCTGTTCATTTTCGTTTCTGAAGAAATGGTGGAAAATGACTCATTCTGTTCATTTTCGTTTCTGAAGAAATTGTGGAAAATGACTCATTCTGTTCATTTTTGTTTCTGAAGAAATTGTGGAAAATTACTCCTTCTGTTCATTTTCGTTTCTCAAGAAATTGTGGAAAATACCTCCTTCTGTTCATTTTTCGTTTCTGAAGAAATTATGGAAAATGACTCATTCCGTTCATTTTCGTTTCTGAAGAATGACCGTTAAGGAAATGTCAGGATTATGCCTTTCATATCTCTGGTGGTTATTTGACACAAAGTCACAGATAGACTCCTACGAATAAATTTCAGGACGAAATTTCCTAAAGTAGGGGAGACTGTGACACCTGTGTCACTTCAACCATCCAACAAATTCCAAACCAATGAAATATTGTATTTCATACATGGTATTTTTAAAAATATGTGTATCGTTTGCACATATCAACTCTTGTTCGATTTCAAGCTTTAAATCGCTTTCTGGAGGGTTATACGCGCTCTGATGCGTAGATATAACCAGTTTAATGAAACGAACACTCCAGAATAGTGAAATAGGCTTAACATACCTTAAATAACCTTTACATAACTTAGAAATAAGTTTTGAAGGCTTTGGTATGGCAAAATTGAGTTAATTCGCCTACAGGGACAAAATTTGACAAACTGCGAAAGTATGCCAATTTGAACTGTAACAAACATTCCGGAACATGACCATAAGTTAAACATACCATAAATATCCTTTACACAGCTTAGAAATAGGCTTTGAGGGGTTCGGTGTGCTAAAATAAACTTTTGGGTCATTCAGGGGCTAAAAGCGTCAAAAAGTGCACAAGTTTGCATTTTCACGCATAACTTACGTTCTGAATACATCCGGACATCCAAAAATTAATGTAAGCACTAAAACATTTTATTTTAGTGTTTGGCATAAGAAAAATCCATTCGTCACGCAATTTGGATCGTTATTCGCGCTTATGCGCATTCCGTCGTAATTAACCGAACAACGCAATCGTACGGCCAAACGAACCGACACCCGAGATATTTTTGAACATATTTTAAGTTCCCTATACTTTAACTTCATTTTAGAGCTTTGAAATGGGGTTAACGGGCCTTGAACGTGTCGGAAATGAGCTTATTACACAGCAGGGACCAAAACTGTAAATCTGCCAAACTAGGTCCTTGCGCACCTCAACAATGTGAGTGTTGCGGTGCGCAAGCAGGGGCCAGATGCAGCAAATCATTTTTCTCAGCTGTTAACAGCCCTTAAACACCCTCCAAAGGCCAATGCCATGTGTCCAACTCTTGTGGTGGAGCAATATGAGTTACCACAACATTCCGACAAGTGTACGGGCGAGATCATTCCCTCTTCTCCAAGAAACGATCCTAACGGTGAACCGAAATCTATAAATACCCATCACATTTTCACTCATTCCTCACAAGAATCTGATTTGAGAAGCTCTAAGTTGAAACCTTTGTTTCATACCTGAGCTACTTGAATCAAGATTAGCATTCGGGGACCCTTTGTAAGTGTTCCTTCGTTCTTTTATTGCTTTTCGAGTCCGAAAGTCAAACTTTGTTTGACTTTCTGCATTGACCAGTTTATGGTCAATGTGAAGTTTGTTTGAACTTCGCAATGTGATTGTAATCACGATGGTTATAGTCCCTTGTGACTATGCCTACTGATTACCACGTTGTCTAGGGTCGTAAGGGTAAGCGATCTAATAAATCTCTTATACCTTCGAACCCGACCCATTTGGTCGATCATTAGGATCCGACCAAACACATTAGGTGACCATAGCATATAGGGAATAACCTTCCGAGGTTATACCTTATGGTCGCTTCGTTTAAGTAGTTGTATGATAGGTAGTTTATATGCCTTAGGTAAATTACCAAAATACCCCTTTAATGCCAAAATTCATTTTAAACATATGTAACATAACTTTTGACATCTAAACTGATTTGACAACAATATTAGACATGTTAAGGCATATGTTACTTGTCATAGGACTAGTTAGGCGGTCCAAACGCGTTTCACGCGAACGACGTGTTAAAGTAGCATAAGCTACCTAAACGGGTCGTAATGGGTCGTAAGCACTTAGGTTAGGTTTCATTGTAGTATGTAGGCCTTGTTAAACCATATTACATGAGTTCCCCTACTCATTTGGTTTACGAGCCTCATTCTATCCGATCTTCCGATTTAGGTCCGGTATATTAACATAGTTACCTATATTAGGTGCCGTTTGATATCCGTGATCTCTAGCATTGCTTGGTTGTTACTCAAGGACTACTAAGCAATCTCAAGTGAGTACATAGACCCCTCTTTTACTGTTTTCCAAACGTTTTGGGGTGGAACACATGTGCCTACTTGTTACTTTCATGCTTTCACATCATATACCTGCTATGTTCATTAGTACATTTATAGTACATGATTTCATTACATTTTATTCTATGTATGCCCATTGTGTGCGTACTTAGTACATTGCCTTACATTACATGCTATGTATGCCCATTGTGTGCGTACTTAGTACATTGCCTTACATTACATGCTATGTATGCCCATTGTGTGCGTACTTAGTACATTGTTTTAGATTACATCTTATGCTATGTATGCCCATTGTGTGCGTACTTAGTACATTGCCTTACATTACATTCTATGTATGCCCATTGTGTGCGTACTTAGTACATTGTTTTACATTACATTTTATGCCATTTATGCCCATTGTGTGCGTACTTAGTACATTGTTATACATTACACCTTATGCTATGTATGTCTTTTGTTGCATACTTAGCACATTTGTTATTCATCACATGCTTACATTTTGGATACACATTACATGATTCACATTAGACATGAACATTTTACTTTGGTAGTTTGGTTTGAGTAAGTGATTAAGTAACGAGGCGTGTGTAATATGATACAAGCATGGTGGATACGCCGCTGGTACTTCCTATATATAAGTGTTTGTATGGTATTACATGTCGTAGCGTTATTTGAATCATTTCAGTTTGAGACATATAACATTTTATACAAATAACATACTTTTCACAAGACATTGATTTACAAACAACTTATCTTATACAAACTCATCTTACATGGTTATTCATTTAACCATACATTATTCTCTTATTTATACATATCATCTGATCTTATCGTTTTTCAAATGATTTACAAGAAAAAACAAATTACAAGGTTCGTGACTAAACATTTTCTCAAACATAAGTCATGAATCCTATTTTCTCAAAACCTATGTATCTCACAGGCATTTTTATGCTGACGTACCTATTTTCACATGTGTTTTCAGGAGATGATGCATAGGACTTATCAAGACATACTTAGGCGGACCTGTGCCTTAGTGACTTAAAACGAGACAAGAACTAGTTAATTTATGTTCTGTACTCTTTGGTTCTTGTTTAAAACAATGTAAACTTTCATGTTTGATTAATAAAACGAAACTTCAATTGCCATGGATTTGAAACAATTAATTCTGTTACAACACTCCCCGACGTTTCCGCCACGTTTCGTTGTCTCACGTGGTCGGGGTGTGACACCATTTGGTTTAACCAATGCCCCAGCTGCATTCATGGACATGATGAACCGAATATGTAAGCCATATTTGGATAAATTCATAATTGTCTTTATAGATGATATTCTCATTTACTCTAAGAGTAAAGAGGAACATGCAAAGCATTTGCACGCACTTTTAAGTTTATTAAGAAAAGAAAAGCTTTATGCTAAATTTTCAAAGTGTGAATTTTGGTTAGAACAGGTACAATTTCTCGGACATCTAGTTGATCATAAAGGAATTCATGTAGATCCCACCAAGATCGAGGCAATAACCAAATGGAAAACCCCTGAGTCACCAACCGAGGTTAGAAGTTTCTTAGGATTGGCTGGTTATTATAGAAGGTTTATTCAAGATTTTTCTAGAATCGCCATTCCTTTAACTAAGTTAACCTGTAAATCTGTTAAGTTTAAATGGGAACCAAAACAAGAAGAAGCCTTTAGAATTCTTAAGCAAAGATTAACCCATGCACCCATACTAGCGTTACCAGAAGGAGCTGAAGATTTTGTAGTGTATTGTGACGCATCCAAACTAGGTTATGGATGTGTATTAATGCAACGACAAAAGGTTATAGCCTATGCATCCAGACAACTTAAGAATCATGAAGAAAATTATTCAACTCATGATTTAGAATTTGGAGCTATAATTTTTGCTCTTAAGATTTAGAGACATTACCTGTACAGTAGTAAGTTTACTGTGTTCACCGATCATAAGAGTTTAAGGTATGTCTTCGGGCAAAAGGAATTGAATATGAGACAAAGACGCTGGATGGAACTACTTAGTGATTATGATTGTGATATTCAGTATCATACAGGAAAAGCAAATGTAGTTGCTGATGCTTTAAGTCGAAAATATCACGAACAACCAAAAAGGGTACGTTCTCTTAAATTAAATCTACAAGTAGATTTAAATAAGCAGATTAGAAAAGCACAAGAATCAGTAATCAAGGATGATACTGAAAGACTAAAAGGAATGATCAAGGAACTAGAACAAGGAACAGATGGAATTTGGAGATTCCATAAGAAAAGAATATGGGTACCTAAATTAGGAAACCTACGTCATCGCATATTAGAAGAAGCCCATAAGTCTAAATATACGATGTATCCAGGAAGCGATAAAATGTACCAGGATTTAAGAAAGAATTTTTGGTGGATAGGAATGAAAAAGGACATAGCAGCCTATGTTTCTAAGTGTTTAACATGTTCACAAGTTAAAGCTGAACATCAGAAACCCTCAGGATTGCTGCAGCAGTTAGAAATGCCTGTCTAGAAATGGGAATTGATAACAATGGATTTTGTTACTAAATTACCCAAAACAAAGAAATGTAATGATACAATCAGGGTGATTGTAGATAGATTAACTAAGTCAGCTCATTTCCTATCAATGAAAGAAACTTTTTGTATGGAACAATTAGCTAAATTGTATGTAAATGAAATAGTTTCTTTACATGGAATTCCTCTATCAATTGTTTCT
This sequence comes from Helianthus tuberosus, assembly GCA_030545235.1. Classification (NCBI taxonomy): domain Eukaryota; kingdom Viridiplantae; phylum Streptophyta; class Magnoliopsida; order Asterales; family Asteraceae; genus Helianthus; species Helianthus tuberosus. The sequence continues at coordinate 18,501,805 of CM060403.1, forward strand.
GACAGAGATAGTCGGTTTACCTCACATTTTTGGACAAGTTTCCAAAAAGCAATGGGAACCAAGTTGAATCTAAGCACAGCTTATCATCCTCAAACGGATGGACAAAGTGAAAGGACGATTCAGACAATGGAGGACATGCTTAGAGCTTGTGTAATTGATTTCGGAGGTAATTGGGATGATCACTTGCCACTGATAGAATTTTCCTATAATAACAGTTATCACACAAGTATAAATGCTGCACCATTTGAAGCACTTTATGGACGAAAGTGCCGAACCCCAGTCTGTTGGGTAGAAATTGGGGAAAAGCAACTATCTGGACCTGAGATAGTACAAGAAACAACAGACAAAATCATTCAAGTCAAAGAACGACTAAAAACAGCACATGATTGATAGAAAAGCTATGCTGACAACAGACGAAAACCGTTGGAATTTCAAGTAGGGGATCAAGTATTGTTAAAAGTCTCTCCTTGGAAAGGAGTGGTAAGATTCATAAAAAGAGGAAAGCTAAGTCCCAGGTATGTTGGACCTTTCAAGATTATTAAAAGAATAGGACCTGTAGCCTATCAGCTACAACTGCCAGAGGAAATGTCAGGAATACATGATATATTTCATGTATCCAATCGCAAGAAATGCTTAGCTGATGAGTCACTAATAATACCTCTTAAGGATATAGAGGTAAATGAGCAATTGAAGTTTGTAGAAAAGCCTCTACAGATTGAAGACAGGAAAGTCAAGAATCTCAAGCACAAAAGACTAGTTCTAGTCAAAGTGAAGCGGGACTCCAAAAGAGGACCAGAATACACATGGGAGCTTGAATCAGAAATGCAAAGGAAATACCCACACCTGTTCCAGTAGACCTCGGTGACGAGCTCTAAAACAACGTGGGGAGGATATAATAACTCTCCCAAATATTTTTCTGACACCCTAATATGTTTTAAAATACCCCTATATGTCTTAAAATACACCCCGTATGTGAAAACCGAGCCCAAAATATATTATGCCATTAAAAATAAATAAATAAAATAAGAAAATGGGTTTCAAGCGGGCCGCGTAAGCCTTCGTTTACATCTACGCGGGCCGCGACAACTTAAAAGTCCAGCGAACCCCTGTGTTAACACGTGTCATAACGCGTGTTGAACCTATAAGCTGACCCGGATCACCTACGCCTTTGACCGGGTTTGACGCGGGCCGCGTAGCCCTTTGTTTTCATTTACGCGGGCCGCGTAAAAGCTGAAATCAGGCCCTATATAAAGGAGGCCTCGGGTTTCAACTCAAATCATTCAAATTCTTTTCTGTATCTCGACTTTTTAAAGTTATAGGCATAATATTCAAGTATAATACCCTCTAATTAGCGAGGTTCTGCTCCGTTGTAAGTATTATAACCCCAGTTTCGTATTAGATACGCTGCCCAATTGATTTAGGGTTCCGTAACAACTGTCGTGGTTCTGCCCGACGTAGTTGTTGGAATACCATCTCGGGGAGGGTATCATTAATATAATTAAAGGGTTATTATACTAACATATGTACATTTGTGTAAATTATAGATTAAACCATGAAACCCTTACACGAAGTCTAAGATAGCAATGTGAGTTTATCCACTTTTTGTTAATCTTTTTGTAACTATTTTACAAAACCTTAATGCTTCACAATATGATTAAGCAGTGATTGAGTCTTTGTAGTTCTTCAATTACTGCTGGTATGTTGGGGTTTTGTATACAAAATGTGGAACACGTTACCATTGGACGACGAGTTAGCCAATGTGTAATATGACCCACCAGTCAGGATTGACAGTACTGAATGTGTAATTGTGTAGAAATAAACAATGTGATCGCTCTCAACATTGTGCTAATTGATAAAATGTTTCTTGATTAAATTGGGATTCACTCACCAGTATTTCCCACTGACAAATGTTTTTAAAACGCGTTTCAGGTAACACAAAGTGACAGCCAATTAGTAAAAAGCCAGCTGGACAGCACTGACGACTTGGAAAAATGTGGCTATAAAAGTTACCTAAAAGATGATGTTTTAAATTCAATAAAATAGGGTTTATCCCTATAAGCGTATTGTAATAAAGAAACTTGGGTTTACCTAATTGGTTATTAATATAAATTATGGTGGTTTTACTCTGATAAACACTTCCTAACTACGGTCCTGATGAAATTTCCGCTGCCAAATTAATAAATTAAGCAAACTGATACCACCACAAACAAATGTTCGCAAACGCCCGTTCCCGGGACAGATAATGTCACGTCCCCCGACCCCACCCTGGACGGAATCGAGAGCCGCGAGCAGCCAAGTGGTATCGATGGTTATTTAGAAAAGTAGTGCAGCGGAAATTTCATCAGGACCGTGAGTTAGGAAAAATATCAGAGTTTAGAAAACACCGGATTTTTATTTATTAAATAGATGGGATAAAACCATGTTTTTGAAAGGTATCTTTAATATGGGATAAACCCAAATACATAAAACAACTTTTCTTAATTTAATTTAATTTAATTGATAAATCAAGCCACTTCTGTAAGCCTTTTGGTGTCGTATCCAACTCTTGTTCCGATCTACTGTAATTACCTGAAACGCGTTTTAAAAACATCTGGTCAGCAGGAAATACTGGTGAGTTCATTCAGGTTTTATAAAATGACACCTTAGTTATGAATTACAGCATAAGAGCGATTACAATGGCTTCTATCTTATTTTTATCTGGCGCCGTGTCACCTCCTGGTGACGATGGTCATACCACTATTGGGTCCTTTCACCCAAGTAGTGATGATTATCACTGTTAGGATTTATTAGCCTAATCGTGAGAAATTAGTAATGTGCACAATACCCCACTTGCCAGTGATTCAAGATAACCACGACTTAATCCCTGTAATTATAACTTTTGAAAATAAATGGAGTATTGTAAAACATTGTTGATAAAAAGAGAATGACTCACATTATAAGCATGCAGTATTGATTTAACAAGCTTCTTGATTCTACTTCTTCTGATAATTAAGCAGATACTTTATTGTTTTGAACCTTCTGATGATTAAGCATCCATTTTGATTGTAAGAGTATGGTGTAGAGTTTCGGGTAGTTAAACATTTAGTTTAACAGAGTGGAATACGTATTAGTGTAAAACCACATCAAACCTAACGATGGTCACGAGATCCGAACCTTAACGAAATTCACAAAGTATAGTCTTGTTTAGACAGCACTTTGGCATTCGTTTAACGAACTCACAAAGTACAGTACTTTGGCATCCGTTTAACGAACTCACAAAGTACAGCACTTTGGCATCCGTTAGTTGGTTCCGGAATCGATCGGACAGAATATTGCATCGGTGATTATTGGTTAGAACACCAATGTATAGAGAGAAGAAGAAAAGAAATGAGCAAAGGAAATGAATTCTTAGGCTTCCTATTTATAGGTAAGAAGTATGAAATTTCTAGGAAGTTTCCTATAGCTTTTCTAGGAAGTTACCTATACATCTTCTAGGAAGCTTCCTACCCACATATATTATATATATATATATATATATATATATATATATATATATCTTCTTACACCTTCCTAGCACCTTCCTTTGATATTATCTATTTCATATATATATATTTATTTTCATGTATATCTATTTAGGTGTTTAATTTACTTACTTAATTAATTTTACTTAGCTTAATTAACCTTGCTTAGCTTAATTAATCTCGCTTAGCTTAATTAATCTTGCTTAGCTTAATTAATCTCGCTTAACTTAATTAATTTTGCTTAGCTTAATTAATCTTGATTAGCTTAATTAATCTCGCATAGCTTAATTAATCATACTTAACTGATTAATTAATCTTACTTAGCTGCTAAGTATACTTATCTATTAAGGTTTCTTAACTGCTAAGTTTTACTGAACTAGTAAGTTTACTTAATTACTAATTATTCTATTTTAGCATCTCCCTGGTTACGAGTTCTAATTTCTAGCTACAATGGAACTGGTATTAGTGCATTACTCAATTCAACTTTAACGATAATCACGAGATCAAAACTCACAACGAATGACAAAGTATAGCCAAATATTGGCAGCACTTGAACATCCATCGGATTCACGACGAATGACAAAGTATAGCCCGAGTTCGGGCAGCACTTTAACATCCATCGGGTTCACGATGAATGACAAAGTACAGTACTTAAACATCCATTGGATTGGTTTCAATAGATCGGATAAAGTATCGTACCAGTGATTAGAGTTATTACCCTAATAACGGGCAGAGTTTTCGGGATTTAGAAGGTATAATCCCGAGCTACTATTTACTATAATAAAAGCTGAAAGAAAGAAAATAATTGAGCAGTTTGAAACATAGCAGTGATCGAGTTAATACCCTGGAGTTGTAGCAGTGTTTCCCTATGCGGAAATTCGAATTTAAGCAGAATAGGGGCGTTTTAAGAATGAGATTTCGAGCACAGAGGACAGTCCCAGGTCCAGGCAATTTATAGCACGAAATTGGGTTTTACGCGGCCCGCGTAAACCCTTTGATGTATCTTACGCGGCCCGCGAGGGCCATAAGGGCAGCGGTAAGGGTTGCTGAGTCATCGGTGGTCTTGACACGTGGACGAAACGTGTCCCTTAAGCTTATTCGGAACTTGCAGAGCTGTCGCGCCCAACGTAGACTCTCCATGAGTCTTTCGCGGCCCGCGACAGACTAATAAAATTTGATTTCTTGATTTTTCACAAGGATTAGGGGTTTAGGGGTCCGGGTTTTCACTTACGGAGTGTTGTGGGACATTTTTGCAGGTCCTTACAGATAAGGGGGCGGGGGTTGCGACAGCAGAACTCTTCAAGCATAACATTCTTTAACTCATCCCATGACAGACCATAAGCTACGTCATTTCCGTGTTTGTTTCTTTCGGCCGTCCACCCGTCTAGAGAACGGGACTGGAAGACGCCGGTAGCATTCAAAGTGCGGAGATTGTCAGGACATCCACTCTGACGCAAGGTGACCTCGATCGAGTCGAACCATTGAAACAAAGCCATAGGGCCATCTTCGCCAGTAAACTCTTTCGGTCCGCATGCCTTGAACTGTTTGAAGCTGAAAGCAGCTTTAGGAGTCTCGGTCCTGGATTCTTCGGACGATTTGCTCATATACTCGTATAGTTCACTCACGATCTGAGGAACAACCTTTGCCATTTGCTTGGCGATGAGTGCGGCAAGACGTTTGTCTTTCTGGTTTTGGCGAGCAGTGCGCGTGTGACGGGATCCAGATGACGACATTGTCTGCAATAGACATCGTCATAGGACTCAGACACAACATAGTCGAATCTCACCTCACACGTCTAATACTACTAAAGCTCAGAAACACGTATAATCACGTAGACACATAATCACATATTCACATAAGCACATAAGCATGTAAGGCACAGAATCACAAAGCACAGAGGCATATAAACACGTAATTCACCTAGAAGCACATGGGGGCAGTCGGAATACAGAAACCAATTATTCAAAGTCAGCGAGCGTTCGTAAAGAATAGCGATCATGAATAGCATAGCGAGTAGTGTAGTATAAGCGTGTAATATAGTATATAATATAGCGTGCGTAACCACCAATAGCGTCGATTTGTTAGCGATTTGAGATAGGTGTGCGGTGCGAGTCGTGTGTGTCGATCAAAATGAAAGCGAAAAGCGAATAAGTCACCAAAATTCATAACACATAAACAAATAATCACATAAAATACACAAGATCCACATAAAATCGACAAATATCAGAGTCGGCAGTAGCGAGCTCAGAATCGAACTCGTAAAAATCGAGAATAGATTGTCTGCGACTAGTTAGACATTGACTAACCAAAGTGATTCGACTATTCATAAAGACTCTTGGTACACACTTTGGCCTTCGGGACTGTGCTCACACCTCGAATCTGGGCGATCGGCACGCCTCCTTCCAGTCATATCGTGACTTCGAGTCGTTGGAGTCCGTCGAGACTTTGGTGAGAGTTTTGTAAAACCTAAAATGAGATCGGAACAAGTTGCCAAGGTTCGGGTTTCATCCCTGACTTAGCAACTTCGTTCCTGTTTTGATAAAAATAAAGAGGATTTATGTGCCAAAGCATGGATTTCACTCCTGATTCGGCACAATTCCTCCTGTTTGTGGGAAAAATGCGGGTTGAACAAGAAATTTAGTCGAGAGTTTGCGGCTTTCACACCTAATCTCGGCCTAATCGCTCGTTCATTTTCGAAAATTAAAGTGCAGAAATAGTGTAGCGTAGGCGAGAATAGCGAGAAGTAGCAGGTAAGCTTGTACATAATCCCTATAGGATATGCACAAGTCGGTCTGTTAGTTCCTAACTATAGACTAGGTTGTTTCTAAGACATCAACCCGGACTAGGTCGAGTCTTGCCTAATTCCCTATAGTTATGGCTCTGATACCAATCTGTCACACCCCAACCGATGGCGGAAACATCGGGGCGTGGCACTGAGCGAAACAGATTGTCCAGAAGTTTCCATAACAACTATAATTACCAATTATTTAAAGCAACATGTCCCATACCATGTCTTAAAAGATAACATAATTATTACAGACAAGATCTAGTCAAATTGTTCTGTTCCGACAACTCAGATTTCAAACACAGACAATTGTTTATTTGTTTCTAGACCTTTCCTAGCCCCGATTTCACTGCAAGCCAAGCATATAAACATCCTAAGCACCTGTCATATACGTTAAAGTAAAAGTCAATACACATAGTGTAAAGGTGAGCATACAAGTTTGATAATAGCATATAGAGTTCAAAATCGTTACGCATAACCAGCACGTACACAGTGTGAAATGAAGCACGTAAGTTATCGACATGAACCTATCAATACCAATGCCTGCGAGTTGACTACCCAAGGCAGTTCGTAATACACTCTCACCACTGTGAGCCATGTAACAAATTGTCCTTAACAACCCCTGAGTGAACAGGTGCTGAGTCCAAACTATAGTACTATCGTTGCTAAGGCAGGTAGACAACATTCCATGTGTAAACATAACAAACAAGCATTCATTAAGTCACGTATAACATGCGGTATTGGTTAGCGTTAAAGTATTACGTAGTGTGTTTGATGTGATTTAGTATAAGTAACGTATGTAACACCCAAAAGTGCGTAAAGCAAAAAGGGTTCGAGTATACTCACAGTGATTGATGGATTGAAGGGAGCGCTAGAGAGTAAGGTTAACCTGATCAGAACGATAACATAAACGATAAGTGGCGCGTAAAACGATACAAGGTATCATTGGATCGAACAGCAATCCGATCGGGTGGCCGGTCGATCGGATGACAATCCGTTCGGGTGGTCACTCGATTGGATAGTCATCTCGTTTGGGATGGATGTGTTTGTGTATGATGGCTTGTCTTTTGAAGTTTTCGTTGTAGCATTTTGAAAATGGAGTAGTATCTCTACCATTCAAGTCGGTCGATCGGACGGCAGTCCGATCGGACAGCAATCCGATTGGCGAGGCTTCTCAGGTTTGAGAACAAATTCACAGCAGGACGGTCACTCGATCGGATGGCTCTCCAATCGGGTGGCAATCCGTTCGGAGTGAACATGTTTGAAAATCATTAAGTCTCTAAACGTCACATGATCGGACGGATACTCGATCGGATGGCAAACAGATCGGGTGGTAGTCCGTTTTAACGTTCAGGTCCTTAATTAGTTTGAGAAAATGGTATAAGGATAGAATCAAGTGCAGCCCGATCGGACAGCCGGTCGATCGGGTGGCAATCCAATCGGGTGGTAACCCGATCGGACGGTAGTCCGTTCCGACGGTCTGATTGTTCTAACACTAGTTTCTGTTTGGAGTGTCATAGTTCTGAATGAGGCGTTTTGATGCCTTTTTTGTACAACGGAACCTTTATCTCGTCCCAAGTGAGCTGGCCGGACAGGAATCACCCTGGTCCGAACAGTTCCCGGTTTGAGTTGGTTGTTCATGTTCAAACCCGAAATCAACGTCTCGTGGATAGAATCCAGATCTTGAACCAACACATCAACACGAAAGAGTAGAAGGTTAGAACAAGCTCTGATTCTATCGGTTTTGAGTGCATTGAGTGTAAAAGAGTTGAAAGAAAGTTGGAAAACCATCTTTCAATCCTTTTCACCATGGATATGTTCAGATCTATGAAAGATCTTTGTTCATTTGTGTGGAAATCGTTCAGATCTAAGTTGTTCTTGGTGGATTGAAGCCAAAAAATAAAGTTCATAAGAACACCATGATGACATCATCCTAGAACACCTCAAATTTAGTGATTTCACAGTTAAAAGTTAAGATTTAAAAGATAGAAAGGTGTAGGAGTGCGTGTAGATTAAGAAAGTACAAGATTTAGGTGGAAAACTTACAAGAATCCTGAGAAATCTGAAGAAAAGTGGGCAAGAAGCGCTGGTCGGACGAGAGGTGCAGAATAGGTAAGTTTGTGATGTTGACAGGGGTATTTATAGGGTTTCCATAAAAGGAAAGGGATGGAGAGGGCTGGTCAATCGGGTGACAACCCGATCGGATGGCTGCTCGATCGGGTGGCAGCTCGATTGAGTGGCAACTCGATCGGGTGGCAGCTCGATCGGCTGGCCACTCGATTGGAGTGAACGGCGCGATGGGTTTTGCGATTTCGATTCGATTGCTGAGCGTTGCGATGCGATAGAGTTTCCTATTCAAATTACTTTTAATCTCAACTAATATATCAACATACAATCATCCTTAATTGACTTGTGATGTGTGAAAAATGCAACATATAAATTTCATCAATTGTGGCATAAAACTAACCCTTTTTTAGTACTAATGTTGGAAAAAGTGTGCTTTTGTCTTCCTTTTGTATTTTCAGGGTTAAATGAGCTCAAATTAACAAAAGAAGCAAAAAGGAAGCTAAATCTAACATAAATACAAGAAAAGGAACAAACTTGACATGCCCGACCCCACGACAGCATCTTCCCAAGCAAAATAAGAGAACAGAAGGCTGAACACGCCCCGTGCTCAATGAGCATGGGGGCGTGCCCAAGTGTCAGCATAAAAGACAAAGTTGTAGAAACTTCCATCGCCCACCACGGGGCCGTGCTCACCGGACACGGGGCCGTGGTCAACTATAAGATTCGCAGAATCCAGGCAAATCTTGATAGTACAGATATGCTTCTGCACACGGGGTCGTGCCCAGTGGACACGGGGCCGTGGTCAACTAATACAGACAAGAGCAATTAATGAAGACAGAGAAGGATGTAGACACGGGGCCGTGCCCGAGCTTCTGTTCAGCCTATAAATAGGAGTGCTTGGCTCAAGCTCAAACCATCCCTTAGCACACCACCTCTCTCACACTTCACCCACCACCCACCACCACCATAACACCATCATCCACCACCATCATCCATTGTCCATCATAGAGTGTGTGAGTCGTCTCGGGATCCAATATTGATCGTAAGAGTTCTTGACAATCAAGGCCATGTTTGCCTAAGTCTCTTACATCACTTGGTGAAGACAAAGTGTCTAGTGTAATACTTTTTATTTTTAATCTTTTCGAACTTTTTACTTGGTTATGTATTAATGACTTTAATAACTAGTTTCTTATGTTGAAGGTGATTTTTCTTTATCGTTTATTCGTGGTGTCTTGGCATTAGTTTACTGTCTATATAAAATAAAAGATTTTCACCATTCATATCTCCACGGTCTATATGGAGGTATGTTGGCTACCTGGTGGGGGGTTAAGGAAACGGTTTGGTAAAAGTCTTGCCTTGTTCAGTGTATAGATCCTGCAAGGACCTGGGTCAAATTTAGTAGGACCTCCTTCAATACTTAACGGTATTGTATGACGGGGGTCCAAACTCTTTGATCCCCTCATATGTAAGCTACTATTAATACTTTAATCCGGCTACTTAGGACTGTATCCCTGCTGACTCAGACTACTTAGCCGAGGGTAACGTCACCTTCAAAAGAGGGGCCTACCGTAATATGCATTAATAACTTAATTAATTATCTTTCAATAATCCGACCCTTTAGGATTGTATCCTTGCTGACTCAAACTACTGGGTTGAGGGTAACGTCGCCTTCAAAAGAGGGGCCTGCTACAATAACTAAGATAATCTCTTAAAAAGTGCAAAAGTGCGGAAATAATCAAAGGTTACACTATACACGAGTCGGAGCCAAGTGATTCATCTTGTCTATCTGTTTTTATTTTTATTTTTATTTTCAGCATTTTAGTTAGTTTTTATTTTTCTTAGTTTAAAACCTTTTTCTAAACTTTTTGATTTGATTAGACGTTGAGGATAAACCGGTACTAAAAGCTCTTGTGTCCTTGGACGACCTCGGTATCTTACCAACACTATACTACGCTCACGATGGGTGCACTTGCCCATATGTGTGTTTAGTGTTAGTAAATATCGTGTTTTATAAATTTAAAACTTGGCTAAAGAAAGTGTAAAAAAGGGCTTAAAATATACCTAAACTTATATATACACTTCACACGCATCACTTGCGTTTAGCGTTTGCGATTCGATTGAGTTTTGATTAATCACCCCACATAAACATAATTAAACATGCAAAAGTAACATATAAGGCACACACACACATAGAATAATATCCGGAACGCGTAATTCGAGTTGCGAGTGCGATTGCGATCAGTGATAAGGCGATAAAACATGCGATAAATATCGAATAAACCTCGATTATTAATAAGTACTCCACATAATACAACTAACGTAAAGCATAAAAGACTATATACGAGTCAAAGAAGCCAAAACAAGATTTGAGCAAGTAGTGACAGAACGCAATCAGCAATCTTGTCTCCCTTTGACTTCAATCTTGACTTTGACTTTGACTTTCGAAACACGGTGTGTTACAAATAAAATCAGCGCTGAGTGGTGGTGGTCGGTGGTAGTGATTGTGGGTGGTTGTAGGTGGCGGTGGTGGGTATCGGCGGCGACGATGGGTGGTGGTGGTGGTGGAGGCGAGTGGCGGTGCGGCGGTGACGACGAGTGGTGGTGGTGGTAAGGTGGCTGTTGGTGGTGGCGATGGTGGTGGCGTCGACGATGGTGGTGGGCGGCGACGGCGGCGGCGAGTGGCGTTGGCGGTTGGTCGCGGCTGTGGGAGATAACGGTGGCGAATGGGTGGCGGCGGCGATGGTGGCTGTCGGGGTGAGATGGTGGCGGGTGGCAGCGATGGCGTCGGTGGTAGGTGGTGGTGGTGGTGGGTTGTGGCGAAGGTGGTGGGTTGTGGTGTTGATGAATGGTGCAAGAGGGGATGGAATGGAAAAAAAACATGAGGGGTGGAAGGAATGATTTTGAAGGAATGGAAAGCCTTTTGGAATGAGTGATTCCATTCCATTGACCAACCAAACACCTTTTTCCTCATTCCCTCGTAATCATCCATTCCATTCCACCTCTCATTCCTGCATACCAAACACTACTTTAATAGTAATAGTAATAGTAACAGTAACAGTAATAGTAGTAGACATAATATATATTAAGCAAAAATGTTACACGATTTCAGGTCATCCCAACCCAACCCAACCCAATGCAACGCTACCCATTTCAAATTGCACAAAAGTTTCCTTATTTTAATACAAAACTGTTTTGATTAATGACCCAACCCGCTCATATTTACACCATTGGTTCTTTCATTTTGTTTATGACAAATTTAGTATGCATAACTCATATAGACCACCTACAAAATACTTGAACTATAGTTTATAAAGCAGGCTAGCAATTGTTTCAATTTGAGGGCGGGACCCATATGGATTGATTAACTGTTGATTCGACTCACTGAGTGTTGTGATTTGTGACAGCTTGTGTTGAAGTATTTAAAGGTCTAATTCGAATTTGGCGTGTAAGTTTTGTGATTTCTTTTGGGTGTTGGGCATATCACATGGGTAGAATATAGAGGTGTTTCGAGCAACCAGGGACTATGAAATGCGTGAGAAGAGTGAGATCTCACCCATAAGGTGATTGAATTGATAGTGTTCAAAACTTTGTTTTTCTCATTTTATAAAATGTGTTTTCTAATCATTTAGAACATTTTCTTTCAAAGCCAGTTGCATACATCACCTTCTACTCCCTCATTGCATTCTTTTTTGTCATCTTCATCTACAGAAACTTGAAACGACGAACCAAAAAGTTGAATATACCTTGTGGAGATATAGGTCTCCCCTGGATCGTAGAAACTGTCGAGTTTAACAAAGCTTAACCTTTTAACCAACTGTTTGATGACTTCCAATCAAGAATGAAGAAGGATGTAAACATCTTCAAAACAAAACTGATGGGGTAACCAACAATGGTGGTTGCAGCAAACAAATTGATGTTCAATGAGTTTAAACTGGTGGTAAGTCCACTTAATCTGTAGAATTAATGGGAAAGAATTCCATCATGGAGAAACAAGGAGACTCGCACCGCTGCTATCTTCGCGGTAATATAACTTCCACTCTAAGCTATACTGATATCCGAGTCCCTGTTTTTAACCAATGAATCAAAAAATTATTATTTTTTAATCATACTCCTATTTATCCAAACGCACTATTCACTATTGGCAACATGCTCCACGGCAACTCCACGGTGTTGTAAATTGTGCCACCTCACATAGCACAGGTTTATGGAATGAAAATGTTAGGAATGTGGAAGGGTTATGGTTCATAATAAACATTACAATTTAATCAGATATCAGTCGGATACCTGATGCAACGCCGCGAGCATTCCCACTATTTATATATTTTTATGTTTAAATTTGTTGCTGGTTTGATGTTTGGAAGTTAGAACACAAACATCAACATAAATTAGGAAAAAAGTACTTAGGTACAATTTGGTTAAGTTTGGTTTCTAACCGAAATCAAACCAAATTGAATTTGGTTTGGGTTGGTTCGGTTTGCATATTCCTAATTTGGTTTGGTTTGGTTTTTGGTTTTTGGTTTAGGGTATAAAAATTTGAAAACCGAATAAACCGAACCGAACGAACCAAATAAACTATAAACCGAATCGATGAACACCCCTATGCCAAAATTGTCTCTATGTATTAATTCCCAACACTCCAATGAATAATAACAAGTATTTTGTCTTTTGTTTGTTTTTTCTTTAGGGTTTTTTTTTTCATAATAAACTTTAGTGGTTTTTTCTTTTAATTTTGTAACAAAATTTTGGTTTATGATAATTTGACTATAAAAGTTAAACAAGTTTCGTTTTTTTGTTAGTTTTTATTTTATACCTTTTTCCGAAATTTTGTTGTCATTCGGTTTATACTTAGTATAGTACGGTGTTTGGGGGTCACGATTGTTTCCTCGGTTTTTTTACCCCCTAAGCTTTCTAATATGCGTCGTTATAAATTCAACTTCGTCTATTTTTTATGTCACGTGAGTCATTTGGGGTTAAAAATCGTTTTATTTTTTTTGTTTTACGATTTTTCCTGGTTTTGATCGTCGTTTGGTTGCTACTTAGTACAGTTTTACGCCGCCCAACCCCGTAACGTTGGTAGCACAATTTTACGACCCCTACTCTGCAATGCGTGAGACTTAAGACTAGTTTACAGTTAAAACTTACAACTTTAATAAAATCAGAATTTTAATATCTTTTCTTTATCCCCAATCCCCCTGAGAGCATGTTTGGGTAAGCTTTTTGAAACAATTATTGACTTATTGACTTTTTTTCTCTCAAATACACCCTCCTAACATAATTTTTGAAGCTTATCACTTTTCAAAAAAAAACCAATAAGTCAATATGGTTAAAAAAGCTTAGCCAAAGATGCCCTAAATTTCCCCCCAAGCCTATCAATTACCCCAAGCTTATTATTTTTTGGATTTTTAGAGTTTCTTTATTTTTTTTTTGATTTTTTATAATTTTTTTGGATTTTTTATAAATTTTTTGATTTATTAGAATTTTTTTGATTTTTTATTATTTTTTTGATTTTTTGAGTTTTTTTTGAATTTTTATTATTATTTTTTTTATTTTTTTAGAATTTTTTATTATTTTTTATTATTTTTTAGAATTTTTTATTATTTTTTAGAATTTTTTTTGATTATTTATTATTATTTTTTAGAATTTTTTTTATTTTTCTGATTTTTTTGGAAAATTTTATTTTTTTTATTATTTTTAAAGTTTTAATTATTTGTGAAGCCAACGTATACGAACACTCGAATAGGATGAAGAATCTGCCTGTGATGCTCTTTTTTGAGTTACCCTTTTACCCAACGTAATACCCATCGTGACCCACGAATTATTTTAAATAGATATCATATAACCTATCCTGACCCATCCTTAATTATTTCTTAACCCATCCTGACCCATCCTCATTTTTAAAATGACTAAAAATAACCCAAAAACCAAAATAGATTTTTATTGCCAGGCCTAGTTTTAATTAGATTGTGATTAGTCACTAACGAGTTACAACAACTAGGGGTGGGGTCAGGTATAAATGCAATTCAGCTAAAGCTTCTTTTACCAATGATGTAGTTTTCTTGAATGTATGCATGAAGTTGAAGACTTTCATGGCTTCATTTTGCTAACAATATTTTGCATTGTGAAGAACATTTGGATTTAGGTCGGTTGTTGACTTGTTGAACTTCTCTTTTTATTTCAGTTTTTCTACTACCATTCGGACATGAGCTCCTGCCGCCCACCGCCTTCTTCGGCCCACTATGTTCAAGCATTGTTCTAATCTTTAAGCCCACTAAGAAACTGGCCAGATATTTGTAATTCTAATTATATTATATTATATATTATATTATATATATTATAAAAACCGAACGAAATGAACGGTAATGAACAGGGTAAAACCCACCATCTACCACGCATCCAAATACCACCACCCTTCTCCTTTCTATAAAACCTAACCCTAACCCACATGAAACAGAGTTTGGAGAGAGAGAGAGACAGGGGAGAAGAGATGGGAGACAGCCGGCGAAGTCTCCGGCTTCGACACGGTGGACGCGCCGCACATGCTTCTCCGGCGTCGACATGACAGACGGGTCCGCCGTATATGGTGGTGGGGTTATTTTGGGTAACTGCAACGGCAGTCAACAGTGACGATGGTTACCGTATGATCGTTTTAAGCAACGACGGTCATTACAGTAAGAGAGACAAGGAGAGAATCAGAAGAGAGAGAATGTGAAGGAGAGGCAGTTTGAAGGATTTTGTAGGTTCACCCGCAAGAGGGGTTTGTAGGGAACGGGTTCAAATCGCCTTTTGGTGATGGGTCTAAAGAGACGCCCCTGCCTGTTGACTGTTTGACTGATGACGGACGTAAAGCTAAACAAGGTGGTTCAAGTTTTTCCGGCAATACTTTGGCCGGTGAAGCGGAATTTAGTGGCGGTGGTGATGAATACATTCATGTTCGGGCGCGAAGAGGTCAAGCTACCAACAGTCATAGTCTTGCAGAAAGAGTAAGCTTTTCCTTAAATATATCCCGATAGTCGTATTCAATCGTTTTTTATCTTCTATATGTCACTCCCCATAAAAATACATACAGTAGATGATACAATTGGATTAAAATGTCATAAAATAGAATTTTAGTGTATATTAAAATGTCATAAAACATGATAGAATATGAAGTTTCACTTCAAATGATTGACTTACAGAAGTGTTTTACTTTGATTATTAATAGGTGAGAAAGGAGAAGATTAGTGAAAGAATGAAATTCCTACAAGATCTTGTCCCTGGATGTAGCAAGGTTAGTTATTAAAATTATTTACAAGTTTGCCACCAGAATCTTGAATTTGTACCAAACAAAAGTTCTAATATCACTTAATGTTGAATGTGTTTGAACTTTTAAGGTCACCGGCAAAGCGGTTATGCTAGATGAAATCATTAACTATGTACAGTCACTACAGCGACAGGTCGAGGTATGATACTATGATGACCGAAAATAATATCTTTTTAATTTCTATTTTTGAAAGCATTGAACTTTAATTTCTACAGTTTTTTCGATGAAACTTGCTACCATTAATCCTCGAATAGATTTTAACCTTGAAGGACTCATGGCAAAAGACGTAAGATATATTTCAACAAAACATTGGTAGCATTTTCCCTATAAAACAATTTAAAATGATTATTCTAACGGACGTTTATAACTTTATATTAATTAGGCGATGGAATCGTGCTTGGGACCTTCTGGCTCGCTTGGTACTGACATAGCAATGCCGTATGCTCTTAATCAATCACAAATGGCGATTATGCAAGGCGGGATTTCTGGTGTTGGAAGAAGTTCAGATGCGGGAAGAAGAACGGTTAATTCCCATTTGATGTCTATCAGTGGAGGATTTAATGATCCTACTTCACAGGTAATTTGCTGTTTATTTTAATAAATTGTTGTCTATTGTTTATTTAAATTAAAGTAAAACCTGACCCTACCCGACCCGAAACCCGGTCTGACCCGGACCCGTTCCGACCCAGACCCGTTCTGACCCGGACCCGTTTCGACCCGAACCAAAACAACCCTTTTTTATAATTGACCCGTTTTGACCCATGACCCGACCTGACCTGACCCGTTTGCCAGGTCTATATTATATCATAATCAAAATGGCCAACAAGTATGCATGACAGCATGATTGTATAACACTGGTAAATAATTGAAGTCTCGCAAACCGATTTGATTCATTGTTATGAAGTTGGTTTGAGAATGTATGTTTTGAAACCTGTTAAAACAGAACCGAATGGATTATCACCGGTTTCAAAACTCTTCACATCATTATATTTAAGAACTGGTTCTAGATCAGAACCATTTATTTGAAATTCTTTCACATGATGTTACTACGTTTCAGTTATTCTTCTTAATCTTGGTTGTTTTGTTGTGGTTTGCAGTTGTAAGTGTTGGCAATCATGATTGTGAGGTAATACTTTTGCGATATCTTGACTTACAGCAAGGTGATTGGTAAGAAAGTGTGCAAGTATTTATATATTGATGACCATGTGTATATAATCGAATTTGATTTACGTTATAAATAATTACAAGACTTATCAAATGAAATAATACTTCTAGCAATTACTTAGTATTGTGGTGGTGGGGTTTTCAAAAATCCATCTCCACATCATATTCTCCAACACCAACGCCTTTTTCTCCTCCTGCCACCGCCCAAAATAGATCTTGATTTATTGGTTTTCAATTTTATCAGAGCAAAAGCATATACTTATGTGTAGATTCTTAGGTAGGTTGTTTTAGAGTTTCATTGTTTTGAAATCAAATGAGGGTACCAAAAATATCTTCTTATTTTTTTCCTCAAATAGTTAGCTTTGTATGTACATAGTCTTACAGTTGTTTTTAGATATTGTTATTGTTTAGGTTGAATTTGTATTGTGCATGGGTTGAATGGCAAAGGGATGCAGGAGGAAAAGAGGTGAATGGTTCAACATACTAGCTAATGCCATTGGCATACACCTGCTCCGCACACTATTGACGGGGATAGGCATGTCGAATCGCCTTCGATCTTACGGGCATGGACTATATGCATTTTGTTGACTAATTGATTAGGTTGTTTGTTGTGCATCATTTCTTTTGTTTTTATATGTATGAAGGAGAAATACATTTTGTTCATATCAATCATGAAGATCAAAACGCAGCTATTGTCATTCTTTAATCCATCCCATTATTGTACAGGTAGCACCTTTTCTGAAACATGCAACAGGAAGCATAACAAGGAATGATTTGGTCATAGGTAAGGTATGTGGTGTTTCATGAAGAAGTTGGTAACAATTTAGAAGTTATGTATTTGTAACAGTTCAATTTAATAGATTTGTATGTTTTACAAGTGTCTATACCGCCACGAATCACAAATGAACCGAATCGAGCCCTGCTAATCATAGGCGCAACGCGCCGTGTTGATAACACTAGTTCTAATAATTTTTAGTAGAATAATTTATTAAGTCTATATTCTTTCATATACTGTGACAATTATATATACTTCTAATTTTTAACATTCTATTGCAATACATGTTGTACCATCAGCTTTATAGCTTTATTGTGTTGTATGGTGTTGTTCCATTCGTTTAAGGGGGTGTTTGGCCTAGCTTTTATTTTTTGGCTTATGCTTATATTTTAAAGTAGCTTATAGCTTATTTTCTATAATTTGATAAGCTCTTTTTAAGTGTTTGGATTAGCTTATAGCTTATTTTCTATCATATGAGCTAAAACACCCTTGCTTCTTCAAATAAGCTAAAAAACCATCTTCACACAAGCTTCTTCAAACTAGCTTATATAAGCTAATAAGCATAAGCTTAAAAAGCTAAACCAAACACTAAGTTAAGCTTATTTTATAAAAAAAAGCTAAAAAAGCTATAAGCTTTGTGAAAAAAGCTAGGCCAAACACCCCCTAAGTTGTTGTACGGTGTCTCCACCGTGTCTACATATCCTTTCTCTTCTTTACAAAACACAGACAACTATGGAGAGAGAGAGACTAAGGGAAAAAGGGTGACGGCCGACAGTTTTCCGGCGAACCTCTACGGTTCCAACTATAGCGACGACCTGCGGTGACGATTCACGGTTAGATTGATGGTTATCGATCTAGGGTTTATAATATATAATCGGTTCCAAACTTCCAATCGGTTCTGATTTAGGGCTAATGGAAACGAATTCGGATTTAGGGCTAATTGTAATGAAGTATGCTACATGGCGGTTACTACCATCTGTTGCAGATGGAGTTCTCTCATGTACCCGGAGATCTTGAGTCCCCTGTTCCTGGTGATAATGTAAAGCTACAGATTTAGGGCTTGAGTGAATGAAGAGGAGAGGTATAATGGTATATATTTCATTTGTATTAAATTATATAGCCATTTTCTGGGGTTGTGTTTGAGCTGGGTTTTTTTTTTGTTTGTTTCTACTTTGAGTTTTTGTTGTTTATTTAGTATGCAAGTTACTTGAATATGACTGAGGATTCCTTTGTTTTATGGTGTGATTAGTTAGTATTACTATCTGTTGGTTTGTTTATTTAGTATGCAAGTTATTTGAATATGCAGGATGCCTTTGTGGTCCAAACTTTTATGAAGGCTACTAGAAAATGTGAAGGTTGACTACTCTACTGGCCAAAAAAACATCATGAAATTTTCATTATGCCCTCATGACATGTCTGAATGCCTACCGAATCCACAGGTAAATCGGATAATGTAGTATGTTTCTCTTATCTTTAGGCACACTGAGCACTTTCATAGTTCGGGCCCCTGGTTAATCTACACTAGCTTAATAGGAGCAGTGACAGTTTTCTGTGCTTTTAAATTTATGAGAATTTGTTTAGCTGTATATAAATTTGTACTCATATTTCAGGTTGAAGTTGAGCTGGTTCCAAGAGATTTTGATATAAATACTTCTAACCCTTTCAAAAAAATGGACATCATCAGCATACTGCCAATGCATAAGGTGATGAATCGCACTATTTTATGATTGTAACAGATCTTATTCGATTGTATTTTACTGGTCAGTGTCCATGTATTTGTTTTTTTATTGCAGCAAGCAGCATGTTCGTCTGCTGATGGACATCAACTTCTGGAATCATCAAAAAAGTTCTGGTTAAGGGAAAACTTGAAGATGCAGTTACCTATGGAACAAAGGTACAAAAGTTTTAGAAATAAAATAACCTCGGTTATTATGCATTTGAATATGCTTTGGATGACTTTCGAGCCGGTTGTCCTATTCATTTGACTATTTTCCTTTTTATTAAATCTTTTAGCTTAATCTGTTTGACCCCTTAAAGAAGGATAATTCAAATCCACCTTTATATGTATTGGGTCAAAATTGCCAGCTCGAGTTCTATGGATTTAATTTGAAGAATGTTTATTAAGAAGTGCATTAGTTGGCCTGTCTATTACTCTGAGAAACTATACTTTCATCATTACAATGCAATGTTTTGTATCAGCTGCTAGCTTAAGAAAAAAAAAATACGGTATTTATATTTCATTACAGTTTGCTTATGAAGAACAGGAAAAATCTACTAACTAAAATAATTAAATGTTGGCTTCACTGATTTGGCATTTATATTATTGGTTGTTAGTCTAGGGTATTTTAACTCTACAAATCAACTTCATAAATATTTCGGGAATCATTACAATATTAATAATAATATGAACTTTTGTATCCAATGGAACCATTTAGAAGGTTTTATGCATTTGAGTATGTATCAGTGAATGCTTAACAGAGTAAATTGCCATTTTAGTCCTTGAGTTTTGTCCAAATTTGCCATTTTAGTCTAAATAGTTTTTTTTTGCCTCTGGGTCCCTGAGTTTTCCCTTTTGTTGCCATTTTGATCACATACACTAACTCCATCCAAAAACTCCATCTTTAACCAGGGGTATTTTGGGGATTTTCATTTTAAATGTTTTCAATTGCCATTTTGATCCAATTCCAAAAAATCAAAAAAATCAAAAAAATTCCAAAAAATAATAAAAATTCTAAAAAATCATAAAAATTCTAAAAAATTCTAAAAAATCCAAAAAATCCGTTTCGGCGCGAACCGTTTCGAACCCGAACCGTTTCGAGCTGAACCGTTTCGACGCGAACCGTTTCGACCCGTACCGTTTCGACCCGAACCGTTTATAGCTGAACCGTTTCGACGCGAACCGTTTCGACCCGTCCCGTTTCGAAGCCGAACCGTTTCAAGCCGTACCGTTTCGAAGCCGAACCGTTTCGAAGCCGAACCGTTTCGAAGCCGAACCGTTTCGAAGCCGAACCGTTTCAAGCCGTACCGTTTCGAAGCCGAACCGTTTCGAAGCCGAACCGTTTCGAAGCCGAACCGTTTCGAAGCCGAACCGTTTCAAGCCGTACCGTTTCAAGCCGAACCGTTTCGAAGCTGAACCGTTTCAAGCCGTTTCGGGTCGAAACGGTTCGCGTCGAAACGGTTCGGCTCGAACGGTTCGGCTCGAAACGGTACGGGTCGAAACGGTACGGGTCGAAACGGTTCGGGTCGAAACGGTTCGGCTCGAAACGGTTCGGCTCGAAACGGTTCGGGTTCGAAACGGTTCGCGCCGAAACGGATTTTTTATAACTTTTTAGAATTTTTTATGATTTTTTATAATTTTTTATAATTTTTATGATTTTTTAGAATTTTTCGGAATTTTTTTGAAATTGGATCAAAATGGCAATTAAAAACATTTAAAATGAAAATCCCCAAAATACCCCTGGTTAAAGATGGAGTTTTTGGATGGAGTTAGTGTATGTGATCAAAATGGCAGCAAAAGGGAAAAGTCAGGGACCCAGAGGCAAAAAAAAAAAAAAACTATTTGGACAAAACTCAGGACTAAAATGACAATTTACTCATGCTTAACACTAGGCTTGTGTTTTCCCTCAAAAGGTCAAATAGGTTAACTTAAAGAACATAAGACTGGTCAAACAGATTAAAATTCATCTTAAAGAGTTTTCAAATACTGAAATGCATGAGACACTCATAAATATATTTATGAACAGAAGTTGGATTATTATATATTAGCATAGTTTTGTTGTAATTAATGCAAGCATATCATTTATTTATGGTATTCAAAAAGATTAATAAAAGATGTGCTCTTAAATTTGTTCTACCCCCTCATTTAGAAATAATATGCTTCCCATATTGACCCGCTATTTGACTTGATTGCTAATGCATCAACAGTTATTATTTTCACAAGGCAAAATCGGCCAATGGAAATGGAAGCGAACCCATACTAAATATGCATAATCTGAACTGGGTTGATACCGATCATGCTTCAAGACCAGCAGAACGGGGTTGCACGCCAATTTCGTTGCCCGCGGCGCAACGCGCGCGGGTCACTTTTCTAGTTTAGTTAATTAATTAATACCACTACAATGACAAATTGGTAAATTAATTAGTGGGATTTTTTTTGAAACCTTTTTTTTTTTTTTTTTTTTTTGAAGCGTAATTAGTAGTATTATGATGAATGTTCTTTCAGGCGGTAATTTAGTAGCAAATTGGAAATAAATAATCCCACCTATCTAACTTTGGCCAATAATAATCCCAAGTCAGTTATTAGCCGATAATAATCCGACCTCGTCCATGTTTTCTTGTAAAATACCCCACCTTTAAATCAACCTAACGTCGTTATAAAAAACGGTAACGTGACTGCCACATATTAAATAACTCAAATGACGGCTTATCTTAAATGACATGGATTATTTTAATCTCTTATTTGTTTTGTTGACTGAGTATAAAAGTGTTAATTATATTATAAAAGTCAACACCATCATCATCCTCATCTTCTTCCCTGTCTACCATCCCCCCCCCCCCCCCCCCCCCCGAAACGGCTGAATCATCTACCACCACTAATTAACGAATGAAAAAAAAAGGTTTGGAAGGATAATAAAAAAAAGTAGTGTTTCAAAGTTTTTTAAGGAAGGAAATAGAGAGAAATAAAAGGAAAACTTATGTTTATTTCCTTCATTTTAAATCCTTTTAAATTGAAGAGATTCGAAAGAAATGATTTTTAATACATAAAATCTTTACTTTCTTTTCATTATTTTCGAACTAGGGAACATCGGGAACACGGTAATTAACTAAATCTTTTCTTTGCACTCCCTGTCTTTTCTCTCCTTAATTCATTTTCTCTTATTTTCTTTCGTTTATTAAACTCGGGAACACACCGTAACACTCTTTCTGACTTGTCTCGTGTCTGATTAAATACGACACTATTTCTACCCTTCCACATACACCACACCGCTATTTGTAGTATGGAATTAATGACTTGCTTGAACCACGAACATAAGCTTGGTAGTTGACCACATCATCAATACCAAAGAAGTAAAGCGCATGCGGTTTGCACCACTTTGAAAGTCCTTCTCACACCTTCTGAGCAAACCGACATGACACGAAAACATGCTCCGTTGATTCCTCCGCATCTGCACAAAGCGCGCACACAGCTAATGGCACTTGTACTCCCATCCTAGCAAGCGAAACTCTTGTTGGAAACCTATCCAAACATAGCCCCCAAAACAAGAAGTTAAAATATAATAGACTAGAACCATAATTACACATCGGATGATAGGAATTTATTCGTGATAGTTTTTATTCAGTCCCGGTGGTTCTTAACCGTGCACGCCTCTAATATAAACAAAAAGGAACGATGAGAGAAAAACTGGATTTATAAATAGTTTCAACGATTGGCCGTATCCATATGGACCAAACCATAGTCAATTCAATGATTTACTCTGAAAGGCGTAGATATAAAGATATGTATTTGCGAAGTATAAAACATCATATAATGATGTTTCGAAACATGTTACACCTGGTCCTTTATGCCCTTTAATACTTAGAGTGAACGCTAGTGTATTTGCGAATTGAGTGAACAAATCTTGGCCATTGATTTACACATGTGGATGGCTAGGATTTCATCATCAAATCGTAAAATACACTAGTATATTTCATCATCAAATCCTGACCATTGATCTACACACATGTATATGGCCAGGATTAGTTCGCTCAGTTCGCAAACTACACTAGTGTTCACTCTTGAACCTAATCCTATACTAAAATATATATATATATATATATTTAGCCTCTAAAGTTAATAAGCTACAGATAAATAAATAAATATTCACCTTATAACTAAATAATTACATAACTTTGTTTAAATACCTTTTAGTTGTATATATAGAACTTGTTAGGTGGGTCGAGACCTAAAAAGAAACTCGGACGAAGAAGGATCATGGCTTTGAAAATTTAACAGTAACTTCCTACTATTCTTTTCGTTGAAAATTCATATTATGAACCTTATCTTATCTTGAGTAAATAAGAGGCTTTACTTTCTCCACGTTATTTATTGCACACTTTTTTCCAATCAAAATATAAACTCTTCAAGACTTTTCTTGATCATCTATTCATCTCTTTCAATCTTGTTTCCGATCCGTTCATACCTTTTTCGATTTTTGAAGCATACAATGGCATCTACTTCAGATTTACCAGTTCAAAAGAGGTTCAAGTATGATGTGTTTTTGAGTTTCCGGGGTGAAGACACCCGTAAAACCTTTGTTGATCATCTCTATCTTGCTCTTCACCAAAGAGGCATTATAACTTACAAAGTTGATGAAAAAATCGAGAAAGGTAAAAGGATCGATGATCAGCTCATCACATCCATTGAAGACTCGAGAATTTATATAATTGTTTTCTCCAAGTGGCTAGGTCTTGTCCTTTTTAGACTTTGCCATTTTATTATAATGGTAGATCTTATAAAAGAAATGTTATTTATTTAATATTTCTTGTTTAGAATGAAAGTTTAAACTTAATCATTCTATTATATAAAAATAAAAGTATAAGTTGCCCAAAGCGGGACTTGAAAGGAATAGTGTTGTCCTCGTAGGGACTGAAAGATAATTATGTCCTTATAAGGACTAATAAGGAAACGATCTTCAGTAAAAGGAGTTTCTTCTTCATTTTATTTCTGAATGCCTTCTCCTTGGGTGTTCGTTTCATTCTAGCCGCGGTACGAAGTTCAGCATCTCAGGGCTCCGGGTGTGGAGGACTCCTATTACGGCTTCTTCGCTTGGCGACGTATCTAATAAAAATTTGGAAGTAAAAATTTATAGATTAGGATTGAGAATATTCCTAAGTTAAGTCTAGACTCAGAAGTTTAGAATTGTGCAATTGTGTAACTGAGATTAAACACTAAAGGCTAGTGTTTAATTCACTCAGTGTTGGCTCTGATACCAACCTGTCACACCCCGATTTCCACGTGTCACCGGTGGGCCCGGTGGGGAGTATCGTGACGTCATGGTTGGCAACACAATAGTCAAACAACACAATATTATTAAGCACAGCGGAAGCAATTGAAAATATAATACAACCGAATTTATTATTGTAATATCAACTGTTACAATATTCGGAAGTTTATCCACAGAAGGATCGAACATAAAATGGAAATAATAGTTCAACAGACTTCAGGCATCTTAAGCTTGCGAGACTCTTTATTGATGCTAAGGAGACAATCCAGCCAATTACGTTTAGTACCTGCATTTAGTCTTTTTGGAAAAATACGTCAGTTTACACTGGTAAATACAATCAACTGACTCATTTTGGAAAATGGTTTAAAAAAATTGGTTTGGATGCACATGGCATAAATATTTTATAATTTGATTAAAATGCACAGAGGCAATATTTAATCTTTTTAACTTGGGAGAATTATTTAATATTATAATCTTGTGAACGAATTACATGTTACTCATGCGTTCAGTAGCCCGAATCTAGTCCGGGTTAAAGATCAATAGACACACCACATCATTGAGTTATACACGGACGGTGTACGCCTACACCCCGTGCTCAGGTCGCGGCCATCTCGTAAGATGATGCCAAGGATATCCGGGACATGGTCATTAACCCCCCAAAGGCTGTAAAGTAAACAAGACTGTTTAAACGAGCCGATCAAATTATTCAACTACCCACTAAGCGTGGAGATTTGATGCCCGATCAAGCGGTACGCTATGTACCGTAACCCAAGCCCGTATAGGGAAAATAAGTTAAAAGTATTTACCTGATGCAAAGTATAAATCACAATAAGCAAAATGCACGTAGCTTTTACTTGTTCTCCTAATCTGGAACGAAGGTTTAATATAACCTATTAGAATACTAACGGGTCTTTTGTTAAGCTTAAGCTTAGACCGGCTAGTTTCAAAGATACGGTTCGTACGCACGATTAAGCGAAGACCGGATAGAATGTGATTTAGACCCGACAAGTTCAGAGACTTGTTTAATATGGGTCCTTCATGCACATTCTGGATTTTGAGATTAAACCGATAAGGTTTGACCCGTTTTGGCTAATTTATGTAAACTTGTTACATAAACCGAACCGAACGCGAAATAAGCGTAACGGGTATCCGTAAGAGCCATATACAGGTTTCCTAAGTTAATATGCTTCAAATATGTTGTGACATCAGTAGGATGTCTTTCATTATGCCCGAAATGAAATTAAACACAAACTATGCCCCGTAGGGGTAGTTTGGTCATTTTAAAGGTTGTAAAAGAGTTTAATTGTTGAACTGAGTTACAGGTATGATGTAAACAGCAAACATACTCAATTTGATGAGTTATATCAGTAGGCTAAAGCATATATGTGAAATATATCATTTTTATCCAAACTATGCCCCGTAGGGGTATTTTGGTAATTTCACATAAGCCGAAAAGCTCAAAACTGAGGTCTGAGTTTATCAACCTTTGCTTACTGTTAAAATATCCTAATTTGCCTTATATATCAGTAGGTATCAACCCGGGTATGTTCAATATGATTTTAAAACATACTATGCGTTAAAAACGCTAAATAAGGCGATTAAAGGCCATTTCCGGGTTCGATACTTGGATCTGATATTTTTATATTTCCAGAAGGCTTAAAATAATTTATTTATCATATGTGATCAGTAGCAAAAGGTTCGGATTCGTTTAGATATGTAAAACTCATTTTATGGCCCGTTAGGGCAAAACCGACATTTACCGAATTAAGCCTACGACTATGAGTTATGCTCGGCCTAAAATTAATTAAAAATCTTTAAAAATCCCAAAATAATATATTACATCTGTGGGTAAAAGATTTGATATCAAAAAGTATGTTTAACTAGGCTATACGCTAATTACGCCATTTTATTAACATAAAGTATTAATTTTGCGATAATGAGCATAACTCTTAATCTACAAGTCAAACTGATGTCAAACTTTGCATGCAAGTCTATATATCAGTAATTAAGGTTTCTACACTTTTACATTTTCATAAATCATGTTTTAAGGTAATAAAGGCATAATGGTCAACATATGAGCAATTAACGGAAACGTGCATATTAATTGGATAACTAATGAACCAAGGTGTATAATCACAGAGGGTTGTTCTAACATGTAACCTAATCCAATTAAAGCTCTGAGGCATTTCCAAAACATGCCTAAACGGGTCAGAACTGAAAGTCAAAGTGAAAGTCAAACTATGCGACTTTCGGTTCCGAACCGGGTCTAAACAGGAAATAGTCGGGTTGAACATGTTCGGACATGTTCTTAAACTTATTACTAAGTTATAATAATGATCAAACAGGTTATATATGTTCTAGATAGCTAATTATGCATAAATGGCATTTTAAGCATCCTGTTGACTTTTTACTTAAAAGTTTGACCCGACTTTTGACCTGGTTAGAGTGGTGATCAGGGGAAACCCTTTTGAGGTTTTATTACCCACATAAATACCAACTCATAACTACTTTCAATTCGAGATATGACTGAGCCAGTATTGGCTAATCTCGAAGTCAAACCGTAATTACGACGGTTTGACTTTTAGCTAATTAAACAAGCTAAACTCAATTCAAGAAGGACTGGCAGACTTACAAAATTCCTATGCACGATTTAGGATCACTTGGACCTGCTTGAGAGCTCCAGATTTGATCCAAGAATGCAGGAAATGGTGTGTGGAACATTGTTGCACTACATGGCCTTATATAGTGGATTTAGGCACCACAATTAGTTGACAACCAAGTCTACTACTGCCCACAACCTTCCAACATGTGTCACTAGTGTCTAGGGGTCGTTTAGGGGCCTCTTGGAAGGGTTTAGATGCATTACAAGTCGTTTAGGAGGCTGAACAGGCAAGCAGCCCGTTTTTCTGCATCTGGGCTCCTGAGGCGGCCCGCCTCAGATGTTGTTATCAGCCACGCGGGCCGCGTGGCCCTTATAATCAGAATTTAAATTTTCTTTTGTTTTGCACGTTGTCCCTTGGCTTCACGAAAGGTCAAGTGAGCTTCATACTTGCAATTTGCCCCCTTATTATTTACCCACAAGGGCTTTAGGACTTATACCCACTTTGCCAGGTCCCTGAACACTTCCGGTTAACCCGAAAAGTCTTAACTTTCAACGTTTGCACTTTAACCCCTCGCACACGAATTTGATCATAACTTTCTCATACGATAAAGAAACTTTATGAAATTTATATCGCGTATTCTAGTGAGCATAATTTACATTTACAAAGCTTCGGGTTCGTCAAAAGGTCACTCAGAGGTATATCTTTAACATGTTGACACATTTAACCCCTGTAGTTTGTAATCTCTCACTTTTAGCTTCGTATGATCCATGATTTATTCGTTTGATGTTATAAACATCATGTAGGGTTATTATGAAGTATATTTATTCACTGTTGACACTTAGAATCCGTATAATCACATACTTTCCATGTTTGTCAACTTTAGTCCTTTTATAACATTCTTTCACACGTTCAAACTTTATGACACGTGTCAACACATTATAGGACGTGAATTTTTCGAGGTGTTACATCCTCACCCCCTTAAAATAAATCTCGACCCGAGATTTACTGAAATAAGTAAGGGTACTTTTCTTTCATCGTGGATTCAACCTCCCACGTGAATTCGGGACCACTACGGGCATCCCATTTGACCTTAGCAATAGGTACATGCTTCCTTCGAAGCTTCTTAACCCGTCGATCCTCAATCGACAAGGGTTTTTCCACAAACTTCAAGCTTTCATCTATATGTACATCTGTATGCGGTATAACCAGTGATTCATCAGCGAAGCACTTCTTCAGATTGCAGATGTGGACCACATTGTGAATTCCATTGAGCTCTTCTGGTAAGTTCAACTTATAGGCAACTGACCCGACACGTTCGATAACCTCGAAAGGTCCTATGTATCTCGGGCTTAGCTTGCCTTTCTCACCAAACCGCATCACTCCCTTCCAGGGTGACACTTTAAGTAGGACTTTGTCACCTACTTCGAAGTGAAAATCCTTACGCTTAGGATCAACGTAACTTTTCTGCCTATCCCGGGCAGCTTTGAGACGGTAACGAATCTGGACAATCTTGTCCGTCGTTTCGAACACGATCTCTGGTCCTGATAACTGGACATCTCCAACTTCCGCCTAATAAATAGGCGATCTACACTTACTACCGTATAAGGCCTCAAAAGGCGCAGCCTTGATGCTGGTGTGGTAGCTATTGTTGTAGGAGAATTCGATTAACGGTAGGTTCTTATCCCAACTACCACCCAAATCGATCGCACATGCACGTAGCATGTCTTCCAACGTTTGAATAGTACGCTCACTCTGACCGTCTGTCTGAGGATGTTAAGCCGTACTAAAGTTCAAACGAGTACCCAAAGATTGTTTGGAAACTCTTCCAAAAGTGTGACGTGTACCTAGTATCCCTATCAGAGATAATAGCTACAGGTATGCCATGTAGGGCTACAATCTTATCAACGTATAACTGGGCTAACACATCGGAGCTGTAAGTCTCCTTGATGGGTAAGAAATGAGCTGACTTAGTCAGTCCATCAACTATAACCAATATTGTATCATTTCCTTTTCTTTTCTTGGGTAACTTGGTAATAAAATCCACAGTTACCATTTCCCACTTCCACGTAGGAAGTTCAGGCTGTTGTAGCAAACCTGATGGTTTCTGATGCTCGGCTTTGACTTGCGCACTTGTCAAGCATTTAGCTACATAGGTGGCCACAGACTTCTTCAAGCCTATCCACCAATAGTTTGCCCTTAGATCCTGGGTAGCTGATGGCAATTCTTAATCGTTGCCTAATTAGGGTTGCGGCATGTATGCATAAGCAATATGAACCGTCTTTCTTATTTAATAACATAAAACCCTCAGAATATTGAGTCAGGCTTTATGTGCCTATGTTTTAAAACCTATTTAATCAAGGTTTTGATTATTCCATAATCAATATGGAGTTTTCACAATACTCCAGCCCACAGCGGGATACAATCTTAATTCTACCTGCCTTCCCGGAGGTAAGCAGGGAAAACTTATGAGAAGATAATCAAGATTGCAAGGAGGCTACAGAGAATTTCCATATCTCAGGCTCTAGTTCATCCACCATTACTCGTGTCAAATAAGTGACACCTTTATGTTATAAGTCCACGAATTCCTTAGTCGGGAACATTTAAATTTTTTTTTCCATTTTTGGATATCTTCTTTGAATACTACTAGTCGACTTTAGTACAATATGACCATTGGGATATCTCAGGGGTTCCATGTATTAAACCTCCATGCTGATCAGACATGGAAATAATCTATGGGACACACTAGGATACGCCAATCCTCATATGACACTTTAATCAAACATAGTTTGGCATTCGCAGGCGATAGAAAACAATGAGAAAAATAATTAAAATAACATATGTTGTCGTACTCTATGCAAAGAAAGAGTGCTCTTAGATTTTCGGAAGGTTTTTCTTGCCGATACGAGAAGAATCGGTTACTAGGGTTTCCTTGGTAATTATACCTTGTGGATGATAATAAAAGTTTTTGCTAAGTTTATGGTTCATGAAGATTTATTATTGCCTGTATTAAAAACAGGACACTTAGCAGAAATTATCATTGATAAATGATAAGGAAGTTTATTGCACAAGTGCTTATATTTAATCAATAATGGAAGTTTCACAAACTAGGCACCTAGCTCAGTTGGCTAGGCGCGCGAAAGGGTGCGGCCGGCCTAGACCCAGGTTCGATTCCGGGGACGGCCAGTTCCACCATTTTTTTATGTTTAATATTAATTAATCGTACGGATATGTGTAATTATGAGAGTTGTCTCATAAGGAGTCTTGACAATTAATTGCTTCTTATTACCCACAATATGGGCTTGATTTTATCACTAAATTGAGTCCTTGTATTTAACGGAACTAGGACATCAAAATGATTCCTAATGGATATAAAACATCCATCTATTAATGCTGAAGCAGTCTTAGAGGTATACAGGCTTTTTACTGCACTTTCGTTGCTTTCTTTTTTTTTTTTTTTTTTAAGCTTGTACTCGCTCTCTTTCTCAGATTTCTGGGAGTTATCTTCCTCTTTTGGTTCATCCTTCGTATACGAAGTGTGAACAAAACTCTTCTCATGAGTAATTACACATGGTTTTGAACGAATCTTAGAGCGAGGAGCATTTGGCTCTTCGGATCGTTCCATGATCTTTTTATGGTCCTTTCAACTGCTGCATCAACCACAGCCTGAAGATTAACTCCATTAATATTGAGGTTTATGTTTGTAGTTTTATTAACTTTCGTCGCCTTATTAGCATTGCGACTTTCGTCTACCTCATCCGAGTTTTCCATACTCGAAACTTGGTACCAATCACCAAGATTTAACCATTATTAGTCATCATCCTGATGACCTGACTTAGGTTAGCCACGGCATTCATAAACCGTATGGGCTATTCTGTTTCGAACATTCATAGTGAATGTTATTTGAACGTATTTCCATTATATTTAGCCTAGGTCACAACGGGACCATCAATGGCATGCACAGTTTGGAGCGAGTCCAATACCTGTTTGACAGGGGACCATAATGTCACAACTGTCTTTGTCACTAGGACGATTATAAATAGCTCAAAGGCTTTTATTATATATATATATATACATATATGGCATAGAAGCCTGTCTCGAGGGACGTAGAAAAATATGGCATAAAGCACAATCATGAAGAACATGAGTAATCATATGGCGCGAAGGCCTTGTCGTGATGACATTTAGATATGGCACAAATGGCCTTGTTATAAGGACATTCATCAAATTTGGTACAAAGGCATGTCACCAGAAATGTTAACATTTAATATGTTAACTTGTCATGAATGACCAACTATAGCACATAGGCTTGTCCTGAATGACTTTAAAACATAACTCGATGGTCTATTTTTTTCAAGGACCTTAATTTATAAGCCGCAATCTCATTAGATTAGGGCTTCAAGGTTTGAACGTGGTTCTTCACCTTTGGACAGGGAGTCATAGACTACTACTGTCATCGTCTTGAAAGACGATTCTTTTGGTAGAAAAATAAGCCAATCAACATCACTAATGGATGTTTATATATAACCATCGTATCTAATGATATTAGTCATGATCACATCGATCATATTGACTATTAGGTTTGGGTATACTCACACCATTTTGAACAGGGGATCATAAAGATCACTACTATCTTTGTCTAACCGACACTAGAATAAAGTTTAGCCCGTAGGCATTTCATCACGATGGGTGTTAATATTATGATTATCATACTGAGGATACTAGTCAGGATCGCACTGATAGTATAGACTATGGGAATTGAGTATAGCTCAGCCCCTTGGCAAGGAATCACAAAAGATTACAATTGCCTTGTCTCAGTTGGACGATATAATATAGCCCTTAGGCAAAACATCATTACGGATGTTAAAATTTTTAATCATCGTATTGATGATTTTTGTCATGATCGTATTGATCATATGAACTATTAGGCTTGAGCATAGCTCACCGCCTCGGACAGGGAATCGTAAAGATCACAATGTCTATGTCTCAAATGGACAATATATTATAGCCCGTAGGCAAGACATCCCTAAAGGATGTTAAATAATATGATCATCGTACTAGATGATATTAGTCATGATCGCATTGATCATATAGACTATTATGTTTGGACATAGTCCAACATTTTAGACAGGAGGTCAAAGACCACCACTGTCGTTGTCTTATCGGACAACAAGTTTAGTCCGTAGGCACTTCATCACTAACGGATGTTTATAATATGATCATCTTATAGGATGATATAAGCCATGATTCCTAGATCACTTGGCTAGATTTGAGAATTGGAAGAACCCAATATAAGGATGACTGTTGTGATTTTCTCTAATCACATTTGTCGAGGGTGCTAACACATTCTTAGATGTTAACAAGGATCTGAATCCCTTGAGTAGGTTTCACCATCTTGGCCGCGTAGGCTAGGTTGCACCTTTAAGATTTCCTGTGAAAATGCATACTGACAGGGAAGGAAGGATGTTTATTTTTAATCAGGATTTTTATCATAAATCCTAATTCATAAGTTAATAATAATAGCACAAATGGCCTAGTCGCGTAGACAAGTTAAATCTATAAGCCATGATTTCAGAGAATCGCGGCATTAAGGTTTGAATCAAAGTTCATTACCTTTTCCTGACAGGGAGCTGTAGGCTGCCACTGTCTTCAGTCTCAGAGGACATTAACTATAGCCCGTAGGCACTTCCCTTAAAAGGGATGTTTATTACTGAATTGCCCCTTAGGGAAATTCATTAACCATGGTAAACAGAGACCATATTTGGTTAATTTATTAATCATATATTTATTTAGGATTTCTATTATAATTTATCCTAATTATAAAACATTAATAGTTTTATTAGTGGCACCCAATGGCCTGGTCACATGGACATTTATAAATTATAAGCTTATGATTTCAGAGAATCAAAGCATGTAAGTATATTGGCACAATAGGCCTAGTCACAAGGACAATTATAAATTATAAGCTATGATTTCAGAGAATCAAAGACTTGAGTTTTGAACCTAGTTCATTACCTTTTTCTGACAGGGAGTCATAGCTACCACCGTATTTTGGCTCATGTGGAAATGAGCAAGGCCCGTAGGCACTATATTACCACGTATGGTTAAAATATGATCATCTTAATTGATGATGTAAACCCAGGATTCAGAGATCATTAAACTGGGTTAGGAATCTTTTGAAGAATCCTTAATAACGTGTGTGATTTCCAACGAATCACATCTGTCGGGAGTGTTAACATGTTTTAAGATGTTAACAGAGATTTGAATCTTTTAAACAGGTCTTACCATCTTGGCCCGGTCTTAAAATTGACCCGAAGGCTAGGTTTCACACTTAAGATTCTTAATTAATGATTTGAATCTTTTTAACAGGTCTTACCATCTTGGCCCGGTCTTATTATTGACCCATAGGCTAAGTTTCACACTTAAGATTCTTAATTAATAATTAACGCAGAACAATTTTAAATTGAGGTGTTAATATGGATCTAAATCTAATTATGGAACTACCATCTTGGCCCGGTCTTAAAATGACCAGTGGCTAGGTCTTGTCCTTTTTAGACTTTGCCATTTTATTATAATGGTAGATCTTATAAAAGAAATGTTATTTATTTAATATTTCTTGTTTAGAATGAAAGTTTAAACTTAATCATTCTATTATATAAAAATAAAAGTATAAGTTGCCCTAAGCGGGACTTGAAAGGAATAGTGTTGTCCTCGTAGGGACTGAAAGATAATTATGTCCTTATAAGGACTAATAAGGGAACGATCTTCAGTAAAAGGAGTTTCTTCTTCATTTTATTTCTGAATGCCTTCTCCTTGGGTGTTCGTTTCATTCTAGCCGCGGTACGAAGTTCAGCATCTCAGGGCTCCGGGTGTGGAGGACTCCTATTACGGCTTCTTCGCTTGGCGACGTATCCAATAAAAATTTGGAAGTAAAAATTTATAGATTAGGATTGAGAATATTCCTAAGTTAAGTCTAGACTCAGAAGTTTAGAATTGTGCAATTGTGTAACTGAGATTAAACACTAAAGGCTAGTGTTTAATTCACTCAGTGTTGGCTCTGATACCAACCTGTCACACCCCGATTTCCACGTGTCACCGGTGGGCCCGGTGGGGAGTATCGTGACGTCATGGTTGGCAACATAATAGTCAAACAACACAATATTATTAAGCACAGAGGAAGCAATTGAAAATATAATACAACCGAATTTATTATTGTAATATCAACTGTTACAATATTCGGAAGTTTATCCACAGAAGGATCGAACATAAAATGGAAATAATAGTTCAACAGACTTCAGGCATCTTAAGCTTGCGAGACTCTTTATTGATGCTAAGGAGACAATCCAGCCAATTACGTTTAGTACCTGCATTTAGTCTTTTTGGGAAAATACGTCAGTTTACACTGATAAATACAATCAACTGACTCATTTTGGAAAATGGTTTAAAAAAATTGGTTTGGATGCACATGGCATAAATATTTTATAATTTGATTAAAATGCACAGAGGCAATATTTAATCTTTTTAACTTGGGAGAATTGTTTAATATTATAATCTTGTGAACGAATTACATGTTACTCATGCGTTCAGTAGCCCGAATCTAGTCCGGGTTAAAGATCAATAGACACACCACATCATTGAGTTATACACGGACGGTGTACGCCTACACCCCGTGCTCAGGTCGCGGCCATCTTGTAAGATGATGCCAAGGATATCCGGGACATGGTCATTAACCCCCCAAAGGCTGTAAAGTAAACAAGACTGTTTAAACGAGCCGATCAAATTATTCAACTACCCACTAAGCGTGGAGATTTAATGCCCGATCAAGCGGTACGCTATGTACCGTAACCCAAGCCCGTATAGGGAAAATAAGTTAAAAGTATTTACCTGATGCAAAGTATAAATCACAATAAGCAAAATGCACGTAGCTTTTACTGGTTCTCCTAATCTGGAACGAAGGTTTAATATAACCTATTAGAATACTAACGGGTCTTTTGTTAAGCTTAAGCTTAGACCGGCTAGTTTCAAAGATACGGTTCGTACGCACGATTAAGCGAAGACCGGATAGAATGTGATTTAGACCCGAAAAGTTCAGAGACTTGTTTAATATGGGTCCTTCATGCACATTCTGGATTTTGAGATTAAACCGATAAGGTTTGACCCGTTTCGGCTAATTTATGTAAACTTGTTACATAAACCGAAC
Organism: Helianthus tuberosus; assembly: GCA_030545235.1. Taxonomy (NCBI): domain Eukaryota; kingdom Viridiplantae; phylum Streptophyta; class Magnoliopsida; order Asterales; family Asteraceae; genus Helianthus; species Helianthus tuberosus. Next base: position 18,537,179 of record CM060403.1, read on the forward strand.
CGAACGCGAAATAAGCGTAACGGGTATCCGTAAGAGCCATATACAGGTTTCCTAAGTTAATATGCTTCAAATATGTTGTGACATCACTAGGATGTCTTTCATTATGCCCGAGATGAAATTAAACACAAACTATGCCCCGTAGGGGTAGTTTGGTCATTTTAAAGGTTGTAAAAGAGTTTAATTGTTGAACTGAGTTACAGGTATGATGTAAACAGAAAACATACTCAATTTGATGAGTTATATCAGTAGGCTAAAGCATATATGTGAAATATATCATTTTTATCCAAACTATGCCCCGTAGGGGTATTTTGGTAATTTCACATAAGCCGAAAAGCTCAAAACCGAGGTCTGAGTTTATCAACCTTTGCTTACTGTTAAAATATCCTAATTTGCCTTATATATCAGTAGGTATCAACCCGGGTATGTTCAATATGATTTTAAAACATACTATGCGTTAAAAACGCTAAATAAGGCGATTAAAGGCCATTTCCGGGTTCGATACTTGGATCTGATATTTTTATATTTCCAGAAGGCTTAAAATAATTTATTTATCATATGTGATCAGTAGCAAAAGGTTCGGAGTCGTTTAGATATGTAAAACTCATTTTATGGCCCGTAAGGGCAAAACCGGCATTTACCGAATTAAGCCTACGACTATGAGTTATGCTCGGCCTAAAATTAATTAAAAATCTTTAAAAATCCCAAAATAATATATTACATCTGTGGGTAAAAGATTTGATATCAAAAAGTATGTTTAACTAGGCTATACGCTAATTACGCCATTTTATTAACATAAAGTATTAATTTTGCGATAATGAGCATAACTCTTAATCTACAAGTCAAACTGATGTCAAACTTTGCATGCAAGTCTATATATCAGTAATTAAGGTTTCTACACTTTTACATTTTCATAAATCATGTTTTAAGGTAATAAAGGCATAATGGTCAACATATGAGCAATTAACGGAAACGTGCATATTAATTGGATAACTAATGAACCAAGGTGTATAATCACAGAGGGTTGTTCTAACATGTAACCTAATCCAATTAAAGCTCTGAGGCATTTCCAAAACATGCCTAAACGGGTCAGAACTGAAAGTCAAAGTGAAAGTCAAACTATGCGACTTTCGGTTCCGAACCGGGTCTAAACAGGAAATAGTCGGGTTGAACATGTTCGGACATGTTCTTACACTTATTACTAAGTTATAACAATGATCAAACAGGTTATATATGTTCTAGATAGCTAATTATGCATAAATGGCATTTTAAGCATCCTGTTGACTTTTTACTTAAAAGTTTGACCCGACTTTTGACCTGGTTAGAGTGGTGATCAGGGGAAACCCTTTTGAGGTTTTATTACCCACATAAATACCAACTCATAACTACTTTCAATTCGAGATATGACTGAGCCAGTATTGGCTAATCTCGAAGTCAAACCGTAATTACGACGGTTTGACTTTTAGCTAATTAAACAAGCTAAACTCAATTCAAGAAGGACTGGCAGACTTACAAAAGTCCTATGCACGATTTAGGATTAGTTGGACCTGCTTGAGAGCTCCAGATTTGATCCAAGAATGCAGGAAATGGTGTGTGGAACATTGTTGCACTACATGGCCTTATATAGTGGATTTAGGCACCACAATTAGTTGACAACCAAGTCTACTACTGCCCACAACCTTCCAACATGTGTCACTAGTGTCTAGGGGTCGTTTAGGGGCCTCTTGGAAGGGTTTAGATGCATTACAAGTCGTTTAGGAGGCTGAACAGGCAAGCAGCCCGTTTTTCTGCATCTGGGCTCCTGAGGCGGCCCGCCTCAGATGTTGTTATCAGCCACGCGGGCCGCGTGGCCCTTATAATCAGAATTTAAATTTTCTTTTGTTTTGCACGTTGTCCCTTGGCTTCACGAAAGGTCAAGTGAGCTTCATACTTGCAATTTGCCCCCTTATTATTTACCCACAAGGGCTTTAGGACTTATACCCACTTTGCCAGGTCCCTGAACACTTCCGGTTAACCCGAAAAGTCTTAACTTTCAACGTTTGCACTTTAACCCCTCGCACACGAATTTGATCATAACTTTCTCATACGATAAAGAAACTTTATGAAATTTATATCGCGTATTCTAGTGAGCATAATTTACATTTACAAAGCTTCGGGTTCGTCAAAAGGTCACTCAGAGGTATATCTTTAACATGTTGACACATTTAACCCCTGTAGTTTGTAATCTCTCACTTTTAGCTTCGTATGATCCATGATTTATTTGTTTGATGTTATAAACATCATGTAGGGTTATTATGAAGTATATTTATTCACTGTTGACACTTAGAATCCGTATAATCACATACTTTCCATGTTTGTCAACTTTAGTCCTTTTATAACATTCTTTCACACGTTCAAACTTTATGACACGTGTCAACACATTATAGGACGTGAATTTTTCGAGGTGTTACATCCTCACCCCCTTAAAATAAATCTCGACCCGAGATTTACTGAAATAAGTAAGGGTACTTTTCTTTCATCGTGGATTCAACCTCCCACGTGAATTCGGGACCACTACGGGCATCCCATTTGACCTTAGCAATAGGTACATGCTTCCTTCGAAGCTTCTTAACCCGTCGATCCTCAATCGACAAGGGTTTTTCCACAAACTTCAAGCTTTCATCTATATGTACATCTGTATGCGGTATAACCAGTGATTCATCAGCGAAGCACTTCTTCAGATTGCAGATGTGGACCACATTGTGAATTCCATTGAGCTCTTCTGGTAAGTTCAACTTATAGGCAACTGACCCGACACGTTCGATAACCTCGAAAGGTCCTATGTATCTCGGGCTTAGCTTGCCTTTCTCACCAAACCGCATCACTCCCTTCCAGGGTGACACTTTAAGTAGGACTTTGTCACCTACTTCGAAGTGAAAATCCTTACGCTTAGGATCAACGTAACTTTTCTGCCTATCCCAGGCAGCTTTGAGACGGTCACGAATCTGGACAATCTTGTCCGTCGTTTCGAACACGATCTCTGGTCCTGATAACTGGACATCTCCAACTTCCGCCTAATAAATAGGCGATCTACACTTACTACCGTATAAGGCCTCAAAAGGCGCAGCCTTGATGCTGGTGTGGTAGCTATTGTTGTAGGAGAATTCGATTAACGGTAGGTTCTTATCCCAACTACCACCCAAATCGATCGCACATGCACGTAGCATGTCTTCCAACGTTTGAATAGTACGCTCACTCTGACCGTCTGTCTGAGGATGTTAAGCCGTACTAAAGTTCAAACGAGTGCCCAAAGATTGTTTGGAAACTCTTCCAAAAGTGTGACGTGTACCTAGTATCCCTATCAGAGATAATAGCTACAGGTATGCCATGTAGGGCTACAATCTTATCAACGTATAACTGGGCTAACACATCGGAGCTGTAAGTCTCCTTGATGGGTAAGAAATGAGCTGACTTAGTCAGTCCATCAACTATAACCAATATTGTATCATTTCCTTTTCTTGTCTTGGGTAACTTGGTAATAAAATCCATAGTTACCATTTCCCACTTCCACGTAGGAAGTTCAGGCTGTTGTAGCAAACCTGATGGTTTCTGATGCTCGGCTTTGACTTGCGCACTTGTCAAGCATTTAGCTACATAGGTGGCCACAGACTTCTTCAAGCCTATCCACCAATAGTTTGCCCTTAGATCCTGGGTAGCTGATGGCAATTCTTAATCGTTTCCTAATTAGGGTTGCGGCATGTATGCATAAGCAATATGAACCGTCTTTCTTATTTAATAACATAAAACCCTCAGAATATTGAGTCAGGCTTTATGTGCCTATGTTTTAAAACCTATTTAATCAAGGTTTTGATTATTCCATAATCAATATGGAGTTTTGTAGGATCGAATTCCGACCTAAACGAGTCGTGTAGAAGAGTTTTTCATTGAAACAAGAGGCGGAAACAAGTGTTTCAATGTAATTCAGCACGTAGACACTATAAACTGTCGAGTTTATTAATCTGGAAGACGTTTACAACCTGTCGACACTTCGGCAGCACTTCGTGGCTCACCGGAAGAACACACCTCTCACTATGTGTGTGTTTCGCTCATATGACCTATTTATAGGAGATCTGGTTCGCTTATAAGGACATGACATAAAAACGGTCCTCACTTTTGACATATAAGCGATCCAGAAAACTGACATATGAGCGGACCTCATACAAACCAAATAAGCGAACCTATAATTGACATATGAGCGGTCCTATCATAACATTCTGCATGAACAAAATATTTTGACATCTAATTCATTTTGTCTTTTGTGGTGATGTAATTATGTTGAATGATGTCATTGATGACATCACTTTGATGATGTAATCATGACATCATGTTTGATCAATTCTTCGCAACGAACTGAGAACTGACTGAAGACGTAGACGACAGACGGATGCACCAACAAACTCCCCCTCGGATGTTGACGGAGTCTTCAGTGTCGAGTCTTTGCATCTTTAGTCTTTATCAGTCTTTTGTCTTTCTTAGCATATACCAGGATCTTCTCTTTGGCTCTAACCTCATCAGACTCCCTCTCTCATCATGATGGGATCGCTGTCTGGAATTAGCTATCACCTTGAGATCAATCCCTGGCTTTAATTATGTTCAGCTCAATTCCTGCACACAATTCTCACCACCTCATAAGTTTTTATTTAAAAAACAATAAGAAAAACTTACTAGAAATAGTTACATCAAGTTCAAATTAATGACCCTGATTAACTAATCTCAACTTCTTTTTCAAAATAAATTCTTTCATTTAAGCACTCACTCCCAACCCTGTTCATCATGTTCAGCACTTGAAATTTTGAATATCAGCTTTCCAACATCAGTTGTCGAAAATCTTTTTGGACTTTTCAAAATGATGGAAACATGAATGCAATCACAGAAATTAACTGCAGAAATAAGATATGTACAGACACTATTTTTGTGAGTTTGCGAAAGAGAATCATATCAGTTTTTGTGACCAATCACTAGCACCGTTAAGCTTTAAACATTTTAAGCTTTAAACGATTCACGTTGATTGACGATATGTTTGTCCTCTTAAGCTCAATCTAAAAACTTTCGAAATGCTTACTGATACGTTTACGGTATATTAAGATAGCACTAAATTCTTATGGACCCCACGATCTCAGCATATCCCCTCATCATGCAATACACTGACTCAAATAATGCCTTTAAACTTTATCAACTGTGATTTGTGCGAAAACAAAGCAGAATGTTTAAACATTAACAATCAGATCGATACTTCCGTATACACAGAGAAAGTCCAATGTTTAAACAAAATAAGAAAATAAAACAAGTTGAAGTTGTTTAGGCTTTAACCACCAGGTCGATACTCCCGTATACGCAGAGGTGATCCAAAGCTTAAACGAAACACCAAAGAAAATAAAGCAGAACGTTTAGGAAACAACATCCAGGTCGATACTCACGTATACGCAGAGGATGTCCGATGCTTAAACAAAATAAAGAAATAAGACAAGTTTAAATCTTTGCAAAATAAAATGCACAATCACAGCGACTTTTCAGCAAAGTTGTGAAAGTTCAGAAACTTAACCAGTTTTTATGCTTTTGGCATTCAGCGATTACTGAGCAGGTACACAATCAAGAAGGACAAAACTAAGTACTATGCTTTTGACCGTGTTTCCCACTAGAACTAGGCTTTTTTATTTAGATTTGTATCGTTATCGCAAATCTACTAGTCTAACTGAGCCTACCGTCACATCTTTAGTGAAACCGTTTATCACATTTTAACTTTACATTTCTTTAGCATGCTGTGATAGTCCACTGATTTTCTATCATTTCCTCTTATTTCAGCAAAACTCATTTTTTAAATTTTTCAATGTTTTTGACATTTTCAAATTTTCTAATTTTTTAAAAATTTTTCTCCCCCTAAAATCAAAATATGTTTCAATTTTGATTTTTTGGGAAAATTTGAAACAAACTGTACAAACTTGACAACATGATGAGAATCACTTCAATTCTCCATCCACCTGGCATAAACAATCAGAACTCCCCCTCACAACAAAACATTTTCCCATTATGATTTCAAAACACTTAAGTTTGTTTTAATCAAATGGTTTTTCCGGAAAATAAGTTTTGTGTGTCATTTCACAAATTCGGGGATCTTTCATCACTTTGTTTTCTTCAACCACTTGTAAAAACTAACATTTTTAAGATCAATCCTCCAACATCACTTGTAGAAAATCAAGTACAACTTAATGTCCCTGATTTACCACTTGTAAGTCGAAATATCATTTTCATGAATTTCTCAAGAAATATGCCGATTCATGTTCCACGCTTACCAACCTGGGAACTCCGGCAAGTCAGGTTTTTTTCTATTTGAACAAATTCACCCAAGCCTGACAATCCTTGGGTGATTTCGAATTCTTGTTCAATAATGGTGGAAAATTTGCATCATCCATTATTAAACCTGAATTCTCCAATTTTACCTCAACCAATGGCTCCTCTGGCTTTACCATACCAGAATCATTGCCTGAACATGGCTTGTCTGACTTTGACCTGTCAGATTCATTGCCTGATGGTGGCTTGTCTGACTTCGACACGTCAGATTCATCGCCGACCATTTTCTTCTTCTTCTTATCCTCTTTCGTCCTCAAATTTGTATCTGATGAATGCGTTTTGCTTGATTTGTCATTCTTTGGAGAGCAAGACGATGTATCAGAACTCTTATTCGATCTATCCGGTGAACCCGAGGACAAAATCTTCTCCAGATACTCCCTGGCCTTCTTCCTCAGTCTGTCTTTCTGCCCTTGAGAAAGCTTAACTTTCTTTTCTTGAACTTTCTGTTCTTGAACTTTAGATTCTTCGGGCTTGACCTTGACTGGAATTCTTGCCACTTTCTGAGATACAACCCTCGATCTTTCATTTGATTTCCTTGGGCAATCTCTGGCAATGTGACCTTTGATATTGCAATTAAAGCACCTCCTGGTCTCATAACTCCAATATTGGCAGTTAACAGCAATGTGTCCTTGATAACCACATCTGTAACACACTCTGTTATCGTACCAATCACCATTTTCAGTCCAAACATTCAGATCATAACACTGTTTGGCTTGGTGATAACCATCTCTCCTCTTGTAAGCTGGATTTGGCTTTGAAGCACTGTGGTCCAACCTGCACCACTTATTACCAACAATTTTTGAGTTTTTATTTTTTACTTTTTGTAATTTTTGATTGCGATTGGATGATCGATCTGATGAGCTGTTATTTTCTTTTTGAACATTTTTCAAAATTTTCTCTTTTTGTTTTTGTTCCACTTTCTTCTTCAAAGGTTTTTGCTTAGAGCATTCTCCCTTTTCAGTTGATTGCGGAACAGTTTCTTGAAATTTTTCTTTTAATTTCAAAAACAATTTTTGTTTTTCGAATTTTTTATTTTCATCATCAGATTTCTCATCACAATCTTCAACTTTGACTTTGTCAAAGTTTGTGACATCGTCACTTATTGGAACTGAATTAACTGGTCTAGGGCAAGGAATAGCTGAAGTATTCACAAAAACCTTCAACTTTTCTTCCCATTCCTTGATTTTCTTTTTAGCACAATCTGCTTCCTTTTCAAGTCGAATAATCTTTTCAAGATGAGAATTGATTTCAATTTGTTTTTCAAGATTGTTTTTACCAAACAAATCTCTCTCATCTTTTAAAATTTTTATTTGACTTTGAAAATCTTTCTCAATTTTTGCTTTTTCATTTTCAAAATCTTTTTCTTTTTCTTTTTCCAAATTGTGAATTTTATTTTTCAAAACATTTTCTGATTTTTTTAGATTTTTGTTTTCTAATGACAAACTCTCAACATCCTTCAAGAGTTTGTCATTTACAAATGTCAACATCTCACAATTTTTCAGCAAAACAAGAATATGTTTATCATCAACTTTTGTCTCAACCTTTAAAGATGAGATATTTTCAACCTGTTCTTTTTCCTCATGAACACTTTCATCCTTACTCTCTTCTTCTGGTGAATGATCAAAGATAGGTGCGTCTTCTGCAACCTCATTCTTTGACTCTGATTCAGGATTCACAGATACAGGTTTTTCATATTCTTCTTTCTCAATCTTGACTGCTGGAATTTGTTCAACCTGTTTTTTCTCACTAGGTTCGATTTGTTCTTCAGCTGTTGTTTTTTTTACATCTTTCTCAGATTTGATCTCATCAGTCTCTTTCACTTGACCTGCAAAACACCCATTATTCTTAACAGATGAAATTTTCTTTTGAAAATCTTCAAGCTTTTGTATTCCCTCTTCATCGTTGTCACTCTCTTCATCAGACGAGTGATAAAAAATAGGCGCTTTTTCTGCATCCTTTTGAAAAGTTTCTGTTTCAGTTTCAATACTGGAAGTTTCGGCAACAATAACAGGAGCAACTTGTCCATTAATAAAGACACTGAAATCAATACCAAAAAGTCTGTAAAACTCTTTATCCATGTTTCGGTAAACAATTTCACAAATTCAGCTTTCAAACGAATTAGATATCGATGCGAACTTGACTATTTTCCAACAATCTGAACTGTTCACTCGAACTGTTTTGAAGTTCAAGCTCAAACGATTTGAACTATTAACAACTCGCGTGGACAACTAAGACCTGGATCAAATTCAAACTTCCTGAGATCAATTTTGTTAACTTTGTGCGAACTGTACTGAAAACTTTCACTTAACCAGTACGAACTGAGGTTAGACCATGTGTACTAGATGAATTCTCAAATAATCCTGATATCACATGTAATGAGCCGTAGAATCGAGATGAGTAACACTAAACTTGGGCTTAACACTTTAAAATGATGAAACAAGTATATTTGGCTGAGATTATGGACCAATCACATTACTTAATACTTGTATCAATATTCGATATAATTGAACTTTCCTTTTTAAATGTGGCCGACAAATAGACTGACAACAACTGTTGATCAAATGTTGTGAATGGGCCGCTCACTTTTATCACATAGGCTGACAAGTATTGTTGACAACAATATTAATTGATGATACACCAAAAGCACATGCAACCTACTAAATAAATGATGCTGACACACTCAACCTACTGATCACATGCAACCTGATTTATCCGACAACTAAATAAATGTTCAGCACAAATCACGATTATACTTTTCCCAACTTTATCCTTTTCACTCAAAATACAAATATTGAATAGCTCATGCAAACTGACACAATATAATTTTCCCAACTTGAAACTGTAACAATTCACGTGATTATCATTTTTGATGACTGACTGTTACAAGAACGAGACCCTAGTTGTTCAAATGAGTGGACCAGAATGTTCGAATAAGCGAACCACAAGAGCGGATCTCAAATGACTGTCACTACAAGCGGACCACAACTGTCACTAAGAGCGGACCACAACTGTCAGATAAGCGGACCAGAAAAGCGAACCAGCTGATGACATCATCAAAATCACGAGTTCGTATGAGCGAACCTTCAAAAATCCGATGTTTTAGGTCGATTCAAGCTTTGAAACTTTCAAGGATTGATCAAAACATGTTTACGCACAATATATGTGAAATTTGGCCGATTTTGACCGTAAAAAGTTTAGTTTTTCGGAAAAGAAAGGTGTAGAAACAGAAATTGCTGCTGAATTGTAGAAAACTCTTCTTCACTGGCTCTGATACCAATTGTAGGATCGATTTCGGACCTAAACGAGTCGTGTAGAAGAGTCTATCTCATTTTGAATGGCGGAAACATACAAAACGAGTACAATTCAGCGAGAATTCAATTTAAACTGTTGATTCTATTAATCTGAATGACGTTTACAAGCAAATCAACACTTCGGCAGCACTTCGTGGCTCACCGGAAGAACACACCTCTCACTATGTGTGTGTTTCGCTCATATGACCTATTTATAGGAGATCTGGTTCGCTTATAAGGACATGACATAAAAACGGTCCTCACTTTTGACATATAAGCGATCCAGAAAACTGACATATGAGCGGACCTCATACAAACCAAATAAGCGAACCTATAATTGACATATGAGCGGTCCTATCATAACATTCTGCATGAACAAAATATTTTGACATCTAATTCATTTTGTCTTTTGTGGTGATGTAATTATGTTGAATGATGTCATTGATGACATCACTTTGATGATGTAATCATGACATCATGTTTGATCAATTCTTCGCAACGAACTGAGAACTGACTGAAGACGTAGACGACAGACGGATGCACCAACAAGTTTTCACAATACTCCAGCCCACAGTGGGATACAATCTTAATTCTACCTGCCTTCCCGGAGGTAAGCAGGGAAAACTTATGAGAAGATAATCAAGATTGCAAGGAGGCTACAGAGAATTTCCATATCTCAGGCTCTAGTTCATCCACCATTACTCGTGTCAAATAAGTGACACCTTTATGTTATAAGTCCACGAATTCCTTAGTCGGGAACATTTAAATTTTTTTTTTCCATTTTTGGATATCTTCTTTGAATACTACTAGTCGACTTTAGTACAATATGACCATTGGGATATCTCAGGGGTTCCATGTATTAAACCTCCATGCTGATCAGACATGGAAATAATCTATGGGACACACTAGGATACGCCAATCCTCATATGACACTTTAATCAAACATAGTTTGGCATTCGCAGGCGATAGAAAACAATGAGAAAAATAATTAAAATAACATATGTTGTCGTACTCTATGCAAAGAAAGAGTGCTCTTAGATTTTCGGAAGGTTTTTCTTGCCGATACGAGAAGAATCGGTTACTAGGGTTTCCTTGGTAATTATACCTTGTGGATGATAATAAAAGTTTTTGCTAAGTTTATGGTTCATGAAGATTTATTATTGCCTGTATTAAAAACATGACACTTAGCAGAAATTATCATTGATAAATGATAAGGAAGTTTATTGCACAAGTGCTTATATTTAATCAATAATGGAAGTTTCACAAACTAGGCACCTAGCTCAGTTGGCTAGGCGCGCGAAAGGGTGTGGCCGGTCTAGACCCAGGTTCGATTCCGGGGACGGCCAGTTCCACCATTTTTTTATGTTTAATATTAATTAATCGTACGGATTCGTGTAATTATGAGAGTTGTCTCATAAGGAGTCTTGACAATTAATTGCTTCTTATTACCCACAATATGGGCTTGATTTTATCACTAAATTGAGTCCTTTAACTTTTTATCAAACAGATTGCCACATGAAATTTCGTTAAAGTTAACTTAATCCTCATTATAGATATACTAGCCATTTACCCGCGCGATGCAACGGGAGTGGCGATTTATAATAGAATACTCGTTTACCATTAGTTTATCAGTCGCCTCGTGATATATTGTATAGTACTTAAGTTAGTTTTCTTAATCGTGATATGTTGGCACTCGTTCTTCTGTTAGTTTATCGATTCTTTGGTGATATACTTTTATTAATTTTTTTAGCTGTATAGTATTTAAGTTAGTTTTCTTATTAAACATTTTGATATATTTGGCCTTGTTGGTTGGTTTTTCTAGCCTAATCGTTGAATTGTCTTATTTTAGTTATTTATTAAATATTTATTTTGTTTGATACCATCACTTTCTTCTCCTCAAATCCACCATTTTATAGTTCTTTATGCAACTCATTAACGTATGCAGAACTAACTTAAGGATCGATCGATCAGAATTCAAATAATCAAGAGTAGGGCTCACAGACCTTGAACAAAAAACAAAACACAATAAAACTCCAAACGCAAAGGATATATAATATGCTAACTATATCTTTATCAAAACTAAATACATAGAGAAATCATTTATAAAACTTGAACTTGCTCTTTTCAAGCTGATTGCACTTAACAAACTATTTGAGCATATTCTTCCATCTCTGTTATCCTAACATAATAGAAATGAGCACATTATTTTTCAACTTGCTCACAAGTGTGAAATGTCATATGAGCACACAGTTGAAATAAACTAAATTAATGAATGTAGAAACTAACATTTCTAGAAGCAGGCTTTACCAAAGCAAGTGGATGGGTCGGGACTGTACCATTTATATAGCCTCCTCTAACACGAAGGCGGATACAAGAGTTTTTATTGGCACTCCAAGTTTGCTGTCACATATAACGAAAGAAACTTAAAACTAAAATTCAGAGATTTAAAGTAACTCACCATGAGGAAAATGGAATATAATAAAAATAAATAAAACTAAAAAAATGCAGCAGCCATGGTGCACACTCATCCATCTAACACTGTTGTGGCAAATCACTTCCTACAAAGATCAATGGACGGTTAAGATTGATGGAAGAGCATATGGTGGTGAATGTCATTAATTACGAACATCATGAACAAAGACTATACCAAAAAATCACACTATTTGCAAGAAAAAGCCAACGCCTAAGTATATATTTTTAATTAATGGTTTTATTTTTTAATAAATTAATTCAAAAAAAAAAAAAAAAAAAGCTTTCGGCTCAACAAGATCCGACTATTTTGACCTATTACACAGCCCATCATACTATCTCAACCTAGACTAACGTCTAATGCTCATTTGAATAACCAATCGAGCTCAATGCCATACGTAAAACATTATAGGCCAAAACAATATCGAGGCAGATGCCATACGTAAAACATTACAGACCAAAACAATATCGAGGCAAAAACCTTGGAAGTGATATATAAGCAAAAATTACACACTTACATCAAACACTTCGCGTTTTACACAACCAACACTTCGCGTTTAGTATTACCTAGGCTTGCTTCTAGTTGCTACACTAACCTGCCTAAATCGTATTAACCTCTACACAACAGTAGACGCAAAAACGGTTCGACCCAAAAACAGTTTTAAAGTACTTCATATTATCTCGGGCTTACGATTGAATTGGTTTGTGGGCTAAAAAGATATGGCAAGTCTCTAATCCTATAGCCATTGTCCCAAAAGGAAGCCAAACAGAGACCCATTATGGCCATTGCAACCACCGAGCATCAGTGGTGAAGTATAGAAGGGGCGGGGAGGGGTGCCCGACCCCCCGAACTTTTCTCTCACTAGCGTTATATATGTAGTTTTCGTATAGAAATTTTTGGGTATATACGTTTCCGACCCCCCGGTTCTATAGAAATTTTTTGGTATATACGTTTTCGACCCCCCGTCATTCGGCGAGACAGCCTGGCTGCTACCCAAGAATTGCGTTGCAAGAAGCTCTGCTAGCGTCGAACTTTGCATTACCATGCATAGTGAAATCGTTCTACCTATTTTCCTCTTGCCTGGTTACAATAATATCATAAAATACAAAAAAAAAAAAAGTTGATTACAGATTCGAACATATATATGACTGATTATTTGACCCCTAAACAATCATATAGGAGTGTGAATTTCTGACACGACACGAACCTAACATGACATTCGTGGGTTTGGGTTTTGTCTAAACAGGTTTGGGTCAGTTTCAGGTTGAACCCGTAAACCCGTTTTGCTAAACGGGCTGAGTTGAGGTCAACCCGGTCAGGTTGGCGGGTTGACCCGTTTAACCCATTTGTATTATATTATATTTTTTTACAATATGTTTTATGTCATAAATTAAATTAAGTTTCTATTTTATGTCATAAATTAAATTAAGTTTCTATTTTATGCCATAATGATAACTTAGAAAGAGAAATTGACATAAGATTTTGTAATTTAAATGTAATTGTAATAATATACATTTGTGTTTTTTAAAGTAAATTTTAGTTTTGATATACTAATTTGCAGAAAAAAGTAAAAAAAAATTCGGGTTGAAACGGTCGCGTTCTGGTTCATATGTATGAGACGATTTTCGGGTTCGGGTCGTGTTCGGGTTTGTCTAAATTATCCGGGTTCGGGTCGAGTTGAACCCACCAACCCACAAACATGACCCGTTTAGCACCCCTACAATCTTATAATCAAAAGGGTTACCTGCAGAAGGGGAGTTTGGAAATGTAGTAACCAGCGATAAAGGATACGATGTGAAACGTTAATACGGGCCAAAGCAATTTGAGACCTTCTACAGAAAGAATTTGGGCCCGGTTAATATTTCTTTTGCAAATTTAACCTGTTAGACAAACTGATAACCAAATCAACTTGTTTACCCATAAAACGGTTAAAATGGCCACTTCTATTTTGTATTATATATAAAATCAAAGATATGCATACATATATCTATTTGTTTGAGTCTAGAAAAAGATACATCGATATTAGAAAAATGTACGTGTATTCTCAATATACTTTGGGACAGTTTTGACCCGTTTGCATCTTAGCTAAAAAGATTGCTTTTTCACATTTGACCTGTTTGACAAAGTGATAACCAAATCAACACTTTTACTCATAAAGTGGTATATTATTCAAAATCAAAGATACATATACATTTTTCTAATTATTTGAGCCTAGAAAAGTTACCTCGTAAAGAATAAGGCCAAATGAGTAGGCATCCACACGTCTATCGAATAGTTCATCATAGATCTATATCAAAAGGAAAGATTCAGTTACTAAATTGGCATAAAATAGACATCATATAGTGAAAAAAATGATAAATATCGGATATTCTAATTCCTAAATTGGTGATGTTATAAATACACCAGCGTGCCTGTCACATCATACACATCATATAGTGAAAAAATGACCATAGGGCCACATGCCTTTGTCAGTGGTCAACCAGTCACTTTTGTGTCAGTCAACCACATCATACATACACCGTATAATTCGACAAACACCACCTCACACGTGCCCTCAACCCCTCGTACAACACATATAACAATTTTTCGCCTATCATATGACATCATACAACCCATATGACTCGCCAATGGTGTTTGGATAGTGTGTCAATGATGTTTCTATAGCCAAGCCCTTCCAAAACACAAGTACCCAACCTTAAGTGCCAAAAATACATAGACTGGCAGATCTCTAGACTCTAAGGTCAAAACACAAGTACCCAACCTTAAGTGCCAAAAATACATAGACTGGCAGATCTCTAGACTCTAAGGGGCCTCACATTTCCCTGAAAACTTCTGTTTATTATCATAAACAGTAAATACTCAAATAATGTAAATTTTAATATATGAACAGACAGATGCTGTATACTATGATAATTCATAATTCACAGATGCTGTAAATAAGTCAGATGCAAATTTAATGTTACATTTTCTGTGAAATACGTATGACATATCAATTTCGCATTTCATTTACATAACATCCTCTGTTCCTACGCCAGTTTTGTTTCTCATCATTTCATTCTTATCGAACCCTAAATGTGGATTATTATCGTCTTGGACACACAATTAAAAATTTTCAACCGAAAGAACAAACCCCAATTTACCAAAACAATAATTTGCAGAAAGCATATGATCATTAATTGCAAAAAGAGTACCTAAAAGATATGAAATTGCGAGTTGAGAGAGCATAAGCCCTAGCGGATGTCAGCAAGTAATGTAGATTGGTCGTTGGAGAAGAAGAGAAAGCGTGTGAACAGTTATTGATTTCACGAAGAGTCTTTTTTGTTGTCTTCATGCCCTATGATGCTATAAGATGTAGTGGTGAGGATGATACAGTGGCTAGCTACTTGCTACCGAAATTGAATCGCTTGGATTGCCAGAGAGAGAGAGAGAGAGAGAGCGCAGATAGAGAGGCGGATAAGAATGAGATGAGATTTTTTTTTTTGGACAAACTTCTCAACAGGATGATTTGTGCCAGACGACCTGGCCCCGCCTCATTCTGTCCCGAGTACTATGTTGTTTTAAGACCATGTGTAGTGGTAGTGGGTTATAATGCTCCCACCATGGGGCGTTTTGCGACACGTGTCATCCCAGTCAGCATGAGGCGTTATAGCATAAAGTGGTGTAGTGGGGCAGTATTCCAATAACGCCCATATTATTTTTAATGAAAAAAAAAAGTCAAATGATGTCATGTGGAAAAGTGTGGGTGGACAAAATTGATTGGAGGACAATAGTCATTGTCAGACCATGTGGCCATGTGGGTGGGAAACGCCCAAAATAAAAGACCCATTCAGCGTTTTAATGAAAACGCCTAACATGCAAAATTGTCAATTATAACGCCCAAAAACGCCCCGTGTAGTGGGGGGGACGGCGTTTTGGGGTGTTTTTTTTGAATTTTTTTAAAAAACACGCCTCACTACGGGTGATCTAATCAGGCTCACGCCCTATTAGACCATGTGTAGTGGTAGAAGGTTATAATGCCCCCACCATGGGGCATTATACGACACGTGGCGTCCTAGTCAGTAAGGGGTCATTATAGCAAAAGTGGTGTAATGGGGCATTATGCCAATAACGCCCATGCAATCATTTCTCAATTATTATTTTTTTAAATTAATTCATTAAATTTCACATGATCTCCTCGGCACTAGTAATTCATTAAAATAATTGACCAATTGTATTTCATGCAACTTTAAAGTTGTTGGCCACCATCTATATTGAAAAAAGAAAAAAGAAACTGAACCATTTGTCAGTCAAATTGGACCCACTTGGACCACTAAAGTCTCTTCCCATTGGTCAGTCAATTTGAGCCCCATGTATGTTGAGCGTTTTAATTAAAACGCCGGAAAGAATTTTTTTCAAAAATTTTTAAAAATAACGCCCCATGTAATGGGGGTGGCGGCGTTTTGGGGCGTTATTTTGCAATTTTTTATAAAAATCACGCCCCACTACGGATGGTCTTAGAATGGGACATTTTTGGCTTTCCCCAAGAATTGAAACCCTAATTTGAATTGTGTGAACCCCATGTTTTTTGTTTGAGCGAGGGTATAATTGGAAAGTGAATTCAATTTTGATTTTAATTTTGATTTTAATGTGCTTTAAACACTTGTACATCATGCATTAAAAGTATTTTAAAGGAAGTGGTAAATTACCTTAGGTAGTCCCTTGGATATGTTTATATATATAGTATAGATATAGATAGATAGATAACAACAATTTGATTGATTATTCTCTAAACATCTCTTTTTAGTGTTTATCTGAGCATGCATTTGTAAGTTATTAATTGCAAAATTTCTTATTTATTATTGACAACAAAGCTTAAATCAGTCCTTTGCCAGTCATTTTTATCTATGCATATTTTCATCTAATTACTGTTTGTCACTATAGCCAAATTTGACACTAACTATTTGAGGGCCCAAATTTTTTATCTTGCACAGGGCCAAATATGTTTTTTGTAGAGACTAGAGAGAAACTGAGTTATGGTTTGAGCGCTTGTAATCAGTTTTGAGTTATTTTATGATTAATAAGATTGAGAGTAATTCGATCTGAATTCTTTTCTTTAACTTTTCTATTTGGTTTGATTGTCGATTCGGACTTGAATTGGTATCAGCGCCAAGCTCAAGCCCTAATCGAATAAGCCGTCGTCACCGGGAGAAGACATCACCATCGCCATTGTGTTTTTCCAATTGATCAGAGCCAAGTTCAATCGTCGATTTCAAACAAGTACTCGACAAATCTGCGACTAAGGTATCAAGGGTCATTGATCGGTTGAGGCTCCGTACGGCGGCAAGAGTGATCGGAAACGAAACATGTTAGTCGGGCATGTTTGTTCCAACGGCCGTGGTACCGGTTCATCGGAGCAGCGACGAAGCACGGACTATCTTTCCGGTTAGACTTTTGGATTAGGCGGAAATCGGCGACAACTCAATATTTACGTTTTTTCCGTCGTCATGTGTTTATAGAAAAAAAAAGAAGTCTCAAACAAGTTTTGTGCACACGTCAAGATTTGCGTGGGTTTATTTATTAAACAACAAATAAAAAATGGGTCTAATATTTAATTAATTTTTAACAACATTTAGAAGAAAATAAAGAAAAGTTGTTTAAATAAGTTTTTTTTTTCTTTTGATATAGTTGCCGTGGGCTAATAAAAAACAAGTATTTTTAAGGCTTAAATACCAATACTTGCACGGGTAAGTAAGGTCGTCTCTACAGGGAATATGTGGTTAGTCTTTAGCTAGATTATCTAATTAATTAACTAAGAAAAGAGTTATTAGATTAATAAGAAGTAACCGCACCCAGAATCCCGATTGCAAGTTTAACATAAGACTCCGTTTCAATGATTTAAACATAATATACAGACATGGTCTCGGAATTTATGAATTTGAATAATGATTAGGGACAGTTTTTAATAATCAACGTATGACCTAATGATCCGTTAAGATATACCAACTACCCACCTAATTATCAACTGTTAGGAAACCTTAAGTATAAGTATTGAAGAAAAAGATGATCTTCCTGATCATCAGATGAAGATACAGTCAAAGAGTATTACTAAGAAGGTCCCACAATGATATCTTGACAAGAAGAAAAGAAAGATACATCTTCAACTAAGAATCAGGAGAAGATATAAGCAAAGAAGACAATCAGACAGAACTTTTCTGATGAAGACTGATGAGAAATCTGGTATTTATCATCAGAATCTGGTACAATCTGATCACCAGAAATTCTGGTAGGCCCACTTATCTTCAAGATAAGGCCTAACACAAACCCAAAAAGCAGCAAGTTGGCCATAACCGATTCAATGAATATGGCAAGAAGGTCCTTTTGTGCAAAGCAAGTGCTGAATAAACAATTGTTTATTCAGATCTGAACTCTCTATAAATAGAGATGTCAAACCCGAAGGTTAAATGAGTTGTGCTTAGCATTCAATACACACACTAAAACTCCATTGCCCTTCACTTAGAATTCTTTGAGTATTCATTTTGTAATAGTCAATAACTTTGTGTTTACAAAGTCATTTAATACATTTAAAAAATTCTGTATCTTGTTTCTTGAAAGTCTGATTTCTAGTTCGGCACATTATTTTCTCATATATTGAAATCACTTGCCATATTAAGTTTGGGTATCTCTTTCTGGGAACAACAATTGGTACCAGAGCAGATTGAATAAATTATTTTCAAAAGATCAACTGCTATTTTTTTTTATATCCAACTCTTGAACCAAATGTGGCAAACTTTCAAACGTGGAATAATGCTTTCAACATTGGTTCTATGTTGAAACCTCCGACCTTGGTCAGAGAGGAATACCCACAATAGAAAATCAGGATGGTCAACTTCCTTAATGGACATGACCGAACTCTGTTTCAATCCATTGTAAGGGGTCCATATGTACCAACGACTGAAATACCAACTATTCCACCAACTGATTCATCACCAGGAGTCCCTGCCTCCTTGGCTCCCAAAAGTGAAAATAATTGGAGCCAAGAAGACATGGACCTCGTGGCTGCAGATGAAAGGGCAAAATCACTTTTAATAATGGCTCTTCCTGTAATGACTTGCAAAAATGTCCCAAAACGACCCGTAAGTAAAAACCCGGACCCCTGAAACCCTACTAAGCATGAAAAACAAAGAAATCAAGAAAATTGGGTTTCACGCGGGCCGCTTAAACCACAATAGAAGTTTATGCGGGCCGCGTCAAAGCAGAATTGACCGGATAAGCGTTCCAGACCTAGGTGTGACACGCTAGCCCTAGTCTACGACTAGGTGGCCCTCACGGGCCGCGTAAGATTAAGAGAGGGTTTACGCGGGCCGCGTAAAACCCTAATTTCAGCTATGAATTGTAACAACCCTCATTAAAAGTCCTATTTATTTTATTAATTTATCTAAAAGGAAACCCTAATTGAGACACCCAAGTGATTCTGCACAAACCCTAAAATTTTCAGAACAATCAGAATCAGGATCAGGGCCCCTAAAACTCAGGGGGGGGGGGTATTTCCTACTCGACGATTATCTAAATATCTCGCTGTCTAAATTGAATTTTGAGAAACAGTCGACTCAGCTAGCCTACACCCACACGTGGCCAGCCTATGGTGAAAAGTTGATCCTTACGGACCGTAAGGGATTATGCTTACCGTAAGGGATTATGCTTACGGTCCGTAAGCTAGTCAAAATTAGTGTATAAATAGCAGGCATTGGCATTTGCATTCTGTTATTCGTTCGACGATAAAATTCGACTCAGGCGCGGAGATATCGTCTAAATACTCTATAAAACACACACGAATCACTAATTAGTATAGCGGGGTGCTGCTGCACAGGATAATAACTCGATCGCTATTACGATTCATTGTCCGATCGATCAATATATCCAATGGATGTTTAAGTGCTGCCCACATTAGGGTGATGCTTTGTCATTAATCGTTAATTCGATGGATGTTTAAGTATCGCACTTTGTCATTCGTTGTGAGAGTTTGATCTCGTGAGTTATCGTAAATGCTGTATTAAGTTATCTACCTAGTTCGTGTGCCCTAGGTTACAAGACTAATCAATAGGCTAAGCTCTGCCTGTATCTGCAATATATCAAGGCTTATCTGTAGATTAAACTTTGCCCGTATGAATCTGCATGCTTATAATGTGAGTCATTCTCTTTTTATCAAATTATTTTACAAAACCCTATTTATTTCAAAGTTATAATTACAGGGATTAAGTTTATGTAATCACCATATTACAGCCGGTATGTGGGGTTTTGTATACAATACTTGATAATCTTCACCATTGGACAACGAGTTAGCCAAGGGGTGATATGACCATAATCACAGACACCATTGGACGAATGGGCCAATGGGTCGAGTGACAAAGTACTGTGGGTAGTTGGTTGATATCAGAAACATTGTCATCTTCCTTAATACTGTAAATTATAACAAACGTGTCGTTTTATTAAATAGAATGATTCACTCAGTATTTCCAGCTGACAAAACCTTTTTAAAACGCGTTTCAGGTAATTACAGTAGATTGGAGTAAGAGATGGATACGGCACTGAAAGGCATCAAGAAGTGGCTTATTTTATTAATTAAATCAAATTAAGAAATATTGTTTTATGTAATCAAATTTATCTTTATTAAAGCTACCTTTGTAAAACATAGATTTATTCCATCTATTTAATAAATAAAATCCGGTGTTTCTAAACTCTGATATTTTTCCTAACTCACGGTCCTGATGAAATTTCCGCTGCAACGTTTCAAAATAATCACCGGTACCACTGGGCTGTCCGCGGCACCCGGTTCCGTCCAGGGTGGGTCGGGGGCCGTGACAGAAGGTGGTATCAGAGCCACTGATTTAAGCCTTTAGGTGTTGTGACAATAATACCTAAGTTTGTATAAAAGAGTTAGGAGATTGCTGTTAACTGGTAGCACACATGATAGCATTTAGACTTGAACTTAAGAAAAGATGCCTTAGTATCAGCTTCAAGATAAGCTAAGTACTTATGTGAATAAAGTATGATGGGTTTTGATATACCATAAGAATGATAATTAGAATATTGCAAGATATGATAAATAAGCAAGAATTAATAGTAATTATTGCTTATTGATATTACTTGGTCTAGAATAAGATATGTTACGGGAAATACAAGTTTCCTTGATTCTGGATAAAAGCCCTAATAAAAGAGGCACTTTTAAAAAAGATACTATTTATGGGAATTAGAAAATTTTCTCCAGCAAAACTGGGTATGGTGTAGCAGACTCTCCAGTTTGTCCGGATATACTGAGGTTACTGCTCCGGCGCGAATCAGATAAGACGGGGTATATAATATGTCAAACGAGTGACAAAATTCCCTAAATAGTATCAAGATCAGATATCTGACTGGTTTTTGGAAATATATATCTGCTAAATATATTGACCCGATAGATGGTATGTTTATTTCAGTATGTGAGATATATGATTATATATACATATATATATATATATATATATATATATATATATATATATATATATATATATATCTATAAGGAATTCCAAAAGCCAAATAGGAATAAAGCACAAGCATATGTGTCTAGATTTCTTTATTAGGAATCTCTTTTTCAAACATTATTTCGTTTGATCATCTGCCTCGTAACTCGAGCAATAATAATAACAATAGAAACCCATTAAGTTGGGATACCATCAAAAGTGTAAAGAATTTCTAACGCGTTACCATAAACTATTAACGCAAGTAAGAAGCATGTAAAGTTGTGATAAGGTACAAGAAAACACATGAAAATTAAATTATACGTTCACAGACATTAAAGTATATCATATACGATTTTCAAGGCAAGACCTTTGGAAAATATAAATTAGGCACGATGACACCAATGCCAAATTCGTCAGTAGAAGAACTACTAATAAAAAAGAAGCACTTTGCCACATGATCCTACAAAATGAATATCGTTGAGGTACGTTGTAACAAGATTTCACAACCATCGCTGCACAGTCTAATCAGAGTCATAATTATTATCACTGCAAAAGAAGTTACATACTTTTGCAAAGTTCCTATTTCATTTTATTCACATTCCCTGGTAATGTCACTTAACAACAGTTATTACACGAAATTCCAGATAGAAGTTCTTATATTTCTTCCGTTGAAATTCTGACTTCTATAATAAGTTGACTTTCGCGTTTCTACTTCCCCTAATGGTCATCATACCATGAGGATTTCTTTCATAGTAGCGAATATTGATCTATTTTATTTCCTGGTAAATTCACACATTACACATGCACTATTTGTTGCGCATGTGATTCATTTGATTTATAAAGACCACTGGAGGGCTTCATTCCGATTTGTTATTTTATCCAAAACTCCAATATCATTCCGCTTTTTGCACTATCAACCTCATTATTGCAAAACAATAACTCTTTGATATCGAGTCAATGAATTTCTTGAAAAACTCAATTTTCTTTGGCATACATAATTTCTGTTGCGACCATGTTCGAATTTTCTTATTAAAACTCGTTTTGTTTAAATCAAGTTCAATTATTTAAATTTGCTCGCAGTACGTAATCAATTCAAAGTCCCTTATGATAAATCGAAGCCATCATATTCAAAATAATTCCAACAATCACTTCATTTCTCTTGAAACATAACATGCTTAATTGGTCCTTGACTTCATTGAATCGTTTCTTTGAGTACGATCACCTTGTGATGACGTTTTCACAAAATCTGAAGATTGCTCTAAATCTCGGATTTGCTTATTTGTTTATTTATATTGAATCCGCTTTGTTGATTTATTCTATAAAAGCAATCTTAAAACAATTGTGTAATAATATACAAATTTATGTCATATTTCAGTATATCTCTTAATGGTTCTTACAGCATTAATCGAGCCTTTCGTGATAAATTTAATTGATTATATATACATAAGTAATTACCTAAATTACAATATAGTATTACTATATTTAAAATTCTTGTTAAACCATTAAGGTGAAGAATTTATATTTTTATAAAAGTACGAATAAGATATACTCTCATTTAAATTTATGTTTAAGTTATTTATTTTATTATTAGTAATAAATTAAAAACAGAAGTGTTAATATTATTTTTAAGTACTAAGGTTATTATCAAGAGCAGGTATTGGATAACCTAGCCTTAGTTAGGCATGGACTGGCCACCTATGCTTAAACAAGGCAGCACTAACCAATATCCAACCAGGATAATGACTAGTTAATAAATATAAATTAAGTCATCATACTTATTTAGTAAATTTTAATTATATGTAAAAATATTTTACTTTGTACTGTAAGAAAAAGATATATTTTCATAAAACAATACAAGAATTGGAGGAATGAATAAAATTATCTAAATAACTGTCTAAGTAATCATGAACAAGACATTTATACTTATATGTAATTGTCCATCTTGTTTAAATCTTTTACAATACTTTTTATGTATTTTAATATATATTAAAATATCAAATGTTATTTATTCAAGTCAATATTTAAGTATGCTTGACATTAAAATAAACATTTACTATTTTACTTTTATGATTTAAAATATCTTATTGTAAAATCTTATAGTTAAACATATTTGATTTTAAAAAAAAAATGATGATCGTGAATTCTAGGATATTTGGATCAACATATATAATAAAACATATATCATTATTTTGTTGAAATTACCACGGATTTTGATATTTAAAAAAAAACTATCTATATTAATTTAGTATTTTACTTTATGATAACATAAAAGGAAAAGATATTTAATTAAAGTATCACATATTTTGTGGTAACTATGTAACATTCTGGCAAGAAAATGGCCATATAAGAATAATATGGTAGTCATCAACTACATTTGGGTTAGGGGAACATTGTAATATAAGAATAGTCTCCGTTTTCACTTATTTACAACATTTGTAAATACATCCACAACGTTATATGATTTCAAAATAAAAATAAGTAATCAAATAGAATCAACCTATTAAGTGTTAAATATTTACAAAATATTTTACAAATACTTTTGTACAATAAATATTTTTACACCTTTATTTACAATTTTTATTTAACATTATAAATAATAAGTGATTTCTTTTACAAAATAATAATATTAAAATATTTGTAAAGAAATAACTTCATTGCAGTATCTTGTAATATATATTATATAGTAAATATAAGTTGTTTTACATAGTATAGTAAAATACTAAAATAATATTTATTTAAAAGTGGTGACCATTTACATATAGTAAAAATGTGTAACAAATAATATATATTACATAGTATTTATATTTGATATGTAAGATATGATTCAGACAGGAACACAAATAATATATATTATATTTGCTTTACAAAATATAATATAATGGTTGGTCATGCCAAAACAACTTGTGCTTTTTATATTTCGATCTCTAGGATATAGTATGAAAAATATGGTCACTAATAATGTACTATCACATTGTTTCGCAATTAAAACAACTTGGAACGTTAAACGATGATACACTAACTCTATTGTCTTTTGGTGTATCTTTGCAATTTACTCTTCTCAACACTTTGATTTTCTCATATCATAAATATTTGACAAATCATTTTTCATGCTTTTATTTCATTTAGAACCTGTCAATTCTAAGTCTTCCTCAGTTGCCAATCAAAGTAAGCTTTCTTTTGACAAAGAATTTTATTGATTCTAAAAGTCCTTCACATTCATTTTAAAATATCTATTGATAATATATCTTTTGGCTTGAACCTAGTCACTTTGAAATTTTATCATTTCATCTCATTCGTTTGTCATCGATGTCTTCAACTAGTTCAGTTGAACCATTGAATCCTACTTATTATACAACTCGTATTCACAAAAATTTGATATTTAATTCTGTGTCATTTTGTTAACTAAAAGGTGACATAAGTCTAAAAGAAATATCCAAATACACTTGGGAGCTGGAATCTGAGATAAAGAAAAAGTATTCTTACTTATTCCAGTAAATCTCGAGGACAAGATTTTTATTAAGGTGGGGAGAATGTAACAACCCTCATTAAAAGTCTTATTTATTTTATTAATTTATCTAAAAGGAAACCCTAAAATTTTCAGAACAATCAGAATCAGGATCAGGGCCCCTAAAACTCAGGGGGGGTATTTCCTACTCGACGATTATCTAAATATCTCGCTGTCTAAATTGAATTTCGAGAAACAGTCGACTCAGCTAGCCTACACCCACACGTGGCCAGCCTATGGTGAAAAGTTGACCCTTACGGACCGTAAGGGATTATGCTTACGGTCCGTAAGCTAGTCAAAATTAGTGTATAAATAGCAGGCATTGGCATTTGCATTCTGTTATTCGTTCGAACATAAAATTCAACTCAGGCACGGAGATATCGTCTAAATACTCTATAAAACACACACGAATCACTAATTAGTATAGCGGGGTGCTGCTGCACAGGGTAATAACTCGATCGCTATTACGATTCATTGTCCGATCGATCAATATATCCAATGGATGTTTAAGTGCTGCCCACATTAGGTTGATGCTTTGTCATTAATCGTTAATTCGATGGATGTTTAAGTATCGCACTTTGTCATTCGTTGTGAGAGTTTGATCTGGTGAGTTATCGTAAATGCTGTATTAAGTTATCTACCTAGTTCGTGTGCCCTAGGTTACAAGACTAATCAATAGGCTAAGCTCTGCCTGTATCTGCAATATATCAAGGCTTATCTGTAGATTAAACTTTGCCCGTATGAATCTGCATGCTTATAATGTGAGTCATTCTCTTTTTATCAAATTATTTTACAAAACCCTATTTATTTCAAAGTTATAATTACAGGGATTAAGTTTATGTAATCACCATATTACAGCCGGTATGTGGGGTTTTGTATACAATACTTGATAGTCTTCACCATTGGACAACGAGTTAGCCAAGGGGTGATATGACCATAATCACAGACACCATTGGACGAATGGGCCAATGGGTCGAGTGACAAAGTACTGTGGGTAGTTGGTTGATATCAGAAACATTGTAATCTTCCTTAATACTGTAAATTATAACAAACGTGTCGTTTTATTAAATAGAATGATTCACTCAGTATTTCCCGCTGACAAAACCTTTTTAAAACGCGTTTCAGGTAATTACAGTAGATTGGAGTAAGAGATGGATACGGCACTGAAAGGCATCAAGAAGTGGCTTATTAAAGCTACCTTTGTAAAACATGGATTTATTCCATCTATTTAATAAATAAAATCCGGTGTTTCTAAACTCTGATATTTTTCCTAACTCACGGTCCTGATGAAATTTCCGCTGCAACGTTTTCAAAATAATCACCGGTACCACTGGGCTGTCCGCGGCACCCGATTCCGTCCAGGGTGGGTCGGGGGCCGTGACATGAATTGCTTAGTTCATGGCCTGTTCATCTGTGTCGTAATTTTTTTTTCAAAAACGAAGTATACTGCCTAAATTCAATGTTTTAAGGTATCAAGGCGCTGTTATGATACAGGGTATTAACTCGATCGCTGCTACGATTCAATGTTCGATCGCTTGAAACCAATCCGATGGATGTTTAAGTGCTGCCCACATTAGGGCTATACTTTGTCATTCGTCGTGAATTCGATGGATGTTTAAGTGTTGCACTTTGTCATTCATTGCGAGGGTTTTGATCTCGTGAGTTATCGTAAATGTTGTATTAAGTTACTAACCTAGTTCGTATGCATTGTTATTTAATCTAGGTTACAAGGCTTATCAGTAGGCTAAAACTCTGCCCGTTAAACTTGCAATGTGAGTCATTCTCTTTTTATCAAATAATGTGTTACAATACTCAAATCATTTTCAAAAATTATAATTACAGGGATTAAGTCGTGGTTATCTTAAATCACTGGCAAGTGGGGTATTGTGCACATTACTAATTTCTCATGGTTAGGTTCATCAACCTAACAGTGATAATCATCACTACTTGGGTGAAAGGACCCAATAGTGGTATGACCATCGTCACAAGGCTGTGACACGGCGCCAGATAAAAATAAGATAGTAGCTATTGTAATCGCTCTTATGCTGTAATTTATGACTATGTGTCGTTTTATCAAATTTGAGTGACTCGCCAGTATTTCCCCGCTGATAAAATATTTTTAAAACATGTTTCAGGTGACTACTGTGAACCAAGGAAAAGTGCTATGGAGCACTGATAAAGCTTGAAGTGGTGGCTCAGTAAAATAAATAAACATGTTTTGTAACCCAGGGAATTTCCTTGTGAAATTCCTCTATTGTAAATCACGGGGTTTGTCCCAAATTATGAAATTACGGGGGCCGTGACAGAAAAAGGTGGTATCATAGCCACTGATTTAAGCCAATTAAGTATTTAGAAATACTTAATTTTTCTAATTGCTATTTTGTGATTTTATTAAAATTTAAGTTACAAAAGTTTAACTTAGAATTTTGTGTGTTTCTTCATGTATGTTAAACAACATGAATGAACTATCAGAAGCACTTCAAAACTTTTCTATCCATAGTTCAGATATGGATACCACCAGTACCTTCACTGGCTACCAGGCTGACACTGAAGAGCCAATGGTATTCCAAGCTCAACCTCAGGAAAAACCTAAACCAAAGAAAAGAAGAAGACTTGTAGGCTGGAGGCGTGTGCATAGGAAGAGGCCAGCAACACAAAAAGTTATAAAGACTGAGGATCCCAAAGATAAAGGCAAAGGAATAGAGATCGGAGAAAGTTTAAGACAAGCTCAAGAGATGCCACCCTGGGAGGAGCTGGACCGCCAACTAGCAAATAGCGACCTCATCGGACCTGCCGATGAGACTCTTTTCAATTACCCAACTGAAGCCCAACTTCCAGTCAATCTGGAACATGCTATTCCAGATCCCCTTGTTAACCCCCGACCTCTAGGAGAACTAGAAGAATGGTGGACCACTAACTGGCAGTTTCAGAATCTCCTGAATAACCCTAATACCTTTTTCCCTCAGTTCGACCCTAAGCCTCCACTACACCCACCCATGAGCTCAGAAAACTTGGCTGAACTCCGTCACTATGGCGAGGAGATAATTGATGCAGGAAACCAAATTAGGGATGAGGGAGAAAGAATCTCATGGAAATACGACGAGAGGGAACGTCGTTTCTGAGATGCCAGCTGACTGGGGTTGTGTGGTTGTGGGAGTATGTGTTTAATAATAATATAGTCATATAAAATAACTAAAAATAAAACTTTTGTAATATATTTAGTGTGTACGGATAAATACTATAATATATAAAAAAATGGACGTCGCAAGGTCGACAATTTTGGGTTATATGTGTTGACGTGATTATGTGCGTTTATTTTATTGTGTTTGGTTGTTATTTATTTTATGCTAATCACTTAAATATATTAATTACCAGATGGAACACGCTAGTAATGAACCAGTTAACGAGGTTAACCAATCTGAGCAACACCATGAAGATCAATTTTTGAATAGGCAAGATATAGAGAATATCGTTGCCCAAGGAATAGCTAATGCTATTCCAGCAATCCTTGCGGCTGCCCGAAATCCAGTTGAACCTCAACCAATTATTCCCAGCAAACGTACTCATGAAGACAACTTCAGTAATAGCGAAAATGGAGGTGGCAACATTAATAATAACGATAATGATGGGATGCAAGCCCCAATACACAAAAGAATGAAAGCTGCAACACCTGGTTGCACTTACAAGGAATTTCTTGCCTGTAAACATGTTGAATTTACAGGCAATGAAGGGGCAACTGCTGCACTGTGTTGGTTGGAGAAAACTAAGGCAGTAAGTAAAATAAGTAAATGTGCCAAAGAAGATAAGGTTATGTATGCTTTGAATCTTTTTAAAGAGGGGGCATTAGAATGGTGGAATACGGTACTACAAGACAAGGGAAGCAATGTGGCCTATGCCATGAATTGGGAAGAATTTAAAAGTCTGGTGAAAAGAAAATTCTGTCCCGAATATGAGAAAGAGCAAATGGCAAATAAATTCTTGAACCACCGGATGGTGGATGTAGACTGTCGAGGGTATACTTCGACATTCTTTGAGTATGCTAGAGTTGTACCAACCCTGGCTTTGCCAGAACCGGTACTTATCTCTCGCTATATTTGGGGTTTGATTGGCGAAATCCGTGATATCGTTAAAGCTGCGAGACCTCGCACAATTGACGATGCAGTGGAATTAGCCAACACGTTGACCGACAGACTGGTACGTACAAGAGAAAAGAACCGGAAGAAGGAAGTGGCCCAAAAGATTACCCAAGGATTCCGTGTGGGTAATAGTAGCAACTTCAATAAAAAAGGAACCGGGCCATCTCCCACTGCTCCATTTTGCAATACCTGCAAAAGAAAGCATTTTGGAAGATGCAAAGGGTATTGCAATTTCTGCAAAATTCCAAGGCATCAAGAAGAAGACTGCAGAAGGAAGAAATCCACAATTTGCTTCAACTATGGAGAAGCTGGACATTTTAGACCAGACTGCCCGAAATTGGTCAAACCAGCTGACAACAAAGCCAAACCTGCAGAAGGAACTACCAAGAAGAACGCAAGAGCCTTCCAGTTGACTACTCAGGAAGCAGAACTAATCCCTGATGTGATAGCTGGTACGTTCCTAGTTCATGACGTCTATGCAAAAGTATTATTTGACTCTGGTGCAAACCAAAGTTTTATAAATACTTCATTCTGCCGAACTCTTAACCTACCTTTAACCAAACGTAGGCAGATTTTTATGGCAGAAACTGTAGATGGTAATTCTGTTCACATAGATAAGGTGTTGCAAAAAGGAAAGATAGAACTCTTAGGCCATAAATTTTCTGCAAACCTATTACCTATGGATTTAGCTGGATTTGATGTTGTGTTAGGAATGGATTGGTTAGTAGCCAACCATGCTCGAATCCTATGTGATAAGAATTCCATAGAAATACATACACCCACAAGAGAAGTATTGGTGATTACAGGAGATAAGCCACATAAGCCATTGAAATTCATTTCAGTAATGAAGGTGGCCAGTTATTCAAGAAAACAAGGAATAGTGTATATGATTTCAGTAATCATTAACACGAAAGGTAAGGAACTTAAAGAAATTCCAGTAATATCAGAATACCCGGATGTATTCCCAGAAGAACTATCTGGACTATCACCCGATAGGGAAGTAGAATTTAGGATCCATCTAATTCCTGGAACTACACCGATAGCCAAGGCACCTTATCGGTTAGCACCCACCGAAATGCTAGAATTGAAAAAGCAGTTAGATGAATTACTAAGCAAAGGATTTATACAACCTAGTTTCTCCCCGTGGAGAGCTCCAGTGTCGTTTGTGAAAAAGAAATATGGTTCAATGCGAATGTGTATCGATTATAGGGAATTGAATAAGGTTACAATTAAGAATCATTACCCATTACCTAGGATTGATGATCTTTTCGATCAACTTCAGGGAGCTAGATATTTTTCTAAGATAGATTTACGCTCCGGATATCATCAATTGAAGGTACAAGAAGAAGACATACCTAAAACTGCTTTCAGAACTAGGTATGGTCATTACGAGTTTACAGTCATGCCCTTTGGATTAACAAATGCTCCTGCAGCATTTATGGACATGATGAATAGAATCTGTAAACCGCACTTAGATAAATTTGTAATTGTCTTCATCGACGACATACTTATTTATTCCAAAAGTTAGGACGAGCATTGTGAACACTTGCATGTACTCTTAACTTTGTTAAGAAAAGAAAAACTTTATGCCAAATTCTCGAAGTGCGAATTTTGGCTACAAGAGGTATAATTCTTAGGGCACACTGTGAATCACGAAGGTATTCATGTAGATCCCTCCAAAATAGAAGCAATCACCAAATGGAAGGTCCCGCAATCAGCCATGGAAGATAGAAGTTTTATAGGGTTAGCCGGATATTATAGATGGTTCATTAAGGATTTTTCCAAAATAGTTGTGCCATTAACTAAGCTAACCTGTAAATCAGTTAAGTTTGAATGGGGACCTAAGCAAGAAGAAGCTTTTAAGATTTTAAAGCAAAGAATAAAAAACGCCCCAATTCTTGCCTTACCAGAAGGAACATAAGATTTTGAAGTTTATTGCGATGCTTCTAAGCTTGGATTAGGATGTGTGCTAATGCAACGCAAAAAGGTAATTGCGTATGCTTCAAGGCAATTGAAAAAGCACGAGGAAAACTATACGACACATGACTTAGAATTAGGAGCCGTAATTTTTGTCCTTAAGATTTGGAGACATTATCTGTATGGAAGTAAGTTTACTGTTTATACAGATCATAAAAGTTTAAGGTACATATTTGGGCAAAAAGAATTAAATATGAGGCAAAGAAGATGGATGGAAATTCTAAGTGACTACGACTGTGATATTCAATATCACGAAGGAAAAGCGAACGTAGTTGCAGATGCTTTAAGTCGTAAGTATCATGAGAAAGAACGACGAGTTCGTGCTCTTAGATTAAGTTTACAATTATATTTAATGAAACAACTGAAAAACATTCAAGAAATAGCAATCAAGGACGATGCTGAAGGAATGAAATGACAAATAAAGGAATTAAAGCAAGGGAGTGATGGAATTTGGAGATTCCACAAGAAAAGGATTTGGGTACCTAAGCAGGGAGAATTAAGAAATAAGATTTTAGAGGAAGCCCATAAATCTAGATATACCATGCATCCTGGTAATAATATGATGTACCAAGATTTAAGAAATAATTTCTGGTGGATCGGAATGAAAAAGGATATAGCTAGATATGTATCTAAGTGTCTAACTTGTTCACAAGTTAAGGCAGAACACCAGAAACCCTCAGGTCTACTACAACAATTAGAAATGCCTGTATGGAAATGGGAACTAATAACCATGGATTTCGTTACTAAGTTGCCCAAAACCCGAAAAGGTAACGACGTGATTTGGGTAATTGTGGATCGATTAACCAAATCAGCTCATTTCCTATCCATGAAAGAAACCTTTAGCATGGAAAGGTTAGCAAAGCTGTACGTAGACGAGATAGTATCCTTACATGGAGTTCCACTCTCCATTGTATCGGATTAGGATAGTCGTTTCACTTCACATTTTTGGACAAGTTTCCAAGAAGCAATAGGGACTAGATTGAACTTAAGCACTGCATACCATCCCCAAATACGGACAAAGTGAAAGGACGATCCAAACCCTGGAGGACATGCTAAGGGCATGTGTGATAGATTTTGGAGGAAACTGGGATAACCATTTACCCTTAATTGAATTCTCCCATAACAATAGTTATCATTCAAGCATCGAAGCTGCCCCGTTCGAAGCACTGTATGGACGAAAGTGTAAAACTCCAGTTTGCTGGGCAGAAATAGGAGAAAGTCAATTATCAGGTCCTGAAATCGTGCAAGAAACCACCGACAAGATCACTCAAATCAAGGAAAGGCTGAAAACGGCTCGAGATCGTCAGAAGAGTTATGCAGACAATAGACGCAAGCCGCTAGAATTTCAAGTTGGAGATAAGGTACTCTTGAAAGTTTCTCCTTGGAAAGGAGTAGTTCGGTTTGGTAAGAAAGGAAAGTTAAGTCCAAGGTACGTAGGACCATTCCCAGTAATTCAACGCATAGGGCCAGTTGCCTATCGCTTACAACTACCAGAAGAATTAGCCGCGGTACATGACGTATTTCATGTATCCAACCTCAAGAAATGTTTATCTGACGAATCCCTGGTAGTCCCTCTTCAAGACATACAGGTGAATGAAAAGTTGAAGTTCGTGGAGAAACCGCTTCAAATAGAAGACAGAAAAATAAAATTTCTCAAACACAAAAGACTGGTACTGGTCAAGGTCAAATGGGATTCGAAGAGAGGACCCGAATACACATGGGAGCTGGAATCTGAGATAAAGCGAAAGTATCCTCACTTATTCTAGTAAATCTCGAGGACGAGATTTTAAATAAGGTGGGGAGGATGTAAGGACTTGCAAAAATGTCCCAAAACGACCCGTAAGTAAAAACCCAGACCCCTGAAACCCTACTAAGCATGAAAAACAAAGAAATCAAGAAAATTGGGTTTCACGCAGGCCGCGTAAACCACAATAGAAGTTTACGCGGGCCGCGTCAAAGCAGAATTGACCGGATAAGCGTTCCAGGCCACGTGTCGTACACGTGGCAGACCTAGGTGTGACACGCTAGCCCTAGTCTACGACTAGGTGGCCCTCACGGGCCTCGTAAGATTAAGAGAGGGTTTACGCGGGCCGCGTAAAACCCTAATTTCAGCTATAAATTGCTTAGTTCATGGCCTGTTCATCTGTGTCGATTTTTTTTTTCAAAAAACAAAGTATCCTGCCTAAATTCGAAGTTTTAAGGTATCAAGGTATCAAGGCGCTGCTACGATACAGGGTATTAACTCGATCGCTGCTTCGATTCAATGTCCGATCGATTGAAACCAATCCGATGGATGTTTAAGTGCTGCCCACATTAGGGCTATACTTTGTCATTCGTCTTGAATTCGATGGATGTTTAAGTGTTGCACTTTGTCATTCGTTGTGAGGGTTTTGATCTCGTGAGTTATCGCAAATGTTGTATTAAGTTACTAACCTAGTTCGTATGCATTATTATTTAATCTAGGTTACAAGGCTTATCAGTAGGCTAAAACTCTGCCCGTTAAACTTGCAATGTAAGTCATTCTCTTTTTATCAAATAATATGTTACAATACTCAAATCATTTTCAAAAGTTATAATTACAGGGATTAAGTCGTGGTTATCTTAAATCACTGGCAAGTGGGGTATTGTGCACATTACTAATTTCTCACGGTTAGGTTCATCAACCTAACAGTGATAATCATCACTACTTGGGTGAAAGGACCCAATAGTGGTATGACCATCATCACAAGGCTGTGACACGGCACCAGATAAAAATAAGATAGTAGCCATTGTAATCGCTCTTATGCTGTAATTTATGACTATGTGTCGTTTTAACAAATTTGAGTGACTCGCCAGTATTTCCCCGCTGATAAAATATTTTTAAAACATGTTTCAGGTGACTACTGTGAACCAAGGAAAAGTGCTACGGAGCACTGATAAAGCTTGAAGTGGTGGCTCAGTAAAATAAATAAACATGTTTTGTAACCCAGGGAATTTCCTTGTGAAATTCCTCTATTGTAAATCACGGGGTTTGTCCCAAATTATGAAATAAAATAATTGGGCATTTTCAAGTTTTAAAAAGATCCTGTTAAACTTCCGCTATCGCATCAAATAATAAATACCACGGGTTTCTGTCCCGCGGCTCCTAAACCGGGTCAAACCGGGACGGGGGCCGTGACACTTCCTAATGACATATTTTCTCAAGTTGATGCATGTGCATCAGCTAAAGAGATATGGGATCAGTTGGAGAATCTTTGTGAAGGAGGGGAAAGGATGAAAAGGAACAAAAGAACTAACTGTGTTTCCTCCTATGAGAGGTTTAAAAGCTTACCAAATGAAAAACTTTATGAAACTGATGCGTGTCGAGTGTGATATAATTTTAACTATATTTTTTAGCCCTTTTTAACACATTAGCCAAGTTTTAAATTTATAAAACACGATATTCTACTAACACTAAACACACATATGGGCAAGTGCACCCATCGTGGGCGTAGTATAGCGTTGGTAAGATACCGAGGTCGTCCAAGGACACAAGAGCTTTTAATACTGGTTTATTCTCAACGTCTAATCAAAACAAAATTTTAGAAAAAGGTTTAAACATGAAAATAAAAACTAAAAATGTTGAAAATAAAAATAAAATAAAAATAGATAGACAAGACGAATCACTTGGATCCGACTCGCCTTTAGTGTAACCTTTGATGTTTTCCGCACTTTTGCACTTTTTAAGAGATTATCTTAGTTATAGTAGTAGGCCCCTCTTTTGAAGGTGACGTTACCCTCAACCCAGTAGTTTGAGTCAGCAAGGATACAATCCTAAAGGGTTGGATTATTGATAGATAATTAATTAAGTTATTAATGCGTAATGTGGTAGGCCCCTCTTTTGAAGGTGACGTTACCCTTGGCTAAGTGGTTTGAGTCAGCAGGGATACAATACCAAATACCTGGGTTAATGTATTAATAGTAGTTTACATATGAGGGGATCAAGCCATTCGCACCCCCGCCATCCAATACCAGTGGGTATTGAAGGAGGTCCTAGTAAGCTTGACCCAGGTCCTTGCAGGATCTATACACTGAACAAGGCAAGAACCTTACCAAACCATTCTCTTAACCCCCGACCAGGTAACCAACATATCTCTATATAGACCGTAGAGATATGAATGGTGTAAATCTTTTATTTTATATAGACAGTAAAATAACGCCAAGACACCACGGACAAATGATACGGAAGTTTCACCTTCAACATAAGAAACTAGTTATTAAAGTCATTAATACAAAACCAAATAAAAAGTGCGAAAAGATTAAAAAACAAAAGCATTACACTAAATGCTTGTCTTCACCAAGTGATGTAAGAGACTTAGGCAAACATGGCCTTTGATTGTCAAGAACTCTTACTATCAATCTTGGATCCCGAGACTACTACACACACTCTATGATGGATGATGCTGGTGGATGTGGGTGTTGTGATGGTGGTGGAGTGTGGGTGAAGTGGGAGAGAGGTGGTTTGCCAAGGGATGCTTTTGAAGTGAACCAAACACCTTTATTTATAGCCTGCACAGAAGACCGGACACGGCCCCGTGTCCATTGGGCATGCCCCGTGTCCATCCACTTTCTCTTTCTTCATTAATTGCAGTTTGTCTGCATTAGTTGACCATGCCCCCGTGTCCGCTGGGCACGGCCCCGTGTGCAGAAGCGTATCTGTACTATCAAGATTTGGTTGGATTCTGCGAATCTTAGCGTTGACCACGGCCATGTTGGGCTGGGCACGCCCCCGTGTTGGGAAATAGAAGCTTCTATACCTTGTCTTTTCTGCAGACACGTGAGCACGCCCCCGTGTCCGCTGGGCACGGGGCGTGTTCAGCCTTCTGATGTCTTGTTCTTGCTTGGGAAGATGCTGTCGAGGGGTCGGGCATGCTACGTTTCTTCCTTTTCTTGTATTTATGTTAGATTTAGATGCATTTTTTGCTTCTTTTGTTCATTTGCGCTCTTTTAACCCTGGAAATACAAAAGGAAGACAAAAGCATGCTTTTCCAATATTAGTACTAAAAAAGGGTTAGTTTTATACCTCATTTGATATAATTTATATGTTGCATTTTACACACATCAGAAACTTATCATAGATTTGCTAAACTTTTGAACGAGATAAAGAAATTTGGAATAACAAAATCAAATGATGAAAGAAACATCAAATTTTTGGATGCTTTGCCTAAAGAATGGAGAAGTCTAACCATGACTTTCTCCTCAACCTTAGAACTAGGTAATATGAGTCTTCATGACTTATATAGCATTCTGGTCCCCAGAGAAGATGAAATATTTGAAGAATCAAATCAGAGAGGGGGATCTTTAGCTTTAATCTCAAACCCACAAAAAACACCCATCAATGATCCACAAACCTCAAACAGTCAAAATGTTGAAAATTCTGATACATCATCAGATATTTTAGCTTTTGCTGAAGCAATTGTACTGCTCACCAAAACTTTTGAGCAGAGGTTAAGGGGAGGTGGTCAAAGATACCAGAAAAGTGATAAAGGGAGGATGGAAGGAAGATCTAGGGATGAAGGAAGATCAAAGGATAAGGGAAAAGCTGAAGTTGTGTGTTACAAATGTAAACAAAAGGGTCACTATGCATCAGAGTGCAAAACCAAGAAACTAAAGGATGTTGCATACTATGAGAAGGAAGAAGCAAAGAAGCAACAAAAAGTCAGTTTAATTACTGGGACATACACATGGCTGTCTGATGACTCTTCTGATGAAGAAAAAGAGATGGCAAATTTTTGTCTTATGTCACTTTCTGGTGAACAAACTGAAACATTAGAACAAAAGGTAAGTTTAGACAATCTTGACCTTGAACACAAACTAAACAAACTCATGTCAGATTTTCTAAATCTGCAAGATAAACAAAAATCAGATAGTAAAAAATCTGATGAGTTGCAAAGAACCTTGAGTAAAGTTATACTTGAAAACCAGTTACTAATAGAAGAGAGCTTAGATCACATAGCAAAAATTGAATTTTATGTAAAAGAAAGGAAAGAACTATACAAGAAAATTCATGATAAAGAAATCAATGTAAAGGGTTTTCAACAAGCAAAGGAATTCATTAAGTTTATTGAAACTACACCAAAGAACAGAGGTAAGGGTTTAGGGCATGTAAAAACAACTGAAATCAAACCCACCACCTTTGTGAAAGCAACACATCAGATTTCTGATAAATTTACATCAGAATCTGATTCAGAGTCATGCAGATCAATAAGTTTTGAGAACTCTTTTGATATCTCAAAACTCAACTTAAAAGCAAAAAGGAGTGAATCCAAACAAAAGTTCTCAAAAACTCCAGAAGTGATTCACTCAAAATTTCAAAATTATCCAACCATTCCATCACAAGTAAAAAAATCAGAAGTTTCTGATAAAGAAACTTGTATGTGTGTTGACATTCTGAAGCTGGTTCAACACCATCTCCAAACAAAAGTTGAAAAGTCTGTACATGGCTCAGCATGTAACAGATTTTCTGATGAAAGTTCATCCAAAGAAGATAATCTGTTTAAAGTTTCATCAGAAAAAGTACCCAAGCAAGTCTGGGTACCAAAAAATATCTAACCTCATAATTTCAGATCCATCATGTGCAGCAGATCTGGTACTACGACTCTGGAAGCTCCAAGCACATGACTGGGGATAGAAGCTTACTCAGTAATTACCAAGAAAAACTGGGTAAATTTGTTAATTTTGGAAATGGGGTGAAGGGAAGAACAATGGGATATGGCACCATACAATATGGAGCTTTAACCATTGAAAAGGTTGCCTATGTAGAAGGTTTAAAATACAATCTACTAAGCTGTGGGCAATTTTGTGACAAAGGCTTTCGGGTAACTTTTTTTACCAGAAAAATGTCTGTTGGTTGGTTTGGATGATAACAAAATATATTTAAGTAGGAAAAGGATTAGAAATTCCATCTACTACTTTGACTTCAGAGAAGAAATTGAGCATTCACAATTATGCTTATTTTCAATTGAAAACAAAGGTAATAGTTGGCTATGGCATAAAAGGCTTGTCCAATTAAATTTTAAAACAATCAACAAATTGGCAAATAAAAATCTGGTAAAAGGTCTACCATACATATCATCCAAAAAGGATAAGATATGTGAAGCATGTGAGCTTGGTAAATCAAAGAGAGGCTCACATAAAACAGTTTCAGAATCTTCAATTTCTGAAAACTTAGAACTTTTGCACATGGACCTGTGTGGACCTGTACAAACTGCCAGCTTTTTTGGTAAGAAATACATATTGGTCATTGTAGATGACTATTCAAGATACACATGGGTTGAATTTCTAAGAAAAAAAAGTGAAACCCCTGATCTGATCATTAATTTCATTAGAAAAACTGAAAATCTGTTGAAATTACCTGTGAGAAGGATCAGATCTGACAATGGAACAGAATTTAAAAATGCAAAACCTGAGACTTTCCTTGTGAGTAAAGGAATATCTCATGACTTTTCTGCTCCAAGAACTCCTCAACAGAATGGAGTTGTAGAAAAGGAGAAACAGGACTCTGGTAGAAGCAGCTAGAACAATGCTTGCTTATGCCAGATTGCCCATTTACTTTTGGGCTGAAGTAATATCAAATGCATGCTTTACACAAAATAGATCTATCATTAACAAAAGACATCAGAAAACCCCATTTCAAATTATCAACCATAGGGTCCCAAGTGTCAAATTTTTACACACCTTTGGTTGCAATTGCTTTGTCTTTAATGATTTTGATAGTCTGGAAAAATTTGACATAAAAGCATAAAAAGAAATATTTTTAGGCTACTCATTGTCCTCAAAAGCTTACAGGATTTTTCTTCTAAACAAAAGGACAATAAGAGAGAGTTTATATGTGTCTTTTGATGACTCATCAGAAACCAAAATTTCTGATGAAATTATGAAGGATATAAACCTGTCTAAACAATCTGAAAATTCTGAAAACTTCTTAACAAACTGACTGAAGAACTATTAGAACATGATCATATGATAAACATTTCAAACCCAAATATGTCATGTACTAACCCTGCAGATGATCTAGAACCTCCAACAGAAAATGTGCAAAATGATCAGAATTCTGACATTTCATCAGAAAATGTTATTGAACAACAGAATTCTGATCCTATTGACAACATAGAGGTCACAGATCAGGGGGAAGCTTCAAATCCATCACCAAGTACAAGTTCTCATAACCACTTGAGATGGATCAGGGGACACTCACTTGTAGACATCATTGGTGACCCTGAAGAAGGTGTTAAGACAAGATCTGCAACAGCTCATGAATGTCTTTATGCTGGTTTCTTAAGCACAATTGAGCCAAAATCTGTCAAAGAAGCACTAAATGACTCAGATTGGGTCCAAGCAATGCAAGAAGAGCTTGACCAATTTGAAAAGAGTCATGTGTGGGATCTGGTACTCAAACCAAACAAGTCCATCATTGGTTTAAAATGGGTATTCAGAAACAAGTCTGATGAACAAGGCATCATAACAAGGAATAAAGCAAGGCTTGTGGTCAAAGGCTATTTGTCAACAAGAAGGGATTGATTATGATGAAACCTTTGCACCAGTTGCCAGGCTTGAAGCTATTAGAATATTCATGGCTTATGCTGCCTCAAACAACATCAAAGTTTATCAGATGGATGTAAAGTCTGCTTTCTTAAATGGTGAAACTGAAGAAGAAGAAGTATATGTGCATCAACCAGAAGGCTTTGTTGATCCTCAATATCCAAATCATGTTTACAAACTGAACAAAGCCTTGTATGGATTAAAGCAAGCTCCAAGAGCCTGGTATGAAACACTATCCAACTTTTTGATCAATTCTGGCTTCACCAAAGGTACAATAGACACAACTCTCTTTCTAAAAACTCATAAGGGGCACAAACTTTTGGTTCAAATTTATGTTGATGACATAATATTTGGATCCACTAATGACAAATTCTGCAAAAAGTTTGAGAAACTGATGACCAGCCATTTTGAAATGAGTATGATGGGTGAATTAACCTTTTTCCTTGGCCTACAAGTAAAAAAACTGAGTGATGGCATATTTTTTAGTCAATCAAAATATGTCAGAACAATTTTGAAAAAGTATTCACTAGAAAATTGCTAATCTTCAAAAACTCCCATGGCCACTGGAAATAAACTTGATTCTGATCCAGAAGGAAAACCTGTAGATATAAAAACTTATAGAGGAATGATAGGATCACTACTATACCTAACTACCAGTAGACCAGACATATTGTTTTCCACTTGTTTTCTGGCAAGGTATCAATGTAATCCTAAAGATTCACACATGAAAGCTGTGAAAAGAGTTTTTAAATATCTAAAAGGAACTTCAATCTTCGCCTATGGTATCCTAAGAACACAAGTTTAGAACTAATTGCATACACAGATGCAGACCATGTAGGGTGCAAACTTGACAGAAAAAGCACATCTGGTGCCTGTAAAATGTTGGGAGATAAGTTAGTCTGTTGGGCAAGAAAAAGCAAAATTGTGTAGCCACATCCGTAGCAGAGTCAGAATATGTAGCAGCAGCAAGCTGTTGTTCACAAGTTCTGTGGATGCAAACTCAACTAAAAGACTATGGAGTGAATCTGACAAAAATTCCTATTTTGTGTGATTCTATGAGTGCCATTGCAATAACCTCAAATCCTGTGCATCACTCTAGAACCAAACACATAGATGTCAGATATCATTTCATAAAAGATTATGTTGAGAAAGGTAACATAGAGATGTATTTTGTACCAACTGAAAAACAATTTGCTAATATTTTCACTAAACCATTAGATGAAAATAGACACAACTTTCTGATCAGTAAATTGGGGATAGTCAACATGGAAATTGAAATAAAAGAAACTGTGTCACAAATTAAAGAAAAATCTGATAAACATATGTATAATCAGATTTCTGATGAAAATTCTGATAAGCCATCAGAAAATTCAAATCTCAGAAAATCTGGTAAATTACCAGAGGTTGACTAAATCAACAGAAATTCTGATAATACATAAGTTATCATATTCTCTTTATCTTTTCACATGCATACACAAAAGTCCATTTGTAATCATCATTTCTCATTGATTTTGCATATTCATTTATGTTTCAATTTTTTTAATATTTTATTAGTTTATATTGCAAAGTTTTATCTCTTTAGGCTATGGTAATCAAATTTTATCTCTTTAGCATAGGGCTGATAACTTCATGGACAGAAAATTTTCTGGGAACTTGTTAATGGTATTGAAACTCTCTCACCTTCATTCATTAAATTTCATCAATATTAAGGAGATAGAAGTGACATATAGGCAGATAATCATGATAAATTATCAGAAAATGGCCACCTAAACCATTAATTCAGGAGATTTTATCTCATTTATTACTTTTGCTATCTGACAGAAAGTTGAATAACGAAGATAGCGGGGTTACAAAATCTAAAGTAGGTAGATATCATTTATGGAAAACTTCAATTTTACTATAAATGATCACCACCTTACGCTCAGTTAGTCACTATCACCAAGGAAACCCTAGAACAAACCTCTTCATCTCCTTCTTCTTCTCCATAAAAATGAAAACCATCAGTGTTGATCGATTCCCACTTCCTCACCACACTTATCATAACCTCAGACTAAGGACCAACTTTGAGGGTCCTCAGTGGGAGGGATGTCATGTCATCATGAACTTGATCATGGGGAGCCGTTTGAAATATGCCATCACAGCCCACATCATAGTCTACCCAGACATTCTGCAAATGTTCTGGAAAAATGCAATATTACTATTGCATGAGGGTAGAAGTCTGACTTCCATTGGAAGTGTGGTGCTCAACCGGCAGATAGTGGTAACTGAAGACATCACCAGAAGAGTTTTACAACTCAATGATGATAATGATGTTGTGGTTTTCACAAAAGCTCAAATAGACGAAACTTTGGAGCAAATGGGATACAATCCTGCAAACCCATTAGGGCCAATCACCAAAAATGGCTTTACCTAGCCATGGCAGTATCTAGTCACACAAATGGGGGCATGCTTCTCAATGAAGATTATCAACCACCATGAAGTCTCCTATAGGTTGATGGAGCCTGTACATGCACTTGTACGGACACCCCTTACAATTTCTCTCATTACATAATGAAAGATCTTGCAAGCAACCTATGGTCTGGCAGACCATTCTTGGTTTATCCTCATTTTCTGATGAGGGTAATCACAAGTCAACTGGGCTTTGGAGGTGTTCCTGTAGGGTTCCCAGGGCTGAGTTGAGGCTTCAACAGAATATGAACCTCAACATGCTCATCCATACTGACCAGAACTCTGGCCTGGTGACTGCCCTATGGTTGTTCTTGGAGATCCTCTATGGAGATGGGGTGGACCTTGATTAGGTCATTTTAGTTTAAGTTTTTTTTGTTGTTGTTATGTTTTTTTTTATGTTAATATATTATGTTTTTAAAGTTGTTTTGTTTTCTGGTTCATTGACTGGGGGGAAGCAAAAACAAAAATGGGTAAAGTCATATGATAAAGGAAGAAGTTAAAGACCACATACACAACATATGATTATAAAAAATAAAGCATTTGTCACAAAACATTGAGTTTCTGATAACATAAGGTTGAAATCTGATAAAATCTGATAATATAACTTCAAAAATTCTGATGAATTTTCTTTCTGACCTGTTGAACTTCAAAAAGGAATAAAAATGATAGAATGAAGAAAAAAATGAAAAGTTTTAGAAAAACATAAAAAAACAGTAAAATCATCATTTTTAAACTTTTTCAAAACTTGTTTTAAAGAAAGAACAAGAGACTTGGATGCCACAAGAAAAATCATATGTAAGTCTACCAACCTTTACTCATTCCCTCTCATCTAAAAAAAAAGGACACTAGAATATCCTTTATTCAATCAAAAGAGGAACTTCAAAATCTGTTGACAAAGCTCACAAGTTAAGGAG
The DNA here is from genome assembly GCA_030545235.1 of Helianthus tuberosus. Classification (NCBI taxonomy): domain Eukaryota; kingdom Viridiplantae; phylum Streptophyta; class Magnoliopsida; order Asterales; family Asteraceae; genus Helianthus; species Helianthus tuberosus. The sequence goes on from CM060403.1 coordinate 18,580,341, forward strand.
GAATTTCAATTGAGAAATTCTATTGAAATCTTTCAAGGATTGTTGACTTCAGTTGAAAAGTCAACAAAATTCAAAACAGAAGGAAATGCCAAGTTTTTAACAGAATCTGTGTTAAATTTCTGATGACATCATCAGAAAAGAATTTTGACTTTGAAAAAGGGGGAATATTATGAAGATAGCTGATTGGACCATCAACAAAAATGGGGTCCACAAAAATGGAAAGGTGTCATGTGACCGGTAGGATTCTCCAATCAAAATTCAGTTCCAAACAAATGGAATGATTGAAGAAATTACAAGTTGAGAAGGCATAACCACGATTACACGAAGTAACTCTCATTAAATACCTTGATGCCCACGATCCAGCGGTTACTTTCTGAACCATATTTCACATCACACGATCTAACGGTAATAAAGTTAATTAATGATCTTTTAACCGCTATTACAAGCCACGTTCCATGTCCCCTCAACTCCTATAACCCACTCATCTCTGCTAAAACCCTACTCACTATAAAACCCAACCTTAGCAGAAAATCAAAATTCACTCGCCTTATTTCTCACAAAAACCCTATACCTCGAAATCCTCTGTTTTTTTTCAAAGGCCAAAATTCCCAAATCTCAAACCGTAACTCACAAAATCAAGCAATGGCAGAAGTAAATATCAACATTCCAATTGTTCAACATGATGTACCATTCGTTGAAGATGTAGAATTTTTGCCAATGAAAGAGAACAACTTGCTGATAAATACAGAGCATTCAGAATATGATGAAAGATGTCAACTTTTGATAGAATATCTTTTAATATGTCCAATCTCAAGAGCTTTAACTAAAGGAAGAGAAGTACCAGAAAGATTATTGCAGTAATTTATTCACACTTTCAGAGAAAATGGAGAAAATCAAGTCTCTGCTCATGTTTGGGGAAATGTTTCAGTAACATTAACTCCTGCAAGGGTAAGATAATGGCTCGAACTTCCAATTTTTAACAACTACATTGAAGCACCAAAAAGAGAAGATTTGATATGTTTTATCATTGAGCTTGGTTACAAAAATAAGAAAATTAACAAAATTGGAGCAGTCAGAAGAAATGAGATGCTAACTTTCTGGCAAGTGATGATGGAAGTGCTGAACAAATGCCTCACATCAAAGATAGGAGGAGCTGATCAAGTTAGTCAAGCTATTTTGTCAATCATGTATGGACTCATAACTGGGTTCAAACTTGATTATGGGACAAAAATTTTCAACCTACTCAAAAGATCAATCCTTACCAAAAATGGAAGAATAACCTCACATCTACCATATCCAAGGTTTATTTCATTTCTGAAACTTTTGCTGAAAGAAATATAGAGATTCCTATTTTGGAAGATGTCTGGAGTTTAAACACAATGAAACCTTGGAGTGCCAATCATGGATGGGAATCAGATAAAGATGTTCCTGAGTTACCAGAAAGCATGCTGTGTCTAATTGCATCAGACTCTCAATACAGACTACAACATGAAGAACTTCTTGCCAAATCAGATACACCAACAGACGAACCCAGCAAAGAAGTCTTTAACTGCTCTTCTTCACCAGAAGAAGAAGAAGAAGTTGAAAAGTCCTGGACATCAGAAACAGAACCTGCAAGAGGAGAAGGAATTCTGATGATAAGAAACTCACTAGGAAATAAGACAGAAACAGAACATGCTGAAAGTCATCAGAATCCTGATGCTGGAACTCATTTTGAGTTTGAAGTTCATCAAGAAACAGAAGACCAACATTATGAAAAATCTCATGTTGCTGGAGGTACTCATGAAGAGGCTGAAGATCATCATTATGAAGAATCTCACATTGCTGATACAACAAATGAAGCCACTGAATTTTTACACCTTGATGAATCTCAAATTGCTGGTATAGACTCTCTCTTAAACACAGTTATAGTTGATACTTCTTTAAAAAAAAAAACTCAGAAGATTCAATTACTGCATCTTACAAAGTAGAATATAGAAAAACTGTTGTTGATGAGGATGTTACTAGTTCCATACATCTCCACTCTGAATCAGAAAATGAAGAAGAGGTTGGGATCTCAACAGATGGAGATCAGGAAACTGATCAAGGAAATCTGGTGAAAGGTAATCTGTTTACCCTAACAACTTATGGAGAATCATTCATTGACATGATTCAAGGACTTAAGGAAATCCAGGATGAAAATTTGTTTTTCACCTCTGGTGTAGATGATTCTGGCACACTTAAGGTTGTACCAGATTCTTGTAAAACCAAAAGTACCCCAATCATTTCCAAAACAGCTGAAAATGTGTTTGCAGCTGGAATGTTAGCAAGAACATCTATTGTTCCAAATATCTCTGAATCACCCATGACACAAGAAAATCTGGAAACAGTCTTAGAAAATGTTTTCAAAGCCTGAAAGAAGAGTCCTGTAGAAGAAAAGCTTGATTTATTGCTGACAGAGATACAAGGTTAAAGAGTAGATATGAAGACCTTATCAGAATCAGTAGAAGTCATAAAGGCAGAAACTGAAAGAAACACTGAAGCACTAAAGTCTCTGCAGAGGTAAAAAGAAAAGGCACCAGAAACCAGCATTTCTGCATCAGAAATTCAAAAGATTTTCACAGAAATGGAGAAAATCAAAACACAAGTTACAAATGTTGTGGAGTCAAGGCAATCAAGCAGTGCAAACAAAGTCCTGGAAGAAGTCACCATTCTAAGGGCAAGCAACAACAGTATCAATGATTCCCTTGAAAAATTGATAAAAGAATGGGCTGCCATGCAGGAGAAAAATCAAACTAAATTTGCAGAAGTACAGAAAAGCATAGCCAGCAACACAAATCTGGTAGGAGAAGTGTACTCTCTCATGAAAAGAATGCATTTCAACATTGCCAGATTAGCTAAGCTTGATCCCAAGGAAATCATGAAGCCAATTCCTGTTGAACGGTCTCATCAAGAAATTCCAAAGTCAACCCCACAACAATCATCTGCTACACCAATCACTGAAGCTGGAACCACTGTAATGGGTCCACCTCCTGATATTCCAAAAGATGAAATGCTGAAAAGGTTAGCAACTTCCATACCTCAAGTTATCTCAAATTTAAAACTCAAAACTTCTCAAACTGGTCCAAAACCAACTTCTTCTGATGACACTACTATAAGTAAAATGATGACACTACAAGCAATGAATGTATGGGAAGAACAAGTTGATTCAAGAAGACCACAGATTGTCAAAAGAAAAATCTCTGAAACTCAATCTGTCATGGTTAGAGAGATTGACGGGGATATTATGATATTCCCTGAATACAATCTGGTGAAATACTATTGGACTAAGGAAGATGTACCAGAAAAGCCACCAACTCCTTACAGAATGGGCTATATGGGAAGAGAGGTTAGAAAGAGGTCCAAGGAACATTCACTACACCAATGAAAATCCAATAAAAAGAATCATAAAAGTGGATGAAGAGAAATTTGGAACTGATGGTGTTGGAGGAACTTATCTACAGAACAGATTGTAACACCTGTGCCTCCACGGCCATCAAACAAATACCGAACCAATGAAATATTATATTTCATACTTGGGATTTGTAAAAATATGTGTATCATTTGCACATATCAATTCTTGTTCAATTTCAAACTCTAAATCGCTTTCTGGAAGGTTATACGCGCACCGATGCGTAAATATAACCAGTTTAATGCAACGAACACTCCGTAATAGTGACATAGGCTTAACATACCTTAAATAACCTTTACATAACTTAGAAATAAGTTTTGAAGGCTTTGGTATGGCAAAAACAAGCTAATTCGCTTACAGGGACTAAAGTTGACAAACTGCGAAAGTATGCCAATTTGAACTGTAACAGACATTCCGGAGCATGACCATAAGTTAAACATACCTTAAATATCCTTTACATAGCTTAGAAATAGGCTTTGAGGGGTTCGGTGTGCTAAAATAAACTTTTGGGTCATTCAGGGACTAAAAGTGTCAAAAAGTGCACAAGTTTGCATTTTTACGCATAACTTACGTTCTGAATACATCCGGACATCCAAAAATTTATGTAAGCACTAAAATATTTTATTTTAGTGTTCGCCATAAGAAAAATCCATTCGTCGCGTCATTTGGTTCGTTTTTCGCATTCGGGACCAGATTCGATGTATTAGCCGTTGTTTAATTCACAACCACACATTCTAAACTTGCTTAGTCAGCGGATAAGGATGGAATTTAAACACCTAAACACCATAACTTTGCAACACATGTATGGATGGAATTTAAACACCTAAACACCATAACTTTGCAGCACATGTACGGATGGGATTAAGGCACGTTTTCCATGAAACGATCTTAACGGTTCGGGTATTCCTATAAATACCCCATACCCCCCATTGCTAAAATCACTAGAATTCTGATTTGAGAACCTCTAAGTTGAAACCATTGTTTCATACCTGAGATTCTTGAATCGGGATTAGCATTCGGGGACCCTTCGTAAGTATTCTTTCGTTCTTTTCCTTATTTTACTGCTTTTCGAGTCAGAAAGTCAAACTTTGTTTGACTTTCAGCGTTGACCAGTAATGGTCAATGCGAAGTTCGTTTGAACTTCGCAACGTGAGTGTAATCACGTTGGTCATAGTCCCTTGGGACTATGCCCACTGATTACCACGTTGTCTAGAGTCGTAGGGTAGGCGATCTAATAAATCGCCTATACCTTCGAACTCGACCCTTTTGGTCGATCATTAGGATCGGACCAAACACATTAGGTGACCATAGTAGGTAGGGAATAACCTTCCGAGGTTACACCCTATGGTCACATCGTTTAAGTAGTTGTATGATAGGTAGTTTATATGCCTTAGGTAAATTACCAGAATACCCTTTTCATGTATAATTGGTAATTAAGCATATGTAACCTAAACTTTTGTCACATAACTGATTATGTAACATGTTTAGGCATATAACACTTGTCATAGGACTAGTTAGGCGGTCCAAACGCGTTTCACGCGAACGACGCGTTAAAGTAGCATAAGCTACCTTAATGGGTCGCAATGGGTCGATAGCACTTAGGTTTGGTTTCATTGTAGTATGTAGGCCTTGATAAACCATATCATATGAGTTCCAACACTCGTTTGGTTTACCAAGCCTCATCCTATCCGATCTCCCGATTTAGGTCCGGTTTATTTATATAGTTTTAGATTGCCGACTGATTCCGTGCTCTCTCTAGCTTTGTTTGGTTGTTGTTCAAGACCTCCAAGCATTCTCAGGCGAGTACATTATTCCCCTCTTTTACTGTTTTCTAAACTGTTTTGGGGTGAAGCATGTGTACCTATCTGTTATTTTCATGATTTCAAAGCATAATTGATTATACATGTTATTACTTATCATTTGACAAATTACATAACTATCTATGATTTAAACATTGATTTTCTCAAAGAACATAAAATAAATTGTTGAATTGTACTTATTTTATGTTCACCAGACCGATTGTTAGTATGATATAGCGCTATAGGATTTGACACCCCATTCCTGTTGTCATGGAATGTCTGAAACCAATTTGTTGCGCCATCCAAATAGGGATTGCCTTTGTGGTATTTCTATAGTCTCAAAGGTGTATCTTGATGCACCAGGTCTGAATGAATTCTTAAATCACACTATTAAAGTATATTTTGATATACTCTCATGTGTGGTATTGTACAAACCAACAAATATTTTATTAAACATCCAAGGCATATTTTGATATGTTACTTACAAAACCAAAAACATAGTTTAATATGTTATTTATCACATCTAAAGCATATTTTGATATGTTATTTATGAAACCAAAATATAGTTTAATATGTTATTTATCACATCTAAAGCATATTTTGATATGTTATATATGAAACCAAAAACATAGTTTAATATGTTACTTACAAATCCAAAGTATACTTTTAATATGCTACTATAAGGTTATTTGTTTGATCTTACATTTATTTATACAAATCACATTGAATACATATCACATGATTTACATTAGACATAAACATCTTACATCTTGATGGTTTGGTTTGAATAAGTGATTAAGTAACGATGCGTGTGTAATATGATACAAGCATGGTGGATACGCCGCTGGTACTTCCTATATATAAGTGTTTGTATGGTATTACATATATCACAGTGTTATTTGAATCATTTCAGTTTGATACATATAAACATTTTATACAAATAACATACTTTTCACAAGACATTATTTTACAAACAACATATCTTATACAAACTCATTTTTTTACATGGTTATTCATTTAATCATGCATTATTCTCTTATTTATACATATCATCTGAACTTATCATTGTTTTTCAAATAATTTACTAAAACAAATGTTTTTGGGTTAAGAGTCATGGCTACGAGGTTTTACAAATTATAACCCACTTGATTTGAGTTGGTTAATTAAGTTGCAATATTATACTCTTTTCAAAACAAGGTTTTTAAATAAAGTATTGCAACGTCTAAACTAGCCATGATTTCGACACTCCTACAAAACCAATGTATTCGCCAGCATTTCTTTGCTGACCTCGTTTTTACACATGTTTCAGGTACTGCTTTGCAATGATTGTTGATACATGCTACATTTAGGATGGACTCGTGCCTTAGCGACTTAAAACGAGACAATAACTAGTTAACTTATGTTATGTACCCTTTGTTTCTTGTTTAAACAATGTAAACTCTCATAATTGATTAATAAAACGAAACTTTAATTGCCATGGATTTGAAACGATTAATTCTGTTACAACACTCCCCGACATTTCCGCCACGTTTTGTATGTTCTACGTGGTCGGGGTGTGACAGAAAAGATGGTATCAGAGCCAATGGTTATAGGGAATTAGGTTATTAGTAATGCTTTGACCTAGTCTATAACCTTCTTAGGACCCTAACGCGAGTTTACTTGCGTTTAGTCATAAAACAATACCGTCACCTATCCTTAGGCGACAACCACAACAAGAACATAAATTTCAAAACCGCTTTGAAAACTAATCATCTGTTCTAGGATGATTTATTACAAGGTTTTGAACCCTCTATTGTAAGGTTTTGAACTCTCTATTATATGGTTTTGAACCCCTCTGAATTTTCAAAATCTCGTCAAGGTTTTGGGTTATAAATAATGTGAACACGTGCAAACTGGAAGGGTGAATGCCTGTATTCTGGGTTTTCTGTCTAGGCAAGCACTTCGTATACATCTCATCAGACGCGAGACCAGTTGTGCTTACCTGGGAATTCTTGGGATGAGTGTTCACTTATAGGCGAGCATGTCTTCGCGATACATTATATTAACCCATTTACTTTGATTAGTCAATGTCTCATTTGTTTGCCTTTGGTAACAAACAAATGGTCGCAATCTTCATACGTTGTCATTTTCTTTTGATTATCTTTCCCTTGTTTTCTCCCATGTCTTCCATTTTCTACATGGTGCCTCTACGTTGCAACAACAATGTCCGAACTAGGTGCTGCAATTGTCCATCAATTAGGCGTCGTACTACCAGAAGGCCGTTGATTTAGCTATCACCGTGACTCGTCTCAGGGATGAAGCCGTATAAGGGAACTGCTCCTTGGTGCAACCAATGCCACTATCATCATCCAAATCAAATACCATGTTTCAAATGTACCCACGGTGTACGATGGAGACATTTGGTTAACATGTGCCACTTTGCAATCCAAAGCAAAGCAGTTGAAAACCCTGTTACTGCTTAACCTTCAAGTTCTGCTTCATATGTCGCCTTGGCATATCTAGCGTCTCAACCTCATGAACTTTCTACCTTGTGTATCGACTTAAGCACGCCTAGTGCAAGGTGTCGAAGCACCTCTCGTTACACAAATTCCAAAATCCATGAAGGATCTTTCTATCCTCATAATCAGATCCTTGTGGATGAATATCACTCAAATCGGAGCCCTTAATTGAATTATCCGTATGCCTTAATACGTACATTACGATTCAATAAGGACAAAGCCGAATTCTTATTAAGATCTTTCTATCTTCATAGATAGATTCTTGAAAATGATTAAAGTACCAAATGAAATCCACGGATTGGATTCCTGGTGTGCTTTAATTATCCATGCTCAAAAGATAACAAAGTAAAGATCAAGTTAAACAATTATGTGATTAGGTGCTTATGTGTTTTGTGTTTTATGTGATCCATCCAAATCCTCGTAGAATCTTCCATATCTTATATGAAGGATTCGTAGTAGGATATTCCAAAAAGGTACTATCTTAAATCCTTAATGGACTTCTACGTTGTAGTTAAGTCCCTTGGGTTTTAAAGTACTATTCTAAAACTGGACCTCTTGAATGGTCTGGTTAAACAGACTGATTTTGAAAATCTGATCAAAAATATCATGTGATGATATAATTGAAAAAGATCCCTTAAGTGGTCTATTTAAGGAGATCGTACGACGGTCTAGTTAAGAAGATCATATGTTGATCTAGTTAAAAAGATCGTTCGTTGATCTAATTAAAAAGATCCTTTGGTGGTCTAGTCAGGTCGTTTCATGTTTATTCAATTGATTTTTCCTCTACGATTTATGAGATGAACTGTGCGGACTGTGCAAGAGATTACGTAATTATGGAGGCCTACATAATTATGGAATTTAGTGCACAGAAACCACAGGGAATTTTGTCATGTGTTAAGACCCATAGTGACAAGAGTAATGATACGGGAGAAGTCTTGGACTTTGACCAATGTCATTTATTCTCACACTACCCAATTCTGATCTCAATCACACACACAATTTCCTATGATGAGTCTTCATAAGAAACGTTCTTCTGTTCGTAATTCAAAACTCCATGTTTTGTTACAAAAATAACTTCACTTTGAGGGTTAACAAATTCGCTAAGAATCCTAACATGGCCCAGAGTATTACTTAAGGGTTCAATGGATCTATTAGAAGGCGAAACCGTCACAGCTGTATTCACAAGTTTCCTCTAGAATTAAATTTCGGGACGAAATTTCCTAAAGTAGGGGAGACTGTAACACCTGTGCCTCCACGGCCATCAAACAAATACCGAACCAATGAAATATTATATTTCATACTTGGGATTTGTAAAAATATGTGTATCATTTGCACATATCAATTCTTGTTCAATTTCAAACTCTAAATCGCTTTCTGGAAGGTTATACGCGCACCGATGCGTAAATATAACCAGTTTAATGAAACGAACACTCCGGAATAGTGACATAGGCTTAACATACCTTAAATAACCTTTACATAACTTAGAAATAAGTTTTGAAGGCTTTGGTATGGCAAAAACAAGCTAATTCGCTTACAGGGACTAAAGTTGACAAACTGCGAAAGTATGCCAATTTGAACTGTAACAGACATTCCGGAGCATGACCATAAGTTAAACATACCTTAAATATCCTTTACATAGCTTAGAAATAGGCTTTGAGGGGTTCGGTGTGCTAAAATAAACTTTTGAGTCATTCAGGGACTAAAAGTGTCAAAAAGTGCACAAGTTTGCATTTTTACGCATAACTTACGTTCTGAATACATCCGGACATCCAAAAATTTATGTAAGCACTAAAATATTTTATTTTAGTGTTCGCCATAAGAAAAATCCATTCGTCGCGTCATTTGGTTCGTTTTTCGCATTCGGGACCAGATTCGATGTATTAGCCGTTGTTTAATTCACAACCACACATTCTAAACTTGCTTAGTCAGCGGATAAGGATGGAATTTAAACACCTAAACACCATAACTTTGCAACACATGTATGGATGGAATTTAAACACCTAAACACCATAACTTTGCAACACATGTACGGATGGGATTAAGGCACGTTTTCCATGAAACGATCTTAACGGTTCGGGTATTCCTATAAATACCCCATACCCCCCATTGCTAAAATCACTAGAATTCTGATTTGAGAACCTCTAAGTTGAAACCATTGTTTCATACCTGAGATTCTTGAATCGGGATTAGCATTCGGGGACCCTTCGTAAGTATTCTTTCGTTCTTTTCCTTATTTTACTGCTTTTCGAGTCAGAAAGTCAAACTTTGTTTGACTTTCAGCGTTGACCAGTAATGGTCAATGCGAAGTTCGTTTGAACTTCGCAACGTGAGTGTAATCACGTTGGTCATAGTCCATTGGGACTATGCCCACTGATTACCACGTTGTCTAGAGTCGTAGGGTAGGCGATCTAATAAATCGCCTATACCTTCGAACTCGACCCTTTTGGTCGATCATTAGGATCGGACCAAACACATTAGGTGACCATAGTAGGTAGGGAATAACCTTCCGAGGTTACACCCTATGGTCACATCGTTTAAGTAGTTGTATGATAGGTAGTTTATATGCCTTAGGTAAATTACCAGAATACCCTTTTCATGTATAATTGGTAATTAAGCATATGTAACCTAAACTTTTGTCACATAACTGATTATGTAACATGTTTAGGCATATAACACTTGTCATAGGACTAGTTAGGCGGTCCAAACGCGTTTCACGCGAACGACGCGTTAAAGTAGCATAAGCTACCTTAATGGGTCGCAATGGGTCGATAGCACTTAGGTTTGGTTTCATTGTAGTATGTAGGCCTTGATAAACCATATCATATGAGTTCCAACACTCGTTTGGTTTACCAAGCCTCATCCTATCCGATCTCCCGATTTAGGTCCGGTTTATTTATATAGTTTTAGATTGCCGACTGATTCCGTGCTCTCTCTAGCTTTGTTTGGTTGTTGTTCAAGACCTCCAAGCATTCTCAGGCGAGTACATTATTCCCCTCTTTTACTGTTTTCTAAACTGTTTTGGGGTGAAGCATGTGTACCTATCTGTTATTTTCATGATTTCAAAGCATAATTGATTATACATGTTATTACTTATCATTTGACAAATTACATAACTATCTATGATTTAAACATTGATTTTCTCAAAGAACATAAAATAAATTGTTGAATTGTACTTATTTTATGTTCACCAGACCGATTGTTAGTATGATATAGCGCTATAGGATTTGACACCCCATTCCTGTTGTCATGGAATGTCTGAAACCAATTTGTTGCGCCATCCAAATAGGGATTGCCTTTGTGGTATTTCTATAGTCTCAAAGGTGTATCTTGATGCACCAGGTCTGAATGAATTCTTAAATCACACTATTAAAGTATATTTTGATATACTCTCATGTGTGGTATTGTACAAACCACCAAATATTTTATTAAACATCCAAGGCATATTTTGATATGTTACTTACAAAACCAAAAACATAGTTTAATATGTTATTTATCACATCTAAAGCATATTTTGATATGTTATTTATGAAACCAAAATATAGTTTAATATGTTATTTATCACATCTAAAGCATATTTTGATATGTTATATATGAAACCAAAAACATAGTTTAATATGTTACTTACAAATCCAAAGTATACTTTTAATATGCTACTATAAGGTTATTTGTTTGATCTTACATTTATTTATACAAATCACATTGAATACATATCACATGATTTACATTAGACATAAACATCTTACATCTTGATGGTTTGGTTTGAATAAGTGATTAAGTAACGATGCGTGTGTAATATGATACAAGCATGGTGGATACGCCGCTGGTACTTCCTATATATAAGTGTTTGTATGGTATTACATATATCACAGTGTTATTTGAATCATTTCAGTTTGATACATATAAACATTTTATACAAATAACATACTTTTCACAAGACATTATTTTACAAACAACATATCTTATACAAACTCATTTTTTTACATGGTTATTCATTTAATCATGCATTATTCTCTTATTTATACATATCATCTGAACTTATCATTGTTTTTCAAATAATTTACTAAAACAAATGTTTTTGGGTTAAGAGTCATGGCTACGAGGTTTTACAAATTATAACCCACTTGATTTGAGTTGGTTAATTAAGTTGCAATATTATACTCTTTTCAAAACAAGGTTTTTAAATAAAGTATTGCAACGTCTAAACTAGCCATGATTTCGACACTCCTACAAAACCAATGTATTCGCCAGCATTTCTTTGCTGACCTCGTTTTTACACATGTTTCAGGTACTGCTTTGCAATGATTGTTGATACATGCTACATTTAGGATGGACTCGTGCCTTAGCGACTTAAAACGAGACAATAACTAGTTAACTTATGTTATGTACCCTTTGTTTCTTGTTTAAACAATGTAAACTCTCATAATTGATTAATAAAACGAAACTTTAATTGCCATGGATTTGAAACGATTAATTCTGTTACAACACTCCCCGACATTTCCGCCACGTTTTGTATGTTCTACGTGGTCGGGGTGTGACACAGATACACACTTCTCAGAGAAAGTGGTACAGAAGAGAAAGTGACTGATGGAGACCTTGCTGATAAATTACATCCTCTGGACATTCTGTTCATGAAGGATCACTATGAAAAACAAAAAGGAAAACAAAAGAAATCAGAAGAGCTTTGAAAAGTATATCAAATGCTGGAATAAAGCTATTTGAAAGAGTAGCTTTTTCTAACTTTGATCTATGCATTAACTATAACTATGTGCATAACAAAAAGGTCTATCTCAGTGCACCAGACACAAGCATTCCCTCAGAGCTAATAGAAGATGCAAGATCTGGAGACATCATTGAATTACCAATGATAAGAGACAGACACAACTACAGTGTAGTCTATAGAGATTTTGAGAAGAACAAGGCTCTATTCAGAAGTGTTGATATCTGTAAGTACTCAAATCAGACACTGAAGTTTATTATGAAATGCATGAACAAGAGACAGGAACAACTTCAGAAGATAGAAATGAACAGAGAAAATCAAAGGCAGGAAATTGAACAAATGATTGAAGAATGTATACAAGCAAGAACTTGGTACAAAGATATGTATGATATCTGTAAGAAATACATCTCTTACAAGAAGAAATTGAAGGCTGGAGATGTACTAAAAAGGGCAAAGCTATTTTGAAGAACATGTTTGTTTAAATTTTATTTCATCATGTAATTTGTTTTCAGATTAGTAGTTACTTGCTTGGCTTGAAATTTTTAAGTTTCCACTGTTTGGGAAATTTTTGTTCATGAGGTAGTTTATTTTTCTTACAATACTTAGGGGGGAATTGTTAGGAAACCTTAAGTATAAGTATTGAAGAAAAAGATGATCTTCTTGATCATCAGATGAAGATACAGTCAAGGAGTATTACTAAGAAGGTCCCAAAATGATATCTTGACAAGAAGAAAAGAAAGATACATCTTCAACTAAGAATCAGGAGAAGATCTAAGCAAAGAAGACAATCAGGCAGAACTTTTCTGATGAAGTCTGATGAGAAATCTGGTATTTATCATCAGAATCTGGTACAGTCTGATCACCAGAAATCTGATGAACTTCTGGTAAGTGTTCACCTGAAATTCTGGTAGGCCCACTTATCTTCAAGATAAGGCCAGACACAAACCTAAAAAGGAGCAAGTTGGCCATAACCGATTCAATGAATATGCCAAGAAGGTCCTTTTGTGCATAGCAAGTGCTGAATAAACAATTGTTTATTCAGATCTGAACTCTCTATAAATAGAGATGTCAAACCCCGAAGGTTAAATTAGTTGTGCTTAGCATTCAATTCACACACTAAAAACTCCATTGCCCTTCACTTTGAGTTCTTTGAGTATTCATTTTGTAATAGTCAATAACTTTGTGTTTACAAAGTCATTTAATACACTTGAAAAATTCTATATCTTGTTTCTTGAAAGTCTGATTTCTAGTTTCGCACATTATTTTCTCATATATTGAAATCACTTTCCATATTAAGTTTGGGTATCTCTTTCTGTGATCAACACCACTAACGATGCAAGAAACCGCCAATATGTTTGATAAAAGACAAACAATTCAAATATAAATAGCGTTTATCAAATCCAAACATGAGTGATCAAGATATATCAGTTGTAATAATCATAAAAAAAACATATATTTATATTAAAATCTAACAATCGTTCATTCAGAGGAAGTCACAAATGGTTTAGAAAAAGGTCACCTCCTCTAAACTTCAGGTTCTAGCTTTACACAAAACTCAGTTCACTCAGTTGATTGGCCACTGATATGCACAAAATACAACATATAAATCATATCAAATAAGGTATGAAAATAACCCTTTTTTAGTACTAATGTTGGAAAAATATGTTTCTTTGTTTACTTTTGAATTTTAGGATTAAAAGAGCTTAAACGGACAAAAGAAACAAATTAATGACGAAAGCTAACATAAATACAAAGGAAAGAAAGTTGACACACTATATCGACCCTCCAAGCTTCACCCTAAGAATAAAAACAACAAACTAGAAGCCCAACACGGGGTTATGCCTGCCAGGCATGGGGCCGTGCCCCACGTAAGATTCCTTAAAGATGAAGACAATCAGAAAATGACAAGGGGCACAGGGCCGTGTCTCCTAAGTACGGGCCGTGGTCAACTCTTAGATTTGCAAATCTGGGTTTGTACAGCAAGTATAAAGGCAACGTGGACGTGCCGTTGACACACAGGGCCATGTGTGCAGAAGAGCTGACAAGAGCATTAAATGAAGACAGAGAAGGTGAAGGACATAGGGCCGTGTGAATCCTCTGTTTCCAACTATAAATAGAGGTGCTTGGCTCACTTACAACTCATCCCTTGGCAAACCATTTCTCTCACTTCCACCACCACAACACCATCATCTTCCACCACATTAGTTAAAGTTAGAGTAGTTTCGGGATCCAAGATCGATAGTAAGAGCTTTTGTCAAACCATGGCCATGCTTGGCTAATCTCTCACATCACTTGGTGAAGACGAAACCTATTATGTATTACTTTTGATTTCCAACCTTTGGTCACTTTTTAATTAGGTATGTATTATTGATTTTAATAGCTAGTTTTTATATTAAAAGTGAATTTTTACTCTATCATTCTTTGTGTGTTGTTGATTCTCTCATTTGTGTATTTACAGTCTATATAAAGCACGTTAATTGCCTGGAAGGGTGTTAGAAGGGTGGTTTGGGTAAAGTTCTTGCCTCGTTTAGTGTATAGATCCTGCGAGTACTTGATTCAAGCTTATTAGGACTTCCTTTGAGGAAGATAGCATCAAATCGGGGGAAGTAAGAACGGCTTGTAATCCCTTATAAATAAACTACTATTAAAACTTTTAACCGGCCTTGCGGGACTATATCCCTGCAGACTCATACCAATATGGCCGAGGGTAGTGTTGCCTCTAAAAGAGGGACATGTCACATTTTGCATTAATAACTTGCTTAATTATCTTTCAATAATCCGGCCTTGCGGGACTGTATCCCTGCTGACTCAGACAAACATGGCTGAGGGTAGTGGTGCCTCCAAAAGAGGGACATGCCACTATAACTAAGATAATCTGTTAAAAAACTCAAAGTGCGGAAATCATCAAAGGATACTTAAAAGATTAGTCGGAACCAAGTAATTCTTTCTTGTTATTTGTTTCTTTTAGTTTCTTTCTCATTTTACATGTTTAAACCTTTTCTCAAAATTTGGGTTGATTCGACGTTGACGATAAACTGGTATTAAAAACTCACGGCCTCGGTATCTTACCATCACTACACCACGCCAACGATGGGTGCACTTGCCCTAACGTGTTGTAGAGAGTGATAGTTTCATATCGTGTTTTATAAATTTAAAACTTGATAAAAGAGTAAAAAAGGTACTAAAAATACATCGAAAAATCTTTACACTCCTATCACGTCAGCCACCACAAGACATGGTGCTGAAAAGTCGGTTAATTTAAGTGGTAATTAAAAGAGTAAATTACAAGTTTTGTTCTTTATGTTAACACCCTTTTTCAGGCGGTGTCCTTTGGCGAAAAAGTTGACGAGTTATGTACTTAATGTTTTAAAATCCTGCACGTTATGTCTTTTACCCCTAACCTTGTAAGAATTTTTAATTCAATCAGATTGCATAAGAGTATTTTAGTCTTTTTTAACCATTTATTTAATATTATTAAAAAAACCAAATAATTTTTAATTCAATCAGATTGCATAAGAGTATTGTAGTATGGATAGATAGTATGGTATGGTTCGGTATGGTACGGTAAAGTTTGGTGTGGTGTGGTGTGGTGTGGTATGGTATGTATGTTATGGTATGGTATGGCATGGCATGGCATGATATGGCATGGTATGGTATGGATAGGTAGTATGGTATGGTATGGTATGGTATGGATGTGTAGTATGGTATGATAAATCGTAAATTACAAGTTTTGTCCTTTATGTTAACACCCTTTTTCAGGCGTTGTCCTTTGGCGCAAAAGTTGAGGAGTTATGTACCTAATGTTTTAAAATCTTGCACGTTATGTCTTTTAACCATAACCTAGTGATGTGCGTGCGGTGTGATATATTTTTAACTATATTTTTAGCCATTTTTAACACATTAGACAAGTTTAAAATTTATAAAACACGATATTTAGTAACACCAAACACACATATCGGCAAGTGCACCCATCGTGAGCGTAGTATAGTGTTGGTAAGATACCGAGGTCGTCCAAGGACACAAGAGCTTTTAATACCGGTTTATCCTCAACGTCTAATCAAATCAAAAGTTTAGAAAAAGGTTTGAACATGAAAATAAAAACTAAAAATGCTGAAAATAAAAATAAAAATAAAACAGATGGACAAGATGAATTACTTGGATCCGACTCGCCTTTAGTGTAACCTTTGATTATTTCCGCACTTTTGCACTTTTTAAGAGATTATCTTAGTTATAGTAGTAGGCCCCTCTTTTGAAGGTGACGTTACCCTCAACCCAGTAGTTTGAGTCAGCAATGATACAATCCTAAAGGGTTGGATTATTGAAAGATAATTAATTGGTAGGCCCCTCTTTTGAAGGTGACGTTACCCTCGGCTAAGTAGTTTGAGTCAGCAAGGATACAATCCTAAGTAGCTGGGTTAATATATTTATAGTAGTTTACATATGTGGGGATCAAGAAATTCGGACCCCCGCCATCCAATACCAGTGGGTATTGAAGGAGGTCCTGCTAAGCTTATCTCAGGTCCTTGCAGGATCTATACACTGAACAAGGCAAGACGCTTACCAAACCATTCCCTTAACCCCCGACCAGGTAGCCAACATATCTCCATATAGACCGTGGAGATATGAATGGTGTAAATCTTTTATTTTATATAGACAGTAAAATAACGCCAAGACACCACGGACAAATGATAAGGAAGATTCACCTTCAACATAAGAAACTAGTTATTAAAGTCATTAATACATAACCAAATAAAAAGTGCGAAAAGATTAAAAATAAAAAGTATTACACTAAACTCTTATCTTCACCAAGTGATGTAAGAGACTTAGGCAAACATGACCTTTGATTGTCAAGAACTCTTACTATCAATCTTGGATTCCGAGACTACTACACACACTCTATGATGGATGATGGTGGTGGATGATGGTGTTGTGGAGGTGGTGGAGTGTGGGTGAAGTGTGAGAGAGGTGGTTTGCCAAGTGATGAGTTGCAAGTGAGCCAAGCACCCCTATTTATAGCCTGCACAGAAGCCCGGGCACGGCCCCGTGTCCATCCATATTCTCTTTCTTCATTAAAAGTAGTTTGTCTGTATTAGTTGACCACGCCCCCATGTCCGCTGGGTACGACCCCGTGTGCATAAGCGTATCTGTACTATCAAGATTTGTTTGGATTTTGCCAATCTTTGCATTGACCCCGGCCCCGTGTCCGGTGGACACGCCCCCGTGTTGGGTGATAGAAACTTCTACAACTTTGTCTTTTCTGCAGAGACTTGGGCACACCCCCGTGCTTAGTAAGCATGGGCGTGTTCAGCCTTCTGTTCTCCTGTTCTTGCTTTGGGAGATACTGTCGAGGGGTCGGGCATGCCACGTTTATTCCTTTTCTTGTATTTATGTTAGATTTAGCTGCCTTTTTGCTTCTTTTGTTCATTTGAGCTCATTTAATCCTGAAAATACAAAAGGAAGACAAAAACATACTTTTTCCAACATTAGTACTAAAAAAGGGTTAGTTTTATGCCGCAATTGATGTAATTTATATGTTGCATTTTACACACATCAAATACCCCCACACTTGAATCTTTGCTTCTCCTCAAGCAAAACTCTTTATAATGTGGCTTTACACTCCCAAATGGAATGGGTAGAAGAGAAGGTTTTTGGGCTTGTCATAGAGTGTCGGGATTCCAAGATTTTTATTAGGTTTTATTTTTATTTTATTTACAATCCTATTCGTCATGATTTGTTTAGAACATTACATAAGATAAATTATTTATTTGGGCATAACATGCCTTTTTAAAATTCCATTTATATACAAGTTCACATACCTCACGGGAGATCACTCAACACTCGGCCGAAGATGTATTTTTGTGAAACACTCGAGAGCGACATGGAACTTACTTCTACCATATGCTTGCCAAGCAATCAATCCTCCTCATTTTTAACTATAAACCTTTGTAAATATCAAGAGGACTTTTGGGGAAAGGGTAGGCTTGGGTTAAAGGTAGGTGGTTGGGTTAGTGGTTAGTAGAAAAGGGCGAAAGGCGTAAGCGTCGGTTTTCGTAAAACATTTTGTTTTTGTGACTTTTATTCTAATGAAGCGTTATTCAAACAAGCCTTCTTTTGATGACCTTTGTTTGTTTATTGCTAACTTCATTTTTCTTTTCTAAATTTATTTTATTATTATTTTTTTTTGATAAGGAAGTCACAAGAAAACCGAGCTTTGTTACTAAAATAAAGGGTTAAAAATGAAAAAGGGTTTTGGTGGGTAAAAAGGGGTGTTTGTTTTGGGTTAAGAAATGAAAAGGTTTAGGCTCAAAGGGGTTAACTAGGGGGATTTTGGGTAGGTGGTAAAAAAAGAAAAATAATGGTGTTGAAAAGAAAAATGGTTAGTCCTAATGCCTCCATCATTTACTTACTTGGGTTTAAGTTGGTAAGGACCGGGAATGTATCGTCGTGGCAAGTTCTAGAGTCGTAAGAAACCAAGCGGCTATTCACATAAGAAATGAAAAATGAGCATTTAGTTTAAAGATATGTATTTGTATGCTCAATAAAGGCTCAAAACTCACTTTTTGTGGGAATGAGTTTTTATGTGATCAAGTATATATAATCAAATTTTAACTAGATTTGTCATGTTGTTTCATAATTTTCTTATGTTGGTTCTTTTTACCACGACGCTATCGGTTGTAAATTTGTAAAAATATAACCTTTTTAAAACTTATAATTCCCAAATTAAACCAAGACAAGTAAAAAATGAAAAGTTTTTGAAAAAAATTGGGGTGATTAGCGGTTCCAATAGAGTTTTGTGTAAGGCTTGTAATTAGGACTTGCAAAATTCAAGGTTTTAGCATCCCCCCACACTTAAATTACACATTGTCCTCAATGTGTCCCAAAAATAAGTTTTTAGGTTGATTGAATGTGTAACAAGGTGTGAAAAAGCAAAAATTTATGTTACTGGGCGTCTGGACACGGCCCCGTGGTGTCTGGGCACGGGCCCGTGTTCAGATCGCCAGTAACAGAAAACAACAGAAAGTAACAGAAGGCCGGGCACGGGGGCGTGTTCAGTGAGCACGCCCCGTGTCCAGTTACCTGAACTGGGCATTTTTCTGCAGATCATTAAGCACGGGCCGTGTTGGCTGGACACAGTCCCGTGCTGAACTTGCTGTAATGAAGAAAAATTGTCAGGTGGCTTTTTTTTGTGCATGGGGTGTTGGTTCAAGCTTCCCTTAGTATCCTTCACCATCCCGAGTGTGTTTTACCCATTACAACATCATCCAAACACCAATTTAATTAAAACCATCATTCCATTAAATTAACACATTACATAGGGTCCTAGAAAATTAAAAACAAAGCAGAAAAATAAAAGCTAAAAGTCCTAACTTAGATAGGTCAAGTGATACATGAAATCATCCTAAGGAGTTCTACTCTTACGATAGGAATCAAAATTTCGGAAATAGCTTTCCGGTATTTAAAGGCTTCGTATAATTCCGAACCGAGGAGTGTTCCCTAGATGTTGTTAGAGCCATTCTTCTATCTCCCTTGGGAGGAAGAAGGCGGGCTCATTTTCCTTAACATCTTGTGGAGGGGGAGTGACACCAACCAGAACCCCTTGTAATATGTCTCGAGGGGACTCCGGGTGTATGGTGTACCACTCGGCTGGTATGATGACTTCCGGTACCACATTCCATGCCCTTTGGGTGATGATTGGTACCAAAGGAGGAGAGGCGAGAATGTTCAACCTTTGGTGCAAAAGGTTGACCTCTCGAAGACATCCCTCTAGTCCCACCGTTAAGTGATTGATACGGTCAACCAATGCTTCTTCTACTCCCGTCATCTCATCAATGGCCTCTCTTAAAGCGTAAACATAGTTTACAAGAGAGTCTTCTACCGTTGATGACCTTCTCCCTTGTCGGTTGTTTCTGGAGTGCGATGAATATGTTTCGCTAGTTCTGCTCTCCATTCTGAGAAAACAGACAGAAAAGAGTTCAATTTTATTGGAACAATACCTCGGACACGGCCCCGTGTTCACCTGTCAGTAGATTTTTGGAACAAGGAATCTTAGAGTTTCAAATTATTTTTCTGATTTTTAAAGCATTTTTAAGCAGAAATAACTTAAAACGATGTTGTAGAACTTATTTTTGACAAGATTCCTTGAATAAAAATCATACAAACATTACAATAAAGCTTGGAACCATGGTGATTTCAAGCTTTAATGGAGGTGTTGAGTTAAAATTGAAGAAGAAGGCAATGGACAAAAGTGGAAAAGACAAGATGGTTGTTGAGAACCTTCTTTAGAATATACCTAGGATGGTATGTGTGAAGATCTCACCAGATCTTTGTCTTTGGAGTGGTCCAAATGTGCAGGAATCTTGCTGCCTTTATAGAAAACAACAGCACGCTGCACACGGCCCCGTGTCGGCTGGACACGGCCATGTGTGCAGACAAGATCCTGACACATTTTTGTCTGTATTCTGACCACAGATCAGACGGGAATCTTTTGGTGGACACGGGGGCGTGCTGACCTGGACACGGCCCCGCGTCTAGAGGCTTTCTATCTAGTTTTAAGGAATTTTTCTGGATTGGGTGGTTCCTTACTGGATGGAACAAAACCGAAGTGCCTGAGATACCTTAATTGCTCTAGATTTAGACGCGAACGCAAGAGGTTATCGGTGAGGGTGATTCCTATGCTAAATGTAGGTGGACAAATCCATCCATTTCCCGGGCTCTCGTTAAAGAAGGTGTATGTCGAATCGCTCAGGTCTATGTATGCATCGAACGAAGTCGATGGGGAGTCCTTCACGGCACAATCGACACAGGGACGACTATCGCTCAAGTCTTCGATAGAGTTAGAGGTGATATCGGGAAAAACGAAGTTGTTTTTATCCGAATGTGATCTCAATAATTCTTCTTGGGTATCGTCTTGAGATGAATTAATGATATCCATCTCAAGTTCTTTTACCCAATTAAGAATTAGATCTTCCATTTGAAATAGTTCATCAAGAAGCATTTCTCCTAGAAGGTTCGATTGAGAGCATTCGAGGGAGAGATAGGGATTATTTTTACTTTCGCCCCTCTTAAGGCTACAGGAAAACAATGGGTCAATATAGTGGGGCTTGTAATTTAAAAAGTAGCATTCCAAATCTTTATGGGGGCCACCACATATTTGACACCACGTACCATAAGAGTGTCGAAAGTAAAAAATATCAGTATCGCTCATAGTTGTGTCAGAAATTACCAACCGTCGGGATCTTACGGTTCTGTTTTCAGTAACTGATACTTGGACACGGGGCGTGTTGAGTGGGCACGGCCCCGTGTTTAGCTACTGTCTGACTTAAAACAGGATTGCTAGTACCAAAGATTGGGCACGGGGCATGTTCAGCGGGCACGACCCCGTGCTGAACTCTGCAGAAACTGAAAAATTTAAGAAAAATCCTAAAAAAGAAAAGAAAAATAAGAAAAATGACTAGGCCGTTGATTCCAAACTTTCTTAAAATCCTTGTGTCCCCGGCAACAGTGCCAAAAACTTGATGTGCGTGCGGTGTGATATATTTTTAGCCCTTTTTAATACATTAGACAAGTTTTAAATTTATAAAACATGATATTTACTAACACCAAACATAGATATGGGCAAGTGCACCCATCGTGAGCGTAGTATAGTGTTGGTAAGATACCGAGGTCGTCCAAGGACACAAGAGCTTTTAATACCGGTTTATCCTCAACGTCTAATCAAATCAAAAGTTTAGAAAAAGGTTTGAACATGAAAATAAAAACTAAAAATGCTGAAAATAAAAAATAAAAATAAAACAGATAGACAAGATGAATCACTTGGATCCGACTCGCCTTTAGTGTAACCTTTGATTATTTCCGCACTTTTGCACTTTTTAAGAGATTATCTTAGCTACAGTAGTAGACCCTCTTTTGAAGGTGACGTTACCCTCAACCCAGTAGTTTGAGTCACCAAGGATACAATCCTAAAGAGTTGGATTATTGAAAGATAATTAATTAAGTTATTAATGCGTAATGTGGTAGGCCCCTCTTTTGAATGTGACGTTACCCTCGGCGAAGTAGTTTGAGTCAGCAAGGATACAATCCTAAGTAGCCGGGTTAATATATTAATAGTAGTTTACATATGAGGGGATCAAGAAATTCGGACCCCCGCCATCCAATACCAGTGGGTATTGAAGGAGGTCCTACTAAGCTTAACCCAAGTCCTTGCAGGATCAATACACTGAACAAGGCAAGACGCTTACCAAACCATTCCCTTAACCCCTTACCAGGTAGCCAACATATCTCCATATAGACCGTGGAGATATGAATAGTGTAAATCTTTTATTTTATATAGACAGTAAACTGACGCCAATACACCACGGACAAATGATAAGGAAGATTCACCTTCAGGATAAGAAACTAGTTATTAAAGTCATTAATACATAACCAAATAAAAAGTGCGAAAAGATTAAAAATAAAAAGTATTACACTAAATGCTTGTCTTCACCAAGTGATGTAAGAGACTTAGGCAAACATGGCCTTTGATTGTCAAGAACTCTTACTATCAATCTTGGATACCGAGACTACTACACACACTCTATGATGGATGATGGATGATGGTGTTGTGGTAGTGGTGGAGTGTGGGTGAAGTGTGAGAGTGGTGGTTTGCCAAGGGATGCTTTTGAAGTGAGCCAAGCACCTTTATTCATAGCCTGTACAGAAGCCCGGACACGGCCCCGTGTCCATTGGGCACGGCCCCGTGTCCATCCATCTTCTCTTTCTTCATTAAATGCAGTTTGTCTGTATTAGTTGACCACGCCCCCGTGTCCGCTGGGCACGACCCCGTGTGCAGAAGTGTATCTATACTATCAAGATTTGCTTGGATTCTGCGAATCTTTGCGTTGACCACGGCCCCGTGTCCGGTGGACACGCCCCCCGTGTTGGGTGATAGAAGCTTCTACAAGTTTATCTTTTCTACAGACATTGGGCACGCCACCATGCTCAGTGAGCACGGGGCGTGTTCAGCCTTCCGTTCTCTTGTTCTTGCTTTTGCTTTGGGAGATGCTGTCGAGGGGTCGGGCATGCCCCGTTTATTTCTTTTCTTCTATTTTTGTTAGATTTAGCTGCCTTTTTGCTTCTTTTATTCATTTAAGCTCATTTAATCCTGAAAATACAAAAGGAAGACAAAAACATACTTTTCCAACATTAGTACTAAAAAAGGGTTAGTTTTATGCCGCAATTGATGTAATTTATATGTTGCATTTTACACAATCACCTAGTTAGAATTTTTAATTAAATTAGATTACATAAGAGTATTTTAGTCTTTTTAACCTTTTATTTAATATTATTTAAAAAAAATATAAAAAGATATTTTTATTGTTATTACTATATCTCTACCACACACACTCTCTCTCGATACCACCTCCCATCACCACCACCCACAACCCACCACCACCATCATCTCTCCCTCTTCCCCTCTCTCTCTCCCTCTCTGCCTCCACCAACACACCACCACCACCTCAAAGTTGTCTCCTTCAAAATAAAGAGGAGAACCATAAATAAAGTGCGTTTTTAATCAAGATTCATCACAAAACAATAAATTTATGCTCCCATGAAAGAAGAGAAATTAAATTAGAAAAAAAACCCAAGACTAGTTGAAAATGATATACCTCTGTTGCACTTCAATTTCTCAAATCCCCTTTTGACCAATTACAACTTACTACTTATACACCAATCCAACCGGACAATAAGACAAATTTGTGTTGACCTCCAGAAATAGAATGTTAGCTACACAAACCTCCCCTATACAGATTTGGTCATGAAACACCAAGGGCAAAACAAAAGGTAATAAGAATTTTGACCTCCACGACACAAATTGCTTTAGCCAAATCCGGTTGTAAACGAGGGACAACTATAGCATTACTGCTAACATATATCACTACTAGAAAACAACTACCTTTGTGACAGCCAAATTTGTAGCAAATCTGTGAAAAACTGGCGTTACCCACAAATTTCCGACAAAAAGGTCGGTGTGAAATAAACTTGTTGAAAAGTGAGGTAGCGACAAAAATACAACAAAAGTTGCTACAAAATTCCAACTAAAATATTTTGACGCACAATTTGCTACAAAATTCTGATAAACCTTTTTTGTTTATGCACAACGTTTCGACAACTTTGTGACAAAATCTAATTTTTTAATTTATTATTTATTTTTATATTTATTTTATTTTATTTATTTTTAATAAAAATAAAAATAAAAGCACTAACAAGAATAAACACTCCGAAAAATTTGCTACAACTTGTTCCGACGAATTTGGCACGGCTCGTTTCGACGAACTTGCTACAAAATTTTTCTACAAATTTGTTACAAATGTTTTTGACTAATTTGCTACAACTCATTTTGACGAATTTGGTAAAAATTGTTTCGACAAATTTGCTACAACTTATTTGGAGGAATTTGCTACAAATTGTTTCAACATATTTGCTACAAATTGTTTGGAAAAACTTGCTACAATTTGTTTCGACAAATTTGCCACATTTTAAGAAATAAAAGTGATTTTAATATTGTTACGAAATTATGAAAATTTATAAAAAAAATGATAAAATAGGAAAATAGTTAGAATAACCAAAACTTTTCTACATAAAAATTTCCAAATGATTCATAAAAACCTGTTTAAATTATAAAATAAAAATACCAAGAAATCCTAATCAAAATAAAAAATTAATACCATCGTTAACATTTCAATGTATACAAAACAAAAGCTTTTTACTCTTATCCTAACTTTTTCATCATTTTTCCACCTTCGTTTCCATGCCGCATCTCGTACACGTTCGACCCGCTCTTGTTCAAGTTGTTTAAATATGGCTTCTAAGTTTTGTCGAGCCTCTCGTTCTTTTTCAAACCCCACTTGAAGTTTTTGGAGCTAAAAATTGAATAATTAATACATATTAACATGAAAACTATAACCTATTAGTGGACACATGTTAACTTAACGGGTCGATCTAAAAAATCTTAGTGATACATATGTTGTGTTAAAGGGCCATTAGTATGCTCCGGGTTGGTTTGAGTCGCGTGATACATTTCATCGAGGTATGGTAGCATAAGCCCATATGGTATGGTATGGTGTGGTGTGGTGTGGTGTGGTGTGGTGTGGTGTGGTGTGGTGTGGTGTGGCGTGGCAAGGCATGGCATGGCATGGCATGGTATGGATGGGTAGTATGGTATGATAAAAGAGTAAATTACAAGTTTTATCCTTTGTGTTAACATCCTTTTGCAGGCGGTGTCATTTGGAGCAAAAGTTGACGAGTTATGTACTTAATGTTTTTAAAATCCTACACGTTATGTCCTTTAGCCCTAACCCAGTTAGAATTTTTAATTAAATCAGATTGCATAAGAGTATTTTGTCTTTTTAACCATTTATTTAATATTATTTAAAAAAACAAAATAATTTTAAAAGTTATTATTATTATATCTCTACCACACACTCTCTCTCCATACCACCTCCCATCACCACCACCCACAACCCACCACCACCATCATCTCTCCCTCTTCCCATCTCTCTCCCTCTCCGCCTCCATCAACACACCACCACCACCTCAAAGTTGTCACCTTCAAAATTAAGCGGAGAACCATAAATAAAGTGCGTTTTTATTCAAGATTCATCATAAAACAATAAATTTATGCTCCCGTCAAAGAAGAGAAATTAAAACTTGAACAAAACCCAATACTAGTTGAAAATGATATACCTCTGTTGCACTTCAACTTCGCAAACCCCTTTTGACCAATTCCAACTTAATACTTATACATCAATCCAACCGGACAATAAGACAAATTTGTGTTGACCGCCACAAATAGAATGTTAGCTACACAAACCTCACCTATACAGATTTGGTCATGAAACACCAAGGACAGAACAAAAGGTAATAAGAATTTTGACCTCCACACAAATTGCTTCAGCCAAATACGGTTGTAAACCAGGGACAACTATAGCATTACTGCTAACATATATCACTACTAGAAAACAACTACCTTTGTGACAGCCAAATTTGTAGCATATATGTGGAAAACTGGCGTTTCCCACAAATTTCCGACAAAAAAGTCGGTGTGAAATAAACATGTTGAAAATTGAGCTAACAACAAAAATATGACAAAAGTTGCTACAAAATTCCAACAAAAATATTTTGACGCACAATTTACTACAAAATTCCAACAAACCCTTTTTGGTTTCCGCACAACATTTCGACAACTTTGTGACAAAATCTAATTTTTAGTTTATTATTTATTTTTATATTTTACTTATTTTTAATAATAATAATAATAAAAGCACCAACAAAGAATAAATACTCCGACAAATTTGCTACAACTTGTTCCGATGAATTTGCCACGGCTCGTTTCGACGAATTTGCTACAAAATGTTATGACAAATTTGCTACAAATGTTTTCATTAAATTTGCTCCAACTCATTTCGACAAATTCGCTACAAGTTTTTTCGACAAATTTGCTACCAATTGTTTCGACAAAACTTGCTACAATTTGTTTCGACAAATTTGCCACAATTTAAGAAATAAAAGTGATTTGAATATTGCTACAAAATTACAACAATTTATAAAAAAAATGATAAAATAGGAAAATAATTAGAATAACCAAAACTTTTCTACATAAAAATTTTCAAATAATTCATAAAAACCTGATTAAATTAAAATATAAAAATACCAAGATATCTTAATTAAAATTAAAAATTAATACGATCATTAACATTTCACTGTATATAAAACAAAAGCTTTTTACTCTTATCCTAACTTTTTCATCATTTTCCCATCGTCGATTTACATGCCGCATCTCGTACACATTCGACCCGCTCTTGTTCAAGTTGTTTCAATGAGGCTTCGAAGTTTTGTCGAGCCTCTCATTCTTTTTCTAACCCCACTTGAAGTTTCTGGAGCTAAAAAATGAATAATTAACAAATATTAACATAAAAATTGTAACCTATTAATGGACACATGTTAACTTAACGAGAAGATCTAAAAAATCTTAGCGGTACATATGTTGTTCTGTTGAAGGCCCATTAGTTGGCTCGGGGTTGGTTTGAGTCGCGTGATACATTTCATCGAGGTATCGGTAGCATAAGCGCATATGGTATGGCATGGTATGGTATGGTATGGTATTGGAGTATGGTATGGTATGGTATGGTATGGATGGGTAGTATGGTATGATAAAGAGTTTTGTCCTTTGTGTTAACAACTTTTTTCAGGAGGTGTAATTTGGTGCAAAAGTTGACGAGTTATGTAATTAATATTTTAAAATCATGCACATTATGTTATTTAGCCCTAACCCAGTTGGAATTTTTAATTAAATCAGATTGCATAAGATTATTTTAGTCTTTTTAACCATTTATTTAATATTATTTAAAAAACAAAATAATTTTAAAAGTTATTATTATTATTATTATTATTATTATTATATCTCTACCACACACACTCTCTCCCCATACCACCTCCCATCACCACCACCCACAACCCACCACCACCATCATCTCTCCCTCTTCCCATCTCTCTCTCTCCCTCTCCGCCTCCATCAACACACCACCACCGCCTCAAAGTTGTCTTCTAAAAAATAAAGCGGAGAACCATAAATAAAGTGCGTTTTTAATCAAGATTCATCATAAAACAATAAATTTATGCTCTCATCAAAGAAGAGAAATTAAATTAGAACAAAACCCAAGACTAGTTGAAAATGATATACCTCTGTTGCACTTCATTTTCTCAAATCCCCTTTTGACCAATTCCAACTTAATACTTATACATCAATCCAACCGGACAATAATACAAATTTTTGTTGACCTCCACAAATAGAATGTTAGCTACACATACCTCCCCTATACAGATTTGGTCATGAAACACCAAGGGCGGAACAAAAGGTAATAAGAATTTTGACCTCCACACAAATTGCTTTAGCAAAATGCGGTTATAAATGAGGGACAACTATAGCATTACTACTAACATACACTACTAGAAAACAACTACCTTTGTGACAACCAAATTTGTAGCAAATCTGTCAAAAACTGGCATTACCCACAAATTTCTGACAAAAAAGTCGGTGTGAAATAAACTCGTTGGAAAGTGAGCTAGCTACAAAAATACGACAAATGTTGCTAAAAAATTCCAAGAAAAATATTTTGACGCACAATTTACTACAAAATTCCGACAAACCCTTTTCGGTTTACGCACAATGTTTCGACAACTTTGTGACAAAATCTAATTTTTTAATTTATTATTTATTTTTATATTTTTATATTTTATTTATTTTTAATAACAATAAAAATAAAAGCACTAACAAAGAAAAAGTACTCCGACAAATTTGCCACAACTTGTTCCGCCATGGCTCATTTCTATGAATTTGCTACAAAATGTTTTGACAAATTTGCTACAAATGTTTTCGACAAATTTGCTACAAATTGTTTCGACAGATTTGCTAAAAATTGTTTCGACAAAATTTGCTACAACTTGTTTCGACAAATTTGCCACATTTTAAGAAATAAAAGTGATTTTAATATTGCTACAAAATTATGAAAATTTATAAAAAAATGATAAAATAGGAAAATAATTGGAATAACCAAAACTTTTCTACATAAAAATTTCCAAATGATCCATAAAAACCTGTTTAAATTATAAAATAAAAATACCAAGAAATCCTAATCAAAATTAAAAATTAATACGATAGTTAACATTTCAATGTATACAAAACAAAAGCTTTTTACTCTTATCCTAACTTTTTCATCATTTTTCCACATTTGATTTCCATGTCGCATCTCATACACGTTCGACCCAATCTTGTTCAAATTGTTTCTATTAGGCTTCTAAGTTTTGGCGAGCCTCTCGTTCTTTTTCAAACCCACTTGAAGTTTTTGAAGCTAAAAATGAATAATTGATACACTTTAACATAAAAACTGTAACCTATTAATGGACACATATTAACTTAACGGGTCAATCTAAAAAAATTAGCGATACATATGTTGTTGTGTTGAAGGCCCTTTAGTAGGCTCGGGGTTGGTTTGAGTCACGTGATACATTTCATCGAGATATCGGTAGCACAAGCCCATATGGTATGGTATGGTATATGTAGTATAGCGTATTGTAGTATATTATAGGATCGTATCGTATAATGTAGTATAGGATCGTATTTTACAAATTGTGTAGTGTAGTATACTATATCATATGGTATGGTATGGTAGTCTATGGAATGGTATGGTTTGGTATTGTATGTTATTTTATGCTATTGTATGGTATTATATAGTATGGTATATGTAGTATAGTGTAGTGTAGTATATAATAGGATCGTATCATATAATATAGAATAGGATCGTATTTTACAAGTATTGGAATGTAGTATACTATATTGTAACGCCCTGCATTTTCATACTTTCCATATTTAGAAACCATTGCTTGAAACTCTATTTTTGGAAACCTGGTGTTCTTGTAATCGTTCTTTCATTAAAAGAGATTTAAAATCTGAGACTTGGATCATAAATAAAACCCGTATTTTGTTAATTACATGTTTTACATACTTTATAAATGCTCATACATTCAATTTCGTGAAACAACTGACGCTCATTCATACCTCTTGGAAACTATGTGCTAAACTTGTAAATACATGAAACTTATGCATAAAACGTGTTTCGATCATAAACGATACTTAAATACGACCTTCATACGCTTAATTATACTTTGAATATGTTCCTCATACTTGATTATGCCTTAAACTATGCTTTTATATCAAAACAAGTCCCTAAACTATCAAGAATGCACCTAAATGTATCAAACATAAACTTCAGGGACTAGAATGTAAAAAGCCAAACTTCCCCCAAATGGAGGCGCCGCGTGACGCTAGGGTCCTTGGCGTCACGCCAAGGCCCTGTTTCGACAGACTTTGTGTTTTCTTCCAGCTATTGCACGAAATCCTAAGTTCTAACACTCCCAAATCACCTTTAATCCACCTCTAAACACCTCCAATCACCTCTAATCTCTTCCACTATAAATACACACCTTCTTCAACCCATTTTACACTTTCACAACTCATTACACTTCACAAATTCACTCTCAATCTGTTGCAAATCAGAGTTTTTGGACAGATTCATACCTCTTAACAAAAGTGAGTGTAACTTGCTTGTTTTCACTCCAAATCACTTGATTCTTTCATTTATTGCTTTGTTATTTTCTTCGGTTTGATTCCTTGGGATTTTCCTGGAAAAATCATGTTTGGAATTGCCCTAAAAAAGACCAAAACTTTCTGTTTTGTTTTAAGTTATTCAAAAAATTGTTTATGCTTATCATTCTTGTGTCTAACACACTCAAACCTATGTCCTAATGCTTATAACCTCATCTATGGTTAGTTAAGCTTAAAAACAAGGTTGAGACATGTTAAATCAGAGGTTAAAACCTCAAATACTTTCTGTTTTATTTAGGGTATTTCGCCCACGAGTCATGTTCAAGCTTAGATCTTGATGTAGAGTGATTGTGGAACGACTTGGGTTGTTCCAACATAAAATCCTCACATGATTTGATGATTTCTCTTTAGTTAGGTTGTTTATATTATTATACTAATCTTAGTTCATGACCCTCCTTGTTTGTTCTTACAACAAGTGTAGTGGTGAACGCATACGAGGTGCCTAAATGGAAGCTCGTTCTGCCTACCTCCTACATGACTTCTACGACACATTTTGAGGTACCTAAATGAAGATGTAATCTTCTACCTCATGCTTGAAATACTTGAACATTTGGACTTAATAGTATATACTATATGACCTAAATAATACCTATGTACATTCGAACCTTTGATGTTGAATTCATATTCATTTGTCCAAGAAGTAGAACATCATCCTAGACTATGATAACTTGTCACGATTCTAATGGAACCTTGTTCCATGAAAACATTTAAACTCCTTAGAGTTTCCTAGTGTCAAGAACAAGCATCACATGTAGTAAATGATTATTTTCACATGTTATTCTCGTATCTTAATTTTATGTTGTTTTAAATACCGAATCTCGACTCTAATCATACTTGAACTCTAACCCCTACACATTCAACCTTCTAAACTTCGTCACATTGGATAATCGGAAAGCATATGCAATATTGTGAGTATACTCATATTCCCCTCTTTACTTTTACCACTTTTGGGGTGTAACATGTTTACTCATCAAAACTTACACATGAACATTTTGCTTAAACACATGAACATTCCTATAACATGCTTGTATACGTGATTGCTTGATACTTTGAACTTGGGTGATTCTTATGTGTTGAACTTATCATTAACTTCGTACGAGCCTAACCGTGACATATGTAGCGCTATAGGATTGACGACCCGCCCGTAGACTTGTGGTTATGTCATGAGCATCTTCCGTCTCATTATTGGTTTGATATATTTGACACATGCCAAATTTATTGTTTATCTTGAATCACATGCTTGCTATGAGGAATGGTTTAAACTTATCTTTTGATACGTATGTACCAAACTTGTATAATCGCCTTTGCTTTGCATTGAACTTTATTTTAAACATGTTACAGGTTGAGGACGATGATGCTATGAAATGAAGTAGGGTTGATGCCTAGATACACATATAGACGTTTAGGTTTAATCGTTGTATCAATTTTGATTATGTTGTATTGTATTTCCCTTGAACTTAATATTGTTTGATTTCCTTGTAATGTTGACAAATGAATCATGGAATGAAATCGGTTTATTAAATATTGTCACAAATAGCGTTATGATGTCTCTAGCAATCTTCACACTTCGTCTCATCCCGATGTTTCCGCCATTGGTTGGGGTGTGACAGATTGGTATCAGAGCCATAACTATAGGGAATTAGGTAGATTGCCATGCCTTTTACCTAGTCTATAGTTCTAGAGCCTTATTCTTATGTTTTTGCTTGAACCACTTGCATGATACATTATTTACTCTTTATTTACTTGCTCTTGGCCTTTTAAACATATATGTCACTCTTGTGTTAATACTTGCTTTGTTTATTAATACTTGTTGCATTATTCCATCCTTATGTGCTATCCTTGAAATGCTTTTTTTCGTATTACTTCTTGCAATACTTATTATGCTTATACTTGTTATTGCTATTTTGAGCATACGTCTTTTACTCATTTATACTAACCTCAAGGCCACTCGTAATAAACAAACGAGACGACCTCACCAAAATAGGCGTGAAACCCACAATTTTTGTGAATGACTCTCAATCCTTCTACTTTTTCCTTTTTACACAAAATTCACCATCAAGTTAGGAGTGAAATCCTCACCTTGATGGAGAAATTCAAATCTCAAATTCTAGTGGACCCTCGTCAAAGTGTTGAAATCAAATTTTGACCCGACGAGTACCAACCACACTTAGGATACTAAATCGCCAAGTTAGGGGTGAAACCCGCACCTTGACGACTAGTTCCACTCCTTGATTTTCATTAATCCCGCCAAGTATCGAATTTTCAATTGAATTGGGGACATGTAGTAACCGGAAGGGTAAATGCCGTTAACCGACTTATCGGCGAGAGTGTTCCACCTATTAGGCCAAAGCATGCTCCTTAAATTCGGAAGATTTTTCGACCACTTTGGTTAGTCAAAGTTCCGTTTTGGGACCATCCCAAATTTTTAATCAAACATGTGTTCTACTATTTATTTTATACGATGTAAACTTTCGAATTCGAACTTACTTTCGATATTTACTCCTCACACACACACAACATATTAAATCTTTTTCATACATTTATACATATGCATGATTTCAAAACGTCACTCAATTTTGTTTACATTCTTTGTAACACCAAAATGGAGGCACACCATCGAGATAGGAGTGATTTCCTTACTTTGACGATTAGCTCCACTCATTCTTTTCTTAAAACGACCTCACCGACGAGTTAGGGGTGATTCCCTTACCTAGGTGATCGTTACCAAGACTTTACCCCAGAAATGTCCTATTATGCAAATCCGATCATGTTTTATACCTAAGTCACTTACCATTTATCGAAATACCTACCTATATTAAATTCAAAATACATTGTTTTATCAAACGTACTTCCTATTCTACGATCTCTTTTCACTTAACTCTTATACACGAGATTCTTAAACATATCTTAAACGTTTTACTACACAAATTTCCAAACCTTATGAAATGCTACCTATCAATTTAATCGGTCCAAGGAATCTCTTACCCATGAACTTCATCTTCGGCTTAATCACTAAAACACACTTATGGTATAAATCACCAAACTAAAGACTTTCGTTCTCAATCGAAGGATCAAACCAACCTTTCTTTTACACCTATAAGATCTTATGAATGTTAGATGATCGTTTTACCAAAGACTCTTTTTAACATCAACAAATCATTTGTTAGAACTTTAACAATCACTAAGTCCTTTTGCTAAAATTCTTTTTCTAAGGATCCTCGCTTTCACAAGAACCTCCTACATTCATAATTTTTTTTTTGTTTAATAAAACGAACTTACCTTCGATTGAAAACCTTTTCCTACACCAATTTACAAAACTCGTGGGCAAGAAGACTTCTTGGAGACCGACCATCTTCGGATTTCGTAAACTTTTTAAAACAAAAGTAGCATTTCCATTCACTACAAAATGCATTATGCTTAACCAATGAGTACTTTTACCCTTTTACATATGCAAACTATATTCTACCTTTCAAACCAAGCTCAATCTAATTTTGATTCGATGAACTCAACGTTTCGTTTAAACAACTATACATGCATATCATCATACACGTTTTAGTCGTGGCATTCGCGACAATTTCATTTATATCATTCGCATTTACATGCTCAACCTCTTGAGCACTTTTACTTGCTTAACTTTGTTATGTTTAAATTAGTACTATATACGCAATCGTTAGTATTCGTACTCACACTCACACTCATATTCATAACAATACATTTTATGTTTATACTTATAATCGTATTCATATTTATACTCTTACGTTTCATGCTTTTACTTATACTCATGCGTTTTATGCTTATACACATACTTCTTATACTTTTTGTGCTTGTACTTATACACATACTACTTATACGTTTTATGTTTATGCTCATACATACATGCGTATTCATACTTAAACTTATGTTTGTGCTTCCATTCATACACATGATTCATATATTCGTACCTATACGCAAGTGTGATCCGAGGGATTCGCTTGCGTGGGTCCCATACATACTTAAGCATGGACTTGCTTACATACTTTATTCTTATACGCACACATTCTTATTTTTGAGTACCTACCCAAATTCATACACAACTAGTACAAGCTATGCGGATCATACGACGATCAATATAATCACGGGTGCACACGGGATTATAGTGATAGGCGTATGAGAACCATAGAGTGTACTACTGTGTATGGTAAGGCACGGAACGTAACATGGCACCGAATACGGAATGGGCGTAATGTGATCAAAACATGGTGGATACGCCGCTGGTACTTCCTATATATAAGTGTTTTCACCATGTTACCAAACTTTCGTAAAACATGCCATGAGAAATTCAGTGTTTTACAGACCTATTTAGACCTAATACAACTTTAGACAACTCACAAACGCTTTATGTCTGATTATCCACGACGAGACTTCATCCTTAACACACTACGTTCATCTATCCAACACTTACGCTATTCTTATGCTTGCAATCTCTAAGAGTCAACCGCTCACTTCTATACTCGTATTATTCTCCATTATCCTTTCCTACATGCGAACCTCGTTTACAATCAAGTCTATTTAATCATTCCAATCCTAACTTATCTCATTACCTTTAAAACCGTCTTCCTGTTCTTTATTTTTGGTGTAAATGTACTTAGTATACCTTTAACGCTTTATTCAAAGTACCAAACCCTTTCGTTACTCTCAATAAATAATTTTTACGAAAGTGTTTAATTTTTACTATCCTTTAAACTCTCCATGCAAACTACCACACTTTTCATCAAAATACTAACCGCATTATACGAAAGTTATACTTCTTGGATATCATATTTTAAAGATACCTCTCCATTCTGGGTCATTCAAACTTATTTAAACTCCCTTGCCTATGCGCACACATGCACGTCTTACCTAAGCTTAAACGCCTCAACTCCTTTTAGTCAAACAAATTCCTATCCTACCGTTCTTCAAATTTCGTACTTTTCTAAACGTTTCAAAACTCCCAAGTCTCGATTCTTTTAGCCAAAATGCTTTTTCTCCAAGGTCTTCCTCTTGAATAAATTTCGGGACGAAATTTCCTAAAGGAGGGGAGACTGTAACGCCCTGCGTTTTCATACTTTCCATATTTAGAAACCATTGCTTGAAACTCTATTTTTGGAAACCTGGTGTTCTTGTAATCGTTCTTTCATTAAAAGAGATTTAAAATCTGAGACTTGGATCATAAATAAAACCCGTATTTTGTTAATTACATGTTTTACATACTTTATAAATGCTCATACATTCAATTTCGTGAAACAACTGACGCTCATTCATACCTCTTGGAAACTATGTGCTAAACTTGTAAATACATGAAACTTATGCATAAAACGTGTTTCGATCATAAACGATACTTAAATACGACCTTCATACGCTTAATTATACTTTGAATATGTTCCTCATACTTGATTATGCCTTAAACTATGCTTTTATATCAAAACAAGTCCCTAAACTATGAAGAATGCACCTAAATGTATCAAACATAAACTTCAGGGACTAGAATGTAAAAAGCCAAACTTCCCCCAAATGGAGGCGCCGCGTGACGCTAGGGTCCTTGGCGTCACGCCAAGGCCCTGTTTCGACAGACTTTGTGTTTTCTTTCAGCTATTGCATGAAATCCTAAGTTCTAACACTCCCCAATCACCTTTAATCCACCTCTAAACACCTCCAATCACCTCTAATCTCTTCCACTATAAATACACACCTTCTTCAACCCATTTTACACTTTCACAACTCATTACACTTCACAAATTCACTCTCAATCTGTTGCAAATCAGAGTTTTTGGACAGATTCATACCTCTTAACAAAAGTGAGTGTAACTTGCTTGTTTTCACTCCAAATCACTTGATTCTTTCCTCTATTGCTTTGTTATGTTCTTGGGTTTGATTCCTTAGGTTTTTCCTGGAAAAATCATGTTTGGAATTGCCCTAAAAAGGACCAAAACTTTCTGTTTTGTTTTAAGTTATTCAAAAACTTGTTTCTACTTATCATTCTTGTGTCTAACACACTCAAACCTATGTCCTAATGCTTATAACCTCATCTATGGTTAGTTAAGCTTAAAAACAAGGTTGAGACATGTTAAATCAGAGGTTAAAACCTCAAATACTTTCTGTTTTATTTAGGGTATTTCACCCACGAGTCATGTTCAAGCTTAGATCTTGATGTAGAGTGATTGTGGAACGACTTGGGTTTTTCCAACATAAAATCCTCACATGATTTGATGATTTCTGTTTAGTTAGGTTGTTTATATTATTATACTAATATTAGTTCATGACCCTCCTTGTTTGTTCTTACAACAAGTGTAGTGGTGAACGCATACGAGGTGCCTAAATGGAAGCTCGTTCTTCCTACCTCCTACATGACTTCTACGACACATTTTGAGGTACCTAAATGAAGATGTAATCTTCTACCTCATTCTTGAAATACTTGAACATTTGGACTTAATAGTATATACTATATGACCTAAATAATACCTATGTACATTCAAACCTTTGATGTTGAATTCATATTCATTTGTCCAAGAAGTAGAACATCATCCTAGACTATGATAACTTGTCACGATTCTAATGGAACCTTGTTCCATGAAAACATTTAAACTCCTTAGAGTTTCCTAGTGTCAAGAACAAGCATCACATGTAGTAAATGATTATTTTCACATGTTATTCTCGTATCTTAATTTTATGTTGTTTTAAATACCGAATCTCGACTCTAATCATACTTGAACTCTAACCCCTACACATTCAACCTTCTAAACTTCGTCACATTGGATAATCGGAAAGCATATGCAATATTGTGAGTATACTCATATTCCCCTCTTTACTTTTACCACTTTTGGGGTGTAACATGTTTACTCATCAAAACTTACACATGAACATTTTGCTTAAACACATGAACATTCGTATAACATGCTTGTATACGTGATTGCTTGATACTTTGAACTTGGGTGATTCTTATGTGTTGAACTTATCATTAAATTCGTACGAGCCTAACCGTGACATATGTAGCGCTATAGGATTGACGACCCGCCCGTAGACTTGTGGTTATGTCATGAGCATCTTCCGTCTCATTATTGGTTTGATATATTTGACACATGCCAAATTTATTGTTTATCTTGAATCACATGCTTGCTATGAGGAATGGTTTAAACTTATCTTTTGATACGTATGTACCAAACTTGTATACTCGCCTGTGCTTTGCATTGAACTTTATTTTAAACGTGTTACAGGTTGAGGACGATGATGCTATGAAATGAAGTAGCGTTGATGCCTAGATACACATATAGACGTTTAGGTTTAATCGTTGTATCAATTTTGTGGTATAGGATTGACGACCCGCCCATAGACTTGTGGTTATGTCATGAGCATCTTCCGTCTCATTATTGGTTTGATATATTTGACACATGCCAAATTTATTGTTTATCTTGAATCACATGCTTGCTATGAGGAATGGTTTAAACTTATCTTTTGATACGTATGTACCAAACTTGTATAATCGCCTTTGCTTTGCATTGAACTTTATTTTAAACATGTTACAGGTTGAGGACGATGATGCTATGAAATGAAGTAGCGTTGATGCCTAGATACACATATAGACGTTTAGGTTTAATCGTTGTATCAATTTTGATTATGTTGTATTGTATTTCCCTTGAACTTAATATTGTTTGATTTCCTTGTAATGTTGACAAATGAATTATGGAATGAAATCGGTTTATTAAATATTGCACAAATAGCGTTATGATGTCTCTAGCAATCTTCACACTTCGTCTCATCCCGATGTTTCCGCCATTGGTTGGGGTGTGACATATATCTTGGTATGGGATGGATAGATAGTACGATATGGTGTGGTATGGTATGGTAGGGGCATGGCATGGCATGGTATGGCATGGCATGGCATGGTATGGTATGGATTGGATTGGATGGGTAGTATAGTATGGTATGGTATAGATGGGTAGTATGGTATGATAAAGAGTAAATTACAAGTTCAATCGTTTATGTTAACACCCTTTTTCAGGCGGTGTCCTTTGGCGCAAAAGTTGACGAGTTTTGTACTTAATGTTTTAAAATTCTGCACCTTATATCATTTAGCACTAACCCAGTTAGAACTTTTAATTAAATCAGGTTGCATAAGAGTATTTTAGTCTTTTTAACCATTTAATTAATATTATTTTTAAAAAAATTAAAGTTATTATTATTATTATTATTATTATTATTTTATCTCTACCATACACTCTCTCTCTCTCCATACCACCTCCCATCACCACCACCCATAATCCACCACCACCATCATCTCTCCCTCTTCCCCTCTCTCTCTCTCTCTCTCTCTCTCTCCTTCTCCGCCTCCATCAACACACCACCACCACCTCAAAGTTGTCTCCTTCAAAATAAAGCAGAGAACCAAAAATAAAGTGTGTTTTTAATCAAGATTCTTCATAAAACAATAAATTTATGCTCCCATCAAATAAGAGAAATTAAATTAGAACCAAACCCAAGACTAGTCTTTTGACCAATTCCAATTTCTCAAATCCCCTTTTGACCAATTCCAACTTAATCCTTATACATCAATCCAACTGGACAATAAGACAAATTTGTGTTGACCTCCACAAATAGAATGTTAGCTACACAAACCTCCCCTATACAGATTTGGTCATGAAACCCCAAGGGCAGAACAAAAAGTAATAAGAATTTTGACCTCCACACAAATTGGTTTAGCCAAATGCGGTTGTAAACGAGGGACAGAAAGAGAGTTACTGCTAACATATATATATATATATATATACACACTACTAGAAATAAACCACCTTTGTGACAGCCAAATTTGTAACATATCTGTGGAAAACTGGCTTTACCCATAAATTTCCGACAATAAAGTCGGTGTGAAATAAACTTGTCGAAAAGTGAGCTAGCGACAAAAATACGACAAAAGTTGCTACAAAATTCCAACAAAAATATTTTGACGCACAATTTGCTACAAAATTCTGACAAACACTTTTTGGTTTACGCACAACGTTTCGATAACTTTGTGACAAAATCTAATTTTTTATTTTTTTATTTTTTATTTATTTTTAATAACAATAAATTTAAAAGCACTAACAAAGAATAAATGCTCCAACAAATTTGCTACAACTTGTTCTGACGAATTTGCCACGGCTCGTTTCGACGAATTTGATACAAAATGTTTTGACAAATTTGCTACAAATGTCTTCGACAAATTTGCTACAACTCATTTCGATGAATTTGCTACAAATTGTTTCGAGAAATTTGCTGCAAATTGTTTGGACAAAACTTGCTACAACTTGTTTCGACAAATTTGCCACATTTTAAGAAATAAAAGTGATTTTAATGTTGCTACAAAATTACTAAAATTTATAAAAAAATGATAAAACAGGAAAATAATTAGAATAACCAAAACTTTTCTACATAAAAATTTCCAAATGATTCCTAAAAACCTGTTTAAATTATAAAATAAAAATACCAAGAAATCCTAATCAAAATTAAAAATTAATACAATCGTTAACATTTCAATTTATACAAAACAAAAGTTTTTTACTCTTATCCTAACTTTTTCATCATTTTTCCTCCTTCGATTTCCATGCCGCATATCATACACGTTCGACCCGCTCTGGTTCAAGTTGTTTCAATCAGGCTTCTATGTTTTATCGAGCCTCTCGTTCTTTTTCACACCCCACTTGAAGTTTTTGGAGCTAAAAATGAATAATTAATACATATTAACATAAAAACTATAACCTATTAATGGACACATATTAACTTAACGGGTCGATCTAAAAAATCTTAGCGATACATATGTTGTTGTGTTGAAGGCCCATTAGTAGGCTCGGGGTTGGTTTGAGTCGCGTGATACATTTCATCGAGGTATCGGTAGCACAAGCCCATATGGTATGTTATGGTATGGTTTAGTATGGTATGGTATGTGATGGTATGGTATGGTATGGCATGGTATGGATGGGTAGTATGGTATGGTATGGATGGGTAGTATGGTATGATAAAGAGTAAATTACAAGTTTTGTCCTTTGTGTTAACACTCTTTTTCAGGCGTTGTCCTTTGCCGCAAGAGTTGATGAGTTATGTACTTAATGTTTTAAAATCATGCACGTTACGTCCTTTAGCCCTAACCCAGTTAGAATTTTTAATTAATCAGATTGAATAAGAGTATTTTAGTCTTTTTAACCATTTATCTAACATTATTGAAAAAACAAAATAATTTTAAAAGTTATTATTATTATTATTATTATTATTATTATTATATCTACAACAAACTCTCTCTCTCCATACCACCTCCCATCACCACCACCCACAACCCACCACCACCCACAACCCACCCTCTTTCCCCCTCTCTCTCCCTCTACGCCTCCATCAACACACCCCCATCACCTCAAAGTTGTCTCCTTCAAAATAAAGTGGAGAACCATAAATAAAGTGTGTTTTTAATAAAGATTCATCATAAAAAAAATTATGCTCCCATCAAAGAAGAGAAATTAAAATAGAACAAAACCCAAGAATGGTTGAAAATGATATACCTCTGTTGCACTTCAATTTCTTACATACCCTTTTGACCAATTCCAAATTAATGCTTATACATCAATCCAACCGGACAATAAGACAAATTTGTGTTGACCTCCACAAATAGAATGTTAGTTATACAAGCCTCCCCTATACAGATTGCTTCAGCCAAATGCGTTTGTAAACGAGGTACAACTATAGCATTAGTGCTTACATACATTACTAGAAAACAACCACCTTTGTGACAGCCTAATTTGTAGCAAATCTGTGGAAAACTGGCGTTACCCGCAAATTTCCGACAAAAAAGTCGGTGTGAAATAAACTTGTCGAAAAGTGAACTAGCAACAAAACTACCAGAAAAGTTGCTACAAAATTCTAACAAAAATATTTTGACGCTCAATTTGCAACAAAATTCCGACAAACTGTTTTTGATTTACTCACAGCATTTCGACAACTATGTGACAAAATATAATTTTTAATTGATTATGTATTTTTATATTTTCATATTTTATTTATTTTTAAGAACAATAAAAATAAAAGCACTAACAAAGAATAAATACTCTGACAAATTTGCCACAACTTGTTCCGACGAATTTGCCATGGCTCGTTTCGATGAATTTGCTACAAAATGTTTTGACAAGTTTGCTACATATGTTTTCAAAAAATTTGCTACAACTCATTTTGACGAATGTGCTACAAATAGTTTCAGCAAATTTGCTACAGCTCATTTCTCATTTCGACGAATTTGCTACAAATTGTTTCAACAAATTTGCTACAAAATTGTTTGGAAAAAACTTGCTACAATTTGTTTCGACAAATTTGCCACATTTTAAGAAATAAAAGTGATTTTAATATTGCTACAAAATTACGAAAATTTATAAAAAAAATGATAAAATTGGAAAATAATTAGAATAACCAAAACTTTTCCACATAAAAATTTTCAAATGAATCATAAAAACCTGTTTAAATTATAAATTAAAAATACCAAGAAATCCAATCAAAATTAAAAATTAATACGATCGTTAGCATTTCAATGTATACAAAACAAAAGCTTTTTACTCTTATCCTAACTTTTTCATCATTTTTCCACCTTCGATTTCCATCTTGTTCAAGTTGTTTCAATCAGGCTTCTAAGTTTTCTCGAGCCTCTCGTTCTTTTTCAAACCCCACTTGAAGTTTTTTGGAGCTAAATAATGAATAATTAATACATATTAACATAAAAACTATAACATATTAATGGACACATGTTATCTTAACGGGTCGATCTAAAAAATCTTAGTGATATATATGTTGTGTTGAAGGCCCATAGAAGGCTCGGGGTTGGTTTGAGTCGCATGATACATTTCATCGAGGTATCGGTAGCACAAGACCATGTGGTATGGTATGGTATGGTATGGTATGGTATGGTATTGCATGACATGGTATGGATGGGTAGTATGGTATGATAAAGAGTAAATTACAAGTTTTGTCCTTTGTGTTAACACCCTTTTTCAGGCAGTGTCATTTGACACAAAAGTTTGTACTTAATGTTTTAAAATCCTGTACGTTATGTTCTTTAGCCCTGACCCAGTTAGAATTTTTAATTAAATCAGATTGCATAAGAGTATTTAGTCTTTATAACCATTTATTTAATATTATTTAAAAAACAAAATAATTTTAAAAGTTATTATTATTATTATTCTTATTATATCTCTACCACACACACTCGCTCTCCATACCACCTCCCATCACCAAACCTTACTAAAGTCAGTGTGGAAGTTGCCCGGGAACATATGGAGCTTCTAAACACTTTGGTGAGTTCTTACTGTGGATTGGTAGCTGGAAAAGTTGGCAACATCAATCTAACCAGTGAAGACTACGCACAAATTGATAACGATGAGATGGAGTTGATTGATATCAAATGGACATTTGCAAGTGTAGTGAGAAGAGTAAAAAAATTTATGGAGAAAGCGGGAAGAACTAATCTAGAGAGCAACAAGGATACTCCATACGGTTTTGACAAAAGGAAGGTTACCTGTTTCAACTGCAAAGAAAATGGGCATTTTAAAAGAGAATGCACGAAGCCTCCACATCAAGGGAATCAATATCCTTTCAACAGAAATCAAGTTGCTAATAATGAAATAGTAATGGTTCCTGCAAACAATTCCAACCGAGCTTTGATTGTTCAGACAGATGAAGGTTGTGATTGGTCTGTTCAATTGGAAAACAGTGGTGGAGGAGGCACTGCATACTATGCCGAAATTGCAAAGAATGATAGTGATGGAGAATCTTCTAGAAATGATGACAGTTCATGAGATAGCAGCAGTTCAGATGAAGCAGGATCGATTTCAAGTGAAGATCGATTTGATGATGTTGGCGGTGAGGTAGATGATGTGATTACTGAAACTGAATCGACAGATAACGACGAAGCAGCTTTGGAGCATGAAACTGAAGGGTCATCTGATGAGTTTTCCAAGCATCTCTCATCAATTGGATCTTCCACTCTTCGTGCAGCATTCATGTCTCGTTTGGATTGCCAATCTAGTCTTGTAAGTTTTGACAAACCTATCTTGTCTAAGTGTTTTGAATGTATAGTTTTAAAAGGAAAATACTTAGAACTTGAAGGTAAATTTGATCACACGAAGAAACATCATCAGAGTTTGATTGTAGATCTAACAAAGTGCACTAAGGCAAACACAGCTTTTCAGAAAAACGAAAAGGAATTTAAAACTACAATTGAAACCTTAAAGAAAGATGTATCTTAGCTAACAAAGAATGTTTTGAGAAAACAAACAACCATTAAAAATTATATTAACATGCTTGAAAAAACGAAAAAGGAGTTAGCCTGTGCAAAGTGTGAACATGATGCGATCAAACTCAAGTTGGACGGTTACTCCAAATCAAGATATGTCTTGGATCACATCATTGATGTTCAAAAGAAGAAAGGTGATGTGAAATGCATTGGTTATCAGGCTTGTCCCCCTCCAGTTAGACACAATTACACCAAAATACCAGATGACGAAGATATGCCACAGTTTTAACCCACCATTCCATTGGATCTAGCTGAATTTACAGCTGGTCTAGGGTTCACTAAGGGCACATCCTCAAGTCAAATTCAATCGGATGACATCAATGACTCAAAGTCTGTGAATGATCAAAGTCCTCTCATTGTTGAGGATTGTGATAGTTTGGATGACGAGTTGGATGAGGACAAACCTAAGCAATCAGATACGGTAACAAAAGAGGAAAATATACCTCTTGAAAATCACATTCTTTGTGATCCACCCACAAAACTATTTGTGACTGTTACAGTCAAGTCTGTTA
Source organism: Helianthus tuberosus (assembly GCA_030545235.1). Taxonomy (NCBI): domain Eukaryota; kingdom Viridiplantae; phylum Streptophyta; class Magnoliopsida; order Asterales; family Asteraceae; genus Helianthus; species Helianthus tuberosus. The sequence continues at coordinate 18,624,808 of CM060403.1, forward strand.
AATCTTCATCTGCGAGTTGTGAAAGCGTTAACCTGCTTTACACGTTGATGAGTTCTGATAAAATATATTCAGATAAAGATTTTTCAATCAAAAAGGTCAATCAATCCTTGATTGATAAAGTTTTCGAAGATTCTACTAGTAAGTTTTTGGGAAAGTCGAGCCCAAGAGTTGTAGTGACTCAATGTGCTCCTATCCCAAAATCCGAAGTTAGAAAGAAATACGGGAATAAAAAATTGCAACCACAAAAAAATCAACGAAAGCAAAATCACACTACCCAAGGAAAAGGAAAAGGAAAAGGCAAACAAAGCAAAAACAAGAAGAAGGTTCAGAAGGTGAACTTTGTGAAATCCCGAGGGACTGATAAAATTGAATCTTTTGAAAACAAATCCAACATAGATGTTGTTATACAAAGTAAAATTTTGAAAAGAAACAGCCAAAACAACTACACACAACACACAAACTATTATGATGTAGGACCAAGTACCTCATGATCACGAAGTTCATCATCAAGGTCTTAAAATTATGATACTTTGAGGTTTGTTGAGCGGAGATCATGTTTTGAATGCGGTGAGTATGGACACATTGTCAATAATTGTCCATATCTCACCAAGGGAAAAGCAAAAGTTGATTCCCCCCGTGGTAATGGTTACCATACAAGATCTGTTTCACCAAAACAGGACCCTCGTCTTGTTAAACAACGAGAAATGAAACAGAAAAAGAAACAAAGAAAAGAAATTGAAAATGTTATGAAACCCAAGGTTATCCAAACACGGTCTGTTAAACCAGAACCTTAAAATGAAAAACAGAAACAAATTTGGAAACCAAAACCGGTAACTGTTTCAGGGGAGTTCAATCAATTCCGAATCATCAGGAAATCGAAGTCATAATTCTCGATGATGCCGGACGACCCAAGTCAATGAAAGCTTGGGTCCCCCTCTTCAACTAATCTTTTAGTGAGTGTGCAGGATGTTCTAGGAGGAACTATTGATAGTCATAGGATTGTTGATAGTGGAGCATCCAGGCACAAGATCGGTGACATGCAGCTCCAAAAAATCGTTATATCTAGGAGTTGTTGCCTTTGATGGAGAGGAGAAAAGAAGATAAAATGTCCGGTGATTGAATTATGATGAAAGAACTTGAAAACTTTGACAAAATGAAAAACATACCAAAGTTTGATTGTTGAAGGCTTTGGTCTGGTCCACATGATAGATTCAATCGAAATGTACCTGCCTGCAGCATGTCAGAAGATTATCAAAGATTCATGTCTTATATCTTCCACAAGAAGTTCAAAGTTTACAAGATGAACGTGTAGTGTACATTTCTTCACGATGTGATTGAAGAAAATGTGTTTTTTGAACAAACCAACTGGGTGTGCGGATGCCTTGGCATGGATTGAACAACTGCACACTACTTCTCAAGGAGAAAGACGAAGACCTTTGCTGGTGCAAAAGCATGTGGACGACATCATGTATGGACCGTCCAAAGATGATGTGTACAGGCTTTCCCACATGCTCCCTTGCTTCTTACCAGCTTGATCTGGAGGTTTCTGTTCTTGTTGTTGTAGAGAAAATTCTAAGATATCTGAAGTAGCTACAAAATCGACCTTGAAATCTACACCAGGTGGATATCCAGTTCGGAGAGCACACAGATTCCTGGCAATGCACGTAGAAATTGCAGGATTACAGTTTTAAATTTCTAATCTCTCCTGTCTTTGTCGATATATAAGCTGCTTTACAGATTACTAAAATCTCATACAACACTCTTGACCAAACACATTAATCTTGAATATCACCTCACACGTGATCGTTTCAATATGAAACTCGTCAATGTTGTTTTGGTCCACACCGATTACCAACGTGCCAACTCATTTTTCCCAAACTTTTGATAAATCATTTTTTTGATTAAATTAATTTTTTGATGAACGACATCGAGGTAAAACATGAGTTAATCCACATCGGGAAATCATTTTTGTGAATATTTTTCTTGAAGAAAATCCAAAAAGATGTTATTTAAAAGTTTAAATGTAATATTTGCATTTTAGGGGGAGTAAATTCATATCAGAAAAATACAAAAACATTGAAAAACATCAAAAAGGACAAAATAAAAAAATGAATTTCCTGGCGAGCAAAAGAGAAAATGATAGTAAATCAGTGGTCTGTCAAAACCTCTTTGAACTTAAAATGAAAAACGATAAGTAGCTCTATATTCGATGTATCGGTAGACTCACAATCATTTTAAAATGTGCAGGGCGATACAAACATAATCGACTGAAGACCGTGTGCGAACCGCTCATTGGCATATTGTCTTGGTACCGAAATTTCGTTTGATAGATTTTCGAGGTTCAGAGATACATGGTCTTTATGCTGTTTATCACCCGGGTATCATGGTTGTTTCTTTTACCGAAAAACAACAGGGACGCAAGTCTAGAACTTCCATGATACCAGACATACGTGTATATACTATACATACATATATATAATACATGCTGCATATGACCATCAATAAGTGATAAAAATATCACAGTCACCCCTGAATAAGTGATTTTAAATCACATCTATCATCCGAGAGTCAAGTTCGTCTCTTTGTCAATGGTACTAACCTGCTCACGGACTTGCTCTGGTGCCCTGCATGCATTGAGAATCAAGTTACTCATTAATAAGTGATTTCATTCCATAGGGCTTGTGTTCATCCTCAAATAAGTGAGTATCTCACATCATATACGTCAAAACAGATGATAAATGGTACACTCACCAGTAAGATGAACTCTCGTGCATACCTTGATACGGGAATGTGTCGTGAGTGGATGAACACGGGTCGGTAAGTATAAATCATATTGAGTACATCTGATAAGTTGAGATTATGTGGACAACAATACCGATAATTGTTATAGGATACTTATCTAAATGCTAACTAAACGAACAGCAAGTGTGTTTTGGCATGACCGTATACTGATATGATTCTCTTACCCTCGAAATTCACAAAAAGAATGTCTATAAATATTTATTTATTGCTTTCCGTCTTTACATTTGAAAAATGAAAAATATCAAAAAGATTTTAGGTGAGTTTTAATATAAATTTTATAAAAGCCAAAAAGATTTTGCTTCTAGTTTATTTTTGATTGACCGATGCTGGAACCCGAGTCTATCCTACCTAAAATCCTGATTGTAAGTCGGAAAACAATTGCATCTTCATAAATGGTCAAAGTTGACAAATTTTGGAAGTTAAAGGATTAAAACTGAACAATTTTAAAACTTTTAAAGTGTTGTCTGTTGGTAGTTTAATGAGAGTTGGTCCATGTGTGTCATTTTCTAATTCTGTTTAAAGTCATTCTGTCGTGAACTTTTCAAATGAAAATTCTCTAAGGTTGATTAAATTCCTAGCGGTTGTTCTCATTACGTGTTTAGCTTTGTAGTGTGTGCAAATGTGGCATCCAAGCAAGCTAAAGGCAAAGAGAACGAGTTTGAAGAAAAGTTATGGGAGTGAAGACACAACATGAATGTAAGTTGTGGATCAAGAAGATCAATTCATAGTTGACCACTCATCAACACCACAAGGATCTAAAGATTTGCAGATCAACGTCTCAATAGCAACATTCAAGGGGGAGTTTGCTGATGCACCTCCTGACTGTGACAAGTGAAGACATCTGAAGATCCGACAGTGTGAAGAACGAACCATCACGAGCAACATCCAAGGGGGAGTTTGTTGATGCATATTTGTGTGGATGCAGCTCGGTTAGGTTCGGCTCGGTTAAGTTCGACTCGACTCGGTTCGAGACCGAAGTCGACGACGTTCCTCCGTCGTGCGAACCGACATTTACGAAGTGAAGACCGAAGTCAAGATATCCTCCTATCTTGACTCGGTACGACGTTTACTTTGTAATGGTTGTAAAAAAGCTGCAAATGTGCAGACTGTTAGTAGTTTGTGTTCTGTTTGTTTGTTGTAAGTTCCTGTATGTTTACAGCCTTCCCACGAAGAATCTACTTCGTCATGGGAGACACATGTTCACGAAGAATGTTGTTTCACCATGATGGAGTGTCACGAAGAACCTATTCTTCGTGACATTAGTTGTTCATTGAATAGGTCCATGAAAAACCCAATGGTTCATGGGACTGGACATTATTCGTGGCCCAGTAACATCCTTCGTGATGTTACTGGGTGTTGGGCTATATATACAGTGTTGCAGTTCACAGTTCAGTATGAGAGCACGGTTCAGAGGGTTAGGGCAAAATATTGTAAACCTTGTAATGTTACTCTGCTGAAATCAATACTTGAGCTTTGAGTGTTATAAATTTCTTGTATTGATAGTGTTCTTGCTTTGGTTTGCATATACACTTGGATTCTGCACTCGTGTGTGTGTTAAACAACAAGGAAGTAGGTTATCTTGATCCTCCAAGAGGGACCTACAGATGGTAAACTTTTGGGTTTGACGTCTACTTTTGGGTTGGGTTCCAACAGCAGAGGCACTTACAAGGAGGAATGTCACCTTGAGCTCCACTCTTATAAAGTGAGATGAAAATGTTGAATCTACAGAGCATATTTTGGTCAAGGGGTAGAGGCTCGGGTTACGGTCTTTTTGTTTTTTTGATGTTTAAGGCTAAAAAAACATTGGAATGCTATTATAATGAGGTTTTTAAAAGGATATTATAATGGAATTGATAAGTAAGATCCAGGAGGATAATATTATGAGGTTTTTAAAAGGATATTATAATGGAATTGATAAGTAAGATCCAGGAGGATAATATTACTTGTTGGGATTCCAGGAGGATATTTAACGTTCGTTTGCCTTTGATAACTTAGAGAATGGTGCTTTTGTTTGTCACGTTGATTAATTTTGTGTGCGCTTAGTATATGTTATCTTTGTTTCTCATATTGTTTAGTCTTGTGTACCGTTCTTTGTGTTTATAGGTTCATTCAGGTTATTAATATATAGTACAACATAACAACAAGGACAAAATTTATACAACATATTAGAACTTAAGAAGTCTATATGTGTATCTAAGCATCATTGCTACTTCAATTTCATAGCATCGTCATCCTCAACCTGTAACATGTTTAAAATAAAGTTCAATGCAAAAGCAAAGGCGAGTATACAAGTTTTGTGTAGTAGCATATAAATATAAAAACGATAATGAACAATCCACGTGGCAAACCTAGTTATCAAGATTAACGTATGAACTGGCATGCGATTTACAAGTCAACCCTCAGTTTACGCAAGTATGAATGAATGATTAACTTAACATGACCTCAAGAATACGGGCGGTGCGTTATTCCTATAGCGCTATACATATTAAGTGGAGGCTCGTGTGAAGCTAATGACAAGTTCATCACATAAGAATCACCCAGAAAACACGAATCAAGCATCACAAATAGTAAGGGTTTGAATGTTTTCACGGGTTAAAATACCCATTAGAATCATAACAAGTTATAAAGATCTTTAGATGATGTAACTTAACATTTCAACAAATGACCACTAGGTCATCATCAAGAGTTCGGTTACTTGAATATTATATAGGTTATATAGTAGATATCATAATAACAAGAATGTCATATAAGTCTAGCATGAGGTAGGAAGATAAATCTTCCATTTAGGAACCTCTTTGGTATTCATATAAGTCATGCATGAGGTAGGAAGATGAATCTTCCATTTAGGTACCTCTTTGGTATTCACCACTACACATGTTTTCATAGACAACAAGGAGGGTCATGAATATACATTAAGGAATGAACATACCATCTAACTAAGAAAACATGAAGTGATGTGTGGATTGAAGGTAGGATAGCCCAAGCTATCCAAATAATCACATGACTTCAAGTGTAGGACGTGTTCATCACTTGTAGGTCAAAACCTTATCAAAACAGAATGTTTATGAGGATTAAACCTTTGGATTTACATGTTACAACCTTGTTTTTAAGCACACATAACCATAGTCTTGATTAGTGGCATAAGGACATAGGAATGTATGAAGAAAACATGAGTTTTCTTCCAAAGCATGAAGATAAAAATGAGCAGAATTTAGGTGCATTTGGACCTCAAAAATGGTGAAGTTTAACCTTAGTTTGCCCAAGCAAATTGTGAAAACCTTCCTAGAGGTTATCCAAGTGTTGTAGAAGAAGAAACAAGAAACAAACTGAAGTGGAAGTGAGTTAAAACTCAACTTTTATGGCTGGAACTTTCAAAAACGTGGCTGAAACTCAGCTGAGTTTGGGAGAGTTTTTGAGTTGTTTGTAGGCTTGTAAAAGTGGAATAAGGAGGCGAGAAGTGTTTATTATATTGGGAAGGGATTAGGGTTTCAATAGGTTGGGCTTTGGAGGTGTTTAGAAGGGATTAAACCTTGAAACAAGCCCACAAATCCTAACCATATAGGGCTGAATTTGCTGATTTGGGGCTGCCAAATTTCTTTATTATTTTTTTAAAACATTATAATGAGTAATTTTGTTAATTAAGTTGTGTAATAATATGTAGAAATGTTTCCCCTAACTTGTAACAAGGTATAATATGAAATAAAACATGATTTAACTAGGTAAAAAATGTGATGTATAAGTATGTAACATGTTTGTAAGTGACAAGTGTAGGTCACATATTAGATGATTAATCATTGTGTAATAAAGCATATTATTAGGGGTTTTTAAGTATCAATAATACAAGGACAAGTATGGACATGTATGGTTAAATATATGCATCGTAAATAAGTATCGTATGCGTATGAATTACGAATAAGGATTCGAACGTATGAGCATGTATGAATTTAAAGAAATGCGAATTTTTATTTATGATCCAAGTCTCGGATTTTACAACGTTTACAAAGAAAAGATGATTACAAGAATACAATATTTCCAAAGATCGAAATACAAACAAGGCTCTCTAATTATGGAAAGTACGAGGAAGCAGGGCGTCATAGTCTCCCCTCCTTTAGGAAATTTCGTCCCGAAATTTATTCAAGAGGAAGACCTTGGAGAAAAAACATTTTGGCTAAAAGAATCGAGACTTGGGAGTTTTGAAACGTTTAGAAAAGTATGAAATTTTGAAGAACGGAAGGATATGAGTTTGTTTAACTAAAAAGAGGTGAGGCGTTTAAGCATAAGTAAAACGTGCATATGTGCGTATAGGCAAACGAGTTTAAACAAGTTTGAATAACCCAGAATGGAGAGGTATCTTTAAAATATGATATCCAAGAAGTATAACTTTTATATAATACGATTAGTATTTTGATGAAAAGTGTGGCCGCACTACAAAAGTTTCATTGGTTTCAAAGAGCATTGATAATTCCAGTTTTTGTAGAGAATTCTTTATCGGTTAAAAACGAGGAAGTTATGTATTTTAAATAACAATAAAAATGGTTTTGAAGGTAACGGCCAAATAGCGTTTTGACACATAAACAAGGATGGAAGATAACCTTAAATAGTAAGAAAGTATTTTAGGTTTCGAACATTTAAACCAACTAATTATAAATGGGGTTTGTACAAAAGACAAGGAATAATGGGGAAGAATGGAGGTACGAGAGTGAATGATTGATAAACAAATACGAGTATAAGGATGGCATGCGTATTGGACAATGGAAATGTTGGGTTAAGGATGAAGTCTCTTCGTGGATAATCGGATATCGTTCGTTTAGCAATGCGTTTGTGAGTTGTTAAAGTTTGCATTTTAGGTCTAAATATGGTCTGCAAAATACCGAATTTCTCATGGCACATATTACGAAAGTTTGGTAACATAGTGAAAACAGTTATATATAGGAAGTACCAACGGGGTATCCACCATGTTATAATCATGTTACGTCCGTTTCGTTGTTCGGTGTCATGTTACGTTCTAGGTTTTACCATACACAGTAGTACACTCTATGACTCTCATGCGCCTATCACTTTAATTCCGTGTGCACCCGCGATTATATTGATCGTCGCATAATCTGCATAGCTTGTACTAGTTGTGTATGAATTAGGGTATACATAATTTTGAAAATAAGAATGCGTATGTATAAGAATGTAGTATATAAGCACTTTATGTTTAAGTATGTAGGACCAACATGAGTGAACCCCTCGGGTTATGCCCACGTATAGGTACGTATGTATGAATACAAGTATGAATATGAGTATGCGTAAAAGTATAAGTATGAATACAAGTATGGGTATGCATATGAGTATAAGTGTGAAAATAAACGTATGATTATGAATATGGAACATAAGTAAAATAAAAAAACAATTGAGCATGAGTATGAATACAATGAATTTAGGCATATAAAATGATCAGGGAGTTCAAGTAAGTAAAGCGAAAGATGTAAATGAAATTGTCATGAGATAATGACTAAATCATGCATGAGGTTATGTACGTAAGGTTGTTTGAGCAAAATGTTGAGTTTATCAAATCAAAATAGATTGAGTTTGACTTGGAATGTAGAATCTAGTTTGTGAATGTAAAAGGATACAAGGTACCTCTTGGTTATACGTGACGTATTTTGTAATGATCGGAAATGCTACTCTTGGTTTAAAAGGATTTACATAAGTCGAAAATGGTTGGTCCTATGAAGTTTCCTTGCCCACGTGTCTTGAAATTGAAATGACGTATTGAGCGGTGTAGGAAAAGGCTTTTGAAAATAGTAAGTTCGCATCATTTTAAAAGTTCTTGCATTAAAATAAGAAATTTGAAATTTGGAGGTTCTCGTGAAAACGTTGATTCTTAAAAAGAATTTTAGCATAATGAACTTAGTGATCGTTGAGAAGGGTTTTTTAGTAAAATAATTTATTGATTTTGAAAGGAGTTTTAATAAAACGGTCTTATAATATCTATAAGATCTTACAGTATGTAAGAAAGGTTGGTTTGATTTCTGATTGAAAATGAAAGTCTCTAGTATAATGGTATACCGAGAGCGTGTTTTAGTGATTACGTTAAACATGAAATTTGTGGGCAAGATATTCATTAGACCGATTAAGTTGATGGGTAGCATTTTGTCAGATTTTTGAAAATCGGGAAACAAAACTTTTATGGTATGACTATGTATTTCGTGTATGTGGTTTATGTAAAATAGATTATGGGGTAAGATATACGTAAAACAATGAATTTTGAAATTTTCATAAGAAGGGATTTTGACAAATGAAAAACGACTTAGATATAAAACTTGATCGTGTTGTATAATGTAGTCTCTTTTGAAAGAAAATTTTGGCAACGATCACCTAGGTAAGGGAATCACCCCTAACTCGTCGGTGAGGTCGTTTTAAGAAAAGAAGGGGTGGAGTTAATCGTCAAGGTATGGAAATCACTCCTATCTCGATGATATGTCTCCATTTTGGGGCTACAAGAAATGTAAATCTAGTTGGTGACGTTTTTGAAATCATGCATGTGAATGAAGTATAGATGTATGAAAAGATTTAGTATGATGTGTGTATAAGAAAACAATCTCGAAAGAAATTTGAATTTGAAAAGTGAGGATTGCATCATATAAGGTTGATAATAGTAAAACATAGGTTTGATTAAAACTTGGATTGTTCCAAAATGGAACTTTGACTAAACCAAAGTGGTCGAAAATTCTTTCGAATTTGAGAAGCATGCTTTGGCCTAATAGGTGAGATACTCTAGCCGAAATTTTGGTTAACGGTATTCACCCTTCCAGTTACTACATGTTCCAAATCAATCGAAAATTCGAGACTCGGTGGGATTTTGAAAGTCAAGGAGTGGAACTAGTCGACAAGGTGCGGGTTTCACCCCTAATTTGACGATTTCGTACCCTAAGTGTGGTTGGTACTCGTTGGGTCAAAACTTAATTTCGATAAAATTTGAAATGGAAATTCTCCATCAAGGTGAGGATTTCACTCCTAATTTGATGGCGAATTTCGTGTAAAAAGAATAGATGGATTAAGAGTCGTTCACCAAATTGAGGGTTTCACGCCTATTTTGGTGAAGTCGTCTCGCTCGTATGATAAGAGTGTTTTCGAGTTTAGCATAATCGAGTAAAGTGCTTTAGGAAGGTGTATGTTTGAAATAATAAAACAAGTATGAGCACATTAGGTATTTCAAGAAATTAACACATAAAAAACGTTTCAAGAAATTAACATATGAATCAAGTATGGTCGAATTTGGTACTTAACTATAGACTAAGTCAAAAGCATAGCAATTTTCCTAATTCCCTATAGTTATGGCTCTCATACCAATATGTCACACCCCAACCAATGGCGGAATCATCGGAGTGGGACGAAGAAAGATTGCTCATCACACATAACGCTATTTGTGACAATAATTAAATCAAACCGTTTTCATTTCATAATTTCAAATTGTCATTACAACACATGATACACAGGTACAACATGTTCAATACAAGAAAACAACATAACAACAAGGACAAAATTTATACAGCATATTAAAACTTAAGACGTCTATATGTGTATCTAAGCATCATCGCTACTTCATAGCATCGTCATCCTCAACTTGTAACATGTTTAAAATAAAGTTCAATGCAAAAGCAAAGGAGAGTATACAAGTTTTGTGTAGTAGCATATAAATATAAAAACGATAATGAACAATCCACATGGCAAACCTAGTTATCAAGATTAACGTATAAACTAGCATGCGATTTACAAGTCAACCCTCTGTTTACGCAAGTATGAATGAATGATTAACTTAACATGACCTCAAGAATATGGGCGGTGTGTTACTCCTATAGCGCTATACATGTTAAGTGGAGGCTCGTACGAAGCTAATGACAAGTTCATCACATAAGAATCACCCAGAAAACACGAATCAAGCATAACAAACAGTAAGCATGTATTGGATTGTTTGTTTAGATATTTGCATAAGAATATGTATACTAAGTGTGTTTTGTACATGAAAACATGTTACACCCAAAAGTGTGAAGACGGTAAAATGGGTCGAGTATACTCACAATATTGCATATTCTTTCCGATTATCCAAGCGTGATGAGGTTGTCGAGATTAGAAGGATGAATGTGTTCGATTAGGAGTTTTAAAGGATGATTATATTCGGGTTTGAGGATCTAAATACAAAAGTATAAATACGATAAAATAATCACCTAGCACATAATACTTGTTTGACACTATGAAACCCCAAGGGTTTGAATGTTTTCACGGGTTAAAATACCCATCAGAATCATAACAAGTTATTAAGATCTTTAGATGATGTAACTTAACATTTCAACAAATGACCACTAGGTCATCATCAAGAGTTCGATTACTTGAATATTATATAGGTTATATAGTAGGTATCATAATAACAAGAATGTCATATAAGTCTAGCATGAGGTAGGAAGATAAATCTTCCATTTAAGAATCTCTTTGGTATTCATATAAGTCATGCATGAGGTAGGAATATGAATCTTCCATTTAGGTACCTCTTTGGTATTCACCACTACACATGTTGGCATAGACAACAAGGAGGGTCATGAATATACATTAAGGAATGAGCATATCATCTAACTAAGAAAACATCAAGTGATGTGTGGATTGAAGGTATGATAGCCCAAGCTATCCAAATAATCACACGACTTCAAGTGTAGGACTTGTTAATCACTTGTAGGTCAAAACCTTATCAAAACAGAATGTTTATGAGGATTAAACCTCTGGATTTACATGTTACAACCTTGTTTTTAAGCACACATAATCATAGTCTTTATTAGTGGCATAAGGACATAGGAATATATGAAGAAAACATGAGTTTTCTTCCAAAACATGAAGATAACAATGAGCAGAATTTAGGTGCATTTGGACCTAAAAAATGGTGAGGCTTCACCTTAGTTTGCCCAAGAAAACTTGTGAGAACCTTCCTAGAGGTTATCCAAGTGTTGTAGAAGAAGAAACAAGAAACAAATTGAAGTAGAAGTGAGTTAAAACTCACTTTTTATGGCTGGAACTTTAAAAAACGTGGCTGAAACTCAGCTGAGTTTGGGAGAGTTTTTGAAGTGTTTGGAGGCTTGTAAAAGTGGAATAAGGAGTGGGGAAGTGTTTATTATTTAGGGAAGGGATTGGGGTTTCAATAGGTTGGGCTTTGGAAGTGTTTAGAAGGGGTTAAACCTTGAAACAAGCCCACAAAACCCAACCATATGGGGCTGAATTTTGCTGATTTGGGGCAGCCAAATTTCTTTATTATCTTTTTTAAAACATTATAATAAATAATTTTGTTAATTAAGTTGTGTAATAATATGCAACAATGTTTCCCCTAACTTGTAACAAGGTATAATATGAAATAAAACATGATTTAACTAGGTAAAAAGTATGATGTATAAGTATGTAACATGTTTGTAAGTGACAAGTATAGGTCACATATTAGATGATTAATCTTTGTGTAATAAAGCATATTATTAGGGGTTTTTAAGTATCAACAATATAAGGACAAGTATGGACATGTATGGTTAAGTATATGCATCGTAAATAAGTATCGTATGCGTATGAATTACGAATAAGGATTCGAACGTATGAGCATGTATGAATTTAGAGAAATACAAATTTTTATTTATGATCCAAGTCTCGGATTTTACAACGTTTACAACAAAAAGACGATTACAAGAATACAAGATTTCCAAAGATAGAAATACAAACAAGGCTCTCTAATTATGGAAAGTACGAGGAAGCAGGGCATTACAACCAGTAATATTTATTAAATTCTAACTTTCTTTTTCACATAAGGCGGTTACAACATGATTTGGTTCTATAGGATTGCTAACAGGTTTGCACCCTGTCATTCCATATTCAGCAAGTAACTCTAGGCAATATTTTCTTTGAGATAAACAAAGTCCCTTATTAACTTTAAGAACCTCATTGCCCAAGAAATATTTTAGGATGTCTAAATCTTTAATTAAGAACTTGGATTGAAAAAATTGTCTAACATGTAACATTTATTCTTCATTATTTCCAATGATGACTATATTGTCAACATAAACAAGCAACACAACAAACACAGACCCACAAGTTTTAACAAACATAGAATGATCACATTTTCTTTGAGTAAAAATCTAACTAAAAAAAACACTTAATAGTTTTTCATTCCACATTCTAGGAGCTTGTTTTAAGCCATACAAAGATTTGTTTAATTTACAAACTCTTGAAAAATAACCTTTAGGCAGTTCATATATACATCCTCAGCTAAATCACCAAATAAAAAGCATTATTAATGTCAAGTTGATATATAGACCAATTATTTTTAACAGCAAGTGCGAGAACAAACCTAATAGTGATCATTTTCACAATAGGAGAGGAAGTCTCATCAAAATCTATGCCTTCTCCCTGAGTATACCCTTTGGCAAATAACCTTGTCTTATCCCTTTCTATTTTACGATTAGATTTATATTATATTTTATATACCCACTTACAACCAATTGGTTTTCGCCCAGCATGCAAATCAACTAAATCCCAGGTTTTATTTCAATTTAGAGCTTCTATTTCATCGTTCATAGCATTAATCTAGTTAGGATCATTACAAGCTTCAAAGAAAAACTTAGGTTCTATTGACTTGTTCAGACCAGAAACAAAGCAAAAATTATCATATGACAAGTTAGAATAATTAACTACTCTTTCTAGAATTTCACTTCTATTACAAAATCACTCAGACTTTTAGGCAATACAGAAGACCAAGTGGACCTTCTAACATTAGCAGGAACATAAGGTGAATGGGTTCCTTTAGACAGGCTATCACTTTCAACATCTAATTGCTCAGGCTCAGCCCTATCAAGTCCAAGTTCAGACGTACTAGGTTACTGATTTTCAGCCACTCTTATAGCAGCCTCAGAAACCTTACCAGAGTGCTGAGGCCCATGACCACTAGAATCTTTAGTTTGATCAACCCCCTTCTCATTATTGGGATCACCTATTCCCTTAGAGTATACAGATTCACCTTGCTCATATAAGTAAAAAAAAGTTAATGTATTAATATTTTCAAGCAAACCAGCATCAAAAGAATTTAAACTCTTATTTTCTTTAAAAGGAAATATTGTTTCATAAAACCTAACGTCTCTGGAATAGAATACACTTTTCTGTTCTAGATCCCAATGTTTATATCCCTTTTTTTCATGAGAATATCCAATGAAAACACATTTATTAGCATGACTTGAAAACTTATCTGTGTTATTAAGTACATTACTAAAACAAAGTGACCAAAACACTTTAAGGTGATCTAAAGAGGGTTTAAAACCAATAATAAGCTCATAAGGAGTCCTACCATTAAGAACAGATGAAAGAGTCCTGTTAATTATATACACAGCAGTTAGAACACAATCAGACTAGAATTTCAAAGGAACACTTCCTTGAAATAATAAAGCTCTTGCAATATTCAACAAATGCCTATGTTTCCTCTCAACAATGCCATTTTGTTAAGGGGTATAAGAGCATTCACATCAATTCCATCATTTTTCACCCTAAATTACACTAAAAACACTACATCTTCTCTCTCATTTTCAATTAAATAATATTCTTTTATACCTTTATTATTACATTTTCTCTCCCCTCTACTCACAATCACTTTCAAAATATATTAAAAAATTATAGGGGGTGAACAGTGCCCCCTCAAATATACAACAGTAACATTTTCTCTCTCCTCCACTCACAACCACTTTTTATACTCTTTATATTATAAAAATTCACTCACAGATTTTAGTGGGTTGGATGTGAATGCTCTAAGCACTAGTTGTTTGATGGACTATCCCCTTTTTAGCACATTATTTGCAAACAAAGCTCTGATACCATGTCAAAACACATGGATCTAAAGAACAAACTCTATTATTACTAAAACAATTACCAAAACTGGAACAACAAAGATCTATACAACTCTCACACTCTCCTTACAAGCGAATCTTCAACTAGAAGATCTGCAACACTCTTCAAACAATAGATCTAAACTCACAAACAAGATCTTGAAGAACAATGATGAAATCAGATCAAAAGAGTAAACCCTCAGATCAAAAGAGTAAACCCTAAGCGAGAAAACAGAGAGAAATTGTAACAACTTTCTTAACTCGATAATGCAGATCACAACAGACAATAGCATTTATATAGCCAAGAGACATCCGGATAACCATGTTATGTAACCGACCCGCAACAGCTCCTTTCTTTAACAGCAACAGCCAAAGCCCAGAGCCTATGTGATGCACCTTTAAGCCCAATCCAGTGATCCATTGATGAAATCTAGTCCATGTAACAAAATAATAAAAGTGAATTAGAGAATTAGAGAAACCTTATATCAGTAGTATTTAATATCTAATAATATGTAATTATGTAATTACATATTTTAACAATTAAAGTCTTGCCATATACGTACCCGGCCACTAGACGGATATAAAATATTTAATAATTGATGGTGAAAATAAAACAATTCGAACATAAGAGAGCTATGTTACATATTGTGTTTATTAATCTCCCTCCCCCCTCCCCTCTATATCGTCCATAATTTATAACTGATGGTGAAAATGGTTGATTTATTTTACCTTCTATGTGTTATTTGGTAGTCTTTATTAATGTGTACATCACACAAATGTGTTTCTTTTTCATAGACAATATTTGTTTTCAGTACTACAAAAGTAAAACAAACTTATTGGAATATGTGGTCTTAAAAATTTACCCCTTGTAATAGGTTTGAGAATTAGGATGAACGCTCACAAACTTTATTGTTTTACTCTTCCTGTATAATGTTGGTCATCATTACAAAATAAAACTTTTGTATTATTATGAATTATTAGAGAAAGTGGCAGACATAGACCCCACCAGTTTTGTTTTATTTCTTTTTCTTTTCTATATAACGAATGTAATAGATTCGATAGAATGAGCAATGGTGAAAAGGTGAGAGGAATATAGAGAAAGATATATTGAGAAAGTTTTAATCTCAAATATCTTTGTTTTATAACACGTTATCAGCACGAGGGTTCTCTACCAAGCAAATCAACAAAAGCAAAGGAGCTGTTACCATACTCAATGTAAGAATTTCATACATTTAAATACATACATATATGTACATATATATATATATAGGTTGAAAGCCTAAGGGTGCACCAGTGGATTGTAAAACCATACACCTTTAGGATGATCTTTTAGATCCCGTTTCTCCTTTATATATATATGTATATTTATAATATAGTTCTTTGATAAATAAAAATGAGTACAGGGTACCTATTGCCATGGGAATATAATAATAATGGGACTACTAACCATCTAACATTTATTTATGAATTTAACATTTATACATCTAACGTTTATTTACGCATCTAACATTCATTTATGCAAGCTAACATTTATTTATGCAACTAACATTTTAATTATGTGTATTATTATATTTTATCTCATTTTAATAAGTATGTAATCCTAATATTTATATATTTGTATTTAGTAACAAAAGGCAAGCATCGCGAAACTTGAATTTCCAGCATTGAATATCTCCGGAGAAAATTATATGACTTGGACAACAAATGTCAAAAGACACCTAAAAGTAATGGGTGTAATAGAAGTCATAAATGAAGAGAATAATTGTTCGGATCAGGAAAAGGCCAAAGCTGATGTGTTTATTCATAAACACATTGATAATTTACTACAACATGAATATATTCTGATAATCCATATGAATTATGAACGGATTTGAAGAACATATTTGATAATCAAAAGGAAGTTTTACTTCCTACAGCTAAAAATGAATGGAACAATCTGAGGTTCCAAGATTTTACAAAAGTAAATGAATACACATCTGCTTTATTTAAAATATGCTCAAAATTAGAGTTTTGTGGGCATCCTGTTACTGAGGAAGAAAAATTGGAGAAAACTTACTCCACATTTCATGCATCACATAAAAGTTTAGCACAACAATATCGATTGTTGAGATTTTACAGATACTCTGATTTGAATGCACATATCCTCGTAGCAGAACATCATAACATACTTCTAATGAAAAATCATGAAGCCTGTCCCACAGGATCATTAACTATACCTGAATCAAATGTTGTTAATAATTATCAAAATAAAAGGGAACAAGGCCGTGGGTGAGGCCAAGGACGAGGCCGTGGCCGCGATCATGGGTATTTTGGTAAAGGTCATTATAATGGTCACAACCATACTTTCAAAGGTAATAAAAATTACCGAGGTCATGGACGCGGTCGTGGCCGTGGCCGAAATCAAAGAACTACAAATTATCATGCTCCACAAGATAATACTTCCAATTTTCATAATCAAAGGAAAGAAGCCGGTGTGTCCGAAAAAATGATAATTCTTGTTATAGATGTGGAAGTATAAATCACTGGTCAAAAACTTGTAGAACAGATCCACATCTATGTGAGCTTTACAAAGCCTCTCTTAAAGGAAAAGAGAAGGAAGTAAACTATTTGGATAAATTCGATAAAAATGTTGAGCTAAACGCCGCGGATTTTGATGAAGACATTTAAACAAAATGTTGCTTGATCTCAATGATTTTATGTAACAATTAAATGTGTATTTTTATTATGTCTTTCTTTCATATAATGTTTTTTAATAAAGTTATTATTAATAATTATAATATGTTAATCATACTCTTATTATTTTTCTTTTTATAATTGTAAGATTAAAATGGATATCATTGAAGCTCAAGATCGAATGAATGAAACGAATATTTGTATAGCGGATAGTGGAGCCACACACACTATATTTAAATCTAAAAAATATTTTTATGAATTGAAACCAACAAGGGGAACTGTCAATACAATATCAGGTCCTAAGAACTTGATAGAAGGAGTGGGAAAAGCTAATATAGCACTACCAAATGGAACAACACTTGAAATAGAAAATGCTTTATTTTCCCCCAAATCAACAAGAAATTTGTTAAGTTTCAAAAACATATATCATAATGGATATGATACTCAGTCAAAGACTGTTGATAATGAAAAATATTTGTATATCATGAGCAAAGATCAGATATTGGAAAAACTGCCAATGTTTCAATCTGGATACATATATTGATGTGCCTCAAGCACATATGGCAGTAAAAGAAAATTTTTGTGATCCTGAAACATTTAACTTATAGCATGACATATTAGGCCATCCAGGATCTACAATGATTAAAAGAGTGATTGAAAATACTCATGGACATCCATTGAAGTATAAAAAGATCCCAAAATCTGATAAAATTCCATTATGTGTATCTTGTTCTCTGAGAAAATTAATTACAAGACCTTCGCTTGTAAAAGTTGAAAAGGAAATTCCAATGTTCCTTGAAAGAATTTAAGGAGATATATGTGGACCAATCCATCCACCATGTGGACCATTTAGATACTTCATGGTTCTAATAGATGCATCAAGTAGATGGTCTCATGTGTCTTTGTTATCAACTCGCAATATGGCTTTTGCAAAATTTCTTGCACAAATTATTAAATTGCGAACACATTTCCCAGATCATACTATTAAAAGGGTGAGACTCGACAATGCTGGTGAATTTACATCACATGCTTTTAATGATTATTGCATGTCGGTAGGAATTATTGTTGAGCACCCTGTTGCTCATGTGCACACACAAAATGGTTTAGCTGAATCATTAATTAAACATCTACAACTAATAGCTCGACCATTAATAATGAGGACAAAACTTCCTGTATCCGTTTGGGGTCATGCAATCTTACATGCTGAATCATTAATTCGCATAAGACCAAGTGCAAATCATGAATACTCTCCCCAACAAATTGCATCTGGCCAACAGCCAAATATTTCCCATATTAGAATTTTTGGATGTGCAGTTTATGTCCCAATTGCACCACCACAACGCACAAAAATGGGACCTCAAAGAAGATTGGGAATATATGTTGGATATGATTCACCTTCTATAATAAGATATCTTGAACCTTTAACAGGTGATGTCTTTACAGCACAGTTTGCTGATTGTAAATTTAATGAAACAACTTTCCCTGTATTAGGGGGGGGGGGGAAGAATAAAGATAAAAATAAGGAAAAGGATGTCACATGGTGTGAACCTTCATTATTATATCTGGATCCAAGAACTAAACAATGTGAGACAGAGGTTCAAAAGATAATACACTTGCAAGAAATTGCAAATCAATTGCTTAATGCATTTACTGATATAAACAGGGTTACTAAATCTCATATACCAGCTGCTAATGCTCTAGCTCGAGTTGAGATCCCTAATAAGGCAATAGATAATAACATGACTCATGAGTCTCAGAAACGTTTAAAACGTGGAAGGCCAATTGGTTCGAAGGATAAAAATCCTCGAAAAAGAAAAGCGCTTATAAATGAAATTGACCAAAAAGATAAAAATCTTGATCAAGTGGTAAATACCGAAACCTCTCATGAGGAAGATGTTGATGATACTAACAAAGAGATATCAATCAACTATGGTCATACACATATAATATGGAACCGAGATGAGATGGAAAATATGGATGAAATATTTTCATATTCGGTTGCCAGAGAGATTATGAGCGGGGATGATGCTCCTGAACCAAAGTCTGTCAATGATTGTAAAAATAGACATGACTGGGGAAAATGGAAAGATGCTATGCAAGCTGAATTAAATTCATTAAACAAACGAAAGGTTTTTGGGCCTATTGTTATCACACCTAAGGCAATAAAGCCTGTAGGGTATAAATGGGTTTTCGTACGGAAACGAAATAAGAAAAATGAGATTACAAGGTATAAAGCGAGACTTGTATCTCAAGGTTTTTCGCAAAGGCCAGGGATTGACTATGAAGAAACATATTCTCCCGTGATGGACACGATAACCTTTCGATACTTAATCAGCTTAGCAATATCTAAAAAGTTAGAAATGCATCTTATGGATGTTGTTACAGCTTACTTATATGGATCACTTGATAGTGACATATATATGAAAATTCTTGAAGGATTTAAACTCCTGAAGCGTTAAGTTCAAAACCCAAAGAAATGTATTCGATCAAATTACAAAGGTCTTTATATGGGTTGAAACAATCTGGGAGGATGTGGTACAGTCGTTTGAGCGATTACTTGATAAGTAAAGGTTATACAAATAATCTTATCTGTCCATGTGTCTTTATTAAGAAGATAACGTCAGGATATGTGATCATAGCTGTATATGTTGATGATCTAAATATAATTGGGACTCAAAAGGAAATTCATGAAGCAGTTATTCTTTTAAAGAAAGAATTTGAAATGAAAGACCTTGGAAAAACCAAAATATCGTCTTGGTTTACAAATTGAACATATGAACAATGGAATACTTGTTCATCAGATGGATTATACTGAAAAGCTATTGAAACGTTTCAATATGGACAAGGCAAATCCTTTGAGCACCCCAATGGTCGTTAGATCACTTAATGTTGAAAATGATCATTTTCGTCCTTGTGAGGACAACGAAGAAGTTCTTGGTCCAGAGACACCATACCTTAGTGCAATTGGAGCACTTATGTATCTTACTAACTGTACGAGACCTGACATTTCTTTTGCAGTTAATTTGTTAGCAAGATTTAGTTCAGCTCCCACTAAAAGACACTGGAATGGGATTAAACATATTTTTCGATATCTTCGAGGTACTGTTGATTTAGGCTTGTTTTATCCTAACGATTCAAAAGAAGGGTTAGTTGGTTATGCAGATGCAGGTTATTTATCTGATCCCCATAACGCAAAATCTCAAACTGGATACATATTCAAGACTGGAGGAACTGCAATTTCATGGCGTTCTCAGAAACAAACACTCGTTGCAACATCTTCAAATCATGCCGAAGTCATTGCACTACATGAAGCTTCAAGAGAATGTGTATGGTTAAGATCTATGACACAACACATACTAACATCTTGTGGACTAGAGAAAAACATAAATCCAACTCCAATCTATGAAGATAATGCAGCTTGTGTCACGCAAATGAAGGAATGGTATATCAAAAGTGATAGAACAAAGCATATACCACCAAGATTCTTTGAATATACTCGAGACCTTATTAAAGACAATCAAGTCGAGATGAGATATGTCCAATCCAGCAACAATTCAGCCGATCTTTTCACAAAAGCACTACCTACAGCAACTTTCAGGAAACACGTTCATGATATTGGGATGCGACATGTACGGAAAATGTGATAATCCACACATGACATTTTGAGGGGGAGCATTATACACGTTGCACATTTTTTTTCCTTAGCTATGGTTTTATCCCACCGGGTTTTTCTTAGCAAGGTTTTTAATGAGCCAACATATCTGATCCACTGTGTATAATGCAAGTTGCACTCTTTTTCCCTTAGCTATGGTTTTGTCCCACTGGGTTTTCCTAGTAAGGTTTTTAACGAGGCAGTATTTCAAAGCTAAGCACCAAAACGGAAGTACAACATAAAACAAAGAGCTAATGATTTATTCATCAAATAAATAAATGGGCATATGTCTGAGGGGGAGTATTATGAATTATTAGAGAAAGTGGCAGACATAGACCCCACCAGTTTTGTTTTATTTCTTTTTCTTTTCTATATAACGAATGTAATAGATTTGATAGAATGAGCAATGGTGAAAAGGTGAAAGGGATATAGAGAAAGATATATTGAGAAAGTTTTAATCTCAAATCTCTTTGTTTTATAACATGTATACTTTTATAGTTGTACTAAGAAACATTTTCATATTATTTTTTTAGAGAGAATCTTAGACTTTTATCTTGAAAAACTTATCGGGTTGGTGGATATAGTGAAATATTAAAGAATTACAAAATGTGATGGTTCAGCTATCTTATTTGAAATGGGCTTGGTGAAGATTTACCATAAAAGAATTACAAGAAATGTAATAACCCAATTATCTTATTTGAAATGGGCTTAATAAATCATATTAGGCTCAAACACTTATCTTATATGAAATAGGCTTGATAAAGATAGACGTATAATGATAGGGTATTGTTTTAAAGTGAACACTAGTGTATTTGTGAACTGAATGAACAAATCCTGCCTATTGATTTACATCAACAAATTGTAAAATACACTAGTATATTTTCATCATGAAATCATAACCATTGATTTACCCTTGTGTATTGATAATCAAGGGCTAGGATTAGTTCACTAGTGTTCACTATCAAAGGGGTTGTTCACAAATGAAAATAATCCTATATATACCATAAAAGAATTACAAAAATAGAATAGTTCAATTATCTTATTTGAAATGGGCTTGAAAATTCATACAGGGCTCAAATATTTCACATCAACTTTTTTCGTTAATTATTTTTCGGTCAAGTAAAACATGTTACAACGCAAAAATGGAACTTTTGTAATGTTAATTTTCATTTTTAATTCATCTCTTTGTAAGAGTTGTGATTAAATTAACACGTTCAATGGCAATCAAAACCCAAATGAGTTATTTTGGGTTATTTCGAGTAATTTTAGAAATAGAGATAAGTCTTAGTGGGCCATGAAATAATAATGGATGAGTCAGGATGGGCTTTTAGATATCAATTTAAAATGTGTGATGGGTCAGGATGGGTAAGTGGGTAACCCTAACCACATATCTAAGGTATGAATGGATAAAAATGAAGAAAATCAGATATATGTTAAGGTGCAAACAAACAAATCAAGAAAAAAAATGACATAATTCAAACAGAAAGAAAGGGATTACGGAACAAATATGAAAATATAAATGAAAAGCAATAAAAGCTTACTCTGTAGTTGATGAATGTTTGAGGTAAAGAATGGAATGGGGGAAATGGAGTAATCAAGAAAAGCCCGCGAAATATGTATTAGCAAACGAGATTGACGCAATCGAAATTAATGTTAGCAAACGAGATTGGTCATTTATTATAGTTTTGGTAGATTGGTTATTTATTAGAAGTGCTTTAGTCTTCCTCCTTTCCAGGAGTGTTTGTTGGCCACTATGTCTATTTATATTGTTTGTTTTTCCTCTAGTTGGCAATCAATGAAAATGAGAATCATTTCAATATTTATCATGGTATCAGAGCACCATAAACAATAACCTAATTTTTTTTTCTCTTGCTCCTCATGGCTGACGGTGAAAAAACTCCCACCGGCAACCAAAACTCAACTGAAAAAACAACCCTTCATCCAGCATACACCATAACCAACATCACCAATAAAATCCGAACCCTCGATGGTAAGAAAGTAACATATTCGGCCTGGGTCAAGCTCTTCAAACTTCATGTTCGCGCCTACAAAGTTCTTCACCATATCGACGGCACCGACCCACCCGATGAATCCGATCCGAAATTCTCTGCATGGTCCGAACTAGATGCCCTCATATTACAATGGATCTACAGCACTTTGTCGGACGACTTGTTGTCTCGAGTACTCGACACCGATCTCACGGCTAGAGACGCATGGGTTAAAATCCAAGAAATATTTATCAATAACAAACAGGCTCGGGCGGTGACTCTCGAAACAAAGCTCACCAACACCACACTACAATCATGCTCCTCCTTTGATGACTACTGTCAAACCTTGAAAGATATTGCTGAGCAGCTCAGTGATGTCGACCAACCGGTTACCGAAAGTCGTCTTGTCATACAAATGGTACGTGGTCTTCCCATTGAGTTTGATACAATTGCAGCCATTATTAATCGTGAAAAACCAAAGTGGGAGATTGCTCGAAGCATGATTGAAGACGAACAATCTCGCCAAGCGGCCCGGTCTAATCCTACACGTGACACGGTTCTCCTACATTCCACGAATCCCACTTCGGCACCCACACAAAACGACTCAGGCCGTTCTCCCTATCCCAACGGATACCGTGGACGCAACTATGACCCTGCCAAAGCCGCTCGTGGACGTGGTTATACCGCTCGGGGTGGCTGCCAAGGCACCAACACCCGTAATCCATCCTCTCCTGCTGGACGTGGAACTTGGGGACTTAACTACCAACACCATCAGAACCTACCAACCCAACATAACCCGCACCAAACCCATCCCTCTTCACAGCCCAACTGGATAAACTCTAGTGGTCATCCATCTTGGACACCACCACCCACACCATACCCATCCAATCCAGCCCAGTTCACTCCTCAGCCATCCTACCCACAACAACAACAACAGGCCCATGTCGCTCACCAACAACCTCTGGGTCCTCCGGGTTTTGAACCTCAGCCGGGTAATGCTCTATGCCCGTCTGACATCGGGGTGGCGCTCTCCCACATCAGCCTCAACTATCATGATCCGCAATGGAACATGGACTCCGGAGCCTCATCCCACATCACATCGAATGCAGGTACAATTTTAACTCCTTCTTTATTACCTCAAAGCCCTATTTTTGTCGGTAATGGTCAGCGTCTACCTGTTACGGGTTCCGGTAATGGCTTATACACCCTTCCAAACAAAACTTACAAACTAAACAATATCGTTCACTCACCCTCTGTCATAAAAAATCTTTTATCTGTTCGTAAATTCACTACTGATAATCAAGTTTCCATTGAGTTTGACCCTTTTGGTTTTTCCTTGAAGGACCTCAAGGATGGACGCCTCCTTTCCCGCCACAACAGTAGTGGAGATCTCTACCCGTTCACCACGCCGGAGTTTACATTCCTTTCCGCCGCCACTCATCCTCCTTGGCATGATCGTCTAGGGCATCCCGCAGTGGCCGTGCTTCAGCATCTTTCTCGCACTTCTCATATTTCTTGCAATAAAAATGTTTATTCATCCTTTTGCTCTTCGTGTCAATTGTCAAACAGCAAACGTTTACCTTTTTTGGATTCTGTTTCTCGTACTTTTAAACCATTTGATATAGTGCATTGCGATTTGTGGACTTCACCAATTGTTAGTAATTCTGGCTATAAATACTATATGGTGCTCATTGATAACTATACAAATTATGTGTGGGTCTACCCACTTAAATACAAATCCGACACATTTCACACTTTCACCAAATTCCACAAACTCATCCAAACTCAATTTTCTCTTCCCATAAAAAACTTTCAATGTGATTTAGGAGGTGAATTTGATAACAATAACTTCAAAGCTTTCGCTGACCAAAACGGCCTCCTTTTTCGATTTGCATGCCCTCAAACGTCCCAACAAAATGGGTAGGGCTGAGCATTTGACAGGAACCGGACCGACCCGAGATTTAACCGACCCGACCCGATAACCGATGTCAGCCTAAAATTGGAACCGAATCTTGTACCCTATATGATAACCGGGTATCGGTTCTTACATTGATCGGTCTTCTCGGTTCCTAGGTACTACCCGAACCCGATACTCACTGCTGATAAAGTTTCCATATCTGATCAAATTCCAGCTGATTACATGAACCTGTTATACAAAATCCTCTTGGATGTTTATGATGAACTTCCAACTAATTACATGATTCTCGGTTCCAAGGTAATCCTCTTGATTTCGATTTTCGTATGAAATTGTTTTGATTGTTATGAAATGGATGTATTATTTTGATTGTTATGATATTGATCTTTAACATTTGATCGAATATGAAATTGATTGTTTGGTTATGCTTCATTGAAATAGTCTTGTATCTAAGGTTGAACTTTATGTACACCACGTGTTCGATAAAATGTCGAAGTGAAGTACTGCAAGTGATCACATGAAGTTTGCGAAAGGAAATCTAGTAGAAGTTTATAGAAGAATGTGTATGATCTGTGTTGGAAATATTCAGCTCTGAATCTGGTTTTTTGGTCTCTAATTATAAGAAAATTAACATCAGAATTAATTTTACTCTGGACATTTAAAAGTTAGATGGCAATATGAAGTAGTAGTAGTAATTAGTTTAGCTAGCTCGAACATTTCCTTTTGTCACAATGTGTTTTTGAGTTATGAAGTTATGGAATAATTCAAGCATTAGAAGTGAGGATTATGCTAGAATTTTCAATATCGAATATACTGATGAAAATTAGTACAATTCATTTTCCAGGAAATTTCCAAGTTCGACTAAATTCTCGAATGAAAGTTTCTAATTTTATAGTTGGGCGTTAGAAATAATTCAAGCTCCTAAGTTACGCTTCTTTGGAATATTGGTATGACTGAATGAGGATTGATGATAACTTATGTTGCTGGAAGAATAAAACCAATCACTAACAGGCCAAAGCCCAGTCGGATATTTCCAATTCTTTATTACAAATCGGTCCAGGTAAGTTGAACTCGGGTTTTTCCTTTTGTGGATCGGAACCGACCCGATACCCGACTTATCAGAAATATGGGAACCGACTAACTACCCTATATGATATATCTCGGGTCGGGTTCGGGTTTTTATAGGGTCGGTTCTCGGTTATTTTCGGTCCGACCCTATTTATGCTCACCCCTAAAAATGGGCGTTCTGAACGCATGATCCGTCGTATAAACGAAGTCATTCGTGCCCTACTTGTCCGTGCTCACCTACCACCACAATTTTGGGTTGAAGCACTTCATACCACTGCCTATCTTCACAACATCTTACCCATACAACGCCTAAATTACCAAACACCCGCCTTTGCACTTTATCTTCGACATCCTACCTACAACCATATCCGCACTTTCGGATGTGCTTGCTACCCAAACATGACCGCTACCTCACCAAATAAACTCTTACCTAGATCCGCACGATGTGTATTTCTTGGATACCCATCCGACTTTCGCGGGTATCGGTGTTACAATCCCATCACGGGTCGTGTTCATCTTTCACGTCATGTTATATTTGATGAAAACACCTACCCATTTCTTGACCTATCACCCAACTCATCCTACACATTTCTTGACGACCCCACCCCTCTAATACCTCATTTTTTCCCCACTTCCTATCCTTCTGTTGACAACTCTACCCAATCCTACAACACAAATCAGCCTTCTAACACTCCTCCTAACCAACCACACTCCCCTCTAGATACCGCAACCAATTCTCAACACACCTCCCCCCAACCCAACCAACCAGAAGACCCACCAGTTGACACGACATCGGCTCAACCCACTCCCACTCCACCTCCGAATGTCCAAACCGAAGCACCTACGGCTGGATCACCTACACCTCTGCCCACCAATGCACACAATATGCAAACACGGTCCAAAGCTGGCGTTCACAAACCCAACCCCCGTTACAATCTTGCTACCCATTCCAACATTTCGCCAATCCCTACCTCCCCTACCAAAGCCTTATCGGACCCTAACTGGCTTCGCGCCATGAATGATGAATTTAATGCTTTGCAGGTTAATAATACATGGGAGTTAGTACCTAGACCCCTTGATAATCCGATTATAAGATCAATGTGGCTTTTTCGCCATAAACTAAAAGCGTATGGCACCTTGGAGCGCTACAAAGCACGACTTGTTTGTAATGGAAAATCTCAAACTATTGGCATAGATTGCACCGACACCTTCAGCCCGGTTGTCAAACCCGCTACAATCCGAACCGTGTTATCTTTAGCGGTCTCCCGATCATGGCCGATACATCAATTGGATGTAAAAAATGTTTTCCTTCATGGTAATCTGCAGGAAACGGTATACATGCATCAACCAGCCGGATTTGTCGACCCAAATTATCCGCACCATGTTTGTCGGCTCAAAAAATCGCTATACGGCCTGAAACAAGCACCGTGAGCCTGGTACACTCGGTTCTCTACATTCATCACTTCATTGGGATTTCGAAATAGCACATGCGACACATCATTGTTTATTTATCAACATGGTCACCACCATGCTTACCTTTTATTGTATGTGGACGATATAGTGCTAACAGCAAGTCATCCCGATCTTTTGCAACAATTCATTGGTCGGTTATTAGCTGAATTTGCGATGTCCGACTTGGGGTCTCTTCACCACTTTCTCGGCATTACCGTCACTCGTGATCATCACTCACTCTTCCTAGCTCAGACTCAATATGCTAGAGATATACTTCATCGTGCCAACATGACCGCTTGCAAACCTTGTCACACGCCAGTGGATACCAACTCCAAGCTCAGCGCTTCGGACGGGAACCTGTTACAAGATGGCACGTTATATCGAAGTCTTGCCGGTGCTCTTCAATACCTAACCATCACTCGGCCGGACCTATCTTATGCGGTTCAACAAATTTGCCTATTCATGCATGCTCCACGTGACACCCACTTTGCCTTCATGAAACGGGTCCTTCGATACATTCATGGCACCATCGATCTGGGTTTACGTATTTCGGCCTCCACAAATAACTCTTTGGTTGCATACTCGGATGCCGATTGGGGAGGATGCCCCGACACACGCCGCTCGACCTCGGGCTATTGCATCTATCTTGGCGAAAATCTTATATCATGGTCCTCCAAGCGTCAAGCATCTATATCTCGGTCTAGTGCGGAAGCTGAGTACAGGGGGGTGGCAAATGCAGTCGCCGAAGCTACATGGATTCGGAATCTTCTTCTTGAGTTGGGCACCCCAACTCTCAAGGCCACAGTAATCTTTTGCGACAATATTTCGGCAGTATACTTATCAGAAAATCCTGTTCAGCATCAACGTACAAAGCATGTAGAGATGGATATTCATTTCGTTCGTGAAAAGGTACAACTTGGCCAAATTCGAGTGCTTCACATTCCGTCTCCACAACAATACGCTGACATCTTTACAAAGGGATTACTAAGATACTTGTTTGAAACGTTTAGATCTAGCTTGAACGTCACTACCTATCAACGCTCAAGCTGAGGGGGAATATTAGCAAACAAGATTGACGCAATCGAAATTAATGTTAGCAAACGAGATTGGTCATTTATTATAGTTTTGGTAGATTGGTTATTTATTAGAAGTGCTTTAGTCTTCCTCCTTTTCAGGAGTGTTTGTTGGCCACTATGTCTATTTATATTGTTTGTTTTTCCTCTAGTTGGCAATCAATGAAAATGAGAATCATTTCAATATTTATCAATATGCAGTAGTTGAATAATCAAAGACTCACAGTGTCTTTGTTGTGGGTTTTGCTTTCAAATTTTAATCGACGGTTAAAGGCAATGAAAGTGGGGCCCAAAAGGGTGAGTGAGGGTGGAGTGGTGGACCCATGGGTGATGTCATACGGGGTTCCCGTGAATTTATGTTTAGATATCAATTTAAACCACATTGATGAGTCAAAGATGACTGATTAGTGGTCAACTGGTCAACGGTCGGTTTTTTTTAATGGCAAAACACTTTATATATATATATAAAGAGCCAGCAAGAAACTGGGGGACAACTACAAACGAAAGAAAAGAAACAAACAGAAAGCGGGAAATTACAACATTTCAGCGATATCAAAATCTAGCCACTTCCCCCACGACGGTGACTTGAGCTTCGAACGATTAAAGATCCAAATAAAGGCGTCTTCCTTGATATGGTCCACCGATTTAGAGACGGGAATAAAGATATCTTCAAAAGCTTTCGCATTTCTAGCAATCCATATCCTCCAAACCGTAGCTAGAGTGATAGTGTAGACCATCTTCTTCCATTTTGTATCTCCTGGCTGACTCTTAATATAGCCAATAAGCTCATCAAGGCTGCCAACATTGGCAGGGAAACTCACTCGCAGCCAAGTCAAAATATGCCACCAAATACTCTTGGCCCAAAGACACTTCGCAAAAATATGCGAAGGGTCCTCGTCATATATCCCCCACCTAGGACATAAGGCGTCAATTAACGGGACTCCCCTATGCTGCAACCCCATTTTCGAGGCAATCTTGCCGAGTAAGGCCCTCCAAACCAGAAAGTTAACCTTCGGAGGGGCCCAAGAGTTCCAACGATAATCGACAGGTTCAATGACACCCACATTGGCAGCCTCCTCGAGGTCGAGTCTGACCTGTTTGACCGAGTAGGAACCACTAGGGTCGTTGATCCATATCCAAGACTCACCATTTAGAACCGGCTTCTCTTTAATGTTAATACCAACTTTAACAAAATCCTTCTCCACCGAAATCATGTCCTTCCATGTATTAAACGTGAGCCACTGCACAACGAGCATTTTATGATGTTATATACTTGCCAGGCATTTAAATTTTTTTTTGACTTTTTAAATTTTTTTTTTGATTTATTTATATTTTTAGCCTATCATGCCCAAATCCATTTTAACAAAAACCCATCTCGACCTAAACTAACCCTAAGGACCTAATCCAAACTCATACCCATCCTAACCTATAATCCACCCATTTATTCTTGATCTATTGGGGTGATCGAGGTTTTTGTTAAAAGGTACAATTCAAACATGGTGAAATGAAATGGCGCTTTATCTGATCAAATATGATCAACATTGGTTAAACATTGCCATGACTATTCAAATATAGTTCATCACCAATGATATCTAGACTTAATATCTTTTATTCAAAGATAAATCTCGGTCTAATAAAATATTTCCGTATGTTAAAACTGTTTTTAGAGCATCCACAATAAGGCCCCTTAAAAACACCTAAAAACATGTCCAGTCAACTGCCACATCAGAAAAACACTCACCCTTCAAAAACATCAAAAACCCACCCAATAAGAAAACGCAAAAACACATAAAAACATTGCCACATCATCACCACCTTTTACATTAAAAAAATATAAGAAATATTTAAAGGTTTTTTTTTTTTAATTTATCACCCAACCCCCCACCCTTTGGCCCCACCACCTGACAAAAAGGATATCAAATATGCGTTCTTCATCAAATACACACCTCAAATACATGGGGAAAAAATGAATCCCACAATAGCAACAAATGGATGAGGTGGATAAATGGCAAAAAACATCCTAAAAAAACAAGCTATTGGGGATGGTCTTACTTTCTTTATTATCCCAAACTACCTAAAAGTTTTCCAAAATCTGTCAGTGACTCAGTTGCGTCCCCTGCTTCCCGCCCCCAGTTCCCCTCATCTTCAATTTCAATCCATCTTACTTTTTGGTCCTGCTAGTACTGATCCATGATTCTTTCTTAAATATATATACAAACTTAACCTTTATAATTATCTGTTTTTTAAGGCAGTGTTCACAATTTTAGGTGTTTGGCCTTCACTTGACAGATGAGGTATCCGATGCACTCCAACTGTTCGATGAAATGCCTGGCAAGTATATAACATCATCAAATGCTCGTTGTGAATTGGCTCACGTTTTTATGTGTTATTGATCAAGCTTTGCAACCTGAACATGGTATCTTAGTCAGTCTCAGGTATGTATGTATGTATGTATGTATGTATGTATGTATGTATGTATGTATGTATGTATGTATGTATGTATGTATGTATGTATGTATGTATGTATGTATGTATGTATGTATGTATGTATGTATGTATGTATGTATGTATGTATGTATGTATGTATGTATGTATGTATCCCTTTTAATTTATGTTATATACTTGTTGTAATCAAATTTCTTAGTGGCTATAGTTTGATTATCCATCTAGTTGTATTTCTTGATATATGCACTCACTCACTGCTGGCCTTTAATTCATTTGCTGAAGAGAATGTTGACAGTGCAATTGAAACAAAGTTTTAATTGGCTTAAAAATTTAAACAGCCCATGTGTTTTATTGTTGTATTTCTGAATTGGAAACTTGGAATGTCCTTAAATCAAACAACTACTTAGGATGTCATTACTTTTTATAACCGAACTGTTGATTCTATTTCAGTTCTTTGAAATGGAACCATTACTTGCTGTGATTCTTGTAACAACTATGACTACACATTTATTCTGTTTAAATGACCTTAAACATAATGTTTGTTTGTTTTGCTGCAATTTGAACCTGCTTGTGTAATTAAGGTTTAAAAGAGAAGATGGTTAGCAGTTTTCAGTTAGAGACTGTAACTATCAGAGCACTTCACCTGAACAATTTACATGGTATGTTTCCTAATAAAATTAGTAGATGTGTTGAACTCAGAGCCATCTAAGTCAAATTGTGAAATTGTTATCTTCTATATTTCGTTCGTGTACAACGTTCATGTCACATTATTGGTATGCAATGCAATATAGCAATCTCATCATTCGTATTTGGTTCAACTTTCATGTATACTTTATTCACAGTTTTCTCTCATTGTCTGGGGATTTGTCAAAGCAATACTTTGACGGGAGCAATACCTTATAATGGATCCATGATTCTTAAATATTGTAGGTCCGTTTGTGGATCGCCGGACAACTACGAGATCTTGTTTCGAATACCGTAACGAGTGCGGAATCCACGTTACGATACAAACCGAGCGAGAGATAAACACAACACAAAGATATACCATTTAACGGTTGTATATTGATACCGATCGAGTTTCGTTACAGAAAGATATTACAAGAAATACAATTAAACTCTCGGTTCTCTCTCTCTCTCTCTCTCTCTCTCTCTCCTCATGTTGCCTTCTGTCTTCAGTCTTGTTTATATAATACCAGGTACGACGAAACCTGAGCAGGGTCGACGTAACCTCCAATATCGACGAAACGTGGGGTGGCCCTTGACGAAATTTCAAAGTCGACGAAACCTCAAAGTTTCGTCGACATGCATGCAAAAGATATAAAGGATTCGGCCCAAAGAGTTTAGGCCCAAATGTAAAGTTGATTGGCCCAAGAAGCAATGCATGCACGTACACATGAAATATGAATTTACAGATTTGTAAAGATTAGTCAACAAGTGACATCATCATGACATCATCATGATGATGTCATGATGATGTGTAGGCGGGAATTAGTTCACGGCTCTACGTGCTTCGCGTGTCGAACTCTGGGGCGCACGACGGAGGAATGTCGCTACGTCGGGCTTGAGCCAAACCTAACCGAGCCGAACTGAACCGAGTTGAACCGAATCGAGTCGCGTCCACATAAAGTGTACCAACAAACTCCCCCTTGGACGCTACTCGTGATGGTTCGTTCTCCATGTCTTTCATGTCGGAGGATCTTCAAAGGTCTTCATGCGTCGTAAGAAGAAAGTGTATCAACAAACTCCCTTTTCATTTAGGAAGTGTGTTAACAAACTCCCCCTTAACATAAGCTCTCCCTTGAGTTATGCTCGTGAATCTTTTGATCTTCAATTCTTTAGATCCTTGTGGTGTTGATGAGTGATCAACTGCAACCCGATCATCTTGATCTTCTGATTACATCAACGTCGTGTCTTCACTTTACGGCTTGTCATCTGACACGTTCTCTTCGCCTTTAGCTGATTCTGATGTCGCATCTGCACATACAAGAAAGCTAAACACGCAATGAGAACAACCGCTTGGAATATAGTAAACATAAACAAACGACACATATAAGAGACCAACTCTCAATGAAACACCGACCGACAACAGTTTGAAAGTTTAAAAATTGATCAATTTTAATCCTTTAACTTTCAAAACTTGTTAACTTTGACTGTTTATGAAGATGCAATTGTTTTACGGCTTACAATCAGGATTTTGGGTAGGATAGACTCGAGTTCCAACATCGGTCAATCAAAAATAAACTAGAAGCAAAATCTTTTTGGCTTTTATAAAGTTTATATTAAAACACACCTAATATCTTTTTGGTATTTTTCATTTTTCAAATGTAAAGACGGAAAGCAATAAATAAATATATACAGAGATGCAGAAACTGAAAACAATAAATAAATATTTACAGACATCCTTTTTGCGAGTTTCGTGGGTAAGAGAATCATATCAGTGTACGGTCACGCCAAAACGCTCTTGTTGTTCAATTAGTTCACATTAAGATAAGCATCCTATAACAATTATCGGTATTGTTGTCCACTTAAGCTCAACTTATCAGATGTAATAATGGCGAGGGGATACGTTAAGGTATGATTTATACTTACCGACCGGTTTTCATCCACACACGACACATTCCCGTATCAAGGTATGCACGAGAGTTCATCTTACCAGTGAGTATACCGTTTATCATCTGTTTGACCGTATAAAAGAATGTGAGAAACTCACTTATTTTGATTTGAAAACAAGCCCTATGTGATAAAATCACTTATTGATGAGGAACTTGATTTTCATATGCATGAGGGCACAGGAGCAAGTCCGTGAATAGGTCAGTACAATGTACAGCAAAGATACGAACTTGTCTCCCGGATAAATGTGATATATTATCACTTATTTGTTTGGACATGTGATTGTTGATCACTTATTGAGGTCGAATGCAATATTTACACGTATGTATAGTATCATGGAAGATCTAGACTTCGTCTCCATTATTTTTCGGTAAAAGATACAACCATGATACCCAGATGATAAAACAGTATAAAAACCGAATATCTCAGAACCTCGGCAATCTCTAAAATGAAATTTCGGTACTAAGACCATATGCCAATGTGTGGTTCCCACCTGGTCTTCAGTCGATTTAAGATTTATATCACCCTGCACACTTTAAAATGATTGTGAGCCTACCTATACATCTTATATAAAGCTGCTTATCGTTTTTCATTTTGCATTCAGTTCGAAGAGGTTTCGACAGACCACTGATTTACTATCATTTTCTCTTTTTCTCGCCAGGAAACTCATTTTTGTTTTTCTATTGTTTTTGAGTTTTTGAAATTTTTTGATGTTTTTAAATTTTCAAATTTTGGATTTACTCCCCCTAAAATCAACAAACTATGATAAATTTTAAAAACACAAAGGTATTTACAAAAACGATTTCCCGATGTTGGTTAACTTATGTTTTACTTCAATTCCGTTTACCAAAATTAATTTTGAATCAGAAATGATTTATCGAATTTTGGAAAAAATGAGTTGGCACATCGGTAATCGGTGTGGACCTTAACAATGTTGATGAGTTTCATATTGAAACAATCACATGTGAGGTGATATTCGAGATCAACGTGTCTGGCCAACGAGTGCTGTACGAGATGAAATAATTCATAAAGCAGCTTAAATATCGACAAGTATAGGAGAGATTAGAAATTCAAAACCGTATCCTGCAACTGCTTCGTGCATTGCAATGAATCTGAGTGCTCTCCTAAACTGGATATCCACCCGGTGTGGACTTCAACGTCGATTTTGCAGCTACTGAGAAATCTCTTCACAGCAACAAGATCATAAACCTTTGGGTCCGGCTGGTCTTCCATATTGTACCAGCGAAGGTCTTTGACTTTCTCTTAAGAAGTAGTGTGTGGTTGTTCAATCCACGCCAAGGCATCCGCACACTAAGGTTGGTTTGTTCAACAACACATTTTCTTCAATCACACCGTGGAGAAATGTACACTGCATTGTCATTTTGTTGGATTTGAACTTCAGACGTGCTGCAGGAGCGTACATTTTGATTGAATCTATCCTGGGGACCCGATTAAAGCCTTTAACAATTAAACTTTGAAATGATTTTCATTTTGTCGAAGCTTTCAATTTCTTTCATCAGACAATCTTTGTCTCCTTTTTCTTTTTCTCTCTCCATCAAAGGCAACCACTCCTAGAAGTAATAATATCTTGGAGCTTTGATTCGCCTATCTTGTGCATGGACATTCCACTATCAAAAATCCTATGACTATCGATAGTTCCTCCTGGAACAATCTGCACACTCATTCAGAGATTAGTTGGAGAGGGGGACCCAAGCCTTCATAGACTTGGGTCATTCGTCATCATTGAGGATTGTGACTTCGATTTCCTGATGATTCTGAATAGATTGAGCTCCCCCTAAAACATTTACCGTTTTTGGTTTCCAAATTTGTTTCTGTTTTTCATGTTTAACATCCGATTTAACAGATTTTGTTTGGACAACCTTCGGTTTTAACATCTTTTCAACTTCTTTTCGTTGTTTCTTTTTCTGTTTCACTTCTCGTTGTTTAACAAGACGAGGGTCCTCTTTTGGTGAAACAGATCTTTTATGGTAACTGTTATCACGAGGTGCATCAATTTTTGCCTTTCCTTTTGTGAGATATGGACAGTTTCTAACAATGTGTCCATTCTCACCGCATTCAAAGCAAAAGCATGATCACCGCTCAACAAACCTCGGAGTATCATAACTGTAGTAGCTTGATGATGAACTTTGTGATCTTGAGGTACTTGGTCCTACATCACAACCGTTTGTGTGTTGTGTGTAATTGTTTTGACTGTTTCTTTTCAAAATTTTAACTTATTTAACAAAATCCGTGTTGGATTTGTTTTCGAAAGTTTCAATTTTATCAGTCCCTCTGGATTTCACGAAGTTCATCTTCTGAACCTTTTTCTTGTAACGAGCTCCCTTTGTTTCCACCCTCGGTTGTGAAACCTTAGGCTTTTGAGCTCGTTGTTCCTTTTGTTTACCTTTAAAAGCGATAGGTTGTTGCTTTGTCGGTGATTTTTGATTTCCAAATTTTCTTCTAACTTCAGCTTTTGGAATAGGATCAC
Source organism: Helianthus tuberosus (assembly GCA_030545235.1). Taxonomy (NCBI): domain Eukaryota; kingdom Viridiplantae; phylum Streptophyta; class Magnoliopsida; order Asterales; family Asteraceae; genus Helianthus; species Helianthus tuberosus. The sequence continues at coordinate 18,660,856 of CM060403.1, forward strand.
ACTGAGTTACAAAAACTCTCGGGATCGCTTTTCCCAAAAACTTACTTGTAGAATCCTCGAAAACTTTATCAATCGAAGATGGATTGACATTTTTGATTGGAAAATCATTATCTGAATAAATTTTAACATCCCCGACCAAAGTATACAACACGTTATTGCTCTTAACAGCAGACACACGTTCCTTGATAAGATCTATCTCTTGTTTAACAGCTGAGTGCACAGTAGGAGTAGGAGGATCACAAAGAATATGATTCTCGATAGGCACTTCTACTCCTTTCCTATCATCAAGAGATTTATCCTCATCACTAACATCTGATTCATCATCAGACGAATCATAGTCCTCAATAACTGGAGCACTTTGATTCGTAGATGTTGAGGTTTCTATTCCATCAGATGAGTTTCCCGAGGAATTGTCCGATTTGAACCCTAATCCTGTAGTAACTTCCTCATAACCGAGAGGCACACTTGGTTCAAAACGAGGCATTTCCTCTTCATCAGGCATTCTGGTATAGTTGTGTCTCAAAGGGGGCAGACACGAGTTATACCCAACGCCTTTCACGTTCCCTTTCATCTTTTGAACGTCTATGATGTGATCAAGCACATATCTGGAGTTTGAGTAACTCTCCAATTTGACATTGATCGCATCATGCTCGCATTTTGCCACGGCTAGCTCTTTCTTTGTTTCCTCAATGATATTAGTGTAGTTATTAATACCAATTTGTTTGTTAAAAACAGTTTTTGTTAATTCGGAAACGCTTTTCTTGAGTGTTTCAATTACCGATTTAAAATCCTTTTCATTGCGAACTAAATCCATGTTTGCTTCTTTGCATTTTGACAGTTCAATAACCAAACTCTGATTGTGACCATGAACCATTTCAGATTCATGTTTCAATTTAGCACATTCATGTTTCATATCAGCACAATCACTACATATGCTTAGAGTTTCAGATTGTACCTGACTTGTAGAAGCTGTGACATTAGCCATAAAGGCAGTCTGAGAAGAGAAAGATCCATCTTCAGTGAGAATCTTCTCCATTTCTTCTGATGTAGCATCAACTTTCTTGACCAAGACATATTTCTGACACTTTATCTCCTCAGCATCAATCAAACTATCACCTTCAGAATCAGTTCTCTCATTCACATCTGATTCTTCATCGGAACTGCCACTGTATCCCAAACTATCATCTGATTCAGAGAATTCTTCTTTGTGCACATGCTTGATGTGACTGATGATCTTCGCATAACATGCAGTTCCTCCTCCAAACTGTACGGACCAATCACATCCCTCATCGGCTTGTACCACTAATGCTCGATTAGTATTAGATGGACCTGACTGGTTTGTTTGGTTGTTATCAGCTACTATCCCTCTTTCGTTGTTAGCTTGATTTGAAGTACTTGTTTGATTTTGGAAGGGATTTTGGTTGCCTTGTTTGCTCGGTCGCGTGCATTCACGTTTGAAGTGACCCTTCTCACTGCAATTGAAGCATGTCACGGCATCCTTATCAAAACCGTACTTTGTATCCCGCTTGCTTTCCAAGCTAGTCTTCCCGGTTCTCCTCATATAATCCTTGGCTCGTCTAACCGTGCTCGTAAACGCCCACTTGATATGTAGGTCCCGAATTCTAAGGATCGAATACGAAAACCGAATCCTTGTTTATAACAAACACGGTCACGAGTGCGGAATCCCCGTGACTATGCCAAACCAAACATAGATAGTAACAATACGAAAAAACCAATGAATCACACTCGATTGATTAAAAGGATGAGAACAAAGATCAAATTAATACACACAAAGTTTGTCAGTATACTTTCAGACACAGGTTATGCTCTCATAGTTTCAAACAGAAACTATGAGGTGTTTATATAGCAGCCCAGGCCCATACTCGACGAAACCTGATTGGGCTCGACGAAACCTTGTTTGGGCTTGATTGGGCCTGACGAAACCTCCTGGATGATGAAACTCTAGGAGTTTCGTCATCCATCACGACGAAACCTTGAGGTTTTGGCCAATTGGGGGTTTCGTCATCATGGCCTCGACGAAACCTAGGGGTTTCGTAGAAGGCTGCAACTGCTGTGATGTTTGCTGCAAACAGACAGTTTGCAGCAACACCAAACAAACACATAATATACAAAAAGGATCATATACAACATGCATTGTTCTTATAACATTACATAACAAACAGAGACAACTAGTCGGACACAAGTAGGATAGAAGGATATCCGACTTGGTCGACGGCGAATTACATACTCGATAAAAGTAAAAAGACCGTACAAAATACAACGATAATAAAGACAAGTTACAGACACCAAAATAATGCACCAACAAACTCCCCTTTGTCTGTTACTGTCTTCGGTCTTCGATCTTTCGTCTTCAGGGTTGTTCGGACCACGAACTGCCCGCATAAATTCCTCGGTAGTAACAGAAGCAAGCGACGCGCTGAAATCGCAACGCTTGATGTGCGTCCTTGTCTTCGTAGAAGATATCGTGCCGATATAACTTGTCGATGTCGGACGCAGACATGTTCACGATCCACATCGGATCCAACATCCTAAAATTTTCATGATCGCCTTCAAAAACAATCACTGCCTCGTGCGTATCGGAGTCATAACACCATAACCTCATTTCTCCAAGAAAGTTCTGCTTCATCGGAATTAATGGGATCTTATCCATGACCTTTGGCGGTTGGTAGATAAGCTTGTAACGTGTCGTGTTGGCCGTTGGATCTAGCGTGAACTTGATCTGCTGATAGATAGGGAACTGCGGCTTGTACGACTCATCTTTCCAGCCTGATCTTTTGTTGAACTTTATCTTGCGCTCGAACAATGTAGCTCCTTCGAAGTTTGAACGATTAACAAGCTCAAGCTTCGTCAAAGCTGCAACGTCGTAAAATGGTAAAGACAGAATGCTCAGCAGCGATCGGAAGTATTGAATACCGAATTCCCGTTTAATGGCGACACAATGTATTTCCTTAACGAACATCCAACAGATAATTTTTCCATTTAGCTTTACTTTCTCAAATTGTATAAAATCAACCTGTGCTTCCGGAGGTGTAGGCCTTTCGACTCTGGACAAGAAACGTCTTCTCCATTCTTGGAATTGTTCATCAATGTCTTCCTGATTCTTTTGCATCCATTCTTCATCAAATGGATCAAACTCTGTTCCGTCAGCACGAACATAAGTTGATTTCTTTTGATTTCCTTCAAATACGATCTCGTCAATATTTTCCACATCGGCAGTTTCAGGCTCACTCAGCATCTTATCAATCTCAGCATCATCAACTTCTTTCATAGCATTCAAAGCCAACAATTGCTCGTGTGATAGATCCGATATAATCTCCCCTTCTTCTAGGAGTTCTCCAGTAATCGGATTAATAACATGCAATGCAAGATCAGCAGTGCTAGGAACAGAAGATGTACCAGGCAAAGATTCGAGCTGCTGTATTTCTTCAACTGTTCCACTAGAGGTTCCTTGCGCAGATCCAAGTTGCGCAGGCTTGAAGACAATTAATTGTGTAGAAGAAGTTGCCGGGGGTTGTTCTGATGTAGCAGAGGGATCTTGGTTTCCTTGATCTTCAGGATCATCATCCGTTTTCTTCATCACTTCTTGCGGCTTACATCGTTCGTTCCATAAAGTATTGACGCGCTTTCGAAGAAACTAATAACCTTCATTGATCTTTTTGACCCCATCAACTATTTTGGTGTTTCGAGAATCATACCATTCTTTCATAAAGTCACACCTTCCTTTGAGATCATCTGCCAACTTCTGAAGCCTAGAGCTGCCTTCTTTCATGCGGTTCATTTCAATATCGCGTGTATTATCTTCCGCATGCATCTCTTGTAATTGACGCTCTCTAACTTCATCTGCAACTTTCAAACTTGCATTCTCTGCCTTTAAATGATCAATTTCAGCCTGTTGACGTGTGATTTATGCTGCTTGTCGTCCAACAGTGGCATTCAACGTGTTAATTTCCAACTGTTTCTTGATCGCATCAGCTTTTGTAGCTTGGATCACTTCCGTATGCCTGGTGATCTGACCTGCAGCAGCTTGAAGTTGAGAAAATAGGAAGTCTATCTTCTCATCCTGCTGCATCTGTTCGAATACACTTTGTCGGCATTCTGAGGCAGGCTGCGAGGTCGTAGCACGAATAGTTGATGCAATGGAGCGAGTAGGTGCTTGAGGAGTCACTACAGGAGTTTCAGGTGTTGCACTCACTGTAGGAGTTGGTTCTGTAGACCTCGGAGGTGAAGGAATCATTCCAGAAGCTTCATCAGCTGTGAATCCAAGGTTTGGATCCATTTGCGCTTCCTGTATAGGCCCTTGTTGAGGAAGGGACGGCGGCATAGAAGGCGTACCAATGTATCTTCGTGCTTTCTTCTTGCGAAGGACAGTCATTTTCTTTTTCTTCACAAGTTCCGCTTCGGTATCCGAAGGAACGTATTCTTCATCATCATCACCCTCCTTTCTAATCTTCCTGATCCTTTTAACTCCTCGATCATCGTAATAAACTTCGTCTCCAGGCTCAGGAGGATTGTCATGTAACACCCCGTGTTTTCGAAAGTCAAAGTCAAGGTCAAAGTCAACGACTGATTTCGCGCGACTTGACTAGTAGTGAATTTCTTTTATATGTTTATTTTAGTTGTATTATGTGGAGTAAGTGTCAATAATCGCAATAATCGACGTATGTTTTTTTTCCGCTATTTAATCGACTTACGACTGTGAACTATAGGAAGTAACAATGCGATAAAGTTAACAAAACGATAATCAAACTATGCTAGTCAAATCGACATCGAATCGAATCGCAACTCGAAATACGCATTTTGGTTATTGTTATACGTGTGTGTGTGCCTTACGTGTTACTTGTGCATGTTTATTTATGTTGTGTTGTGACAATCAATCGAAACGCAATCGAAACTCGAATCACAATCGAACTCAATCGAAATCAAACTATGATAATTAGTGGAGAAGAGACAGCGCTAGATATGAATAGTTGGGATTAAAGGTAATTTGACTAGGAAGCTCTATCGCATTCGAATCGCTAGCAATCGAAATCGAAATATCAAAATCGTCGCGCCGAACACCCGAACCAAGTGCCATCCGGCCTGATTGCCCATCCGACCAGGCTGACACTTGATCTGGTGCCATATGTCATCCGACCGAGATGACATCCGACCGGATAAGTCACCCGGGCGAGATGCCATCCGACTGACCCACACTCTCCTCTTTGGGTAACTCTATATATACCCATGTCACTCTCAAACTTTCTACTTTTGGCAACTCTCTGACCGAACAGCACGCTCTCCTCACCTTTTCATCGATTTCTCTCGATTCCGGTAAGATCTCGTCCTAAATCTTGTACTTTCTTGATCTACACGCCCTCCTACACCCTTCTATCTTTTAAATCTTCACTTTTAACCATGAAATCACAGGATTTGAGGTGTTCTAGGATGACGTCATCATGTATTCTTGAGGAACTTCATGTTTTGGCCTCAATCCACCAAGAACAACTTAGATCTAATCGATTTCCACATGAATACACAAAGATCTTGCACAGATCTAAACATAATCATAGTGAAAAAGGATTGAAAGATGGTTTCTAACTTTCTTTCAACTCTTTTATACTCAATGCACTCAAAACCGATAGAATCGGACCTTGTTCTAGTCTTCTACTCATTCTTAGTGTTATGCTAGTTCAAGATCTGGATTCTACTCACGAGACCACCGATCTCGGGTTAACTAAGAACAACCGTCTCGAACCGGTTAACTGGTCGAACTAGGGTGATTCCTGGTCGATCGGGTTACTTGGGCCAAGATGGATTTCTGTTGGTTAACACGTTGTCAAAACGTCTCAACAAAACGATAAACAATCAAAACGGCCAAGTGAAAGACAAACGGAACGACCAGCACGGAGTGCTATCCGACCGGACTACTGTCCGAACGGATAAGCCATCCGAGCGACTTGGTCATTTGAGCGGCTTACACCTTGGGTCCCACACTAAACCAACCTTATCTGAAGTTTGAGTATTGAGAATCGCTATCCGATTGGACTACCAATCCGACCGGATTACTCTTCGTATCATGAGATACTTGGACTTAAACAATTTTCAACATGTTCAATGCACTAAGGGTGTCACCCGACCGGACTGCTGTCCGACCGAGTGACAACCTGTTGTGGACTTGTTCTCACTAAGCAACCTCGCCACTCGAGTCGCCGTCCGACTGGACAACCTGTCCGACCAGATGACCATCCGAACGGATTGTCATCCGCACGACTAAGCCGTCCGATCAACCGAATTGAAACGTAGAGATACTTCAATGTTTTCAAAATGCTACAATGAAAACTTCAGAGGACAAGCCATCATACACAAACACATCAAAGGAAGAAACAATCCACTCGAATAGTCATCCGACCAGACAACCTGTCTGACCGGATGACCACCCGAACGGATTATCATCTACACAACCGGACCGTCCGATCGGATTACCAATTCAACCGAGCTACTGTCCGAGCCACTTACGTCTTGCATCGTTTTACGCGTCACTTATCGTTATGTTATCGTTCTGATCAGGCTAACCCTACTCTCTAACGCTCCCTTCAATCCATCATCGATGTGAGTATACTCGATCCCTTTTTGCTTTACGCAGCTTTGGGTGTTACATACGTTACGAATATTCAAAATCACAATAAACACACTACCCAATACTATTTGAACGCTAAGCGTTAATGCATGTTATACGTGGCTTATGAATGCTTGTTTGTTATGTTTACACATGGAATGCTGTCTACCTGCCTTAGCAACGATAGTACTATAGTTTGGACTCAGCACCTGTTCGCAGGGGTTGTTAAGGACAATTACTTGCATGGATTACGGTGGTAATCATGTATTGCGAACTGCCTCAGGCAGTCAACCCGCAGTCATTGGTATCGATGGATCTATGTCGATAACTAACGTGCTTCATTTCACTATCTGTACATGCTGGTTATGCGTAAACGAAATTCGAACTCTATATGCTATTATCAAACTTGTATGCTGATGTGTGTAAAATGAAACATATAAACTACATCAAATAAGGCATAAAACTAACCCTTTTTAGTACTAATGTTGGAAAAAGTATGTTTTTGTCTTCCTTTTGAATTTACAGGGTCAAATGAGCTTAAACGAACAAAAGGAACAAATATACAGCCAAAACCAACATAAATACAAAGAAAAGGAAGAAACGTGGCATGCCCGACTCCTCGACAGCATCTCACAAAGCAAAAACAAGAAGAAAAGCTGAGCATGGGGCTGTGCCCAGCTGAGCACGGGGTGTGCTCAGCTCAACATGGGGCGTGTCCAGCGAACACGGGGCGTGTCCAGTGAACACGGGGCGTGTCCAGTGAGCACGGGGCGTGCCCAAGAAGCAGCAGAAAAGACAAACCTATAGAAGCTTCTATTGCCCACCACGGGGCCGTGTCCAGTGAACACGGGGGCGTGGCGAAAGTACAGCAGGTGCATTAATTGTAATTGCGAATTACAATTAATGAAGAGAGAGATTGTCAGACGGGCACGGGGGCGTGTCCAGCGGACACGGGGCCGTGCCCAGCCTTCTGTTCAGCCTATAAATAGGAGTGCTTGGTTTCATTTCAACTCATCCCTTGGCACACCACCTCTCTCACACTTCATCCACCACCCACCACCATCACAACACCATCATCCACCACCATCATCCATTGTCCATCGTAGAGTGTGTGAGTCGTCTCGGGATCCAAGATTGATCGTAAGAGTTCTTGACAATCAAGGCCATGTTTGCCTAAGTCTCTTACATCACTTGGTGAAGACAAAGTGTCTAGTATAATACTTTTTATTTCTAATCTTTTGCACTTTTTATTTGGTTTTGTATTAATGACTTTAATAACTAGTTACTTATGTTGAAGGTAATCTTTCCTTATCGTTTGTCCGTGGTGTCTTGGCATTATTTTACTGTCTATATAAAATAAAGGATTTTCACCATTCATATCTCCACGGTCTATATGGAGGTATGTTGGCTACCTGGTCGGGGGTTAAGGGAACGGTTTGGTAAAGGTCTTGCCATTGTTCAGCGTTTAGAGGTCCTGCAATGGACCTGGGTCAAATTTAGTAGGACCTCCTTCAATGCTTCACGGTATTGGATGGCGGGGGTCCAAACTCTTTGATCCCCTCATAAGTTAACTACTATTAATACTATAACCCGGCTATTTAGGACTGTATCCCTGCTGACTCAGACTACTTAGTCGAGGGTAACGTCACCGCCAAAAGCAGGGGCTACCATAATACTGCATTAATAACTTAATTCATTATCTTCCAATAATCCACCCTTTTAGGATTGTATCCTTGCTGACTCAAACTACTGGGGTGAGGGTAACGTCACCTTCAAAAGAGGGGCCTACTACAATAACTAAGATAATCTCTTAATTATGTGCAAAAGTGCGGAAATAATCAAAGGTTATACTAGATACGAGTCGGAACCAAGTGATACATCTTGTCTATCTGTTTTTTCTTTTATTTTTATTTTCAGCATTTTAGTTAGTTTTTAATTTTCTTAGTTTAAAACATTTTTCTAAACTTTTATTTTGGTTAGACGTTGAGGATAAACCGGTACTAAAAGCTCTTGTGTCCTTGGACGACCTCGGTATCTTACCAACGCTATACTACACTCAACGATGGGTGCACTTGCCCATATGTGTGTTTAGTTTTAGTGGAATATCGTGTTTTATAAATTTAAAACTTGGCTAAAATAAGTGTTAAAAAGGGCTTAAAATATACACCTAAAATAAGTAACACTTCGCACGCATCAAGTTTTTGGCGCCGTTGCCGGGGACACAAGGATTTTAGGAAAGCTTAAAATCGACGGCCTAATCAGTTTTCAAAACCTTTTCAAAACGGGCCCACATTTTTCTGCATTTTAGTTTAGTTTTGCATTTACAGTAGGTTGAACACGGGCCGTGCTCGCTGAACACGGGGCCGTGCTGCACATTTTCATAAAAACACCCAGTAACAGTAGCTTGAACACGGGCCGTGTTCACTGAACACGCCCCGTGCTCAACGAAATCAGTAAATTTAATTAAAACGCCCAGATACAGATCCTGAACATGGGGCCGTGCTCACTGAACACGGGGCCGTGTCCAGCCTCTGTTTCCGTTTTTATTTTTGTTTTCTGATCTCGAGACTTGGTTGTGGTCTGCTGAGTGATCCTTATGGATCAATACTCAGGAGGTTACAACTACACCTATGATGAGGATGATTATAGGGGTAATTATTGCACTAATTGTCGTAATGCACGCTCGATTCAAAATAATCACTCATATCAACCATCCAATTCATACACCTACTATGAGGAACCCAGGTACGAGCCATCAACTTCATACACATCCTATGAAGACCAAAGGTATGAACCTCCTCCCTCATACTCATATTTTGATGAACCAAGGTATGAGCCTTCTTACTCATACTTTGAGGAACCAAGATATGAGCCACCACCTTCGTATGCTTATTATGAGGAACCTTGGCGTGAACAACCCACCTCATATGAGTATTATGAAGAACAAAATTTCGAACCTTATCCATCATATGCTTACAATGAAGAACAATGGTGTGAACCATCTACTTCATATGGGTATTATGAGCAACAAAGGATCGAACAACCGGATTCAAGCTTTGAAAATCCCGATTCTTTTTCTATAACCGAAGTAACCGATAGGATATTAGAACACATTAGAGTTATCGATCAATGTATAAAAGAATCTTGCGCAAGGGAAGAGGAGTCCCACGCAAGAGAAGAATTAAAAAAGGAAGAGATAACCAAAAGTGTAAAAATGGAAGAACAAATAAGTGAAAAACCGACACATGAGTTAAACAACGATAAAGGTGAGTTCGACAATGTTAAAATTCAAGAAGAGTCTAATTTTGAAGAAATTAATCTCTTGTCACCTTCTTTCGAAAATCATTGTTTAGTACCCACTCATGCTAAGTTTTTAAAAGAGTTAAACACTAACACTAAAATTGACGAAACGGTAAGTGTTAAGTTAACTAATGATCAACCCTCGCTAATAAAAGAAGACCCATTTGAAATTAACATTACACCGGTTCCATGTTTCTTTCAAAATTCGTTTATTAGTAATGTCACAATTGATAAAGATCTTTGTGTTAACATAATGCCTAACTACATTTTCAAAAAATTAAGTATTAGTGATTTTTCTCCACTTCAAATACCCATTTTTCTATCCAATCGGAAAGTAATAGAATCAATCGGTGTAGTTGAGGAAGTCTTGGTTCAAACAAATCAAATGGTAATCCCAACCGACTTTGTCATCCTTGATGACGCTCCTCTAGTGTTGGGACGACCCTTTGTAAAAACTCACGAAGCTTTGAAAAACCGGAAGTTCAACAATCTACCTCTTCAATTAGGGGCATTTAAAAAGAGTGTCGATCTTGAGCGGTCAATGAAATATCCATTCGGCAATAATGACCCCCTAATTGAAGATGAGCCAGAACCACCCGATAAGGAGGGTCTAGCCAAGGACCCTTATAAACGTGGCGCACCACGGAGGCATTCCGCGGAACTATCCGTAGTTTAGTTTAGATTAACCTTTATGTTTTCTAGTTTAGTTTTTAATTTTCAGGAATAAAACACACTCGGGATGGTGAAGGATGATAAGGGAAGCTTGAACCAACACCCCATACATAAAAACATAGCCTCCCGACGATTTTTCTTCATTACAGCAAGTTCAGCACGGGGCCGTGCTCACCCCAACACGCCCCGTGCCCAAGGTTCTGTAGAAAATGCCCAGTTCAGGTACCTGGACACGGGGCCGTGCTCACTGGACATGCCCCCGTGCCCAGCCTTCTGTTTACTTTTGGTACTGGCAGTCTGGACACTGGGCCGTGCTCAGCCAACACCACCCCGTGTTCAGCTACCCAGTACCATAAAATCTTGTTTTTAACCCACTTTTACACATTCAATCAATCTAAAAACTTATTTTTGGGACACATTGAGGACAATGTGTAATTTAAGTGTGGGGGGAATGCTAAAACCTTGAATCTTGCAAGTCCTAAATACAAGCCTTACACAAAACTCTATTGGAACCGCTAATCACCCCAAATTTTTTCAAAAATTTTCATTTTTTTACTTGTCTAGGTTTAATTTGGGAATTTCAAAATTCTAAAAAGGTTATATTTTTACAAATTTACAACCGATAGCGTCGTGATAAAAAGAACCAACATAAGAAAATTATGAAAAGGCATGGCAAGCTTAGTTAAAATTTAATTATATATACTTGAACACATAAAAACCCATTCCCACAAAAGTGAGTTTTGAGCCTTTATTGAGCATACAATTACATATCATTAGACTAAATGCTCATTTTTCGTTTCTTGTGTGAATAGCCGCTTGGTTCTTACGATTCTAGAACTTGCCATGACGATACATTCCCGGTCCTTACCAACTTAAACCCGAGTAAGTAAATGATGGAGGCATTAGGACTAACCCTTTTTATTTCTACACCATTATTTTTCTTTTTTTTACCACCTACCCAAAATCCCCCTAGTTAGCCCCTTTGAGCCTAAACCTTTTCATTTCTTAACCCAAACCAAACACCCTTTTACCCACCAAAACCTTTTTCATTTTTAACCCTTTGTTTTAGTAACAAGTTCGGTTTTTCATATGACTTTTCAAAAAAAAAAAAAAGTGTGTTGATGATGAAGCAAAAGAAAATAAACACACAAGTTCATCAAGAATAACTTTGTTTGAATAATAGCTTCATCAAAATAAAAGTGAAAAAAAAAAATAGAAAGTCTTACGAAAACCGGAGCTTGTTACGCTTTTCGCCCTTTTTCTACTAACCACTAACCCAACCACCTACCTTTAACCCAAGCCTAACCCTTCACCCACAAAGTCCTCTTGATATTTACAAAGGTATATAAGTTAAAAAGGAGGAGGATTGATTGCTTGGCAAGCTTATGGTAGGAGTAAGTTCCATGCCGCTCTCGAGTGATTCACTAAAAATACACCTTCGGCCGAGTGTTTGAGTGATCCCCCGTGAGGTATGTGAACTTGTATATAAATAAAATTTTAAAAGAGGCATGTTATGCCCAAATAAGTAATTTCTCTTATAAAAAGTTTTAAATAAATCATGACGAATAGGATTGTAAATAAATAAAAATAAAACTAAATAAAGAATCTTGGAAATCCCGACACTCTATGACAAGCCCAAAAACCTTCTCTTCTACCCATTCCATTTGGGAGTGTAAGCCACATATTAAAGAGTTTTGCTTGAGGACAAGCAATGATTCAAGTGTGGGGGTATTTGATGTGTGTAAAATGCAACATATAAACTACATCAAATAAGGCATAAAACTAACCCTTTTTAGTACTAATGTTGGAAAAAGTATGTTTTTGTCTTCCTTTTGAATTTACAGGGTCAAATGAGCTTAAACGAACAAAAGGAACAAATATACAGCCAAAACCAACATAAATACAAAGAAAAGGAAGAAACGTGGCATGCCCGACTCCTCGACAGCATCTCACAAAGCAAAAACAAGAAGAAAAGCTGAGCATGGGGCTGTGCCCAGCTGAGCACGGGGTGTGCTCAGCTCAACACGGGGCGTGTCCAGCGAACACGGGGCGTGTCCAGTGAACACGGGGCGTGTCCAGTGAGCACGGGGCGTGCCCAAGAAGCAGCAGAAAAGACAAACCTATAGAAGCTTCTATTGCCCACCACGGGGCCGTGTCCAGTGAACACGGGGGCGTGGCGAAAGTACAGCAGGTGCATTAATTGTAATTGCGAATTACAATTAATGAAGAGAGAGATTGTCAGACGGGCACGGGGGCGTGTCCAGCGGACACGGGGCCGTGCCCAGCCTTCTGTTCAGCCTATAAATAGGAGTGCTTGGTTTCATTTCAACTCATCCCTTGGCACACCACCTCTCTCACACTTCATCCACCACCCACCACCATCACAACACCATCATCCACCACCATCATCCATTGTCCATCGTAGAGTGTGTGAGTCGTCTCGGGATCCAAGATTGATCGTAAGAGTTCTTGACAATCAAGGCCATGTTTGCCTAAGTCTCTTACATCACTTGGTGAAGACAAAGTGTCTAGTATAATACTTTTTATTTCTAATCTTTTGCACTTTTTATTTGGTTTTGTATTAATGACTTTAATAACTAGTTACTTATGTTGAAGGTAATCTTTCCTTATCGTTTGTCCGTGGTGTCTTGGCATTATTTTACTGTCTATATAAAATAAAGGATTTTCACCATTCATATCTCCACGGTCTATATGGAGGTATGTTGGCTACCTGGTCGGGGGTTAAGGGAACGGTTTGGTAAAGGTCTTGCCATTGTTCAGCGTTTAGAGGTCCTGCAATGGACCTGGGTCAAATTTAGTAGGACCTCCTTCAATGCTTCACGGTATTGGATGGCGGGGGTCCAAACTCTTTGATCCCCTCATAAGTTAACTACTATTAATACTATAACCCGGCTATTTAGGACTGTATCCCTGCTGACTCAGACTACTTAGTCGAGGGTAACGTCACCGCCAAAAGCAGGGGCTACCATAATACTGCATTAATAACTTAATTCATTATCTTCCAATAATCCACCCTTTTAGGATTGTATCCTTGCTGACTCAAACTACTGGGGTGAGGGTAACGTCACCTTCAAAAGAGGGGCCTACTACAATAACTAAGATAATCTCTTAATTATGTGCAAAAGTGCGGAAATAATCAAAGGTTATACTAGATACGAGTCGGAACCAAGTGATACATCTTGTCTATCTGTTTTTTCTTTTATTTTTATTTTCAGCATTTTAGTTAGTTTTTAATTTTCTTAGTTTAAAACATTTTTCTAAACTTTTATTTTGGTTAGACGTTGAGGATAAACCGGTACTAAAAGCTCTTGTGTCCTTGGACGACCTCGGTATCTTACCAACGCTATACTACACTCAACGATGGGTGCACTTGCCCATATGTGTGTTTAGTTTTAGTGGAATATCGTGTTTTATAAATTTAAAACTTGGCTAAAATAAGTGTTAAAAAGGGCTTAAAATATACACCTAAAATAAGTAACACTTCGCACGCATCAAGTTTTTGGCGCCGTTGCCGGGGACACAAGGATTTTAGGAAAGCTTAAAATCGACGGCCTAATCAGTTTTTCAAAACCTTTTCAAAACGGGCCCACATTTTTCTGCATTTTAGTTTAGTTTTGCATTTACAGTAGGTTGAACACGGGCCGTGCTCGCTGAACACGGGGCCGTGCTGCACATTTTCATAAAAACACCCAGTAACAGTAGCTTGAACACGGGCCGTGTTCACTGAACACGCCCCGTGCTCAACGAAATCAGTAAATTTAATTAAAACGCCCAGATACAGATCCTGAACACGGGGCCGTGCTCACTGAACACGGGGCCGTGTCCAGCCTCTGTTTCCGTTTTTATTTTTGTTTTCTGATCTCGAGACTTGGTTGTGGTCTGCTGAGTGATCCTTATGGATCAATACTCAGGAGGTTACAACTACACCTATGATGAGGATGATTATAGGGGTAATTATTGCAAAGTCAAGAATTAGGGGTGAAAACCGCAAACTCTCGAATAAGTTGCTTGATCAACCCGCATTTTATTTACAAAAAGGGAGAATTATGCCAAATCAGGAGTGAAATCCGTATTTTGATGAATAATCTCCTCTATTTTATCAAAACAGGGACAACGTTGTTAAGATAGGGGTGAAACCCTGTTGGATCGTTCCGGTGACCCTAAACAGTCAAGTTGAGTAGTCCATCATCAAGTACAAAGGCGGAATACATGTAAATGACGTCAACACAGCTTGTTTCTTTTCAATTCTTTATCTATTACTGATTTCCTGAGCTTTTACAAGTTCAAATGACAAACGGACAGCACCTCGACTCAAAACTAATGACCAGATTCCGCTCCAAATGACACCAACACACACATATATATAGTTGCTGTGATTTCGCTTGAACATGTAACATGTCGTTTCAAGCGAAATTACATGAACTGATTTCGCTTGAACTGAACATATACACTTTCAAGCGAAATTACCTACATTTACATGTAAAACTCTAATTTCAACTCTGTTGTGTGTTCGTTTATCCTATCTAGACATAAGACTCGATTAAGACGAAGTTAACAGACATTTGATGCACCAACAAACCCTAACCTTGACGATTTGTTCCGCTCATTTTACAAAACTCTCACCAAAGTCTCGATGGACTCCAACGACCTGAAGTCATGATATGACTAACGGGGTGCGTGCTAAATGCCCAAGAATCGAGGCAAAGGCACTGCCCGGAAGGTCAAATGTGCACGATGGGTCCTTGTGAATAGTCGAACCACTTTGGTTAGTCAATGTCTAATAGCTGCAGACAATCTATTTCTCGAGTTTTATGTATTTCGATTCTGAGCCGCAACTGCTGACTCTGATGATTCGTTGATTTTATGTGCTTTTATGTGAAATTGCCTGCTTATATGTTTAAATTTTTGAGATTTACTCGATTTATGCCTTCACTTCGATCGATACACACGACTCGCACTGCATTTCTATCTCAATACGCTGACAAGTCGCTAAATTAATGGACGACCTTATGCTACGATATACGCTTATACTACGCTACTCGATATACTAAAACGCGATCGCTACATTCGAACAATCGCAGACTTTGCATGATAGGTTTCTGTATTCTGACTGCATCTGGTGACAAAATGCGTATGTGCTTCTGTGCTTCTGTGCTCTACGTGCTTATGTGCTTCTGTGTTTATATGAATCTATGATTACGTGCCTATGTGTTTATATGATACATGTTACATTGCGTGTTCCTAAGCTTTAGTAAGTAGTAGACGTGTGAGGTGAGACTCGAATACATTGTGTTGAGTCCTGTGACTATGTCTGTTGCAGACGATGTCATCTGGATCTCACCACCCACTACTTTCTCGTCAAGAAAAGAGAGACAAACGTCTAGCTGCTATCATCGCTAAAAGAGTAGCAAAAGCCGTGAGTGATGTCTACGAGAATGTTAGCAAATCGTCCGAGGAGTCGAGAACCGATACTCCCAAAGCTGCTACTGTTTTCAGCTTTAAGCAATTCAAGGCTTGTGGGCCAAAGGAATTCACTGGCGAGGAAGGCCCTACAGCGTTGTTCCAATGGTTTGATTCCATTGAGGTCACTCTACGACAGAGCGGTTGCCCAGACGATCTTCCCACTCTAAATGCTACCGGCGTCTTCCAATCCCGCGCACTAGACTGGTGGACGGCCAAAAGAAACAAACGAGGGAACGATGCAGCCTACGGTCTGTCGTGGGACGAACTCAAGGAGGTCATGCTGGAAGAATTCTGCCCTCCTCATGAGCGCCAAAGGTTAGAAGATGAATTCTGGCACATAAAGCAGAAGGAAGGTGAAAATGCTACTCTCACTGCTCGCTTCAAACAGCTTAGTATCATCTGCCCTGATCAAGTCAAGACTCCAGACATGGCAATCAAGAAGTATATCCGAGCCCTGCCTGACTGTGTTGCAGATTTCGTGCAAGCGGCTAAGACTAAAACGATCGAAGAGACTTACCTACTGGCTGCTGAAATCAAAGACAAGCGGGTCAAGGCTGGTGTCTGGGATAAAACTTCAAAGCAGCTGCATCAAGCTACCACCGCCGCACCAACTGCTGAAACCACCACCTCATCGAGCAACAAAAGGAAGAACAAGAGAAAGAACAGCTCCAGCAACAAGAACTGTGCGATCACTGCTACACCGATACAAGCTGTACCAGCCCAACAACGTCAAGTAGCGGCGCCTGTGGCAAATGCACCGCCTGCTAAGCGTGCATACACTGGGCCACACCTGCTTTGCCCTACTTGTACCTACCACCACCCGACTACCATCGCTTGCTGTTTTTGTGCTCATTGCAATATGTACGGCCATTTCACTACCAACTGCCGTGCTCGACAAGCTCCTGCTCATCAAGCTCTACTCACCGCCCCTCAGGGTTAATAAGCTCCTCCGGCACCCGCGGTCAACGCCAGAGCCTGCTTCGCATGTGGCGATCCTAACCATTTCGCCAACATGTGCCCAAACAGGGTTGTGAAGCAAGAGCCCCAGCTGCAGCAGCCTCAGCAACAGAAGCAACACCAGCAACAACAGCAACAAGCAGCACGCGCACGAACCTTCAACATCAACGTGCGCCAATCCCAAGCCGACAACAACGTGGTCAATGGTACATTCCTTATGAATGGTATTTATGCTTCGTGTTTATTTGATACTGGAGCCGATAATTGCTTTGTGTCGTTCGAATTCGAGAAGCTCCTTAGTCGTAAGCGCTCCCAACTCTCCTCGACGTTCGATGTTGAAGTCGCTACCGGAAGAAATGTCGCCGTTAATTCTGTTCTCCGTGATTGTACTCTTGAGCTCAACAATCACATCTTTCCAATCGACCTTATTCCGATGCAACTCGGAAATTTTGATGTCATAGTAGGCATGGACTTTCTTCGCGAAAACCATGCTGAAGTTGTGTGCTTCGACAAAATGATTCGATTTTCGCTCGCGAATGGTGATTTATTGTGTGTCTACGGTGAAACTGCGTCGAAAGGTCTCAAGCTCATGTCATGTGTCCAAGCTAGCAAGTATCTCCGCAAGGAATTCAGAGCTTTCTTGGCTAACATTGTAGTAGCGGCGAAGGAAAAGAAAGGAAAGACAGAGGTGAAAGACGTTCCTGTGGTTCGTGAATTTCCTAATGTGTTCCCTGACGATCTTCCAGGTTTACCACCAAGTCGTGATATCGACTTTCGTATCGACCTCATTCCTGGAGCCAACCCTATTTCCAAAGCTCCTTACCGACTCGCACCGTTCGAAATGCGTGAACTATCAAACCAACTCCAGGAATTACTTGAGAAAGGCTTCGTTTGCCCGAGCACCTCTCCTTGGGGTGCGCCAGTCCTTTTCGTCAAAAAGAACCGCTATCCCCTACCCCGCTGTCACACCCCAACCGATGGCGGAAACATCGGGATGAGACGAAGTGTGTATAGATTGCTCGAGACTTCATAACACTATGTGACAATATTTATTTAAACTCAAATTTCATTACAAGTGCTAAATTGTCATACAACATTTAAAAATAGAAATAACAACATTGTTCAATTATCAACATAACATCAAATAAATAAATGAATTATAGGTGTGTATCTAGTCCATCCTAACTTGATTTCTTCATAAGCTTGACTATCAACCTGCAACATGTATTAAAATAGAGTTTCAATGCAAAAGCAAAGGCGAGTATACAAGTTTGATACATAGGTTAACATAGATTAAAAGACTCATATCCAACATAAACATTATAAAAATAGTTTCAGCCATGCTAGTTTACGCAGTCCAAGTGATAGCCCCCTGGATGTCGAGTACCAATCCCAAAGTTTAACGGGAGGCTAAAATGATACCTAACAATACCCCTCGAGCACAAATGGGGGTGGTGCATCACTCCTATAGCCTATGCATAGTACTACTAATTGTTAGGCGGAACTACACAGGGATTAAACGTTCACATAGCACAAATAGTCTCAAGAATCACAAGTTTCATATTTCATGTTTAAATAGATAGAGTATGTTTCAAATAAATTTCAAGTGTCAAGTGTTTTGATATAGAATACATGTTGCATCCCAAAAGTGTTTAAAGCAAAAAGGGATTCGAGTATACTCACAGTATTGCATATACTTTCCGATTATCCAATGTGAGGAAGTTGACGAGTTAAGAAGGTTGGATGTGTAGAGGCTGAAGTTCAAGTATGTTTAGGGTCAAGATTCGGGCTTAGATTCAAAGAATGACAAAGTATGTATTAGGAAAATATTCACTATGGTATTAGCACTTGTCTTGACACTATGGAAATCCCTAAGGATTATATATGATTTCATAGGTTCAATACCTATTAGAATCGTGACAAGGAACTACACACATAATGAGAAACTTATTAACTTGGTAGTAGATTTATATAATCACTATCAAGGGTTCGGTTTATAATATATACATAAGTATACTATATACATAATAATAATAATAATAATAATAATAATAATATACATATTAATAATATAGTTAGCCACGTATGAGGCGGGAGGTTAACCTTCCACTTGTTTACCTCTTGGTGCCATATAAGTTATGTATGAGGCGGGAGGTTAAACCTTCCACTTGTTTACCTCGGTGGTTATGTTAATATATAAGTTATGTAAGAGGCGGGAGGTTAAACCTTCCACTTGGTTACCTCATAGATATGTACAAGAAAGGAAAAATACAACTATGCATAATCAAAACATCAATAAGTGAGTGGATGTTCAAGAAAGATAGCCCAAGCTAGTCTAACCATCACACTTTTACCAAACTTCAAGTTTGAACACTTCTTGTGGGTAGAACCCTAACTTAAAACAGAAAGTTTATGAGGTTTAATCCTCTGATTTTAAGTGTCTCAACCTTGTTTTTAAGCCCAACTAACCATTCATTTGGTTATGAGCATTAGGACATAGGTTTGAGATGAGAAAACTCAAGTTTGGTTAAGTTTAACAAAGATTACATGAAAACAGAAAAACATCAGTAGACTTTGGAGCCTTTTTGCCGGAGTTCCAGGGACTTATTTACTGTGAAAAACCCATGGAATCGAAGCTAAGGAAAATCCAAGCACATAGGAAAAAGAATGGACCAAAACGGACAAGAAATGAGTGAGTTATGCTCACTTTTGTGAAGCTTGCTGAATCTGGCCGAAGATGAAAACTCAGCTACGGGTTTGAGAGTTTTAGAGTGATTTGATTGAGTTTGCAAAGTGTTTAAGGCCTTGGGGAAGGTGTGGATTTATAGGGAAGTGTTTGGGGTTGCCATTTTCGTCACCTTGAAGCTGCCAAATGAATAGTTTTTTTTTTTTTTTTTTTTAATACTATGGATTAAAACAAGCACTTTTTATAAAAGGAACCTATGTTAAAACCATTTCTAAAAATTATTAAAAATTCTTTTCTAGAAAAATTTATTAGAAAAATAATTTTTCTAATAAATTTTCTTTGTATAGTTTTTCGGTTTCTTATAAAAATCTTGTGTTTACCCATTAACAATGTGATAAAAAAATGTATTACCAATATGATTAACGCCTCGAAAAGTTAAAATACAAATATGAAAATACGAGGCGTTACACCCGCATTGATGATTTGTTTGATCAGCTACAAGGTGCTACATGTTTCTCGAAGATCGATCTACGCTCAGGCTATCACCAGCTACGCATTCAAGAGGAGGATATACCCAAAATCGCGTTTCGTACTCGTTATGGCCATTACGAATTCTTTGTTATGCCCTTTGGTTTAACCAACGCACCCGCGGTTTTCATGGATCTGATGAATCGTGTGTGTAAACCATATCTCGACCGTTTCGTCATCGTATTCATCGACGACGTCTTGATCTATTCCAAATCGAAGGCCGAACACGCGCAACATCTACGTTTGGTTCTCGAGTTACTCCAGGGGAACTAACTCTATGCCAAGTTCTCCAAGTGTGAATTCTAGTTGGAGGAGGTTCAGTTTCTGGGTCACATCGTAAATAGTCAAGGTATTCACGTCGATCCTGCGAAGATTGAAGCCCTTAAGAGTTGGATTACACCTAAGAACCCGTCTGAAGTCCGTTCTTTTCTCGGACTAGTGGGTTATTATCGACGATTTATCGAAGGATTCTCAAAGATCGCTGTACCGCTTACCGCTCTCATGCATAAAGACAAGCCTTTTGTTTGGGGAACTGAACAAGAGTCTGCCTTTCGAACCCTCAAGCACATGCTTTGCAATGCTCCTGTTCTTACATTGCCCGACGGAAACGACGATTTCATTGTCTATTGTGATGCTTCCAACCTTGGTCTTGGTTGCGTCCTTATGCAGCGAGACAAGGTTATAGCTTACGCGTCTCGTCAGCTTAAAATCTACGAAAGGAACTATACAACCCATGATCTCGAGCTAGGCGCAGTTGTCTTTGCGTTAAAGATTTGGCGACACTACCTGTATGGTACAAAGTGTACGATCTTCACCAATCATAGGAGCCTACAACATATCTTTAATCAGAAGGAACTTAATATGCGTCAACGCCGATGGGTAGAACTTCTCAACGATTACGACTGTGAGATTCGTTATCACCCTGGCAAGGCAAATGTTGTTGCCGACGCACTCAGCAGACGGAGCTATTTGCTTAGCACACGTAACGTCCAAGCCCTATACGACCTCGAAACCCTCATCCGTGAAGCTCAACATGCATGTTTTAATGAACACACTCTGAATAAGGAAAGAATCTACCACGATGGAGCCCAGCTTGTGAGTAAGTCGAATGGGATATTCCACTTTCTGGACCGAATTTGGATCCCTAAACGAACCGACTTGCGACAGATTTTGATGGACGAAGCCCACAAATCCCGGTATTCTATTCATCCCGGTGCCGACAAAATGTACCAGGATCTTCGCTACAAGTACTGGTGGCCGGGCATGAAAAAGGATATTGCTCTCTACGTTGGAAAATGCCTAACTTGTGCAAGAGTCAAGGCTAAACATCAAAGACCCTCTGGCTTACTCGAACAACCACCTATCCCTATGTGGAAGTGGGAGAGTATAGCTATGGACTTCATAACAAAACTTCCGCACACGTCATCAGGTCACGACAGCATTTGGGTTGTTGTTGACCGACTGACCAAATCAGCTCACTTTTTGCCAATACGGGAAGACTACAAGGTAGAACGATTAGCCCGAATCTACACTGACGAGATCATTTGTAATCATGGGACGCCTCGCGACATCATCTTTGATCGTGATGCTCGGTTTACCTCGCGACTGTGGGAAACGTTTCAAACGGCTCTCGGTACATCGCTTAATCTAAGTACCACTTTCCACCCTCAAACCGACGGTCAGACTGAAAGAACGATCCGTACTCTTGAAGACATGCTCCGATCGTGTGTCATAGACTTCGGTGGTAATTGGGATAAATACCTGCCATTAGTCGAATTCTCGTATAACAACAGTTATCATTCCAGCATTCAAATGGCACCATTCGAGGCTTTATACGGAAGAAAATGTCGATCGCCTATTGTATGGCACGAGATCTGTCACTCGTAATTAACCGGTCCCGAGCTATTGCAAGAAACGACTGACAAAGTCCTCCAAATTCGAGACAACTTGTTGAAAGCTCGAAGTAGACAGAAAAGTTATGTCGATAGACGACGCAAGCCCCTTGAATTTGACGTTAGCGACTACGTACTCCTAAAGGTATCACCTTGGAAGGGTGTGGTCAGATTCGGCAAGAAAGGGAAACCAGCACCTCGATATGTTGGACCTTTTAAGATTCTGGAAAGGATCGGAAAAGTCGCCTACAGACTCGAACTACCGGAGGAACTTAGTAACGTCTACCTGACTTTCCACGTGTTAAACCTCCGAAAGTGCCTGCCCGACCACGACTTACATGTTCTACTCGATGACCTTCAAGTGAACGAAACATTACACTTCGTGGAAAAGCCTGTCGAAATCATGGATCGCCAAACCAAGCAGCTCAGACGCTCGCGCATTCCTATTGTAAAAGTCCGATGGGAAGGCAAACGAGGCGCAGAGTTCACTTGGGAACTCGAAAGCGACAGGAAGGCGAAGTACCCGCAATTGTTTGTTACGGCTTCGGCCTAATTTCGGGACAAAATTCCCTAAACAAGGGGAGGCTGTAACACCCCGTGTTTTCGAAAGTCAAAGTCAATGACCGATTTCGCGCGACTTGACTAGTAGTGAATTTCTTTTATATGTTTATTTTAGTTGTATTATATGGAGTAAGTGTCAATAATCACAATAATCGACGTATGTTTTTTTTCCGCTATTTAATCGACTTACGACTGTGAACTATAGGAAGTTACAATGCGATAAAGTTAACTAAACAATAATCAAACTATGCTAGTCAAATCGACATCGAATCGAATCGCAACTCGAAATACGCATTTTGGTTATTGTTATATGTGTGTGTGTGTGTGTGCCTTACGTGTTACTTATGCATGTTTATTTATGTTGTGTTGTGACAATCAATCGAAACGTAATCGAAACTCGAATCGCAATCGAACTCAATCGAAATCGAACTATGATAATTAGTGGAGAAGAGACAGCGCTAGATATGAATAGTTGGGATTAAAAGTAATTTAACTAGGAAGCTCTATCGCATTCGAATCGCTCGCAATCGAAATCAAAATACAAAAATCGTCGCGCCGAACACCCGAACCAAGTGCCATCCGGCCGGATTGCCCATCCGACCGGGCTGACACTTGATCCGGTGCCATATGTCATCCGACCGAGATGACATCCGACCGGATAAGTCACCCGGGCGAGATGCCATCCGACCGACCCACACTTTCCTCTTTGGGTAACTCTATAAATACCCATGTCACTCTCAAACTTTCTACTTTTGGCAACTCTCTGACCGAACAGCACGCTCTCCTCACCTTTTCTTCGATTTCTCTCGATTCCGGTAAGATCTCGTCCTAAATCTTGTACTTTCTTGATCTACACGCACTCCTACACCCTTCTATCTTTTAAATCTTAACTTTTAACCTTGAAATCACTGGATTTGAGGTGTTCTAGGATGACGTCATCATGTGTTTTTGAGGAACTTCATGTTTTGGCCTCAATCCACCAAGAACAACTTAGATCTAATCGATTTCCACACGAATACACAAAGATCTTGCACAGATCTAAACATAATCATAGTGAAAAAGGATTGAAAGGTGGTTTCTAACTTTCTTTCAACTCTTTTACACTCAATGCACTCAAAACCGATAGAATCGGGCCTTGTTCTAGTCTTCTACTCATTCTTAGTGTTATGCTAGTTCAAGATCTGGATTCTACTCACGAGACCACCAATCTCGGGTTAACCAAGAACAACTGTCTCGAACCGGTTAACTGATCGAACTAGGGTGATTCCTGGTCGATCGGGTTACTTGGGCCAAGATGGATTTATGTTGGTTAACACGTTGTCAAAACGTCTCGACAAAATGACAAACAATCAAAACAGCCAAGTGAAAGACAAACGGAACGACCAGCACGGAGTGCTATCCGACCGGACTACTGTCCGAACGGATAAGCCATCCGAGCGACTGGTCATCCAAGCGGCTTACACCTTGGGTCCAACACTTAACCAACCTTATCTGAAGTTTGAGTATTGAACGAATCGTTATCCGATCGGACTACCAATCCGACCGGATTACTCTTCGTATCATGAGATACTTGGACTTAAACAATTTTCAACATGTTCAATGCACTAAGGGTGTCACCCGATCGAACTGTTGTCCGACCGAGTGACAACCTGCTGTGGACTTGTTCTGACTAAGCAACCTCGCCACTCGAGTCGCCGTCCGACCGGACAACCTGTCCGACCGGATGACCATCCGAACGGATTGTCATCCGCAGGACTAAGCCGTCCGATCGACCGACTTGAAAGGTAGAGATACTTCAATGTTTTCAAAATGCTACAACGAAAACTTCAAAGGACAAGCCATCATACACAAACACATCAAAGGAAGAAACAATCCACTCGAATAGTCATCCAACCGGATAACCTGTCCGACCGGATGACCACCCAAACGGATTATCATCTGCACAATCGGACCATCCGATCGGATTACCAATCCGACCGAGCTGCTGTCCAAGCCACTTACGTCTTGCATCGTTTTACGCGTCACTTATCGTTATGTTATCGTTCTGATCAGGCTAAGCCTACTCTCTAGCGCTCCCTTCAATACATCATCGCTGTGAGTATACTCGATCCCTTTTTGCTTTACGCACTTTTGGGTGTTACATACGTTACGAATATTCAAAATCACAATAAACACACTACCCAATACTATTTGAACGCTAACCGTTAATGCATGTTATACGTGGCTTATGAATGCTTGTTTGTTATGTCTACACATGGAATGCTGTCTACCTACCTTAGCAACGATAGTACTATAGTTTGGACTCAGCACCTGTTCGCAAGGGTTGTTAAGGACAATTACTTGCATGGATTACGGTGGTAATCATGTATTGCGAACTGCCTCAGGCAGTCAACCCGCAGTCATTGGTATCGATGGATCTATGTCGATAACTAACGTGCTTTATTTCACTATGTGTACGTGCTGGTTATACGTAAAGGAAATTCGAACTCTATATGCTATTATCAAACTTGTATGCTCACCTTTACATTATATGTATTGACTTTATTTTTAACGTATGTGATAGGTGCTTAGGATGCACATCTGGTAGGAAATCGAAGCTAGAATAAGGCTCTAGAGGCCAACAAATAGTTGTCTGTACAAATTAAATCAAGGGTCTCTAGAAGTAGATAAACAATTGCTCTATTTGAAATCTGAGTTGTCGGAATAGAACTATTTGCCTAGATTTTGTCTGTAATAATTGAATTATCTTTTGAGACATGGTATGGGACATGTTATTTTAAATTGATTGGTAATGATAATTGTTATGGAAACTTCTGGACAATCTTTTTCGCTTAGTGCCATGCCCTGATGTTTCAGCCATCGGTTGGGGTGTGACATGTCATCAGACTTAGAATCCTCATCATTGTCACCAGCTGAAGTACCACCAGCTGCACCAGCAGACGATGCACCAACGGCACCAGCACCTGCATCACCACTATCACCAGCTTCATCATCATCACTATCAGATGAACCTAAATCTTCTGGATCTAGACCAAACTTTTAAATCATTTTCTTCTCCAACTCAGGCTCTTCATTATCTGATTGACTGTCATCATGACGCCATTTGTCATCTGCAGGAGCAACGTAGTCTGGTTTTCCAAGAGCACCTATCGACTTCCTAGGAATATCGCTTTCTTTGTATCTCTTGGCTGCAAGACTCTTGATTATTCTTAACGATTGCAAGATCATCGGTTCTATCTTCAGGATGTCGTCGTCAGCTTTTGGAAGATTAGGATGTTGAACGTTCATGATCATTTGAAGAAACCTAGGATACATCCAGAATTTGTTCCCTGTAATCCTACTTCCAGTTCTCGTCATATTCTCTTTCATATTCGTGAAGATATACTTTGATATGCTAAACAGTTTGTTCAGCACCAAAGCCACCTTAAGTCCGACGAGATCGTTGCCAGCCATATCATATCCTGCACGTCTGTTGCTGGTACACTGAATGAGAACGTGCAAGAGAAACTTGTACCGTAACGGCAGATCTCCTTTGTTGATTTGAGTACTGAAAATGTCGCCAATACATTTCATCCATAATAAGCAGCCACGCGTACACATGATCGGTATAGAGGACGGAGCATTCGGATCATCTTGCAACTGTAAAACAACGTTCAATATTTCCAGAGAGACAGTCACGATCAGATCATTAACTTGTCCTTGTATGACTTCAGTACCATCTACTTGTATGACGCTTGCGGTATCCCAGAAGGCTTTAATGAGCGATTTGTAAACAGACGTTGAGAATGTAACATCGTCATTAATCCGCGACTCCCTGATCCACTGAGTAATTTCTTTAAATTCAGAGATCTTTTCTTCTGGATCCAGAAAGGCAATCTGATTGTGACGTTTCTCGGACATCATTTCCTCTTCAGATTTATTTTCCTTCTTAGTCGGGGGCTTGCATTTTCGCTCTTTCGGTGCCATCTGTATGTGTAAAACATCCACAATAAGTCAACATGTCAAATTATTGTATAAGATGTGCATTGGACATATGTTAATACAAGATTTAACATAAAATGGATATTTAAAATTCCAATGTACATATACTGTGAAAGGCACCAAATCTGAAAATTTTGCTAAGGCATGGACGACGAAACCTCAAGACCTCGACGAAACCCTCTTCTTTACGATGAAACCTCCTTGGTCAAACAAAGTCAATGTTGACTGTTGACCAGTGGGAGTTTCGTCGAAGGTTTCGTCACATAGGAGTTTCGTCATGCACAACGTGAAGAAACTCTAGGTTTCGTCGATTTAGGGGTTTTGAACAGTTAGGGTTTCGCCGTTTGGGGGTTTTTCAAATTTAAGTTAGTTTCGTCGATGAACGGTTCACTGATTCACCGATTCACAACATCAAACACAAATTGACACCTTGTATTTTACCCAAACCACTCGAAAACAACCAAGAATCAAAACGACATGAGTTTATGTTGAAACCACACCCAAAACAGTTACAAACATCAACAAACAACTTCCCCTGTTTTGTTTTCCAAAATCCAACCCTATTCAAAGTATAAAACATCAAAACAAGTCCTAGTTATATTAGTTTTGATAAAATCAAAACAGAAAACAAAGATTTATATTAAGATCCGAAGCATTAGGGATGACCGAGGGTTTGTTGATAAGTTTCAAACAGAAACACAGGGTTCCTTAAGATTCAAGACATTGAAACATTTGTATACCTTCGGTTTGAAAAAGAAATTTGAGAGAATGATGGGTTTTGAGATTTTGTGACACATGGTATGGGGGTTTGCTTGTTTGGGAAGAAGAACAGTGAAGGTTTTGAAAAAGTGAACCGCTGGGACCCCTTTTTATACCGACTTACCTCGGTGAAACCTCATCTTCGACGAAACCTGTTTGGGCTCGACGAAACTCTACTTTGGGCCTGGATTTGGGCCTAAACAGTTAGCCCACGTTGAAACTTGAATGGGCCAGGGGGTTTCGTCGTTACCTCGACGAAACTTGGGGTTTCGTCGTGAACAAAATCATTTTTGACCAAAGTTGACCAATTTTGAAACATTTGACTTTGACCATGGGGTTTCGTCGTCTTTATGTTAGGATCGGAGGCTCTCGTGATTGTGTTTGTTTGTGTAAATTGTATAATCAATAGAGATGAGCAAAGTTTAAGTGCAGCGGAAATGAATAACAAACTTTGTAAACACAATCAAGGGGAAAATTGTTTTGAGAAAGCATATGCAATTCATTTAGTCAAAATATTTATAATAAGAATCAAATGATTACAGATATGCTTACATACTAAGCTCCCCCTCAGCCAGATGCCTCAAGGTTGGATTGTGATGAAAGGATTGAATTGAGGAGAAGAACTCTTCTCAAAACGAATCGAATGTAACAGTACAGAGTACTGCTCCATTTATAGACAAACACAAACCGCTGAGGCATCTCAGCTAATGTCACCATGAAAGCGACGTCTAACAGCCTAACAACCTGTATCTACTGTTCTTATACAAACACTGCTAAACCTAACAACTGACTATACATGAATCAGATGATATACTGAACTACTGCTCTTCCTATTCATCAGTGCTTTCCTCAAGGTTGATCAGTCCTTGATTGGGCAGTGCTTTGTCATCAGCAGTGCTTAGTATCCAGCAGTCTTCTAGGCTTCATCAGTAGTTAGGCAAAACAGCAGCAGTTGTAGGCGGGCAGTGGATGTAAGACCATCAGCTGTTGTAATCACTTTCAAGGGAGAAGACTTAGTGTAAACAACTGCTTATTGTGAATCCACTGTTGTGATCAGGTTTTGGCTTTACATTATCTGTTCCTTTGGTAGGGTTCAATCCCAACAATCTCCCCCTGGAACAGATAATGCCAAAACCTGTTCATTATTCTGGATCTTTATTACTCATCAGAAATTCCCTTGCTTTTCTTTTGAATTCTTCTTCAAATTCTTTGGAACTTGTGTCATCTTCATCCCGGCACAGTGTAAGTTCAAGGAGATCCTGCAAATCTTTAACACTAAGGCCTAGTGCTTCTTTCCTTGATATGTACTTCACTTCGCCATTGGATCTGACCATGGTCAATACATGGGTCTTTTGATCAGACATCCACTTTAGTACTTTTAAACCCAATGGGTTTCTTGGGAGAGATTTATTCAATGATGAGTTTGGAGATGTTGTCCTTGTGAAAACTTGCAGACTTTCAGACATTCTTTTGAAGGCCATTTCAATAACATTGTTCGCTGCAGCTATGTCTTCTGCAGTTTCTTTTTCTATCTACTCCTGTCTCTTTTGTTGATCTGGCTCACTGTCTGAAACTTCTGAAGTAGATGGTGATGCAGGTTTAGTTAACACCTTCTTAAAAAGGTTTTGAAGTTTTTATGAGTTCTCTTCTTTTAGACCCATTTTCATGATGGTTTCTTTGAAGTACTCAACTTCCTTTTCCTTCACCTCTTCACTTGTCAGTTTTTCTCCTTCTTCTTGGTTTGACCTAAACAGTGTTTTGAGGTTTTCTATCTGCTGTTCAAGCTTCATCATTTGTTCATGCTTCTTTGAAGCGCCTGAAACAGTTAACTTCCTTTTCTTTAGCCTTTCATAGGCTTCATCATTCTGCTGCTTTGACCATTTTGATATGGCATTGGCAGTATCCACTTTTGCATCTATCAATTCCTGTTTCTTCTTTTTGTATTCAGAAGTAAGATCAGCAATAAGCTTTTTGTACTTATTCCAATTTGGAGCTGTCTTCTTCTTACTTGGATCACTTTTCACCCTTTCAATCCTGTTTGCTTCATGTTTCAAGGCAATCAGTGGCCATTTTTCAAATTGATTTTCTTCAGCTGGATAGAATTTCTCTTTCATTATATATGCAAGATATTCTTTTCTCATTGCTTTTCGTTGATCTGTCTTTTCTTTATTCAGACCTTGTGCATATTCTTCCATCAGCTTGACTTTTGTAAGCAAAAATTCAATTTTTTCAGAAATGGCTTCATCACCTTGATCTTTGCATTCGAGTTTAGCTCTGATCTTTGCTTGCCTTGCTTTCATCTCAAGATATTCATTCATGTCTTCTGGGACTACGAAGCCTATGAGAGAAGGAAATCTTCTTTTTGAAGGATCATCCTCGGTGTAAAATTGTTTCATCTCATTTTTCACAGCATCTAGTTCCAGTGGATATTTAGCAGCAACAGGATCATATTTTTCATCAGTTGGCTGAGTAGTTTCTCTTTTTCTTTTGTAAAGCTTTATAGATGAAGAGGGTTTTGATTGTGATGTAGGAATGATGAGAGCAGTGGTGGAAACAGTGGAAGATGACTGACTAACAGCTGTTGAAACAACTGGTGTTTCAACTGCTGTTGTCATTACAACTGCTGATATGTCAGCAGATGTCTTCTGCTTTTGAGCAGGGGATGGCGGTGGTGAGGTAGTTTTTGATGATGGTGATGGTGGTGGTGAATCATAAGGAATGAAAACCCTTCTCCTTTTTGGTTGAGGAGGGGTTGATGATGTCGTTGGTGAAGCAGTGGTTTGAATGATGGACACAGTTGTTGAAACAACTGGTGTCTCAACCACTGTTGTCATTACAGCAGATGTTGTAACATCTGCTGTCTTCTGCTTTATGGCAGGAGGCAGTGGTGGTGATATGATTGTGGATGATGATGGTTGTAGAGCAGTGGTTGTCGTGGTGGTGTGTGTTGGAGTTGTATGTGTTGATGAGATGGCAGCTGTTTGGCTACTGACAGCAGTTTTTGTAACCACTGCTGTATCAGCTGTTTGGATGAAAGTTTCAGATGGCTGTTTTCCTTGTTCTGGCTCAACATACAGACCATCCTCAATTCCCTTTTTCTTCAATTTTTTGACGTTCTCCCCCTTTTTGGCATTATCTGCAAGGGGGTTATCCATAAAAAGGATAGTTGAGGGAACTTTTCCAGGATTGCTTTTGAGATGAGCCTTGATAGCTTTGATGTCTGCTTGGGTATCTTTAAATCTTGACTCCACCATGTTTGTCAACAATTTCACATGTATCTCATGCTGCTGATCAGCCATCTGTTTTTGTTGTTCAAGCATGGGTTGAAAAATATTCCAGAGCTCATTTGCAGCAAGTGCTTGTTGTGGAGCAGGTGCTTGAGGTGGAACAGCAGTGGATTGTGCTTTTTGAGCTTTTAGAATCTCTTGCACCATATCTTTTATTTCAGCAACTGAGGTTTCCAGTTTTTCAACTCTTCCCGTCAATTCCTGGTATTTTGAATCATCACCCTTTTTCATGGGATCATCTGAATCCCCACCTGTAGTGGTTGTATCAATGTGTGACTTAGGAACTGAGTCCCAAAAATCGCTCATTGATGCCCCTTGTTCTTGGTACTGGGGACTTCTTTCTTCAGCACTTGATAATCCTTTGATGTTACCAGTGGACAAAACAGTCTCACCAGTGGTTATCAGTGGTGCTATGGAAGAAATTGCCTTCAAGGGAGTCTTACTAATGAAACAACTATCCAACTGAAGATCTGTTGATCCATCAGTTGTAGTTGCTGCTCCACTTGAACTACCACCGAGAGTTACTTGTAACTCAGGGGGTGTAACCTCCTCAATTGTTGCTGGGATAGCAGAGGTATAAGCATCAGACCCAGTCACTTGTTGGAGTGTACTCTCTTTGATGAGTGATTGAGAGGAACTGGTTTTTGTCTGAGCTATATCAACTGCATGCAACAAAGGTAGCATGGATTATGGTAATATTATTGGTGAGGGTGTGGGAGTTGAAAGAGACATGTCCTTGGGATCAGGACTGAGGAAGATGGATCCGAGTGGATTCAGAGCTTCATATTGTGGGGTCCCTGTGCTTACAACCTGATCCTTTTGTGAGGATGCAGGAGGAGTTTGAGGCAATGGTTAAGATCTTTCTACCAACTGCTGTGAGGAAGTAGCAGCAGTGGTTTGTGGTGACATTTGTTTTGTCACTGGCAGTTTCTCTGGGATCTCATCTTCCAGAGTAGCCTTTGTTTTGGGTTTGGTGGGTTTTCTGGATGTTTTCTTTTTGGTCCTTTTATTGGTGGCAGGTGTGGGTTTCAAAGCAGTGGCAGTGCTGCTATGATCACCTGGAGCAGTGGGCTCAGCAGCAGATGTCTGAGGAACAGTTGTAACTGCTAAATTCTGCTCAGGCACCTCTGCTTTTGTTTTTATTGGTGCCAACATTCTAGTGAATGTTTCAGGTGTTAAACTTTTTATTTGAAAATAAACACCTTGTTTTGGCACATTTTCATTTTCTTTTTCAAATTTCTGTTTAAAATAGTAACTTAAAAACCTTGGAAAGAGTAAAAATGTTTTACTATCTACATTCTTTACCAAGTCATTGAAGATTTCCTAGGAGTAGTTGTAATCTTTATCATTTAAAATAGCATAGCCCAAGCATTGAATCTTCAATGGTATTTCGTTGAATGCTGTTGTTTTATTTGAAACACACATCAAAAGTGTATGAAATAAAAATCTGCGTGCAGACGGAAAATAACCTTTTTGTAAGGTATCTACCTTTGATTGTTCTGCATATCCCCTTTTCAGAAAATCAGCTTTTAACTCGTTTTTGTCAAAAGAGGTTTTACCTTTCTGGTCATTGAGTTTGAAGACTTCTGAGATTGATAGCGGAGTGATTTGAATCGCTTTACCCTGTATCGAGGAGTTTATAGCAACTGCTTTATTGTCTTGTTTTTCAAGCACAGCATTTTTCCAGAACTCTCTCTGGGTTTGCAAATAAATGGGAGCGTCTACTATCAACAAAGTTTTGTACTTTGATGCAGATATGGTGTCGATGATGGAATCGAAGGTATGGTTGTTTGAGGGTTTTGTGAGGAGACCCAAGTAGTTGTGCGGTGATTTGTATGGGATTTCAATGGTTTCTTCGGCCGTTTGAGCGACCTTTTTGAAGATGATGGTGATTTTGGTTTTGATTTTGATTTTGATTTTGTCATTTTGGAAGAAGAAGAAGAAGAACAGAGAATGATTTGGGATGAAGGGTTGATAACTGCTTTGAGAAGAGAATTTTGGAATTCAATTCGACAGTGTAAAACCCTGTTTGGGGGTTTTGATCAGGGTTTTATTTAGGGAAAAAGTGATCGCTGATGTGGTAGCGGTTATTATGATCTGAAGGCTAAAAACTGGCCACGCGTCAACCTCTGATGATATGGATGAAGAATGGAGGACAGTTGTTTTGAAACCCACTGATGTATCAACCATCAGTAGTTACAACGGTAATAATATGATAACAGTGGAAGATTTTTACTATCAGTGGATAAGACACTGATTTTGAGCATCAGTGCTTGCCAGGAAAAATGAAAGATCAGATGTTGACTTTCAGCAGTGGATAGAAATTAGGAAACAGATGTTTGAACAAAACAGTGGTTAAAGGTAATATAATGATAATGATTTGAGAGATCAGTATATCAGCAACAGTTTTGAAAATTTTCATTCAGGGTTTTGCCACATGTCAATTACTCATTTTGAAGCCTTTATAATTCCTTGACTGTGGTTTAGTACCCCAGATAATATGAGCTTTTTACCAAAGTTACTCATCTTTGTAATAATATTTGAATTAAAACATGAGTACCCAGGTATTTTTAAGATCTGTTGACAATCAATCCTTTTCAAAGATAAAGAACAATCTTGAGTTAGACATGACCATGACAAATATACCATTTCCTTTTGATCTGCTTGAGGATAAAATAAACCAACAAAAATAGAGGTTATCTATCCTAACAGGAGATTGAAACTTTTACTATCAAAAACCAGTAAAAGTTTAAAATATATCATTTAAAAGAGATAGAGAATGATATATCCTGCTTTATTCGAGAAAATCCTTCTAAAAAATAAAGGATTTTCTAAAAACAGCACCAAAAGTACCTAGTAAAACAATAATAAAGCACATAATCATCTCATGCTCAAGTTTATGAGAATGGTCAGTGGTTTGACAACAGTTGTATGAAATACATTTTGACCATTGTTTAGTACCACTTTCTTGTTGATTGATTGTTAACAGACACGAGGACACATGTTCACATGAGTTTTTGAAAACCATGTTGTAAGCTTTGTTACCATGTGAAGATTTTGAAAATTTGTCTAGTCCTCTTGAAGTTCATTCATCGGAGTTACCATTTTTCCCTGAACCTTTTCCTGAACAGAAGAATGCTCACAGTTGCTTAATAATCATTATTACCCCAACTTTTGACTCTCAAGTGTTTTATGTTTATACTCTTTTCTTCTGACTTCAAAAGTTTTGAGATAAACACACTTCTGAGTTTTCTGTGAATTTTCTTCTTCCCTTTTTACCCCTCCCATTCATAAGTAATGAAATACTTACTGGGAGGTTTTTATTTAAGGAATACTTGTTCCAAAATCATTTTGCAGTAATGTTTTGAGAGTTTTGGTCATTTCTGCACATGCTTATGCCAACCTCCTCATTACCTATGATTTGGACATTTTTTGACTCCTGATTTTCTTAATGTATTTTAACATAGTTGATTTTGTCCTTTTGAGGAATTCAACCTGTTTTCAAACACATAAGATCTGAATGACTAAAGTTTTAATTTCCCTCTTTTTATGTTAGCAGAACACCAATGTTTTTATGAACATGGGTTTTGTTAATATGAGGTTCATACTTTAGCATTTAAAAGGGTGACATCACAATTTTCATAACAACAGTTGAAATCAATTTTGAAAATAAGAAATAATCCCACAGTTTAACAGATATGTTTTCAGATCTAGAAACCAAGAGTGTCTTGTGCATGAAATCACTTGTTGTGAGATTTGTGTGTCATATGACATCTTGGTTGATTTACAGAGTTTTTGAATAACCACTTTGAACATGATTTACTCGATACTCTGTTTTTCAACTAAATACAACCAACCTTAGTATCAATGAATTTTGAGCTGAACTGTTATGTCAAATTGATTGTTAGATCGAATTTGACTGTCCAGGCTCTGATACCAATTGTTAGGATCGGAGGCTCTCATGATTGTGTTTGTTTGTGTAAATTGTATAATCAATAGAGATGAGCAAAGTTTAAGTGCAGCGGAAATGAATAACAAACTTTGTAAACACAATCAAGGGGAAAATTGTTTTGAGAAAGCATATGCAATTCATTTAGTCAAAAGATTTACAATAAGAATCAAATGATTACAGATATGCTTACATACTAAGCTCCCCCTCAGCCAGATGCCCCAAGGTTGGATTGTACAAGATGAAAGGATTGAATTGAGGAGAAGAACTCTTCTCAAAACGAATCGAATGTAACAGTACAGAGTACTGCTCCATTTATAGACAAACACAAACCGCTAAGGCATCTCAGCTAACGTCACCATGAAAGCGACGTCTAACAGCCTAACAACCTGTATCTACTGTTCTTATACAAACACTGCTAAACCTAACAACTGACTATACATGAATCAGATGATATACTGAACTACTGCTCTTCCTATTCATCAGTGCTTTCCTCAAGGTTGATCAGTCCTTGATTGGGCAGTGCTTTGTCATCAGCAGTTTGTAGCAGCAGTGCTTAGTATCCAGTAGTCTTCTAGGCTTCATCAGTAGTTAGGCAAAACAGCAGCAGTTGTAGGAGGGCAGTGGATGTAAGACCATCAGCTGTTGTAATCACTTTCAAGGGAGAAGACTTAGTGTAAACAGCTGCTTATTGTGAATCCACTGTTGTGATCAGGTTTTGGCTTTACATTATCTGTTCCTTTGGTAGGGTTCAATCCCAACACTTTAAAGGGGTTTCGTCGACAGAAGGGGTTTCGTCGACACCTTTTTCCACAAATTCACTAAGTGTTTGAAACTTGAAATTTTGCACACCTTTTGAACAGATTTCCATTTTTATTGAGTTCAACAAATGCAAGGACATTTTATGAAGTAGGTTTTAGGCTTCCGGCAGAAAACACCAAGTCACAACTTCGGCTAATTCAAAAATGAACTTTACAACTACACTAAAACGGAATTTAAAGTGCGGAAAACTAATCGAAAAGCTATAAAAGGCAATAACAACTGTACAAGTGCAATCTTTTTGCGAGTTTCAAGGATAAGGAATCATACCAGCTTACGGTCTTAGTCAACATGATTTTGATTTCTGTTTAAAACTCTGGATAAGTATACTACCTCGATTATCGGTATTGTTGTCCACTTAAGCTCAAACTGATCAGATGTAATCACAATAAGGAGATACGATTTACGGTAAGGATTATACTTACAGGTCGATGTTCATCCACTCACGACACATTCCCATATCAAGGTATGCATGAGAGTTCATCTTACCGGTGAGTATACCGTTTATCATCTGTTTAACCGTATAAAAGAATGTGAGAAACTCACTTATTTTGATTGAAAACAAGCCCTATGTGATAGAATCACTTATTGATGAGGAACTTGATTTTCGATGCATGAGGGCACAGGAGCAAGTCCGTGAACAGGTCAGTAATAACGTACAGCAAAGAGACGAACTTGACTCCCGGATAAATGTGATATTTTATCACTTATTTTGTTTGGACATGTGATTGTTGATCACTTATTGAGGTCGAATGCAATATGTACACGTATGTATGGTATCATGGAAGATCTAGACTTCGTCTCCGTTATTTTTCGGTAAGAGATACAACCATGATACCCAGATGATAAAACAGCATAAAGACCGAATATCTCAAAACCTCGGCAATCAATCAAACGAAATTTTGGTACCAAGACCATATGCCAATGAGTGGTTCCCACCTGACTTGAAGTCTGTTAGGTTTGTATCATCCTGCATATTTTAGTCTGATTGTGAGCCTACCGATACATCGTTAGTAGAGATACTTATCATTTCTCAATTTTTTTTTATTTTATATTTTGAACATGTTGACCGACCACACCAGTGAATATCAACATCTTCCTTTTTCCAAGAAACTCATTTTTTATTTTCTATTTTTTTTTTTTGATTTTTTTTAAGCAGAAAGACAGAAAGTAAAGACATCTTTTTGGATTTTTGACATTTTCAGATGTTTTTGTATTTTCTTGAATTTACTCCCCCTAAAATGCTAAAAGGTGAAAATCTTTTTGAATTTTTAGAGTTTATAAAGAAAATATTTACAAAAACGATTAGCAAAAGAAGTTACTCGGGTATCACCTTAATGCCATTGACCAAAAGTAGATAATCAAAACGTGATTTATCAAAAGCTTTTGTAAACAGGTCGGCACGTTGGTGATCGGTGTGAACTTTAACAACATCGATTAATCTTTTGTCAAAACAATCACGTATGAAGTGATATTTAATTTCGATGTGTTTGGTCTTGGAATGCTGCACAGGATTTCTAGTGATCTGTAAGGCAGCATTATTATCAACAAATATAGAAGTAGATAGGAATTCAAAACCGTAGTCGTGCATTTGTTGTTGTATCCACAAGACTTGGGAGCAACAACTAGAGGCAGCAATGTATTCTACTTCACAGGTTGATGTAGCAACACACATTTGCTTCTTGCACTGCCACGTGACCAGGCGATTTCCTAAGAATGGACATCCTGCTGTTGTTGATTTGCCATCAACTTTGCAACCACCAAAATCAGAATCACTGTATGCAATTAAGTCGAAGCTATCCTCCCTAGGGTACCAAAGACCAGTGTCAGGGCATCCCTTCAAATAGCGAAAAATCCTTTTGACAGCATAAAGATGCGAGGCCTTCGGGTTGGCTTGATATCTTGCAAGCAGGCAAGTTGGATACATGATGTCAGGCCTCGAGGCTGTAAGATACATGAGAGATCCGATCATAGCGCGATAGTATGAATTGTTAACGCTTTCCCCCTTCAGATCCGGAGTAATCCCGTGATTCTGCGGAAGTGGGGTACCAATGGGCGTTGCATCAGACATCTGGAATCGGCTCAAGATGTCACCTACATATTTAGTCTGATGGATGAATATCCCAGACTCGGTTTGTTGAACTTGAAGGCCCAAAAAGAAATTCATTTCCCCCATTGCGCTCATTTCGAACTTTTCCTGCATCACATGCTCGAATTGCCTGCACAAAGTATCATTAGTTGAACCAAAAATTATATCATCAACGTATACCTGCACCAGCAGAACATCTCCATCTTGTTCCTTGATAAAGAGAGTGCAATCAATAAGACCTCGTCGAAATCCATTCTCCAGAAGATAGTTTGATAAGGTTGCATACCAAGCCCTAGGTGCTTGATGTAAGCCATAAAGAGCTTTGTTGAGCAACCAAACCCGATCAGGGTGAATAGGATCTTCAAAACCCGGAGGTTGTTCGACATACACCTCTTCCTGAACCACACCGTGAAGGAAGGCACTTTTGACGTCCATCTGGTAGACTTTGAATCCTTTGAATGAAGCGTAAGCTAGAAAGATCCGAATAGCTTCCAGACGTGCAACAGGTGCATAAACTTCGTTGTAGTCAATGCCTTCGATCTGGCGAAATCCCTGAACAACCAATCTCGCCTTGTTACGAATAACTACTTCCACGATCGTCCTTCTTGCATTTGTAAACCCATTGTGTGCCAATTTTCTTGTAGTTCTCTGGCCTTTCAACAAGCTTCCAAACACCTAGCTTTTGAAATTACTGCAGTTCATCCTGCATGGCTTCAACCCAAGAATTATCCTTTAAGGCTTCCTTCCAAGATTTTGGTTCTTCTTGTGAAACGTAACACGCAAAGGACCAATCATTTTGATAACCAGATTCTCTGATAGCTGAATACAAACCAGCATTCTGGTTGTCTCTCAACTGATTACGCGTCTGCACCCCGCGTTGGACATCTCCTATAATGTTCTGATGCGGATGGGTATCGTGAATCCTCATTTCAGGATTTTCAGGAACACGAGCATTAATACCCAAATTGTTAATATTAAGATCAACAACTAATTCCACACCGGGAATAGGTGTAGAAGTTGATGCATTCCCTTCAGCAGTATCAACACTCTGCATATGAGGAGTTTCTACAGATGCACCTTGAACGGGAGCAACTGGAGCTGAAGTGCCTTCAGTCGCATCTTGATATTCATCATCTTCCGATGACTCATTGTACTCAGTAGCATCTTCAAATACCTCATTTTGAACTGTGTTGTTAACCGAATTAGAACCTTGGGGGTTAATAATAATAGGTCTAACCAAAGGCGAGTCAGCAGCGTTGTCACTATCAAATAGCATTCAAGCAGCTGCAGATTCTTCGTCAAAGGTTGCCAGATTAAAGGAGTCGAATAGCCCATCGTAATCGAATATCCAAGGATCACCCGGAGCTCTAACAGAACTTGTATACCTTTGAACCCTTACTTCACTCCATAGCTCAATCTTTTTGGTAGCCAGATTCCATACACGAAAATTCGGAGTAGCATATCCAAGGAAGAAACCCTCGATAGCTTTTGCGCCAAACTTTCCATCCGGCTCAATCATAGTGCATGGACCGCCAAAAGGTTCTAGAAAAGATAGATCCGGTTTCCTTTTCTGTAGAAGTTCGAAACAAGTTTTGCCATGTCTCTTAACTGTAAGAACTCGGTTTAATGTGTAGCAAGCAGTGGACACAGCCTCCCCCCCAGAACTGAACAGGAAGCTCCGACTCTACCAGCATAGTTCTTGCAGTTTCAATTATCGTTCGATTCTTCTTCTCCGCGACAACGTTTTGTTGTGGAGTATAGCGAGAACTGTATTCATGAAGAATACCCTTAGAAGTACAGAACTCATCCATCACACGGTTTTTGAACTCAGTTCCATTGTCGCTTTTGATCCTCTTCACTTTCAACGTGTATAAATTTTCCAACATTGTAAGAAGATCCTTGAGGATGCCATGAGTATCACTCTTATGTGCCATAAAAGATACCCCAGAAAATCTAGAATAATCATCAGTAACCACTAAACAATAAGCATCCCCGAATGTTGTCTTGTGCTTCATAGGTCCAAAGAGGTCCATATGAAGACGTTCGAGAGGCATGCTAACAGTGTTGATTTTCTTCAGAGGGTGAGACTTCTTCATTTGCTTCCATTTCTGGCACGAAACACAGATATCTTGTAGATGAAAACTTCTCACAGGCACACCATTCACAAGATTATTTTTCACCAAATGGTTCATTTTTCTTAAGTGAATGTGCCCCATTCTTCTGTGCCAAGATATAGACTCCTTCTCCGTGGCTTTCGAGACAAAACATGTGACTTGCGCAGACGTCGTAATTGCTTGGCTCATATCAAGAATATAAAGATCATTAACTCTTGGAGCCGATAAGAGAATCCATTCCTCTGGAATTTTGAAACCAGGTTTCAGCACATAACAACCGGCATCATCAAAATGCACGGTGAACTTTTTATCGCAGATTTGCGAAACACTGAGAAGATTATGATCAATTTGACGAACATAATTGATCTTATCAAAACATACAACACCATTGGAAATCATTCCCTCTCCAGTGATGTATCCGCCTTTGTCTCCAGCAAACGCGACATAGCCTCCTCTAATATTTCTCACGTCATAAAGAAGCCGTAAGTCGCCTGTCATGTGCCTAGATACTCCACTATCAACAATCCAATGACTATTAATAGTTCCTCCTGGAACATCCTGCACATATCATCAATGATCAGTTAAGGATGGGGACCCAAGCCTTAGTGGTATTGGGTCGTCCCTGAGCATCACGAAAAGTGATCTCGATTTCTTGATGATTTTGTATCACAACACCTCCTCCTGAACTTTCACCCATCTTAGGTCTCCAAGTTTGATTTTGTATACCAGTTTGGTTTTTATAAAAAGATTTTGAAACTTCTGGTTTTAAAGATTGTGAAGAACTTGGTTCCCTATTAATTGATTTGACTTCCGATTTTAAAGCCTTTTCAACTGCTTTCACATTTTGACGTCGTTGTTTCGTTTCTTGTTCCTTAACAGTTCTTTTATCATGTTTTGGTGAAACGGGACGACGTTGAGGGTGAACCTTTTCAGGTGGTGCTTTCTCAACAAATTTATCTTTGGGAGTGTTTGGACAATTTTTAATGATGTGTCCAAACTCCCCACACTTAAAACATGTTCTCCTTTCCACAAACTTAGGAGAATCTGATCGACGAACAGATGTCGAACCCATAGAACCCGAGGTACTTGCTTTTTCATCACACCCGTTTGTATGTTGAGTGTAATTGTTTTGACTGTTACGCTTTAAAATCGTGACTTGTTGGACAAAATCAGTGTTTGATTTGTTTTCAAAAGTCTCAATTTTATCCGTACCCTTCGATGCTACAAATTTGACATTACTGTTTTTCTTTTGATAACGAGCTCCTTTTGTTTCAAATTTAGATTGAGAAACGTTAGGCTTTTGAGCTCGCTTTTCTGGTTGTTTACCCTTAGCAGCAATAGGTTGTTGCTTTGTCGGAGGTTTTTGATTTCCAATTTGTTTTCTGATTTCAGCTTTTGGAATTGGATCACATTGAGTTACAGTAACTCCTAGGATCGTCTTTCCTAAAATCTTGCTTGTGTTATCTTCAAAAACTTTATCAATCGAAGATGGATTGACATTTTTTATCGGAAAATTATTGTCTGAATAGATTTTAACATCTCCGACTAAAGTATACAACACGTTATTGCTCTTAACAGCAGACACACATTCCTTGTCATCTTTGACACCTTTGACAGGATCTATCACTTGTTTGACAACTGATTGAACAACAGGAGTAGGAGGATCACAAAGAATGTAATTCTCAATTGGAATATCTACTCCTTTCATTTTATCAAGTGATTTATCCTGATCACTTACATCTGATTCATCATCTGACGACTCATAGTCCTCAATAATTGGAGCACTTTGTTGCGTCGATGTTGAAGTTTCAGTTTCATCAGATAAAGTACTTGAGGAACTGTCCGATTTGAACCCTAGGCCAGTAGTAACTTCCTCGTAATCAAGAGGCACACTGGGTTCAAAACGTGGCATTTCTTCTTCATCAGGCATATGAGTATAATTATGTCTCAAAGGGGGTGGACACTTCTTATACCCTACGCCTTTCTTGTTTCCCTTCAGTTGTTGAGCATCAATTATGTGATCGAGCACATATCGGGAGTTAGAGTAACTCTCCAATTTGAGCTTGATTGCATCATGCTCGCATTTGGAAATGGCTAGCTCCTTTTTGGTTTCCTCAATGATGTTAATGTAATTGTTAATACCAATTTGTTTATTAAAAACAGTTTTGGTCAATTCGGAAACGCTTTTCTTTAAGGTTTCAATCACAGATTTAAAATCCTTTTCGTTTCTAGCTAAAGCCATATTTGCCTCTTTACACTTGGACAACTCAATAACCAAACTTTGATTATGGCTATGAACCTTTTCAGATTCAAGCTTCAAATCTGCACAAGTATTACAAATGTTACCTGACTCGTAGAGGCTGAAACATTTGCCATAAAGGCAGTTTGATAAGAAAAAGATCCGTCTTTAGAGAAGAACTTCTCCATTTCTTTGGATGCGACAACCGCCTTCTTGATGAGAATAGATTTCTGACTCTTCAACTCCGCTGCTTCATTCAATAAATCATCAACATCAGAACTAACTTCTTCTTTCACATCAGATTCCGAAATATAACCACCCGAATTAGAACTTTCTTCATCAGAACTCCCGGTATAACCCGAACTGTCGTCACTTTCAGAAAATTCTTCCTTGTGAACGTGCTTGATGATTGATGATCTTTGCATAACAAGCTGTTCCTCCTCCTTCTTGATCACCTTCCCCAAATTGTACAGACCAATTACACCCTTCATTAGCTTGAACAACTAATGCTCTGTTGGTGTTTGAAGGTCCAGACTGGTTCTGGTTCTGATTGTTGTTCACCGCTACCATCCTTCGTTCACGATTGTCTTGATTGGCATTAGTAGTACTCGTCTGATTTCTGAACGGATTCTGATTGCCCTGTTTGCTTGGTTGGGTGCACTCACGTTTGAAGTGACCCTTTTCACCACAATTGAAACATGTAACCGCATCTTTATCAAACCCGTACTTCGTATCCTTCTTACTTTCCAACGAAGTTCTTCCCGTTTGACTCATGAAATCCTTTGCCCTTCTAACAGCACTTGCAAACGCCCACTTTATATCCATCAACTCCATTTTATGACGGTCGATTTGTTGATAATCTTCATCGGTCATATTGATGTTTACAATTTGACCTGCGACCAATCCACAGTATGCACTGACCATTGTATTAATGAGTTCCATATGCTCCTTTGCTACTTCAATGCTAACTTTTGAGAGGTTCGAAGTATCAACTCTGACAGTGTTGGTGTTTTGGGGTGGAGGATTATTGGTATAATGTGCTTGTTGTTGTTGTTGTTGCTGTTGTTGTTGTGGTTGGGCTTGGGGTTGAGATTGTGGAAGATAAGCACTTGGATCGAACTGTGGTTGAGTAGTGGTAACTTGAGGTGGAGGTTGGGGTGTTGGTAGCCATGCACTTGCATCGAATTGAGGTTTTGAGAAAGCATGAGCTTGAGCAATCATATGTGCTGGCGGATGATAGGCACTCGGATCGAAAACCTGAGGTGGAGCTGATTGTGGAAACGGAAAAGAGCTTGTATTCAACACGAACGCCGTATGTAGCTTCGGTTGCTGAACTGAACTAGAACTGGAACTAGCTAAGGAGTTAAAACCTGCAAGATACATTTCAGTATTTTGAGGAGCAGGATTTCGTTTAGCTTTCCGTATTTCTTCATCATTCTTGTGCTCCAACTTCTCAATAAATTCATAGATATTGACAGTATCTAAAGCGCCCGTATGCTTTAGAAGCTCAATGAATGGGCTCCACCTTGGAGGTAGAGCATCAGCAAACCTTGCAACCATTTCCTGTTGAGTTGCACGAACATTATAAGAATACATTTCACTAATCAAATGATAAAAACGTGTTGTCATATCATTTAGGGTTTCATTTTCCAAGAACTGAAATGATTCAAACTCTTTCTTCAATAGATCATGGCGTGTCTTTCTAGTAGCTGCATTTCCTTCTCCTCTCGCTACCAAAGCATCCCATAAAGATTTCGTGCTGGTACAATAGCCGAATTGATGATAGATATCTTTGTGGAGTGCTTGTGTGAGAATAGAAAATGCCTTCTTCTCAAGATCGTTCGCTTTCTTATCGTCTTCAAGCATATTCGCCAATGTCGCCGCACTTGAACCTGCTTCTTCGAGGTTTGTGTTGTATGGAGAGGTGAAACACGTCCATAATTCTGTGTTTTGCCCTAGAACGTAAGTATGGAAACGACCGTTCCATGATGGATAGTCGTTCATGTGATTCAACTTTGGCGGGCGAATATTGCTACCCGTTTCACTCTTGCTAAGCAAAAGATT
The DNA here is from genome assembly GCA_030545235.1 of Helianthus tuberosus. Taxonomy (NCBI): domain Eukaryota; kingdom Viridiplantae; phylum Streptophyta; class Magnoliopsida; order Asterales; family Asteraceae; genus Helianthus; species Helianthus tuberosus. Next base: position 18,704,853 of record CM060403.1, read on the forward strand.
TTGAATGCTTTGATTTTGATTCGATACCAAAGCCCATTGACTTGAACTGATAGAGTGCGGAGGCATAACTTTCCTTAACCACACGACTGCGGAAGTCTGGTCTTCACCTTGTCTTGGTTCCATACTCCAATCCCAAGGATTAGTACAGCTCATGATTGATATATGTATGATAAAACCTGATCAAACACTTGAAAACACAGTGTTAAAACACTTTTGCAAGTCCTCTGTTTAAAATTGACAAGAGATCTCGACGAAACTCCTTCCACAAAACTCTGAGGTTTTGTCTAAGTGATTTTGACGAAACCTAGGGGTTTCGTCGAAGTGGTTATGATTAACTATAAGGGTTTCGTCGGAAATCCTTATGACGAAACTCAAAGGGGTTTCGTCGTGTAAAGGTTTCGTCGGGATAAGGTTCAGACAAGTGGGTGAGAGTTGGTGAAATTTTTCAACTCAAATCTTATATGTTTACTGACACAATACAATTTTTCAACTCACAACATGCCTGTTTTACCTAAAAGTATGGTGATCAATATTTTAACCAGTTTAAATCGTTTATCAATTTCTTTTAATTTTAAATCCCAAGAATATCAAAGAACACTTTGAAGGTTCTTATGAATATATGAAGAACAAACCCAGAACAGTGAACTTTCCGATCAATGAATAACTTTCCGAAACGTGAATCCGCACAAACTTTTACTAAAAAAGCCCGGTTTTTATCTTGTGAACAAGTAATGTAACAAAGGTTTTTAACAAAAATTTGGCAAACAAGCAAGATACAAACAGATTTAAGCACTTTTTCCAGAAAATATGAGTTTTTCAAGAACAAGATTTCCAGAAAATCATAAAACAACAGTTTTCAATACTTGATAAAAATCCAACTATGTTTGATTTTAAACAAGGATTAGAGCCAATGCTCTGATACCACTTGTAGGTCCCGAATTCTGAGGATCAAATACGAATACGAATACGAAAACCAAATCCTTGTTTATAACAAACACGGTCACGAGTGCGGAATCCCCGTGATTATACCAAACCAAACATAGATAGTAACAATACGAAAAAAACAATGAATCACACTCGATTGATTAAAAGGATGAGAACAAAGATCAAACTAATACACACAAAGTTTGACAGTATACTTTCAGACACAGGTTATGCTCTCTTTGTTTCAAACAGAAACTATGAGGTGTTTATATAGCAGCCCAGGCCCATACTCGACGAAACCTGATTGGGCTCGACGAAACCTTGTTTGGGCTTGATTGGGCCTGACGAAACCTCCTGGACGACAAAACTCTAGGAGTTTCGTCATCCATCATGACGAAACCTTGAGGTTTTGGCCAATTGGGGGTTTCGTCATCATGGCCTCGACGAAACCCAGGGGTTTCATCGAAGGCTGCAACTGCTGTGATGTTTGCTGCAAACAGACAGTTTGCAGCAACAGCAAACAAACACATAACATACATAAAGGATCATATGCAACATGCATTGTTCTTATAACATTACATAACAAACAGAGACAACTAGTCGGACACAAGTAGGATAGGAGGATATCCGACTTGGTTGACGGCGAATTACATACTCGATAAACGTAAAAAGACCGTACAAAATACAATGATAATAAAGACAAGTTACAGACACCGAAATAATGCACCAACATGATATCCATTAACTCCATTTAATCCCTGTCTATCTGCTGATAGTCTTCGTTTGTCAAATTAATGTTGCCAATTTAACTTGCGACTAGTCCGCAGTAGGCATTGACCATGGTGTTAAGAATTTCCATAGTTTCCCTTGCAGTCTCCACATTGACTTTGGATAAGTTTGCTTGTGGCTGTTTGGATTGAGGTTGTAGTTGGGCTTGTGATGGTGTTGGAATATATGCATTTGGATCAAATTGAGGTTGAGTGGGAGGAACTTGTGGTGGAGGTTGGGGTTTAGGTAGCCACGCACTTGCATCGAGTTGAGGTTTTGAGAAAGCATGAGCTTGAGCAATCATATGCGCTGGAGGATGATAGGCACTCGGATCGAAAACATCAGGTGGAGCTGATTGTGGAAACAGAAAAAAGCTTGTATTCGACATAAACGTCGTCTGTAGCTTCGGTTGCTGAACTGAACTGGAACTGGAACTAGCTAAAGAGTTAAAACCTACAAGATACATTTCGTTATTTTGAGTCACAGGAATTCGTTTAGCTTTCCGGATTTCTTCATCATTCTTGTGTTCCAACTTCTGAATGAATTCATAGATATTGACAGTATCTAGAACGCCCGTATGCTTTAAAAGCTCAATAAATGGGCTCCACTTTGGAGGTAGAGCATCAGCAAACCTTGCAACCATTTCCTGTTGAGTTGCACGAACATTATAAGAATACATTTCACTAATCAAATGATAAAAACGAGTAGTCATATCATTTAGGGTTTCATTCTCCAAGAAATGAAATGATTCGAATTCCTTCTTCAACAGATCATGACTTGTCTTTCTTGTCGCTGCATTTCCTTTACCTCTTGCTACCAAGGCATCCTATAGTGCTTTCGTGCTCGTACAATAAGAGAATTGATGATAGATGTTTTTGTGGAGTGCTTGCGTAAGAATAGCAAATGCCTTCTTCTCTAGATCATACGCTTTCTTGTCATCTTCTAGCATATTCGCCAATGTCGACGCACTTGAACCTGCTTCTTCTAGATCTTGATTATATGACGAAATGAAACACGTCCACACTTCGGTATTTTGCCCTAGAACGTACGTGTGGAAACGACCTTTCCATGTCGGATATTCATTCAAGTGATTCAACTTTGGCGGACGATTGTTGCTACCCGTTTCACTTTCACCTATCAACAGATTTTGAATACTTTGATTCTGGTTCGTCACCAATGCCCATTTGTTGATACACGATGTCTAAAGCCTACGTCATAAGTCTAGGGTCTAAATATGTCAAGTATGTTAAGTGTAGGGGTCTGAATGTAAGTTTAACTTAGTTTTGTCAAGGTTTCGCTTCAGGGTCATGATGTAAACCTCAAGCGAAATCAAGTGATGAGATTTCGCTTGAGGTATGTTGAAGCGAAATCTTGTGCCTATAAATAGGCTTGTGTAGTTCTCAGTTGGTACGCTTCTAGAAAAGTTGTAACGAAGTGCTGCTAGTTTTTCAAGTCAATATATAACAGAGAACAAGTGTTAAAAGTGAATGTTTACTGTTTTCTACTCCTTTATGTCTGATTCTAATCTGTTTAGATGTTTCCGCCGTCTAAATAGTGTAAACACACTCAAATTGACTCATTCGGTCGTCAAATACGATCCTACAATTGGTATCAGAGCCAAGTATGAGTGTGTTCACTTGAATCAGTAGGTTTTTACTCACAAAAACTTATTTCTGGACGAAAACACGGACAAAATGGACTAAACTTTTCACAGTGTGTGTAAAAGTGTGTTTTAACAAAACCTTGAGAATCTCAGATTTAAACTCGGACTAAAACTGAGAAAAATGACTTGAAAACCAGATTTCGCTTGAGCGAGCAGTTTGTTTGTTGGTATTTTGAAGCGAATCTGTTGTTTTCGCTTGAAACTTTCTGATTGCTTGAAGCGAAATCGTATATTTCGCTTGAAAATTTGTTTTTGTCTAAAAAGTTGGTTTGAAGCGAAACCATAGATTTCGCTTGAGATTTTTTCTGATTGAAGCGAAATCATACTGTGTTTGATTTGTGAGTTTCGCTTGAAATTTTTTGTGATTTCGCTTGTAGTGTGAGTGATTTCGCTTGAGATTACTGATAGTCCATAGTGTTCGTGAACTTGTTCGATAGTCTGATTTTGTGAAAAGTGTGTGTGTAAAAAATTAATTACTCGGTAAATTTCTAAAAATGGAAAACCAAGAGTTTTATAACTTCTTCTCGGGCAGTGGTATGGTAGCAGGACAAACTTCGAGTAGTGTTATACAAAACGTAAACATGGAGAACGAATTGGGAACAATGCAAAAACCACCCAAGCTGATGAGTTTAGATGAATTTTCAGGCTGGTCTGGGAGATTTCAGAACTGGGTTCAGGCTAATCATTTTGAAAGTTGGTTGAAGGTTGAGGCACCATATGTTCCACCTAAAGATGCTCGTGAACAACCAAAAGGAATTGGAAGTTTAACGCAAACAGAGCAGAATGATTTCAAAGCAGAGAAAAAGATGATTAGCATTCTTGAACAAGCAATCAAGGAAGATATTTTGGTGTTATTACAACACGAAAATAATGCTTATTCTATTTGGAAGGCATTGAAAGCAAAATTTAAAGGGAGCGAATCCATGTTAAAGAACAAAAAGGCGTTGTTAAAGAAAGAATTCGACATTTTCACTTACATGAAAGGTGAAACAACAAAAAGTTTGATCGATAGGTATTGCCATTTAGTATTGGAGTTGAAAAGATTGGAAATTACCAAGACAAATGAAGAATTAATCGACAAATTGGCAGATGCTTTACCATATGAAGAGTGGGGTACATATCTGATGATGTTGAAAAACAGTGCAGGCTTTGAAAACTTGAATCTTAGTGCTTTCATAGAAAAAATTGAAGCTCAAGAGTTGGAATTGTTGAAAATTAAGAAAATGAACTTAGCAAGTGTGCAACAAGATGTGTCTCTGTACTACAAAGGCAACCCTTCAGTTTCAACCAATCAGAGCCCAAAAATACAAACAGGGTTCATTGCTGATAACACTTCAAATGTTTCTTCAAACACTCCACAATCTGGAAACTCTTCACCATTTGTGAACTATGATCCAAACTTCAAAGCTCAAGAGCAGTCTTCACCTCAAAGCTCTACAAGTTCAAATAATCAGGCTTATGTTTCTGGGGTGCATTGCAACATCGCGGTGAATATTAAGAATGGAAATGAAATTACTGAAACAGCCGCGAAACAACACATTGCATTACTTGCTTCCGTTCTAGAGGCTTATGAAGGATTAGAGGCGGGTAGGATTGGTAATCCTGATATGACCAAAGAGGATTACGACCAGATTGACCCGGAGGAGCTTGAACTGATTGATATAAAATGGGGCATGGCGAGTTTGGTTAGAAGAGCACAAAGGTTTATGGAGATTACAGGAAGAAACAGTCTCTCAGGTCCTGATCAGAAGTTAGGGTTCAATAAATCGAAAGTTACGTGTTTCAAGTGTAAGGAACGTGGTCATTTCAAGAGAGAGTGTCCGAATCGTGAAGTGAACAACCATCAGAATCCATTCACCAAAGACTATTACAAGCAAGCAATTTATCACCGACCAAATCAACAACAAATTGTTCAAAGGCCACAAATTGAGAATAAACCGGAAAAAGCAATGATCGTGAATCAAGACGATGAGAAGGTAGCTGCAGGGTTCAGCTGGGATAAATATATTCCTGGTAGCGATGGACAGGCAATGATGGCTGAAGTTGTGGAAATTTCTGAGATAGTGTCTGAACCGGAAATTGTTACTGAAGATGTTTCTGTAGTTGCTGAAGAAGTTTCTGCTGAAAATACTAACAATGTTGAAGAAATAATTGCTGAAGTTCATCAATCTCAATCTGAGCAGGAGGTATTAGCTAGTTCTTTGAAATCTATCATGCCTCCTAAAATTTTTGAATCTTTTGCAGGTTTCTTTGAAGAACCAAGGACTGGATTGTGTCCAAGATATGATGAGAAGAAAGAATTTGTTGAAGAAATGATCGATGTAACAAAGGAAATGAACGAAGACACTTTGAAAGAAATTGCTGACAAGGCTCTCATGGCGAAACTGAGAGAGGTAGACTCAGAATCCGAGGAGTCTAAGTCTGTCAGTAGTGAGTCTGTCAAACAAGAGGAATCTGGAGTTCAGGGAAACGAATCAGTCAAATTGTCTGAGTCAGAGTCAAAAGATGTCGGTAAACTAGAAGTAGAAAATGTTCATGAAGCAGAATGTGATGAGATAGTGGATTCAATATCTGAAACACCATGCCAAAAGTGTTTACAACCTTGCATGGAGTGTCTTGAAAAAGACACTAAGTTTCAGGAATTGAAAGAACATGCTGACATGTTAAAATTTGATTTAGGACAAGTTAAAGAAGCATATGATACACTAACTAGATCAATCAAAATGATTAAAGAAGAAAGTGTTGAAAATGATAAAGCCACAAAACTTGCAAAAGCAACACTTTTTGATAAACAAGTGGAAGTTAATTTTCATCTTGACACAATCGCATCATTAAAAAAGGAATTGGAATTGACTAAAATTGAAAATGAGCGAATTGATAAAAAATTGATGAGTTATGTGGCTTCATCATATGTTCTTGAACAGATTGTGCCACAGCAACCATATGATGATCCGGTCTTTAACAGTGTTCCACCCCCAATGTGGAATCATTACACTCAGAAGTATCCAGATGGGGTGGAATCTGCATTGAATCTCAAGTTGAAAACAATTGAGAATGAATTGCCTGATAGCATTGATGTTACATTCTCTCCGTCCGACACTGACAATGAGTCACAGGTTATAAAGACCGTTGTTGACAAAGTGTTAGATGAAGAGAGTGATAACTCAGATTTTGAAACTGTGAAAACACATTTGGAAAGTTCCAGTTCTGAATGTGAAGATGAGGGTAATTTCTTGGAACGGTTCATACCAAAATCGGATAAGAGTGCGAATGATGATCTGATTATGGTAGTATACACTATGGTTGGAACAGACAAACTTTATTCCGATTTCGAGTATCCTCTTCAGAATGTGAAAATTGAGAATGTTGAGAAAGTTTTCAAATTGGTTGAAATGAACATTGATGAGGTTAATAACAAAGAATTCTTTTCAAAACCTAAAAAGTCATTTGTTACAACACATGTCAACAACTTTGGGAAAAAGGAATGGGATGGTAATGGTAACAAGAAAAATGGTAACAATTTTAAAAACAAAGGAATTGGTTTTGAGAAAAAGATGGCTAAGAAGGTTGTCAAGCCAAAAGATAAAATGAATGATGTTTTTGTTGTTGGACCAAGTGTGGATGATGAGAAGGAATACATTTTTAGTCAAAAAGCAGTTGATGATTTCAATATGGCTAAGAAACTGAAAGAAGAGTCGTTCAAGTCAACTTTTGTCGAGTATAACAAAAGAATTTGTTATCGTTGCAACGAAATCGGACATATGGCAAAACAATGCAAGAAAAGTTTTGAAAAACCTGTCATTAAACCATTTGTTCAAAAACCCCGATCTAAATCTCCGACTGACACAAAGGGCAAAAAGCCGATGGTTTCTCCAATTCGCATTTTAAAAAGGGGTGAATCGTTGAAGTCGGAAGATAAGCCGAAATCGACATTTGAGATTGGCGAATCTTCAAAGTCTCAAAAGACTTCAAAGATTTATCCAAAAACGAAAATTTTTGAAAATCAATTATGGGTTGCAAAATCAAAACCACCAGTCGAGGAGAAAAAGATGGAAAACATTTTGAAGAATGAAACAAAAGTTTTTGAAACTAAATCAAAATCAGTTGAAGTGAAGAAAATGGAGAATGAGTTAAAGTTTGATTCAAAAGCTTTTAATCCAACTATTCAAAATATTTTTGGAAAAATGGTTGACAGAAAAGTCAAAGGAGTAAAGGAATTTTATGAATCAAAGGTGGGTGTTAATGATAATCATAAATTTGAATCTGAGCTTGATAAGTTTCTTGCAGAGTTTCCTCCAATCAAAGAAAATATGTTAAAATCAAAAGTAGAACCTGTTGTTCAAAATGTCATGTTTAACTTTCCTAAAACTGATGAGAAGTGTGATGTAGTGTTTGGGAGTATTTCAACAGTTAAGAAGTCATGGAGTTCATTGTTTGAATAAATTTGATATGATGATTGCAGGGGCTGCCCAAGTCTATTCTGTCAAAGTGGATCATGGATAGTGGCGCTTCACGACATATGACTGGGACACTTGCTCTGCTCTATGATGTCAAATCTGTAAACGGAAGTTATGTTGGATTTGCCGGTAACCAAGGTGGAAGGATCGTTGGTCAAGGAACGCTGTCAAATGGCGTGATTTCATTCGACAAAGTGAACTACATAATAGAGTTAACAAACAATTTACTCAGTATTTCACAAATATGTGATAAAGATTTTAGTGTACATTTTACAAAAACTGAATGTGTGGTTTTAAAACCAGGGTTTAAAATCCCTGATGAGATGGTGTTGTTGCGTGCTCCACGGGAGTATGATCTTTATTATCTTGATATGAACATCGCAACTCCAACAACTCATCAGAAACAATGTTTTGTGTCAAAGTCTAAAGCGACAGAAAAAGATTCAATAATGTGGCATCGTAAGATGGGTCACATTCATGTTCGCAAAATGAATTTTTTAGTACATAATGATTTGGTTGATGGTGTTAATTTGAAGAATTTTCACTTAAATGATGATTGTGTAGCTTGTAAAAAGGGAAAGCAAACTCGGAAGTCACATCCATTGAAGATGGTGAATACAATCAGGTTACCTCTTGAGAGATTGCACATGGATCTCTTCGGGCCTGTCAACGTAAAGAGTATCAGCGGAGACATATATTGCTTGGTGGTGACTGATGACTTTACGAGATTTTCTTGGGTAGTGTGCTTGGAGCGAAAAGATCAAACTTTTGAATCTTTGATGGTGCTTTTCAAAAAGATGGAAACGGTGTATAAATTGCCAATCCGGAGGATTCGGAGGGACAATGGAACGGAATTTAAGAACAACAAGATGTACGAATTCTGCAATGAGAAGGGAATTCTTCATGAATTCAGTGCCCCGTACACTCCACAGCAGAACGGCGTAGCTGAACGAAAGAATAGAACCCTGATCGAAACCGCACGTACTATGTTGGCAGATTCGAAGCTTCCGATTTTCTTCTGGAGTGAAGCAGTTTCAGCGGCTTGTTATACATTGAATAGAGTTCTAACAGTGAAGAAATATAAAAAGACTTGTTTCGAGTTGTTGCATCGCTATAAGCCAAATCTTGAGTTCTTAGAACCTTTTGGCTCTCCGTGTACTTTCATTGATGCTGATGGTAAATTCGGAGCGAAAGCGAATGAAGGATTTTTCGTAGGATACGCCAGTCCATTAAAAAGGGTGTTTGTACCATGTCTGGGGAAAGTGATTCAGGTCCTTCATGTGGATTGCCAGAAGCACACGCTATCGCAACAACTTCCCGGACAAAGATTCCTATTTGACTACGATAAACTCTGGGAATCGTTTCATTTGCCATCCGAGCCAAGTGAAGAGGAACTTGCTCTCATGTACTTGTATCAGCAAAGTCACTTGCAAGAGACGGAATCTAGATCGCTAGATGTTCCTTTACCCACCGTGGGTACTCATGATGATGAAGCTGGACCAAGTGGGACCGTTCATATACCTCCAGAGGAACCAGAGGAACCAGCTCCGTCATTTGACGTTTCTGACGACTCAGAGGAGGAACCCGCTCCTACCTTTGACGAGGAACCAAATGAAACATCAGAAGAGGCTGTTGATCAAATCGTGGATCTTGACATCTCAAATCTGGAATCGGAAGTTGTGGTGCCTGAAAATGTGATGCCACGGACCCTGTCTTACCATCCTTCAGAACAAATTATCGGCGACCTACAGAGTGGTGTCAAGACGAGACATCAAATAGATCAAGCTCTTACATGTTTTTATTCATCTATTGCTGATATGCAGAAAGAAGTCTCATTAAAATGTTTTATTTCGCAGATAGAGCCCAGAACCTACAAAGAGGCATTGACTGAGGATAGTTGGGTGAATGCAATGCAGGAGGAGCTGCAACAGTTCGAGAAGCTGGGCGTCTGGAGACTTGTAGATTTGCCTGAGAATCAAAAGTTGATTAAAACAAAGTGGGTTTTTAAATGCAAAAGAGACGATAGAGGAGTTGTGGTCCGGAATAAAGCACGACTTGTGGTACAAGGCTTCAGTCAACAGGAAGGAATAGATTATGATGAAGTTTACGCACCGGTTGCCAGACTTGAGGCAATTCGGATCTTTCTAGCCTTCGCATCATGGAAAGACTTTAAAGTATATCAACTTGACGTCAAATCTGCTTTTCTTTACGGATCTATTAGAGAAGAAGTGTATGTGGGGCAACCGCCGGGGTTTACAGATCCACAACACAAAAACAAGGTGTATCTACTGGACAAAGCGTTATACGGACTTCACCAGGCCCCGAGAGCCTGGTATGAGACGCTTTCGACATACTTGTTGGACAACGGGTTCACAAGAGGCACAGTAGACAGCACTTTGTTCACCAAGGAAGAAGCAGGCCACTTGTTGATTGTGCAGATATATGTTGACGATATTATTTTTGGATCCACAAATGACGACATGTGCAAAGAATTTGAAAAGGTGATGAAGAAAAAATTCGAAATGAGTTCGATGGGGGAGATGAAGTTTTTCCTTGGGCTACAGGTGGAACAAATGCCCGACGGAATCTTCATTCATCAATCAAAGTATGTGAAGGACGTGCTCGACAAGTTCGACATGACAGATTGCAGTCCTGCATCAACCCCTCTTGCACAGAATCATGGGATATGTCCAGACGAGAATGGTGTGAAGATGGACGAGACATTATACCGATCAATCATTGGATCTCTGATGTATCTCACGGCTTCCCGTCCAGACATCATGTACCCGACATGTCTGTGTGCACGATATCAGTCGAATCCGAAGCAGTCACACCTGACAATCGTGAAACGTATACTACGGTATTTGAAAGGCTGCCCAAGCATCGGCTTGTGGTATCCTAGATTGGGTGACTTTACTTTATCCAGTTTCGCTGATTCAGATTTTGGTAGCTGTAAACAGAATGCAAAGTCCACCACTGCTGGGTGCCAGTTCTTTGGAACTCGGCTCGTTACCTGGCAGTGCAAGAAGCAAACTGCAGTTGCGCTCTCCACATGTGAGGCTGAGTACGTCTCAGCCTCTAGCTGTTGCTCGCAGATCCTCTGGATCCAACAGCAGATGCGCGATTTCGGTCTGCAATTCTTGGATACTCCGATATTTGTGGACAATGAAGCGGCCATAAATGTTACTAAAAATCCGGTTCACCATTCAAAAACAAAACACATTGAAATCCGTCACCATTTTATTCGAGATTGTCACGAAAAGAAATTAATACGGATTGAACATGTAAGCACCGATGAACAGAAAGCGGATTTCTATACCAAACCATTTGACAAAAAGAGGTTTTATTATCTTTTAAAATTGAATGGGATGAAAAATCTGCAATCTGGGAGGGTTATTGAATGTGATGCTGAATTGGACGGCGATCTGACGTGAACCTTGTCATGTTGTCAAATTTGTTTGTACAGTTTATTTTCTGCTTTTCATTAAAAACAAAAACACAAAAATATGTTTTAGTTTTAGGGGGAGATATTCGCAGAAAAATACAAAAACATGATAAAATCTATAAAAACCAAAAACTTTGTAAAAGCAAAAATGAGTTTGTGTATAATAGGGAAATGATAGTACATCAGCTAGACAGGTGCAGTACGCTAAAGAATTGGATTGTATAAAATGCAATTAAACAGTCTCACTAAAGATGTGCCGATAGGTTTTTACAAAATTAGTAGATTAGTTTGGGATATAAACATAAATTTTACTTGCGTTTACGTGGGGAACACCTCCAGGATATATAGGTAACCCCTGAAATCCTGTTTGAAGGGTCCCGTATTCTGAGATACTAGGTCTTTATGCTTAGTGATATCTGGGGTATTATCCCGGGACTTCTGCTGAAAGAAATTTCTGACCTAGTCCCCGGAGAATACTTTACGCTGCGTTGAAATATAAGCCTCCCCTCAGCATAAAAAATGATAACACATTGCAAAATTGTTAATCATGTGCTGTTGTAAAGAAGATCCCCAAAGGGGACCCACCAAAAGTCGAAGCCGTCATCTCTCTGCGTATCGAAAGATCGACCTGAGCTCTCACGGCCCTCGCAATTAACCCTTACAGATATCATCTAGGTATACTCACCTGTAAGACTGAATACTGGGGTCTGGATACGGGAGTATATACTGAGGTGGGACACACGTAGATGTTTTAAGTCCTAAAACATTAATTCTGTATCCCGAACAGATTGAAAATTTTGTGAGAATTTAAGAGGATCAGTATATTGGCAATCTATGTGAATTGTTTAATGCTTAAAATGAAATAACAGCTTAACGGTACTTGTATTTTGTCGGCAGCTGATATGATCCCTTAACACGCTCACAAAAAGATTGTGTGTACATAGTTTCAGTTTATTCAGTTTAAAATTCAAAAAAAAAATTTAGTTTTCTTTTATTTTCGACAACTGACATTGGGAATCGGAAGTTCCAAGTCTAGTGCAAATCATGTCTGAGATTGATGAGGACTGGGTAAGCTTGTGATGCAGTACAATGTTTGGTAAAAGTGTTTGTTGATTAAACTGAGGTTGAAAGTTTAAAATGTTTTAAAAGTTCATTAATTTGAACTTAATTTTTTCAAGAAATCCGGTATTTTCATAGTTTGGTCAGCCAAAGTCATTGAGTTGGACTTGGCAGACTAGTCAGTTGACCAAGGTCATTAACTTGGACTTGGTTAACTGGGTGTGACATTAAAATCTGAAAAATTCAAAAGTTAAAACAATTTTCAAAAGGATTTCGCTTCAAGAAATTAAATTGTGCTTAAATCTGTTTCAAGCGACACCTTCATGTTAACGATTTCGCTTCAAGAGATTTTTGTAAGCTTCAAGCGAAATCTTCAGGGGTATAAAAGGTTAATGAGGTCGCTTCAGTCATTATTTTTTCAAACATTTCGCTTCAAGGTCTATCAGAGCGACCTCAAGCGAATTCATCTGAATCTTCGTTTTCTACCGTTACTCTGTCAAAATTTCATCAAGATCTTGTGATTTTAGTTGGCAAACTCAACTATAATCATGGTGAATGTGAGTATTTTCTGAGATTTGTACTGATTTTCGTTGATTCTTGATGTGTCGGCGTCTGTTAGGGTTAGAACACATAGATTTAGGACTTTAACTGGATAAAATCAAATCAAAACATATGTGTGTAGTCGGAATCATGTGTAGATTGTTGTGTGTGGTTTGATTGTTTTAGATCTGAGTCTTTATGAGTTTGACGATTGTACAAAACTTCAATTGTAGATCTAGAACAGATGGATGGGTTAAAATAAATGAAATTTATATCATGTTGCTCGGAATTAATAGTAGAACAGGACTGTGTGATCAATTTGATCATTTGTTTACAAAAAAATTTTGATGTGTTTGAACAGTGTCGCTTCAAGGGTTATGTTAGTGTCGCTTCAAAAGAATGTTCAAATATCATTTTCGCTTGAACAGATCTTATTTGCTTAGATGATTTTCAAGTGTAATGGAATATTTCACTTGAAATGATAAGTAAATTTGAAATTTTATAAAAAAATTGTTGTCTAATTTGTTTGAATTTTGTGGTATTTGATGTGCAGCCTTCGAGTGTTCGGTTTAAGGCTCTTCACAACTCTTGTTGTGATCTCGATGTGACAAGGAGTTCAAAACTGTCGGAGTTCTCTAGCATTCTGGAATTCATGAGAAGATTGCCAATACAAAAGGCGTTAACAGATAGAAGAATGGTGTATGAGTCTCACATCAAACGTTTTTGGAAGCATGCTGTGTATGATGAGGAAACCAAAGTAATTACTTCGCTTGTTAAGGTGGTTGATGAAAAGAAACAAATTCTGATAACGGAGGCAGATGTTCGTGAGATTCTGGATTTTCCTGATACTGAAAATTCACCAACAGCATTTCCTGAAAGGATGGTGAAAGGATGCTTGCTTAGAATGGGATACATTGGAGATGTAAATGCTGCTAATGTTTTGAAATCAAAATTTACAAAGCCGTTCAAATTCTTGATTCATTCAGTGTTGATTGCTCTAAGTCATCAAAAGGGTAGTTACGATGCTATGCGTGATTATCAAATGAACATGGTAGTTGCTCTTGTTTTAAACAAGAAGTACAATTTCTCTCATATTGTATTTCATTACCTTGTGGAAGAAGTGACATCAAAAAGGAAAAGCTGGATATATCCAAGGTTCATTCAAATGATAATTGATCATGCTTATCCAGGAATTGTTCGAGATATGGAGAATGACTTGTTGGTTTTGGCTCACATGAATAATGATTCTATAGCACAAATAGCAAGATATCATACAAATCATCCTGAACCAAAGAAGGAAGTTGCATTTTTTGGATTCATAAACAATCCAGATTATCAAGATCCTGATCCAATTAATCATGAACACTGGAGGAATGAAGTTGAAAGAACTGAAAGTGGTTATGCTGAAGAGTTGGAGATGTTGAAAGAGTTTAAACCATCAAGAAGTGTGTGGTTTGTGAAAAAACAAAAGAAGAAAAGTAAGAAAACAACTCCAAAAGTGCTAGCTGAAGAAGGTTCGTCTTCACAACCTAAAAAGCGTCGAAAGAAAGTTGCAAAAACGCTATTAGTTGATGAACCAGAAAATGAAGCTGAAGCAGAAGCTAATGTTGAAACTGAAGCTGAAATCAACATTGAAGCTGAAACTGAAATTGAAACAAATGTTGAAGGAGATGTTAGTTTTTCTCCAAGATCTACAGAGTTTTTGAAAGGACTTACTGAATCTGTTCCTGAACAAAGTAAAGCTGCTGACAATGTAGTGATTGAAGACGTTGATACAAGTTCTTCTGATGAAATCATTGATGAAGTTGCACGTCAAAGAAGAATTAAAGAAGCGGCTGAACAAGAAAAGTTGTTAAAAAAGAGAAAGAGACAAGAGAAAGATGATGCTGCTTATGAACCTTCACCAGAACATGTATCTGAATCACAAACACCTGATAGTGGTAAAAAGAAGAAAGGAGCTCGAAAGAAAGTTGCTCAGAAGAAAACTCGAGTTGTTAGTCCAACAATCAAGATTCCAAAAATTGTCTTGAAGAAGAAAACACCTGAAGGAACCAGTCAATCTATACCACCATCTGAACCTATTCAACCTCATTCACCACCACATCAAACTTCACTACCACATCTCTCACCACCACATGAACAACCTATTCATACTTCACAAATAAATATCCAAACACCACCATCTTCACAACCTAGCATTCAAACAACACCTGGATCTTCTGGATTTAAAGGTTTTGCTGGTATTCCTGAGAATGTTTCTCTTGATGATATTGGAAATATTGCTTTTGCAACAGATGAACAAATTATACATGTTGAAAAGAGAATTGATGTTGTAGCTGATGAAAACAAGAAGTTAGCAGCTGAGTATAAAAAGATGGAAAATTGTGAGAAAATTTATGAATTGAGAGTAAAGGCAACTGAAGCTGAAAACAAGTCTTTGCTGAAGAAAATTGAATCTAATGAAGCAGAGATGGATATTATGAAAGTTCAGATTGCAGAATTGTTGGAAGAAAAGAAAAATAGGGATGAACATCTCAAGTACTATGAGTTGAAAAATCAAGAGTTGGAGGAAATCAAAGCACGAAATGAACATGAAAGCAAAATGATGAAGAAAGTGTTGGAAAAGTTGATGGGTACATCTCTAGAGTTGCAATACAATGAAATTGTTCGTGATGAAGAGAAAGCTAAGAAACAGGCTGAAATTGATAAGCAAATGAAGGATAAAGGAAAGGGTCCTGAGATTGAAGAAAAAGCTATTATTCCAGTTGATGTTTCTGAAGATATAATTCTGAATGTTCGTCCTCTTACATCGGTTTCTGGTATTTTTGATGCTGATGTTGAAATTGATGATCTTCTTACTGGAGAGAATGAAGAGGATGATGAAGAGGATGATGATGAAGATGAAGAAGAAGATGCAGGAGATGATGTGATCTCTGCAAGTAGTAGTGATGATGATGATGGAGATGATGATCAAGATCAAGGTGCTTCTGGTCTAAAAATTTCTGAAAAAACAACTGAAGAAGCAATTGATGATTTATTACAAGATGATGCAAATGTTGAACATGATAGTGCAACAAGTGAGGGGGAGTGTGGTGATGATCAAAATGTTGATCAAGCTGAAAAGTTGATTCTTAGACTGGATACTTATTGGGAAGAAGGAGAGCATTTTCATAATTATTCATTGGAAACCTTAAAGGAAATGACTCGAAGAGATCATCCAGAGTTCAAGTTTGATTTCAAAGAAGAAATGAATTCTGATTTAGAAAAAGAGCTGAATGAGTTTGATGATGATCATTATGATGATTATGAATATCAATATGTTGAAGATGCTGATCAGTATGACCGAGTAGAAGTTGAAGATTGGGAAGATGATGAAAGTGTTCATGAAGATACTTCTCAGTTGCCTACACTGATGGAATTTTTCTCTGAAGAAAATCGTGATGAGTTGAGAAGAAAAGTTGCTGAAGTTTTTCAAAACTTTAATCCTGATGGTACAAAGAAAGATCTGGATAAAGAAGAGAAAAAGAAATGGTTCAAGGTCAATCATGATAGAAAATTCAAAAGACCGTTGAAGATAAGACTTTAACTGTAAAATTTTGAACTTTTCTCTCTCAAATGTTGACGAGTCTTGATGTCTTCAGACTCCCCATCTCAATCTGCTGGGATCGTAATCTGGAATTCACTTTCCACAGGTTCTTAGATCGAAACCTGACATTCATCTAACTCAGATTACGGAACCTGGTTAACCTGCAAAAACTCTACCCAAAAATAAATTTTCTGATAACCATTTTGTGGATAAGATTTTTAAATCTAATTCTCCACATGCAGAAATAACGTTTTATATTTCAAAACATTTTCTCATTTCATTTCAACAATCTTCAAACACTTTCACCCAAACCATTTATTCATCATGTTTAGCACTCGGAATTTTGAAAATAAGCTTTCCAAAATCAGTTGTCAAAAATCTTTTTGGATTTTTTAAAATTTATGCTAAAACACACTAAAATATTTTTGGAATTTTTGACTGAAATAGAAATGCAGAAAATGAAATATTTACAAACAATATTTTTGTGAGTTCGTGCAATAGGATCATATCAGTTTTTGAGACCAATCACCAACACCGTTAAGCTTCATTTCATTTTAAGATCTAAACAATTCACCTAGATTGTCAGTATATTTGTCCACTTAAATTTTCACACAAAGTTCAATTGATCCGAGATATGATGTTAATGTTTTAAAAGACTTGAACTTATCCGTGTGTCCCACTACTTGAATATACTCCCGTATCCAGATCCCAATATTCAGTCTTACAGGTGAATATACCACAGATGATATCTGTCAGGGGAATAAATTATAGTACGAAGGCCGTGAGAGCTCAGGTCGATCTTTCGATACGCAGAGAGATGACGGCTTCGACTTTTGGTGTGTCCCCTTTAGAGGATCTTTTGCATTACAACAGCAGCGACTATCAATTTTATTGTTTCATCAGCTTGCTGAGGGCGATGCTATGTTTCAAGCATTTGCAGAAAGCATTATCCGAGGACTAGGTCAGAAATTTCTTTCAGCAGAAGTCCCGGGATAATACCCCAGATATCACTGAGCATAAAGACCTAGTATCTCAGAATAAGGGACCTTTCAAACAAGATTTCAGGGGTTACCTATATATCCAAGTTTGTGCTAACTCACAGAACAAGCAAGTTTGATTTTAGGTTTATATCTCGTTACAATTTACTAAATGTGCAAAAACCTACTGACATATCCACAGTAAGATTGTTTATCACATTTTTATCTTTACATTTCTTTAGCATGCCGTGATCGTCCACTGATGTACTATCATTTCCTCTTTTATACAACAAAACTCATTTTTGAATTTTATCATGTTTTTGTCTTTTTCAAATTTTCAAATGTTTTTGGATTTTCTAAAAATTCTTACTCCCCCTAAAATGCAAAAACATTTTAGGAAATTTGAAAACAAACTGTACAACAACGTGACAACTGATATCGAATTGCCTCAATTCGCCATCCACTTGGCATAAACAATCAGAACTCCCCCTCACAACAAACTATTTTCCCATCGATTTCAAAACACTTAAGTTTGTTTTAATCAAATGGTTTTTCCGGAAAATAAGTTTTGTTGATTTTATCACTTGTAAAATTGGGGATTAAATCATCACATTGTTTTCAACCACTTGTAGAAAATCAGATACAACTTAATGTCCCTGATTTACCACTTTTAAGATCAATCCAATCAAACATTTTCAACCAAACAACATCTGTTGGATGAATTCTCAAGATGCCGATTCCTACTCCTCACTTACCAACCTGGGAGTTCCGGCAAGTCCTGCAAAAACTTCTCAAACATTATACAAATATGATAAAGAATGATGCCGATTCATGATCCACGATTACCAACTTGGGATCTCCGGCAAGTCAGGTTTTTATTCTTTGAAAAATATATCCACCCAAGCCTGGCCTTCCTTGGGTGTAACAACCTCTTCATCATCTTTTCTTTCAACTAACCTGTGACCTCCTCTTTTGGCAGCTTAAAATTCTTTAACACCTTTGACCTTACCATTGATCATTTTGCCAAAAATGTGTTTCACAGTTCCGTAACTCGACTGATTTTGATAGTTTCAAAAGACCGTTGAAGTTTTATCAAAATTTGAAAATAAATACAATAAACTGTACAAAGTAAAGTGACAAACTGATGAGAATTGCCTCAATTCGCCATCCACTTGACATAAACAATCAGAACTCCCCCTGACAACAAACTATTTTCCCATTGTGATTTCAAAACACTTAAGTTTATTTTAATCAAAATGGTTTTTCCGGAAAATTAGTTTTGTGTGTCGTTTCACAAACATGGGGTTTCATTCATCACTTGTTTTCAATTTCTTGTAGGTTTATCACAAACACAGTTACCACTTGTAAGATAGTTAAATCAAGTACAACTTAATGTCCTTGATTAACCACTTGTAAGGCGAAAAATCACCAGAGTGAAATTTCTCAAGAAAGATGCCGATTCCTACTCCCCAATTACCAACCTGGGAGTTCCGGCTAGTCAGGTTTTTCATTTGAACAAATTCACCCAAGCCTGACGATCCTTGGGTGATTTAGAATTCTTGTTCAACAATGGTGGATAGTTTGCATCATCCATTGTTAAACCTGAATTCTCAGTTTTTACCTCAACTACCGGCTCTTCTGGTTTACCGTACCAGAATCATTGCCTAAATGTGGCTTGTCTGACTTTGAAGAGCCAGATTCATTGCCTGAAGGTGGCTTGTCTGACTTTGACATGTCAGATTCATCGCCTGAAGGTGGCTTGTCTGACTTTGACATGTCAGATTCATCGCCGACCATTTTCTTCTTCTTTATCTCCTCTTTCGTCCTCAGATTTGTATCTGATGAATGCGTTTTGCCTAATTTGTTGTTCTTTGGTGAGCAAGACGATTTATCAGAACTTTTATCTGTTTTACCAGTTGTATCCGAGGACAAAATCCTTTCGAGATACTCTCTTGCTTTCTTTCTTTTCTTCCTCAGTCTGTCTTTTTGCCCTTGTGAAAGCTTCACTTTCTGTTCTTTCACTTCTAGTTGTTTCTGTGTTCTGGGCTTTTCATCGACTTTGACTGATTTTTTCTTCACTACTTTCTGAGATTCAGCCCTCGATCTTCCGATTGATCTCATTGGGAAATCTCTTGCAATGTGTCCTTTGATTTGGCAGTTATAGCATCTTCTCGTCTCAAACCACTGATTCTGGCAGTTAACAGCAATGTGTCCTTGAATACCACAAGAATAACACACTCTGTTATCGTACCATTCACCACTTTCACACCAAACACTCAGATCATAGCATTGTCTGGCTTTGTGGTAATCGTCACTCCTCCTGAAAACTGAATTTGGCTTTGAAGCACTGTGGTCAAACCTGCACCACATATCACCAACTTTTTGTGAGTTTAAATTTTCAACTTTTTGTGGTTTTTTATAACGATTGGATGACTGAACTGATGAGTTTTTAATCTGGTTTTGAACATTTTCTGATTTTTTAACTTTTTGTTTCTGTTCCACTTTCTTCTTCAAAGGTTTTTGCGTAGAGCATTCACCCTTTTCAGTCGATTGCAGAACAGTTCCTTGGAATTTTTCTTTTAATTTCAAAGAGATTTTCTTTTTCTCATTTTTTTCATTTTCATCATCAGTTTTCTCATCACAATCTGAATTGATCGGTTCTGGACACACATAAGGTGCAGAAGTCACAAAACCTTTCAACTTACTTTCTAACTCAGCAATTTTAATCCGATCACTTTCAGCTTCTTTTTCAAGCTGAATGATTTTAGCAAGATGAGAATTGATTTCAATTTGTTTTTCAAGATTATCTTTACCAAAAATATCTCTCTCATCTTCTAGAATCTTGATTTGATTTTGAAAATCTTTTTCAATTTTCAATTTTTCATTTTCAAAATCTTTTTCCTTTTCTTTCAAAACTTTGTTTTCCAATGTCAAACTGTCCAAATCACTTAACAGTTTGACATTGTCAGCTTTCAGCTTTTCACAATTTCCCTGTAAATCCAGAATCTGTTTTACATCAGTTTGCTTCTCATCTTTCAACTTCTCGACTTCCGATTTCAAACTTTCCGCATCCTTCAAAAGTTTGTCATTGTCAGTCTTAAAATTGTCACATTTAGAGCACACTGATTCTGAACTTGAAGATCCAAGCTTCACAGATTCTTCATTCTTTTGAACTTGTTCTGTCTCCATCTTGTATGTTCCTGCACAAAAGAGTTTAACGAAATCAAAAGGATTCATATTTTCATCAATATAATATTTCCTTTTAATATCATATTTCAAAATACTCTTTGTTGCAAGACACACACGAATTCTTCTATCTATTTCAGCAATTACATCCAATTCCAATTTTTGTAAATTCTTTTCCATTTCATTCACCAATTCATTCTTTTTCTTACATTCCATACAAAACTCTGCATTAACCTCATTAAAAAATTGTTTTGGATAAAGTTCTTTGAAAAAATCCTTACTTTTTAGTTCAATTAAGAATTTATCATATTTAGCAGGTAATGCACTTTCCAATTTCGATATTTGTTCTTCATTAGAAATTTTAATATCATTTTTACTCAAATTGTGTCTTAAAATTTCAAAACGTCTCTCCAACTCTTCCAACGTTTCATCCTTTTGACACATGAAATGCTCAAAACTTTTAACCCAAATGTCCGCACTTACATTTCTATAACCGCTATCCATAGTTCTCATATACCAATTGTTTAAATTTTCAAGAAAATTATTTTTTCTCTCATCAAATATCATTGCCATTTTTTTTATTTAGTTCAATTAACACATGAGTCGGCAACTATAATTGAGCCGTTAAATTGGGTGTGGCCGACAACTTTATCAACAATATCTGATTGGACCTATCTTTGAACAATGTGACCGCCAACATTAAATGTTCAATTCACAATTCAATTACTATGATTGGACCTCCACACTTTGATCAGACAACCTATCACATGTAACTTCTACAAATTTTTAATAATACACACAACACAAAGCACTTTATCACTCGCAAATCTGACATCACGTGAATTGTAATTTCAAGACAACCTTTTGTTAATGTTTCAAATATCTCGATTATCAAACATGGGTCGGTGATGTTATCTTTTAATTCATTGGACCTCTAATATGCACTAAACCGACAATTTTAAGAGTGTAGAAATCTGATTGGCCCACACACTATCACATGCAAACTTGATTTCAAACAATCATTAAATGTTCAGACACAATGATGAATAATCAAGCGAAATCAATGTTTTCAAGCCGTCTTCAAGCGAAATGTTAGATTTCCCTTCAAATATCTACAATTTTTCAAGCGGAATCTACAAGTATCTCAAGCGAAATCAACAATTTCGCTTCAAACAATCAATGATTTCAAGCGGAATCTGTGATTCAAGCGGAATCACAGCAGAGTTTCAAGCGAAATCTCGCTGTTACCAATGAAATCGATCACAAAAACTCGAATTACTCCTAAACGGCTTGGAGTTTTGATTTGAAACTTGGTAGGGTTTTAAAAAAGTATTTTCGCACACTATACTAAAAAATCATCCGATTCGGACCAGTAAAACCCGTTCAATTTGACGAAAAACCGTCAAAAACGTGAAAAAATGAAAAATTTGAAGAAATCGGTGAAATTCGAATCTGAATTCGCTGAAATCAGGTACGAATCAATGTGTTTGATCAAGCAATCGAGCTCCTAGCTCTGATACCACTTGTAGGATCGGTTTTGACACCGTTCGATTGCGTAACGACACGTTCGACGTGCGGAATCCGTGAACGTGCGTGACCGAACACACGAGAATGTACTAGAACCTTGATTCTATTGAAAATACACTTGTACAACCACTTGAGAGAGTTTTCTCTCTCTAGACTTTCTCTCTCTACAATTAGATCTCCAAAGTTGCAAATGAGCAAAAGTCATCAAAATAACACTAACACTCCCTATTTATAGGTCAAGGGCAACTTTAATGAAACTTCATTAATTACAAGTTTGCCACCTTGCCTTTTTCTCTAAATATTAGACATTTACGACTCGGTTTCTTCAATTCTTCACTACAGTTCCGATTGACGAAGGCGATAGACAAAATATGCATCAACACCATTGTTTTGCACTAATTGATTGTTGAGGCATGACATTCCTTAACCAAACGGTTGCGGATGTCTGATCTTCACATGGTCTCGGTTCCATGCTCCAATCCGAAGGGCTAGTACAACTCATGATGGATATATGAAAGTGAAAACCTGGTTAAACACTTGAAAACAGACAGTTATGATAGATATGCAAAGCTTCTGTTAAAAAAAATTAACAAGTTTGGACGAAACCCTGGTCTTGGCGAAACTTGTTTGAAGAAACAAACTACTCGACAAATCCTCTTGTGAAGGAACTCTCCTTCGACGAAACTTTGATTAATGACAAAATACTATGCTGGACGAAACCTTGCTCGATGAATTCTCAGTTCGACGAAACCTGGTTATGACGAAAACCTTCTTGTTAAACGACGAAAACTTGTGTTCCTCCTCTGATCGACGAAACCTTTATTGAACGACGAAACTCTTTGAATCTATGATGAAACTATAAGTGTGACGAAACTGATGGCGACGAAACCTTATTTGAGATGAAACAGTGATATGACGATGAAACTCTATGATTGTAACTCAATGTGACGAAACTTAATGGTCTTTGGCGAAACTCCTTTGTGTGTAATGACGAAAGCTGATTAATTTAATGAACGACGAAACCTCTAATGTTGAAAATCTGTGCGACGAAACTTGAAGTTTCACTTTGACGAAACTTATGTGTTTTTGTCAACAAAAAGATAAGATCAAGAGTTGGTGAGGTTTGGTTGGATATTTCAAAGAGAAATGTTATCTCTTCTGACACATGACACCAATTTTCAACTTTAGAGCACGTCTATCTCACCAAACAACATGATGTTTGCAATATTTTAATCAATATTTTTTTTTAATTTACCAACAACTTAACAGTCAACTTACAAAAGATCAAAAAGTGGAAACTTTGAAGAACAGACACGAACTCTATGAATATACCAAGAACACTATGATGATTCTGGCCAAAGTTATCACTGGACAAAATTTTGAAACACAATTTTGCTAAAACTTTCGATAAAAACCCACAAGAACATACAAGCATGTAATATAACAAGGTTTCCAATAAAACTTATAGCAAAACAACAAAATGTCCACAGATTTTTGAAGTATTTTTCTAGAAAAAATATGAAGGTTTTCAAGAACACAAATCTGGGTTTTTGACTTTTAACCATGAAAGAGACTCAAAACCCACACGAAAAAGCCACCGGAAACTCGGTTTTCAACAAGAAATCGAGCCTTACGCTCTGATACCACTTGTAGGTCCGTTTTTCGGATCGCCGGACAATTACGAGATCTTGTTTTGAATAACGTAACGAGTGTGGAATCCACGTTACGATACAAACTGAGCGAGAGATAAACACAACACAAAGATATACCGTTTAACGGTTGTATATTGATACCGATCGAGTTTCGTTACAGAAAGATATTACAAGAAATACAACTAAACTCTCGGTTCTCTCTCTCTCTCCTCATGTTGCCTTCTGTCTTCAGTCTTGTTTATATAATACCAGGTACGACGAAACCTGAGCAGGGTCGACGTAACCTCCAATATCGACGAAACGTGGGGTGGCCCTTGACGAAACTTCAAAGTCGACGAAACCTCAAAGTTTCGTCGACATGCATGCAGAAGATATAAAGGATTCGGCCCAAAGAGTTTAGGCCCAAATGTAAAGTTGATTGGCCCAAGAAGCAATGCATGCACGTACACATGAAATCTGAATTTACAGATTTGTAAAGATTAGTCAACAAGTGACATCATCATGATGATGTCATGATGATGTGTAGGCGGGAATTAGTTCGCGGCTCTCCGTGCTTCGCGTGTCGAACTCTGGGGCTCACGACGGAGGAATGTCGCTACGTCGTGCTTGAGCCGAACCTAACCGAGCCGAACCGAACCGAACCGAGTTGAACCGAATCGAGTCGCGTCCACATAAAGTGTACCAACAAATATGGATTGAATTAACCTTTTTTTTCATGTAAAAGTATCAGATTCTTTTAAATATGGATTGAATTAACCTTTTTTTTTCATGTAAAATTATCAGATTCTTGAGGCTGTATTCACAATTTTCGTAGTTTTGTTTCAGATGACTAATGAAACATCCGATGCATTGTGCACTCCAACTGTTCAATGAAATGCCATACCACCCTAATTTCGCATTTAACCTCATAAAATGGTCAGGGGGCAATGACTGACGTTTTATGTGCTACCGGTTAAGCTGTGCCATAGTTGTTAATGGCGAATAGCGACAAGGTACCCCTATGCTACATAGCGAATAGCGATAAATAGCGGGCGGCTCTTTTATAAATAGCGATACACTAGAAAAAAATTTAAAAAAAAATTATATGTGTATTATATCAAAATACCCTGGTATATTTTACATGTATATTTAACAAAAACCTAAAATCCAGCTATTTACCCTGGTATATATACTATTTTACATGTATATTTAACAAAAAACTAAAATCCAAATATTTTACAGATATATTTAATTGCTATTTATATTAAAAACAAAACAAAAAATAAAATAAAATATCGCTTCAACCCTAACAGCAAGTCTAGACCTACACGCTACGTAGCGAGCTATAGCGATGATCGCTACGCTCGAAATTGACAACTAGGAGTTGTGCAACGTCAACAGGGTATCTTAGTCTGTATGAGGTATAGATCTCTTTTAATTTTTGTTATATACTACTTCTCTTAATGACACTTCTTAGTTGTTGTAGATTAATTATCCATCCAGTTGTATTTCATGATATATGTATTCACTGCTGTGGGGTTTAATTCATTTTCTGAAGAAAATGTTGACACTGCAGTTGGTGTTATTCTTGTTATTGTGAATATCAACTGCTCTTGCTCTGAAAATATTTCATACATATGCTATAGTATGTTTGTAAACTATTTATTAATGTCAGAATGTAGTTTTCTTTTAGTCTTGACCTTGCACTTGTCTTAGTTGTCTATCCTTGAGCTTTCTTGTATAAGACCTAATATTGCTCATCACAAACAACCTTACCGTTAAGACCTAACATAACATATTATGATCCATCATTTTCTATTAAAATCTATGATTTCTCTTAAAGACTTGTATGATACATCATTACCCATTACCCCTGCTTCCCGCCCCCAATTCGTTTGAGTTTCTTCGCGTTTATTTGCAGGTAAGCTGTTAACTTATGTGAAGAGGTATGGTCCCAATCCCTTGACCACATGGCAAGGACCACACCACTTCTCCATCCGACATGGCGCTTACACCAGCAAGCGAATCCAGAAGCTTCTAGAAGCTTCTGGAAGACGTCAAGGTGGCACCAAAGATGCTCCTTCCAACATAAAGGACGATACGTGCCACCACTCATCAACCGCCATGTAGACCTGCAGCAAATCAAGGAGCAGACCGACATCAGCGGTACGATGTTTCCAGCATGGACAAATATGGCCGCGCCACGTGTACCACTATCCTGACCACAGCAGAGGAGACCAAGAGGATATTCCCCTTGGTCGGACAGCTGGCGCCCCATAGCAGCTGGCAAGGTCACTCCTCCCTCTCTCACCCTCCGGCTATAAATAGGACCCTTCACCATTCAGGTTAATCCATCCGATTCTCCACACTCTCACTCTTAACACACACTGTTTTATCTCCTCAGAACAGAACTTATTCTCACGCCGAAGCCCGGTTAAGAGGGAAACCCCCATATTCCCCTCTTGACGAGCTAACGGCGTTGCTGTTTTGCAGGATCTGTCATTTGGTGAGTAACAAAGGAGATTGAACCCCACAAAAGAGACAAACAGGCTAGTTCCACCCCAGGTGTTAACCAGTGTTTCATCATTGGCGCCCACCGCAGTTTTTGCAAACCTTTTTCGTCTCCTTCTTGTTCAAAACACTCTTCAAAATGGCTGATACAAATCCTTCCCACCAAGTGGATGGAGAAGTTTCTTCTTTTGAGCTCATTTTGGACAACGCGCACGTCCAAAGGGGCCAAAGGAACGAAATCATCCAAGAAGGGCAAATGAAC
This sequence comes from Helianthus tuberosus, assembly GCA_030545235.1. Classification (NCBI taxonomy): domain Eukaryota; kingdom Viridiplantae; phylum Streptophyta; class Magnoliopsida; order Asterales; family Asteraceae; genus Helianthus; species Helianthus tuberosus. The sequence goes on from CM060403.1 coordinate 18,731,389, forward strand.
AACGATTTTCCTAGTATCTCCGGAAGTGCATCCAGGGTTGTTAGCCAAAACACAACTGGAGCCACTTTCCAACCTCCACCTAGGATCATCACCCAAACTACAAATGGAGCCACTTTCCAACCCCCGCCTGGGATAGTCCAACAAACACCAGTGCAGACACCAAGCCTTGGGGCTGGCCCCTCAGCTCCATCAGAACAAACACAAATGAACTTCTCTGCACTTTTAGGGCTACCCGAGGGAAAAACCCTGGCTTCCTGGTATGCCGAACAGATGGCGTCTATAAACCTCGTTTATACACAACTCAGCGCACAACAGGCTTTGCTCCAAGCACAAGCCAACCAGTCCGCATTTGTTACCCCACCGCAAAGGCCTCTGGGCGCGCACATGCCTCAGCAGGCGAATGCATTAAACTTACGACCTGAGAATGCACCCATGCCAAACATCAGAAGGCCGAGCGCGCACGACACGCGCGATACTTATGGCGAAACAGAAAGCAATTATGTGCAGCCTTCTCATCCACAAAGAAAATCGGTGCAAAGTTGCCTAGGCCCGCGCAATATGAACGATGAATGGGACAGTTACAAGGAAGAAGATGATACAACGTACAAAGAGAGCACAGTGTTCAGTAGGTTACCACCAGAACACAAGGCGTACGTACCCCACAAGCGCGCGGGGTACAATCCAAAAGCAGAACACGATTATACTCTGAGCTATCGCCCAGACGGCATAGCTGAAAATTCATAGTTCATCAAAGAGATCGCAACAGCCGATATCGACAAGACGAAATTGCCACACAATGTAGGCAAATACAACGGCTTGACAGATCCAGACGACCACCTCCAAGTCTTTAACGGCGCAGGGTTAACAGGTGGATGGAACTTACCAACTTGGTGTCATCTTTTAGCACAAACCTTTGTTGGCGCAGCGCGCGTCTGGTTTGACAGCCTGCCAACAGGAAGAATCAAGTCATGGATCGATTTTCGAGATAAGTTCCTTGCACATTTCTCGCAACAGCGCAAGCATACAAGAGACCCGGCTGATTGCCTGAACATATGGAGGAAGGACCATGAAAGTGTGGAAGACTTTATTACGAGGTATGACAAATAATGCTTGGAGATTGGTGATGTAGGTGAAAAGATGATGCACGCGCACTTTATGAGGGCAGTAAAATGCGACGACTTGATCAAGCGACTGAAAGGAAGAGATGGAGGCCCCAAAGATTGGGAAACTCTCATCGAAGCAGCAAAAACAATTGCGCAAACAGACAAACAATTGACCGGTGATAACAACCGTCAATATAGTTACAACCATAACGATCGGCGCAACAAGAAAAACAAAGGCCAACCATGGAAAACATCTGGTTACAAAGAGAGAAGCCCGGCTAGGGAAGACGCGCGCAATACAATCAACCAGATCGCTCATCGCAAGGAGGTTAAGAGGGAAAACAGAGAAAAGCAGTGGACACCCTTAACAAAGACCCCTTCTGAAGTTTTGTCAACTGAAAACCACCAGTTCAAACCGCTATTACAGATGAGAAACAATAGGGGTCAAGACCCAAACCTTTTCTGTGAGTTTCATAAAGACACAGGTCACTTGACCGACGATTGTTTTAGCTTAAAACAAGAGATAGAAAGGGCCCTAAGAGACGGAAGACTCGCTCATCTGGTGAAAGGCGGGAAGCGTGACCACCACCAAATTCAGCGAAGGGAAGAAGGGCCGGACAACAAGAAGCTCCGGAAATTAGAAACTCACATGGTTCAAGGAGGCCCGAGAAAGCCAATAAAGAACTACAACAAGCGCACACAAGATGACTCTTGGCGCGAGAGACAGGTTGTTTTTCCCATAGTAAGAGGAGGTCCGAGAGAAAGAAGGCCCATAGTCATATCCGGCGTAATCGGTCACTACCAAACCGACTACATTTTCATCGATCCAGGGAGCACTGCAGATATCATCTACGAACAATGTTTTAATCAATTCGACCAAGAGGACAAAGTGCGCTTGGAACTGGTAGATTACCCGCTGACCGGTTTCTGCAATGAAGCCGTTTTTCCTTTGGGCCAGATATCGTTCCCAGTGATGCTCTCAGACGGAAGAAATTCAAGAACGGAAGAGGTCACGTTTATGGTACTACCTGCGCATTCAAGGCATGACATTATGTTGGGAAGAGAATCCCAAGGAGACTTCAGCATGATTTGCTCCGGACCGCATTCAGCTATGGGATTCCCAACAGAGACAGGGGTAGCGCTGATCTATGCAAGCAAGGAAGTCTTGGCAACAGACGAAATCAGGCCAGCAAAGGCAAGTAAATCTATACCACGCGCGGAGGCTGAAAGGTGGGTGTTAAACAGCAAATACCCGGAATAACCGGTCACCTTAGGCCCCGCAATGTCTGATCTCACGCGCGCAGCACTAAAAAAGTTGTTATTTGAAAACATGGACGTGTTCGCCTGGACACCAGCTGATATGGTGGGTGTTCCACGGCATATAGCTGAGCACAGACTCAACGTCTCAGAGGCCGCCAAACCTGTAGTACACGGCAAACGTCATTTAGGAGACATAAAACACGATGCCATGAAAGAACAAGTCACAGAGCTGTTGAATGCAGGCATCATCAGAGAAGTCCGGTACCAAACTTGGGTGGCGAGCCCCGTCATGGTTCAAAAAGGGAACGGCAGTTGGAGGATGTGTATAGATTACAAGGATCTAAACAAAGCATGTCCACGCGACTGTTACGCGTTACCAGATATCGATGAAAAGATAGATTCGCTGGCAACATTCCGATGGAAATGTTTCCTTGACTGTTACAAGGGGTACCACCAGGTACAGATGGCCGTGAAAGATGAAGACAAAACCGCATTCCGCACACCAACAGGGTTATACTGCTACACCAAGATGCCTTTCGGTCTAAAGAATGCGGGCGCGACCTATCAGAGACTGATGAATGAAACGTTTCACGATGCTATAGGCAAATACATCGAAGTGTATATGGATGACTTGGTCATCATGAGCAAAGAGGAAGGTACGATGTTGGCAAACATTCAAAATACGTTTGATACACTGCGCGGAGTAAGCATTAAGCTAAACCCAGCGAAATGTTCTTTCGGCATGGAAGAAGGAAAGTTCCTGGGTTTCATCGTCACAAAGGACGGTTTCAAAGTAAACCCCGAAAAGGTGCAAGCGATCAAAAGAATGGCATCACCATTAACCATCAAAGAGATGCAAAAATTGGCAGGACGGCTGGCAGCATTCAACCGCTTCTTAGCCAATCACGCAGCCAAATCTTTCCCGTTTATCAAGACGCTACGCAATTGCATGAAGAAGAGTCAATTCCAGTGGACTCCGGAGGCCGAAAAGGCATTCCGCGAGATGAAAGACTGCCTCATACGACTACCAACACTGACGACACCAGTGAAAGGAGAACCTTTAGTGATGTATCTGTCAGCCTCCGAAAAAAGCAGTCGGTGCAGTTCTGCTCGTAGATCGACAAGGCATACAGACACCGGTATACTATGTGTCTCGCACTCTCAATGATCCAGAAACGAGGTCTGCTATAATGGAGAAATTAGTGCTAGCACTAATTCACGCATCAAGGTGGGTGCGCAGATACTTCGCCAATCACGTCATTCATGTCTTAACAAATTACAACATTGGCAACATCCTTGCACGGCCGGAAATTTCTGGAAGATTAGCGAAATGGGCGATAGAACTAGGAGGCCATAATGTGGTTTTCAGGCCAAGACCAGCAATCAAGGGCCAGGTGTTAGCCGATTTCATGACAGAAGTGCCCGATGCAAGGACCGAGAGTGCAAGGCAATGGAAAGAGCTGAAAGGCAACATTCGGAAGAACCGTGGCTACTGTATACAGATGGCGTGTCCAACGAAGACGGCGCAGGCACAGGGCTTAGACTGGTAAGTCCAGACAAACACGAATTCACGTACGCCATCCGGTTAGACTTCAAGAGCACGAATAATGAAGCTGGATACGAGGCCTTCCTTGCCGGTCTGAGGTTAGCGATAAAGATGGGAGTCAAGCATATAGAGGCGCATGTGGACTCCATGTTAGTAGCTGGGCAGATCAATGGGCAATATGATGCCAAAGGGGATGTAATGGCGTTATATCTAGACCAAGCGAAAGCATTGCTGCAGAACTTCAATTCTTACAAAGTGCACCACGTCAATCGAAGTGAGAACAAACCAGCTGACACACTCAGTAAGTTTGCATCCACAAGTTTCCAGCACTTGGCCAAGGATGTGCGCATCGAAGTCCTGAGCAACCCATCAGTACCATTGAGGCAAGTGAATGTTATCCAGTTGGGGACGACGTCTTGGATGACCCCCATAATCATGTACCTCCAGTCTGGGATACTACCAGCAAACAAGGCTGAGGCAAGGAAGATTCAATACAAGGCCGAGCATTACCAGATGGTTGATGGAATCCTGTATCGAAAATCATACCTCGGGCCTTTATTGAGATGTGTTGACCCAGAAGACGTGAACTACTTGATCAGAGAAGTGCATGAGGGGATTTGTGGCATTCATGCCGGACCGAGAATGGTGGTAGCAAAAGTGATGAATGTCGGGTACTACTAGCCCGGGATGCATCTAGACGCAGTGAAGACTTTGAGAAAATGCAGCGAATGCCAGAGACACGCTCCCAAGACGATGCTCCCCAAGAACGAATTAGTCCCCGTAACAACGGCATGGCCGTTCCAACAATGGGGAATAGATATGGTTGGTCCCTTTCCTGAAGCCCCGGGCGCAGTGAAATTCATTATAGTCGCGGTAGACTATTTCACAAAATGGGTAGAGGCAAAGGCACTAGCATCAACCACATCTACCGTAGTACGGCGTTTCATCTGGGAACAGATAATATGCAGATTCGGACTGCCTCTGAGGATTATCACCGATAACGGGACGAATTTTGCTGCAGAAGATCTTCAACGATGGTTCAAAGAATTACACATAGAGCATACCTTCTCCTCGGTTGCGCACCCGTAGGGGAATGGTCAAGTAGAGGCCGTCAACAAGAGCATCGTAGACGGCATCAAAGCACGACTAGGAGAGCAAAGAAGAGGCTGGGTCGACGAATTGCCCAACATCTTATGGGCCCATAGGACGATGCCCAAAACAAGCAACGGAGAAACACCGTTCAACTTAGTCTATGGGTCCGAGGCCGTGATACCAGCAGAGATCGGGCTGCCATCACCAAGAATGATCTCCATGAATATGATCAACAACGAAGAAGAAAAGAGGTTAGACCTTGACCTCCTAAAAGAAAGGAGAGAAATGGCGGCAATAAATGAAGCAAAATACAAAACAAAGCTGGAAAAGTATTACAACTCCAAGGTCCGAATCTGCACCTTCAACCCAGGAGATTATGTCCTGAGGGACAATGAGGCGTCTAACGCTGAAAAGCCCGGAAAACTAGCTCCCAAGTGGGAGGGGCCTTATGTTGTAGACACAGTACTCGGCAAAGGGGCATACAAACTACGCACCCTGGACAACAAAGAAGTCCCAAGAACATGGAACGCTCAGCAGTTAAGAAGATGTTACATGTAAACGGCTGAAATTTTTTTCTATGTACTTGTAACGGCTGTGCGCCAACACATTTAGCACTAATACAAGAAGTGTTTGGCTATCTTTTCTCATGCGAATTTTGGTCAAAACTGCATATATTACTTCGGGCAAACACGAAAACACCAATGGCTCGACCTTAGGAAACGTTGTAGACCTCAAAGGCTCGTCACGACCAAGTGCACAGCCGGGTCAAAAACACAACCAAAGCCTAAGCAACACCTAATAAATACTTCGTGCCCACATAAACACGAAAGCATCGAACACACGGCAAACAAACATTGTAAAAATCCCAAACGCTAAGCACAGCTAGGTCCACACAATAACCTGTAACTCGATCACTTCGTATTCATGAAACAACCTGCGCAATTAAACGATAGAATAAACGTTGTAACTAACACAACACAACCTGTCAGCGCCATCATTCATTCGTGATACCTAATCAAAGTAATTACACATGCACATATTGTAACGATAAACAAAATTCACAAGAAACTAAAGCGCGAATTAAGCATTAACATGTCAACAATAGCAAAACTTGTCAAAGATACGACAGCTATAAGTTAAATTGTTCACGAAATTGTCAAGTGGTTACAGGGCCATCAAAGCCAATACATGGCATGCAAGCCGGATTTCTTCACTCCGGATGACTAGTTCCAATACCCCCAGCGGTGTGATCTTCATCCCCGAGGGCCTTTTTATATAAGGCAACGCCATCTGGCTTCCGGGATAATTTTTTAGCAGCTTTAACAACCCCAAACTCAAGGGACTCAAACTCTTGACGCTTTTCAGCATACCGGGCAACACAGTCAGTTTTGTACAATGCAAAATTCTTCAATGGTTCCTTTAATTCAGCTGCAGCCCTTCCTTCCGCATACCCTTCCTTTCGACCAAGATCATGCGCAGCTTCCCCAAGCTCATATATGTACATAGCTAACTCTTCAGAACCGGCAATACGCTGGGCGATCTGCAAGGTAGTACACACATGAGGGAAACAGCAAAGAACACAAGAAACAAACAAAGAACAGACATTACCAGAGGTACTGCACGAGAAAGTAACCACTTGCAGTTGGCAGACATTTCTTCAGCTAAAATCTCCGAAGCCTGGCTCTCAGCAACCTTTGTCTTAGCAAGCTCCTCCAGCTTAGCTATGCGTTGAAGATATTCTTCCTCCCTCTTATTCGACGCAACACGCGCCTCCTCAGCTTCTTCACTGATCTTGCGTTTCTCAGCAGACAATCTCACAATCGCATCACGTTGCGATCGCAACTCCTTGTTGGTGCGCTCACAAGCAGCCTCCCAATTGTTGGTGCATACATCTGTCGTCTTCGTCTTATATCGAGTCTTGGATTTGGTGCGGATCTGAACGAGCATGAAGTCATCATCAAGAATGATGACATCACATATGTGACATCAATGATGACATCACAACATGACATCATCACAAAAATTAGAATGCACATATGGATAGGATTGCATGTTCGCTTGAAACAAGAATTAATATTAGTTTCGCTTGAATCAAAGTTGATGGGTTCGCTTGAATTGACAAAGTGTGTCTTCAAGCGAACTAAGCATCACTATATATATGGTTCATGTCATTTCATTTGTAACAGATTTCAGAATCGATACCGAGGTGCTGCCGGTATTCCTTGTGATTGTATTTGCTATTAAATCAATACACCAGAAGTTTATAGTGATATTCAAGCTGTTTTCACATCTGTTTCTTAGTTTCCGCCTCTGAAACGGACAAGAGCTCTTCCGAACGACTCATTCAGGTCGCGATTCGATCCTACACCAATCCTTCTGCTTCTGGGAGTTAGCCTCTTTCTCTTGAGCAAGCTTATTCTCAGCATCTGAAACCCTCCACAACAAACCTTTCCGCTCAGAATTAAACTTCTCTTTCTCTTCCGCAAGTGCCTTCTTCTCATTTTCAAACTCAACTGTCTCCTCCCCCATCAGCTTCCACTCACGAACAATCTCTTGAGAAGTGGCAAAATAATTAACCCCAGCACGAACATGATCGTCTAACAAGGCAAACCGGCTGCGCTTTTTCTGAAATAGCCTCTCAGCAGGGGGGAGAGACAAGGAGAAGAACTCGTGACAGTTGTCAAGCTGATCCATCCAGGAACCCTGGGTCAGATTCCAGCGAGGAGCATGTGGCAAATCATCACACACTGGGTTATGGGTATCCCAGGAATCAGCACGCACATTCTCAAACTGTGGACTCCGAACCACACCGGAAGTAGCACCACCGCCATCGCCTGGTGGACGCTTAGTATAAATGGTTTGACGAGGTGTAGCCTCACTTGACTGTGCTTCGTCCTCATGTAGGTCCACCCGGAGGATCGAGTAACCTCTGTTCCCTGTTTTCCGACAAACCCGAAAGTGCGGAATCCAAACGGGTAAGTTAAACCAAGTTACAAACACGTAAGACACAATATTCAACGATTAACACTCAATGTATTAATGCTAGAAAACGGTTACAATGCGGTGTTTACAAATGGTCTCTGAAAACTCTTAGTGTATGTGTGTTACGATGTGTTCGCTCTCAAATCTATTCAGACTTGTCTAACTGTGTTCTGTCTGATGTCTGGGTATTTATACTAACAACATGACGAAATCCAGTCCCAGACGAAAACCCATCGACGAACACCAAAGGTCTCAACGAAATCACAAGACTTCGACGAAATCACATGTGATTTCGTCACACATGTGATTTCGCCAACATGTGTGTTTTCGCCATAATATCTTGACGAAATCAAAGTGATTTCGTTACTTTGATGTGCCTGGTCTTCGTCCAAGATGTAGTAGCCCAATCCAAATGCAAGTGGCCCAAGTAAATGGTTTCGGCCCAACATGAGTTTAATCACAAAGTTGATTGGCCCAAACATGTACGTGAATTGCATAAAGATCAAGATATAATAATTAGTCAACTTTGTGACATCATCAAGACATCATCATGATGATGTCATGATGATGTGTAAACGGGAATTGGTCCGCGGCTCTCCGTGCTTCGCGTGTCGAACTCTGGGGCGCACGACGGAGGAATGTCGCTACGTCGGGCTTGAGCCGAACCTAACCGAGTCGAACCGAACCGAACCGAATCGATCCGAGTCGAGTCGCGTCTACATAAAGTGTACCAACAAACTCCCCCTTGGACGCTACTTGTGATGGTTCGTCTTCCATGTCTTTCATGTCGGAGGATCTTCAAAGTCTTCACGTGACACAATCAGGGAGTGTATCAACAAACTCCCCCTTGAATGTTGCTCGTGAATCTTTTGGACTTCAAAACTTTAGATCCTTGAGGTGTTGATGAGTGATCAACTGCAACCCGATCATCTTGATCTTCTGATTGCATCAACGCGTGTCTTCACTTTACGGCTAGTCATCTGACACGTTCTCTTCGCCTTTAGCAGATTCTGATGTCGCATCTGCACATACAAGAAAGCTAAACACGTAATGAGAACAACCGCTTAGAATATAGACAAATTAAACAAACGACACATATGAGATCAAATCTCAATCAAACACCGACCGACAACAGTTTGAAAGTTTAGAAAATGATCAATTTTAATCCCTTACTTTCAAAACTTGTTAACTTCGACAGTTTATGAAGGTGCAAATGTTTTCCGGCTTACAATCAGGATTTTGGGTAGGATAGACTCGAGTTCCAACATCGGTCAATCAAAAAATAAACTAGAAGCAAAATCTTTTTGGCTTTTATAAAATTTAGATTAAAACACACCTAAGATCTTTTTGGAAAATTTTCATTTTTCAAATGTAAAGACGGAAAGCAATAAATAAATATATACAGAGATACAGAAACCGAAAGCAGTAAACAAATATTTACAGACATTCTTTTTGCGAGTTTCGAGGGTAAGAGAATCATATCAGTGTATGGTCATGCCAAAACGCTCTTTTTGTTCAATTAGTTAACATTTAGATAAGCATCCTATAACAATTATCGGTATTGTTGCCCACATAAGCTCAACTTATCAGATGTAATCATGGCGAGGGGATATGATTAGTGTATGATTTATACTTACCGACCGGTGTTCATCCACACACGACACATTCCCGTATCAAGGTATGCGTGAGAGTTCATCTTACCGGTGAGTATACCGTTTATCATCTGTTTGACCGTATAAAAGAATGTGAGAAACTCACTTATTTTGTTTTGAAAACAAGCCCTATGTGATAGAATCACTTATTGATGAGGAACTTGATTTTCAGAAGCATGAAGGGCACAGGAGCAAGTCCGTGAACAGGTCAGTACTTTCGTACAGCAAAGAGACGAACTTGACTCCCGGATAAATGTGATATATTATCACTTGTTTTGTTTGGACATGTGATTGTTGATCACTTATTGAGGTCGTATGCAATATGTACACGTATGTATAGTATCATGGAAGATCTAGACTTCGTCTCCGTTATTTTTACGGTTTGATACAACCATGATACCCAGATGATAAGCAGCATAAAGACCGAATATCTCTGAACCTCGGCAATCTCTTAAACGAAATTTCGGTACTAAGACCATATGCCAATGTGCGGTTCCCACCTGGTCTTCAGTCGATTTAAGGTTTGTATCACACTGCACACTTTAAAATGAGTGTGAGCCTACCGATACATCTTATATAGAGCTGCTTAACATTTTTCATTTTGCATTTCAGTTTAAAGAGGTTTAGACAGACCACTGATGTACTATCATTTTCTCTTTTTCTCGCCAGGAAACTCATTTTTTTGTTTTTCCAATGTTTTTGAGTTTTGAAATTTTTGATGTTTTTGAATTTTCAAATTTTGGATTTACTCCCCCTAAAATCAACAAACTAAGATAAATTTAAAAGACACAAAGATATTTACAAAAAGGATTTCCCGATGTCGGTTAACTCATGTTTTACCTCAATGCTGTTTACCAAAATTAATTTAATCAGAAATGATTTATCGAATTTTGGAAAAATCAGTTGGCACGTCGGTAAGCGGTGCGGACCATGACAACATTGACGAGTTTCATAGTGAAACAATCACGTGTGAGGTGATATTCGAGTTCAACGTGTCAGGTCAGAGAGTGCTGTACGAAATAGTAATTCAAAGAGTAGCTTAAATATCGACGAGTAAAGGAGAGATTAGAAAATCAAAACCGTATCCTGCAACTGCTTCGTGATTGTCAGGAATCTGAGTGCTCTCCCAAACTGGATATCCACCCGGTGTGGATTTCAAAGTCAATTTTGTGACTACTTCAATTAACCAAGAAATCTCTTCACAGTAACAAGATCATAAACCTTTGGGTCCGGCTAGTCTTCCACATTGCACCAGCAAAGGTCTTTGTCTTTCTCTTTGAGAAGTAGTGTGCGGTTGTTTAATCCATGCCAAGGCATCCGCACACCCGGTTGGTTTGTTCAACAAACACATTTTCTTCAATCACACTACGAAGAAATGTACACTGCATGTTCATCTTGTTGATTTCGAACATCAGACGTGCTGCAGGTGCGTACATTTTGATTGAATCTATCCTGGGGACCCGATTAAAGCTTTGAACAATCAAACTTTGGTATGATTTTTCATTTTGTTGAAGGTTTTCAATTTCTTTCGACAGACAATTCTGTCTTCTTTTCTTTTTCTCTCCATCAAAGGCAACAATTTCTTTTGTCGCCGATCTTGTGCATGGACACTCCACTATCAACAATCCGATGACTATCGATAGTTCCTCCTAGAACATCCTGCACACTCACTCAGAGATTAGTTGGAGAGGGGGACCCAAGCCTTCATTGACTTGGGTTGCCCCTGAGAATCAAGAAATGTAATTTCAATCTCTTGATGATTTGGAAATTTCACGCCTCCCCCTGAACCTTCACCTGTTTTCAGTTTCCAAGCTTGTTTCCGTTTACCAGATTGTGTATTAATTACAATTTCTGGTTTTAACGGTTGTTGTGAACTTGGTTTCCTTTTAACATTTTCCGGTTTTAAATCCTTTTCGATCACCTTCACATTCTTATGTCGTTGTTTTGTTTTCTGTTCTTTAATAGTGCGTTTATGATGTTATGGAGAAACAGGACGACTTTGTGAGTGACCTTGTTCAGAAGGGGCTCTTTCTACAAAATTTGGTTTTGGAGAGTTTGTGCAATTTCTGATAATGTGGCCAAACTCCCCGCATTTGAAACACGTTCTCCTCTCAACAAACTTGGGAGATCCGGTTCGACTTTCACGTGTTGAACCAGTAGACCTAGAGGTACTTGTTCCTTCATCACACCCGTTTGTGTGTTGGGTGTAATTGTTTTGAGCGTTACGCTTTAAAATTCTGACTTTTTGAACAAAATCGGTGTTTGATTTATTTTCAAAAGTCTCCACCTTGTCAGTACCCTTGGATGCTACAAATTTAACATCATTGTTTTTCTTCTTGAAACGAGCTCCTTTGGTCTCAACCTTCGGTTGTGAACTTTTAGAATTTTGAGCTCGCCGCTGTTGCTGTTTACCCTTAAAAGCGATAGGTTGTTGCTTCGTTGGTGATTTTTTATTTCCAAATTTTCTTCTAACTTCAGCTTTTGGAATCGGATCACACTGAGTTACTGAAACTCTCGGGATCCCCTTTTCCAAAAACTTACTGGTAGTATCTTCAAACACTTTATCAATCAAAGATTGATTGACATTTTTAATTGGAAAAGCTGTGTTTGAATAAATTTTGTCATCACCGACTAAAGTATACAACACGTTATCACTTTTAATGGTAGACACTGTCTCAGTGATAGGATCAATCTCTTGTTTAGCACCAGTTGATTGCACAACAGGAGTAGGAGGATCACACAGAATGTGATTCTCAAAAGGCACTTCTACTCCTTTGTTCTTCTCAAGAGATTTATCCTCATCACTCACATCTGGTTCATCATCGTACGAATCATAGTCCTCAACTGTGGGAGGACTTTGATTTGAAGCACATGATGACTTTTCTTTCCGATCAGATAAGCCCTCCGATGAATTGTCCGTTTTGAACCCTAAGCCAGTTGTAACTTCCTCATAATCAAGAGGTACAGTTGGCTCAAAACGTGGCATTTCTTCCTCATCGGGTATTCGAGTATAATTTTGTCTCAAAGGGGGCGGACACTTCTTATACCCAACACCACTCACGTTTCCCTTCAGTTGCTGAACGTCAATAATGTGATCGAGCACAAATCGGGAGTTAGAATAACTCTCCAACTTGAGCTTGATTGCATCATGCTTGCATTTGGCAATGGCTAGTTCCTTTTTGGTTTCCTCAACAATGTTAATGTAATCGTTAATGCTAACTTGTTTATGATAAATAGTTTTGGTCACTTCGGAAACACTTTTCTTTAAGGTTTCAATTACAGATTTAAAATCCTTTTCGTTTCTAACTAAAGCCATATTTGCCTCTTTGCACTTTGACAGTTCAATAACCAAACTCTGATTGTGACTATGAACCGTTTCAGATTCAAGCTTCAATTCAGCACAAGAATTACAAACACTATGAGCAGGAGTTTCAGAATTTACCTGACTCGTAGAAGCTGAGACATTTGCCATAAAGGCAGTCTGATAAGAAAAAGATCCGTCTTTAGAATTATAATCTCCCGCATTTGAGCTTTCTTCATCTGAGCTCCCGCTATAACCCGAGCTATCATCACTTTCAGAAAACTCTTCCTTGTGAACATGCTTGATGTGATTGATGATTTTTGCATAGCATGCGGTTCCACCTCCTTGATCATTATCTCCGAATTATACAGACCAATTACACCCTTCATCAGCTTGAACAACTAATGCTCTGTTGGTTGAGGGTCCAGACTGGTTCTGGTTCTGATTCTGATTGTTGTTCACCGCTACTATCATTTGTTCACGATTGTCTTGATTTGCATTAGAAGTACTCATCTGATTTCTGAACGGATTCTGATTGCCTTGTTTGCTTGGTCGGGTGCACTCACGTTTGAAGTGACCCTTTTCGCCGCAATTAAAACATGTAACCGCATCTTTATCAAACCCGTACTTCGTATTATTTTTGCCTTCCAAGCTTGTTCTTCCAGTTCGAGTCATGAAATCCTTTGCCCTTCTAATAGCACTTGCAAACGCCCACTTGATATCCATTAACTCCATTTCATCACGGTCTATCTGCTGATAATCTTCATTGGTCATATTGATGTTTCCAATTTGATTTGCTACCAATCCACAGTAGGAACTGAACATTGTGTTGAGAAGTTCCAAATGTTCCTTTGCAACTTCTACACTGACTTTTGAAAGATTGGAAGTATCAACTCTGACAGTGTTGGTGTTTTGGGGTAAAGGATTGTTGGTATAATGTGCTTGTTGTTGTTGTGGTTGGGCTTGAGGTTGGGGTATAGATTGTGAAAGATAAGCACTTTGATTCCACTGTGGAAACGGTGATGAGCTTGTATTGGACACAAACGCCGTTTGAAGCTTCGGTTGCTGAATGGAACTAGAACTAGCTGAAGGACCAAAACCAGGCAAATACATTTCTGTGTTTTGAGGAGGTGCAATCATTTTTTCTTTCCGAATTTCCTCTTCGTTCTTATGCTCCAACTTCTGAATGAATTCATAGAGAGTGCCATTGGCTGTATCCATAGCGCCCGTATGCTTTAGAAGTTCAATGAATGGACTCCACTTAGGAGGTAGAGCATCAGCAAACCGTGCAATCATTTCCGGATGAGTTGCAGCAACATCATAAGAACACATTTCACTAATCAAATGATAAAAGCGAGAAGTCATATCATTTAGAGTTTCATTATCCAAGAATCGAAATGATTCAAACTCTTTCTTCAATAAATCATGGCGTGTCTTTCTAGAAGCTGCATTTCCTTCTCCTCTCGCTACCAATGCATCCCATAAAGTTTTCGTGTCGACACAGTAAGAGAATTGATGATAGATTTCCTTGTGAAGCGCTTGTGTAAGAATAGCAAACGACTTTTTCTCTAAGTCATAGGCTTTCTTGTCATCTTCAAGCATATTAGTAAAACCCGCTGTAGTTGATGCTGCTACTTTGAGGGCATTGTTGCGTGGAGTAATGAAGCACCTCCAAAGATCGGTGCTTTGCCCTTGAACGTATGTGGTGAAATGACCTTTCCATGTCGGAAATTCATTCATGTGATTCAATTTTGGTGGGCGATTGTTGCTACCCGTCTCTCTCTCACTAAGCAATAGATTTTGAATGCTTTGATTTTGATTCGACACCAATGCCCATTGACTTGCACTTAATGACTGTTGTTGTTGAGGTATGGAATTCGACATATATGCGGCCATCGAAGTCTGATTTTGAGCTGGTCGTGGGTCCGTACTCCAATCCCAAGGGCTCGTACAACTCATGATTGGTATATGTAAGTGAAAACCTGAAAAACAACTTGAAATGAAACTGTTAAGATATGTTTGCAAAGCTTCTGTTTAAAATCACAAGAATAAGAATGTTTGACGAAATCCAATAGTGATTTCGTCGATATTATGTGTGACGAAAACAGTTGATTTCGTTGACCGAGATGTGACAAAAACAATTGGTTTTCGTTGACTGAAATGGGACGAAATCAGATTTCATTGAGAATGATATAAAAGCTGATTTCGTCCAAGATTCAATGATGTGGGATTTCGTCCACCATGTAAGTGATTTCGTCTAGAAGTGCACAAGGTGTTTTCGTCCAGAAGTGCACAAGGTGTTTTCGTGGAAGCTTGATTTCGTAGAAAGGATGATATTATTGACCAAAGATTTCGTTGACTATACTAGACAAATAAGATATTTTGCAACAATTTAGATCTTATCCTTCTGACAACCAAGACTCCTTTTTCAAACAACCTTACCTATCAGACTACTAAATTTAACTATCATCATTTGTGTGTCACAAATGTCAAAAAACTTGTATTATAATAATAATAACACAATAATTCAATCACAAATCATTTTAGAATTTTAAGATCAAACAGAGATATTTATCAAGAACAAACAAGAACAATCTTGAAGATATGAAGAACTTGATGAAAATTCTGGTGACCGATAAATTTTCCGAACAACGATTTTGCACAATGTTTCAAAAACAACCTTATCCTAACATGTATAACAAAGATTTAACAAGGTTTTTAACAAAAACAAACAGCAAAATCACAAGGTTTTCAAGATCTTAACACCTGTTTTTCAGAAAAATATAATCGTTAAACTCAAGCTTTTAAGAAAAACACATTAAAATCTTTTTGAAAACACAAGAAAACAACTTGTTTTTAACAAGGAATCGAGCCAATGCTCTGATACCAATTGTAGGTCCACCCGGAGGATCGAGTAACCTCTGTTCCCTGTTTTCCGACAAACCCGAAAGTACGGAATCCAAACGGGTAAGTTAAACCAAGTTACGAACACGTAAGACACAATATTCAACGATTAACACTCAATGTATTAATGCTAGAAAACGGTTACAATGCGGTGTTTACAAATGGTCTCTGAAAACTCTCAGTGTGTGTGTGTTACAATGTGTTCGCTCTCAAATCTATTCAGACTTGTCTAACTGTGTTCTGTCTGATGTCTGGGTATTTATACTAACAACATGACGAAATCCAGTCCCAGACGAAAACCCATCGACGAACACCAAAGGTCTCAACGAAATCACAGGACTTCGATGAAATCACATGTGATTTCGTCACACATGTGATTTCGCCAACATGTGTGTTTTCGCCATAATATCTTGACGAAATCAAAGTGATTTCGTCACTTTGATGTGCCTGGTCTTCGTCCAAGATGTAGCAGCCCAATCCAAATGCAAGTGGCCCAAGTAAATGGTTTCGGCCCAACATGAGTTTAATCACAAAGTTGATTGGCCCAAACATTTACGTGAATTGCATAAAGATCAAGATATAAGGATTAGTCAACTTTGTGACATCATCATGATGATGTGTAAACGGGAATTGGTCCGCGGTTCTCCGTGCTTCGCGTGTCGAACTCTGGGGCGCACGACGGAGGAATGTCGCTACGTCAGGCTTGAGCCGAACCTAACCGAGTCGAACCGAACCGAATCGAACCGAGTCGAGTCGCGTCCACATAAAGTGTACCAACACCTCAGTATCCTTATCTCGACCATCTCCGCCAGCAACATGAACACCTGCGCCACTCGCGTCACAATCACCACCTTCTCCAACATGCCCAACATTTACATCATCTTGTTTCCTCCTTTCACCCAAGTCATCATGGGGAGGGGAAAAACCAAACATCTTAGACGGTGGAGATTCAGGGGGAGTAATCTGTGAAATGTCAAACTTCCGAGGAGTTTTCCCAGACTTCACATCTGAAAACAAGACAATCATGATTGTCAAAAGCAAAGACCAAAAGCCAAATACTAAGACCTACAACTACAAAGCCTTACCTGTAGGAGCAGATGCAGCATATATTTTCTCCAAAAGATTGCCACGATTTCCACTAAAAACACCCATGTCAAGTTCAGACTCCGAGGGTGCAGGAGGAGTTTCCTTCTTGAGTTTGGCTTTCTTCAAGGCAAGCATAGCAGCAGCCTGCTCATCGAGTTTCCGTTTCTTATCCTCAAGAGCCTTCTTCTTCATCATCTCCATCAAGGTAGTACTGTCATCAGGATCAGACCCACGGTGTTTCTCTCCGGCCCCTAAACCAGACAATGTATCAAAAACGACAACGTAATCTAGGACAGGAACAGTAGAGGGTCGCTTACGAGGAGTCTCAGTGGTTTTTTCCTCAGCCCCCTTCTCTTTCCCTTCTGGCTTGCCAGCCTTTGTTTTTTTCCGTGTCTCCAACTGATCAGCAGTCTCGACCGAAACTTCCACATCATCATCAACAGGCTCATTAACAGGCTCATGCGTGGCCCCCTGTGCTGGACCTGCACGCGGGGAATGAGAAGTTAGGCCTTCAAGCGATTTGTCAGATCCCTCACTCGAGAGAACAATAACTTCCCCTCGAGTAGGATCAATAGCATCATCAACATCATCTTCAACGTCTTCACCTAAAACGACGTTAGCAAAAGCTACAAAACTCTCATTCGAAGGATGCAAGAAACGGTGACAGATCTGATCCAACCACACCGGTTTACCCTCCCCTTTAATAGCTTCAACCATGGCACCACCAGCCTTCAGGTTAAGAGCATTCAGCAAACTATACCCAACTGTGACAATGAAAAGGCATAAATAAGAATACAACGAAATCAGAAAAGTACACACAAGATCACAAAACAACCAAACTGCATACATTTGTCTTGATAACCGTAAACCGGGACACCCAAAGGATGCTTCGGGACCCACAACATACTCATACCAGCACCCACCAACGCCATCTCCTCGAGCTGAGAAATAGCAGTAGCCTTGTGAGTCACTTTCTACCACGCTTGATCAGCAAAACCTTCAACCACATTCACCTTAGGGATCCCCTCACTTCCTGCCCGATAATGCATGTCTACCGGAATAACACCACGGCGAATATAGAAAAACTTTTGTTTCCAGTCATGCAAGCTTTTTAGAGGATTCGAACAACAGGGGATAACACCACCGGTCCGGGAGTTAAAGGAGTAAAAACCGCTGGTGTAAGTCACAGTGTAAAACACATTAAACATTTCAAAAGTTGGCTCAACACGGTTGGCCCTACAGATAAACTCAAAATGAGTGACACGGGGAAGCCCAATAGCGTTGATCTGAGAGATGTGAAGCCCATATTTCCCCAACACCTCAGCCGTAAACTTGGTCATCGGGAGCCTGAAGTTACCCTCCCGGAAAAAAGTAGCATATAACGTAATGTAACCAGGCGGTGCGTCCATGGCAGTAGAACCCGGAGTTGGGAACTGGGCACCCCACTCAGGAAGGAAACCCATCTCCCTCACCAAATTATGGAATTCTTCCTCTTTCCAATTTATAGTGGCCTGGTCAGGGCCCGGAGGATTCTTACCCTTGTTCCTCCTTTTCTTCGATGAAGGATTCGCTCCAGACATATTGAGGAAAAATGAGAAAGAAACAATATGGATGAACTCAAAAGAGGGAGAGAAAGAAATATGAGAAATCACCGGAGTTCAAATTTTGAAAAGTGGAAGGAATGAAGGAAACCGCCGTGTATTTATACCCATCGCATTTAATGCGATGGGTAATGGACCGTCAGGGATTCAGAAGGTCACCCAATGAGGAGAAGACACGTCAGTAGAAAGAGAAACCGCCGCATCTTTTTTTGGGAGCGTGGGCGGCACGCATCTGACAGAGGGCTGGAAAGTAACTGACACCACTGAAAAGGCGACTGTTCACCTCAGACAAGACAGGGACATCAGACGGTCACATCAATCCTCTTTGTCCCAAGTAAAGAAACTTCCTTCAGAAGGAAACACCACTACGCCATGCGCCATGCGTCTAGTTGGCCCAACTTCACAGAGTTACCAATACGCCATGCGCCATGCGTCCAGTTGGCCCAACTTTACAGAGTTACCAATACGCCATGCGCCATGCGTCCAGTTGGCTCAACTTTACAGAGTTACCAATACGCCATGCGCCATGCGTCCAGTTGGCTCAACTTTACAAAGTTACCCATACGCCATGCGCCATACGCCATGCGCCATACGTCCAGTTGGCTCAACTTTACAGAGTTACCAATACGCCATGCGCCATGCGTCCAGTTGACTCAACTTTACAAAGTTACCAGCACACCATCCGCCACGCGTCCAGTTGGCTCAACTTTGCAAAGTTACCTACACGCCACGCGCGATGCTACTATAACATGTATTCCAACAACCACTTCCCTTATAAGTCCAGAATCCCTCCTAGACGATCAACTCAACTAGAAGGCACACTGGACTGGGGGGACTTGAAGAGGTATGGTCCCAATCCCTTGACCACATGGCAAGGACCACACCACTTCTCCATCCGACATGGCGCTTACACCAGCAAGCGAATCCAGAAGCTTCTGGGAGACGTCAAGGTGGCACCAAAGATGCTCCTTCCAACATAAAGGACGATACGTGCCACCACTCATCAACCGCCATGTAGACCTGCAGCAAATCAAGGAGCAGACCGACATCAGCGGTACGATGTTTCCAGCATGGACAAATATGGGCGCGCCACGTGTACCACTATCCTGACCACAGCAGAGGAGACCAAGAGGATATTCCCCTTGGTCGGACAGCTGGCGCCCCATAGCAGCTGGCAAGGTCACTCCTCCCTCTCTCACCCTCCGGCTATAAATAGGACCCTTCACCATTCAGGTTAATCCATCCGATTCTCCACACTCTCACTCTTAACACACACTGTTTTATCTCCTCAGAACAGAACTTATTCTCACGCCGGAGCCCGGTTAAGAGGGAAACCCACATATTCCCCTCTTGACGAGCTAACGGCGTTGCTGTTTTCCAGGATCTGTCATTTGGCGAGTAACAAATGAGATTGAACCCCACAAAAGAGACAAACAGGCTAGTTCCACCCCAGGTGTTAACCAGTGTTTCATCATTATGTTTCAAGACCGATAAATCTGATGCTTCCCTTGACAGATGCTCATCTGATGCTTCATGCACTCCAACTGTTCGATAAAATGCCATGCAAATTTAACCTCATAAAATGCTCACGTTTTATGTGTTATTGATCCAGCTGTACATCATGAACATGACATCTTACTCTGTCTGAGGTATCGTTGGGTGGTACCTAGATGGCTTGTGGATCAATGGTGAGGCATTCAACCCATCTAGTTGTATCTTATGATATACGTACTCACTGCTGAGGCATTTAATCCATTTGCTGAAGAGAATGTTGAGGGGTATCCTAATTTTTTTTAGGATCAGGGGTATCCTTTATATAACAGAAACGAAGTTGAGGGGTATTTTTACACTACGAAAATGGAGTTAAGAGGTATTTTTACACTACGGAGACGGGGTTGAGGGGTAGCCCATGCTACCCCTATTACTACTATAAGTCCGCCATTGATTATATACACGCATCATATATGTCGAATTAATATAAATTCTTTTTCTGGTGACATGCATGTAGAGGTGCACAAACCGGTTAATTTTAATAACGGTTTGGTTAACCAGTTATACCGGTTAATTTGACTTTTTGACTTTAACCGGTTAATGCTTTAACCGGTTATTTTTCTAACTGGTCTGGTTACTGAACCGGTTATTTTGCCTTTTTTTTGAATTTTTTGGTTTTTTTTTTTTCGGTTAACTAGTCTATCGGTTAACCGGTTACGGTTACGGTTATGGTACCGGTTATTTTGTGCACCTCTACATGTATCTAACTTTTGTGAAAGAGTTGTTGAATGAACCTCTCTTTTTATCTCAGTTTTTCTAGTTTCTACAACCATTCGGACATGGGCTCCTGCCCACTGTCTTCGGCCCACTAGGTTCTAACACATTTTTAGGCCCACTAAACAACTGGCCCAGATATTTGTAATTCTAATCATTTTTAGTTAAATAATTTATTCACTGTTTTTATCATATAGTATGACAAATTAGTAAATTAATTAATACCACTGCAATGAAAAGTTAGTACATTAATTAATACCACTACAATGGTCGATGTTCTTTGAGGCAATCGATAATCATATCCATATACGGTGACTCACAGGTAATCGATAATTATAAAGAAGGGTTGGTGTAATCTTTGTCTTTATCTTTGTCATCATATATGTGTGTTATTATGCAAATTAGAACCTTTTGTTCCCAACCAATCATAAAGTTTTTCCACACATTTGTCTTGTTTGTAAAGGCTCTGCTAATTTCATTATTCGTCTCATTCTCAGTCATATAATTTTCTCACGATTAATAAAGATTCCAACTTATTCAATTTTTCAAGCATTCATTCAATGGCCTCTACTTCAGCTTCAGCCGTTGAAAAGAGTTTCAGTTATGATGTCTTTTTGAGTTTCAGGGGTGAAGACACCCGTAAGACCTTTCTTGATCATCTCTATCATGCTCTTGTCAATAAAGGCATTATTACTTACAAAGATGATGAAAAAATCGAGAAAGGGAAAAGGATCAATGATCAGCTCATGAAATCCATTGAAGACTCGACTACTCGAGAATTTACATCATTGTTTTCTCCGAGAACTATGCATCTTGTTATTTAGTATCAATCTCAATTCTATTGTTTTCGAAACCTGAATATTTTTGGGATATATTTGGGCCTTGCATGCATTTGTATGTTTAGACTTGAGATTTGACTGACTCACTTGTTTAACAAACAGACTGTCAAGTTGGTTGAGTCATTACATTTATACCCTTCTAACTGCTAACAGCTGCTGTTAAATCTCTAACTTAATCCTAATACATTTGTAATGTAATGAATTCTTGACCTCAAGAGCTACAAAAGTTGACTCATCAGACCTACCAACAATAAGAACCAATTATTAATACAGTCAACAGTAACTGCTAGTAAGTAAGTAGTAACATACAAAAAAAAAAAAAAAAGACTTATGAACCACATGGACACTATAGGGACAAATCGACAATAAACTAAACATAAGAGTCTTAGTGTCAATATTGTAAAATAGGTTTGTGTGTCAAATTGTATTTGTGTTTAATCAAAAAGATATTATGTTAGTTTAGAAACTTGGAAACTGTAAATACGTATGAAGGGTTGCTTCAATCTCAGTGGACATGTCCGTATGTATATGTGTATAGCCGATCAAAACGTGGCCAGTTTCGAATCTCAAGTATAGCAAAATCATAATTAAAAGTCAGTTTTATTGTATCAATCTTTGATTTTGTTCTTCAATTGCATCTCTGATTACCAACACCTAGCTTTTGGATATTACAGGTTTGGTCCCTAGTATTTGAAAATTACAGATTTGGTACTTGCAGCTTTTGCCAACTTGTAACAAAGATGGTCCTTGTTACAAAGAGATGATGTAAAATCTGTTAAGTTTTTGTAATATGACTAAATACCAGTGTTTAAAAATGACGAAAAATTTGAACATAGAGAAAAAACCCACTATGACATTTGTAAATTTTTGTAATACAGCTAAAATACCCGTTTTAAAAAAAAAATCGCAATTTCTTGTTTCTTTTCTTCTCTTTGGCTATGTTGTACGCATTTTCACTTCGAGACTGATTGCTGTTACATGTTTCTTTTCTTGTTTCTCTTTGTTTAATGTGAAGTGAGCTGGGTTACAGTTTGGCTCCAGCATCCCGTGGTGCTGAAATTTTATATGTTTGGTATTGATTTACACCTTTTCTTCAATTAACATCACTTGTTTAAGTTGTATTCATGTTCCTATTGGTGATTTTACGTATCTTTTACATGGTAAGGCTGTAATTCTGTCTGTTTGTGGGTTTAACTATAGACGAGTCTCTGGGTTTTCATGGGATTTTTCACAAACAGGTGGTGTGCGTACAAGGTCATCATAACTTTCCTTCATCTTGTCTGTTTTTTTGTATTCACAGTTCTGTTTTATGACTCTTTTTCTTCCTAATAAATCTATTTTAATCTTAAGAGTAAACTGCCATTTTGGTCCCTGTGGTTTGGCCAGTTTTGCCACTTTAGTCCAAATCTCAAACTTATTACATCCAGGGCCCTGTGGTTTGTATTTTGTTGCCATTTTAGTCCAAAATCCAAAAACCCTCCATTTTGACTGTTGAAAACTGGTTATTTTGTCCTTTAGTGCAGGGGCATTTTGGTCCATATTAATTTATTATAACATTTCAATAATTAATAACATCATCTTCAAGAACATCATCATCAAAACCCAGAAAATCCAGAAAATCAAGAACATCATCTTCAAAAAAATCAAGAACCCAGAAAATCAAGAACATCATCTTCAAGAACATCATCAAAACCAGACATCGTTCATCTTCAAACATCATCATCAAAGAGACCGAACTATTTCCCGACATTATGCATAAACCCCTTGGCCTTTGTTGTGCAAATGAATGTATCTTTGCTGCAACATAAATACGTGGTATCGAATTTTGAGAACTAACAATTTAATCTGTTTGTTCAACAGAGAGACAGTACGCAAAAACAAAAACAAATACAAGTACCTCTCCAATTTCAACATGGATGATGTGAGGTGTAAAAGTCGTTCCTGCTGAAGCAGACATCCACTCACCTGATGAGGAAACAAAATGTAATAGACAAATTAATCATAAATTCAAGAAATCAAAAAGAAATGTCTCTCGGTTTAGAAAGTTGAAAACTTTCCACACCTAAGAATGATATATTTCAAACAAATAGAACCAGAACATCATCTTCAAGATCTGAACCACCACCGCCGCCATTACCACCAGAACATCATCTTCAAGATTTGAACCACCATCTCTCACGGAGAGAGAAACATGAGAGAGAAACATGGTGGATCTGATTATTTTGTCCAAACACTCAAAAAATTTCAACCTATCAACTGGATCTGATTATTTTGTCCCAACCCTAACCAAACACCCACAAACACCCAAAAATTTCAACCTTTCAACTCCAGAAACTTCTCATCACGTGTTCCGAGTGGTTCCGTCCAGCAAACGCCTCCGCCACGTCAGTATCAGCACCGTTCACCGAAGGAATCCGGAGGATGAGTGTCTTCGTCGCCACCGCCACGTCAGCTGCAGCGGCGTTAACCGGAGGAGGAGGAGAGTGATGACTTTAGAAAGAGAGAGAGAGTGGGAGACTTTAGAGATAGAGAGAGAGAAGAGAGAGAGAGGTGGGAGCCTTTTGGGGAAGATGAAGATCTGGGGAGAAGATGAAGATTATGTCCAAATCTTAATTTAGTTATAATAATTTTAAAATGACAAAAATACCCCTGAGGGTAAGGACAAAACAGGAGGTTTTAATTTGGGGATTCTGGTCAAATATCACTTTTGGACTAAAATGGCAACAAAATACAAACCCCAGGACCCTGGATGTAATAAGTTTGAGATTTGGACTAAAGTGGCAAAACTGGCCAAACCACAGGAACCAAAATGGCAGTTTACTCTAATCTTAATTACATTTTGATCTTAGTAATAAAGAAAGTTTTTTTGGTTGTATTCATCTTCCTTGACATTAAGCTCTCTATGAACACAAGTCTGTACCCACTATAATATGAGGTTTAATAATCGTTATTTGGTCGGGTGAACGATTCGTACCATGGATTTGCATAATGGAATGTGGAAGGTTCATTTGGATTAACAGAGTCATTCTTGGCCAGTTAGATTTTTTTTTTTTTTTTTGGTGTATAGTCATTTTCTTGTCTTTGATTATATTCAATATTTTTCTTCACTTTTTGTTCCAAGAGGTGCATTATTTGGTGCAAGTGAATATGGAAACATTTTGTTTGTTTTGTATGATGAACACAACCATTGAGATTCTGTCACTCTTGACGCATGTTTTGGTTTATGTGATACCCGGTTGTAAAAAGAAGTATAGGTGGTGTAGTCGTCATTTTGTGTTTGGATTAATAGACAATCCTATAAATTAGGAAATCACAACTAACATATCTGTTATATTTGTCATGTATATCTCTCCTCACTAATAGGAGATTTGATTGTACATTATTTATATGATATTATCATGAATGAGAAGGCAGGGATTTACATTCTTTCATGGTATCAGAGCTACCCTAGGAGATACCCTAGCCGATCCTCTTCTCTCCCACCTCTCCCTGCGCCGATTTCACCTTCTCACACCATGTCTTCTTCGTCTCCTTCCCCACACCCTGCAGTTACTGTAACCTCCATAAAAAATCTCATACCCGTCACATTGGACATCGAAACCGGTCACTATACTACCTGGTCAGAGATGTTCAAAATCCAATGTAAAGCACACCTTGTCTTCGATCATCTACAACCCAAATCGGCAACGGAAACCTCATCCTCTTCTGAAGAAACACTAACTAAATGGTCGGAACCGAGATAGTTAGGGGGTTTGAATCCGCATAAAAAGGGTTAGCTCTCTCTCGGTTGATTCAGTTGCGGTTGATCTTCTTCTCCGGTGAGTCTGCAAAAAAGAGCACCGTTAGCCTCGCCAAGGGGAGAAGAGGGTTCTCTCCTTGACCCGACTCCGGTGTGAGAATAAGTATTGGTAATGGAGAAGAGAAAGTATTTGAGAAGTGAATGTAATCTGCGTTTATACCTGAACAGTTCTCATATTTATAACCGGGAGTTTGGGAGGGAAAACCTGTTATTGAAAAGATGACGGAAGATGCTAACGCCGTAGCGGTTATATTTTCTTCCGTTAAGTTCTTTGATCCTTCGTTAAGTTGTCTCGATCCGGTGTGAATGCACACGGATCGTGGTTTGATCTATGGCTGGGGTGTTGCCACGTGGAAAGTGATTAAGTGGAGATTACTCTCCAATTGCATGCCTTCGTTGTGATTCCAGGTTTGCTTGTGGTGATGGCACGTGTCCAGACGGTTATAACCGTCTGGGTGGTGCACGATTGTATTTCTTTCTAGAAGATTACTGCTGTAATCTGGTGTGATACCTTGCTGTGTGGACACAGATGGATAAATCCCAAGTCTGGGTAAAATAATATCCAAGTCTGGATATTTAGGCGGAGGTATTGAACAAAGAATTTTTATCCTTTGCTAATAAGGGAAATCGCAAGGTTTTATATTTTCCTTTGGGCGCGCTGTTATAGATTACTGATTTTGTCTTCCTCTTGTGAGACCAATGCGCGGCCGCGCAAGGTCAAAAGGCTAAAAGGGTTGGTTTGTGGTATGGTCTCAAATCCTTTTTATGAGGTTTTTGGGACCTTACCCCTTCAAGTCCCCCCAGTCTAGTGTTGTACTTTATGCAAGTAAGTGGAGCACTGGACTTATGAGAGGGGAATGTTTTTGGGCGCGAAAAAATAAGAAAGCTTCTATGAGAAGATTGAATTTTTCTTGATTTTGTAAAGATTTTTTATGGAAAATCTTTGACTTTCAATAAGACTGGTGCAGTAAATTGATTTGACAACCTGTCATTGTTAGTTGTTTTTTACTGTCCGTGTCTTACACGCGCGCGTGTAAACGCGTGTGTGTTCTGACATTTCCTTTTTCTGCTGCTTGGGGAACTGTGATACCCGGAACAGTCGCTGTGACGGTTACCGATGCTATTTATTGCGATAAGTATATATAACGTTTGGGTAACCTCCTCTGTGTAATCATTGTTTCGTTGAAAACTTTTCCCCATTCCTTGTTCTTAAGAAAATTTTCCATCATTCTTTCACTTATGTCAACCGGAGAACGTCAAGAGGATCTTGTTGAAGATATGTCGACTGAACTTCCACCATTGAAGTGGCCTAGGGCATCTTTTGAGGGTTTGATTCAGAATCTCAAATTTCCGGAGAACTGGGGTGCTTTGTATCCTGAAGAGGGGTAAACAGCAGCAGATGCTCCGGCCGGGTATATTACCCTCTTTTGGGATTTTTTCTGTGACGGTAACTTTCGCTTGCCTGTCACCAGATTTTTCCTTGAAATTCTTGGATTCTACAATCTGCACATCTCTCAACTTCACCCTATTGGTATGGTTAGGGTTCGACATTTCGAATTCGTATGTCGGACGATGCATGTGGAGCCAACCGTTCCCCGATTTAGGGTTTTTCATCAGATGCATTGTACTCAAGGGTTTTATTCATTCGTTCAAAGGGCTTCTGCAAAGAAGATTCTTCATCAACCCCCAAAATCTTTTCACGATTGGAAACAGAAATTCTTTTTTATCAAGGCTGGAGTGATTCCGGTGAAGATGATTTTAAGAGGGAAAAACGACGTTCCGATTGAAACGCTTCAGACTCCTGTTGATGAGAACTGGTACCAAGATCTGAAAGATGTGCCTAATATTGCGTTGCCGGAGAAAGCCCTTGCTGGAGCCGGCATGAGTTTGAACTGGAAGATGGAACGTGATGATAAGCCCGTATACACCGAGGATGGTCATAGTAAGTTTGGGGCTTTTTTACTGTTCTTCTTTTTCTCTTTTTTTTTTTTTTTTTTTTTTTTTTTTTTTTTTTTTTTTTTTGACCTGCACTCTCTTCAAATGTAGTTGTTTCTCTGTATGTTATTGCCTTCAAGAGGGAAGGCGGAAGAATGGGTACTATCAAGAAGAAGCCTGAAGAGGAGCTTTGGTATCATCGTATCGTGGGAAATTTTGTTCTTCCGCGGGATGCGGACCTATCTGTTCAACCAGCTGCTGGTGCTGGTGAGTTTGTCTGCTTTTCCTTTCCTTTTTGCTTTTTGTGAGTAATAATTTTTACTCTGCGCTTTTGTAGGTGAATTGTTGAATTTGGGCATAGGCCCTGAAAAGAAAAAACGCGCAACTACTTCTACTTCCGCGCCGAAGAGAAGTGAGACTGTTAAAGTTCAATCTTTGAAGGCGAAGAATGTTGGAGAGAAGAAAGGTACGCGCCGTTCCTCTGTCCCCAGGTGTGATTATGTGGTGGTTTCTGACACTTTGGAGGGTCTTATTCCTGTAGTGATTATGCGGGAACCGAAGCCTGAACCAAAGGATTCTGCTGATATTCCCCTATCTAATCCCAATGAGCCCATAGACCTGGATTCTAGTCCTGAACACTTGGTGCATCGGAAGGCTGGAAAAAGAAAGCAAACTGATACTGATGCGGAGGGTCAACCTCCCAAGAAGGTGCAGAGGAAGAAAATTACCAGAAAAGGAAACCTTGATGCTTTTGTTTCAGAGTCTGTTCCTGGTAAGTGTTGTTTTCTCTTGCTTTCTTTATGCGTGCTTAATTTTTAAGGATTTCTGTTATTTGTCCAGAGGTTCTTGTTTCCCCTATTCCCACAGAACTGCCAACTGTGGTAAATGAAGAACTTCCTTCTACTCCCCCGCGTGCTGTTGTTGTAGACCCACTAGAGCCTTCAGAGATTGTTGGGGAAGGTGTGAAGAAGACTGCTGAGGCTGAGGAGCCTGTTGGTGTTGATACGGAGGCTGAAAAGACTGTTAAACCGGGCGTGGTAGATGGTTCTGATAATCCACCAACCCCGGAAGCTGTTGTTCAAGATTTGGGGAAAGAGCATACTGCTGAAAAAATTCGATCTTCTTCCCCTAGACCTTCTGATGCTATACCTGAACCTGCTGAGAAGGTCACAACTGAAGAGACAGGCTCATCTGCTGGTGGTAATAGACAATCTCCAATTCGTCCAGAAGAAACTCTGGGAAAATATTATTACCGGACTTATATGGAGAAAGATGCTTCTGATCCTCATGTCCCTGTTTGGAATGTGAAAAAAAGGTGATACCTTCTCGGATTGGCGTGTATGCCAGGATTGGTTGCAGGGGATACTTCCACCTGGTGAGGTTAAGTTTCAGGAAAATCAGCCTTATGAACAGACCTATCAGTCTTATCTTGCAGAAACTGCTTCTCATGTTTCAACTACTCACCGTATAGAGCGTGAGTGGTATAGTATGCATAAGGAGCGAGCATCTTTTATGGCATCACAAAAGAAGTTTGCTAAAGATGAGAAACATGTGGCTCAATTGAAGGCTAAATTAGAAGCTGAGCAAGCCAAGTTTGAAGCTGAGCGCAAGACTGAGGAATGGTCTGTCGCTGGTTGGAAAAGAAAAGCTGAAGCTGAAACTGCTCTCCTGTCTGAGGAACGCAAAAATTGGAGGAGAATTTGTGAGAAGGATAATGCTGAGAAGGCAAACCTCCGCAATATCATCAATAACCTTAAGGCTGAGGTTGAAAATCTGAAGAATCAAGATGCGGAGGTGGAAAAATTAAAGAAAGAGAAAGCTGATATGGAAGCTATGTTGGCGGAGGCACGTTCTCATAGGGAACGTAGCGAGCAACGGGAGGTACAAGCTTTAGCTACTCTTGCCGTTAGAGATAAGGAATTAGAGGAACTTACTGCTTTGGTTTCTGACCAGGAACAATTAAAGAAGGATCTGGAGCTTGCGCATTCCGAGAATACTGAAACCTCCCGCCGTTTGACTGAGGTTGAAGAGAAGCTGGAAAATTCAGAAATGGCGCGGGTTTCAGCGGAAAGCGAGCTTGAACCCTTAAAGAATGATATGGCCTGGTTGAAGGACCGCGGGATTGCTTGTGTAAGTTTCTTTCCTCTTTCTTGTTATGAAATCATATATGTGCTTTTTTGATACTTATTTTCGCTCGATGTCATAGGTTGCTGAATCTGTATTAAACTCTGAAGAGCTGGATAAAACCGTTGCTAATTTAATGGTTGCTGCACGACGAGATGGGTATGCGCAAGGTTATGCGGAGTGTTCCCAACATGTAAACAGCGCGTATAGGTTGACTGGGATGATAGTAAGTCTGCGACCTTTGGCGTGAATACTACCGCCGCGCTTACTTCCATGAAAACAAAGTTCAATAATTTGCAACTTCCAGTTATGGAATTGATAAATGTGGCGCTGCAATCGGATGATCACGTGGCACAACTCAAAGAGATCTTCCCGGATGGGGGTGAAGATTTAGAGTAGTATGAAATTGTATTTGAACAATTTTTTATGCGGGATATAAATCCCTGTTTTGATGGTGCGCTGTTGCGCAAGTATGTTAAACACTGCCGTGTTTGAACTTTTTAGGGCGTATCTGTACACTGAAAATAGTATGTTTCTATTTATTTTGTTTAACGACTTTACAATATTTTGCATGAGTACAATTGCTTTTATTTGAGTAAGGCGAATGAAGTTGGTATGAAGCTCATGTGTGAGTTTATGGTCGTTTGTGACGTGATCACTGACCGCGCATGGAGCTTATTTTATACTACCATAATGTTTTTGCGCTTACTAAAAAGAAATTGCATGCACTTTGTAAACACAAAAATAATAGAAACTTTGTAATTTTATTCATGGATAGAGCTCAGAGGCTTTACAAAGTTTTTCTGATAATTAAATGGGACTTAACTTACTCTCTGATAGCTCCGCTGCATTTGATAGATCATGTCTTTTCTGCGGAAGACTTATAGAGTCCTTTAAGTTTTGGCTCGTTTGCTTGAGCTTTCTTCTCCCCGGGTAATCTTCTTAATCTCCTTGCGCATATTCTGGAGTAAATGCGTGAGTTCTCCATTCTTGAGGGCTTTTTCTATCTCTGTGCGCAGAGATATGCAGTTGTTAGTGGTGTGCCCGTTGTCTTTATGATATTCGCAGTATTGCGTCGGGTCTTGACCACGTTTACTCTTCATCGGAATCGGGGGTTTGAACTGATAATCTTCAGTACTTAGAACCTCCGCCGGGATTTTTGTTAGGGGAGTCCACTGCCTCTCCCTATTTTCTTGTTTGCTCTCCCTTTGTGCCGAGAGTTTGTTGATTGTTGTGCGGGCATCTTCAGAGGAACGACTTCCTGATGCCTCGCGCCATGATTTTTTGAACCTCCTTTCACCGGTTAAGCTTAAGTCCACAGGCCTATTGTGTGGTGGTGGTGGCCTGTTCGTTGTGAGGTTTTTCTCGGTCTGCGCATAAACTTTGGCCGCCGCCATTATCTTTTCCCAACTTGTTGGGAGGCCCTCTGTTCCGGATAGGACTTTAACCATGTCATCACACCTAACCGCGTACTTGAACTGAGCACGGATTAGTTGTTCGTGAACACCGCCTATTTCCAACACTTCCTTATTGTACCTAGTAATGAAATCTTCTAGATTTTCGTCATCACGACGCCATATATTCATGACGTCGGAAGTGTCTCTGATGGAGCGCCGCTGCTGGCTGAAGTGTGTTAAGAATTTGTTACGCAGATCTTTCCACGATTCAATCTGTCCAGTTGGTAGGTTGTCAAACCAGATTCGCGCTGGACCAGTTAGTGTTTGTACAAACAAATGACACCACAGCGGAAGGGTCCAACCTCCAACTAGACCCGCGCTGGTGAACACCCTCAGGTGATCATCGAGGTCAGTTAACCCATTGAATTTCCCTATGTTAGATGGTAATTTGGCCTTTTCCAATGGAGCCAGAGCCATCTCCAGTATGAATTTCGAGTTTTCCGCTGCTTCTGCAGGGCGGTAAACTAAGTCATAATTATGCTCTGCCTCAGGGTTATAAACCGCTCGAGGTCTGCATTTGTTATAGTTTGGCTGCAGTCTGTTGAATACGCTGGTGTTTGCGCTCAAACGATATGTTTGATCGGATTCATCAGTGTGAGCGTCCCGTTGGGAACCCAACCTGTCATGAACCGACTGTCTTCGACGAGGGTGTGGTTCATCATGGTGTTGTCTCTGGTAACCGCTTGTATCATCATAAGTTGATTCTTCTCGCTGGGAGGCATGAGCTCTAGATCCCGGCCTCCGTGATTGGGTTACGGGGGCAGTTTGAGCACACAACTGTGTGTATACTGCGTTTAATGCCCCTTGGGACCGGACATACCATGATATCGGAGTTTCTCCTGGTGGTAAAATTGATTGAGCAGGGTTTGCTGGTAACATTCCTGGAGTAACAGGATCATTTGCTCGATTAGATTGAACCTCATTATCGTCTGAGGCCTCTTCTACAATTCCTTCCACTTGTAAATTGTTTCCGACGTTTGGTCGAGGACCAGGTTGCCGGTGGGATGACGAATTTTCTGCCATGTGTAGAAACAGAAAATGGAAAGAACTGAATCGAAACGAGATAGAAACTAGAAAACTGAGGAATCGGTGGGCGCCAATGAAGAAACACTAACTAAATGGTCGGAACCGAGATAGTTAGGGGGTTTGAATCCGCATAAAAAGGGTTAGCTCTCTCTCGGTTGATTCAGTTGCGGTTGATCTTCTTCTCCGGTGAGTCTGCAAAAAAGAGCACTGTTAGCCTCACCAAGGGGAGAAGAGGGTTCTCTCCTTGACCCGACTCCGGTGTGAGAATAAGTATTGGTAATGGAGAAGAGAAAGTATTTGAGAATTGAATGTAATCTGCGTTTATACCTGAACAGTTCTCATATTTATAACCGGGAGTTTGGGAGGGAAAACCTGTTATTGAAAAGATGACGGAAGATGCTAACGCCGTAGCGGTTATATTTTCTTCCGTTAAGTTCTTTGATCCTTCGTTAAGTTGTCTCGATCCGGTGTGAATGCACACGGATCGTGGTTTGATCTATGGCTGGGGTGTTGCCACGTGGAAAGTGATTAAGTGGAGATTACTCTCCAATTGCATGCCTTCGTTGTGATTCCAGGTTTGCTTGTGGTGATGACACGTGTCCAGACGGTTATAACCGTCTGGGTGGTGCACGATTGTATTTCTTTCTAGAAGATTACTGCTGTAATCTGGTGTGATACCTTGCTGTGTGGACACAGATGGATAAATCCCAAGTCTGGGTAAAATAATATCCAAGTCTGGATATTTAGGCGGAGGTATTGAACAAAGAATTTTTATCCTTTGCTAATAAGGGAAAGCGCAAGGTTTTATATTTTCCTTTGGGCGCGCTGTTATAGATTACTGATTTTGTCTTCCTCTTGTGAGACCAATGCGCGGCCGCGCAAGGTCAAAAGGCTAAAAGGGTTGGTTTGTGGTATGGTCTCAAATCCTTTTTATGAGGTTTTTGGGACCTTACCCCTTCATCTTCTGACACGAGTAAAGAAAAAGAAAAAGACAAGTCCGCTCCTACCGAGACATGGGAACGTCTCGACTCCATTGTTCTACAATGGATTTACAGCACCATCTCAACTGACCTGCTGCACACGGTTCTTAAACATGATACAACTGCCTATGATGCATGGACTACCATCGCCAACATCTTCCAAGACAACAAGGCCACCCGCATGATCGATCTCAACAACAAGTTCGCCAACACTCACCTGGACCAATTTCCAAATATGTCCGCATATTGTCAAGCCCTTAAGGTGATTTTTGATCAATTAACCAATCTTGGTTCCCCTGTTACTGATAAGCAACTCGTTCTGCAACTTCTATCGGGTCTCACTGAGCAACACGAGAACACAGCCTCTGTTATTCAACAGATGAAACCTCTCCCCGACTTCTACGACACACGATCCAGGTTATGTATGGCCGAATCACGGAAACTCAGCCAAGCCCGGCACTCCGCTCAGTCGGCTGGTACGGCTCTCACAGCCGCCGCTGAACCGTAACACAAAGAGACTCGAGAAAAGGCTAACCAGCGGGCGGACACATGAACGGGGTCGCGGTCGGCAAGGCAGCGGAGGTGGCAGGGGTAGTTTCGGTCAGTATGGTGGTGGCGGCAATATGTCCTCAACTGGAAATCCTAATTCTGGTGGCTATTTCCCCTGGCCCTTTTTTGCCCCATGGGCCGACCCACACAATGGCACACCCCAATCTCAATGGGCCTCATGGACTACTATGCCTCCTTGTCCCTATCCAACAGTGAACAAGCCCAACAACCATTCTACAGGTATCCTCGGGCCCAAAACAAATCAATCCTTTGCTGCCGGTCACACGCCCACTGATCTTAATCAGGCCATGTATGCAATGTCGCTCAACGACCCCTCTTGGACCATGGATACAGGTGCCACAGGTCATATGACTTCTAACTCTCAACTCTCGTCTGTTTTTAATAATTGCATTAATCGAAATATTATTGTGGGAAATGGTCAAACCATTCCCGTGCATGGACATGGCGACCTTACCCTACCCCCTCCCCTTCCACCTTTTAAATTGACCCAAGTACTTTACGCCCCATCTCTCATTAAAAACTTACTTTATGTTCCTCGTTTTACTACAGATAATAAATTATCCATTGAATTTGACCCATATGGTTTTTTGGTGAAGGATCTCAAGACTCGGACCCCTATCCTACGATGCAAAAGCTCCGAAGGCCTCTACACTTTTGATCCGTCCCAAGTCACCAAGATCATATCTCCCACCTCCCTCACTGCAATTTCTCAAGACACATGGCATCAACGTCTCGGTCATCCGGGATCTTCTTTATTGCATTCTCTTAAAAACTCTAGTTTTATTACTTGTGGAACTTTGAAAAACAATGTTTGTCAATCTTGTGTGTTTGGTAAACATATTAAACTACCGTTTTTTACTTCTAATCATGTTACGAACATGCCATTTGATATCGTTCACAGTGATCTTTGGACCTCCCCAATCCTTAGTATGGGGGGTCACCGCTACTACATACTTTTTCTTTATGATTTCTCAAATTTCCTATGGACTTACCCCCTCACAAATAAATCTCAAGTTTTCTCCATCTTTACTACATTCTATAATATGATTCACACCCAATTTGAACGCAAACTTAAACAATTTCAATGTGATAACGGCAAGGAATATAACAATAATATGTTCCAACAATTTTGCAAATTAAATGGCATGCATTTTCGTTTCTCCTGCCCATATACCTCATCTCAAAACGGAAAAGCCGAAAGAAAAATCTGGTCCATTGATAATATCATTCGCACTCTCTTAACCCATTCATCTTTACCTAACACATATTGGCATCATGCTTTGGAAGTTGCAACATACCTTCACAACATTTTGCCTACCAAAATTCTTAACAACATTTCTCCTACCCAAATATTATAGCATTGCATACCCTCATACTCACACCTTCGGGTTTTTGGTTGCCTGTGCTACCCCCTCATCCCTCACGCCAATATTCATAAACTTCAATATCGGTCTATGCCATGTGTCTTCCTTGGCTACCCTACTAATCATCGGGGATATAAATGCCTCGACCTTACCACTCGTAAAATCATTATCAACCGTCATGTCATCTTTGACGAAAACATATTTCCCTTTGCCAATATTTCCACCCCCTCTCCACAAACCTATAACTTTTTAAGTGATCCCATACACCCACTACATCGATTCGGTTCTCAGCCGAACACCAACCCCACCAATCCTCCCTCTCCTACTGTTACATCTATCCAAACCAATACCCCTTCTATAGCCCACTCCATATATTCCCCTGTCCCATTATCCACTACACCATCTTCCCCAACCCCAATTCATACTCCTCCTCACACTCCACAAGCCCACCACCGACATCTCTTATTGGCCCACCCTCACATCTCCCCAGCCCATCGCTAACATCCCCTCTCGGCGCACCCCACCCTCACAATCTTACCAGACCATTAACCAGCTCTTCCTCTGGTTCGACTTTCACTCCCCAATCGGACTCCTCCCCACCATCCACTGTCACCTCTCCTTCACCTCCGCCCCCACCACCCACCCGTACCATTCGTACTCGCTCTATGTATAGCATACATAAACCGAAACACATTTTTAACCTTACTTCTTCATCCATCGCCCCCATTCCTAAAAATACGAAGGATGCCTTGTCCAGCACGGAGTGGCATAACGCCATGACCACCGAATTTAATGCTCTTATTAAAAATAAGACCTGGGTGTTAGTTCCCCGACAACCTCATATGCATGTATTAGGCAGCATGTGGCTTTTTCGTCACAAATTTCGGTCGGATGGTACTTTGGAACGCTTTAAGGCTCGACTTGTTTGTGATGGGAGCAATCAACAAATTGGGGTGGACTGTGGTGAAACATTTAGTCCGGTTGTCAAACCTACTACCATACGTAATGCGTTATCACTTGCCTTCACGGCAACTTAAATGAGACTGTCTATATGTATCAACCTATGGGGTTCCGCCATCGCTAATATCCTAACCCTGTGTGTCTACTACAGAAATCACTTTATGGCTTAAAGCTGTAGGTCCACCCGGAGGATCGAGTAACCTCTATTCCCTGTTTTCCGATAAACCCGAAAGTGCGGAATCCAAACGGGTAAGTTAAACCAAGTGACGAACACGTAAAACACAAGATTTTCAACGATTAACACTCCATTGTATTAATGCGTATGAAACGGTTACAAATCAATGTTTACAAGATGCTCTCATAAACTCTCAGTGTGTGTGTGTTTACAGTGTGTTCGCTCTGAAAGTCTATACAGACTGCTCTTACCGTGTTATGTCTGTTGTCTGTGTTTATATAGTAAAGTGGTCCACGAAATCAAGACCCACAAAAACACATGGACGAAATCAGGTGATTTCGTCACCTAGGGGATTTCGCCATAAGTGTTTTCATCACAAGGTGTTTTCACCACAAGTGATTTCATCATCAGGGGATTTCGTCAACAAGGGATTTCATCACTTGTTGGGCCCCTGATTTCGTCCAGGTATGTTGGGCTTGGGCCTTGACTTGGGCTTTAGAACAAACAAACAACAAACAAACAAGCTATACTAACATGTATACTGCACACACGCAGTTACATGTACATCGAACATTACGAAGTAACTATCATACCGAGTCAAGACAGTAGGATGTCTTGACTACGGCCTTCACTTCGTAGCCGAGTCGAACCGAGCCGAGCCATATCCACATAATATGTATCAACAAACTCCCCATTGGATGCTGCTCGCGAGGTTCGTAATCTCGTTCTCCATTTCTTGATGGTTCATTCATTCTTGGAAAGGATCTTCAAAGTCTTCACGTGTCACACATAGAAAGTGTATCAACAAACTCCCGCTTTTATCTAGGAAGTGTATCAATAAACTACCCCTTTGATTATGCTCGTGAATCTTTTGATCTTCAATGTTTTAGATCCTTGTGGTGTTGATGAGTGATCAGCGGCAACTCGATCATCTTTATCATTTGAGTGCCTTCACGTCGTGTCTTCATTCCGAAGCTTGTCATCGAACATGTTCTCCTCGCCTTTAGTATCTGCACATACAAGAAAGCTAAACGCGCAATGAGAACAACTGCTTGGAATATAGTTAACATTAAACAAATGACACACATGTGACCATTTTTCATTCAACTACCGTCCGACAATTTAGTTTGAAAAGTTAACAGATTTTTCAATTTTGATTATTAACTTTCAAAACTTGCAAACTCTGACCGTTTATGAAGATTCAGTCGTTTTGGTTTTCAATCAGATTTCAGGCAACGAAGACTTGAGTTCCAACATCGGTTAATCAAAACTAAAGCAGAAATAAAATCTTTTTGACTTTTAAAAAGTTTATATTAAAACACACCTAAAATCTTTTTGGCATTTTGAATATTTCTAACGTAAAGACTGAAAGCAGTAAATAAATATATACAGAGTTGCAGAAACTAAGAAAAGTAAATATATACAAACATTCTTTTTGCGAGTTTCGAGGGTAAGAGAATCATATCAGTGTACGGTCATTCCAAAACGCTCTTGTTGTTCTTTTTGTTAACAATTAGATAAACATCCTATAACGATTATCGGTATTGTTATCCACATAAGCTCAACTTATCATATGTAACCATGGCGAGGGGATACATTAAGGTATGATTTATACTTACCGACCGGTGTTCATCCACATCACGACACATTCCCGTATCAAGGTATGCACGAGAGTTCATCTTACTGGTGAGTATACCATTTAATCATTTATCATCTGTTTTAACGTATATGAAAATGTGAGAAACTGACTTATTTAGATTGAAAACAAGCCCTATGTGATAGAATCACTTATTGATGAGGAACTTGATTTTCAGATGCATGAAGGGCACAAGAGCAAGTCCGTGAACAGGTCAGTACTTTCGTACAGCAAAGAGACGAACTTGACTCCCGGATAAATGTGATATATTATCACTTGTTTTGAGGGACATGTGATTGTAGATCACTTATTGAGGTCGTATGCAGTATGTACACGTATGTATGGTATCATTGAAGATCTAGACTTCGTCTCCGTTTTGTTTCGGTAAAAGAAACAACCATGATACCCAGATGATAAGCAACATAAATATCACATATCTCAGAACCTCGGCAATCTCTCAAACGAAATTTCGGTACTAAGACCATATGCCAATAAGTGGTTCCCACCTGGTCTTCAGTCGATTTAAGTTTATATCACCCTGCACACTTTAAGATGATTGTGAGCCTACCGATACATCTTATATAGAGCTGCTTATCATTTTTCATTTTGCATTTCAGTTTAAAGAGGTTTCAACAGACCACTGATGTACTATCATTTTCTCTTTTGCTCGCCAGGAAACTCATTTTTGTTTTTCTATTGTTTTTGGGTTTTGAAATTTTTCGATGTTTTTGAATTTTCAAATTTTGGATTTACTCCCCCTAAAATCAACAAACTTACAATAATTTTAAAAACACAAAGATATTTACAAAAACGATTTTCCGATGTGGATTACTCTTGCTTGACCTTAATGCCGTTTACCAATAATAAAAAGTCAAATCTTGATTTATCAAATGCTTTGGTAAAAAGGTCGGCACGTTGGTCATCAGTGTGGACTTTAACAACATCGATTAGCCTTTTATCAAAGCAATCACGTATGAAGTGATACTTAATTTCGATGTGTTTGGTCTTTGAATGCTGCACAGGATTTCTAGTGATAGATAAGGCAGCAGAATTATCGACTAAAATAGGAGTAGTTAGGAATTCAAAACCGTAATCACGCATTTGCTGTTGTATCCACAGGACTTGGGAGCAACAACTTGAGGCAGCAATGTATTCAGCTTCACAAGTTGATGTGGCGACACAAGTCTGCTTCTTGCACTGCCATGTTACGAGGCGAGTTCCTAAAAACTGGCATCCAGCCGTTGTGGATTTGCCGTCGATTTTGCATCCGCCAAAATCAGAATCACTGAAAGCGACTAAATCAAAGTTATCATCCTTAGGGTACCATAGACCGGTGTCTGGGCAACCCTTCAAATAACGAAAAATCCTCTTTACAGCTGCAAGATGTGAGGCCTTCGGGTTCACTTGATATCTAGCTAGCAGGCATGTTGGATACATTATATCTGGTCTTGATGATGTGAGGTACATAAGGGATCCAATCATCGCGCGGTAGTATGAAGAGCTAACAACTTCACCCTTCAAGTCTGGATTGATTCCGTGATTTTGCTGCAGTGGGGTACCAATGGGCGTTGTGTCGGACATCTGGAATCGGCTCAAGATGTCTTGAACATACTTAGTCTGATGGATGAAAATCCCAGACTTCGTTTGTTGCACTTGCAAGCCCAAAAAGAAAGTCATCTCCCCCATAGCGCTCATCTCGAATTTATCCTGCATTACACGCTCGAAATCCCTACACATAACATTATTAGTAGAACCAAATATAATATCATCCACATATACCTGAACTAGTAGAAGATCTCCATCTTGTTCTTTTATGAAGAGAGTGCAATCGATAAGACCTCTGCGAAATCCATTCTCCAGCAGATAATTGTAGGTCCACCCGGAGGATCGAGTAACCTCTATTCCCTGTTTTCCGACAAACCCGAAAGTGCGGAATCCAAACGGTTAAGTTAAACCAAGTGACGAACACGTAAAACACAAGATTTTCAACGATTAACACTCCATTGTATTAATGCGTATGAAACGGTTACAAATCAATGTTTACAAGATGCTCTCATAAACTCTCAGTGTGTGTGTGTTTACAGTGTGTTCGCTCTGAAAGTCTATACAGACTGCTCTTACCGTGTTATGTCTGTTGTCTGTGTTTATATAGTAAAGGGGTCCACGAAATCAAGACCCACGAAAACACATGGACAAAATCAGGTGATTTCGTCACCTAGGGGATTTCGCCATAAGTGTTTTCATCACAAGGTGTTTTCACCACAAGTGATTTCATCATCAGGGGATTTCGTCAACAAGGGATTTCATCACTTGTTGGGCCCCTGATTTCGTCCAGGTATGTTGGGCTTGGGCCTTGACTTGGGCTTTAGAACAAACAAACAAGCTATACTAACATGTATACTGCACACACGCAGTTACATGTACATCGAACATTACGAAGTAACTATCATACCGAGTCAAGACAGTAGGATGTCTTGACTACGGCCTTCACTTCGTAGCCGAGTCGAACCGAGCCGAGCCGTATCCACATAATATGTATCAACAAAAGCAAGCTCCCCGTGCGTGGTACCAACGGTTTACCAACTTTGTTCTTTCATTGGGGTTTCAGCTAAGTAAATGCGACAATTCTCTTTTTACCTACCGGCATCACGGAAATACTGCTTATCTTCTCATATACGTCGATGACATAATCCTCACAACCTCGACCGACTCTCTTCGAGTGCTTCTTATGTCTCGACTTGCCGCAGAATTCGCGATGAAAGACCTCGGGCCACTCAGTCATTTTTTGGGTGTTCACGTCCAGCGGCAAGGTGCCAACATGTTCCTTTCTCAACAAGTCTACACGAAAGAAATCATTGACAGGGCCGGTATTTCCTCTTGCAAACCCGTGGCCACGCCAGTTGATACCAAACCCAAGCTTGGTTCGAATTTGGGTCCTGATTTTGATGACCCGACATTGTATCGCAGCCTTGCGGGAGTTCTCCAATACTTAACATTCACGAGACCCGACATTTGTTATGCCGTTCAACAGGTATGCATGTACATGCATGCGCCAAAAGTGGATCACTGGAATGCCCTTAAACGAATCATCTGATATCTGCAAGGCACATCATCTCATGGTCTGACTATTGGTGCCTCTACGGATTTCTCTTTACGAGCTTACACCGATGCCGACTGGGCAGGGTGTCCTGATACGCGGCGGTCTACTTCAGGTTATTGTGTATATTTAGGTCCGAACATCATCTCATGGTCGTCCAAACGTCAATCGGTTATTTTTCGTTCTAGTGCCGATGCAGAATATAGGGGCGTTGCTAATGTGGTTGCGGAAATATGTTGGCTTCGTAATCTTTTGCTGGAAATACAAAAGCCTCTAACCACTACTAGTCTTGTGTACTGCGACAATATTAGTGCGATTTATCTCTCCGGCAACCCAGTTCAGCATCAACGTACAAAACACATTGAACTGGATATTCATTTTGTTCGCGACCTGGTACAACGAGGTTCTGTTCGGATTCTTCACTTCCCTACGCGTTCTCAAGTAGCTGACATATTCACAAAAGGCATGCCTAAAGTCCTATTTGACGATTTCCGGTCCAGTCTCAGCATTCGGCATCCTCTCGCTTCGACTGCGGGGGTGTAATAGACAATTGTATAAATTAGGAAATCACAACTAATATATCTATTATATTTGTCATGTATATCTCTCCTCAATGATAGGAGATTTGATTGTACAATATTTATATGATGTTATCATGAATGAGAAGGCAGGGATTTACATTCTTTCATGGATATTTAATATTCTAATTAAACTATCCTTTTTTTAACAATATTTATTATAGGGAATTAGGGATTATATATGCAATAAGTTTAAAATTAAAGATAGTTTTCATTAAGTTTTTATATATTTACATCTATCTATCTATACATATAATAAAAGAAACCAATTGATAGAGCCTCTCATATTGTATCTATCCGTCAAAAATCTTGACCCGATTACTTAATAAAAAATATCGTTTGTTATATCCCACTTATTTATATATTTCTCTTAATTACTTAACTAGAATTACCACCCGTCGCAATGCGGCGGGGGATTAGTTAGTTATAAAAATTTAAAGGTTAAATTGCAAAAGATGAAAACTTTTGAATTAGAAGTGAAAAATCAAACTAATCAAAGGGGTTATAATACCAATGATTGAAACTTTAGACTTAAATTGCCAAATATTAAAACTTTAGAGTTAAAAAGGAAATCAATTTCAAATTATGAAAAAAAAAGAGATAAATAGATTTAGTTATAGTGATATGTATTATTATTATTATTATTATTATTATTATTATTATTATTATTAAATAGAAGAGATAAATAAAAAAAAATAAGATGAGAAATTACGAGAGAACGACAAGTGTCCAAAAAGAATTTTTTTCTATTAGTATAGGAAGATATAAATTATCGTTTGTTATATCCCGATTAAACGGGACAGAAGCAAAATTGGTGGCTTCACATTTGTAATTAGTTATCTTTTATATTTTATCCTTATTTTTTAATATAAATCATGAAATAATAATAATAAACTATACATTATTAATATTACATTTGTTTACTTGCATGTAGGGTTGTAAACGAACAGAACGAACACGAACAAGGCGTTGTTCGTGTTCGTTCGTTAAGGAAATAAATGTGTTCATGAACGGTTCATGAACACTTACCGAACGAGATATTGTGTTCGTGTTCGTTCATCAAGGAAATGAGCGTGTTCGCGAACGGTTCACGGACATAAACGAACACAAATAAATTTGTCGAACGTGACGAAGGATAAAGATAGATGGCCCAATGAGTAGCAATCGAACTTGAATCCCTTATTGTGGAACGGGGGTCGATCGTATTCACCGATGTAAATAATGAGAAATGAAAGGGAAATAGTACATAAACAAGGTGAAAGAGGGTTTCCTAGTTTAATTGTTAGAATAATAAAATAAAGGGAAATTGGTCTGTAATAATCCCATCTAGACCTTATTGGCCATTAATAATCCCACCTCAGAATATTCCGCCCACCAGTCCCACCTTTCACCTATTTTTCCTACAATGGTCCCCCATTAAAAAAACTTAACGGAGTTAAGCTTTTTTCCAAATTACAAACAGATTTTTTAGGGCTTTTGATTAGAACGATGATACGAGTCTATTGATGTAAAACTTGCCTCGAAACGGTGCTCCAAACGATGAAAACAGCGCTTCATTTCGGGTGTTTAAATTTCCAATTAACCAAAATCAAGTCACTTGGAGCACCGTTTCGAGGCAAGTTTTACATCAATGGACTCGTATCATCGTTCTGATCAAAAGCCCTAAAAAATCTGTTTCTAATTTGGAAAAAAACTTAACTCCGTTAAGTTTTTTTAACGGGTGACCATTGTAGGAAAAATAGGTGAAAGGAGGGACTGGTGGGGGGAATATTCTGAGGTGGGATTATTAATGGCCAATAAGGTCTAGATGTGATTATTACAGGCCAATTCCCCTAAAATAAATAAAAGTTTAATAATGTAAAAAGCACACATAAAATATATGTAAGTACAGAGATCTTCAATTAAAGCACAAACATACGAACATAAAAGAACGCAAATCAACGAATGTTCATGAACACGTTCACGAACACCTTACCGAACGTTCACAAACACAATCGAACGAACGAGACCTCTGTTCATTTTCGTTCATTTAACTAATCGAACGAAATTTTTTGTTCATGTTCGTTCGTTTATTAAACTAATGAACATAAACGAACTTTCCGCCGAACGGTTCACGAACTGTTCGCTGAACGTTCGGTTCGTTTACAGCCCTACTTGCATGTAACGATAACTAAGATCTACTAATCCATGTGTGGAGTTTTTATTGATGTAACTTTTTTTAATTTCTAGCTGTTGTTTTGTATATAATTTTGTTTGTTCTGAATAGTCAAAACAAAAGTTTGTGCAGTGATAGGTGCCAATGTTATAAAAATCGGTTCAAACCGGCCGGTAGTACCGGTTCAGTCGTCCGTAAAACCGGCTAAACCGCCCGGTACACCTGGTTGAACCGCTCTATACACCTCACCTGGTTGAACCGAGCCCAATCCATTACGATATAAAAACCGGATTTAAAAACATTGATTGGTGTGTTGTACCCATACCAATTAGATTCAGGTTCGACTGCTCAAAATATTCTTGACCGGAAAAATATGAAATATTATTATTTACGAAATAAGCATTTACTTATTTATATTGTATTTATCTCTTAATTACTTAATAAAAATATATTTTGTTATATCGGACATAAGCAAAATTGGTGGTCTTCACGTTTGTAAATAGTTATCTTTTATATTTTTATCCTCATTTTTCAATATAAATAATGATAATAATAATAATAATCTATACATTATTAATATTATATTATTAATATTATATTTGTTTACTTCCATGCATGGTCACGGTAACTAAGATTTACTAAGGGAGTTAATATTCAAACATCCTTCCCCTCTATCTCTTTATACATACATATAGAGAGAGATATAGTAAAAAAAATGTGGGAATAATGAGAGCCTTTTTAATCCATGTGTTAGGTTTTATTGATGTAACTTTTTGTAATTTCTAGTGGTTGTTTTGTATATATAACTGTGTTTGTTCTGAATAGTTAAAACAAAAGTTTGTGCAGTGATTGGTGCGTTGTATCCATACCAATTAGATCTAGGTTTGAATCCCACAAAACATTATCTCATCTACTATATGTTTAGTTATTATATATAAAAGTTCAAAGAGGACAAATTATGAAATTTATAACTTTTTTCGTTGAAATTTCAGATTAGAAATCTTATCTTTTTTT
The DNA here is from genome assembly GCA_030545235.1 of Helianthus tuberosus. Lineage (NCBI taxonomy): Eukaryota > Viridiplantae > Streptophyta > Magnoliopsida > Asterales > Asteraceae > Helianthus > Helianthus tuberosus. The sequence continues at coordinate 18,775,890 of CM060403.1, forward strand.
GACCAAAAGAAGAGCCTTTCCTATCTCCACGTGACTGCACATATTTTTCCAAACGAAATATCTATCTCTTGAAGCTTCATTCATTCACCTCTTACAAGTTTGTTCGCAATCAGATCACACAAAAGAGCGTTAAGTATTTTATTCGACCCTTCAATTAGCATGGCATCTACTTCAGTTTCATCTGTTCAAAGGAGCTTCAAGTATGACGTCTTTTTGAGTTTCAGGGGTGAAGACACCCGCAAGACCTTTGTTGATCATCTCTTTCATGCTCTTCAACAGAGAGGCATTACCACTTACAAAGATGATGAGAATATTGAAAAAGGGAAAATGATCAATGATCAGCTCATGAGATCCATACAAGACTCCAGATTTTACATCATTGTTCTCTCCAAGGACTATGCATCTTCATCGTGGTGCTTAGATGAGCTCGCGAAGATTATGGAATGCCATAAGATGACGCAGCAGAGTGTTTACCCCATCTTCTATGATGTGGAACCAACTGAAGTCCGCAACCAAAGTGGGGCGGTTGGAGATGCGTTTGCAAAACATGTAGGGAAAGAGGGTGTTGGGAGATGGAAAGATGCTCTTAAAGAAGCAGCAGGTTTGGCTGGGTGGGAGTTGAAGAGCTCTTTTAATGGGTAATTCTTTCGTCATATATCTCCATATTATTACTTCATATAAGATAATAAGAGTGTATGTTATGTATTAAAAATTGTTGTATAATAGAATCTTCATTAACATACAGACATCAAGCTAAGCTCATCCAAAACATTGTTCAACGCATTTCACTAGAGCCACATTTCATCCATTCAAGCATTGATGCTAAGTTGGTAGGCATGGAAACCCGGATAAAGAATATAGTTTTATCTTTAGAGACTAATGTTGATGATGTTCGGATGATAGGGATTAAAGGGATGGGAGGTGGTGGGAAAACGACTTTGGCCCGAGCTGTTTATGATCATATATCCATTTGGTTTGAAGGTAAAAGCTTTGTTGAGAATGTCAGAGAAAATTCAAAAGGCTCTGGCTTGAAGGAATTGCAGAAACAGATCCTTTCAGCTGTGTTAAATGATCAAAGCATTGTTGTAGCAGGTGTTTCTGACGGGAGAAGTATGATGAAAAAGACGATGCCTAGTAGAAAGGTTCTTATTGTTCTAGATGATGTGGATGATATAGACCAACTTGAAGCCTTAGCAGGTGAGCCTACTTGGTTCAAGCCGGGAAGTAAAATCATCATCACAACAAGAGATGAGCAAGTGTTAAAGGCACACCGAGTGAACTCCATTCATGATGTCAGTCTCTTATCACATGAGGAAGCAATTTGCCTCTTCAGTAGGTATGCATTTGGGAGAGAGATTCCAAATCAAGGGTATGAAGAGTTATCAAGAATGGTTGTACATTATGCTGCAGGTCTTCCCTTAACAATCAAAGTTTTGGGTTCACATCTTTGTGGTAGAACTAAATGTGAATGGGTAGATGCCATAGATAGACTCAAAACAATTCCGTTGAAGCAAACTTTGGAAAAATTAGAGCTAAGCTATGATGGCTTAGAGAAAGACCAGAAAGAAATATTCTTAGATGTTGCATGCATACTGAAAGGTGAACTTAAAGAAGATGCAATAAGACTACTTAAAAGCTGTAGTTTTCATGCTGAAATTGGTTTGAGAGTTCTTGAACAGAAATCTTTGATAACTCTTTCTAATTTCGGTCGTGCTCGCTGGCATAATCCTATGCTTGATTATAAATATGGTCAATGTTTGAACATGCATGATCATATAGAAGAAATGGGAAAGAATATTGTTCGTAGGTTGTACCCTGATGAGCCTAGAAGACATAGCCGATTATGGATTAAAGAGGAAATTGAAGAGATATTGGTTAATGAATTGGTAAGGCTCAAGTTTGTTTTGTGGCGGAATAATAACACATTTTTTTGTTACGTGAAAATTTTCATGTTAGCTTTTTTACTTATAGGGTACTAAAGCAACAAGAAGTATAGATCTGCAGAAAACGGATCTAGATCCAGCTATTATTATAAAAGGTCTTAGAAAGATGAAGGAACTTAGATCATGTTGGCTTCTGGAGCAATTACCCATGAATCTTGGCAGATTAAAGTGTTTAGAAAGGCTAATCTTGACCGAATGTGTACATTTACGAGACATTCCAAACAGCATATGTGAGATGAAATGTTTTGAACATCTACTTCTCCCCTATTGTATTCTAGTTGAGAAATTGCCAGATGAACTTGGGCGTTTAAAATGTTTGATAGAGTTAGATATAGAAGGAGCAGGCATAAGTCATCTTCCACATAGCATTTTTCAGTTGAAAGGTCTGCATATTGTTGGATCTAGGTGGCAGCTAGAGTCGTATGGTTTTACATCCTTCCACGGTGCAATTTTTAAATCAAGATACGCAGCCATGTGTTATGTATAGATTTATTAAAGTCATGAAGTTTGCTTTTGGTCTTGAGCTTGCACATATTAGGCGTTCCTATTTTAAAAATTATCCTTGTTAGATTTTCGATATATATAGTTTATAACTTGTTTAGCTCTAACTATACATGTTATACGTTATATTAACGCATAAGCCTATAGACAGGCTCGTCACATACTATGTGTTTACTGGATTACAGCAGTACAATTTCAGCATCAGACACAAGTACGCAAGTCATGTCACTGTCTGAACAACATACCAATAAGTAATAACCTCTCATAAACCAGTCAACTTTGACATAATCTTGTGGTAAAGGAGCTATCTGGATTCCTTGTGTGTTTCTCTTTGTTTTGATAACAATTTTTTTTACAAATGTCATTCTCACCAAACGGAACATACCAACCTGAATTACAACAGTTGTGGGCCCATTTGCTCCAGCAGACGTAGGACCAGTAAGCCCGCCATCAAATGGAACATCTTACTTATGCAGCATGTAAGATCCCATACATCATATCAAAGACCAAACAGATTCGTGTGCTCTGGTTCCCTAGCCCACTTTGGTTAAAGACTTTCATCAAACACCTTGCGTGCACAACTAAAAACCTCATTCTTTGAATATAATTGTTGCATCCAGTGGCAATTTACCGTGAATGGTTTAAAATGATTATCACACAAGGGCAGATTCAAGCTGATAACTCTTATAAGACCAAATATTTGCAGATCTGCAAACTAAAAACAATCTTTTAAATGTTTCAACGCAAAACGTGGAACTTTTTTAATGTTTTTCATAGTAAATGCTTTAATGAGATTTGATTTTTTTTAAACTCATTGTTATAGCAAGTAGTAGCCCGAATGATCAGGTATTCACATTAACCACCCATGGCTTTATAGCCTAGTGGTATTTTGGGGGTGGGATAAGACTTTGGACCAATAGGTCTTGGGTTCGATTCTCACAAGGGGGTTTTTCCCATATTTATTGGGTTTCCTCCTGAATTGGTGTATAGGCCTTATGCCTAGTGGAGATGGATATGATCGGGTGGTTTCGCTGGTGGCACGATGATACTCCAGTGGTCCGTCAGTGATCCAAATTTGCCGTTCAAAAAAAAAGGTATTCACATTAACCACATTTCTTTTTTAGGGATGCAGTGTTTATTGTATCATATAAAGCTTCATCTAAAAACATATGTATAAATATAAAGTAATATGTATATAAGTTTAAATACAATATAAATTGTGCAATTGTCACAAGTCCGGATGCCCTGGAAGAGAACGTGTCATTGGTTCTCCTGGTTGTAATCTAATTCTTAATGGAACATGGGTTTTTAAGGTATTATCTCCCACAGATGGATTCGACTGTTTCTAGAAAGTTGTATACTTAAGGTATCAGGTATGGAACATGTGGATTTGGAAATTGAAATGAAATATGCTCCAAAGCTATTCATGTGCATTGTATATAGATAGCAATTCAATATGATGAGATTTACAACATTAGGAAATTTCTTGCTTGTTTTGTAATATAAGCCTCAACTGAGCTAGAGTTTTGATTTGAATGGCCTTTTTTGGGTCATGATCAGTTTTGCAATATTACAATTTTTTTTTTAAATAGTCTATTCTGACCCAAACCCTGTATGACCCATTACCCAACCTGACTCATTTGTTTTGGCAGGTATAAATATGAGTGAGGTATGACAATTGATACCACCTAAAGATGACAGACAGAACGCGAGGGGAGACAAGAATATGTATGAAAGTAAATTATTACCTATATATATTAAAAATAGAGCCCGATGAATAGTAACATTACCAAGGGATGAGCAAATGGTATCGGGTACCGGTACCGAATCGATACCGACTTTTAACATTTTCGGTACCAGTTTGGCACCGGTTTTTACCCTCAAATACCGGTACCGTGCCAGTACCGACCGGTACCAAACCGTACCGTACCAGATATATTCGGTACCGGTACCCACTTTTGGGGATTTTCGGTAATAGTATTTTCGGTACCGTTTGGTACCGAGCTCATCAAATCCTGTAGCAACGTAGTATCGCAAATAATTGCACGGTTTATATTACTTTTCATACATATACAGTAAGTAAATTATATTTCGTTTGAATGAGGTTTTATATATTGGATAAAAATAATGGGTCAGCAATAATAAATAGATAAAAAGGGATTTGGGCCAGGTTTAGTTCAGCCCACTAACCCGTAATTGACTTTTTTTTTTGTCCCGTTTACAAGAAATCTGGACGGGTCAAAATGGGAAAAGCTGAATAAACGTTTCTCTGCATCTTCTTTTTTGCATGGATTTACAAGACGAAATCATGTACTATCACAGCTTCTTCTTCTTCTTCATCATCTAGGTTATGCTGCTCCTCGATTTCCTTCTCTGCAGATGAAGCAGGGGGCATGTAATGCCTTTTTTGTGTGTTTTTAATCTCAAACCCCCCATAACTTTCTCCCCAAAACTCTCCTTTACCCTGGTTCCCGCCACCAATTCCCATCATCTTCAATTTCGAATATCAATCGATATTACTTTATGCTTCCTGTAGTATTAATCCAGAGTTCTTAAATTATCTGATTTTGTATGCCGTGTTCACATTTTTATAGGGATTTGGCTTCACTTGACAGATGAAATATCCGATGATGCATTGTGCACTCCAACTGTTCGATCTAATGCCATACCACAATGATTTCGTATATAACCTCATAAAATGCTCATTGGGCTGTAGCTGACTTTTTTGTGTTACTGATCAGGCTGTGCAACTTCAACAGGGTATCTATATGTCACCAACAGGGTATTTTTATTTTCCTTTTTTGTTTTTCAGCTTTTGGATAGTGTATGGTAAACATTAGGCGGAGACTGCATAGGCTTATTAACTTGATTAATTAACAAAATTAACCCATTGCAGAATGGAATGTTGAAGGCTGATTTGGATTAACAGAGTATATCTTGGTCATTTGGTGTTCGCCTCACTTGCGGTATGCGCATATAATGCATATATGTGTGGGCGCTCGGGGGGCAAAAGTGAAAGTGCACTAATTGGCCTTTGTCTTAATCGCCCAGTGTTATGTGTCTTATGTCTAAGGCTTGATGCAAAACAACCATCGAGCCGGGGGTCTCACTGGAAGCAGCCTCTCTATTTCTACGGGTAGAGGTAAGGCTGTCTACATCTTACCCTCCTCAGACCCTACCTTAGTATGATGATGGATGATGATGATCTTGGTCATTTGGTGTATGGGTATTTTCTTTTCTTTGATTATATTCAATATTTGTTTTCTTGACTTTGTGTTCTAAAAGGGGTAGCATTATTTGCTGCAACTGAATATGGAAACATTTTGTTTGTTTTGTACGTGGACACAACCAGTGATATGAGGGTGGTTTGTGTTCGTCTTAATCTTGATTCAGATAGTTGTTGATTGGAGAAGTTTTCTCTGTGTTTCTTGATTTCAGCTTGCTGCTGTGAGTTGATCACTGTTGTTTTTTTTTTTGTCCTTTCTTTATTATGTTCTGATATTCTCGGGTCGATTTGCATGTCGTATCATTGTGCTGTATAACTGTTGGCAGGGAAGTATGTGAACTATCCATTGTGCACTCCAACTGCTTGATAAAATCCTATGTGGACGCACGTTTTATGTGTTATTGATCAAGCTGTGCAACTTCAACAGGGCACCTTATAAGGCATCCCTCTATTTGATGCTATAACTGGTAGTCTAATCAATACATAAGTTATTCATCTTGTTGCATCCCATGATATATGTACCAACTGTTGGGGCGTTTAATCCACTAGCTGGAGAGAATGTTAACATTGCAGTTAATATTGTTCTTTTAGATACGACAATCACACACTCTGTGCTAATTGCAGAAAATGCTAACAATGTGTAGCATTCAGGAAGTCTTGTTGACTGAAACTGTTATTGTGACCAGACACACTTGGTCTGAATATGTTTCACAGATATTCTTCATTTGCTGTTTTCAATTTTGGGTTCTTGCTTCATTTGGTAACTGAAATATGTGAACCATCCATTGTGCACTCCAACTGTTCCATAAAATGCCATACGAGCTAAATTTCATATTTCGCTTGATATGTAAGTTCATGTGCTATTGATTGGTTAGAGGTATCCTATCTATTTGATGTTTATAGTAGGTATTGTAATCAATATTTCTAGCAGCTACAGATTATTCATCACGTTATATCTCATGATATATATGTACTCACTGCTGTGGTATTCAATCCACTCGCTGAAGAGAATGTTATCATTGCAGTTAGTTTTCTGTTTCTAAAGATTGTAGTGTATTAAATAAAGATGCCATTTGAGTTTTTGTAGTCAAGTTGAAGATAAAATTATATGCCACAAAGCACCAATATGTAGAAAACTGGAAATTCAATTTAATTGTACTTCTAACGTATTATTTTATCTCTTGTGTAACAAGTCACTTGGAGCTTCTCTTGGTGCTGGAAAGTAGTCAGTATGCCAGACGGATTTAGGATAAATGGCAGGGAACCTATTCAATATAGTTTCATTGTCTCAATTGGAAAATTGGAATCAACCATGCTACACATATTCGATCAACAGGTAAATTCTTCTGCACAATTATTTTACAAGTTCTCTGTTTGCTAATACACAATGATAGTTAACTTGTTGCTATTTTATGGCGTCCTGTGAATAAATAGTAAGCCTTTTACCTTGATCTCTGATTTATAACTCCTAAGTTCAAAATAACTTTCAACTTGATTGGGTTCAGTCACCAAGCACGGCAGTTGCAGTTATTACTTGACAAGTCTGGCGTTTGCAACCTGCACGCTCCAACTTGAGGGGGAGTATTAAGCAGGAATGATTTACGCAATTTTCCCTTATTTTATTCATTTCTTATTTTCTATTAGTGCCTTATTATAGGCCTGTTAGTTAGCCCCTTTGTCAAGCCTCGATTTGTATATATTCCTTTGTATGGTTTATGGAAAGTATTGAATAAATACTCTGTTTGCTAATACATAGTGACATGTGTGCTGTTAAGATTATGTTGTTGCCATTACACAGTGAACTAATAAGGTTAATTTGTTGCTATAACACAGTATGCTATTCCAATCATGAATTTTCTTATATGTCTTCTTGTGAATAAAGGCAATATAACCTCAATCTCTGATTTTAGAACTCCTAACTTTGTAATACCTTTAAACTTGATTGGTTCAGGCACCAAATGCAATAGATGTGCAGGTGTCACTTTAGGATTATGATGAGATATTTTCAAAGAAAAATAATAGATTATAAAACTATAAGATACAGTTAACACTAATAATATACCAAAGTACTCTCATTTTGCACCGAAAAATAGTCCCTCAACCAAATCTGACATGATTAACATTAGCAGAAGGGTGTGTGTAAATGTTAGTATCTTCATGATATATGTACCCGCTTACAGAAGAGAATGTTAAACATTGCAGTTAATTTTGTATTGTGAGGAATGAAAATCACACACTTAATGCTAATAGCAGAGAATGTTTAGTCTGTAGCATTCAGGAAGTCTTGTTGACTGAAACAAGTCACTTTGAGCTTCTGTTGGTGGTGGAAAGTAGTATGGTATGCCAGATGAGATGGAGTTCTGATCAATGGCAAGGGACCTCTTAATATTGTTTAGGTAAATTCTTTGTTTTTTTTTTTTTTGATTCTCTGTACATAGTGATAGGTTAAGTTATTGCTTTTTTTACATTGTACTATCCCGATCTTGTTCTTTCTTTTATGTCTTCTAGTTATTAAATAAGCTCATAGATGGCACTTTAACTCAATCTCTGACCTAGAACACCTAACTTTTAGATGAATTTAAACTTGATTGGTTCAGCCACCAAATGCAATAGATGTAGGTCTCAATGTCGGGTTTTGATGAAATTTGCAAAAAGAGAAAAAAATTATAAAACTGTAAGTTACGGTTAATACTATATAAATTCTAAAATATTTTCTCATTCTGTAACAAAAATCTTTCAGGGTAAAATTAAGCAGAGAGGATGTGGACGTAATATCTCCCGGTGTCAAAAGTTTTGATGTCCTGCATAATATTTCTCGGTGGGCTTAAGAACGGCTTCTCTTTCGAGGAATATGCAAATATAGGTCTAGACTTATGAGACCTTGTTTATATTTTTTTGGTCGAAGTTGCACCTCATACTATATAAACATACAATTTATATGCATCAAAGTTGCAACAGGTTGATCACTTGTGTTTATGTCTTATACTCCAAATGTGTATGAATTTGGCTGCTATTTAGTTGTACACACGAATAAATCAAATGATCCTGAGTTTGAGATTCCTTGCAGTGATTTTGCCTGTCTTTGTTCACAGTCTGATTCTATGCAGAATCAAGAACCACTAATGTTCATGTGCATCCACCGTTGGAACTTAAGGTATCAGAGGCAACAAAAATGGCTGAATATGATGAATCAGCACTAGGAAAAAAGAGATCTCAGGGTACCAAGAATGGGATATCTGTACTCGACGATCACGAGGTTAATGTGTTAAACGGTCTTGAGGTTCCGATAGCTCACCGGCGATTATACATGTGTATATATATGTACCGACCCGTTAGCTACATACGGTTGGGGTCCAAGGTTCTGGCGGGTCTAAAATGTAAACCACGAAAGGTTCTGGGCCGCCTTTGGACCATCTGCACCACACCACACCGCATCCAATGGTAAGGTAGAGTTTAACCGATACACGCATCATAGATGCCGTTTGAACATATCTTGTGAAAAAGATGATGCCATCTCTCTTACTAGGCAACTAAGTATAGAGAGGTCAGTTCGAAAAAAAATTCGAAACCTGCCCAACCTCTTCATTTCATCCATCTGGACCTGGGCTCCTAACCAATGCCTTCCTTGGGCCACCAGGTTAGTACTGCTGAAAAACTGACTCAGTTAATTGTAATTGAATTAACTTTCAGTAAAATAACTAATTAAGTTAATCATCATTATTATAATTAATATAGCAAGTACAGACACTTTAGTTCCTTTTTTTCATGTTGGAAGTTAAGAAATGACGCCTAAGGTTATTTCATGTATATATAAGTATGATTTACATGTATTATATCCACTAAAATAAATAATGTCATAGTTGACTTCAAATATATAAAATGCCTACTTTTTACGGTTTATTATCTATATAAATACACACCTTTAAGCCTCTAACGCACATAACTATGCAAAAAGTTATTAGTAAATTAATAAGTAAATTGAAAAAAAATTAATATCACTACAATAGTGAATGGTCATCACGTGTATTCAAAACTTCAAGAAGGGTTAGGTATACCCTCTTATTTTTTTTATCCTAAAATTAAGAATCTTGTCCCCAACCTGTTTTTCCAACCTGTTGTCTAGGTTCCTGTGGTTTATCAGTCACATACAGATTTCATTTCATTTCATTCCATCCTTGAAGCATACATTCAATGGCCTCTACTTCAGTTTCATCCGTTCAAAAGAGCTTCAAGTATGATGTCTTTTGAGTGTTACAAACCTGCTGAATTTTAGGAGAGTCAAAGTCAAAAGGCTGAATTTTGGGGCTGAAGTTTAGGAAGTAACTCTTTTATTTTTCATTCAAGTATTTCATTTCATGTTCTAGTGGGGAATGTCTTGTTTATTTGAATTATCTACTGTTTTTGTATTGGAGATTAGCCCCTCTCGAATCGGGCCAACAATCTTATTATTTCAATAATTCAGCCTCTTGTTTTCGAGTATCTATCAATGGTTCCATTTCCGGGAAACCTGATGGTACAGACCGGGAGCAACCAGATTGGAGGCAGCGAAATTTCTTATGATTCAATCGCTGCGCTATTGGAGATCATTTCAGAAAAACTCGATTCCTTGTTATCTCTAAAGAATGATATTGCAGCGATCAGGAAAGCTTGGCTAGCAAGACAAACACAGTTAACCAAAGAACCCGAGGATGAGCCTCACGGACCACTCCCAGGTCCGGTCAAAGAGGAAGATCTTGATAGTATCGACGAAGATCGATTTGAGCACGTCTTGGGTGGTCAATTGAAGATCAACGACCATGTCTTGGGTGGTCAATTGAAGATCAGCTACCATGTCTTGGGTGGTCAATTGAAGATTCATGACGGTGTTTATGGAATTAGAGGTGGTGTTCGATTGAAGGTAAGAGATGGCGTAGAGAAGAAATGGTTAACTAATCAGCATACGGCTGTCCATTCTTCTTATGATGGTGACTACAAGGTTTGGGTTAACGATCATGAAAAAGTTGCAATTCATAGGTGGAAGCAGAAAAAGAAACAACTGTTGACGGCCTTCAGGGAATTTGTTATTGACTGCAATCCCAGTGTCACCTTCATTTCGACTTGAGGACAAGTCGATTTTTTCGGGCCGGAAGAATTGTTACAAACCTGCTGAATTTTAGGAGAGTCAAAGTCAAAAGGCTGAATTTAGGGGCTGAAGTTTAGGAAGTAACTCTTTTATTTTTCATTTAAGTATTTCATTTCATGTTCTAGTGGGGAATGTCTTGTTTATTTGAATTATCTACTGTTTTTGTATTGGAGATTAGCCCCTCTCGAATCGGGCCAATTATCTTATTATTTCAATAATTCAGCCTCTTGTTTTCGAGTATCTATCAATTGATAGGACTCTAGTCAGCGGGTTGACCCATCTGGATCCAACAGGTCCCGGTTCAATTACCTTGACCCAATCAATGAAGAGCAAAGATGATTTTCACTGAATCAGTGTTCTTCCCGGTGAATGGAACTATTGAAGAATTGTAGACGAAGTTATGATTGATTCAATCAGATTGAAGAAGATAACCCATTGTTCACCCGTGCTTTCTTTTTTTTCAACCCTAACTTACCCGTCCTAATTTCTCAACCCTGTTTGACCCGTAAATAAAACTTTTTATTTTTTGAATAACCCAATTTGACCCCCTTAACTTAACTTCCTCGCATAAATTCACCCAATGTAATTTAAAAAAGACCCAGACTGACCCATTATATGCTATTTGGGTTAGGATCCCCCCCCCCCCCCCCCCCGGTACGCGTACCCTTTGGAAAAAAATCTAGTAATACTAATTATTTTCAAATAATTAAAAACAGAGATTATTACAGACTAATGGCAGGTATACGAGCAACAAGTTGCGCCGCTACCCATTTCTGAATAGCAAACCCTACCTTGCTAAAAATCTAGTGTGTTTTATAGAGAAAAATCCCGTTCACATCATTTGAAAATTTGGTTAAACCCTTATTTGTGTAGGTCCGGCTAGGGGAGGATCTAGTCGCCTAATCCTTGTGTACAAACCAACCCGGTTGTGCGGAATCCAACCGGGAAAGCAAACCGAGATAGAACACGCAATATGACGACACACAAGAGTCACCGATTAACACCTCTGTATTAATACGTATGAAAGGTCTGTTACAATGCAATGTTTACAAATATATTCTGTAAACTCTCAACGTTCTCTCGTGTGTGTGTGTTTGTGCTCTCTCTATTCTTCTCTCTAATGTTTTCTGTCTGACTTCAGACTATATATAGCAACAGACACCACGAAACGGATCAGTTCTTGGCGAAACACAAGAGCATCGACGAAACAAAGAGATGAATGGCGAAACATAATCACAGTCGACGAAACAGGCTTGTTTCGTCGACCTACACATGTGTTTCGTCGTTTTGGGCTTAGGCCCATAGCAGTGAAGGCCCAGCTTTGTTTCGCCGAACTTGGTTAAGCCCAAGTGTTTGTTTCGCCGTCTTGTTTCAGCCCAAGGACCAAGTCAAGGTCCTTTAAGACTTAGCTCGCTCTTGTTCTCGATGCACACGACGGAGGAAAGTCGTTTCTAAGTCGAGTCGTGTCACGTCGAGTCGCGTCCACAATCATGTATCAACAAACTCCCCCTTGGACGCTACTCGCGAGATTCGCCTTTCATGTCATCTACATCGGAGGTTCTTCAAAGTCTTCACGTCTTGAAAGCTGAAAGTGTATCAACAAGCTCCCCGTTTCATGTAAGAAGTGTGTTGACAAACTCCCCCTTAACATAAGCTCCCCCTTGAGTTATGCTCGTGAATGTCTTGATCTTTACAACTTGAGATCCTTGTGGTGTTGATGATGGCCAGCGGCAACTCGATCATCTTCATCATTTGAGTGCCTTCACGTTGTGTCTTCATTCCGAAGCTTGTCATCGACCATGTTCTCCTTGCCTTTAGAATCTGCACATGCAAGAAATCTAAACGCGTAATGAGAACAACTGCTTGGAATATAGTTAGTATAAACAAACGACACACGTATGACCATATTTCAATCAAACATCGTCCAACAGCTTGAAAGTTTAACAAATTTGTCAATTTTAGTTTTTAATTTTCAAAACTTGCAAATTTCGACCATTTATGAAGATTTAGTCACTTTGGTTTTTCATCAGGTTTCGGGTGTCGAAGACTCGAGATCCAACATCGTACAATCGAAAGTAAGATAGAAATAAAATCTTTTTGGATTTTTAGAAAGTTTATATTAAAACACACCTAAAATCTTTTTGGTATTTTTGAATATTTCAAATGTAAAGACAGAAAGCAGTAAATAAATATATACAGAGATGCAGAAATTGAAAGCAGTAAATAAATATTTACAGACATTCTTTTTGTGAGTTTCGAGGGTAAGAGAATCATATCAGTGTACGGTCATGCCAAAACGCTCTTGTTGTTCAATTAGTTAACATTAAGATAAGCATCCTATAACGATTATCGGTATTGTTGTCCACATAAGCTCAACTTATCATATGTAATCATGGTGAGGGGATACGTTAAGGTATGATTTATACTTACCGACCGGTGTTCATCCACATCACGACACATTCCCGTATCAAGGTATGCACGAGGATTCATCTTACCGGTGAGTATACCGATTATCATCTGTTTGACCGTATATGATGTGAGATTCTCACTTATTTTGATTGAAAACAAGCCCTATGTGATAGAATCACTTATTGATGAGGAACTTGATTTTCAGATGCATGAGGGCACAGGAGCAAGTCCGTGAACAGGTTAGTACTTTCGTACAGCAGAGAGACGAACTTGACTCCCGGATAAATGTGATATATTATCACTTATTTTGTTTGGACATGTGATTGTTGATCACTTATTGAGGTCGAATGCAATATGTACACGTATGTATAGTATCATGGAAGATCTAGACTTATGTCCCCGTTATTTTTCGGTAAAAGATACAACCATGATACCCAGATGATAAGCAGCATAAAGACCGAATATCTCAGAACCTCGGCAATCTCTCAAACGAAATTTCGGTACTAAGACCATATGCCAATGAATGGTTCCCACCTGGTCTTCAGTCGATTTAAGGTTTATATCACCTTGCACACTTTAAAATGATTGTGAGCCTACCGATACATCTTATATAGAGCTGCTTATCGTTTTTCAGTTTAGGTTTAAAGAGGTTTGGACAGACCACTGATGTACTATCATTTTCTCTTTTGCTCGCCAGGAAACTCATTTTTTGCTTTTCTATTGTTTTTGTGTTTTTGGAGTTTTTCGATGTTTTTGGATGTTTTTGGATTTTCAAATTTTGGATTTACTCCCCCTAAAATCAATAAACTAAGATAAAATTTAAAACACAAAGGTATTTACAAAAATGATTTTCCGATGTTGGTTTTACTCTTGCTTGACCTTAATGCCGTTTACCAATAATAAAAAGTCAAATCTTGATTTGTCAAATGCTTTGGTAAAAAGGTCGGCACGTTGGTCATCGGTGTGGACCTTAACAACATCTATTAGCCTTTTCTCAAAGCAATCACGTATGAAGTGATACTTGATTTCGATGTGTTTGGTCTTTGAGTGCTGCACTTGATTTCTAGTGATCTGTAATGCAGCAGAATTATCAACGTAAATAGGAGTAGTTAGGAATTCAAAACCGTAGTCGCGCAATTGTTGTTGGATCCACAGGACTTGGGAGCAACAACTTGAGGCAGCAATGTATTCAGCTTCGCATGTTGATGTAGCGACACAAGTCTGCTTCTTGCACTGCCATGGACTAGGCGATTTCCCAAAAACTGACATCCAGCCGTTGTGGATTTGCCGTCGATTTTGCATCCGCCAAAATCAGAATCACTGAAAGCGATCAAGTCAAAGTTATTATCCCTAGGGTACCATAGACCGGTGTCAGGGCAACCCTTCAAATAACGAAAAATCCTTTTTACAGCTGCAAGATGGGAGGCCTTCGGGTTGACTTGATATCTGGCAAGCAGGCACGTTGGGTACATTATATCTGGTCTTGATGCTGTGAGGTACATAAGAGATCCGATCATCGCGCGGTAGTATGAGGGGCTAACAACTTCACCCTTCAAGTCTGGATTAATTCCGTGATTTTGCTGCAATGGGGTACCGATGGGCGTTGCATCAGACATCTGGAACCGGCTCAAGATGTCACCAACATATTTAGTCTGATGGATGAATATCCCAGACTCAGTTTGTTGCACTTGTAGGCCCAAAAATAAGGTCAATTCCCCCATAGCACTCATCTCGAATTTATCCTGCATAATGCGCTCGAAATTCCTACACAAAACATCATTAGTAGAACCAAATATAATATCATCAACGTATACCTGTACCAGTAGAAGATCTCCATCTTGTTCTTTGATAAAAAGAGTACAATCGATAAGACCTCTGCGAAATCCATTCTCCAGCAGATAATTAGATAAGGTTGCGTACCAAGCTCGCGGTGCTTGATGTAGACCATATAAAGCTTTGTTGAGCAACCAAACCCGATCGGGATTGATAGGATCTTCAAAACCTGGAGGCTGTTCGACGTACACCTCTTCTTCCACCACACCATGTAAGAATGCACTTTTGACGTCCATCTGGTAAACCTTGAATCCTTTGAAGGATGCATAGGCTAGAAAGATCCGAATTGCTTCAAGACGTGCAACAGGTGCATATACTTCGTTGTAGTCGATCCCTTCTATCT
This sequence comes from Helianthus tuberosus, assembly GCA_030545235.1. Lineage (NCBI taxonomy): Eukaryota > Viridiplantae > Streptophyta > Magnoliopsida > Asterales > Asteraceae > Helianthus > Helianthus tuberosus. Next base: position 18,791,267 of record CM060403.1, read on the forward strand.
GACGAAAACCTTGAACGACTAATCGTGCTTTGTTCCGAATAACAACCCCACGGTCATCCTTTTTGCATTTAAACACCCAACGGGTACCAATCTTCTTGTAACCAGCAAGTTTCTCTACGAGTTTCCAAACACCAAGCTTCTGGAATTGTTGCAGTTCTTCCTGCATTGCTTCAACCCAAGAGTTATCTTTCAAAGCTTCCTTCCAAGTTCTTGGCTCTTCCTGTGAGACATAACACGCGAAAGACCAATCATTTTGTTGACCAGATTCTCGGATAGCTGCATACAAGCCTGCATTGTTGTTGTTTCGCAACATGTTTCTTGTTTGAACGCCACTCTGTACATTTCCGATGATGTTTTGTTGAGGATGGGTATTGTGAATCCTTGTTTCTGGATTATCTTGAACTGGAATATTTCTACCCAGATTGTTGAGATTGAGATCAACAACCAATTCAATGCCCGGAATTGACGAAGAGGAAGATGCAGTAGCTTCAGCTGTTCTAGGAGCATCCACTGGAGGTGTTCCCTCTGAAGTACCATGAACTGCTGTCGTTGGAGCTTCTTGATCTGCATCGAGAAATTCATCATCCTCTGAAGATTCGTTCAATTCGGTAGCATCGTGAAAATCCTCATTATCGAGAGCATTATTGTTCACTGAAGATGGTTCTTGATTGACAATAATGGGACGAACCAGCGGTGAATCTGTTGCATTGTCACTCTCGAAAAACATCCTTGCCGCAACATTTTCTTCAACGGCTTCAACATTGATCGAATTGAAAAAATCATCGTACTCAAACATCCATGGCTGACCAGGACATTTGACTGGCAAAGTGTGCCTTTGTACTCTGACCTCAGACCATTCCTCGACCCTTTTAGTCTCTAGATTCCAAACTCTTAAGTTCGGGGTGGCATACCCAAGAAAGTATCCCTCAATTGCTTTTGCCCCAAACTTTCCATTAGGATCGATGATTGTGCACGGAGCTCCAAACGGTTCAAGATATGACAAATCTGGTTTCCGTTTGTGAAGAAGCTCATAACAGGTCTTGTTGTGACTTTTGACTGTAAGGACTCGGTTCAATGTATAACATGCAGAGGCCACAGCTTCACTCCAGAATGGAATGGGCAACTGCGACTCTACCAACATTGTCCTAGCAGTCTCGATCAATGTGCGGTTCTTACGTTCAGCGACGCCATTCTGTTGAGGAGTATAAGCTGCACTAAATTCATGAAGAATACCTTTTGAAGTGCAAAACTCCGCCATGGCATGATTTTTAAATTCTGTACCATTATCGCTGCGTATCTGCCTAACCTTCAACTTGTACAAATTCTCAATCTGAATGATTAAATTTTTGATAATACCAAAGGTTTCACTCTTGTGTGCCATAAACGCCACCCAAGAAAATCTTGAATAATCATCAGTTATCACGAGGCAATATTGATCATTCCTAATAGTTTTGTGCTTGACAGGAACGAACAAATCCATGTGCAAACGTTCAAGAGGAACAGCCACCGTGTTGATCTTCTTAGTCGGGTGTCGCTTCTTCGTTTGTTTTCCTTTCTGGCACGAAACACAGACGTCTTGAAGATGGAAATTTTTATGAGGAACACCATTCACCAATTCATTTGACACTAAATGATTCATTTTGCGTAAGTGAATGTGACCCATCCGTCTGTGAAAAGAGATTGAGTCTTTTTCTGTGGCTTTGGAAACGAAACAGGTTGCTTGTGCAGACGTTGTGATAGCTTGGCTCATATCAAGGACATACAAATCATTGATCCTTGGAGCAGACAAGAGAATCTATTCTTTTGGAATTTTGAAGCCGGGTTTCAGCACATAACATCCATTTGCATCAAAGTGTACTGAGAACTGCTTATCACAGATTTGTGAAACGCTGAGAAGATTGTGATCAAGTTGCTGTACAAAGTTGATCTTATCAAAGCTTACAACCCCGTTGGATATCATTCCTTCACCAGTAATATATCCGCCCTTATCTCCAGCAAAAGCAACATAACCTCCTCTAATAGATTTGACGTCGTAGAGAAGCTTCATGTCGCCTGTCATGTGCCTGGATGCCCCACTATCAACAATCCAATGACTACTGATAGTTCCTCCTGGAACACCCTGCACATGAACTCACTTGATTAGTTGGAGATGGGGACCCAAGCCATTGTGGTCTTGGGTCTTCCATTTTTATCAACAACTATAACTTCCACTTTTTGATGATTCAGAAATTGTGATGGCCCCTCTGAACTTGTGGTCAATTTAGGTTTCCATGTCTGTTGAGTTTTACTAGTTTGATTGTTTGACAATTTAACTTCGTGATTGTTTGAAGTTTTTGAAAATTTTGAGTTTTCTGGCTTAACTGAAACAGATTGTTTTTGAACCACATCAGTTTTAAGTGCCTTTTCAATCACCTTGACTTGTTGGCGTTTCTGTTTCTTTTCCCTTTCTCTTACAAGTCGGGGATCTTGTTTTGAAGAAACAGATCGCTTTTGGTAATTTTTTCACGGGGATCATCAACTTTGGCTTTTAACTTATGAAGATACGGACAATTTCGAATGATATGCCCAATTTCACCACATTCAAAACATGATCTTCGTTCAACAAACCCCGAAACAACATGTGATTGTCTTGTCGATGATGAACTTTGTGATCCCGAGGTACTAGGTTTTGAACTGTTTGGTTCATTTCTTTGCAACACCTTTGCTTGCTTAACAAAATCTAAGTTAGATTTGTTCTCAAAAGTTTCAATTTTGTCAGTCCCTCTGGATTTCACAAAGTTCACTTTCTTGTTCTTCTTTTGGGTCTGTTTCTTTTGACCTTGAGTCGGTGATTTACCTATTGGTTTGGTGTGATTTTGCTGCTTTTTCACTGTCGGTAATTTCTGATTCCCATATTGTTTTCGAACTTCGGCCTTTGGGATAGGAGGGCACTGTGTTACCACAACGTGTGATCCTATCTTTCCCAAAAACTTACTTGTTGAATTTTCAAAAACTTTACTGATTAAAGATTGATTTACATTCTTAATCGGAAAATCTTTGTCAGAATAAATTTTATCATCACCAACAAGAGTGTACAGCAAATCCACACTCTCAGACTCTTTTGCAGACGAGGACTCGATTGGAACAGTCTTAGTGGGCTTTGCGGGAGGATCACATAGAATATGATTCTCAAGAGGTATGTCCTCTTCTTTGATCACCGCATCAGACTTAGGGGTCGTTTGGTAGCCTCTTAATGACCATTCAGATGCTACCTCTTAATGGTTTAAAACCTCTGAATGAATAAGAGGTAACCTCAAGTCTGAATGGTTAAGAGGTAACCTCTGAATGATAAATCATCACATGTCACATTCTTCTAACTTCTCATTGGTAAAATTCTTAATGGTTCCATTAAGAGGTAGCCTCTTAATGACCATTCAGAGGCTACCAAACAGCCCCTTAGCTAAGTCAGTGTCATCAGATTCATCATCAAAAGAATCAGCATCCTCAATCACAACTGGAGGATCCTGATTCGGTTCAGCAGAAGACACACATGTATCTGCTGACACATCCGATTCTGATGATACTTCCTTCTTGTATCCGAGTCCTGTTGCAAATTCCTCAACGTCCAAGGGAACAGATGGTTCAAAGTGAGTTCTATACTCCTCATCAGGCATGGCATCATAATTGTTTCTCACAGGTGGTGGACATTTCTTATATCCAATGCATGTGACATCCCGTTTCTCTTTCTGAACATCAATGATGTGATCCAACACATAGCTAGAGCTCAAATAACTGTCTAGCTTAAGTTGGATCACCTCACTTTCAGTTTTGACACAAGCCATCTCCTTTTGCATTATCTCAAGGCGAGTTATATACAAATTAATGTCAGTTTGTTTTCTGGAAACCATTTTTGTTAGCTCGGTTTTATCTTTCTTTAATTTCTCAATTACCGATTTAAACTCCTTTTCATGGTTTTCATAAAACATGTTGGCTTCAGTGCACTTCGAAAGATCCACGGTCAATTTCTGATTGTGGATGAATGTCACATCATATTTCTCTTGCAAAGCCTCGTGTTTGCTTTGCAATTCACACCACTTATCATTCAACGAAACATGTTTGTCTTGCAAGTCAAACAAACTAGCTTGTAAAGCATCATGTTTGCCTTGCAACTCAGACATGTTTGCCTCTAAATCAGCACATTTAACACTCAATCTATCACAATTTTCACAAATAACAGCAGTGGGTTCATCGACACATACCTGACTTGATGAACTGTCGACATTAGCCATAAAGGCTGAATGGAGAGAAGACGAAGAATAAGCAGCTTGATCCACCAATATAGATCTCCTATGATTTCCTGCTGCAGCTTCTTCCAATAGCTCATCAACCTCTGCATCGACAGACACACTTGATGTGTCATCCAAATGATCATCGCCTGAGTTTGAGGATTCTTCATCCGAGCTTCTACTATAACCGGAGCTGTCTTCATCTTCAGAAGATTCATCACCATTGGTGGAAGATTCTCCACCACTGGCGTGCTTAAGATCCTTGACAACCTCAGCAAAACAAGCGGTTCCATCCGGAGCATCATTTCCCAACTGAATTGACCAATCACAACCTTCATCTAATTGAACCACAAGTGCCTGGTTGGCATTTGATGGTCCTGCCTGACTTGGGTTGTTGACAGGTATCAACGTACGCTCATTATTCCTGTTCTGATTCTGTTGGTTGCCTTGATTGCCTTGATTCCTGAACGGATTCTGATTCCCATGCTGAGTTGGCCTTGTACATTCTCTCTTGAAGTGACCCCGTTCACCACAGTTGAAGCACTTGACAGCCTGTTTATCGAACCCATACTTGGTGTCTTTCTTGCTTTCCAAGCTGGTTCTGCCCGTTCTCTCCATGAAATCCTTTGCTCGCCTTACAGCACTTGCGAAAGCCCATTTGATGTCCATCAAATCCATCTCCTCTTTATCAATCTACTGATAATCTTCTTGTGTCAGATTGATATTCCCAATATGCCCTTCTACTAACCCACAGTATGCACTCACCAATGTGTTTAGTAGCTCCATATGTTCTTTTGCTACTTCAACACTTACTTTAGAGAAGCTTGAAGTGTCGAGCCGAACTGTATTCGGATTTGATGCGGTGCCTCCATAACATGCTTGTTTTGGAACTGGTAACGGATTCCCATATAGATCAGTTGTCACAGGAGGCCTTTGGGTTTGCTGCTGAGGCACTGGTTGAGAAACAGGTTGAAGCGGATTTCCGTACAAGTCTGTTGTTGGAGCTGGCTTAACAGGAACTTGGATAGGATTGCCATATAGATCGGTGCTAGACACAAACGCTGTTTGAATTGGGGCATGTGAGATTGGTTTTGCAGGAGTGCTAGGTGTTCCATAATACATATCAGGATTATGTCGCACTGGTATTGTAGAAGTGCTAGAAGTTCCATAATACATATCAGGATTTTGTGGCACTAGAACTCTTTTTGCCTTGAGAGTTTCTTCCTGATTCTTGTTTTCCAGGAGTTGAACAAAGTCATTGATGTTTGTTGTAGCCAAAGTGCCATTGTACTTCATGATTTCCAAGAAATTATTCCATTGAGGTGGCAACGCATCTGCAAACTTTTTCACTACCTCTGCTGGAGTTGTTACAACCCCAAAATTTCCCAATTCAGTCAACAAATGATGAAACCGACTCTTCAAATCTCCTAAAGATTCATTATCCATACAAGTAAAACCATCAAACTCTTTCTTTAGCAAGTCGTGTCTCAATTGCCGTGTCGCTTCATTTCCTACCCCTCTAGTCTTCAACGCATCCCATAATTTCTTTGTCGTCTTGAAGCTGACAAATTGATGGTAAATATCCTTGCTTAATGCCTGAGTAAGAATGGCATATGCCTTCTTTTCCAAATCATATGTCTTTTTCTGATCTTCAGGAAGATCGGCAAATGTAGCAGCAGTTGAAGCAGCAACCTCTATTGCTTGATCGAAATCTGTGGTGAAACGTAGCCACAATTCTGTATTTTGACCAAGGACGTAGGTGTGAAATCTATCAACCCATCCAGTATATTCGTTTAAGTGCATCAACTTTGGAGGCCGATTTAAACTTCCGGTTTCACTCTCGCTTAATAGAATGCTTTGAATACTAGGAGTTTGGTTTGATACGAATGCCCATTGACCGGTAGAAATTGCATTAGCTTGCGAAGATACCGGTACGGGAGATTCGGCCCATGAAGGAGATAAACTAGTATTCCTGTACTTTCCCTCATCCGGAGACGGAGTTCCCCACCAACTTGGATTCATATTTGATAAAGAAAAATGAATACCTGAGAATCACACCTCAAACAAACAGTTAAGTCACAATTGCAAGCCTTCTGTTTAAATTCACAAAGTGTTTCGACGAAACAAGTTCCACGAAACAGATTTTAATTGTTTTTGGGCTCCTGGACGAAACAGGTTTGTCAAACTGGGTTTTATAATTGACGAAACACTTTTGGGCTTATAAGCTTGACGAAACAAGTCTTAACTCTTATGAGTGACGAAACGGGCCCAAGATTAACTAAGGCCCAATGGTAACTGATCGACAAAATGAATTTTATGACGAAACGGGATCCAATATGCTTGATCGGCGAAACAAAAAAAATCCCTTTTTGGGCTTTATAATCGGCGAAACGGATTTTGGGCTTCCTGGTTGACAACAAGGCCCAATGTGTTGTGAAGTAAATAAATGGCCCAAGGAATCGACGAAAATAAAAACTTGTTTCGTCGATGATGCTTTTGACGAAACTGAAATGTGTTTCGTCGACCTGATTTTTGTCGAAAAAGATGTCAGGGTTGGTAAACTTTTCAAACTTGACCTTATCTATCTGACACAACAGTATGCTTTCGGCTCAAAGCATACTCATCTCACCAACCCAAGCATGGTAATGTACATTTTAATCAAATAACACTTCTCAATGCACAAACACTTGAAAGTTTCTTTCTCAAAGATTAAAATGTTGAAAAACACCAAGAACACTTTGAAGTTTTGTTGAAGATATAAAGAACACTTCCAGTAAATCTGAATTTTCCGGTAAACCGACAAATTTCCGAAACACGACTTTGCTCAAAACTTCACTAAAAACCAACTTTTAACATGTGAACGTGAAAAATAAAAGGTTTTTATATGAACTTCCAGCAAGATATGATGACTTTTGAAGTTTTAGACACAATTTTTCAGGAAAAATAAACTCCAAAAACCCGAAACACACCCGAAAACACTCGGTTTTAACAAGGAGAAGAGCCAAGGCTCTGACAAGGAGAAGAGCCAAGGCTCTGAGCCAAGGCTCTGAGCCAAGGCTCTGATACCACTTGTAGGTCCGGCTAGGGGAGGATCTAGTCGCCTAATCCTTGTGTACAAACCAACCCGGTTGTGCGGAATCCAACCGGGAAAGCAAACCGAGATAGAACACGCAATATGACGACACACAAGAGTCACCGATTAACACCTCTGTATTAATACGTATGAAAGGTCTGTTACAATGCAATGTTTACAAATATATTCTGTAAACTCTCAACGTTCTCTCGTGTGTGTGTTTTTGTGCTCTCTCTATTCTTCTCTCTAATGTTTTCTGTCTGACTTCAGACTATATATAGCAACAGACACCACGAAACGGATCAGTTCTTGGCGAAACACAAGAGCATCGACGAAACAAAGAGATGAATGGCGAAACATAATCACAGTCGACGAAACAGGCTTGTTTCGTCGACCTACACATGTGTTTCGTCGTTTTGGGCTTAGGCCCATAGCAGTGAAGGCCCAGCTTTGTTTCGCCGAACTTGGTTAAGCCCAAGTGTTTGTTTCGCCGTCTTGTTTCAGCCCAAGGACCAAGTCAAGGTCCTTTAAGACTTAGCTCGCTCTTGTTCTCGATGCACACGACGGAGGAAAGTCGTTGCTAAGTCGAGTCGTGTCACGTCGAGTCGCGTCCACAATCATGTATCAACAATTTGCACCTCCTAAAAATATTTCCTGGATCCGCCACGGCCCATGCATTTATCATTGCGAGGTAAAGGAAGAAAACTAATTATTAAAAAAAAATTATGTGTTTATTATTGTGAATTTATATTTATATAGAAGGAAAATAAAACACAATTAGATAAATAAATAGTCAATGAATACTATTAAATGGGTATAGTGCTAGTTACGCAAGTGGGTGGGCCTTCGGTCATTTGTGCAAAGTATTTCACTTACAAAATAAAAGGTAAAAGGATTTGACCCAAGTCGAAAATAGGAAGGAAGAAAGGGGACATCTTGGGGAATAATAGAGCAATCAGGTGAGATTGAAAGCTAAGGACGGTTAAAAACACCATTGGAGAGACCAATGAACAATCAATTTTGTTTGTCTAAGTTCAAATTCAATCTCAAATGGGTTTTACCGTACTAGGCTTTTGGACGGTGGGTTTCACCTAGAACTTAAGATGGTGGGTCTGGACTACCTAGCATTGTCATTTGCCGTTCAAAGAAAAATATGATTTAGCCTAGCAACTTGCTAGGTTCTTTTCTAATATATTTCTTTTGTTGACCGTTCAAAAAAAAAAAAAAAAAAAAAAACTAACCATTTTATTAAATAATCTATTCCATTCAATGTATCATTCCTAAAGCATTCATTGTATCCAAGTTTATTTACAACTGAAAAATCCATCTTAAATTTTCTCCATTTTATTCGATCCTTCAAGCTTACAATCAATGGCATCTACTTCATCTTCATCTATTAAAAAGAGCTTCAAGTATGATGTATATTTGAGTTTTAGGGGTGACATCAGCAGGAGCTTTGTTGATCATCTTTATCATGCTCTTGTGCAAAAAGGTGTTACTACTCACAAAGACAATGAAAAAATCGAGAGAGGGGAAAGAATCGCTGATCAGCTCATCAGATCCATTGAAGATTCCAGATTTTACATAATTGTATTTTCCAAGAACTATGCATCTTCTTCATGGTGCTTAGATGAGCTCGTCAAGATTTTGGAATGCCGGAAAACAGCCGATCAGGCCGCCTACCCTATCTTCTATGATGTGGAACCCACCGAAGTCCGCTGGCAAAGTGGGCCAGTTGGAGAAGCCTTCGCATATCATGGAGAGAAAGAGGCTGTTGGAAGATGGAGAGATGTTCTGAAAGAAGCAGCAAGTCTGGCTGGGTGGGAGTTGAAGTACATTGCTGATGGGTAATTCTTTCATCTTATATTCTTTAAGTTTTGTCAACTTTTATCTCAAACGTGAGTCTTGCTGAAACATGTCACTATGTCTATGCTATTAATGAATTACATCATATATGGTTGTATCTTAGAAACATAATTGGTCATGGGGGATTTTGAAATCTAATTGAATCTTCTTGAACACCTGAGTATGAAGCAAGATTCATCCACAAAATTGTTACAGGTTGTTGGTGCAGTTTTCGTGTCATATGCTGTTTGAATAGATTAGTTTTATTTTATGCTGATTATGTACTGTTGATGCAGATTTTGTGTCCGATGCTTGTCGAATAGATTAGTTTTATTTTACGCTGAATTTGTAATAGTTAGTGAAACGGTCTATCGAACGTGTATAGACCCGCTCGTTTGAAGTGGTCAAACGAGAGGGTTATTCGGTTGACCGTGTGTGTTTGCAAGACAAGGGGTGTGACTATAAATAGAAAACCCTTGCCATTTCAAACACTTGGAGATTTTAGGAGGTTCAAGTCCTCACCAGGGAGAGATCACCACTTGGTCTCTCCCCGGATGTATACTTCTTTGGTATTAGTTCGGTTATCATGTAATCGGGCCGATTTGTAATGTTTTACTACCGGATTAATACAAAGTTGTTTGTTTATCATCTCTAATCTCTCCCGTCTTGAACCGATCTCACACGAATCACGGTTTCGGTCACGAAACTCGGTCCTACAATTGGTATCAGAGCCATGGTGCCCGATTTAGTAAATCTAACCATTCACTAAATCACATGTGCTCTAGATCTGTGATTTTTGTGCTTTTTGTTCAAGATGTAAAAATGGTGAAAATGGAGAAAAACCCAGATCTGGATCGAGATATTCAGATCTAGCTGAAACAGAACATATACGAGTGTTAGTTTTTCTGTTTTACACCAAACAAATCAAGTTTTCATCTTGTTTCTAAAGATTTTTCATCAGATCTGGGAATAAACAGTGGCTCTGTTCTTGATGTTCTTGGCGGCTGTTAAAGAAATTTTAGGGTTTCCGACGAAACCCCACTTCCCATGACGAAACGAAACTCTTCGGCGAAACAGCATTCCTGTTTCGTCGACTTCAGACATCATTCTGTTTCGTCGACAAGAATTAAAGATCTGCTTCGTCGATCTATTTTGAAACAGGGGTTACGGTTGAATCGCAGAAAGAGAGAAGATACAGTTGCTGCTGCTGATTGTTCATCGATGATTGAAGATGATGTCTGCGATTTTTTTTTGGGGTTTCAGCAAGTTCATCGCAGAATTGAAGGTTTTGATTGTTGGAATCGGAGAGGTTGTCGGCTGCAATTTTAGAGGTGGTATCTATGTGCGGCTGTACCCGGTATGTATCGCCGATGAGAGAGACAGAGGTGGACATGATAATCGGCGGTTGAAATGTTTAATTGCAGAGATTAAAAAAAATATGGGATGTCTGTGTATTGTTTGTGTATCGATGAAGAGGAAGGCAGGAAATGTGTCGGCAGAAGTTGGATAAAGATAAAGGGTTTTCTTTTTGAAAGTTTTAAATTGTTGACTATTGGGCCTTTTATTCGATGGGTTCTAAATGTTGTGGGGCATGATTGGGCATATTTGCTTTGACAAATTTTTTTTGGGCCATGATATAGTAGGTATGATGAAGCAGACACAACATTTTGTTAATTCTTTTTGGGAAAATGATTATTGAAAGTAGAGGATGTCAAAGATGATGGCTGGTGATATTAGCGGCCATGTGATTATTAGGCCCCACATTATTGTTTGCACTTATTATTATTATTATTATTATTTTTTGGGCCATGTGATTATTTTGGGACCATGGTAATTTAGTAATGTCTGATGTTATCAAGGCATTATTATTTTATTTTGGGATCACATGACTCCAACTAAAAGTCAAATAGTGGGGTCGGGTGTTCGCAAAGCTTATCTGACTCGCGCTTCAATGACAAATTCTTACGGGTTCGGGTAGGGCTGGGCAAACTGCTCGTCGCTCGCCGCTCGCTCGTCGCTCGCTCACATTTGCTCGGTAAATGCTCGCTCAGTTTTAGGCTCGATTGTAAGCGAGCCAATCCGCTCGGTTCGATTTAAAAACGAGCCAAGTATGAGCAAAGGTCCGCTCGGCTCGGCTCGGCTCGAATTTTTTATACTTTATATTTTAATATATATATATATATATATAATATATTATTTCTTGTAATTATTATTTTATTGAATTTATGGATTAATATTTTGTATTTAGCTCAAATAATAGTTAATTAGTTAGCCCAAAATGTTAAGCCCACCACTCCACCCCTAAGCCCTAATTCATAAATTTCTTTTGCCCTAGATCTAAACAAAAGAGCAGTTGTCTTCTTCATATTCGATTAGGGGTTCTTCAACAAATTCATCTCAATTTGCTAATTATCCTATTGATTGATCGAATTCACACTTCAAACATCTTCATGTAATCATTTCAGGTTCGTTCAAACCTTTCGTACTCTGTTTTCAGCATTTGAATTCGTTCAAACTCGATATTTCAACGCATTTTAGATCGATTCCTGCTGTTTCATGATGATTTAATCTCCTTTTTTTATGTAGTTGTTATCGATTAATTTGTTTATTATAGCACAGGCGTTCTGTCCATAGTCCACCTCCACCACGAGCAGCGGAGCCGCACAGACGAGCAGCGGAGCCGCACACGAGCAGCTGCCATCCATTAATTTCAGGTTCGTAAATACCATTTTTTGAAATCTTTATACCATTTTTTTAATTTAAAACTGAAACCGAGCGAAACTGAGCAAAATCGAGCTGCTCGGTTGTAAACCAAGCGAGTTCGAGCAACGATTTTTGCTCGTTTCATTAAATTCGATCCGAGCAGAGCCGCTCGGTTTAAATTCGAGCAGAGCCTTGCTCGGTTCTGCTCGGCTCGTGAACAGCCCTAGGTTCGGGAGCGTGCGGGATGATGAAGCTTGATGAAAACTTGATGGTTGAAAAATTGTGGGGTAGTCACGGTTACCGATGCAAACGTCAAATTTTGGTGACTTGATTACTATGGGCCAAAAACAAAACGGTATGTTCACTTCCGCACGTCAATGTTTATGATTGTTATCGGTTATTCGTAAATGTTCGAAAGCATTTTGTTTATTGTCATATTCTCGCATTTGAAAACGAACGTATGAACCTGGAATGTCAATACCGGTCCTAACGAGTTCACAAAGTCTTTGGAGGGATACAAGTCGGATCCTACGGGGTACTAGGCGAAATTTCTTTATCAACTAGAATATGCAACGAAGAAATCTTTTTGTTTATTGCCATATTCTTGCATTTGGTAACGAATGAATGAACCTAGAATGTCAATACCGGTCCTAACGAGTTCACAAAGTCTTTGGAGGGATACAAGTCGGATCCTACGGGGTACTAGGGGACGTTCTTATTCAACTAGAATATGCAAAGAAGAAAGTCGTTTTGGTGATTTTTCGGAACCGAGAACATTCAGTGAAGATTGATGACAGTTCCGCTAAGTGAAGGGAATTGGTGAACATTTGAAAGTTAACGACAGTTCCTTTGAAGTGGAGGGAATCTGTTAAGGTTTAGAGATCTTACCAAAGAAATGGGGGAATAAAAATTTTCATATGTTGAATTTCTTCGGTAAATTTCTAAACGCAATCACAGGTGGTAGAGTTTGTGATTTTCTGGTGATACAAACGGTTCTGCGTGGAATGTTTTGCACAGACACATATTTGAGGATTTTAATTAATTCTCCAGCCAGCGTGAAGGGTTTTGCATGGAAACATACAGGTATCTAAAGTCGACAGTTGTTTCAAAGCGCTGTTTACTGAAGACCTGGGGGAATCTTTATGAAAGCTGATAGTTCAAGGCTGAAGACCTGCAGGATTCAGTTTTGGGTTTGATGTTTCTTTGGGATTGTACAGGGATCTGGGGGTAACTCAATTCGTTGAGTTTGCAAACGATGTACTTGGACAAGCTGACTTCCTGAGTACTGATGCTGAAGATCTGTAGTGCATTACGTGGTCAACTTCACAAAGGCGAGACAATGAGATCTGGATGTAGTTCAACTAAGCGTGCCGTTTGGTTGAGCTTGCAAGGGATACACTTGGTCTAGCTGACTTTCCTCAGTGTTGATGCTGAAGATTAAAGTGCATTACTTGGTCGATTCCACAAAGACGGTTTACAGAAGACAGTTCACTAGAAATCTCTATCAATGTAGTATGCTTGTATGAAACAAAGTTCTTATGACAAGATCAAGACTTGATGCAGTTCTTAAAGAAGATTAGAACCCTTATCAAATGCCGGTTGGAGTATTGGAAGATCAGCGGAAGATCGGTCAATTGAGGAAATTGCACAACACCCAACACGGATACGCGTACTTTAAGGGGGAAATATTTTACAAGGAGCGTCAAGATACTACTTACCTGGATCATCGGTCAAGGGGGAATTTGTTAACACAGAGAAGATGAATAGTTGACTGAAGATCGATTGCAGTTGCATTTTCAGCATTCGACAGCAACGGACAAGGGGGAATTTGTTGATGCAGATTTTGTGTCCGATGCTTGTCGAATAGATTAGTTTTATTTTACGCTGAATTTGTAATAGTTAGTGAAACGGTCTATCGAACGTGTATAGACCCGCTCGTTTGAAGTGGTCAAACGAGAGGGTTATTCGGTTGACCGTGTGTGTTTGCAAGACAAGGGGTGTGACTATAAATAGAAAACCCTTGCCATTTCAAACACTTGGAGATTTTAGGAGGTTCAAGTCCTCACCAGGGAGAGATCACCACTTGGTCTCTCCCCGGATGTATACTTCTTTGGTATTAGTTCGGTTATCATGTAATCGGGCCGATTTGTAATGTTTTACTACCGGATTAATACAAAGTTGTTTGTTTATCATCTCTAATCTCTCCCGTCTTGAACCGATCTCACACGAATCACGGTTTCGGTCACGAAACTCCGTCCTACATGTACTAGTTAGTGAAACGGTCAAACGAACGTGTATTGACCCGCTCGTTGAAGTGGTCAAACGAGAGGGTTAGTTGTTTGACCATGTGTGTTTGCAAGACTAGGGGGTGTGGCTATAAATAGCAACCCCTTGTTCATTTGCAGGGAGAGAGAGAGAGAGAGCTCATTGAGAGAGTTCACAGAGTTTTAGTGTTTGGGGGAGAGATCGCCACTTGGTCTCTCCCCGGATGTATACTCCTTTGGTATTGTTCGGTTAGCTTGTAATCGGGCCGATTTGTAATGTTATACTACCGGATTAATACAAAGAAGTTGTTTGTTTGTCTCTAATCTCTCCCGTCTTGAACATAATCACTCACTAATCACGGTTTCGGTCCGAAATCTTAACCTACACAGGTATTATACAAAAACTACATTACATCACTACGAACTTTAAGGAGAAACTAGTAGGCATGGAGAGCCGGGTAAAGAATGTACTTTTATCAGGCATGGAGAGCCGGGTAAAGAATGTACTTTTATCTTTAGAAAACGGTGTTGAAGACGCTCGCATGATAGGGATCAAGGGGATTGGAGGTGGTGGGAAGACGACCTTAGCCAGAGCTGTTTGCGATCACATATCCGTTGGATTTGAAGGTAAAAGCTTCATTGAGAACGTCAGCAGGGAAGTGTTAAACGTCTCTTCGTCTGGTTTAGTGAAATTGCAGAATAAGGTCCTTAAAGATGTGTTTAGTGAAAAAAGCATCGATGTGACAAGTGTTTCCAATGGAAAAAATATGATGAAAATGATGATGTGTAGTAAAAAGGTTCTTCTTGTTCTAGATGATGTGAATGATATCGAGCAACTTGAGGCGTTAGCAGGTGAGCCTAATTGGTTTAAGCCAGGAAGTCGAATTATCATCACAACAAGAAATGAGAAACTGTTAGTAGCACACCAAGTGAAATTTATACACGATGTCAGTCTCTTATCACATGAGGAAGCAATTTGCCTCTTCAGTATGTTTGCTTTTAATGCAGAGACTCCAAATCAAGAGTATAAAGCGCTATCACAAAAGGTTGTGTATTACGCTGCTGGACTTCCCTTAAGAATCAAAGTTTTGGGTTTATGATAGGTTTACGGAGAAAACCTACAAACTCCCAAGATAGATAACCCTTAGAGGGGGTCAAGCTCCAAGAACAAAGATAAAGAACAAGACTAGTTTTGAAACAATTTTCTCTTTTTTTATTTTCTTTGGATGTTTCAGCTTAAATAGGAAAACAATGGTGGTTTCTCCCAGGAGATCATGCACCATGAAATGTGAACGTGGACCTAATGCTACATGCTCATGCATACATATAACTGAATAATAAACGTGAGTTCTAAACTAATAACAACTAACTAATAATTAAAAACTAACTTTCATGCAACAATATTTAAATGTGGTGGTGGGTTGGCCCGTAGGATTACGGCAATGGATCGGATCGGATCGTATCAATTCCTCGCCCCTTCAAATCATCCTTGTCCTCAAGGATGGGATGTGCAGTCCAAGGCGGTCGCCACTCGCGTTGTACAACAGCATTAGGATCAGTCTCAACATAGCGACACGGTGGCAACCATGGTGGTCTCCATTCCCTTCTCCCGATGGCATTTGGGTCTGCATCACGGAACTTGGAGCACCGGTTTTCGAATGAGACATGGCTATCGAGCAAGACGAATGTATATAGCACCGACATGGAGGTCTTGTTGGTGAGAATGGCAGCTTGAGGGTAGATGGAATCTAATGGTGACTGTTGTGGCGATGATGTCGGAATCGGTGGTGAAGCTACCCTTCCAAGAGACGATGTCGATGGTATTGGCGGTTCTTGGCATGGAAGTGACGGTGGTGGTACGGGGCTAAGCGGTGGTGGTCGGAAACGATGAAGCATTGCAATAGTGAAAGACTTCCATGTAAGGCTTTCCGGTCCTCGATACCATGAATTGAACCAAGAAAAAGGTTCATCATCGAACGACTCAACAACATAAGTGAACCGTTCTTCCTCATAAATTGCATAAAAGGAAAAGAACCGTTTAGCATCACAAATCCACCGGGCAGGATTGGAACCGGTGAAGCGAGATAGATACGTAGAGTCCTCGAGTTCTTCTAAAGCCATGGAGGCTAAGGCTCAATGAAAGCACCAATTGATAGGTTTACGGAGAAAACCTACAAACTCCCAAGATAGATAACCCTTAGAGGGGGTCAAGCTCCAAGAACAAAGATAAAGAACAAGACTAGTTTTGAAACAGTTTTCTCTTTTTTTATTTTCTTTGGATGTTTCAGCTTAAATAGGAAAACAATGGTGGTTTCTCCCAGGAGATCATGCACCATGAAATGTGAACGTGGACCTAATGCTACATGCTCATGCATACATATAACTGAATAATAAACGTGAGTTCTAAACTAATAACAACTAACTAATAATTAAAAACTAACTTTCATGCAACAATATTTAAATGTGGTGGTGGGTTGGCCCGTAGGATTACGGCAATGGATCGGATCGGATCGTATCAGTTTATTTCTTTGTGGTAAAACCCTGGATGAATGGGTAGATGCCCTAGAAAAACTAAGATATAAGGATATCGTCTCTCTTTCATGGAGTAAGAAGGGAGTACCATTTAAAATGTCTTAAAATCATCAGAGACAAGTGCATAATGACAACCAATTTTACAAAATCTGAGTTCTGTCTAGCTTGGGGCTTCTACTTGTATCAGTTCGTTTTCAGTGTTAAGTTGGTGGCGTTGACGCTTTTCCAGGATGGTTTTGTCTAGCTTGTTTATAAAGTCTGGTGATATGTCTTTAGTGTTATATATGCGTGTTCTTTTTCTGTATGGTTTTGTCATTTTGTTATAATATTTTAGTAGTTTTAACAAAACTTACTTTTGTTTTTTGTTGTAAAATTTTAGTAGTCCATTGGACACTAAACTTTCGTCAAATTAAAATTGTTACACAGGCAAAAACGCAACTTTTATGATGTTATTTTTTTTTTTAACTGCAATTAACACCTTGCCTCAAAAGAAGATAACGCATTGTTCACCCGTGCTTTCTTTTTTTTTCAACCCTAACTGAACCGTCCTAATTTCTCAACCCTGTTTGACCGGTAAATAAGCTTTTTATTTTTTAAATAACCCAATTTGACCCCCTTAACTTAACTTCATCACCCAAATTCACCCGATGTAATTTAAAAAAGGCCCAAACTGACCCATTGTATGCTATTTGGGTCAGAATTGCCCCCCATAGTAGGCGTACCCTTTGAAAAAAAATCTAGAGTATTTTATAGGGAAAAATCCCAATCACACCATTTAAAAATTTGGTTAAAACCCTTGTTTGCACCCCTTAAAAATATTTCCTGAATCCGTCACTGCCCATGTCTTTATCATTGAGAGGTAAAGGAAGAAAACTAATTTTAGAAAAAAAATGATGTGTTTATTATTGTGAATTTATATTTATATAGAAGGAAAATAAAACACAATTAGATAAAGAGTTAAATGCCATTTTCGTCCCTGTGGTTTGGGCCATTTTGCCAGTTTAGTCCAAAGGTTTCATTTTTAACATGTGGGTCCAAAAAGGTTTCACAGATGCCATTTTAGTCCACTGGGTTAACTTCATTCATTT
Source organism: Helianthus tuberosus (assembly GCA_030545235.1). Classification (NCBI taxonomy): domain Eukaryota; kingdom Viridiplantae; phylum Streptophyta; class Magnoliopsida; order Asterales; family Asteraceae; genus Helianthus; species Helianthus tuberosus. The sequence continues at coordinate 18,809,037 of CM060403.1, forward strand.
TTTCTGTTAACGAGAAGGCCAATTTGGTCATTTTGTATGTAATTCTGTTAACTAAAAGGGCAATTCATCCATATAAAATGACCGAAATGGCCTGTTGGTTAACAGAAAAAATGGATGAAGTTAACCCAGTGGACTAAAATGGCAACTGTGAAACCTTTTTGGACCCACAGGTTAAAAATGAAACCTTTGGACTAAACTGGCAAAATGGCCCAAACCACATGCACTAAAATGGCATTTAACTCTTAGATAAATAAATAGTCAATAAAATACTATTAAATGGGTATAGTACTCGTTACGCAAGTGGGTGGACCTTCGGTCATTTGTGCAAAGTATTTCACTTACAAAATAAAAGGTGAAAGGATTTGACCCAAGTCGAAAATAGGAAGGAAGAAAGGGGACATCTTGGGAAGGTTAAAAACACCATTGGAGAGTAGTAGAGACCAATGAACAATCAATTTTGTTTGTCTAAGGGGCTGTTTGTTTACCTCTTAATGAGGCTCTGAATAGTTCAGACATCATTTTACTGGTTCAACACTTAATGGTTCAGGCTGTTTGTTTTACGAGCAGATATCTGAATGGTTCAGACATTTGCCTCTAAATGGTTAAGATTTAAACAGAGTCTGAATGGTTAAGATCTCTAATCTGAATTGGTCAGGCATTTGCTCCTGAATGGTTAAGCATTATACAGGCTCTTAATGGTTCAGACCTCTTACTGGTTCAGCACTTGATGGTTCAGATCTCTTACTGATTCAGCAGTTAACCATTCAGATATTGCAAAACAGCCCTTAAGTATTCTTTATAAGTTAGAGCTGGTAGAATGAAGTTTAATTAGTAAAAAGACATCTTTCACCAGCTCGGTGAGTTCCAGTAGCTTAATGTTGCTTAGAATTTGTTAAATATATAAGTTTTATTTTATTTTATTATCGAACATTATTTTAACATGCATGTAGTTGAGATTCAAGAAGAAGCCAATATGACTTTTGGGAAAATGGTGTGCAAAACACCAATTTATAGATTCAATATTTTTAATAACACCATTTCAGGTGTATTGAAAGATTAAATCATTGCTTGAAAAAGGGGAAATGAAGAAATTAGTCTCTCTCGAGAGAGTTTGAGACGATAATATAGTAGACTAAGAACTGCTATTACACAAAGGCACACACCCAATATAAAGAGTAAACTGTTAAAATGGTCCTTAAGGTTTAGTCCTTTTTGCCATTTTATTCCAAAACTCAAAACTTTTGAATTTGGGTCTCTATAGTTTCAATTTTGTTGCCATTTTCATACAAAATCAAAATCTAGTCAAATTTTTTCGGTTAAAATCCAACTTTTTTGCCTTTTTCTCTCTTTTAATAAAGGGCAAAATGTTCTTTTAACGTTTTAATATAAAATTTTAAAAAATATGACCATTTTGTCATTCATTAAAATGGGGGAAAATACATAAAAGCTGGATATTAACTAAAAATCTGACCAGATTTTTCTTTTGGATGAAAAAGGAAACAAAATTTAAACCACTACGACCCAAATTCAAAAGATTTAGTTTTGGAATAAAGTGTGAAAAGTGACCAAATCTCATGGATCATTTTGACAGTTTACTCCAATATAAATAAAAACAAAAAATAAAAATGAGAACGGGAGTTTCCACGAAATGTTGTATCCATATGGACCAAACCGTAACTGATTCCTGTAATTTAAAAAGGCATAGATATATAGACTAGTTTATTTTTTAGTACGGGTCCATGAAGCAATACCCAACAATCTAAGTATAAAAATCATTTGAGTTAAATGTCATTTTAGTCCTGTGGTTTGGCTATTTTAACAGTTTAGTTCAAAGGTTTCATTTTTAGCCTGTGGGTCAAAAAAGGTTTCACCATTTCCATTATAGTACACTGGGTTAAGTTCATCCGTTTTTTCTATTAACGAGAAGGGCAATTAGGTCATTTTATATGTAATTCTGTTAACTAGAAGGGCAATTCGGCCATATAAAATGACCATGTTGCCCTTCTCGTTGACAGAAAAAACGGATAAAGTTAACCCAGTGGACTAAAATGACAATGATGAAACCTTTTAGGACCCACAGGCTAAAAATGAAACCTTTGAACTAAACTGACAAAATAGCTCAAACCATAAGGACTAAAATAACATTTAACTCATCATTTTATAAATGATGTTCGAAAAGTGTTACAGCTGGTCCTTAACACACTTTTTCAAATAAACAAATCTTCACCATATAACATATAAGTTTTAGCTAAATAATAATTACATAAATATCTTTTATTTGTTTACATAAAACTTGTTAGGTGGGTCGAGACCTAAAGAAACGATAATGACTTGGAAAATTTAAACAGTAACTTCCTATTCTTTTCTTAGAAAATTCATAAGAATGTGGGGTATGGTGGGGCGGTGGTTTGGGGCATGGCCCGGCACGTGGCATGGGTGGGCTTTGCTGGGCTGGCCCATATTAAAGACGGTATGGTGGGGCGGGGGCTTGGGGCGTGGCCAGCCCAAACGGCTATTTTAATATTTTTTAAAACAACAAATTTAAATTTTTAATGATTTTTAAATAAAGAAAATTAAATAAAAAAATTCCGAGTGCTTATATTTTTTTTATCTCTTCTCTCGTCTCCAACATTAGTTTCAACTCTTCACCTGATAAGTGATCAATGGGCTGGGCTAGAAATTTCATATCATCTCGTCTTTGTTTCAGGGCATCCATAACTTTTTTGCTCTTCCGAATTTCGGCCCTTTGTTGTTGGAATACGTTGAATGCATCTAACTTGCATGCAATGTCATCCAACTGATCGCTGTATACTCCCCTACGCGAGCCCGAACTCCCAACTGAAGGCGATGCCGTACCCGATCTTGATTTTTGAGCGCACCTTTTTGCGGCATCTCTTCCGTATTCAGGCCGGTTTGGCGAATTATCCAAAAAGTCCTCCAACTCTTGATCTCGTGCATCCGATTAGGCTTGTGACGAGGGTGTCCTTGACCTTTTGGAAGACGTGTTAGTTTCGCTACCACTGGGGATATTCGCCCACTTGGGATGGAACTTACAAATCTCCCAACAATGCATGAAACGGAAGTCGTTCCCCACATTTGTTTTGAATGTAACCAATGCATTTATCACAAAGTCGGCTTCGGTTTCACCACTTTTTGGGTTTTGCTTTGCTTTATTTAAAAAAAGCACTAAATTTGGTAAGTTGCCCATTTATCCCGGTCCATTTCGAGGATGAGCTATCGTTTTCATGATAAACCTCCCTTTCCATTTCTTCATGGAATGCTTTACTAATCGCTTCCCACAAATGGCTTCTATGTTGAGAATTTCTTATTTTAATCAAAACAAAATTTAATATATTACAAAGTTATTTAAAAAAAACCATAAATATTAAGGGCTACAAAATATTTAAAAATACCTAAAGTTGGATGTTGAGATTGTTGAAGCCAAGCCCTCGCCAATGCAAGTTCTTCATTAACGACCCATCTTTGTTGTTTTCGTTTGGCGGTTTCAAGTGCTTTCTCGGACTCGGTTTTTTCTTGTGACTTCTCTTTTGGATGGGTTTGGATGCGGAAGGACCATCGTTGGGGGGTTGAGTTTCGGGGACGGTTTCGGTTTGGGAAAGGTTGATGGAGGTTGGTGAAAGGTTGATGGGCGTTTGTGGAATCGGGCTAGGTATAGAATCGTCAGTGTGTGGGAAGTTAGTATACAAACGATTTGAGAGATACGATGTGTAACCCGCCACATCGGGCATAGTGGAGTGTATTAAAAATGAAGGAGGAATTGGACGATTGGGTGGTGGGCTAGGATTCTTGGAATGCCCACGGGTTGTTCGCGTCATAACCACGATTATGAGGATTCATTTTTCGTATTGTAGAATGAGAATAGAGATGATTATAGAAGATGTGGAGTGTATTGTGGTTGGATGTGGTAAAAAAAGGAATAGAACTGTGAGTTTTATAGTGAAAATTTTTTTTTTTTTTACACATAGCCGTTGGCCAACGGCTAGTTCGGTTTGGCCATTGAGAGCTCGCCATGTCATATTGATAGACCCGCCCCACGCCCGGCCTTAAACTCTCGCCCCTTGGGCCACGCCAAAACCCAAGCCCACCCGGGGTGGTGGCTTGGGCGTTTTCAGCCAACCCACGCCCCAACCCCCGCCCCATACCCCACAGTCTAAGAGGCTTTACTTTGATTGTGCACTCCAACTGTTTGATATGTGAACCATTAAAATTAAGATGACATGGATGTTGTTAAACAACTTCTGAAGTATGTGAACCATTCATTGTGCACTCCAACTGTTTGACAAAATGCACTGTGATCTTAATGACATATTTAACCCCATAAAATGGTATGTGGACTCACGTTTGAAGTGTTACTGATCAAGTTGTGCAACTTAAATAGGGCGCCTTATAAGGCATCCTTTTTATTTGATGTTATAATAGATTAATAAGTAGTCTAATCAATACAAATATTATTCATGTTCTTGTATCTCATGATATATGTACATGTACCAACTTCGGTGGCGTTTAATCCACTTACAGAAGAGAATGTTGACATTGCAGTTAATATTGTTCTGTTGGAAACGACAATCACACACTCTGTGCTAATTGCCGAAAAAGTTAACAATGTGTAGCATTCAACAAGTCTTGTTAACTGAAACTGTTTGATAGAGGCAATAATAATGGATCAATTGATGATCCTTTGTGTATTCAACATATCATATAAATAGGAGATTCCAAGCCCTCAATTGTAGGGATTTACAAATCAAAGAGATAATTACAATATACAGAATATCGTTTCCTAATATAGTCTATTACACTCCCGCAGTCGAAACGAGAGGTGGCCGAATGTTGAGTCTGGACCGAAAGTCGTCAAATAGGACGCGAGGAAGACCTTTTGTAAAGATATCTGCAATCTGATGTCTTGACGGTACATGTAGAATCCGAACTTGACCACGTTGTACTTGTTCCCGAACAAAATGAATGTCAAGTTCAATGTGTTTAGTACGCTGATGTTGACCGGGTTGCCAGATAGATAGATAGCACTCACATTATCACAGTATACGAGAGTGGCACAAGTCAGCGGATGATTCAGCTCCAGTAATAGGTTTCGTAACCAACAGATTTCAACAACGACATTGGCAACGCCTCTATACTCGGCTTCGGCGCTGGACCGGGAGATGGTGGCTTGCCGTTTGGACGACCAAGAGATAAGATTGCCACCAAAATAGATGCAATAGCCGCTCGTGGACCGTCGAGTGTCCGGGCAACCTGCCCAGTCCGCATCAGTGTATGCAAGTAGAGACGGGCGAGGTGAACGACTGAGAGTGAGCCCGTATGAAGCCGTGCCTTGTATGTATCTAATAATTCGTTTGAGAGCGAGCCAATGTGTCGTTTTCGGAGCATGCATGTACATGCAGACTTGCTGAACTGCATAGGTAATGTCAGGCCGTGTGAAAGTAAGGTATTGAAGCGCCCCTGCAAGGCTACGGTACAGAGTGGGGTCGTCGAAGTCATCTCCCGAGGTTGCACTTAACTTGGAATGTGTGTCAAATGGCGTAAAAACCGGGTTGCAAGAGCTCATACCTGCCAGTTCAATGATGTCACGAGCATATGCTTCCTGAGACAAAAACATGGTGTCATGTGTTCTGGTTACTGAGATCCCAAGGAAGAAACTGAGGGGGCCGAGATCTTTCATGGCAAACTGAGCAGCTAGATGAGTCATGAGGGTCCGGTGAAGAAAATCCGAAGAGGTGACAAGGATAATATCATCGACATATAAAAGACGATATGCCGTGTCTTTACCATAATGGAACGTGAAAAAAGATACATCACACTTACTCTGTCAAAATCCCAAGGTGAGAACATAGTCGGTGAATCTTTGGTACCATGCCCGTGGCGCCTGTTTTAAACCGTAAAGGGACTTTGTGAGCATGCACACATGATTTGGAAATTTGCTATCCCGAAAACCCATAGGTTGGTACATGTATACGATTTCTTGAAGGTGATCGTGTAAGAAGGCATTGGTGACGTCTAATTGGTGAACGGACCATGACTGAGATAAGGCAAGTGATAACACAGTGCTGTAGGTCCGGCTAGGGGAGGATCTAGTCGCCTAATCCTTGTATACGAACCACTCCGGTTGTGCGGAATCCAACCGAAATAGCAAACCGAGATAGAACACACAATAACACGACACGCAAAGTTCAACGATTAACACCACTTGTATTAAACGTATGAAAGGTCCAGTTACAAGCACAAGGTTTACAGATCAGCTCTATAAACTCTCTCTAACAGTATGTGTGTGTTCTCTGTTTTCCCTATCTGTCCAACTATCGAAATGAACACAACACACGGGTATTTATACCCAAACCAGCAGGTCTGGTCGAAGGATCATGCAGACCGGTCGAAAGATCATCTTTCGACCAGGAACAGCTCGAATGATCAACATGTACCACGAAAGATGTGATCTTTCGTGGTCCATCTATCGAAGGTCATCTTTCGAGTTTATCATCGAAGGATCCATGCAATCCTTCGATGGCACATCCTTCGACCCAGCAGCTTACAAACATAATGTTGACTGTTTGTCCAAGTCAAACTAGGAGGATAGTTGACTTGGTCAAACTTACAAGACTAACAAGACATCGTTTCGCATCGTGACCGAATACAGACAAAGTGCAGACATAAGTGCACCAACAAACTCCCCCTTGGCTGTAGCTTTGTCTGGCTTATCAACAATCAGCTGTTGCTTTGTCTCGATCTTCATTCTTGTAAGTTCTTGTGTCTTCAAGTCTTTGACGTCTCTTCACGTCTTCAATGTCGGAGGATCTTCAAAGTCTTCACGTCTTGAAAGCAGAAAGTGTACCAACAAACTCCCCGTTTAATGTAGGAAGTGTGTTGACAAACTCCCCCTTAACATAAGCTCCCCCTTGAGTTATGCTCGTGAAAGTCTTGATCTTTATGAAGTGAGATCCTTGTGGTGTTGATGATGGTCAGCGGCAACTCGATCATCTTCATCATTTGAGTGCCTTCACCTCGTGTCTTCATTCCGAAGCTTGTCATCGACCATGTTCTCCTAGCCTTTAGAATCTGCACATGCAAGAAATCTAAACGCGTAATGAGAACAACCGCTTGGAATATCATAAGTAAACAACACACATGTGACCATTGTTCAATCAAACACCGTCCGACAGTTTGAAAGTTTAAAATATTTTATCAATTTCAATTTTAACTTTCAAAACTTGCAAATTTCGACCGTTTATGAAGATTTAGTCGTTTTGGTTTTCGTTCAGGTTTCAGGTAACGAAGACTCGAGCTCCAACATCGTACGATCGAAAATAAAATAGAAATAAAATCTTTTTGGCTTTTATAAGGTTTATATTAAAACACACATAAAATCTTTTTGGAATTTTTGAATATTTCAAATGTAAAGACTGAAAGCAGTAAATAAATATTTACAGACATTCTTTTTGTGAGTTTCGAGGGTAAGAGAATCATATCAGTGTACGGTCATGTCAAAACACTCTCTTTGTTCAATTAGTTCACATTAAGATAAGCATCCTATAACAATTATCGGTATTGTTGTCCACATAAGCTCAACTTATCAGATGTAATCATGGCGAGGGGATACGTTAAGGTATGATTTATACTTACCAACCGGTGTTCATCCACATCACGACACATTCCCGTATCAAGGTATGCACGAGGGTTCATCTTACCGGTGAGTATGCCGATTATCATCTGTTTGACCGTATATGATGTGAGATTCTCACTTATTTTGATTTGAAAACAAGCCCTATGTGATATAATCACTTATTGATGAGGAACTTGATTTTCGATGCATGAGGGCACAGGAGCAAGTCTGTGAACAGGTCAGTACTTTCGTACAGCAGAGAGACGAACTTGACACCCGGATAAATGTGATATATTATCACTTATTTGTTTGGACATGTGATTGTTGATCACTTATTGAGGTCGTATGCAGTATGTACACGTATGTATGGTATCATGGAAGATCTAGACTTGCGTCCCCGTTATTTTTCGGTAAAAGATACAACCATGATACCCAGATGATAAGCAGCATAAAGACCGAATATCTCAGAACCTCGGCAATCTCTCAAACGAAATTTCGGTACTAAGACCATATGCCAATGAATGGTTCCCACCTGGTCTTCAGTCGATTTAAGTTTATATCACCCTGCACACTTTAAAATGATTGTGAGCCTACCGATACATCTTATATAGAGCTGCTTATCGCTTTTCAATTTAGGTTTAAAGAGGTTTAGACAGACCACTGATGTACTATCATTTTCTCTTTTGCTCGCCAGGAAACTCATTTTTGTTTTTCTATTGTTTTTGTGTTTTTGAAATTTTTCGATGTTTTTGGATTTTTCAAATTTTTGGATTTACTCCCCCTAAAATCAATAAACTAAGACAGATTTTAAAAACACAAAGGTATTTACAAAAATGATTTTCCGATGTTGGTTTTACTCTTGCTTGACCTTAATGCCGTTTACCAATAATAAATAGTCAAATCTTGATTTGTCAAATGCTTTGGTAAAAAGGTCGGCACGTTGGTCATCAGTGTGGACGTAAGCAACATCGATTAGCCTTTTCTCAAAGCAATCACGTATGAAGTGATACTTAATGTCGATGTGCTTAGTCTTTGAATGCTGCACAAGATTTTTAGTGATCTGTAAGGCAGCAGAATTATCAACGTAAATAGGAGTAGTTAGGAATTCAAAACCGTAGTCACGCATTTGCTGTTGTATCCACAGGACTTGGGAGCAACAACTTGAGGCAGCAATGTATTCAGCTTCGCATGTTGATGTAGCGACGCACGTCTGCTTCTTGCACTGCCATGTGACTAGGCGATTTCCCAAAAACTGACATCCAGCCGTTGTGGATTTGCCGTCGATTTTGCATCCGCCAAAATCAGAATCACTGAATGCGATCAAGTCAAAGTTATTATCCCTAGGGTACCATAGACCGGTGTCAGGGTAACCCTTCAAATAACGAAAAATCCTTTTTACAGCTGCAAGATGTGAGGCCTTCGGGTTGACTTGATATCTGGCAAGCAGGCACGTTGGGTACATTATATCTGGTCTTGATGCTGTGAGGTACATAAGGGATCCAATCATCGCGCGGTAGAATGAGGGGCTCGTATCTTGTCCCTTCAAGTCTGGAGTAATTCCGTGATTTTGTGGCAATGGGGTACCGATGGGCGTTGCATCAGACATCTGGAACCGGCTCAAGATGTCACCAACATATTTAGTCTGATGGATGAATATCCCAGACTCTGTTTGTTGTACTTGTAGGCCCAAAAAGAAAGTCATTTCCCCCATAGCACTCATCTCGAATTTATCCTGCATTACACGCTCGAAATCCCTACACAAAACATCGTTAGTAGAACCAAATATAATATCATCAACGTATACCTGTACCAGTAGAAGATCTCCATCTTGTTCTTTGATGAAGAGAGTACAGTCGATAAGGCCTCTGCGAAATCCATTCTCCAGCAGATAATTAGATAAGGTTGCGTACCAAGCTCGCGGTGCTTGATGTAGACCATATAGAGCTTTGTTGAGCAACCAAACCCGATCGGGATGGATAGGATCTTCAAAACCTGGAGGCTGCTCGACATACACCTCTTCTTCCACCACACCATGTAAGAAAGCACTCTTCACGTCCATCTGGTATACCTTGAAACCTTTGAATGAGGCATAAGCCAGAAAGATCCGAATGGCTTCTAGACGTGCAACAGGTGCATATACTTCGTTGTAGTCGATTCCTTCAATCTGACGAAAACCTTGAACGACTAATCGTGCTTTGTTTCGGATAACTATCCCACGGTCATCCTTTTTGCATTTAAACACCCAACGGGTACCAATCTTCTTATAACCAGCAGGTTTCTCTACGAGTTTCCAGACACCAAGCTTCTGGAATTGTTGCAGTTCTTCCTGCATTGCTTCAACCCATGAGCTATCTTTCAAAGCATCTTTCCAAGTTCTTGGCTCTTCCTGTGAGACATAACACGCGAAAGACCAATCATTCTGTTGACCAGATTCTCGGATAGTTGCATACAAGCCTGCATTGTTGTTGTTTCGCAACATGTTTCTTGTTTGAACGCCACTTTGTACATTCCCGATGATGTTTTGTTGAGGATGGGTATTATGAATCCTTGTTTCTGGATTATCTTGAACTGGAATATTTGTACCCAGATTGTTGAGATTCAGATCAACAATCAATTCAAGTCCCGGAATTGACGAAGAGGATGATGCAGAAGTTTCAGCTGTTCTAGGGACAACCACTGGAGGAGTACCCTCTGAAATACCATGAACTGCTGTTGGAGCTTCTTGATCTGCATCTAGAAATTCATCATCCTCTGAAGATTCGTTCAATTCGGAAGCATCATGAAAATCCTCATTGTCGAGAGCATTATTGTTCACTGAAGATGGTTCTTGATTGACTATAATTGGACGAACCAACGGTGAATCTGTTGCATTGTCACTCTCGAAAAACATCATAGCCGCAGCACTTTCTTCAACGGCTTCAACATTGATCGAATTGAAAAAGTCATCGTACTCAAACATCCAAGGCTGACCAGGATTTCTGACTGGTAAAGTGTGCCTTTGTACTCTGACTTCAGACCATTCCTCGACCCTTTTAGTCTCTAGATTCCAGACTCTTAAGTTCGGGGTGGAATACCCAAGAAAGTATCCTTCAATTGCCCTAGCCCCAAACTTTCCATTAGGATCGATAATTGTGCAAGGAGCTCCAAACGGTTCAAGAAAGGACAAGTCTGGTTTCCGTTTGTTGATAAGCTCAAAGCAGGTCTTGTTGTGCCTTTTGACTGTAAGGACTCGGTTCAACGTATAGCATGCAGAGGACACAGCTTCAGTCCAGAATGGAATGGGTAGCTGCGACTCTACCAACATAGTCCTAGCAGTCTCGATCAATGTGCGGTTCTTACGTTCAGCGACGCCATTTTGTTGAGGAGTGTAAGCTGCACTAAATTCGTGAAGAATACCTTTTGAAGTGCAAAACTCCGCCATGGCATGATTTTTGAATTCAGTACCATTGTCGCTACGTATCCGCCTAACCTTCAAGTTGTAAAGATTCTCAATCTGAATGATCAAGTTTTTGATAATACCGAAGGTTTCACTCTTGTGTGCCATGAACGCCACCCAAGAAAATCTTGAATAATCATCAGTTATCACGAGGCAGTATTGATCATTCCTAATGCTTTTGTGCTTAACAGGACCGAACAAATCCATGTGCAAACGTTCAAGAGGAACAGCCACCGTGTTGACTTTCTTTGTAGGGTGTCGCTTCTTCGTTTGTTTTCCTTTCTGGCACGAAACACAGACGTCTTGAAGATGGAAGTTTTTAAGAGGAACACCATTCACCAATTCATTTGATACCAAATGATTCATTTTGCGTAAGTGAATGTGACCCATTCGTCTATGCCAAGAGATTGTGTCTTTTTCTGTGGCTTTGGAAACGAAACAAGTTGCTTGTGCAGACGTTGTGATAGCTTGGCTCATATCAAGGACATACAAATCATTTATCCTTGGAGCCGACAAGAGAATCCATTCTTTTGGAATTTTGAAGCCGGGTTTCAGCACATAACATCCATTAGCATCAAAGTGTACTGAGAACTGCTTGTCACAAATTTGAGAAACACTAAGAAGATTGTGATCAAGTTGTTGCACGAAGTTGATCTTATCAAAGCTAACAACCCCGTTGGAAATCATTCCTTCACCCGTAATATATCCGCCCTTATCTCCAGCAAAAGCAACATAACCTCCTCTAATAGATTTGACGTCGTAGAGAAGCTTCATGTCGCCTGTCATGTGCCTGGATGCCCCACTATCAACAATCCAATGACTACTGATAGTTCCTCCTGGAACACCCTGCACATAAACTCAATCGATTAGTTGGAGATGGGGACCCAAGCCATTGTGGTCTTGGGTCTTCCATTTTTATCAACAACAATAACTTCCACCTTTTGATGATTCGGAAATTGTGATGGTCCCCCTGATTCAGTAACCGTTTTTGGTTTCCAAGTCTGTTTTGTTATACCAGTGTTATTCTTTAAAAACTTAACTTCATGATTGTCTGAAGTTTTTAAATTGTTTGGTTTGACAGAAACAGATTGTTTTTGAGCCACATCGGTTTTAATTGCTTTTTCAATTTTCTTGACCTGTTGACGTTTCTGTTTCTTTTCCCTTTCTCTTATGAGTCGAGGATCTTGTTTTACAGAAACAGATCGCTTGCGGTCAGTTGGGCCACGGGGATCATCAACTATGCCTTTTTGTTTATGAAGATACGGGCAATTTCGAACAATATGCCCGATTGTTCCACATTCAAAACATGATCTTCGTTCAACAAACCCCGAAGTATCATGTGATCGTCTTGCCGATGATGAACTTTGTGATCCCGAGGTACTAGGTTTTGAACAACTTGGTTCATTCCTTTTCATCACAGTTGCTTTTTGGACAAAATCTAAATTAGATTGATTTTCAAACTTTGCAATTTTGTCCGTTCCCTTAGATTTCACAAAGTTCACATTCTTCTTCTTCTTCTGATTCGGCTTCTTTTGATTTTGAATCGGTGCCTTACCATTTGGTTTGGTATGGTTTTGCTGTTTTGGCACTGTTGGTAATTTCTTGTTCCCAAATTATTTTCTAACTTCAGCCTTAGGGATAGGAGGACACTGTGTGACTGTAACATGTGGTCCTGTCTTTCCCAAAAACTTACTTGTAGAATTTTCAAAGACTTTACTGATTAAAGATTGATTAACATTTTTAATAGGAAAATCTTTGTCTGAATAAATTTTATCATCACCAACAAGTGTGTACAGCAAGTCCACACTCTCCGACTCTTGTGCAGATGAGGACTCGATCGCAACAGTCTTAGCGGGTTTTGCAGGAGGATCACACAGAATATGATTCTCAAGAGGTATGTCCTCTTCGTTTATTACCGCATCAGACTTTGCTGAATCGGTATCATCAGACTCATCATCAGAAGAATCAACATCCTCAATCACAACTGGAGGATCCTGATTCTGTTCAGCAGTTACAAATGTATCTGCTGACACATCTGAATCTGACGATACTTCTTTCTTGTATCCGAGTCCTGTAGTAAATTCTGTAGCAAATTCATTAACATCTAGAGGAACAGACGGTTCAAAGTGAGTCCTATACTCCTCATCAGGCAAAGCATCAAAATTGTTTCTCACGGGTGGTGGACATTTCTTGTAACCTATGCATGTGACATCCTTTTTCTCTTTCTGAACATCAATGATGTGATCCAACACATAGCTAGAACTCAAATAACTGTCTAACTTGAGTCGGATCGCCTCACTTTCTGTTTTAACACAAGCCATTTCTTTTTGCATCACCTCAAGACGAGTGATATACAAATTAATGTCAGTTTGTTTTCTGGAAACCATTTTTGTCAGTTCTGTTTTATCTTTCTTTAATGTTTCAATCATCCTTTTAAATTCCTTTTCATGGTTTTCATAAAACATGTTGGCTTCAGTGCACTTTGAAAGATCCACTGTTAATTTCTGATTGTGAATGAATGTCACATCATATTTCTCTTGCAAAGCCTCGTGTTTGCTTTGCAATTCACACCACCTATCATTCACAGAAACATGTTTGTCTTGCAATTCAAACAAACTAGCTTGTAAAGCATCGTGTTTGCCTTGCAACTCAGACATGTTTGCTTCCAACTCAGCACATCTAACATGCAAACTATCACAGTTATTACAGCTAACAGAAGTGGGTTCGTCGACACATACCTGACTTGATGAACTGTCGACATTCGCCATAAAGGCTGAATGGAGAGAAGACGAAGAATAAGCAGCTTGATCCACCAAAATAGATCTTCTTTGAATTCCTGCTGCAGCTTCCTCCAAAAGTTCATCAATGTCTGCATTAACTGATGCAGTGGATGTGTCATCTTCCTGATCATTGCCTGAAGCAGAAGACTCTTCATCTGAACTTTCACTGTACCCGGAGCTGTCTTCATCTTCAGAAGATTCAACACCATTGGTGGAAGATTCTCCACCACTGGCGTGTTTAAGATCATTAACCACTTCAGCAAAACAAGCTGTTCCATCAGGTGCATCATTTCCCAACTGGATTGACCAATCACAACCTTCATCTACCTGAACCACAAGTGCCTGGTTGGCATTAGATGGTCCTGCTTGACTCTGGTTGTTGACAGGCACCAGTGTTCGCTCGTTGTTCCTTCCTTGGTTCTGATTTGCCCTGTTGCCTTGACCTCGGAAAGGATTCTGGTTCCCATGCTGAGTTGGCCTTGTACATTCCCTTTTAAAATGACCCCGTTCACCACAGTTGAAGCATTTAACAGCTTGCTTATCAAACCCATACTTGGTGTCTTTCTTGCTTTCCAAGCTGGTTCGGCCTGTTCTTTCCATGAAATCCTTTGCTCGCCTAACAGCACTGGCAAAGGCCCACTTGATGTCCATCATCTCCGTCTCCTCTTTATCTATCTGCTGATAGTCTTCTTGTGTCAGATTAATATTACCAATCTGACCTTCCACTAACCCACAGTATGCGCTCACCACAGTGTTTAGCAGCTCCATGTGTTCCTTTGCTACTTCCACACTGACTTTAGAAAGGCTTGAGGTGTCGAGCCGTACTGTATTTGGCTTTGATTGTTGACCAGCAAATGATGTGCTTCCATAACATGCTTGCTGTTGAGGAGGAAGCGGATTCCCGTACATGTCTGTTGTTGGTAAAGGATTTCCGAACATATCAGTTGGTCTGAGAGGTCGTTGCTGTTGTGGTGCTGATTGAGGGACTGGTTCCAGCAGATTTCCATACATGTCTGTCTTTGGAGGAACCGGCACTTGGATAGTATTGCCATACATGTCAGTGCTAGTCACAAATGCTGTCTGAATTGGAGCATGCGAAGAAGGTTTTGTAGAGGTGCTAGAGGTTCCAAAATACATTTCAGGATTTTGAGGCACGGGAATTCTTTTTGCCTTCAGAGTTTCTTCCTGATTCTTGTTTTCTAGAATTTGAACAAAGTCGTTGAAGCTCGTTGTAGCTAAAGTACCATTGTACTTCATGATTTCCAAGAATGTATTCCACTGAGGTGGCAATGCATCTGCAAACCTTTTCACAATCTCTACAGGAGTTGTAGCAACCCCGAAATTTGTCAATTCAGTCAGCAAGTGATTAAATCGACTTGTCAAATCACCCAACGACTCATTCTCCATACAAGTAAAACCATCAAACTCTTTCTTCAGCAGTTCTTTTCTCAATTGACGTGTCGCTTCATTTCCCACGCCCCTTGTTTTCAACGCGTCCCACAACCTTTTTGTAGTCTTATAACTGACGAACTGATGATAGATATCTTTACTTAAGGCCTGAGTGAGAATGGCGTATGCCTTCTTTTCTAGATCATAGACTTTCTTCTGATCTTCCGTGAGATCTGCAAACGTAGCAGCAGATGATGCGGCAACCTCTATTGTTTGATCGAAATCTGTGATGAACCGCAACCACAATTCTGTATTTTGACCAAGAACGTATGTATGAAATCTATCAATCCATCATGGATATTCATATAAATGCATCAACTTTGGAGGTCTATTCAAACTTCCAGTTTCGCTTTCGCTTAAAAGAATGCTTTGAACACTTGGCACTTGATTTGATACAAATGCCCATTGACCGGTAGAAATTGCATTAGCTTGTGAAGATACCGGTGCGGAAGATGACGGAGTACCAAAATACATATCTGTATTTACCAAAGTATTCCACCTTGGATTCATTTTTAATCAGCCGAAGGATACCTGTCGAAAGACTTGAAAAACACAAACTGTTAAACACAAACAGACTAATGATCGAAAGATCAACACCTGTTCGAAGGATCAACAGGGTTCGAAAGATCTCTGTTGAATTTCGAACAATGTTTTTCGAAAGATTCTCCAACCGAAGGATCCTTATCTTTCGAAAAAGTACTGTACACCGAAAGATGAGCACAAATTGGTGTCGAACAATGACTTCGAAAGACTCCCCAGTCGAAGGATCCTAGTCTTTCGAAAATGAGCAGTAGACCGAAAGATGTATGTTTCGAAAATATTCCTTGGAACGAAAGATAAGTCTCACACTTCGAAGGATGCTCGAAGGATGACTATCTGTCGAACCTCCTTTGGTCGAAAGATGATCTTTCGACTTCGAGGGATATCCTTCGAACTTGCTCTGACACAGTTGACAATGGGTGACAGGTTGGTGAAAAGTTGACGGGTTGGTGAGAACTTTCGGCAGAAAGTATGTTCAGACCATATCTTTCAGGTCTGAACATGCAGGTTTTTCACCAAACAAGTAATGATGTCCAATATTTTAATCAAAATACTCTTCCCAACACACAAACACTTTCAATATTCAAATTTTTAAGATCAAAAGTGTAGTTTTATCAAGAACACTATGAGTATAACAAGAACACAACCCAAATATATAAGTTTTCTGATAAATCCACGAACTTCCGAAACGCGATTTTGCTCGAAACTTCACTAAAAACCAACTTATACCGTGTGACAAAGAAAAATAACAAGGTTTTTATAAGAACTTTCAGCAAAACAACAAGATTTCAGCCGATTTTAACAAGTTTTTCAGAAAATATGAACTATCCAAAACCCGAAAATCAACAAGAACACCTCGGTTTTAACAAGGAGAAGAGCCAAGGCTCTGATACCACTTGTAGGTCCGGCTAGGGGAGGATCTAGTCGCCTAATCCTTGTATACGAACCACTCCGGTTGTGCGGAATCCAACCAAAATAGCAAACCGAGATAGAACACACAATAACACGACACGCAAAGTTCAACGATTAACACCACTTGTATTAAACGTATGAAAGGTCCAGTTACAAGCACAAGGTTTACAGATCAGCTCTATAAACTCTCTCTAACAGTATGTGTGTGTTCTCTGTTTTCCCTATCTGTCCAACTATCGAAATGAACACAACACACGGGTATTTATACCCAAACCAGCAGGTCTGGTCGAAGGATCATGCAGACCGGTCGAAAGATCATCTTTCGACCAGGAACAGCTCGAATGATCAACATGTACCACGAAAGATGTGATCTTTCGTGGTCCATCTATCGAAGGTCATCTTTCGAGTTTATCATCGAAGGATCCATGCAATCCTTCGATGGCACATCCTTCGACCCAGCAGCTTACAAACATAATGTTGACTGTTTGTCCAAGTCAAACTAGGAGGATAGTTGACTTGGTCAAACTTACAAGACTAACAAGACATCGTTTCGCATCGTGACCGAATACAGACAAAGTGCAGACATAAGTGCACCAACAAGTGCGTATAGTTGCGGGTTTGACAACAGGACTGAACGTTTCCCCGCAATCAATGCCTACCTGTTGAGACCGTCCATCACAAACGAGACAGTCTTTGTACCGCTCAAGACTACCATCAGATTTAAATTTGTGTTTAAACAACCACAAGCTCCGGATAACATTCATATGTGACTAACGAGGAACTAATTCCCAAGTCTTATTTTTAATAAGAGCATTATATTCGTTGGTCATGGCCGTATGCCATTCATGTTTTTGATGATTATATAAATTTAGTTTGATGTTCGTTTGTTTTACATGACCCGACCCGACCCGATACGAACCGATTTTTTTACTTATATACCTAGGGGCCTAAAATTTTTAAAAATGTTCCGCACCCCATGGAAAAATTCCTGGGTCCGCCACTGTTAAACATGCTACCTTTAGCACCTATAAAGTCAAGAAAATGCCTTTAACCATATGAAATATATTAATACCACAACAATGGTGAAAGGTCTTCACGCGTAATCAATAATTATAAAGGAGGATTAGTGCACTTTGTATCTTTATCTTTTTCTATTCTGCAAATTTGAACCTTTTCTCCAACCCATCATAAAGTTTTTTAAACACTTTCTCTGTTACTAATCTCTTATTAGCTCATATTAATTTCCCAAATAAATAAAGATTTCATTTGTTTTGATCCTTATTCCTTCAAGCATACATTCAATGGCATCTACTTCAGCTTCATCAGTTCAAAAGAGGTTCAAGTATGATGTCTTTTTGAGCTTCCGGGGTGAAGACACTCGTATGACCTTTGTTGATCATCTCTATCATGCTCTTAACCAAAGAGGCATTGTAACTTACAAAGATGATGAGAAAATCGAGAAAGGGAAAAGGATCAATGATCAGCTCATGAGATCCATTGAAGACTCGAGAATTTACATAATTGTATTATCCAAGAACTATGCATCTTCATCGTGGTGCTTAGACGAGCTCGTCAAGATCATGGAGTGCCACAAAACAACCGGGCAGACTGCTTACCCTGTTTTCTTTAATGTGGAACCCACGGAAGTCCGCCAGCAAAGTGGGGCAGTTGGAGAAGCCTTTGCCAAGCATGAAAAGAAGGAGGCTGCTGGAATATGGAGAAATGCTATGAAAGAAGCAGCTGATCTGGCTGGAAGAGAGTTAAAAACTACATTTGATGGGTAATTTCTTCTTGATATAGTAATCTATAACTGTACGTTATACATTGAAATTAATTGTTCATGGGGGGTTTGAGTTATCTAATTTAATATTCTTTAATACACAGGCATGAAGCCAAATTTATTCAAAAAATTGTTGAAGACATTTCGCTAGAGCTACGTTTCATTGATACAAGTGTTGATGAAAAATTAATAGGCATAGAGACCCGTGTAAAGCATGTAGTTTCATCCTTAGAAAATGGTTCTGATGATGTTCGGATGATAGGGATCAAGGGGATTGGAGGTGGTGGAAAGACGACTTTGGCTAGAGCTGTTTTTGATCACATCTCCGTTTGGTTTGAAGGTAAAAGCTTTGTAGAGAATGTCAGAGAAGCTTCAAAAGGCTCTGGTTTGAAGAAATTGCAAAAACAGGTCCTTAAAGATGTGTTTAATGATGGAGGGATTGATGTAACAAGCATTTCTGAGGGAACAAATATGATGAAAAAAATGATGGGTAGTAGAAAGATACTTGTTGTTCTGGATGATGTGGATGATATCGAGCAACTTGAGGCGTTAGCAGGTGATCGTACTTGGTTTAAGGCTGGAAGTACAATCATCATCACAACAAGGGATGAGCATGTGTTGGTAGCCCACCGAGTGAAGTCTATTCATGATGTCAATATGTTATCACATGAAGAAGGAATTCGCCTCTTTAGTAAGTATGCATTTGGCAAAGAAATTCCAATTGAAGGGTACAAAGAGCTATCAGAAAAAGTTGTAGATTATGCTGATGGTCTTCCCTTAACAATAAAAGTGTTGGGTTCATCTCTTTGTGGTAAAACTGAGTGTGAATGGGATGACGCCATAAAAAGACTAAAAACTATTCCTGAAGAGCAAACTTTGAAAAGATTGGAAATAAGCTATATTGGACTAGAGAATGATCACAAAGAAATATTCCTAGAAATTGCATGCATATTGAAAGGTTATTTTAAAGACTATGCAATCAGAATGCTTGAAAGTTGTGGATTCCATGCTCGTATTGCTTTAAAAGTTCTAGAGCAGAAATCATTGATAACTGTTTCGGATGATGGGCGTTTAGATATGCATGATCGTATTGAAGAAATGGGAATGAATATCGTTCGCCGTTTGAATCCTGATGAACCTGGCAAACATAGCCGATTATGGATTAAAGAGGAAATTGAAGATATATTGGTTAATGACTTGGTAAGGTTTAAGTTTATTTTTAAGATAGAAAACCCAACCAAATTCTATCTGTTAGGACAAAAGTTTCATGTTGGCTCTTTTATTTGCAGGGCACTGAAGCAACTAGAAGTATAAAAATGGAGCATTTAACTCTTGATATAGCTAAAACTATGAAAGGGTTTAGAAAGATGAAGGGACTTAGATTCCTTCACATGGATGCCTATTTCAGAAAAACTGATCAGATTGATCAATACTTACCAAACACCTTACGAAGTCTATATTGGAGTGGATACCCATTTGAGTGTTTACCTAAAACATTTCAAGCAAATATGCTTGTTTACCTTCAAATGGAGTCCAGCGATATCTCTCAATTATGGGGAGGGGGAGAAAGAAAGGTAGATTATTAGTGGATTGGTTGTTTAGCATGATTCATTATTATGCTATATTTTGTGATTATAGTGATGTTAATCCTCTTTTTTCCTTATGATAGGTTCTTAATAAACTAAGATTCCTTAATCTCAGTCGTTCAAATTTGATAAGCTTTGACCTTGGGATGACTCCAAATCTTGAAACATTACATCTTGAAGAATGTAAGGCCTTTGTAGAACTCAACATGCCCGCTGGATGTCCATATCTTGAGACGTTAAATCTGAATCAATGTTATAACTTTGCACAACTCCACATGCTTGTTGAATGTCCAAAGCTAAAACTCATCAACCTAAGTTTTTCAGAGGTGAGTAACCTTAACCTTGTGCTGACTCCAAATCTCGAGACTTTAAATCTTGGTGGTTGTAAAAACTTTGTTGAATTACACATGCCTTTTGAATGTCCAAAGCTAAAAAGCCTCAACCTAAGTTGGTCTAAGGTGAGTAACCTTAACCTTGTGCTGACTCCAAATCTCGAGACTTTAGATCTTGCTGGTTGCAAAAACATTGTTGAATTACACGTGCCTTTTGAATGTCCAAAGCTAAAATCCCTCAACTTAAGCTGTTCTATGGTGAGTAACCTTAACCTTGTACTGATTCCAAATCTCGAGACTCTAGATCTTGGTTGTTGTATAAACCTTGTTGATGTACTGATTCCAAATCTCGAGACTCTAGATCTTGGATGTTGTATAAACCTTGTTGAATTACACATGCCTTTTGAATGTCCAAAGCTCAAATTCCTCTGCTTGTGTGATTCCAAGTTAAGTAGCCTTAACCTCGGGCTGATTCCAAATATCATAAACTTAGATCTTGGTGGGTGTAATAACTTGGTAGAACTCCACATGCTGGTTGAATTTCCACATCTCAAATATCTCAACCTCCGTGGTTCTAAGGTGAGTTACCTTAACCTTGGGTTGACTCCACAACTCCAACAGTTAATTCTTGAAGAATGTTTTTATCTTCAAGAAATTCTTGCTCCAATGGGATGTCTAAACAATCTTTTCCACTTAAAGTTAAGTGGTTGTAATAGCTTTGCATATTTTTCGTTTGGCAAATCTTATAAGGTATCTTATCATCATGGCATAGTTAAGTTAAAACTGATTGTAGAGTCCACAAACATATGTCCATTGCATCCCAACAAAAAATTGCCAAAGTTTCATGTTAAATGTGAATATGATGAGCCTCTACCATTATCTAGTGGAAATGTTGAGAAGCTCATTTCCTCTGGTCTATGTGCTTGCACATTCCTTGAGTCTTTTTCAGCAACTATTTGTGGTCTACAACGTTTAGCAGAGCTTACACTTATAGGCAGTATTCGAGAGGTGCCCAAGGATCTGTGGCTGTTAGAAGGGCTAGAGAAGCTAACTTTGTGCACGAACGAGATTAAGCATCTTCCAGATAACATTTGTATGTTGAAACATCTGAAATCTCTTAATCTTAAATATTGTTGGCTTCTGGAGCAGTTACCAAAGGATCTTGGCAGATTAGAGAGTTTAGAGGAGTTAGACCTAACGGAGTGTATATGCTTACGTGATATTCCAAACAGTATTTGTAACATGAGATGTTTAAAAAGTTTAAATCTCTCCTTTTGTATTCTAGTCGAGAAATTGCCAGGGGAACTCGGACGTTTAGAATGTTTGGAAACGTTAAATATAGAAGGTTCGCTCATAAGTCGTCTTCCGCACAGCATGTTTCAGTTGAAAGATCTGTGTATCATATGGTCTAGGTTGCGGCTTTTGAGCTATGGTTTTACATGCTTGAAAGAAATCTCAGAAGACACAGCTTCGTCCTACGTACATCAAAAAGGTTATGACCCTTTTGGGCAATCATGTTGAAGCAATCAATCAAGTCCATGTGATTTCATCAAGTTTGTGGTTTCCTTAAATATATCAGTGATATCAAGGTATGCTTTCTTAAAATTAATGCATTATGTTAATTGATGTTCAAACAGTCAGATGTAAGTTCGTGATTTATAAATGTATCAGTTCTTGAATGTCTGTGAGTTCAGGCAAGCAAATGTTAAAGCACATGTATTAATAGATGTTCAAGCAATTTATCAAGCTTTAGTGATTTCAGGTAAGATTGTGATGTTTAGAACGTTTTGGATTTTAATTTCTGGTATGTTAGTGAAAGAATTGTACCAATATACACAAAAGTGTATTGTTTTTGTCATATAGCATCAAGCAATGGGAATTTTCCGATAGCTGGTGTGGAATTATTAAAGTCAATTAAAAGAGAAAATTAAAAATATATTTATTTATTGAGTATATTTTACACCGTGTTTTTCATGTGAAACAAGTTCTTTTTATTTCTGTAATCATAAAATATCCACTTTAATTTCGCAAATCGTAAAAATTGTCTTAGAATCTAGTCATCTACAACATTTTACCATGAATTCACGATTTTTTTTGGTAACTCGTTTTTTGCAGTACAGATACCTGACCCACATAGTGCGACAATATGGTGAATCGTGATAATAAAATGCGTACGCGGTATTTTTCTTGATCTTTAGAAGTGTCAGATATAACAAGTGCAGGCATAGGTGATCTTCCTTAGAGCATTTTTAATTGACAGTTAGTATTGTAACAGGTATTCTGTTAGTTTCTTAATTAGTCTTCTTAATTACTTTGATCTGAAGTGGTTGTAGAGTAATATTGATGGTTAATAGGTGTTAAAAAATACCAACTCAGTTCATGTGTACATGTGGCTACTTGGGTATTCTCTACTAATAAGTTGTGTTTTTAGTTTTAATTTGGTTTGTTTGCAATTTCAGGATATAATAAAGGAGGTTTATGGATTATTAGCAGCGGTAGATAGTTGAGTGGTGGGTTTGTAGTTTGTAGATAGTTCGTGGCATGGAAGGCATATGCTGGAAAACTGGAGGACTAATTCTGACATAATGTCAAACTTAAAAGAGTATACAAAAAGAAGTGTTAGTTAGCACAGATAATGTTGAAGCAATTGATCTGAGTTAAGGCGATTACATCAAGTGCACTATCATCGTTTGCCCCATATGGGTCGAGTTTTGGAAATTTTGAATTATTAAATTTGAGATCCTAGAACGTTTTTGTTTTTACTTTCTGGAATTTAATATTGAAAGGATTGCACCAATATACCCAAATGTGTATTCTTTATGTGTTAGCTGCACATTTAATTGAGATTAACACTTGGTTGGTAGTGTTTCAGAATTTTTTTATAAATAAATGATGCATTGTTGTTGAATTAATAAAAAGGGAACCATTGAAACATAAGTTAGAAGAGTGAGAATTTATCAGGTTGAAGGCTTCATTTAAAAGATGATTTGAAGTTACATGTGGGCTTAAACGAAGGGTTGAGTTATAATATAAAAGAGTTTAAAAATAAGAATTGTAAAAAGCCACCATAGAGTAACAAGTGTTCATGGAAGAATCAAGGGAGAAGGGTAATTTTGTCCATAAGAGAAAGAATATGCAAATGCAAGTCACATGCCACCCCCCCCCCCCCCCCCAATTTTTAAACATCCGTAACTTTTTTATACGTCATTTGTTTTTAAAAAAAATTATACCGTAAAATCGAGCGTCTTTTTATCTTTAATACGAGTACCTGATCGGAGTGTCGCGCTCCGGTCAAAGATAATATTTATAAGCCCAAATTACCCTTAACAAGTAGCTAGTGGTAGCAAGGGGTCGAACCACGAAGAGTATTTGGTTTGTGAATGGATTCACTAGAACTAAAATGGTTGTCACGATTTATGAAGCTTGCTATGATATTTTTGTAGTTTTGTTTTTGATGAAAGATATGAATTTAACTAAATAAATTGGTTTACTTGGATAACAACTTCTAATTAACAATTGTAATGAATATTTGGTTACTAAACAATAATAAGTAAAGGAATCACACCCGGTTTCGGTAATTGCTAACTTATGGTTTCTACAAGTTTTAGGCTTCAACTCAAATGCATACAATTAACGGATTTAGTGTACCGTGACTTAGGTGCTAATAACTATCAACGTTTCAATGAACGGACAAGAATGCACTTTGTAATCAACACAAGTAAATCCTAACCAAGACAATGCATATTACACATAACCATTTCATAAAGTCATAACTTTTAACATCGCTCGACAAATTATGAATACGAAACAAATGTAGGCTATTGTCAAAAGGTTTCTAAAATCATACACAAATTGTCACAAATTGAAGCAGGAACAATTCAAAACCATAAATTAAACAACTACCTATACCGAGGTGAAACCAAGATGATTAGCCGCTCATGGTTGACGGAGCTTGATCACCGGATAAATGGAACTTGACAAAGGTCATGTTGGATCTTGGAGGATGGAGAATGATGAATGTTCTTGGTGCAAGTTGATTGTTTGTAGAAGATGATGATGAATATTGCAAATACGTAATGGTGAATTTCTGGACTTGAACCTGGATATCCCCCTCATGGACATCTTTGGCTCTTGATTATATAGAAGAAAAGAAGTTGGGCATTTAATTCTTCTCAAGACTTGGAGCATTTATTTCTCTTCAAGAATTTGAAGCATTTATGATGATGGACTTGTTGATCATCTTCTCCACATGGGAATTGAATGCTAAGGGAAAGAAGATGATTAATTGCTCGTAAATTTACTCAAAGTAAAAGCTCTTGACCCTTCAAATACTCAAAACCCGTATTTCCTTCAAAAAGTCAAGTCTAGCAATCATTGAAGGCATCCAAGGATAAAATTTCCCGGTTTTGAGTTCCCTTGCCCGTCCCCGACGCCCTGGGACCCGTCCCCGACGGCCTCCCCATTTGCTAAAACCACCCGACGACTTATTTGACTGGATACGGGGTTTTTTGGCCAAAGGGACTTTCTGGAGCCCGTCGACGACGCCCTAGAGCCCGTCCCCGACGACCTCTAGTTTTTGCTGTTTTGTCCGAAACTGTTTTCTTCATAACTTCTTCGTTATAGCTCCGTTTTACTCACCGTTTTCGCCCACGTGCTCGTAATTCAGCCCTCTATCATGTCATCTTCCAATATATTCATTTTAAATCCATTAGCATTCCCAAAACACATCCAATCTTCGTGATTAACCCGGTTTTGTTCGTTTCACATCCCTGATTGATCCGATTCACGTCCCAGTGCTCCGTTTAGCTCCCGATTAGCTCCTTAATCTTCACAAGACCTACAAAACATAATTCCTTTTACAAGTAGGCTATTCGAGATTAAAAGTTGTATAAAAACATAAACTTAACCATAAACGAACACCGGTTTTCGACCACGTATCGGTACCTTATTGTTATACCTTTCAAAAAAAAAAATCGAAAACTCAGTTACGTATTATACAATGGTCGTGCGTAAAACACAATAGAAAGTAGATAAAAAACATAATCAATGACGCCAGGGAAAAGACACATTAGAAACAAAGTAAAACACAATGAACATAACGTATAACACAATTGACATAACATATAACATAGTGAGTATCAAACTAAAAATTGCAATGGAAAGTAAACTAAACACAATTGATGATAACAGATGAAAGACACCATTAATGATAGTGGATAGAAGATACAATGAAAAACAGACTAAAACACAATGGACAACATACTAAAAACACAATGAACAACAGACTAAAACACAATAGATAACAAATTAAACACAATGAACTGAACCTATGCAAATAACACAATGTATAGAAAAACCGGATATAATACAAACTTCATTATGTCATATATTGTGTTATAGGTTCTGATAAAAACGCAATGGATAGAATCAAAATTAACATTGTGTTATAAGGGTTTTTTTTTTTAAATTTTTTATGTGCTAATAATTAATTACCAGCTTTATTTTAATATACTAGGTTGTAGTCCCGTGTATTACACGGATTAAATAACTAAAAATGTTTGTTAGCAGAGTACAATAACATAATTATGTGTATCTGATAAGCATCACACAAGCTTGCAATCTCTTGCTTATAGTAATCAAAACTCAACCCGCTTCTAAAGTGGTTAACAACTCAACTCACGATAATCAAATTTTTAGTATTTTTTTTAATTATTTTTACACCGATAGCCAATAAAGTAATGAAATAACTTTTATCAAATACATGAGATGATTTATTGCATATTTGCACAAAAATATGCAAAATCTCATTATCATTATAAATCTAATATAAAAAGCTATTGCAATGTTACAAGATTGGAGTCTACCACGAGGGCTGCTGATGGAGGATGATGATAATGGCTAATTCTTTTGTTTAGTTTTTTTGTGTACTTGGTTTGTCTTGTGGCTAGCGTTTAGCTTGTTGAGGCCTTTTTTGTCTTGTAAACTCTAATATGGCATGTCATACTTGAGAACTGAGGGATATTCTGTTCCCCACTTGTGTTTTGAGGTTTTGTTGATATAATATTCATCGGGGTAACCCTTTCTTTATCCAAAAAAAAAAGTTACATAAAAAAATATGTTTTTGGTACATTATTATTATAAATCTAATATAAAAAGTTACATTATTTGTAATTGTTTATTAGATTTTAAATAAAATGATATAGTTTTTTTTTTCTTCTTTTTAGATAATGATTCCCTTTCTCTAAGATTAAAGAAAAAAAATTACGTTTAAATAATAATTTTATATGAATTGATAACTATGGGTATCTTATTTCTTTTTTTGTACGAAACTATGTAATGAGAAAAATATGCACGTATGGATAAGTGATACATATTTATATATTTTAATTGTTAAAAACAATATTAAATAAAAATAAAAATAAAAATTGCAAGGTTGTTGGAAAACATGCCATGTGGCATTAATTGGAATCTTTTATTAGAATTTAGATTTATTAAAGTGTTTGAGGTTTTTATTGCTAAATAATCTCGACAATAAAGTATTTTTACATGCCGAAAAGTGTTATCTAGTGATTTACATGTGAAAAAATAACATATACCTATTGATAAAAGGTTGTTGTAAGTATTAACCTGCAAATAAAATAAAAGAAATTAATAATTAATAAATTAAAAGATAATAAGTTGATTAAATAGTATCTATTTATTTTTCATTTTTTCATCCTAATAAAGGAATTACTATGGTGCCATATTGCACTTTTCTAGCCTACATTTAACACATGGCATGTTTTTAATGCTATAGATGCCACATGACAATATTATGGGTCTTAGACACCCGTAGTGGTTTAGCCAAATAATGCCCCCATCATGGGCATTATTCGACACGTGGCAGTCCAGTCAGCATGGGCGTTATTGCAAAAGTGGCGTAATGGGAATAATGCCTAAATAATGTCCCTTCCAATCATTAAAAAAAAACATACTAGTTTCTCATTAGTGGGTCATACCCAGTCAACCATTACACAATACAATTGTAGGCGTTTTATATATAACGCTTGGGCAATTTTTTTTTTCAAAAATAATGCCCCAAAACGCCTAGTGTAAGGGGGGGGGGGGGCGTTTTTTTTCAATTTTTTTCAAAAATACCGCCCCACTACGGGTGGTCTTAGAGCATTCACATCCAGCCTCCTAAAATTATACATACTTTCCATTAAAAACAACTTCTACATAAATATATTTCCACTAAAAACAAATACTGTTTCTCTCTCCTTTTCAATTAAATAATATTTTTATACCTTTAACATTACATTTTTCTCTCCCCTTCACTCACAACAACTTTCAATATATATTAAAAAATTATAGTGGGTGAACAGCGTCCCCCAAATATACAGATGAACAGTAACATTTTCTCTCTCCTCCATTCACAACCATTTTTTTATACTCTTTATATTTTAAAAACCCTAAACTCACAATTTAGTTATTTGGATGTGAATGCTCTTAGCCTCTTACACAAACAAAAAAGGCTCAAACTATCTACACACCAAGTGTGTAGATAGCCACCCCAAAAAGGTATTTTTTGTCCTATGTGCATACCCTGCAGTGTCGAGCTGTGACCAAAGCGTGGCGTTTTGGTCCGATCAATCAGACAAAGACTGACGGGTCTGTTGACCGGACCAAAACGCCGAGCATTGGCCGTGTTTTGGTCCTGTCAACCAGACCAGGTGTTAGTTGACCGGACCAAAACGCCGCGCTTTGGCCACAACTCGACACTACAGAATGTACATATAAGACAAAAAACACATTTTTTATGTGCAAATAGGCAAATAGGTGTGCAAATAGGTAAAAAAAAAAAAGCAATACAAATTCGAATCCTGAAAAAGCGGACCCGTTAAACCCAAGTTGGAGTCGGTATAAAAGTCTTATAACCCGACTTCACTCACAGCCATTAGCCAACTGCAGTGGCCCTAGGGTTCTTCCAGACGTCCGTTCGTCATCTCCACCCTCTCATCTATCTCTCTCTGGCCACCACTAACCAACTTGATGAACTCGCTGTAGAAACCGACCATGTGAAGACTGCTAATCATCTCGATTATGCCTCTAGAGAGACGGTTGGGTGGCTAGATTGGAAAGTTTATCTTTTGCTGAAATTTTAGATATTACTTCAACATATGGTTGACGATTTTGGATGTACAGTAGTTGTAGGTTTTTTTTCTTTTAATTTTTGGTTTCTATATTCTGATTCAGATCCCTGCATCGATTTAGGATTTTTGTCTTCACCAACATCAGACGATTGAATGATGGAGCACGCTCTGCATTTGGGAACAACTCAAAGGTATGATTTCTTCTTTTGAACTTTTTGTTTAATTCAATTAAAAAGTTTCAATAAGTCTAGAAAATTAAAAGGGACAAAACCACTACATAAAAAGTTTCAAGGCTTAAACTCTTTTGATATCGGTAACTGAAGTATGTGAACCATTCATTGTGCACTCAAACTGTTTGATAAAATGCACTGCGACCTTAATTATGTATTAAGTGGACTCACGTTTGAAGTGTTATTGGTCAAGCTGTGCAACTTAAATAGGGCACCTTATAAGGCATCCCTTTTATTTGATGTTATAATAGGTAGTCTAATCAATACAAATATTATTCATCTTGTTGTATCTCATGATATATGTACATGTACCAACTTCCCTGGCGTTTAATCCACTTACAGAAGAGAATGTTGACATTGCAGTTAATATTGTTCTGTTAGAAACGACAATCACACACTCTGTGCTCATTGCCGAAAAAGTTAACAACGTGTAGCATTCAGCAAGTCTTGTTGACTGAAACTGTTATTGTGAACACCAAACACACTTGGTCTGAATATGTTATTTGCTGTTTTCAATTCTGGGGTTTTTGCTTCATTTTTGTAACTGAAATATGTGAACTATCCATTGTGCACTCCAACTGTTCGATAAAATGCCATACGAGCTAAATCTCGTATTTCGCTTGATATGTGGACTTACGTTTAATGTGCTATCGATCAGTTTGAGGTATCCTATGTATTTGATGTTATAGTAGGTACTGTAATCAAATTTTTTAGCTGCTACAGATTATTCATCATGTTGTATCTCATGATATATATGTACCAACTGTTGTAGCGTTTAATCCACTTGCTGAAGAGAATGTTAACATTGCAGTTAGTTTTTTTATTTCTGAAGATTGTAGTGTATGAAATAAAGATGCCATTTGAGCTTTTGTAGTCAATTTGTAGATAAATATATATGCCACACAACACCTGTATGTAGGAAACCAACTGGGGTAGACTAGTTGGCCACCGACACCCACCTCTTCCCAGAGGTCCCGGGTTCGAGTTTGGGAGTGGCATATGTCGCCCAGGGTAAGAACTCGGTATGGGGAATTCACCGCGGAGCTAGCTTGGTCGGGTAGCGGCTCCCGGAGTGGGATCACTCCGGCGGTTGGGAGGACCGTGCACTACCCTCCTCCCCCCCCCCCCCCCCCCCCCCCCCCCAGTATGAAGGAAGTGGGAAATCCAGTTTAGTTGTACTTCTAATGTATTGTTTTCATCTCATGTGTTGTCACTTTGAGCTTCTCTTGGTGCTGGAAACTAGCTTCATGTCAGATGGAGTTCTATTCAATAGCAAGGGACCTCTTTATATTGTTCCAGGTAAATTTTAATTGCACAAGTTTTTTTATTCCATAATTATTAATTTTTTTTTTTTTTGAGTTTTTTGTTTGCTAGTACACAATGATAGGTTAAGTTATTGATATTTTCCATTTTGCTATGGTCTTTCTTTTATGTCTTCCAGTTGATAAACAGAAGGCACTTTACCTCAATCTCTGACTTAAAACTCTTACCTTTTATATAAATTTAAACTTTATTGGTTCAGTCACCAAGTGCAATAGATGTAGGTGTCAATGTGGGGTTTTGATTGAATTTGCAAAGAGAGATTTTTTTTCTTGTTTTTTTTTTTTTTTTTTTTTTTTTTATAAAACTACAATTAATAATACTATATAAATTGTAATATATTTTCTCATTCTGCAACAAAAAATGACCCTCAAACAAATTTAGTATTTTTATATATAAAAAACTTGACAGGGTTAAATGAGATTTTTGTTTTGGAATGTGGAAGGTATTTTCTTGTATTTAATATTCAATATTTTTCTTCCCTTGGTGTTCTAAAAGCTGCATTATTTGTTGCAACTGTTTTTTTTTCCGTGTGTCCTGATCTTCTCGGGTTGATCTGTATAACATATCATCGTGTTGTATAACTGTTGGCGGGAAAGTACATACAACTGGATCAAATCTATGATACATCTCATACTTGGAAGGATGCTAGAGTTTATTAAACTCATCCACAATGTCATTGTAATGCTGTAAGGTTTTCTTATCCTGTTTATTTTCAAAGCATGTTCCTTCATCGGTGAACTCCTGTGTTGGACGTATAATTTTGAATTGCTTGGCGGACGGTGTCGCTTTACAGAAACATGTTTGGACAAATTTAGAAGGCTGAATTCTTGTTGGTTTTTTTTTTTTAATTATTATGTTGTGAGTTTAACATTGTGATTCTCTGACTTGAGACCATGTTGGCTATCCCCTGATCTAGGCTATTATTATGGTGTCTCGGATTAATTTGTTGAAAAGTTTTGCTAGTGCTGCTACGTTGTGTGTGCTCATTTGTAAATTGATTTGTTCTAAATGTTTTTTTTTTTTTTTTTTATGTTTATGCCCTTTATAAAAGTCTAGTAATGCCCAAACCGTGAAACCAAACTAGAACCAAACCATCAGTAGGGGTTCGGTTTGGTTTGGTTTTAATTTCAACGGTTCACAAAACCGAAACTAACGGTTTGGTTCACGGTTTGACCCCAAAACCGTTTATACCGGACCATGAACACCCATGGACATAATGACACAACACAAATTACACTCCCATTTTGTTATTCGATTAGGCTCGTTTGTTTTATTTCACATGTGTGTTGGTTACGATGGAACTCTTTGGGACATTGGTGGTACTTTTGAGGTTGCAATTTGAATCTCTAATATAATTTAGATACATTCGAGTAATAATGTTGCAACACAGATGGCTAACATGTTTACTATTACAAAGCCAAATACATAAACGTAAATATGCCATAAAACAATCACAATAACAAAAGTTAGGTTAAGTGTGCTAGTTAAAGTATCACGTCCTTGGGTTAAGGGTGCTAGTTAACAATAACAAAAGGTGGGTTAAGTGTGCTAGTTAAAGTATCACGCTGTTGGGTTAAGGGTGCTAGTTAATGTATCGCATCGCTGGCTTGTTGGCAGTGGGCTTTAACTAGCCCACTCACTCACTAGCATGCGGTGGGTTAACAATATTTAATTAAAAGAAAAAAAAGGTTAACAAGTATTTAGAAAGAAAAAAGAAAAAATAAAGAGCAATGATGATTGATACAAGACCACATTGCCCCACGTTTTCTCCTTCATGATCACTAAAGGCTTGGCGGAGCCTCTTTTGGCGCCCCACTTTGGCTAGCATGAGGCATTGTTGGGGGCTTTAAAGTGCCGAGGTGGTTAGGGGCGTTATCCCACACCACCCAACCTTACTACTTTATGATATGGCTACTTTGAAATATTTATGACATTTTGCACGTATAAAAAGGTTTATTAGTCGGAAAAATTTTAATGCCTAGTATAATACAAATGCTATTTTATTTTCATGATAATATTACACGTCTCTTAAGGTAAAACTACGGTTCTTTTTCTCTCTTAGGCTATCTGTTGTAGAATAACCATACACTCCAATAACTAGTTGAGCATAAATCCGCACAAAAAGAACCACATACCTATATTTAAATGAAGCTAATTGAGCATCATTTTAAAACCATTTTTCATACTCTATTATGATTTCATAAGCTCTATTTCAGTTTGTGAAATTTGAATTCTAATATACATAATAATATTAGTATTGATAAAGATCAATTTGAACAGTGGCCTTTGATTCCTTGGGTACTTCTTTCTTTGCCTCCACTGAACACACGCTTACCAGCTCTGTCGATTACACGCTCACCGGAGCTGACGGAATTCCGATCTTTGATGTAACGCAGAACGTTTCACTTGGGCCCTTACTGTCGAACTAAGCTCCGGTGTACCTTGAAACGAGACTAACATCAGATTCGCCGGAATCATTCAGTTTTCGTTGACATCAGATTCGTCGGAATCAGAGGTTGTGTTGGTGGTAGTTGTTGTAGGTGAAACCCAAATCGGAGGTTGTGATGGTGGTTGTTGTTTGGTGGTTATTTGATGGTGGTTATTGATGGTTGTTGTTTGATGGCAAGAAAGAGACGAGAACAAAGAAACAGAGAGATAGAAGAGAGAATGGTAGGGGTAGGGATGGGCTTAATTTATATTATAGGAAGTGGGCCCTACAAGTATAATATATATAATACTTAATTAATTTATTTTGTTTTACATTAAGGGCATTCTAGTCATTTCACATCCAGTTAACACCAAAAACTAACCCCCGGTGTTGGAGGTGAGACAGTGGTGGAGGGTTGTTGGAACCTCGAGGTTTATACATTGAGAGATACTAAAGTTTAGGGTTGATCTTGTAATGTTTAACATAGTTGTTTTGGGTCGGATATAAGTATTGGGTTTTAAGGTGATCTCGAGTGGGCCTAGGTGGTTTCGATCCATCATAGGTAGTATATAAGTAAACCTTTGTAATGTTTAGAAGGTTGATCGCTTGGTAGGGAGTCTGAAGTCACTCGAGATCTTTTGGTGTGTCTTGTATTAGTCATCGTTCTAAGGTGAATGCAATATATTGTTTTGATTTGTTTATTGTGTTTATTTACTTTATCGTTTTCTTGAATCCGCTTGTGTTTGGATTCGCCACTCACACAAGTTAACATTGATATCGTTGAAAGATCCTTTTTGGGGTTTTACAATTGGTATCAGAGCCAAGAAACCAAGTCTTGGTTCGGTTTTGATATCATTGGATTCAAGAAGGCTTTAATCGCTACTGATCTTGTTTGCTAAGTGTTTACAGAATTTCAGTATTATTATTGTGTTCGGATTCAAGCTGTTCTTCGCATATATTGATTAAAGTAGCTGATTTTGGATTGTGATTCGTTGTCTAAGGTGTTTGCTGAATTAACGGAAGTTTGTTGAGGATAAAAGATTCAAAGATTTCATATCTTTGAATTTTTGGAAGCTGCTGAAAATCAGGAATCACAGTTACGTTTATCTCACAAGTTTGTTTTGCAGGGTCTCGACTCACTTTCAGCTTAGTCTCGACTCACATTCAGCTTAGTCTCGACTCAAGCTCATCCGTCTCGAGTGGAAATAGCGATCTTGTCTCGACTCGCAACTGCTGTGGTCTCGAGTTGGCATCTTTAACTCGAAACCATTTGTCTCGACCGGCTTCAAGTTTAATTGTTCCTGATCTCGAATCGCAATCTCGGTCTCGACTCAGGATTCAGTTTACTCGAAACAACTGTCTCGACTCCGGATTGTACACACTTACTGATTCAGTCTCGACTCCTGTCTCGACTCGCAACGACACTTGCAACGTCTTTCAGACTTTGGACTCTTGGACTCTTGGACTTAAATAATTAATTAATCACTACATCAATTAATTTATTGAGTAACCATGACTTCAAGTAATCAAAGTGTTGACCTGGCAGCTATGACTAAGCATCAAGAATTGGACTGCATCATTGGAACCACGACTCGTGTTCCCCGGTTGTTAGATGGAAATGAATTCCCTGAGTGGAAGTGGCGTTTCGAAAAACATGTTAAGGTCAAGGATGCAAAAATCTGGCGAAGTATTCTAAGAGGCCTAAGAGAAATTATGATGGATAGTCCTACTGATGATGGTGTGAAAGTGAAGAAGCCTGTTGATCGGTATACTGAAGAAGATTTTAAAATTGTTGAGGAAGATGATATGGCGGTTTCTTACCTGACCATGGCATTGGGACCAGACATTGCTATTGGTTTTCGCACTTGCAAATCTGCTAAGGAATTGTGGGAATCATTAATAGATGTCTATGAAGGCAATGAAGATATGAAAGAGAGTCGTAGAAATCTGCTAAGTCAAAGCTTCAACAATTTTAATCATATATATGGAGAGACTGTTGATAATCAAATTCAGAGATTCGTTAAGTTAGTTACTCAAATGCAGATGGAGGAAATGCACACGTCAAATGCTTCATCCAATAGACAGCTTCTAAATGCTTTACCAAAAAGTTGGGATCATCATGTCGCAATGATCAAGAAAACCAAGGATCTAGCAAGATGTAGCTTATCTGAAATGATTTCTCACATTAAGGCTTGCGAGCTAGATGATAAACAAAGAGAAACAAATTACAAGAATAACATGTTGGCTGCTGGATTCACTGCAACACCCTCGACATCAAGCAATAATACTGCTTTTGTGTCTTACTACTCTGGAACTCCAGCACCTGCTGCTGCTGATGCACCATCTTCTGCTAATGCTACTGCTGCTGCATCGTCAACTCCCACTGCTAAAAACGAGATGATTGCTTTCTTCTCGCAACAGTCAAAAGAAAATCTTGATATAGCTGCTTCTGTCATAAATTGCTTGAATGCTTTTGTGGCTGGTAAAATTAATCCTCCTAAGTTTTCTATGGATGACTTAGATCAGATTCATCCTGAAGATGTAGAAGAAATGAATATAACTTGGCAGATGGCTATGGCAGCATTTAGAGCCAAAAACTTTGTGAATAAAACCGGAAGAAACAAATGGCAAAATCTTACCTTTACTGGACCCACAAAAATGCCATTTGAGTTTCGTTGCTACAATTGTCATGAACCAGGTCATGTGGCAAGAAACTGTACCAAACCTAGGGTCAATAGTGAACAAACTCCAGCTTAACCTGCTACACCTAATCGAGAGAGAGCTCTTGTGACCACATCGAATATGTCTGCTGATGCTGCTGCCAGTGGAAGTCCTCAACCTCTGGGATTAGCTCAAGCCTTGGTGGTTCAGCCTGATTCGTACTTTAATTGGAATTCGGAAATTGAGCGACTAAACATCTCAGCTCCAGAAAATCAGACTGATTCAAACAACATTGCTTTCCTGGCCTCAAATGATCAAGCTTCTGTTTCTGAGGATGAGACTTCAGCACCTGAGGAGGAGGTTTCAGCTGAAAACCTTGCTTTCATGACTCAGATTCTTTCAGCTCCAGTCAAAGGTCTCACCAAAGAAGAGGTAATTTCTGTTTTCTGTTCTCCTGAATGTAGAGAGTGAGTTTAAGCCTATAGAATACACAACGCTGAGCTAATTGAAGACTATAATGACATTAAAAGGAAAAATTTTACTTTGGCTAATAATGAAAAACTTTTTAAAGAGAAAATCGAAGCTCAGCGAAAAGACATCATCCAACTCAAGGATGATGTTAGTGTAACAACAGCCCAACTCTTCATGGTTAAAGAAAAACTATGCAATGTGACTAAAGAACTGGAGGATATCAGAGATAAATATCAAATAAATGAGCTAAATATTAAAAAATTTGATTCTTCCAGCAAATTAGTCGAAAATCTGTGTAATCAACAGCTAGCATACCATAAAAGGAAAGGGTTGGGATTGGGTTTTAATCAGGCTCCTCCTCCTTATAATGACAATTATACTTATTTACCTATGACTGAGGAGGAGATGCTGAATGAAAACAAAATGACTTATGGTCCCAAAAACTGTAAGCCATCAGTAAATGTCAGACCTGTTGAAAAACAGGTGGTTAAACCAGTTTGTTTTGTATCCAAGGGTACTTTTGATCCTAACGTTTCTTCATCGTGTGCAGATGAAGTACCTGAAGTAGGATGGGGTGATTTGTTTGGGGATGAACCGCTTTTAAATTCTGATGTTTCTAAACCTACTTTTGATAAAACTGATTCTGGTTGTGTGTTTGGACAATCGTTTTTGAACTCGTTTCATAGTTATGTTTCTTCTTCTTTTGGGCCTGATGTTTTGGGCAAAACAATGAATGCTTGTGATGAATCTTTAATTAATGTGTGTGATGATGGATGTTTTTCAGTAGCTGAAAATTGTGATTCTAATGTATCTAACTCTTCAGCTGATGATAGTATGATAGGTGAGGTCCCTCAGGACGCATTCAGTGCAACCACTGAAACTTCTTCTCAAGAAAATCAACAGTGTTCTGATTCTTCTTCTGAATCGGTCTCAGTGGACGTCCCTAATGTTGAACCTAGTGGGACCCCATTGGAAACCGAGGTTGAAAAGGAACCTTTATCAAATTCAGATGATACATGTGTTGATGAAATACATGTTGATGAAGTTTTAACATCTTCTGAGATTAAAACTGAATCTGATTTTCAAAAGGAAGAAGTAGTGATTTTAAATGAAAAATTGCAAGAAACGGTATCTGAAAATAAAAGTAAAACTGAATCTGAAACATCCTTTCAAAATGATTTTGATAAAAATAAATCTAGTCCATCTGAATCTCATACTTGTGCCAGTGTTAGTTCTGATCAACAGGTACCTAAATGCTCAGAAAAGGCATAAGTTAACCAAGCAAGAAACATCAATCAAGCTCATTCTTCTAAACCCAACAGATACACATCTGCTATGAAGCATCAAAACTTCCACAAATTGAAACGACAAACATGTTTCAATTGTGGAGTTGCTGGACACATCGCCAGAAACTGTGTTCATCTCCCAAGTGTGCAGTCTAAAAATAAATATACACAATATCAGAAAGTCAAGCCAAACCGATATCGTTATTCAGAGTCAGTGACGACTGAAAAGTCTAAGACAATGAGGAATAACTATCGTAAGGCTAAGCCTTCTGATCAAGATTGGAATGCAGCCAAACGTAGAAATCAAAATCAACAAAAGGATTTTCGAAAAGATCAATATAAAGCGTTTGGTAACTACAATTCTCAATGGTCAAATAAGCATTGGAAACCTAAAACTAAGGCCGCACATTCCAATTCGTCTCATACTTCTCATCAAAATTCTGCCGTTAAAAATCCTTCGAAATTTTTAAATAAAGACAATTTGGTATGGCAGAGAGTGACTTACTTTGATGCACAAGGGAAACCCAGATCCACTATGGGCTGGGTTCCTAAATCTAACTGATCCCGCTAATCGTGCAGGAACAGCTGTGGAGGACTACCGTGCGCCTCTGGTACATGGATAGTGGCTGTTCCAGGCATATGACGGGAGACTTGTCTCAACTGGTCAATGTAAAAGAATTTGACGGTGGATATGTCTCTTTTGCGGGAGGAGAATCTGGAAGAATTACGTTGAAGGGAACAGTGAAAAATGGCGTTTTAAGCTTCGAAAATGTGAATTATGTCCCAGAACTGAAACACAATCTGCTGAGCATTTCACAAATTTGTGATCGAGGAAATTCAGTTCATTTTACAAAGAAAGGATGCTACGTATTGAAACCAGGGATTGTCATTCCTGAAGATTGGTTTTTTATGACAGCTGAGAGACGGGGAAATGCTTATGTCATTGATATGAACAAGAAGCCATGTGAAGAAATTACTTGTCTATTTTTGAAAATATCAGAACATGATGGTTTATTGTGGCATCGTCGCCTTGGACATGTGAATATGAAAAATTTGAATCGACTTGCCAAAGGTCAACTGGTCCGTGATCTACCAATCAAAGACTTTATGTTGGTAGAAAAGTGTGTTGCTTGTGCAAAGGGAAAAGCACATCGAAAGCCTCATAAATCTAAGTCTACACCCTCAACCAAAGCTGTGCTTGAATTACTTCACATGGATCTCTTTGGTCCAGTGAATGTGTTAAGTATTGGCAAGAAGGCTTATTGTCTCGTGATAGTCGATGATTTTTCACGCTACACCTGGGTGTACTTTCTAAGTCACAAGAATGAGGCTGCGGGTTTGATCAAACAATTCATTACTCTGGTGGAAAATCAAGCCAGTACGAAAGTAAAGGCTATTCGATCAGACAATGGGACGGAATTCAAAAATGTCACCATGGACACATTTTGTGCTGAAAAGGGAATTGAACAACAGTACAGTGCACCTCGAACTCCACAACAAAATGGAGTAGCAGAAAGACGAAATCGCACTCTTATAGAGGCTGCACGTACTATGCTGGCTGAATCGAAGCTTCCTAGTTTCTTTTGGGCTGAAGCTGTTAGCACGGCTTGTTACGTCCAGAATCATGCTTTAGTAAACAAACGACATATGAAAACTCCTATGAGATTCTGGAAGGACGTAAACCTTCGGTTTTACACTTTCGCATCTTTGGTTGTCCATGTGTATTGCTACTTATGGATGCTAATGGAAAGTTTGAAGTCAAAGGGGACGAGTGTTACTTTGTTGGATATGCTAAAGGTTCAGCCTATAGAGTATACAACAAGGTAACTAAAAAGGTCGTCGAGTCGTGCAACATTGAATGGCTCGAAGAAAATGCTACGGATGCTAGAGTTGGACCAGATTGGCTATATGATTATGCTGAATTATTTAAATCGTTTAACATTTTGTCAAGTGTCCCTACAGTTGCAGGTGTGTCTACTCCAAAACAACCGCTGTCTTTTGGTGATACTGAAGAAGAAGAACAAGCTGAAGGAAAATCAAGAAATCATACCATTGACCCACCGGGAATGGTTTTCACTCTGCATCCTACGCCTCAGCAAATGTCCCATTCATCCCCTGAAGGTGCTTCATCATGTGGTACTGTACCTAGTGGTTCAGGATCTGCACTATTTCCTGAATCCATTCCTGAAGATTGCATCGTTACAACTCCAATAGTTCATCATACTGCAGCATCTAATGAGGGGGAGTCTAGCAACACCACTGAAGACGAGACCGTACCTGACATGGCAATACCTACAAGTGTCCAACGAAATCACCCTATAGAGAATGTGATTGGTCTTGTAAATGCAGGAGTTTTAACCAGGAGCCAATCAGGAATCATCAATACATGTTTATATTCTTGCTACATCTCACAAATCGAACCTAAAACTGTTGATATAGCTTTGCAGGAACCAGGCTGGGTAGATGCTATGCATGAAGAGCTGAACCAGTTTGAGAAGCTTGGAGTATGGAAACTTGTCGAGTTACCAAAGGGAACGCGCAAACTTGGAACTAGATGGGTGTTCAGAAACAAGCAAGACTCTGCAGGGGTTATTGTTCAAAATAAAGCAAGACTGGTGGTTCAGGGTTTTCGACAAATAGAGGGTCTGGATTATGATGAAGTGTATGCTCCGGTTGCTCGACTTGAAGCCATCCGGATCTTCTTAGCCTACGCGTCATATATGGGTTTCACTGTATATCAGATGGACGTCAAGACAGCGTTTCTATATGGAGATGTGAAGGAAGAAATCTTTGTTGAGCAGCCACCGGGTTTTGTGCATCCAGATTATCCAGAATATGCCTACAAGCTAGACAAGGCATTGTATGGATTACACCAAGCACCACGAGCTTGGTATGCTACACTAACTGAACATCTTTTGGATCATGGGTACACACGAGGCACGATAGACCAGACTCTGTTTATCAAGAAAGTGGGCAAGGATCAGATCTTGGTTCAAATTTATGTCGATGATATTATCTTCGGATCTACAAGTGAGGAGCTGTGCAAGGAGTTTGAGAGAGTTATGAAAAAGAAGTTTGAGATGAGTGCTCTCGGAGAAATGACATTGTTTTTGGGTTTACAAGTCAAACAGAATTCTCAAGGCATTCTTATTCATCAAGGGAAGTATGTGGATGATATGCTAGCAAAATTCAAGCTTTCAGACTCAAAGTCAGCCGAAACACCAATGGCAGAGAGACCGTTATTGAGTGAAGATGAAGAAGGCTCTTCTGTTGATCAACGTCTGTATAGGTCTATGATCGGGTCGCTGATGTATCTGACAGCTAGCCGTCCAGATATCATGTTTGCTGTCTGCAACTGCGCAAGATATCAGGCTAATCCTAAAACTTCTCATCTTACTGCTGTTAAACGAATCTTTCGGTACCTTAAAGGCCGACCTCGGTTTGGTCTGTGGTATCCGAGGGATTCCAATTTTGACTTGTTTGCATTTTCTGATAGCAACTTTGGAGGTACTGATAGTGACAGGAAATCTACATCAGCTGGATGTCAATTTCTAGGTGACAGGCTCATTTCTTGGCAATGCAAGAAACAACAAACGGTGGCGATTTCTACAGCTGAAGCTGAGTACGTTGCCGCCTCTGCATCTTGCTCTCAAGTGGTGTGGATGCAACATCAATTGCAGGACTACGGTTTGACTTATCTCAATACAACTATTTACTGCGATAATGATGCTGCTATACAAATTGTTAAAAATCCTGTTTTTCACTCCAAAACCAAGCACATAGACATAAAA
The DNA here is from genome assembly GCA_030545235.1 of Helianthus tuberosus. Taxonomy (NCBI): domain Eukaryota; kingdom Viridiplantae; phylum Streptophyta; class Magnoliopsida; order Asterales; family Asteraceae; genus Helianthus; species Helianthus tuberosus. The sequence goes on from CM060403.1 coordinate 18,849,804, forward strand.
GTTCACTTCATTAGAGACTGCTTTGACAGAGGTCTTATTAAACTCGAGCAAATCGATACAGATGCAAATGCTGCCGATTTGTTTACAAAACCTGTCAGCAGTTCAAAATTCAAAGTGCTTGTTGATTTTCTGAAAATGATCCGGTATACCGACTGAGCATGGTTGTTTTTGTTTTCGTAAATTTGTTCATAAAGTTTTCTATTCTTAGGTAGTTTTTATTTATGCACAAATTTAGGGGGAGAAATTTTGAAAAATACAAAAACATTGAAAAATACAAAAACATTAAAAATTTGAAAATCCAAAAAGAAACATTGCATGACTGGGAAATGAAATGAATTTTCACATTATGGTCGAGGGCTGACTCATGTAAGACCAGTATCGAAATAGTTTGACTCTAGCACGATGTGTTGGTAGGCTCTATCCTTAAAGACTGGAAACATTGGCTGTGTCTGTTTAGAACTAAATTAGTACATGACCTCAGGAAAGAAAATCACTTGGAATTAGCTCATGTCTATTTGAATGTCTGTATGTTGTCCCGATACACACAATTTTGGTCTGACTCTGAAATCTTCTCTGAAAAAGCCGTGTATCTCCTTTGCTGCATCCAGATATATGCTGACCTGGAGGTGCTAGGCAACGTCAGCTTCTGCTGCATCCAGATACATGATGATCTAGCTGTACGTTGTCGCTCTGTAGATCATTTATACACCCGAAAGAGGCCCTCAAGTGCCCAAAAGAAACCCTAGAAACCTATATCAAATTGAGAAAAACTCATTTGATCTGTATATTATATCATCTCTGCTTAAGATCTATTCTGTTCTCTTCTCAACCTATTCCCAGTTAAGATTTCAGAGATTTGGATTGGACTTGTGAAATATGTGGTAGGGAAGCTACTTGCATGATAGAATGTGCTGTTTATATTTCCGGGATTTGATTAGTACTTGTTTGGGTGTTCATTATTAAGAAATTAAAACATGATAAATTTGTTACAGGCAGTTATATGAAAAAGGTCTAGGGAGATGAGTTTAGGTGGACAAATATACTGGCAATCGTCTAGATCATTCAGTAGTAGATCAGTGTTGATAAGTGTAGTCTAGCCCGAAACCCGTGATTTGATCCCTGAGCAAATTATGATATTTCCTTATTTTATTTTTTTGTAAATAATATTTCGATATTATTTAATTTTATGTTTGTAGGTTTTGGTCTAATAAAATATGCTCAGAAAGTTGAAGGGTTAGATAAGAAAATATTGATTTTTAAATTGGATTGCTGATATAATAAAAAAATGTTTATTCAATAAATCCAATTTCAAATTGATGAGTGGTCTCGAATCGAGACTGTGGTCTCGGCCTATGTCATTAAAGGCCTGGCCCACAGATTTGGAATACGTAAAGGGATCTCGACTCGAGACCCCCACTGTGCACTCGAAACAAAAAGTTGCACTTTCAAAACTCTCTCTCACTTTCCGGCGTCTTCTTGGTTTTTCCGACAATTATTCCGGTCTCGACTTGTTTTTGAAGGTAATTTGATGAACTTGATGATGTTTTAGTTGAAGTTTTGCAGGATTTTTGAAGATTTGATGAAGATAGTTTGAATATCATATGAATGTTTGAAGATGCTCATGAACCCTAATTTTGGACATATTTTGGTCTTCAAAGAAATCTTGGGGTGTTTATGTTGTTTGATCCAAAACTCAGTGGATTAAAGTTGTTTGTGGGGTCTCGACTAGGGTCTCGACTGAACACATGTGAAGACTCGAGACATAAAGTTGCGAGTCGCAACCACGTCTGTCTCGATTGGGGTCTCGACTCAAAGATGAGGGTCTCGACTGAGGTCTCGGTTTAAGTTAACTCAGTCTCGACTGAGGTCTCGACTCGAAATCTCATGGTTTCGACTCAACATCTCATAGTCTCGAGTTGATTCATGTGTGTTAATCGATAGCCTATGTTTTGACTGCTGATTCAGTGTGATCTGTTTTTGAATTAAGTTGACTAAAATTTTATTCACATGTCTTTATGCTTAGTGTTTTTGTTTGGTGTAGGAAATGGACTTAAAATTTATATCAACGCACAATCAAGCTGGTTATCTAGCAACTCCTCCAGAGAAGCACAAGAGGTTATATACATCGCTGATTAAAGGGTTGAATAGCTGCCGACTTGTTCATGCACTGAGAGATAATCCAGTTGTCTATGAAGATCTCGTTCAAGATTTTTGGAAGACAGCTAGATTTGAAGCACAAGGAGCTGATGGAAAAGGAATGATAGAAGCTGAAATTCAGAAAAAGAAGATCGTCATTACTGAGCAAATGATAAGAGAAGTTCTACAGTTTGGTGATACTGAATCTGATCCAATTGAGCTTCCAAGTGATACTATAGAGGCTGTTTTACCTCGTTTGAGTTACGAAGGAAAATATCCATCACTCGTTAAGAAGTTTCTGCACCCCTATTGGCGCTTGTTGGCACACATGTTTATCTTGTGTATGACAGAAAATCGAGGGGGAACAGATCAACTGAACATTACACAAACGGCTGCTTTTGTTGCACTTATTACGAATGAGTCGTTCAACTACTCGAAGTACATTTTTGAAGGGATGAAGAGGAATGTTACTGGAGTTCGAAAGGATAAATTTATTATGTATCCAAGGTTTTTGCAGATGATTTTCAATGCGCGCTATTCTGATTTGACGCGATCTGGTGATACCTTGGAGCTAAAACCTATGGGTCCTTCTTGTTTTGGTGCTCTCACAACTAAGAAGGGTATGTTGATCAGTTCTGTTTAAACGTGATGGAAAACATGAAATAACATACCTGTTATAGCATTCAAAGCAGTAGAGAATCCAGTCAGAGATCCAGCCATAGAGTTCGACATACTTGTCAGGATGATCCGGTTCCTCCTTAGGGTGTAAAGTTATGATGGTGATGAAAACCGTAAGTAGGGTAGAATCGGTTTGGGAGAGAGAGATACGATTGATGTTATGAGGGTTGTAATTGTGTAATGTGTCTAACCCTTTAACTCTCTAATAAGCCCCTTATTTATACACCCAAGAGGAAACCTAATTAGTTAATAAGGGTAATATGGTCCATCAACAATTACCAACTAATTATTAATAGGTTATTAATATATTTTGATCTAATATAATATAAATGATTATATAGGCTACAAGATTAAATATTACATTAATATATTTAATCTCACATTCTCCCACTTAGCCAAGTAATCATTTATCATGAGTATTAGGTAAGCCTGGCCAGGAGTTAACACTCATTTTAGCCTTAAACCAAGAACTATAGCAGAGAAATATAGCCGTTGAATCATCATTCGACTCAGGACCCCCATTAGTCATACTATAGCCTCAATTTAAAACCTAACAGTTACGATCAAAATATGTATAAGCCCTTTAGCGTCTGATTTGTATTTATATTTGCCTATATGTCATTACACCGGCAGAACATATGTTAGAGACATACAAAATCAAACTGAGGAAATTTTATTAATTAAAACATAAGCTAGTACAATATGCCATTAAACAAGGTCTTTAATAAGTCCCATATTCGATACATGTTCTTCGAAAACTTTAGGTGGGAGACCTTTAGTCATCGGATCCGCAAGCATATCTTTAGTACTAATATACTCAATACAAAGATTATTTTCCTCAACTCGTTCACGTACGAACAAATATTTTGTATCGAGATATAAACCAGCTCCAGTCGAACTGTTACTGTTCGAGAAACTAACGGCAGCTGAATTATCACAGTAAAGCTTCAATGGTCTAGAAATGGAATTAACGATTTTGAGTCCAGTGATCAGATTTCTAAGCAACATTCCATGACAGGTTGCGTTGTAAACAGCAATGTATTCTGCCATCATTGTGGAAGTTGTAGTTAACTGTTGTTTATGACTCTTCCATGAGATAGGTCCGCCTGCTAACATAAAGATGTAGCCCGAAGTGGATTTCTTGTCATCTTTGCATTTGGCAAAGTCAGAATCAGAATAACCTACCACTTCTAAATGATCACTTCTTCTATAAGTCAGTTTATAGTCTTTCGTCCCTTGCAGATATCTAAGGACCTTCTTAGCTGCTTTCCAGTGATCTAGGCCAGGATTAGTCTGATAACGACCTAGCATTCCAGCAATGTAAGCGATATCTGGGCGAGTACAGACTTGAGCATACATCAGGCTCCCAACTACTGACGCATAAGGTATCTGGCTCATCTGCTCCTTTTCAACCTCTGTTGTCGGACACTGGAATGAACCGAAAACATCTCCCTTAACTACTGGAGCGACGGAGGGTTTGCACTGTTGCATGTTGTAACGTGTAAGGACACGATCTATGTAAGTCTTTTGAGACAATCCTAAGATCCCTTTGTGTCTATCTCGGTGAATTTCGATGCCAATGACGTAAGAAGCATCTCCGAGATCCTTCATGTCGAAGTTATGCGAGAGTAAATGCTTCGACTCATGCAACATGTCTAAACTATTACTTGCCAGTAGAATATCATCTACGTAAAGGACAAGTATAGTAAAGTTACTCCCACTCATCTTGAGGTAGGTGCATTGATCCACTTGATTCTTCATAAAACCTTGCCTCTTCATGACTTCATCAAACTTGAGGTACCATTGACGTGATGCTTGTTTTAACCCATAAATGGATTTCTTCAACTTACAGACTAGATGCTCCTGACCTTCAGGTTTAAAACCTTCAGGTTGTTTCATGTAAACATCTTCGTCTAAGTCTCCGTTAAGGAAAGCAGTTTTGACGTCCATCTGATGCAGCTCTAAATCAAAATGAGCTACTAGGGCCATAACGATCCTTAATGAATCTTTACGAGAGACAGGTGAAAACGTCTCTTGATAATCAATTCCCTCTTTCTGAGTGTAGCCCTTTGCAACCAATCTCGCTTTGTAGCATTCAACGTTCCCATTCGGATCCAGTTTTGTTTTGAACACCCATTTACAACCTACAGGTTTGGCACCATTCGGTAATTCGACTAAATCCCAAACGTCATTTTTCTTCATGGATTCAAGCTCATCAATCATTGCTTTATTCCATTCAGAAGACTGATCACTGCTAATGGCTTCGTTATAAGAGATAGGATCATTGAGCTTTCCAGCATCCATTTCAGTCAGGTAGGTGACATAATCATCCCAATTAGTAGGCCTTCTTTGCCTAGATGACCTCCTGAGTTGATTATCGGGTTCAGGGTTGTCTTGGTTTTGAGCGTTTGATGTGCCTTCGTTATGAGGTATAATGGGTTCTGATTGTGGAGATGGAATTTGTGCAGTGGCTTCAGGTACAGTTGTTGCATGGGGTACAAGAGGAGTAAACGGAGTAATGGTAAGCGACGAGTCTCCCCCCCCGCGTCTTGTACTTCTTGCAATTCTTCATAAGGGTTAGTACTGCTCCCACTGACCTTGAAATCCTCCAAGAACGCAGCACGCTTGGTTTCAACAATACGGGTGACATGGGAAGGACAATAGAAACGATAACCCTTTGAATGATCAGGATACCCGATAAAGAAGCTGGTAACTGTTTTAGGGTCAAGTTTCCTTAGGAAAGGATTGTAAAGTTTTGCTTCAGCAATGCAGCCCCATACTTTCATATATTTAAGACTCGGTTTCCTTCCTGTCCAAAGTTCATAGGGAGTTTTAGGGACAGACTTAGAAGGAACTCTATTGAGTATATGAACAGCTGCTTTTAACGCTTCAGTCCAGAGGAATAATGGTAAATTAGTGTTGGCTAACATACTGCGCACCATGTTCATAAGGGTACGATTTCTTCGTTCAGCGACACCATTCTGCTGAGGTGTACCAGGCATGGTGTATTGGTTCACAATCCCCTGGCCCTTACAGAACTCATAAAATGGACCAGGAGCTTGACCCACATCAGTATGTCTTCCATAATATTCACCGCCTCTATCTGATCTCACAACTTTAATCTGACGATCTAATTGCTTTTCAACTTCAGCTTTATAATCTTTAAAAGTTGTTAGAGATTGAGACTTTTCCTTTATAAGATACAAGTACATGTAACGAGAATAATCATCAATGAAAGTGATAAATGAAGTATGTCCTGTTATACCAGCAATTTGATAAGGTCCTTTAAGACATCAATGAAAGTGATAAATGAAGTATGTCCTCCATAGGGTGTAAAGTGTGAATGAGTTCTAATAAATTAGAGCTCCTAATGGCACCTTTCTTATTCGCTAATGTCATTTTGCCTTTAAGACATTTGACACATGTTCCAAAATCAGTAAAATCGAGAGGAGGTAAGACTTCATCCTTTACGAGACGATTTAACTGTTCTCTTGAGATGTGGCCTAAACGTTGATGCCACAACATAGTTGAAGTCTCTAAGTCTCGAACCTGTTTCATCTTTGTGAGTGATTCATTAATATTATATGACAACAAAGATTTGGAAAAATTATCATCTAGTTCTAATCTATAGAGACCACCATCCAGAATGCCAGTACCATAAACAATGGAATCATAGAGAATAGAGAGTTTGCGATGACCATGAGAAACGACAAAACCGTCCATGTCTAACTTTGGTCCTGATACAAGGTTCCGAGTTACCTCAGGAACATATAAGGTATCATAAAGTTTAATACATAAACCAGTTTTCAAAAATAATTGTAATGTTCCTATGGCCTTCACTTCTAATTCCCGATCATCTCCAACTTTAAGTGTTCTTTGGTTTCTTCCCAGCTTCCGGATTGTAAGGAATCCCTGAAGTGAATTGGTAACATGAACCATAGAACCAGAATCAAACCACCAAGAATTAGTAGGAACATTTAAATTAAAGGACTCAAGTATCATGAAAAAATTGTTACCTTTCTTAGCCAGCCACTCCTTGAAGTCAGGGCATTCCTTTTGCTTATGTCCTGTTTTCTTAGAGAACTTGCAGTAGGGTTTTCCTAAGGAGTTCTTAGAGCTGGAAGGTGCACTTGTATTAGGAGTTGGATTTGGCTTTTGAACCTTAGAAGCATCCTTTCTTTGATAATTGTGCTTCCCCTTCTTTGAGCTGGAGGTGGTGAAGTTAGCAACATCAGTAGTGCGATCCATCTTCATATGCTCTTCCTCCTGCACGCACATAGCGATCAGCTCACTCATCGTCCATTTGTCCTTCTGAGTGCTGTAATTGATCTTGAATGCTTCATAGGACGAAGGAAGCGAAGTGATGATGAAGTGAACAAGAAAACCATCACTGATCTCCATCTCTAGGCCCTTCAGCTTATTGGCCATGTCATGCATCATCATGATGTGTTCGCGAATGCCGCTCCTCCCATCATACTTAGTCGTCACCAGCTTGAGGATAAGAGTACTAGCGTGTGCTTTTGATGTTTCCTTGAATTGATCCTCCACAGAAGTCAAATAGGTTTTAGCATCTTCAGAATCAGGAATGGCCCCTCTGATTGAGTTATGAATGGACTGCTTCATGAACATGAGAGACATGCGGTTACACCTAGTCCACTTATCATGAAGTAACTGGTCAGCAGCAGTACTTGTAGCAGTAAGGTCCGCTGGCTTATTCTCTCTTAGAGCATAATCAAAGTCCAGCAGTCCAAGAGTAAGCATGAGGGCATCCTTCCATGCAGTAAAGTTATCACCAGTCAAAGGTGGGATCCCCTGATTGGGTGCTGATAGTGGAAATAAGGTGAGCAAATTATGATACAAAGAAAGAAGTCTTAATGTGATCTAAGGGCATGTTATACTAAGGCAGGCATAAGTAATGACCATTTTAATTATGAAGCCGTGATAATGTCTATTACTAACATCAAAATAATAGACTTAGTAAAATTCTATTTAAACGAAGACAAATCAGCTTTGGCCAGAAGTGTAATCATTTAAATATGTGTGCAAAGTAATTGTGACAAATCGGCTTTGGCCAGAAATGAGACAATCACATTAGTTATGCACTTGTCAAGCATGCTAAACATAAATGAATTAAATCAGCTTTGGCCAGAATTAAGACATTTCACGTTTGTAATGCATACTCAACATAGCTTTTATAATACTTGAACAATTAATAGATGTATTAAATCAGCTTTGGCCAGAATTAATACATCAGAAGCTCATTCAAGTTAAGCTATATTTGGTTTTGTAAAAATTATCTGATTCTGATTAATTAAGTAAGTATTAACAAAACCAAGTGTTTAATAGCAAACCACTTGTTAGTAGCTGTTATTTGTGATAATAACTAAAAACCCGAAATTTAAGGGATTGTGGGATAGTGTTTCCTATTTTATTTATGATCTAAATTTATCAAATATTTCGAAAATAATAACTGAAAATCCATTAACAGTTTTCGAAAATTTTAATAGATAAAATTAAGATCAAAATCATGAAAAACACCCACTAATCCAAATTATATTCCAAATCTTATGGAATTTTCGAGTTTTATTTAGAACATTATGATGAACCCTAAAAAATAAAAAACATAATCTGGAAATCCGAAACCTGAATTTTAATGGTTTTGTAATGGATTTCGTGACAACAAGTTTAATCCTTTATGATTTCGAGTCAATTTATCAAATAACCTTTTCCGAAAATAGGGATTTCGGCTACAAGGAACTCGAAAACAGTTTTGATTTTAAGGCTTTAAAAACTTCCGTTTTCCAGATTTTTGATCCCAGAATAATGGATACAAAACCAGAACTGATTTATCAACATATGCTCTGATACCACATGTTGATCAGTTCTGTTTAAACGTGATGGAAAACATGAAATAACATACCTGTTATAGCATTCAAAGCAGTAGAGAATCCAGTCAGAGATCCAGCCATAGAGTTCGACATACTTGTCAGGATGATCTGGTTCCTCCTTAGGGTGTAAAGTTATGATGGTGATGAAAACCGAAAGTAGGGTAGAATCGGTTTGGGAGAGAGAGATACGATTGATGTTATGAGGGTTGTAATTGTGTAATGTGTCTAACCCTTTAACTCTCTAATAAGCCCCTTATTTATACACCCAAGAGGAAACCTAATTAGTTAATAAGGGTAATATGGTCCATCAACAATTACCAACTAATTATTAATAGGTTATTAATATATTTTGATCTAATATAATATAAATGATTATATAGGCTACAAGATTAAATATTACATTAATATATTTAATCTCACAGGGTACAGAAAAGAAGTTTGAGGGGTTGATTCCTTTGGAGAAATTTGGTAGGTTTGCAGAAATTGAAGTTGTAGCTGCTGATCCTGTGATAGATCAACCAATTCAAGTGAATGCAATGGTTGCTGAAGAACATGATGTTCAGGGGGCTACTGTTAATGAGCCTGAGACAGAGATTGTGACAATTAACTCTGACGATGAGGGCATAGAGATTATGTGTGATTTAGGAGATGATGAAGAGCTTCCTCCTGAAAAAGAAGCTGATGTTGCTGTTTCAACTGTTCCTTCTATGATAACTGCTGAAAATTTGGCCTCGTTATTAAAGTCTGTAACTGATAAGATGGGAAATCCTCCTTCCAATCTTACAGTATCTGCTGAAGAGCCTAGTGAAAACCCAAAGGATCCTGATTCATTGCCATTGAAACGAAAAAGGCGGGATCCTCGACTCGGAATGTATGTTGAACAAAACAAAGATCAATCTATGAACATTGCTGAAGATGATGATGGATTGTATGATTTCGATTTTGAGAAGAATGTCACTGACACCACCACCACAACTGAAGATATCTTTGAGTTCAACACTGACACTCAAAGAAATGTTTTAGAGACCACCTCTGTAGATGTTCAGGTTACAAATGTTGATACTGATACTGTTGTTGAGACAATGCCACTTGGTGTTTCTGAATCTGCATGTCTTTCTAGAGTTGTTCTTGATGTACCTAGTAGTTCAAGTGGTAAGAGACCTGAAGAGCCGTTTAGAATGCCATTTGATGATGATTCAAGCGATGATGATGATTTCATTAGTATGAGAGAAATGAAGAAAAGGTTAATTGTGGTTGAGCAAGATTCAATTCATAAAGATGCCAAGATCATCCAACTTGAAGATACTTTAGTGCAAAAGAATCAACAAATTGAACAGCTTCAAGGAGATGTTACTTTACTGTTCAATATGGTGTATGATTTGCGTGGAAAGCTTGAGAAGAAATTTGGGAATGAATTCTCTGATCCTACTGATGTGGAAAATAGAAGAAAAGCCTTTGAAAAGGATGATGCTGAGAGAAGTGCTGCTATGGAACAATACTTTAAAAGAGTTACTGATCCAGTTGCAGATAAAGAGAAGGCTGAAAGAATTAAGAAGAAAAGGGAGTTTGTGATTCTGAAGAACAAGAATCTTAATCCTGATGATGATGATGCTCAAGCAACTCATCATTTAATGGATGTTGGTGAAACTCTCTATGATAAAGTTGGAAATAGACCTGGTGTGGTTAGCTGGGGATTTGATCATGATCGTCGAAGATGGTGGATAAAGAGGAAAGTTGGACCTATTGAGTGGTACAAAAATCCAGCTCAGTTTCAGACTTTCACAAAGATTGATTTGACAAACTTATCTAATTCACCTTATGTGGATGATAAGCCTGGAGGTCGTGGTTATTTATTTTACGAGAGATTGAAGAGGGAGGTTCTTAAAGGTTTTCCTTCTATGCATACTGCAGAGTCTCTTGTTACACCAGCTAATGGTATTCGAGATCCATACACAAACAAGCGAATGAAGATTGTTCACTGGCCTGCAACTGACAAGGAGAAGGTGATTCCGTTAGTAAGAAAGATTCCAAAAGGAGCTTTAAAGTCTTTGCATTTTTGGGCTTATGATGAGCGTCTAGGGCAGGCAGTGATTGTTTGTGAAGATGAGGTGAATTTTCGCTTGGTGGATCAAGTTGATTTATTGAATCTTGCTCATGAAGATCTAGAAGTGTTAGCTCGCAATCAAATTAGAGCTACTGAAAAATATGAAGATGTTGCAAAAGCATGGACTGGCGCTGTTATTTCTGCCATACATATTCGTACAAAAGGTTTTGGTGGGCTCAAAGATCGTTTGGGTGGTGCTCGTGATAGTTGAAGTCTCAAGACTCTCTATGCATAAACCTAGGGGGAGATTGTTGGAACCTCGAGGTTTATACATTGAGAGATACTAAAGTTTAGGGTTGATCTTGTAATGTTTAACATAGTTGTTTTGGGTCGGATATAAGTATTGGGTTTTAAGGTGATCTCGAGTGGGCCTAGGTGGTTTCGATCCATCATAGGTAGTATATAAGTAAACCTTTGTAATGTTTAGAAGGTTGATCGCTTGGTAGGGAGTCTGAAGTCACTCGAGATCATTTGGTGTGTCTTGTATTAGTCATCGTTCTAAGGTGAATGCAAGATATTGTTTTGATTTGTTTATTGTGTTTATTTACTTTATCGTTTTCTTGAATCCGCTTGTGTTTGGATTCCGCACTCACACAAGTTAACATTGATATCGTTGAAAGATCCTTTTTGGGGTTTTACAAGGGCTCCTGCATCTGGAGCGTGATTTTGGTGGGGATGATGGTGGCAGTGGGGTGGCACTGGTGGTGGAGGTGAGGGAGTGGTGGAGATGGTGGTGCTTCGGTGGTGTTTAGAGGGAGAGAAAGTGTGCTGGTGTGTTTGTGCTAGTGTGTAATATATATGTAATTTATATATAGTGTGTTTGTGCTTTTGTCCATTGTGATCTATTAAGGCGCTATATGGTCCATTAAGACATGTAAGATCCACTATTAACCATTGTGATCCATTTAAGCCCAATATTGTCCATTAAGACATCTATGAAACCAATATTGTTGATAAAGACATCTATGATCTAATATTGTCTGTTGTGGTCCCTTAAGGCTTAATATGGTATATTAAGACACGTATGATCTAGTATTGGCCATTATAATCTATTTAGGCCCAATATGGTTCATTAAGACATGTGTGATCCACTATTGGCCACTGTGATCCGTTAAGGACCAACATGATCCATATAGACATGTATGATCTACTATTAACCATTGTGATCCATTTAGGCCCAATATGGTCTATTAAGACATGTATTATCTACTATTGTACATTGTGATCCATTTAGGCCCAATATGGTTGATTAACACATACATGATATACTATTGGCCATTATGATCCATTAAGGTTCAATATGTTCCATTGAGACATGTATAATATACTGTTGTCCATTATGATCCATTGGTCTAATATGATCCATTAAGACATATATGTTCTATATTGACCGTTGTGACCCATTAAAGCTCAATATGGCAGTACATTAAGACATGTATGATCCATTATTAGTCGTCGTTATGATCCATTATGACCCAATATGGTTCATTAACAAATATATGATCCACTATTGGCCATTGTGTTCCATTAAAACCCGATATGATCCATTAACAAATATATGATTACAGATGAGCTCGGTAGCGAACTTACCGGTACCGAAAATCGCTAATATGGGTACCAGTACCGAGAATATTCGGTATGGTATTGTATAATACTGTACTTGTATTTGAAAGTAAAATTTGGTAAAATATTAGTACTATACCGAAGTGAAAGTACCGATATCGAAAACGCCAAATAGTGGGTACCGAAACGGTATGGGTTATTCTGTAGTGCACACATAGATATGAATACATACATATATACATAGACACATAGACATGTATACATGCATATATACATACACATACACGTATATATACATATACATATATATAGACACAGATACATACATATACACATATATAATTAAACATTGAAATATTATAACTATTACGTTGCAAATGCATAGCAAGTTGCTAAGCGTTTCCGACACAATTATAAATAATAATATTAATTAAATATTTAAATATAATAATAAATTTTCAGTCACAAATGCGTAGCAAGTTGCTACGCATTTCCTACGCAATAATTAATAATAAAACTGATTAAACATTAAAATATAATTTAAGTATAATAATAAATGTTTCGTCACAAATGTGTAGCAAGTTGCTACACATTTCAGAGGCAATAATTAATAATAGTATTAGTTAAGCATTTAAATATGATCCGAATATAATAATAAATGTTTTGTCAAAAATGTGTAACAAGTTGCTACGCATTTCTGACGCAACAATTAATATTTAAATGAATTCAACATATAAATATAATTCCATCAAATAAATAATAGTTTCGTCGGAAATGCGTAGCAAGTTACTACGCATTTCCGACGCAATAGTTAATAATGATAACTATTAACTAAAGGTATTCGAATAAATACTGCAGAGTCTCTTGTTACACCAGCTAAAGGTATTCGAGATCCATACACAAACAAGCGAATGAAGATTGTTCACTGGCCTGCAACTGACAAGGAGAAGGTGATTCCGTTAGTAAGAAAGATTCCAAAAGGCGCTTTAAAGTCTTTGCATTTTTGGGCTTATGATGAGCGTCTAGGGCAGGCAGTGATTGTTTGTGAAGATGAGGTGAATTTTCGCTTGGTGGATCAAGTTGATTTACTGAATCTTGCTCATGAAGATCTAGAAGTGTTAGCTCGCAATCAAATTAGAGCTACTGAAAAATATGAAGATGTTGCAAAAGCATGGACTGGCGCTGTTATTTCTGCCATACATATTCGTACAAAAGGTTTTGGTGGGCTCAAAGATCGTTTGGGTGGTGCTCGTGATAGTTGAAGTCTCAAGACTCTCTATGCATAAACCTAGGGGGAGATTGTTGGAAACTCGAGGTTTATACATTGAGAGATACTAAAGTTTAGGGTTGATCTTGTAATGTTTAACATAGTTGTTTTGGGTCGGATATAAGTATTGGGTTTTAAGGTGATCTCGAGTGGGCCTAGGTGGTTTCGATCCATCATAGGTAGTATATAAGTAAACCTTTGTAATGTTTAGAAGGTTGATCGCTTGGTAGGGAGTCTGAAGTCACTCGAGATCATTTGGTGTGTCTTGTATTAGTCATCGTTCTAAGGTGAATGCAAGATATTGTTTTGATTTGTTTATTGTGTTTATTTACTTTATCGTTTTCTTGAATCCGCTTGTGTTTGGATTCCGCACTCACACAAGTTAACATTGATATCGTTGAAAGATCCTTTTTGGGGTTTTACAAGGGCTCCTGCATCTGGAGCGTGATTTTGGTGGGGATGATGGTGGCAGTGGGGTGGCACTGGTGGTGGAGGTGAGGGAGTGGTGGAGATGGTGGTGCTTCGGTGGTGTTTAGAGGGAGAGAAAGTGTGCTGGTGTGTTTGTGCTAGTGTGTAATATATATGTAATTTATATATAGTGTGTTTGTGCTTTTGTCCATTGTGATCTATTAAGGCGCTATATGGTCCATTAAGACATGTATGATCCACTATTAACCATTGTGATCCATTTAAGCCCAATATTGTCCATTAAGACATCTATGAAACCAATATTGTTGATAAAGACATCTATGATCTAATATTGTCTGTTGTGGTCCCTTAAGGCTTAATATGGTATATTAAGACACGTATGATCTAGTATTGGCCATTATAATCTATTTAGGCCCAATATGGTTCATTAAGACATGTGTGATCCACTACTGGCCACTGTGATCCGTTAAGGACCAACATGATCCATATAGACATGTATGATCTACTATTAACCATTGTGATCCATTTAGGCCCAATATGGTCTATTAAGACATGTATTATCTTCTATTGTACATTGTGATCCATTTAGGCCCAATATGGTTTATTAACACATACATGATATACTATTGGCCATTATGATCCATTAAGGTTCAATATGTTCCATTGAGACATGTATAATCTACTGTTGTCCATTATGATCCATTGGCCTAATATGATCCATTAAGACATATATGTTCTATATTGACCGTTGTGACCCATTAAAGCTCAATATGGCAGTACATTAAGACATGTATGATCCATTATTAGTCGTCGTTATGATCCATTATGACCCAATATGGTTCATTAACAAATATATGATCCACTATTGGCCATTGTGTTCCATTAAAACCCGATATGATCCATTAACAAATATATGATTACAGATGAGCTCGGTACCGAACGTACCGGTACCGAAAATCGCTAATATGGGTACCAGTACCGAGAATATTCGGTATGGTATTGTATAATACTGTACTTGTATTTGAAAGTAAAATTTGGTAAAATATTAGTACTATACCGAAGTGAAAGTACCGATATCGAAAACGCCAAAATAGTGGGTACCGAAACGGTGTGGGTAATTCTGTACTGCACACATAGATATGAATACATACATATATACATAGACACATAGACATGTATACATGCATATATACATACACATACACGTATATATACATATACATATATATAGACACAGATACATACATATACACATATATAATTAAACATTGAAATATTATAACTATTACGTTGCAAATGCATAGCAAGTTGCTAAGCGTTTCCGACACAATTATAAATAATAATATTAATTAAATATTTAAATATAATAATAAATTTTCAGTCACAAATGCGTAGCAAGTTGCTACGCATTTCCTACGCAATAATTAATAATAAAACTGATTAAACATTAAAATATAATTTAAGTATAATAATAAATGTTTCGTCACAAATGTGTAGCAAGTTGCTACACATTTCAGAGGAAATAATTAATAATAGTATTAGTTAAGCATTTAAATATGATCCGAATATAATAATAAATGTTTTGTCAAAAATGTGTAACAAGTTGCTACGCATTTCTGACGCAACAATTAATATTTAAATGAATTCAGCATATAAATATAATTCCATCAAATAAATAATAGTTTCGTCGGAAATGCGTAGCAAGTTACTACGCATTTCCGACGCAATAGTTAATAATGATAACTATTAACTAAAGGTATTCGAATAAATACTGCAGAGTCTCTTGTTACACCAGCTAAAGGTATTCGAGATCCATACACAAACAAGCGAATGAAGATTGTTCACTGGCCTGCAACTGACAAGGAGAAGGTGATTCCGTTAGTAAGAAAGATTCCAAAAGGCGCTTTAAAGTCTTTGCATTTTTGGGCTTATGATGAGCGTCTAGGGCAGGCAGTGATTGTTTGTGAAGATGAGGTGAATTTTCGCTTGGTGGATCAAGTTGATTTACTGAATCTTGCTCATGAAGATCTAGAAGTGTTAGCTCGCAATCAAATTAGAGCTACTGAAAAATATGAAGATGTTGCAAAAGCATGGACTGGCGCTGTTATTTCTGCCATACATATTCGTACAAAAGGTTTTGGTGGGCTCAAAGATCGTTTGGGTGGTGCTCGTGATAGTTGAAGTCTCAAGACTCTCTATGCATAAACCTAGGGGGAGATTGTTGGAACCTCGAGGTTTATACATTGAGAGATACTAAAGTTTAGGGTTGATCTTGTAATGTTTAACATAGTTGTTTTGGGTCGGATATAAGTATTGGGTTTTAAGGTGATCTCGAGTGGGCCTAGGTGGTTTCGATCCATCATAGGTAGTATATAAGTAAACCTTTGTAATGTTTAGAAGGTTGATCGCTTGGTAGGGAGTCTGAAGTCACTCGAGATCATTTGGTGTGTCTTGTATTAGTCATCGATCTAAGGTGAATGCAAGATATTGTTTTGATTTGTTTATTGTGTTTATTTACTTTATCGTTTTCTTGAATCCGCTTGTGTTTGGATTCCGCACTCACACAAGTTAACATTGATATCGTTGAAAGATCCTTTTTGGGGTTTTACAAGGGCTCCTGCATCTGGAGCGTGATTTTGGTGGGGATGATGGTGGCAGTGGGGTGGCACTGGTGGTGGAGGTGAGGGAGTGGTGGAGATGGTGGTGCTTCGGTGGTGTTTAGAGGGAGAGAAAGTGTGCTGGTGTGTTTGTGCTAGTGTGTAATATATATGTAATTTATATATAGTGTGTTTGTGCTTTTGTCCATTGTGATCTATTAAGGCGCTATATGGTCCATTAAGACATGTATGATCCACTATTAACCATTGTGATCCATTTAAGCCCAATATTGTCCATTAAGACATCTATGAAACCAATATTGTTGATAAAGACATCTATGATCTAATATTGTCTGTTGTGGTCCCTTAAGGCTTAATATGGTATATTAAGACACGTATGATCTAGTATTGGCCATTATTATCTATTTAGGCCCAATATGGTTCATTAAGACATGTGTGATCCACTATTGGCCACTGTGATCCGTTAAGGACCAACATGATCCATATAGACATGTATGATCTACTATTAACCATTGTGATCCATTTAGGCCCAATATGGTCTATTAAGACATGTATTATCTACTATTGTACATTATGATCCATTTAGGCCCAATATGGTTGATTAACACATACATGATATACTATTGGCCATTATGATCCATTAAGGTTCAATATGTTCCATTGAGACATGTATAATCTACTATTGTCCATTATGATCCATTGGCCTAATATGATCCATTAAGACATATATGTTCTATATTGACCGTTGTGACCCATTAAAGCTCAATATGGCAGTACATTAAGACATGTATGATCCATTATTAGTCGTCGTTATGATCCATTATGACCCAATATGGTTCATTAACAAATATATGATCCACTATTGGCCATTGTGTTCCATTAAAACCCGATATGATCCATTAACAAATATATGATTACAGATGAGCTCGGTACCGAACGTACCGGTACCGAAAATCGCTAATATGGGTACCAGTACCGAGAATATTCGGTATGGTATTGTATAATACTGTACTTGTATTTGAAAGTAAAATTTGGTAAAATATTAGTACTATACCGAAGTGAAAGTACTGATATCGAAAACGCCAAATAGTGGGTACCGAAACGGTATGGGTTATTCTGTAGTGCACACATAGATATGAATACATACATATATACATAGACACATAGACATGTATACATGCATATATACATACACATACACGTATATATACATATACATATATATAGACACAGATACATACATATACACATATATAATTAAACATTGAAATATTATAACTATTACGTTGCAAATGCATAGCAAGTTGCTAAGCGTTTCCGACACAATTATAAATAATAATATTAATTAAATATTTAAATATAATAATAAATTTTCAGTCACAAATGCGTAGCAAGTTGCTACGCATTTCCTACGCAATAATTAATAATAAAACTGATTAAACATTAAAATATAATTTAAGTATAATAATAAATGTTTCGTCACAAATGTGTAGCAAGTTGCTACACATTTCAGAGGCAATAATTAATAATAGTATTAGTTAAGCATTTAAATATGATCCGAATATAATAATAAATGTTTTGTCAAAAATGTGTAACAAGTTGCTACGCATTTCTGACGCAACAATTAATATTTAAATGAATTCAACATATAAATATAATTCCATCAAATAAATAATAGTTTCGTCGGAAATGCGTAGCAAGTTACTACGCATTTCCGACGCAATAGTTAATAATGATAACTATTAACTAAAGGTATTCGAATAAATACTGCAGAGTCTCTTGTTACACCAGCTAAAGGTATTCGAGATCCATACACAAACAAGCGAATGAAGATTGTTCACTGGCCTGCAACTGACAAGGAGAAGGTGATTCCGTTAGTAAGAAAGATTCCAAAAGGCGCTTTAAAGTCTTTGCATTTTTGGGCTTATGATGAGCGTCTAGGGCAGGCAGTGATTGTTTGTGAAGATGAGGTGAATTTTCGCTTGGTGGATCAAGTTGATTTACTGAATCTTGCCCTTGAAGATCTAGAAGTGTTAGCTCGCAATCAAATTAGAGCTACTGAAAAATATGAAGATGTTGCAAAAGCATGGACTGGCGCTGTTATTTCTGCCATACATATTCGTACAAAAGGTTTTGGTGGGCTCAAAGATCGTTTGGGTGGTGCTCGTGATAGTTGAAGTCTCAAGACTCTCTATGCATAAACCTAGGGGGAGATTGTTGGAACCTCGAGGTTTATACATTGAGAGATACTAAAGTTTAGGGTTGATCTTGTAATGTTTAACATAGTTGTTTTGGGTCGGATATAAGTATTGGGTTTTAAGGTGATCTCGAGTGGGCCTAGGTGGTTTCGATCCATCATAGGTAGTATATAAGTAAACCTTTGTAATGTTTAGAAGGTTGATCGCTTGGTAGGGAGTCTGAAGTCACTCGAGATCATTTGGTGTGTCTTGTATTAGTCATCGTTCTAAGGTGAATGCAAGATATTGTTTTGATTTGTTTATTGTGTTTATTTACTTTATCGTTTTCTTGAATCCGCTTGTGTTTGGATTCCACACTCACACAAGTTAACATTGATATCGTTGAAAGATCCTTTTTGGGGTTTTACAAGGGCTCCTGCATCTGGAGCGTGATTTTTGTGGGGATGATGGTGGCAGTGGGGTGGCACTGGTGGTGGAGGTGAGGGAGTGGTGGAGATGGTGGTGCTTCGGTGGTGTTTAGAGGGAGAGAAAGTGTGCTGGTGTGTTTGTGCTAGTGTGTAATATATATGTAATTTATATATAGTGTGTTTGTGCTTTTGTCCATTGTGATCTATTAAGGCGCTATATGGTCCATTAAGACATGTATGATCCACTATTAACCATTGTGATCCATTTAAGCCCAATATTGTCCATTAAGACATCTATGAAACCAATATTGTTGATAAAGACATCTATGATCTAATATTGTCTGTTGTGGTCCCTTAAGGCTTAATATGGTATATTAAGACACGTATGATCTAGTATTGGCCATTATAATCTATTTAGGCCCAATATGGTTCATTAAGACATGTGTGATCCACTATTGGCCATTGTGATCCGTTAAGGACCAACATGATCCATATAGACATGTATGATCTACTATTAACCATTGTGATCCATTTAGGCCCAATATGGTCTATTAAGACATGTATTATCTACTATTGTACATTGTGATCCATTTAGGCCCAATATGGTTGATTAACACATACATGATATACTATTGGCCATTATGATCCATTAAGGTTCAATATGTTCCATTGAGACATGTATAATCTACTGTTGTCCATTATGATCCATTGGCCTAATATGATCCATTAAGACATATATGTTCTATATTGACCGTTGTGACCCATTAAAGCTCAATATGGTAGTACATTAAGACATGAATGATCCATTATTAGTCGTCGTTATGATCCATTATGACCCAATATGGTTCACTAACAAATATATGATCCACTATTGGCCATTGTGTTCCATTAAAACCCGATATGATCCATTAACAAATATATGATTACAGATGAGCTCGGTACCGAAAATCGCTAATATGGGTACCAGTACCGAGAATATTCGGTATGGTATTGTATAATACTGTACTTGTATTTGAAAGTAAAATTTGGTAAAATATTAGTACTATACCGAAGTGAAAGTACCGATATCGAAAACGTCAAATAGTGGGTACCGAAACGGTATGGGTAATTCTGTAGTGCACACATAGATATGAATACATACATATATACATAGACACATAGACATGTATACATGCATATATACATACACATACACGTATATATACATATACAAATATATAGACACAGATACATACATATACACATATATAATTAAACATTGAAATATTATAACTATTACGTTGCAAATGCATAGCAAGTTGCTAAGCGTTTCCGACACAATTATAAATAATAATATTAATTAAATATTTAAATATAATAATAAATTTTCAGTCACAAATGCGTAGCAAGTTGCTACGCATTTCCTACGCAATAATTAATAATAAAACTGATTAAACATTAAAATATAATTTAAGTATAATAATAAATGTTTCGTCACAAATGTGTAGCAAGTTGCTACACATTTCAGAGGCAATAATTAATAATAGTATTAGTTAAGCATTTAAATATGATCCGAATATAATAATAAATGTTTTGTCAAAAATGTGTAACAAGTTGCTACGCATTTCTGACGCAACAATTAATATTTAAATGAATTCAACATATAAATATAATTCCATCAAATAAATAATAGTTTCGTCGGAAATGCGTAGCAAGTTACTACGCATTTCCGACGCAATAGTTAATAATGATAACTATTAACTAAAGGTATTCGAATAAATACTGCAGAGTCTCTTGTTACACCAGCTAAAGGTATTCGAGATCCATACACAAACAAGCGAATGAAGATTGTTCACTGGCCTGCAACTGACAAGGAGAAGGTGATTCCGTTAGTAAGAAAGATTCCAAAAGGCGCTTTAAAGTCTTTGCATTTTTGGGCTTATGATGAGCGTCTAGGGCAGGCAGTGATTGTTTGTGAAGATGAGGTGAATTTTCGCTTGGTGGATCAAGTTGATTTACTGAATCTTGCTCATGAAGATCTAGAAGTGTTAGCTCGCAATCAAATTAGAGCTACTGAAAAATATGAAGATGTTGCAAAAGCATGGACTGGCGCTGTTATTTCTGCCATACATATTCGTACAAAAGGTTTTGGTGGGCTCAAAGATCGTTTGGGTGGTGCTCGTGATAGTTGAAGTCTCAAGATTCTCTATGCATAAACCTAGGGGGAGATTGTTGGAACCTCGAGGTTTATACATTGAGAGATACTAAAGTTTAGGGTTGATCTTGTAATGTTTAACATAGTTGTTTTGGGTCGGATATAAGTATTGGGTTTTAAGGTGATCTCGAGTGGGCCTAGGTGGTTTCGATCCATCATAGGTAGTATATAAGTAAACCTTTGTAATGTTTAGAAGGTTGATCGCTTGGTAGGGAGTCTGAAGTCACTCGAGATCATTTGGTGTGTCTTGTATTAGTCATCGTTCTAAGGTGAATGCAAGATATTGTTTTGATTTGTTTATTGTGTTTATTTACTTTATCGTTTTCTTGAATCCGCTTGTGTTTGGATTCCACACTCACACAAGTTAACATTGATATCGTTGAAAGATCCTTTTTGGGGTTTTACAAGGGCTCCTGCATCTGGAGCGTGATTTTTGTGGGGATGATGGTGGCAGTGGGGTGGCACTGGTGGTGGAGGTAAGGGAGTGGTGGAGATGGTGGTGCTTCGGTGGTGTTTAGAGGGAGAGAAAGTGTGCTGGTGTGTTTGTGCTAGTGTGTAATATATATGTAATTTATATATAGTGTGTTTGTGCTTTTGTCCATTGTGATCTATTAAGGCGCTATATGGTCCATTAAGACATGTATGATCCACTATTAACCATTGTGATCCATTTAAGCCCAATATTGTCCATTAAGACATCTATGAAACCAATATTGTTGATAAAGACATCTATGATCTAATATTGTCTGTTGTGGTCCCTTAAGGCTTAATATGGTATATTAAGACACGTATGATCTAGTATTGGCCATTATAATCTATTTAGGCCCAATATGGTTCATTAAGACATGTGTGATCCACTATTGGCCATTGTGATCCGTTAAGGACCAACATGATCCATATAGACATGTATGATCTACTATTAACCATTGTGATCCATTTAGGCCCAATATGGTCTATTAAGACATGTATTATCTACTATTGTACATTGTGATCCATTTAGGCCCAATATGGTTGATTAACACATACATGATATACTATTGGCCATTATGATCCATTAAGGTTCAATATGTTCCATTGAGACATGTATAATCTACTGTTGTCCATTATGATCCATTGGCCTAATATGATCCATTAAGACATATATGTTCTATATTGACCGTTGTGACCCATTAAAGCTCAATATGGTAGTACATTAAGACATGTATGATCCATTATTAGTCGTCGTTATGATCCATTATGACCCAATATGGTTCATTAACAAATATATGATCCACTATTGGCCATTGTGTTCCATTAAAACCCGATATGATCCATTAACAAATATATGATTACAGATGAGCTCGGTACCGAAAATCGCTAATATGGGTACCAGTACCGAGAATATTCGGTATGGTATTGTATAATACTGTACTTGTATTTGAAAGTAAAATTTGGTAAAATATTAGTACTATACCGAAGTGAAAGTACCGATATCGAAAACGTCAAATAGTGGGTACCGAAACGGTATGGGTAATTCTGTAGTGCACACATAGATATGAATACATACATATATACATAGACACATAGACATGTATACATGCATATATACATACACATACACGTATATATACATATACAAATATATAGACACAGATACATACATATACACATATATAATTAAACATTGAAATATTATAACTATTACGTTACAAATGCATAGCAAGTTGCTAAGCGTTTCCGACACAATTATAAATAATAATATTAATTAAATATTTAAATATAATAATAAATTTTCAGTCACAAATGCGTAGCAAGTTGCTACGCATTTCCTACGCAATAATTAATAATAAAACTGATTAAACATTAAAATATAATTTAAGTATAATAATAAATGTTTCGTCACAAATGTGTAGCAAGTTGCTACACATTTCAGAGGCAATAATTAATAATAGTATTAGTTAAGCATTTAAATATGATCCGAATATAATAATAAATGTTTTGTCAAAAATGTGTAACAAGTTGCTACGCATTTCTGACGCAACAATTAATATTTAAATGAATTCAACATATAAATATAATTCCATCAAATAAATAATAGTTTCGTCGGAAATGCGTAGCAAGTTACTACGCATTTCCGATGCAATAGTTAATAATGATAACTATTAACTAAAGGTATTCGAATAAATACTGCAGAGTCTCTTGTTACACCAGCTAAAGGTATTCGAGATCCATACACAAACAAGCGAATGAAGATTGTTCACTGGCCTGCAACTGATAAGGAGAAGGTGATTCCGTTAGTAAGAAAGATTCCAAAAGGCGCTTTAAAGTCTTTGCATTTTTGGGCTTATGATGAGCGTCTAGGGCAGGCAGTGATTGTTTGTGAAGATGAGGTGAATTTTCGCTTGGTGGATCAAGTTGATTTACTGAATCTTGCTCATGAAGATCTAGAAGTGTTAGCTCGCAATCAAATTAGAGCTACTGAAAAATATGAAGATGTTGCAAAAGCATGGACTGGCGCTGTTATTTCTGCCATACATATTCGTACAAAAGGTTTTGGTGGGCTCAAAGATCGTTTGGGTGGTGCTCGTGATAGTTGAAGTCTCAAGACTCTCTATGCATAAACCTAGGGGGAGATTGTTGGAACCTCGAGGTTTATACATTGAGAGATACTAAAGTTTAGGGTTGATCTTGTAATGTTTAACATAGTTGTTTTGGGTCGGATATAAGTATTGGGTTTTAAGGTGATCTCGAGTGGGCCTAGGTGGTTTCGATCCATCATAGGTAGTATATAAGTAAACCTTTGTAATGTTTAGAAGGTTGATCGCTTGGTAGGGAGTCTGAAGTCACTCGAGATCATTTGGTGTGTCTTGTATTAGTCATCGATCTAAGGTGAACGCAAGATATTGTTTTGATTTGTTTATTGTGTTTATTTACTTTATTGTTTTCTTGAATCCGCTTGTGTTTGGATTCCGCACTCACACAAGTTAACATTGATATCGTTGAAAGATCCTTTTTGGGGTTTTACAAGGGCTCCTGCATCTGGAGCGTGATTTTGGTGGGGATGATGGTGGTAGTGGGGTGGCACTGGTGGTGGAAGTGAGGGAGTGGTGGAGATGGTGGTGCTTCGGTGGTGTTTAGAGGGAGAGAAAGTGTGCTGGTGTGTTTGTGCTAGTGTGTAATATATATGTAATTTATATATAGTGTGTTTGTGCTTTTGTCCATTGTGATCTATTAAGGCGCTATATGGTCCATTAAGACATGTATGATCCACTATTAACCATTGTGATCCATTTAAGCCCAATATTGTCCATTAAGACATCTATGAAACCAATATTGTTGATAAAGACATCTATGATCTAATATTGTCTGTTGTGGTCCCTTAAGGCTTAATATGGTATATTAAGACACGTATGATCTAGTATTGGCCATTATAATCTATTTAGGCCCAATATGGTTCATTAAGACATGTGTGATCCACTATTGGCCACTGTGATCCGTTAAGGACCAACATGATCCATATAGACATGTATGATCTACTATTAACCATTGTGATCCATTTAGGCCCAATATGGTCTATTAAGACATGTATTATCTACTATTGTACATTGTGATCCATTTAGGCCCAATATGGTTGATTAACACATACATGATATACTATTGGCCATTATGATCCATTAAGGTTCCATATGTTCCATTGAGACATGTATAATCTACTGTTGTCCATTATGATCCATTGGCCTAATATGATCCATTAAGACATATATGTTCTATATTGACCGTTGTGACCCATTAAAGCTCAATATGGCAGTACATTAAGACATGTATGATCCATTATTAATCGTCGTTATGATCCATTATGACCCAATATGGTTCATTAACAAATATATGATCCACTATTGGCCATTGTGTTCCATTAAAACCCGATATGATCCATTAACAAATATATGATTACAGATGAGCTCGGTACCGAACTTACCGGTACCGAAAATCGCTAATATGGGTACCAGTACCGAGAATATTCGGTATGGTATTGTATAATACTGTACTTGTATTTGAAAGTAAAATTTGGTAAAATATTAGTACTATACCGAAGTGAAAGTACTGATATCGAAAACGCCAAATAGTGGGTACCGAAACGGTATGGGTTATTCTGTAGTGCACACATAGATATGAATACATACATATATACATAGACACATAGACATGTATACATGCATATATACATACACATACACGTATATATACATATACATATATATAGACACAGATACATACATATACACATATATAATTAAACATTGAAATATTATAACTATTACGTTGCAAATGCATAGCAAGTTGCTAAGCGTTTCCGACACAATTATAAATAATAATATTAATTAAATATTTAAATATAATAATAAATTTTCAGTCACAAATGCGTAGCAAGTTGCTACGCATTTCCTACGCAATAATTAATAATAAAACTGATTAAACATTAAAATATAATTTAAGTATAATAATAAATGTTTCGTCACAAATGTGTAGCAAGTTGCTACACATTTCAGAGGCAATAATTAATAATAGTATTAGTTAAGCATTTAAATATGATCCGAATATAATAATAAATGTTTTGTCAAAAATGTGTAACAAGTTGCTACGCATTTCTGACGCAACAATTAATATTTAAATGAATTCAACATATAAATATAATTCCATCAAATAAATAATAGTTTCGTCGGAAATGCGTAGCAAGTTACTACGCATTTCCGACGGAATAGTTAATAATGATAACTATTAACTAAAGGTATTCGAATAAATACTGCAGAGTCTCTTGTTACACCAGCTAAAGGTATTCGAGATCCATACACAAACAAGCGAGTGAAGATTGTTCACTGGCCTGCAACTGACAAGGAGAAGGTGATTCCGTTAGTAAGGTGATTCCAAAACGACCGTGTGAACGAGCTCCATCTTGCTGCAAACTGCCTACGGCGGTTTGGGTCATCGTCCGACTGAAAAAATGCTTATTTCTATTACTTATTTGCATTTTTATGATTTTTGGACTATTTTGGGCATTTTCTTTTAGGCCGTGTGTTTGGCCCGTTATCTTTTTTAGGCCCATTTCGAATTTCGGTTTCTATTTATATGTCCCTCTAGTAATATGAATGATCAGAATTGATTTTTGAAATTATTGAATTTTTCACTTCAAATTTTGTGGCCTTTGGGTTGCAATTTGGGGGTTGGGGAAGAACACACGGGTATTCTTAGAATCAACGTGTTTGATCTTCGTTTCCGTATCACGCGCTACATCAGTTGGTATCAGAGCCGAATTCCTGGCTCAAGATGCCTCCGAGGAGAAACAACAACAGGCCTCTCGATGAAGTGTATGAACGAGAGTTGGAGCAGCGACTTATGGCGAGAATGGATCAACGGTTGGATCAAGTGGTCGATCAGTTGACTGACCGGATGGCCGACTTGGTCAATCGTAGGAGACAGAGAACCAATGATGGGTATGGTTCTGATTTTAGTAATCCGTTTGGTGATGGTTCGACTTCCGAAGACGAACAGGAAGGGCGACCAAGGGGTGAACGTGGAGGGGGTAACATGCGTTGGGATTCTGGGATAAGGATTGATATTCCAGAATTTGTTGGGTCTAGTTTGAATCCGGAGGGGTCCATGGATAGGTTGGCTACCGTGGAGGAGGTGTTTGAATACAAGGAGGTGCCTGAAAACAAGCGGGTTGCCTTGATCGCTACCAGGTTACGTGGTAGGGCCTCTGCGTGGTGGCAACAATTGAAATTAACACGGAATAGACTCGGGAAGTCAAGGATCGTGACGTGGGCCAAGATGAAAAAGTGCTTGCGGTCCAACTTTTTGCCTCATAATTTTCAAAGGTTGATGTACCAGCGTCTGCAGAATTTGAAACAGGGGTCTAAATCGGTTGATGATTATACGATAGAGTTTTACCAGTTGATTGCGAGGAATGATATTCAAGAACCGGAGGAGCAACTTGTTTCTCGGTATATTGGGGGTCTGAGGGTCATCTTGCTGCAAACTGCCTACGGCGGTTTGGGTCATCGTCCGACTGAAAAAACGCTTATTTCTATTACTTATTTGCATTTTTATGATTTTTGGACTATTTTGGGCATTTTCTTTTAGGCCGTGTGTTTGGCGCGTTATCTTTTTTAGGCCCATTTCGAATTTCGGTTTCTATTTATATGTCCCTCTAGTAATATGAATGATCAGAATTGATTTTTGAAATTATTGAATTTTTCACTTCAAATTCTGTGGCCTTTGGGTTGCAATTTGGGGGTTGGGGAAGAACACACGGGTATTCTTAGAATCAACGTGTTTGATCTTCGTTTCCGTATCACGCGCTACATCAGTTGGTATCAGAGCCGAATTCCTGGCTCAAGATGCCTCCGAGGAGAAACAACAACAGGCCTCTCGATGAAGTGTATGAACGAGAGTTGGAGCAGCGACTTATGGCGAGAATGGATCAACGGTTGGATCAAGTGGTCGATCAGTTGACTGACCGGATGGCCGACTTGGTCAATCGTAGGAGACAGAGAACCAATGATGGGTATGGTTCTGATTTTAGTAATCCGTTTGGTGATGGTTCGACTTCCGAAGACGAACAGGAAGGGCGACCAAGGGGTGAACGTGGAGGGGGTAACAGGCGTTGGGATTCTGGGATAAGGATTGATATTCCAGAATTTGATGGGTCTAGTTTGAATCCAGAGGGGTTCATCGATTGGTTGGCTACCGTGGAGGAGGTGTTTGAATACAAGGAGGTGCCTGAAAACAAGCGGGTTGCCTTGATCGCTACCAGGTTACGTGGTAGGGCCTCTGCGTGGTGGCAACAATTGAAATTAACACGGAATAGACTCGGGAAGTCAAGGATCGTGACGTGGGCCAAGATGAAAAAGTGCTTGCGGTCCAACTTTTTGCCTCATAATTTTCAAAGGTTGATGTACCAGTGTCTGCAGAATTTGAAACAGGGGTCTAAATCGGTTGATGATTATACGACAGAGTTTTACCAGTTGATTGCGAGGAATGATATTCAAGAACCGGAGGAGCAACTTGTTTCTCGGTATATTGGGGGTCTGAGGGTCATCTTGCTACAAACTGCCTATGGCGGTTTGGGTCATTGTCCGACTGAAAAAACGCTTATTTTTATTACTTATTTGCATTTTTATGATTTTTGGACTATTTTGGGCATTTTCTTTTAGGCCGTGTGTTTGGCGCGTTATCTTTTTTAGGCCCATTTCGAATTTCGGTTTCTATTTATATGTCCCTCTAGTAATATGAATGATCAGAATTGATTTTTGAAATTATTGAATTTTTCACTTCAAATTCCGTGGCCTTTGGGTTGCAATTTGGGGGTTGGGGAAGAACACACGGGTATTCTTAGAATCAACGTGTTTGATCTTCGTTTCCGTATCACGCGCTACATCAGTTGGTATCAGAGCCGAATTCCTGGCTCAAGATGCCTCCGAGGAGAAACAACAACAGGCCTCTCGATGAAGTGTATGAACGAGAGTTGGAGCAGCGACTTATGGCGAGAATGGATCAACGGTTGGATCAAGTGGTCGATCAGTTGACTGACCGGATGGCCGACTTGGTCAATCGTAGGAGACAGAGAACCAATGATGGGTATGGTTCTGATTTTAGTAATCCGTTTGGTGATGGTTCGACTTCCGAAGACGAACAGGAAGGGCGACCAAGGGGTGAACGTGGAGGGGGTAACAGGCGTTGGGATTCTGGGATAAGGATTGATATTCCAGAATTTGATGGGTCTAGTTTGAATCCGGAGGGGTTCATCGATTGGTTGGCTACCGTGGAGGAGGTGTTTGAATACAAGGAGGTGCCTGAAAACAAGCGGGTTGCCTTGATCGCTACCAGGTTACGTGGTAGGGCCTCTGCGTGGTGGCAACAATTGAAATTAACACGGAATAGACTCGGGAAGTCAAGGATCGTGACGTGGGCCAAGATGAAAAAGTGCTTGCGGTCCAACTTTTTGCCTCATAATTTTCAAAGGTTGATGTACCAGCGTCTGCAGAATTTGAAACAGGGGTCTAAATCGGTTGATGATTATACGACAGAGTTTTACCAGTGGATTGCGAGGAATGATATTCAAGAACCGGAGGAGCAACTTGTTTCTCGGTATATTGGGGGTCTGAGGGTCATCTTGCTGCAAACTGCCTACGGCGGTTTGGGTCATCGTCCGACTGAAAAAACGCTTATTTCTATTACTTATTTGCATTTTTATGATTTTTGGACTATTTTGGGCATTTTCTTTTAGGCCGTGTGTTTGGCCCGTTATCTTTTTTAGGCCCATTTCGAATTTCGGTTTCTATTTATATGTCCCTCTAGTAATATGAATGATCAGAATTGATTTTTGAAATTATTGAATTTTTCACTTCAAATTCCGTGGCCTTTGGGTTGCAATTTGGGGGTTGGGGAAGAACACACGGGTATTCTTAGAATCAATGTGTTTGATCTTCGTTTCCGTATCACGCGCTACATCAGTTGGTATCAGAGCCGAATTCCTGGCTCAAGATGCCTCCGAGGAGAAACAACAACAGGCCTCTCGATGAAGTGTATGAACTAGAGTTGGAGCAGCGACTTATGGCGAGAATGGATCAACGGTTGGATCAAGTGGTCGATCAGTTGAGTGACCGGATGGCCGACTTGGTCAATCGTAGGAGACAGAGAACCAATGATGGGTATGGTTCTTGTTTTAGTAATCCGTTTGGTGATGGTTCGACTTCCGAAGACGAACAGGAAGGGCGACCAAGGGGTGAACGTGGAGGGGGTAACAGGCTTTGGGATTCTGGGATAAGGATTGATATTCCAGAATTTGATGGGTCTAGTTTGAATCCGGAGGGGTTCATCGATTGGTTGGCTACCGTGGAGGAGGTGTTTGAATACAAGGAGGTTCCTGAAAACAAGCGGGTTGCCTTGATCGCTACCAGGTTACGTGGTAGGGCCTCTGCGTGGTGGCAACAATTGAAATTAACACGGAATAGACTCGGGAAGTCAAGGATCGTGACGTGGGCCAAGATGAAAAAGTGCTTGTGGTCCAACTTTTTGCCTCATAATTTTCAAAGGTTGATGTACCAGCGTCTGCAGAATTTGAAACAGGGGTCTAAATCGGTTGATGATTATACGACAGAGTTTTACCAGTGGATTGCGAGGAATGATATTCAAGAACCGGAGGAGCAACTTGTTTCTCGGTATATTGGGGGTCTGAGGGTCATCTTGCTGCAAACTGCCTACAGCGGTTTGGGTCATCGTCCGACTGAAAAAACGCTTATTTCTATTACTTATTTGCATTTTTATGATTTTTGGACTATTTTGGGCATTTTCTTTTAGGCCGTGTGTTTGGCCCGTTATCTTTTTTAGGCCCATTTCGAATTTCGGTTTCTATTTATATGTCCCTCTAGTAATATGAATGATCAGAATTGATTTTTGAAATTATTGAATTTTTCACTTCAAATTCCGTGGCCTTTGGGTTGCAATTTGGGGGTTGGGGAAGAACACACGGGTATTCTTAGAATCAACGTGTTTGATCTTCGTTTCCGTATCACGCGCTACATCAGTTGGTATCAGAGCCGAATTCCTGGCTCAAGATGCCTCCGAGGAGAAACAACAACAGGCCTCTCGATGAAGTGTATGAACGAGAGTTGGAGCAGTGACTTATGGCGAGAATGGATCAACGGTTGGATCAAGTGGTCGATCAGTTGACTGACCGGATGGCCGACTTGGTCAATCGTAGGAGACAGAGAACCAATGATGGGTATGGTTCTAATTTTAGTAATCCGTTTGGTGATGGTTCGACTTCTGAAGACGAACAGGAAGGGCGACCAAGGGGTGAACGTGGAGGGGGTAACAGGCGTTGGGATTCTGGGATAAGGATTGATATTCCAGAATTTGATGGGTCTATTTTGAATCCGGAGGGGTTCATCGATTGGTTGGCTACCGTGGAGGAGGTGTTTGAATACAAGGAGGTGCCTGAAAACAAGCGGGTTGCCTTGATCGCTACCAGGTTACGTGGTAGGGCCTCTGCGTGGTGGCAACAATTGAAATTAACACGGAATAGACTCGGGAAGTCAAGGATCGTGACGTGGGCCAAGATGAAAAAGTGCTTGCGGTCCAACTTTTTGCCTCATAATTTTCAAAGGTTGATGTACCAGCGTCTGCAGAATTTAAATAAGGGTCTAAATCGGTTGATGATTATACGACATGGTTTTACCAGTGGATTGCGAGGAATGATATTCAAGAACCGGAGGAGCAACTTGTTTCTCGGTATATTGGGGGTCTGAGGGTCATCTTGCTGCAAACTGCCTACGGCGGTTTGGGTCATCGTCCGGCTGAAAAAAGCTTATTTCTATTACTTATTTGCATTTTTATGATTTTTGGACTATTTTGGGCATTTTCTTTTAGGCCGTGTGTTTGGCCCGTTATCTTTTTTAGGCCCATTTCGAATTTCGGTTTCTATTTATATGTCCCTCTAGTAATATGAATGATCAGAATTGATTTTTGAAATTATTGAATTTTTCACTTCAAATTCCGTGGCCTTTGGGTTGCAATTTGGGGGTTGGGGAAGAACACACGGGTATTCTTAGAATCAACGTGTTTGATCTTCGTTTCCGTATCACGCGCTACATCAGTTGGTATCAGAGCCGAATTCCTGGCTCAAGATGCCTCCGAGGAGAAACAACAACAGGCCTCTCGATGAAGTGTATGAACGAGAGTTGGAGCAGCGACTTATGGCGAGAATGGATCAACGGTTGGATCAAGTGGTCGATCAGTTGACTGACCGGATGGCCGACTTGGTCAATCGTAGGAGACAAAGAACCAATGATGGGTATGGTTCTGATTTTAGTAATCCGTTTGGTGATGGTTCGACTTCCGAAGACGAACAGGAAGGGCGACCAAGGGGTGAACGTGGAGGGGGTAACAGGCGTTGGGATTCTGGGATAAGGATTGATATTCCAGAATTTGATGGGTCTAGTTTGAATCCGGAGGGGTTCATCGATTGGTTGGCTACCGTGGAGGAGGTGTTTGAATACAAGGAGGTGCCTGAAAACAAGCGGGTTGCCTTGATCGCTACCAGGTTACGTGGTAGGGCCTCTGCGTGGTGGCAACAATTGAAATTAACACGGAATAGACTCGGGAAGTCAAGGATCGTGACGTGGGCCAAGATGAAAAAGTGCTTGCGGTCCAACTTTTTGCCTCATAATTTTCAAAGGTTGATGTACCAGCGTCTGCATAATTTGAAACAGGGGTCTAAATCGGTTGATGATTATACGACAGAGTTTTACCAGTTGATTGCGAGGAATGATATTCAAGAACCGGAGGAGCAACTTGTTTCTCGGTATATTGGGGGTCTGAGGGTCATCTTGCTGCAAACTGCCTACTGCGGTTTGGGTCATCGTCCGACTGAAAAAACGCTTATTTCTGTTACATATTTGCATTTTTATGATTTTTGGACTATTTTGGGCATTTTCTTTTAGGCCGTGTGTTTGGCCCGTTATCTTTTTTAGGCCCATTTCGAATTTCGGTTTCTATTTATATGTCCCTCTAGTAATATGAATGATCAGAATTGATTTTTGAAATTATTGAATTTTTCACTTCAAATTCCGTGGCCTTTGGGTTGCAATTTGGGGGTTGGGGAAGAACACACGGGTATTCTTAGAATCAACGTGTTTGATCTTCGTTTCCGTATCACGCGCTACATCAGTTGGTATCAGAGCCGAATTCCTGGCTCAAGATGCCTCCGAGGAGAAACAACAACAGGCCTCTCGATGAAGTGTATGAACGAGAGTTGGAGCAGCGACTTATGGCGAGAATGGATCAACGGTTGGATCAAGTGGTCGATCAGTTGAGTGACCGGATGGCCGACTTGGTCAATCGTAGGAGACAGAGAACCAATGATGGGTATGGTTCTGATTTTAGTAATCCGTTTGGTGATAGTTCGACTTCCGAAGACGAACAGGAAGGGCGACCAAGGGGTGAACGTGGAGGGGGTAACAGGCTTTGGGATTCTGGGATAAGGATTGATATTCCAGAATTTGATGGGTCTAGTTTGAATCCGGAGGGGTTCATCGATTGGTTGGCTACCGTGGAGGAGGTGTTTGAATACAAGGAGGTGCCTGAAAACAAGCGGGTTGCCTTGATCGCTACCAGGTTACGTGGTAGGGCCTCTGCGTGGTGGCAACAATTGAAATTAACACGTAATAGACTCGGGAAGTCAAGGATCGTGACGTGGGCCAAGATGAAAAAGTGCTTGTGGTCCAACTTTTTGCCTCATAATTTTCAAAGGTTGATGTACCAGCGTCTGCAGAATTTGAAACAGGGGTCTAAATCGGTTGATGATTATACGACAGAGTTTTACCAGTGGATTGCGAGGAATGATATTCAAGAACCGGAGGAGAAACTTGTTTCTCGGTATATTGGGGGTCTGAGGGTCATCTTGCTGCAAACTGCCTACAGCAGTTTGGGTCATCGTCCGACTGAAAAAACGCTTATTTCTATTACTTATTTGCATTTTTATGATTTTTGGACTATTTTGGGCATTTTCTTTTAGGCCGTGTGTTTGGCCCGTTATCTTTTTTAGGCCCATTTCGAATTTCGGTTTCTATTTATATGTCCCTCTAGTAATATGAATGATCAGAATTGATTTTTGAAATTATTGAATTTTTCACTTCAAATTCCGTGGCCTTTGGGTTGCAATTTGGGGGTTGGGGAAGAACACACGGGTATTCTTAGAATCAACGTGTTTGATCTTCATTTCCGTATCACGCGCTACATCAGTTGGTATCAGAGCCGAATTCCTGGCTCAAGATGCCTCCGAGGAGAAACAACAACAGGCCTCTCGATGAAGTGTATGAACGAGAGTTGGAGCAGTGACTTATGGCGAGAATGGATCAACGGTTGGATCAAGTGGTCGATCAGTTGACTGACCGGATGGCCGACTTGGTCAATCGTAGGAGACAGAGAACCAATGATGGGTATGGTTCTGATTTTAGTAATCCGTTTGGTGATGGTTCGACTTCTGAAGACGAACAGGAAGGGCGACCAAGGGGTGAACGTGGAGGGGGTAACAGGCGTTGGGATTCTGGGATAAGGATTGATATTCCAGAATTTGATGGGTCTATTTTGAATCCGGAGGGGTTCATCGATTGGTTGGCTACCGTGGAGGAGGTGTTTGAATATAAGGAGGTGCCTGAAAACAAGCGGGTTGCCTTGATCGCTACCAGGTTACGTGGTAGGGCCTCTGCGTGGTGGCAACAATTGAAATTAACACGGAATAGACTCGGGAAGTCAAGGATCGTGACGTGGGCCAAGATGAAAAAGTGCTTGCGGTCCAACTTTTTGCCTCATAATTTTCAAAGGTTGATGTACCAGCGTCTGCAGAATTTGAAACAGGGGTCTAAATCGGTTGATGATTATACGACAGAGTTTTACCAGTGGATTGCGAGGAATGATATTCAAGAACCGGAGGAGCAACTTGTTTCTCGGTATATTGGGGGTCTGAGGGTCATCTTGCTGCAAACTGCCTACGGCGGTTTGGGTCATCGTCTGGCTGAAAAAACGCTTATTTCTATTACTTATTTGCATTTTTATGATTTTTGGACTATTTTGGGCATTTTCTTTTAGGCCGTGTGTTTGGCCCGTTATCTTTTTTAGGCCCATTTCGAATTTCGGTTTCTATTTATATGTCCCTCTAGTAATATGAATGATCAGAATTGATTTTTGAAATTATTGAATTTTTCACTTCAAATTCCGTGGCCTTTGGGTTGCAATTTGGGGGTTGGGGAAGAACACACGGGTATTCTTAGAATCAACGTGTTTGATCTTCGTTTCCGTATCACGCGCTACATCAGTTGGTATCAGAGCCGAATTCCTGGCTCAAGATGCCTCCGAGGAGAAACAACAACAGGCCTCTCGATGAAGTGTATGAACGAGAGTTGGAGCAGCGACTTATGGCGAGAATGGATCAACGGTTGGATCAAGTGGTCGATCAGTTGACTGACCGGATGGCCGACTTGGTCAATCGTAGGAGACAGAGAACCAATGATGGGTATGGTTCTGATTTTAGTAATCCGTTTGGTGATGGTTCGACTTCCGAAGACGAACAGGAAGGGCGACCAAGGGGTGAACGTGGAGGGGGTAACAGGCGTTGGGATTCTGGGATAAGGATTGATATTCCAGAATTTGATGGGTCTAGTTTGAATCCGGAGGGGTTCATCGATTGGTTGGCTACCGTGGAGGAGGTGTTTGAATACAAGGAGGTGCCTGAAAACAAGCGGGTTGCCTTGATCGCTACCAGGTTACGTGGTAGGGCCTCTGCGTGGTGGCAACAATTGAAATTAACACGGAATAGACTCGGGAAGTCAAGGATCGTGACGTGGGCCAAGATGAAAAAGTGCTTGCGGTCCAACTTTTTGCCTCATAATTTTCAAAGGTTGATGTACCAGCGTCTGCAGAATTTGAAACAGGGGTCTAAATCGGTTGATGATTATACGACAGAGTTTTACCAGTGGATTGCGAGGAATGATATTCAAGAACCGGAGGAGCAACTTGTTTCTCGGTATATTGGGGGTCTGAGGGTCATCTTGCTGCAAACTGCCTACGGCGGTTTGGGTCATCGTCCGACTGAAAAAACGCTTATTTCTATTACTTATTTGCATTTTTATGATTTTTGGACTATTTTGGGCATTTTCTTTTAGGCCGTGTGTTTGGCCCGTTATCTTTTTTAGGCCCATTTCGAATTTCGGTTTCTATTTATATGTCCCTCTAGTAATATGAATGATCAGAATTGATTTTTGAAATTATTGAATTTTTCACTTCAAATTCCGTGGCCTTTGGGTTGCAATTTGGGGGTTGGGGAAGAACACACGGGTATTCTTAGAATCAACGTGTTTGATCTTCGTTTCCGTATCACGCGCTACATCAGTTGGTATCAGAGCCGAATTCCTGGCTCAAGATGCCTCCGAGGAGAAACAACAACAGGCCTCTCGATGAAGTGTATGAACGAGAGTTGGAGCAGCGACTTATGGCGAGAATGGATCAACGGTTGGATCAAGTGGTCGATCAGTTGACTGACCGGATGGCCGACTTGGTCAATCGTAGGAGACAGAGAACCAATGATGGGTATGGTTCTGATTTTAGTAATCCGTTTGGTGATGGTTCGACTTCCGAAGACGAACAGGAAGGGCGACCAAGGGGTGAACGTGGAGGGGGTAACAGGCTTTGGGATTCTGGGATAAGGATTGATATTCCAGAATTTGATGGGTCTAGTTTGAATCCGGAGGGGTTCATCGATTGGTTGGCTACCGTGGAGGAGGTGTTTGAATACAAGGAGGTTCCTGAAAACAAGCGGGTTGCCTTGATCGCTACCAGGTTACGTGGTAGGGCCTCTGCGTGGTGGCAACAATTGAAATTAACACGGAATAGACTCGGGAAGTCAAGGATCGTGACGTGGGCCAAGATGAAAAAGTGCTTGCGGTCCAACTTTTTGCCTCATAATTTTCAAAGGTTGATGTACCAGCGTCTGCAGAATTTGAAACAGGGGTCTAAATCGGTTGATGATTATACGACAGAGTTTTACCAGTGGATTGCGAGGAATGATATTCAAGAATCGGAGGAGCAACTTGTTTCTCGGTATATTGGGGGTCTGAGGGTCATCTTGCTGCAAACTGCCTACGGCGGTTTGGGTCATCGTCCGACTGAAAAAACGCTTATTTCTATTACTTATTTGCATTTTTATGATTTTTGGACTATTTTGGGCATTTTCTTTTAGGCCGTGTGTTTGGCCCGTTATCTTTTTTAGGCCCATTTCGAATTTCGGTTTCTATTTATATGTCCCTCTAGTAATATGAATGATCAGAATTGATTTTTGAAATTATTGAATTTTTCACTTCAAATTCCGTGGCCTTTGGGTTGCAATTTGGGGGTTGGGGAAGAACACACGGGTATTCTTAAAATCAACGTGTTTGATCTTCGTTTCCGTATCACGCGCTACATCAGTTGGTATCAGAGCCGAATTCCTGGCTCAAGATGCCTCCGAGGAGAAACAACAACAGGCCTCTCGATGAAGTGTATGAACGAGAGTTGGAGCAGCGACTTATGGCGAGAATGGATCAACGGTTGGATCAAGTGGTCGATCAGTTGACTGACCGGATGGCCGACTTGGTCAATCGTAGGAGACAGAGAACCAATGATGGGTATGGTTCTGATTTTAGTAATCCGTTTGGTGATGGTTCGACTTCCGAAGACGAACAGGAAGGGCGACCAAGGGGTGAACGTGGAGGGGGTAACAGGCGTTGGGATTCTGGGATAAGGATTGATATTCCAGAATTTGATGGGTCTAGTTTGAATCCGGAGGGGTTCATCGATTGGTTGGCTACCGTGGAGGAGGTGTTTGAATACAAGGAGGTGCCTGAAAACAAGCGGGTTGCCTTGATCGCTACCAGGTTACGTGGTAGGGCCTCTGCGTGGTGGCAACAATTGAAATTAACACGGAATAGACACGGGAAGTCAAGGATCGTGACGTGGGCCAAGATGAAAAAGTGCTTGCGGTCCAACTTTTTGCCTCATAATTTTCAAAGGTTGATGTACCAGCGTCTGCAGAATTTGAAACAGGGGTCTAAATCGGTTGATGATTATACGACAGAGTTTTACCAGTGGATTGCGAGGAATGATATTCAAGAACCGGAGGAGCAACTTGTTTCTCGGTATATTGGGGGTCTGAGGGTCATCTTGCTGCAAACTGCCTACGGCGGTTTGGGTCATCGTCCGACTGAAAAAACGCTTATTTCTATTACTTATTTGCATTTTTATGATTTTTGGACTATTTTGGGCATTTTCTTTTAGGCCGTGTGTTTGGCCCGTTATCTTTTTTAGGCCCATTTCGAATTTCGGTTTCTATTTATATGTCCCTCTAGTAATATGAATGATCAGAATTGATTTTTGAAATTATTGAATTTTTCACTTCAAATTCCGTGGCCTTTGGGTTGCAATTTGGGGGTTGGGGAAGAACACACGGGTATTCTTAGAATCAACGTGTTTGATCTTCGTTTCCGTATCACGCGCTACATCAGTTGGTATCAGAGCCGAATTCCTGGCTCAAGATGCCTCCGAGGAGAAACAACAACAGGCCTCTCGATGAAGTGTATGAACGAGAGTTGGAGCAGCGACTTATGGCGAGAATGGATCAACGGTTGGATCAAGTGGTCGATCAGTTGAGTGACCGGATGGCCGACTTGGTCAATCGTAGGAGACATAGAACCAATGATGGGTATGGTTCTGATTTTAGTAATCCGTTTGGTGATGGTTCGACTTCCGAAGACGAACAGGAAGGGCGACCAAGGGCTGAACGTGGAGGGGGTAACAGGCTTTGGGATTCTGGGATAAGGATTGATATTCCAGAATTTGATGGGTCTAGTTTGAATCCGGAGGGGTTCATCGATTGGTTGGCTACCGTGGAGGAGGTGTTTGAATACAAGGAGGTTCCTGAAAACAAGCGGGTTGCCTTGATCGCTACCAGGTTACGTGGTAGGGCCTCTGCGTGGTGGCAACAATTGAAATTAACACGGAATAGACTCGGGAAGTCAAGGATCGTGACGTGGGCCAAGATGAAAAAGTGCTTGTGGTCCAACTTTTTGCCTCATAATTTTCAAAGGTTGATGTACCAGCGTCTGCAGAATTTGAAACAGGGGTCTAAATCGGTTGATGATTATACGACAGAGTTTTACCAGTGGATTGCGAGGAATGATATTCAAGAACCGGAGGAGCAACTTGTTTCTCGGTATATTGGGGGTCTGAGGGTCATCTTGCTGCAAACTGCCTACAGCGGTTTGGGTCATCGTCCGACTGAAAAAACGCTTATTTCTATTACTTATTTGCATTTTTATGATTTTTGGACTATTTTGGGCATTTTCTTTTAGGCCGTGTGTTTGGCCCGTTATCTTTTTTAGGCCCATTTCGAATTTCGGTTTCTATTTATATGTCCCTCTAGTAATATGAATGATCAGAATTGATTTTTGAAATTATTGAATTTTTCACTTCAAATTCCGTGGCCTTTGGGTTGCAATTTGGGGGTTGGGGAAGAACACACGGGTATTCTTAGAATCAACGTGTTTGATCTTCGTTTCCGTATCACGCGCTACATCAGTTGGTATCAGAGCCGAATTCCTGGCTCAAGATGCCTCCGAGGAGAAACAACAACAGGCCTCTCGATGAAGTGTATGAACGAGAGTTGGAGCAATGACTTATGGCGAGAATGGATCAACGGTTGGATCAAGTGGTCGATCAGTTGACTGACCGGATGGCCGACTTGGTCAATCGTAGGAGACAGAGAACCAATGATGGGTATGGTTCTGATTTTAGTAATCCGTTTGGTGATGGTTCGACTTCTGAAGACGAACAGGAAGGGCGACCAAGGGGTGAACGTGGAGGGGGTAACAGGCGTTGGGATTCTGGGATAAGGATTGATATTCCAGAATTTGATGGGTCTATTTTGAATCCGGAGGGGTTCATCGATTGGTTGGCTACCGTGGAGGAGGTGTTTGAATACAAGGAGGTGCCTGAAAACAAGCGGGTTGCCTTGATCGCTACCAGGTTACGTGGTAGGGCCTCTGCGTGGTGGCAACAATTGAAATTAACACGGAATAGACTCGGGAAGTCAAGGATCGTGACGTGGGCCAAGATGAAAAAGTGCTTGCGGTCCAACTTTTTGCCTCATAATTTTCAAAGGTTGATGTACCAGCGTCTGCAGAATTTGAAACAGGGGTCTAAATCGGTTGATGATTATACGACAGAGTTTTACCAGTGGATTGCGAGGAATGATATTCAAGAACCGGAGGAGCAACTTGTTTCTCGGTATATTGGGGGTCTGAGGGTCATCTTGCTGCAAACTGCCTACGGCGGTTTGGGTCATCGTCCGACTGAAAAAACGCTTATTTCTATTACTTATTTGCATTTTTATGATTTTTGGACTATTTTGGGCATTTTCTTTTAGGCCGTGTGTTTGGCCCGTTATCTTTTTTAGGCCCATTTCGAATTTCGGTTTCTATTTATATGTCCCTCTAGTAATATGAATGATCAGAATTGATTTTTGAAATTATTGAATTTTTCACTTCAAATTCCGTGGCCTTTGGGTTGCAATTTGGGGGTTGGGGAAGAACACACGGGTATTCTTAGAATCAACGTGTTTGATCTTCGTTTCCTTATCACGCGCTACATCAGTTGGTATCAGAGCCGAATTCCTGGCTCAAGATGCCTCCGAGGAGAAACAACAACAGGCCTCTCGATGAAGTGTATGAACGAGAGTTGGAGCAGCGACTTATGGCGAGAATGGATCAACGGTTGGATCAAGTGGTCGATCAGTTGACTGACCGGATGGCCGACTTGGTCAATCGTAGGAGACAGAGAACCAATGATGGGTATGGTTCTGATTTTAGTAATCCGTTTGGTGATGGTTCGACTTCCGAAGACGAACAGGAAGGGCGACCAAGGGGTGAACGTGGAGGGGGTAACAGGCGTTGGGATTCTGGGATAAGGATTGATATTCCAGAATTTGATGGGTCTAGTTTGAATCC
Organism: Helianthus tuberosus; assembly: GCA_030545235.1. Lineage (NCBI taxonomy): Eukaryota > Viridiplantae > Streptophyta > Magnoliopsida > Asterales > Asteraceae > Helianthus > Helianthus tuberosus. The sequence continues at coordinate 18,890,857 of CM060403.1, forward strand.
GGAGGGGTTCATCGATTGGTTGGCTACCGTGGAGGAGGTGTTTGAATACAAGGAGGTGCCTGAAAACAAGCGGGTTGCCTTGATCGCTACCAGGTTACGTGGTAGGGCCTCTGCGTGGTGGCAACAATTGAAATTAACACGGAATAGACTCGGGAAGTCAAGGATCGTGACGTGGGCCAAGATGAAAAAGTGCTTGCGGTCCAATTTTTTGCCTCATAATTTTCAAAGGTTGATGTACCAGCGTCTGCAGAATTTGAAACAGAGGTCTAAATCGGTTGATGATTATACGACAGAGTTTTACCAGTGGATTGCGAGGAATGATATTCAAGAACCGGAGGAGCAACTTGTTTCTCGGTATATTGGGGGTCTGAGGGTCATCTTGCTGCAAACTGCCTACGGCGGTTTGGGTCATCGTCCGGCTGAAAAAACGCTTATTTCTATTACTTATTTGCATTTTTATGATTTTTGGACTATTTTGGGCATTTTCTTTTAGGCCGTGTGTTTGGCCCGTTATGTTTTTTAGGCCCATTTTGAATTTCGGTTTCTATTTATATGTCCCTCTAGTAATATGAATGATCAGAATTGATTTTTGAAATTATTGAATTTTTCACTTCAAATTCCGTGGCCTTTGGGTTGCAATTTGGGGGTTGGGGAAGAACACACGGGTATTCTTAGAATCAACGTGTTTGATCTTCGTTTCCGTATCACGCGCTACATCAGTTGGTATCAGAGCCGAATTCCTGGCTCAAGATGCCTCCGAGGAGAAACAACAACAGGCCTCTCGATGAAGTGTATGAACGAGAGTTGGAGCAGCGACTTATGGCGAGAATGGATCAACGGTTGGATCAAGTGGTCGATCAGTTGACTGACCGGATGGCCGACTTGGTCAATCGTAGGAGACAGAGAACCAATGATGGGTATGGTTCTGATTTTAGTAATCCGTTTGGTGATGGTTCGACTTCCGAAGACGAACAGGAAGGGCGACCAAGGGGTGAACGTGGAGGGGGTAACAGGCGTTGGGATTCTGGGATAAGGATTGATATTCCAGAATTTGATGGGTCTAGTTTGAATCCGGAGGGGTTCATCGATTGGTTGGCTACCGTGGAGGAGGTGTTTGAATACAAGGAGGTGCCTGAAAACAAGCGGGTTGCCTTGATCGCTACCAGGTTACGTGGTAGGGCCTCTGCGTGGTGGCAACAATTGAAATTAACACGGAATAGACTCGGGAAGTCAAGGATCGTGACGTGGGCCAAGATGAAAAAGTGCTTGCGGTCCAACTTTTTGCCTCATAATTTTCAAAGGTTGATGTACCAGCGTCTGCAGAATTTGAAACAGGGGTCTAAATCGGTTGATGATTATACGACAGAGTTTTACCAGTTGATTGCGAGGAATGATATTCAAGAACCGGAGGAGCAACTTGTTTCTCGGTATATTGGGGGTCCGAGGGTCATCTTGCTGCAAACTGCCTACGGCGGTTTGGGTCATCGTCCGACTGAAAAAACGCTTATTTCTATTACTTATTTGCATTTTTATGATTTTTGGACTATTTTGGGCATTTTCTTTTAGGCCGTGTGTTTGGCCCGTTATCTTTTTTAGGCCCATTTCGAATTTCGGTTTCTATTTGTATGTCCCTCTAGTAATATGAATGATCAGAATTGATTTTTGAAATTATTGAATTTTTCACTTCAAATTCCGTGGCCTTTGGGTTGCAATTTGGGGGTTGGGGAAGAACACACGGGTATTCTTAGAATCAACGTGTTTGATCTTCGTTTCCGTATCACGCGCTACATCAGTTGGTATCAGAGCCGAATTCCTGGCTCAAGATGCCTCCGAGGAGAAACAACAACAGGCCTCTCGATGAAGTGTATGAACGAGAGTTGGAGCAGCGACTTATGGCGAGAATGGATCAATGGTTGGATCAAGTGGTCGATCAGTTGACTGACCGGATGGCCGACTTGGTCAATCGTAGGAGACAGAGAACCAATGATGGGTATGGTTCTGATTTTAGTAATCCGTTTGGTGATGGTTCGACTTCCGAAGACGAACAGGAAGGGCGACCAAGGGGTGAACGTGGAGGGGGTAACAGGCGTTGGGATTCTGGGATAAGGATTGATATTCCAGAATTTGATGGGTCTAGTTTGAATCCGGAGGGGTTCATCGATTGGTTGGCTACCGTGGAGGAGGTGTTTGAATACAAGGAGGTGCCTGAAAACAAGCGGGTTGCCTTGATCGCTACCAGGTTACGTGGTAGGGCCTCTGCGTGGTGGCAACAATTGAAATTAACACGGAATAGACTCGGGAAGTCAAGGATCGTGACGTGGGCCAAGATGAAAAAGTGCTTGCGGTCCAACTTTTTGCCTCATAATTTTCAAAGGTTGATGTACCAGCGTCTGCAGAATTTGAAACAGGGGTCTAAATCGGTTGATGATTATACGACAGAGTTTTACCAGTTGATTGCGAGGAATGATATTCAAGAACCGGAGGAGCAACTTGTTTCTCGGTATATTGGGGGTCCGAGGGTCATCTTGCTGCAAACTGCCTACGGCGGTTTGGGTCATCGTCCGACTGAAAAAACGCTTATTTCTATTACTTATTTGCATTTTTATGATTTTTGGACTATTTTGGGCATTTTCTTTTAGGCCGTGTGTTTGGCCCGTTATCTTTTTTAGGCCCATTTCGAATTTCGGTTTCTATTTGTATGTCCCTCTAGTAATATGAATGATCAGAATTGATTTTTGAAATTATTGAATTTTTCACTTCAAATTCCGTGGCCTTTGGGTTGCAATTTGGGGGTTGGGGAAGAACACACGGGTATTCTTAGAATCAACGTGTTTGATCTTCGTTTCCGTATCACGCGCTACATCAGTTGGTATCAGAGCCGAATTCCTGGCTCAAGATGCCTCCGAGGAGAAACAACAACAGGCCTCTCGATGAAGTGTATGAACGAGAGTTGGAGCAGCGACTTATGGCGAGAATGGATCAACGGTTGGATCAAGTGGTCGATCAGTTGACTGACCGGATGGCCGACTTGGTCAATCGTAGGAGACAGAGAACCAATGATGGGTATGGTTCTGATTTTAGTAATCCGTTTGGTGATGGTTCGACTTCCGAAGACGAACAGGAAGGGCGACCAAGGGGTGAATGTGGAGGGGGTAACAGGCGTTGGGATTCTGGGATAAGGATTGATATTCCAGAATTTGATGGGTCTAGTTTGAATCCGGAGGGGTTCATCGATTGGTTGGCTACCGTGGAGGAGGTGTTTGAATACAAGGAGGTTCCTGAAAACAAGCGGGTTGCCTTGATCGCTACCAGGTTACGTGGTAGGGCCTCTGCGTGGTGGCAACAATTGAAATTAACACGGAATAGACTCGGGAAGTCAAGGATCGTGACGTGGGCCAAGATGAAAAAGTGCTTGCGGTCCAACTTTTTGCCTCATAATTTTCAAAGGTTGATGTACCAGCGTCTGCAGAATTTGAAACAGGAGTCTAAATCGGTTGATGATTATACGACAGAGTTTTACCAGTTGATTGCGAGGAATGATATTCAAGAACCGGAGGAGCAACTTGTTTCTCGGTATATTGGGGGTCTGAGGGTCATCTTGCTGCAAACGCCTACGGCGGTTTGAGTCATCGTCCGACTGAAAAAACGCTTATTTCTATTACTTATTTGCATTTTTATGATTTTTGGACTATTTTGGGCATTTTCTTTTAGGCCGTGTGTTTGGCCCGTTATCTTTTTTAGGCCCATTTCAAATTTCGGTTTCTATTTGTATGTCCCTCTAGTAATACGAATGATCAGAATTGATTTTTGAAATTATTGAATTTTTCACTTCAAATTCCGTGGCCTTTGGGTTGCAATTTGGGGGTTGGGGAAGAACACACGGGTATTCTTAGAATCAACGTGTTTGATCTTCGTTTCCGTATCACGCGCTACATCAGTTGGTATCAGAGCCGAATTCCTGGCTCAAGATGCCTCCGAGGAGAAACAACAACAGGCCTCTCGATGAAGTGTATGAACGAGAGTTGGAGCAGCGACTTATGGCGAGAATGGATCAACGGTTGGATCAAGTGGTCGATCAGTTGACTGACCGGATGGCCGACTTGGTCAATCGTAGGAGACAGAGAACCAATGATGGGTATGGTTCTGATTTTAGTAATCCGTTTGGTGATGGTTCGACTTCCGAAGACGAACAGGAAGGGCGACCAAGGGGTGAACGTGGAGGGGGTAACAGGCGTTGGGATTCTGGGATAAGGATTGATATTCCAGAATTTGATGGGTCTAGTTTGAATCCGGAGGGGTTCATCGATTGGTTGGCTACCGTGGAGGAGGTGTTTGAATACAAGGAGGTGCCTGAAAACAAGCGGGTTGCCTTGATCGCTACCAGGTTACGTGGTAGGGCCTCTGCGTGGTGGCAACAATTGAAATTAACACGGAATAGACTCGGGAAGTCAAGGATCGTGACGTGGGCCAAGATGAAAAAGTGCTTGCGGTCCAACTTTTTGCCTCATAATTTTCAAAGGTTGATGTACCAGCGTCTGCAGAATTTGAAACAGGGGTCTAAATCGGTTGATGATTATACGACAGAGTTTTACCAGTTGATTGCGAGGAATGATATTCAAGAACCGGAGGAGCAACTTGTTTCTCGGTATATTGGGGGTCTGAGGGTCATCTTGCTGCAAACTGCCTACGGCGGTTTGGGTCATCGTCCGACTGAAAAAACGCTTATTTCTATTACTTATTTGCATTTTTATGATTTTTGGACTATTTTGGGCATTTTCTTTTAGGCCGTGTGTTTGGCCTGTTATCTTTTTTAGGCCCATTTCGAATTTCGGTTTCTATTTATATGTCCCTCTAGTAATATGAATGATCAGAATTGATTTTTGAAATTATTGAATTTTTCACTTCAAATTCCGTGGCCTTTGGGTTGCAATTTGGGGGTTGGGGAAGAACACACGGGTATTCTTAGAATCAACGTGTTTGATATTCGTTTCCGTATCACGCGCTACATCAGTTGGTATCAGAGCCGAATTCCTGGCTCAAGATGCCTCCGAGGAGAAACAACAACAGGCCTCTCGATGAAGTGTATGAACGAGAGTTGGAGCAGCGACTTATGGCGAGAATGGATCAACGGTTGGATCAAGTGGTCGATCAGTTGACTGACCGGATGGCCGACTTGGTCAATCGTAGGAGACAGAGAACCAATGATGGGTATGGTTCTGATTTTAGTAATCCGTTTGGTGATGGTTCGACTTCCGAAGACGAACAGGAAGGGCGACCAAGGGGTGAATGTGGAGGGGGTAACAGGCGTTGGGATTCTGGGATAAGGATTGATATTCCAGAATTTGATGGGTCTAGTTTGAATCCGGAGGGGTTCATCGATTGGTTGGCTACCGTGGAGGAGGTGTTTGAATACAAGGAGGTGCCTGAAAACAAGCGGGTTGCCTTGATCGCTACCAGGTTACGTGGTAGGGCCTCTGCGTGGTGGCAACAATTGAAATTAACACGGAATAGACTCGGGAAGTCAAGGATCGTGACGTGGGCCAAGATGAAAAAGTGCTTGCGGTCCAACTTTTTGCCTCATAATTTTCAAAGGTTGATGTACCAGCGTCTGCAGAATTTGAAACAGGGGTCTAAATCGGTTGATGATTATACGACAGAGTTTTACCAGTTGATTGCGAGGAATGATATTCAAGAACCGGAGGAGCAACTTGTTTCTCGGTATATTGGGGGTCTGAGGGTCATCTTGCTGCAAACTGCCTACGGCGGTTTGGGCCATCCTCCGACTGAAAAAACGCTTATTTCTATTACTTATTTGCATTTTTATGATTTTTGGACTATTTTGGGCATTTTCTTTTAGGCCGTGTGTTTGGCCCGTTATCTTTTTTAGGCCCATTTCGAATTTCGGTTTCTATTTATATGTCCCTCTAGTAATATGAATGATCAGAATTGATTTTTGAAATTATTGAATTTTTCACTTCAAATTCCGTGGCCTTTGGGTTGCAATTTGGGGGTTGGGGAAGAACACACGGGTATTCTTAGAATCAACGTGTTTGATCTTCGTTTCCGTATCACGCGCTACATCAGTTGGTATCAGAGCCGAATTCCTGGCTCAAGATGCCTCCGAGGAGAAACAACAACAGGCCTCTCGATGAAGTGTATGAACGAGAGTTGGAGCAGCGACTTATGGCGAGAATGGATCAACGGTTGGATCAAGTGGTCGATCAGTTGACTGACCGGATGGCCGACTTGGTCAATCGTAGGAGACAGAGAACCAATGATGGGTATGGTTCTGATTTTAGTAATCCGTTTGGTGATGGTTCGACTTCCGAAGACGAACAGGAAGGGCGACCAAGGGGTGAACGTGGAGGGGGTAACAGGCGTTGGGATTCTGGGATAAGGATTGATATTCCAGAATTTGATGGGTCTAGTTTGAATCCGGAGGGGTTCATCGATTGGTTGGCTACCGTGGAGGAGGTGTTTGAATACTAGGAGGTGCCTGAAAACAAGCGCGTTGCCTTGATCGCTACCAGGTTACGTGGTAGGGCCTCTGCGTGGTGGCAACAATTGAAATTAACACGGAATAGACTCGGGTAGTCAAGGATCGTGACGTGGGCCAAGATGAAAAAGTGGTTGCGGTCCAACTTTTTGCCTCATAATTTTCAAAGGTTGATGTACCAGCGTCTGCAGAATTTGAAACAGGGGTCTAAATCGGTTGATGATTATACGATAGAGTTTTACCAGTGGATTGCGAGGAATGATATTCAAGAACCGGAGGAGCAACTCGTTTCTCGGTATATTGGGGGTCTGAGGGTCATCTTGCTGCAAACTGCCTACGGCGGTTTGGGTCATCGTCCGGCTGAAAAAACGCTTATTTCTATTACTTATTTGCATTTTTATGATTTTTGGACTATTTTGGGCATTTTCTTTTAGGCCGTGTGTTTGGCCCGTTATCTTTTTTAGGCCCATTTCGAATTTCGGTTTCTATTTATATGTCCCTCTAGTAATATGAATGATCAGAATTGATTTTTGAAATTATTGAAATTTTCACTTCAAATTCCGTGGCCTTTGGGTTGCAATTTGGGGGTTGGGGAAGAACACACGGGTATTCTTAGAATCAACGTGTTTGATCTTCGTTTCCGTATCACGCGCTACATCAGTTGGTATCAGAGCCGAATTCCTGGCTCAAGATGCCTCCGAGGAGAAACAACAACAGGCCTCTCGATGAAGTGTATGAACGAGAGTTGGAGCAGCGACTTATGGCGAGAATGGATCAACGGTTGGATCAAGTTGTCGATCAGTTGACTGACCGGATGGCCGACTTGGTCAATCGTAGGAGACAGAGAACCAATGATGGGTATGGTTCTGATTTTAGTAATCCGTTTGGTGATGGTTCGACTTCCGAAGACGAACAGGAAGGGCGACCAAGGGGTGAACGTGGAGGGGGTAACAGGCGTTGGGATTCTGGGATAAGGATTGATATTCCAGAATTTGATGGGTCTAGTTTGAATCCGGAGGGGTTCATCGATTGGTTGGCTACCGTGGAGGAGGTGTTTGAATACAAGGAGGTGCCTGAAAACAAGCGGGTTGCCTTGATCGCTACCAGGTTACGTGGTAGGGCCTCTGCGTGGTGGCAACAATTGAAATTAACACGGAATAGACTCGGGAAGTCAAGGATCTTGACGTGGGCCAAGATGAAAAAGTGCTTGCGGTCCAACTTTTTGCCTCATAATTTTCAAAGGTTGATGTACCAGCGTCTGCAGAATTTGAAACAGGGGTCTAAATCGGTTAATGATTATACGACAGAGTTTTACCAGTGGATTGTGAGGAATGATATTCAAGAACCGGAGGAGCAACTTGTTTCTCGGTATATTGGGGGTCTGAGGGTCATCTTGCTGCAAACTGCCTACGGCGGTTTGGGTCATCGTCCGGCTGAAAAAACGCTTATTTCTATTACTTATTTGCGTTTTTATGATTTTTGGACTATTTTGGGCATTTTCTTTTAGGCCGTGTGTTTGGCCCGTTATCTTTTTTAGGCCCATTTCGAATTTCGGTTTCTATTTATATGTCCCTCTAGTAATATGAATGATCAGAATTGATTTTTGAAATTATTGAATTTTTCACTTCAAATTCCGTGGCCTTTGGGTTGCAATTTGGGGGTTGGGGAAGAACACACGGGTATTCTTAGAATCAACGTGTTTGATCTTCGTTTCCTTATCACGCGCTACATCAGTTGGTATCAGAGCCGAATTCCTGGCTCAAGATGCCTCCGAGGAGAAACAACAACAGGCCTCTCGATGAAGTGTATGAACGAGAGTTGGAGCTGCGACTTATGGCGAGAATGGATCAACGGTTGGATCAAGTGGTCGATCAGTTGACTGACCGGATGGCCGACTTGGTCAATCGTAGGAGACAGAGAACCAATGATGGGTATGGTTCTGATTTTAGTAATCCGTTTGGTGATGGTTCGACTTCCGAAGACGAACAGGAAGGGCGACCAAGGGGTGAACGTGGAGGGGGTAACAGGCGTTGGGATTCTGGGATAAGGATTGATATTCCAGAATTTGATGGGTCTAGTTTGAATCCGGAGGGGTTCATCGATTGGTTGGCTACCGTGGAGGAGGTGTTTGAATACAAGGAGGTGCCTGAAAACAAGCGGGTTGCCTTGATCGCTACCAGGTTACGTGGTAGGGCCTCTGCGTGGAGGCAACAATTGAAATTAACACGGAATAGACTCGGGAAGTCAAGGATCGTGACGTGGGCCAAGATGAAAAAGTGCTTGCGGTCCAACTTTTTGCCTCATAATTTTCAAAGGTTGATGTACCAGCGTCTGCAGAATTTGAAACAGGGGTCTAAATCGGTTGATGATTATACGACAGAGTTTTACCAGTGGATTGCGAGGAATGATATTCAAGAACCGGAGGAGCAACTTGTTTCTCGGTATATTGGGGGTCTGAGGGTCATCTTGCTGCAAACTGCCTACGGCGGTTTGGGTCATCGTCCGGCTGAAAAAACGCTTATTTCTATTACTTATTTGCATTTTTATGATTTTTGGACTATTTTGGGCATTTTCTTTTAGGCCGTGTGTTTGGCCCGTTATCTTTTTTAGGCCCATTTCGAATTTCGGTTTCTATTTATATGTCCCTCTAGTAATATGAATGATCAGAATTGATTTTTGAAATTATTGAATTTTTCACTTCAAATTCCGTGGCCTTTGGGTTGCAATTTGGGGGTTGGGGAAGAACACACGGGTATTCTTAGAATCAACGTGTTTGATCTTCGTTTCCTTATCACGCGCTACATCAGTTGGTATCAGAGCCGAATTCCTGGCTCAAGATGCCTCCGAGGAGAAACAACAACAGGCCTCTCGATGAAGTGTATGAACGAGAGTTGGAGCAGCGACTTATGGCGAGAATGGATCAACGGTTGGATCAAGTGGTCGATCAGTTGACTGACCGGATGGCCGACTTGGTCAATCGTAGGAGACAGAGAACCAATGATGGGTATGGTTCTGATTTTAGTAATCCGTTTGGTGATGGTTCGACTTCCGAAGACGAACAGGAAGGGCGACCAAGGGGTGAACGTGGAGGGGGTAACAGGCGTTGGGATTCTGGGATAAGGATTGATATTCCAGAATTTGATGGGTCTAGTTTGAATCCGGAGGGGTTCATCGATTGGTTGGCTACCGTGGAGGAGGTGTTTGAATACAAGGAGGTGCCTGAAAACAAGCGGGTTGCCTTGATCGCTACCAGGTTACGTGGTAGGGCCTCTGCGTGGTGGCAACAATTGAAATTAACACGGAATAGACTCGGGAAGTCAAGGATAGTGACGTGGGCCAAGATGAAAAAGTGCTTGCGGTCCAACTTTTTGCCTCATAATTTTCAAAGGTTGATGTACCAGCGTCTGCAGAATTTGAAACCAAGGGGACAGAGAACCAATGATGGGTATGGTTCTGATTTTAGTAATCCGTTTGGTGATGGTTCGACTTCCGAAGACGAACAGGAAGGGCGACCAAGGGGTGAACGTGGAGGGGGTAACAGGCGTTGGGATTCTGGGATAAGGATTGATATTCCAGAATTTGATGGGTCTAGTTTGAATCCGGAGGGGTTCATCGATTGGTTGGCTACCGTGGAGGAGGTGTTTGAATACAAGGAGGTGCCTGAAAACAAGCGGGTTGCCTTGATCGCTACCAGGTTACGTGGTAGGGCCTCTGCGTGGTGGCAACAATTGAAATTAACACGGAATAGACTCGGGAAGTCAAGGATAGTGACGTGGGCCAAGATGAAAAAGTGCTTGCGGTCCAACTTTTTGCCTCATAATTTTCAAAGGTTGATGTACCAGCGTCTGCAGAATTTGAAACAGGGGTCTAAATCGGTTGATGATTATACGACAGAGTTTTACCAGTGGATTGCGAGGAATGATATTCAAGAACCGGAGGAGCAACTTGTTTCTCGGTATATTGGGGGTCTGAGGGTCATCTTGCTGCAAACTGCCTACGGCGGTTTGGGTCATCGTCCGACTGAAAAAACGCTTATTTCTATTACTTATTTGCATTTTTATGATTTTTGGACTATTTTGGGCATTTTCTTTTAGACCGTGTGTTTGGCCCGTTATCTTTTTTAGGCCCATTTCGAATTTCGGTTTCTATTTATATGTCCCTCTAGTAATATGAATGATCAGAATTTATTTTTGAAATTATTGAATTTTTCACTTCAAATTCCGTGGCCTTTGGGTTGCAATTTGGGGGTTGGGGAAGAACACACGGGTATTCTTAGAATCAACGTGTTTGATCTTCGTTTCCGTATCACGCGCTACATCAGTTGGTATGAGAGCCGAATTCCTGGCTCAAGATGCCTCCGAGGAGAAACAACAACAGGCCTCTCGATGAAGTGTGTGAACGAGAGTTGGAGGAGCGACTTATGGCGAGAATGGATCAACGGTTGGATCAAGTGGTCGATCAGTTGACTGACCGGATGGCCGACTTGGTCAATCGTAGGAGACAGAGAACCAATGATGGGTATGGTTCTGATTTTAGTAATCCGTTTGGTGATGGTTCGACTTCCGAAGACGAACAGGAAGGGCGACCAAGGGGTGAACGTGGAGGGGGTAACAGGCGTTGGGATTCTGGGAAAAGGATTGATATTCCAGAATTTGATGGGTCTAGTTTGAATCCGGAGGGGTTCATCGATTGGTTGGCTACCGTGGAGGAGGTGTTTGAATACAAGGAGGTCCCTGAAAACAAGCGGGTTGCCTTGATCGCTACCAGGTTACGTGGTAGGGCCTCTGCGTGGTGGCAACAATTGAAATTAACACGGAATAGACTCGGGAAGTCAAGGATCGTGACGTGGGCCAAGATGAAAAAGTGCTTGCGGTCCAACTTTTTGCCTCATAATTTTCAAAGGTTGATGTACCAGCGTCTGCAGAATTTGAAACAGGGGTCTAAATCGGTTGATGATTATACGACAGAGTTTTACCAGTTGATTGCGAGGAATGATATTCAAGAACCGGAGGAGCAACTTGTTTCTCGGTATATTGGGGGTCTGAGGGTCATCTTGCTGCAAATTGCCTACGGCGGTTTGGGTCATTGTCCGACTGAAAAAACGCTTATTTCTATTACTTATTTGCATTTTTATGATTTTTGGACTATTTTGGGCATTTTCTTTTAGGCCGTGTGTTTGGCGCGTTATCTTTTTTAGGCCCATTTCGAATTTCGGTTTCTATTTATATGTCCCTCTAGTAATATGAATGATCAGAATTGATTTTTGAAATTATTGAATTTTTCACTTCAAATTCCGTGGCCTTTGGGTTGCAATTTGGGGGTTGGGGAAGAACACACGGGTATTCTTAGAATCAACGTGTTTGATCTTCGTTTCCGTATCACGCGCTACATCAGTTGGTATCAGAGCCGAATTCCTGGCTCAAGAGGCCTCCGAGGAGAAACAACAACAGGCCTCTCGATGAAGTGTATGAACGAGAGTTGGAGCAGCGAATTATGGCGAGAATGGATCAACGGTTGGATCAAGTGGTCGATCAGTTGACTGACCGGATGGCCGACTTGGTCAATCGTAGGAGACAGAGAAACAATGATGGGTATGGTTCTGATTTTAGTAATCCGTTTGGTGATGGTTCGACTTCCGAAGACGAACAGGAAGGGCGACCAAGGGGTGAACGTGGAGGGGGTAACAGGCGTTGGGATTCTGGGATAAGGATTGATATTCCAGAATTTGATGGGTCTAGTTTGAATCCGGAGGGGTTCATCGATTGGTTGGCTACCGTGGAGGAGGTGTTTGAATACAAGGAGGTGCCTGAAAACAAGCGGGTTGCCTTGATCGCTACCAGGTTACGTGGTAGGGCCTCTGCGTGGTGGCAACAATTGAAATTAACACGGAATAGACTCGGGAAGTCAAGGATCGTGACGTGGGCCAAGATGAAAAAGTGCTTGCGGTCCAACTTTTTGCCTCATAATTTTCAAAGGTTGATGTACCAGCGTCTGCAGAATTTGAAACAGGGGTCTAAATCGGTTGATGATTATACGACAGAGTTTTACCAGTTGATTGCGAGGAATGATATTCAAGAACCGGAGGAGCAACTTGTTTCTCGGTATATTGGGGGTCTGAGGGTCATCTTGCTGCAAACGCCTACGGCGGTTTGGGTCATCGTCCGACTGAAAAAACGCTTATTTCTATTTCTTATTTGCATTTTTATGATTTTTGGACTATTTTGGGCATTTTCTTTTAGGCCGTGTGTTTGGCCCGTTATCTTTTTTAGGCCCATTTCGAATTTCGGTTTCTATTTATATGTCCCTCTAGTAATATGAATGATCAGAATTGATTTTTGAAATTATTGAATTTTTCACTTCAAATTCCGTGGCCTTTGGGTTGCAATTTGGGGGTTGGGGAAGAACACACGGGTATTCTTAGAATCAACGTGTTTGATCTTCATTTCCGTATCACGCGCTACATCAGTTGGTATCAGAGCCGAATTCCTGGCTCAAGATGCCTCCGAGGAGAAACAACAACAGGCCTCTCGATGAAGTGTATGAACGAGAGTTGGAGCAGCGACTTATGGCGAGAATGGATCAACGGTTGGATCAAGTGGTCGATCAGTTGACTGACCGGATGGCCGACTTGGTCAATCGTAGGAGACAGAGAACCAATGATGGGTATGGTTGTGATTTTAGTAATCCGTTTGGTGATGGTTCGACTTCCGAAGACGAACAGGAAGGGCGACCAAGGGGTGAACGTGGAGGGGGTAACAGGCGTTGGGATTCTGGGATAAGGATTGATATTCCAGAATTTGATGGGTCTAGTTTGAATCCGGAGGGGTTCATCGATTGGTTGGCTACCGTGGAGGAGGTGTTTGAATACAAGGAGGTGCCTGAAAACAAGCGGGTTGCCTTGATCGCTACCAGGTTACGTGGTAGGGCCTCTACGTCGTGGCAACAATTGAAATTAACACGGAATAGACTCGGGAAATCAAGGATCGTGACGTGGGCCAAGATGAAAAAGTGCTTGCGGTCCAACTTTTTGCCTCATAATTTTCAAAGGTTGATGTACCAGCGTCTGCAGAATTTGAAACAGGGGTCTAAATCGGTTGATGATTATACGACAGAGTTTTACCAGTTGATTGCGAGGAATGATATTCAAGAACCGGAGGAGCAACTTGTTTCTCGGTATATTGGGGGTCTGAGGGTCATCTTGCTGCAAACTGCCTACGGCGGTTTGGGTCATCCTCCGACTGAAAAAACGCTTATTTCTATTACTTATTTGCATTTTTATGATTTTTGGACTATTTTGGGCATTTTCTTTTAGGCCGTGTGTTTGGCCCGTTATCTTTTTTAGGCCCATTTCGAATTTCGGTTTCTATTAATATGTCCCTCTAGTAATATGAATGATCAGAATTGATTTTTGAAATTATTGAATTTTTCACTTCAAATTCCGTGGCCTTTGGGTTGCAATTTGGGGGTTGGGGAAGAACACACGGGTATTCTTAGAATCAACTTGTTTGATCTTCGTTTCCGTATCACGCGCTACATCAGTTGGTATCAGAGCCGAATTCCTGGCTCAAGATGCCTCCGAGGAGAAACAACAACAGGCCTCTCGATGAAGTGTATGAACGAGAGTTGGAGCAGAGACTTATGGCGAGAATGGATCAACGGTTGGATCAAGTGGTCGATCAGTTGACTGACCGGATGGCCGACTTGGTCAATCGTAGGAGACAGAGAACCAATGATGGGTATGGTTCTGATTTTAGTAATCCGTTTGGTGATGGTTCGACTTCCGAAGACGAACAGGAAGGGCGACCAAGGGGTGAACGTGGAGGGGGTAACAGGCGTTGGGATTCTGGGATAAGGATTGATATTCCAGAATTTGATGGGTCTAGTTTTAATCCGGAGGGGTTCATCGATTGGTTGGCTACCGTGGAGGAGGTGTTTGAATACAAGGAGGTGCCTGAAAACAAGCGGGTTGCCTTGATCGCTACCAGGTTACGTGGTAGGGCCTCTGCGTGGTGGCAACAATTGAAATTAACACGGAATAGACTCGGGAAGTCAAGGATCGTGACGTGGGCCAAGATGAAAAAGTGCTTGAGGTCCAACTTTTTGCCTCATAATTTTCAAAGGTTGATGTACCAGCGTCTGCAGAATTTGAAACAGGGGTCTAAATCGGTTGATGATTATACGACAGAGTTTTACCAGTTGATTGCGAGGAATGATATTCAAGAACCGGAGGAGCAACTTGTTTCTCGGTATATTGGGGGTCTGAGGGTCATCTTGCTGCAAACGCCTACGGCGGTTTGGGTCATCGTCCGACTGAAAAAACGCATATTTCTATTACTTATTTGCATTTTTATGATTTTTGGACTATTTTGGGCATTTTCTTTTAGGCCGTGTGTTTGGCCCGTTATCTTTTTTAGGCCCATTTTGAATTTCGGTTTCTATTTATATGTCCCTCTAGTAATATGAATGATCAGAATTGATTTTTGAAATTATTGAATTTTTCACTTCAAATTCCGTGGCCTTTGGGTTGCAATTTGGGGGTTGGGGAAGAACACACGGGTATTCTTAGAATCAACGTGTTTGATCTTCGTTTCCGTATCACGCGCTACATCAGTTGGTATCAGAGTCGAATTCCTGGCTCAAGATGCCTCCGAGGAGAAACAACAACAGGCCTCTCGATGAAGTGTATGAACGAGAGTTGGAGCAGCGACTTATGGCGAGAATGGATCAACGGTTGGATCAAGTGGTCGATCA
The DNA here is from genome assembly GCA_030545235.1 of Helianthus tuberosus. Lineage (NCBI taxonomy): Eukaryota > Viridiplantae > Streptophyta > Magnoliopsida > Asterales > Asteraceae > Helianthus > Helianthus tuberosus. Next base: position 18,906,104 of record CM060403.1, read on the forward strand.
GTTGACTGACCGGATGGCCGACTTGGTCAATCGTAGGAGACAGAGAACCAATGATGGGTATGGTTCTGATTTTAGTAATCCGTTTGGTGATGGTTCGACTTCCGAAGACGAACAGGAAGGGCGACCAAGGGGTGAACGTGGAGGGGGTAACAGGCGTTGGGATTCTGGGATAAGGATTGATATTCCAGAATTTGATGGGTCTAGTTTGAATCCGGAGGGGTTCATCGATTGGTTGGCTACCGTGGAGGAGGTGTTTGAATACAAGGAGGTGCCTGAAAACAAGCGGGTTGCCTTGATCGCTACCAGGTTACGTGGTAGGGCCTCTGCGTGGTGGCAACAATTGAAATTAACACGGAATAGACTCGGGAAGTCAAGGATCGTGACGTGGGCCAAGATGAAAAAGTGCTTGCGGTCCAACTTTTTGCCTCATAATTTTCAAAGGTTGATGCACCAGCGTCTGCAGAATTTGAAACAGGGGTCTAAATCGGTTGATGATTATACGACAGAGTTTTACCAGTTGATTGCGAGGAATGATATTCAAGAACCGGAGGAGCAACTTGTTTCTCGGTATATTGGGGGTCTGAGGGTCATCTTGCTGCAAACTGCCTACGGCGGTTTGGGTCATCGTCCGACTGAAAAAACGCTTATTTCTATTACTTATTTGCATTTTTATGATTTTTGGACTAATTTGGGCATTTTCTTTTAGGCCGTGTGTTTGGCCCGTTATCTTTTTTAGGCCCATTTCGAATTTCGGTTTCTATTTATATGTCCCTCTAGTAATATGAATGATCAGAATTGATTTTTGAAATTATTGAATTTTTCACTTCAAATTCCGTGGCCTTTGGGTTGCAATTTGGGGGTTGGGGAAGAACACACGGGTATTCTTAGAATCAACGTGTTTGATCTTCGTTTCCGTATCACGCGCTACATCAGTTGGTATCAGGGCCGAATTCCTGGCTCAAGATGCCTCCGAGGAGAAACAACAACAGGCCTCTCGATGAAGTGTATGAACGAGAGTTGGAGCAGCGACTTATGGCGAGAATGGATCAACGGTTGGATCAAGTGGTCGATCAGTTGACTGACCGGATGGCCGACTTGGTCAATCGTAGGAGACAGAGAACCAATGATGGGTATGGTTCTGATTTTAGTAATCCGTTTGGTGATGGTTCGACTTCCGAAGACGAACAGGAAGGGCGACCAAGGGGTGAACGTGGAGGGGGTAACAGGCGTTGGGATTCTGGGATAAGGATTGGTATTCCAGAATTTGATGGGTCTAGTTTGAATCCGGAGGGGTTCATCGATTGGTTGGCTACCGTGGAGGAGGTGTTTGAATACAAGGAGGTGCCTGAAAACAAGCGGGTTGCCTTGATCGCTACCAGGTTACGTGGTAGGGCCTCTGCGTGGTGGCAACAATTGAAATTAACACGGAATAGACTCGGGAAGTCAAGGATCGTGACGTGGGCCAAGATGAAAAAGTGCTTGCGGTCCAACTTTTTGCCTCATAATTTTCAAAGGTTGATGTACCAGCGTCTGCAGAATTTGAAACAGGGGTCTAAATCGGTTGATGATTATACGACAGACTTTTACCAGTTGATTGCGAGGAATGATATTCAAGAACCGGAGGAGCAACTTGTTTCTCGGTATATTGGGGGTCTGAGGGTCATCTTGCTGCAAACTGCCTACGGCGGTTTGGGTCATCGTCCGACTGAAAAAACGCTTATTTCTATTACTTATTTGCATTTTTATGATTTTTGGACTATTTTGGGCATTTTCTTTTAGGCCGTGTCTTTGGCCCGTTATCTTTTTTAGGCCCATTTCGAATTTCGGTTTCTATTTATATGTCCCTCTAGTAATATGAATGATCAGAATTGATTTTTGAAATTATTGAATTTTTCACTTCAAATTCCGTGGCCTTTGGGTTGCAATTTGGGGGTTGGGGAAGAACACACGGGTATTCTTAGAATCAACGTGTTTGATCTTCGTTTCCGTATCACGCGCTACATCAGTTGGTATCAGAGCCGAATTCCTGGCTCAATATGCCTCCGAGGAGAAACAACAACAGGCCTCTCGATGAAGTGTATGAACGAGAGTTGGAGCAGCGACTTATGGCGAGAATGGATCAACGGTTGGATCAAGTGGTCGATCAGCTGACTGACCGGATGGCAGACTTGGTCAATCGTAGGAGACAGAGAACCAATGAAGGGTATGGTTCTGATTTTAGTAATCCGTTTGGTGATGGTTCGACTTCCGAAGACGAACAAGAAGGGCGACCAAGGGGTGAACGTGGAGGGGGTAACAGGCGTTGGGATTCTGGGATAAGGATTGATATTCCAGAATTTGATGGGTCTAGTTTGAATCCGGAGGGGTTCATCGATTGGTTGGCTACCGTGGAGGAGGTGTTTGAATACAAGGAGGTGCCTGAAAACAAGCGGGTTGCCTTGATCGCTACCAGGTTACGTGGTAGGGCCTCTGCGTGGTGGCAACAATTGAAATTAACACGGAATAGACTCGGGAAGTCAAGGATCGTGACGTGGGCCAAGATGAAAAAGTGCTTGCGGTCCAACTTTTTGCCTCATAATTTTCAAAGGTTGATGTACCAGCGTCTGCAGAATTTGAAACAGGGGTCTAAATCGGTTGATGATTATACGACAGAGTTTTACCAGTTGATTGCGAGGAATGATATTCAAGAACCGCAGGAGCAACTTGTTTCTCGGTATATTGGGGGTCTGAGGGTCATCTTGCTGCAAACTGCCTACGGCGGTTTGGGTCATCGTCCGACTGAAAAAACGCTTATTTCTATTACTTATTTGCATTTTTATGATTTTTGGACTATTTTGGGCATTTTCTTTTAGGCCGTGTGTTTGGCCCGTTATCTTTTTTAGGCCCATTTCGAATTTCGGTTTCTATTTATATGTCCCTCTAGTAATATGAATGATCAGAATTGATTTTTGAAATTATTGAATTTTTCACTTCAAATTCCGTGGCCTTTGGGTTGCAATTTGGGGGTTGGGGAAGAACACACGGGTATTCTTAGAATCAACGTGTTTGATCTTCGTTTCCGTATCACGCGCTACATCAGTTGGTATCAGAGCCGAATTCCTGGCTCAAGATGCCTCCGAGGAGAAACAACAACAGGCCTCTCGATGAAGTGTATGAACGAGAGTTGGAGCAGCGACTTATGGCGAGAATGGATCAACGGTTGGATCAAGTGGTCGATCAGTTGACTGACCGGATGGCCGACTTGGTCAATCGTAGGAGACAGAGAACCAATGATGGGTATGGTTCTGATTTTAGTAATCCGTTTGGTGATGGTTCGACTTCCGAAGACGAACAGGAAGGGCGACCAAGGGGTGAACGTGGAGGGGGTAACAGGCGTTGGGATTCTGGGATAAGGATTGATATTCCAGAATTTGATGGGTCTAGTTTGAATCCGGAGGGGTTCATCGATTGGTTGGCTACCGTGGAGGAGGTGTTTGAATACAAGGAGGTGCCTGAAAACAAGCGGGTTGCCTTGATCGCTACCAGGTTACGTGGTAGGGCCTCTGCGTGGTGGCAATAATTGAAATTAACACGGAATAGACTCGGGAAGTCAAGGATCGTGACGTGGGCCAAGATGAAAAAGTGCTTGCGGTCCAACTTTTTGCCTCATAATTTTCAAAGGTTGATGTACCAGCGTCTGCAGAATTTGAAACAGGGGTCTAAATCGGTTGATGATTATACGACAGAGTTTTACCAGTTGATTGCGAGGAATGATATTCAAGAACCGGAGGAGCAACTTGTTTCTCGGTATATTGGGGGTCTGAGGGTCATCTTGCTGCAAACTGCCTACTGCGGTTTGGGTCATCGTCCGACTGAAAAAACGCTTATTTCTATTACTTATTTGCATTTTTATGATTTTTGGAATATTTTGGGCATTTTCTTTTAGGCCGTGTGTTTGGCCCGTTATCTTTTTTAGGTCCATTTCGAATTTCGGTTTCTATTTATATGTCCCTCTAGTAATATGAATGATCAGAATTGATTTTTGAAATTATTGAATTTTTTACTTCAAATTCCGTGGCCTTTGGGTTGCAATTTGGGGGTTGGGGAAGAACACACGGGTATTCTTAGAATCAACGTGTTTGATCTTCGTTTCCGTATCACGCGCTACATCAGTTGGTATCAGAGCCGAATTCCTGGCTCAAGATGCCTCCGAGGAGAAACAACAACAGGCCTCTCGATGAAGTGTATGAACGAGAGTTGGAGCAGCGACTTATGGCGAGAATGGATCAACGGTTGGATCAAGTGGTCGATCAGTTGACTGACCGGATGGCCGACTTGGTCAATCGTAGGAGACAGAGAACCAATGATGGGTTTGGTTCTGATTTTAGTAATCCGTTTGGTGATGGTTCGACTTCCGAAGACGAACAGGAAGGGCGACCAAGGGGTGAACGTGGAGGGGGTAACAGGCGTTGGGATTCTGGGATAAGGATTGATATTCCAGAATTTGATGGGTCTAGTTTGAATCCGGAGGGGTTCATCGATTGGTTGGCTACCGTGGAGGAGGTGTTTGAATACAAGGAGGTGCCTGAAAACAAGCGGGTTGCCTTGATCGCTACCAGGTTACGTGGTAGGGCCTCTGCGTGGTGGCAACAATTGAAATTAACACGGAATAGACTCGGGAAGTCAAGGATCGTGACGTGGGCCAAGATGAAAAAGTGCTTGCGGTCCAACTTTTTGCCTCATAATTTTCAAAGGTTGATGTACCAGCGTCTGCAGAATTTGAAACAGGGGTCTAAATCGGTTGATGATTATACGACAGAGTTTTACCAATTGATTGCGAGGAATGATATTCAAGAACCGCAGGAGCAACTTGTTTCTCGGTATATTGGGGGTCTGAGGGTTATCTTGCTGCATACCGCCTACGGCGGTTTGGGTCATCGTCCGACTGAAAAAACGCTTATTTCTATTACTTATTTGCATTTTTATGATTTTTGGACTATTTTGGGCATTTTCTTTTAGGCCGTGTGTTTGGCCCGTTATCTTTTTTAGGCCCATTTCGAATTTCGGTTTCTATTTATATGTCCCTCTAGTAATATGAATGATCAGAATTGATTTTTGAAATTATTGAATTTTTCACTTCAAATTCCGTGGCCTTTGGGTTGCAATTTGGGGGTTGGGGAAGAACACACGGGTATTCTTAGAATCAACGTGTTTGATCTTCGTTTCCGTATCACGCGCTACATCAGTTGGTATCAGAGCCGAATTCCTGGCTCAAGATGCCTCCGAGGAGAAACAACAACAGGCCTCTCGATGAAGTGTATGAACGAGAGTTGGAGCAGCGACTTATGGCGAGAATGGATCAACGGTTGGATCAAGTGGTCGATCAGTTGACTGACCGGATGGCCGAATTGGTCAATCGTAGGAGACAGAGAACCAATGATGGGTATGGTTCTGATTTTAGTAATCCGTTTGGTGATGGTTCGACTTCCGAAGACGAACAGGAAGGGCGACCAAGGGGTGAACGTGGAGGGGGTAACAGGCGTTGGGATTCTGGGATAAGGATTGATATTCCAGAATTTGATGGGTCTAGTTTGAATCCGGAGGGGTTCATCGATTGGTTGGCTACCGTGGAGGAGGTGTTTGAATAAAAGGAGGTGCCAGAAAACAAGCGGGTTGCCTTGATCGCTACCAGGTTACGTGGTAGGGCCTCTGCGTGGTGGCAACAATTGAAATTAACACGGAATAGACTCGGGAAGTCAAGGATCGTGACGTGGGCCAAGATGAAAAAGTGCTTGCGGTCCAACTTTTTGCCTCATAATTTTCAAAGGTTGATGTACCAGCGTCTGCAGAATTTGAAACAGGGGTCTAAATCGGTTGATGATTATACGACAGAGTTTTACCAGTTGATTGCGAGGAATGATATTCAAGAACCGCTGGAGCAACTTGTTTCTCGGTATATTGGGGGTCTGAGGGTCATCTTGCTGCAAACTGCCTACGGCGGTTTGGGTCATCGTCCGACTGAAAAAACGCTTATTTCTATTACTTATTTGCATTTTTATGATTTTTGGACTATTTTGGGCATTTTCTTTTAGGCCGTGTGTTTGGCCCGTTATCTTTTTTAGGCCCATTTCGAATTTCGGTTTCTATTTATATGTCTCTCTAGTAATATGAATGATCAGAATTGATTTTTGAAATTATTGAATTTTTCACTTCAAATTCCGTGGCCTTTGGGTTGCAATTTGGGGGTTGGGGAAGAACACACGGGTATTCTTAGAATCAACGTGTTTGATCTTCGTTTCCGTATCACGCGCTACATCAGTTGGTATCAGAGCCGAATTCCTGGCTCAAGATGCCTCCGAGGAGAAACAACAACAGGCCTCTCGATGAAGTTTATGAACGAGAGTTGGAGCAGCGACTTATGGCGAGAATGGATCAACGGTTGGATCAAGTGGTCGATCAGTTGACTGACCGGATGGCCGACTTGGTCAATCGTAGGAGACAGAGAACCAATGATGGGTATGGTTCTGATTTTAGTAATCCGTTTGGTGATGGTTCGACTTCCGAAGACGAACAGGAAGGGCGACCAAGGGGTGAACGTGGAGGGGGTAACAGGCGTTGGGATTCTGGGATAAGGATTGATATTCCAGAATTTGATGGGTCTAGTTTGAATCCGGAGGGGTTCATCGATTGGTTGGCTACCGTGGAGGAGGTGTTTGAATACAAGGAGGTGCCTGAAAACAAGCGGGTTGCCTTGATCGCTACCAGGTTACGTGGTAGGGCCTCTGCGTGGTGGCAACAATTGAAATTAACACAGAATAGACTCGGGAAGTCAAGGATCGTGACGTGGGCCAAGATGAAAAAGTGCTTGCGGTCCAACTTTTTGCCTCATAATTTTCAAAGGTTGATGTACCAGCGTCTGCAGAATTTGAAACAGGGGTCTAAATCGGTTGATGATTATACGGCAGAGTTTTACCAGTTGATTGCGAGGAATGATATTCAAGAACCGGAGGAGCAACTTGTTTCTCGGTATATTGGGGGTCTGAGGGTCATCTTGCTGCAAACTGCCTACGGCGGTTTGGGTCATCGTCCGACTGAAAAAACGCTTATTTCTATTACTTCTTTGCATTTTTATGATTTTTGGACTATTTTGGGCATTTTCTTTTAGGCCGTGTGTTTGGCCCGTTATCTTTTTTAGGCCCATTTCGAATTTCGGTTTCTATTTATATGTCCCTCTAGTAATATGAACGATCAGAATTGATTTTTGAAATTATTGAATTTTTCACTTCAAATTCCGTGGCCTTTGGGTTGCAATTTGGGGGTTGGGGAAGAACACACGGGTATTCTTAGATTCAACGTGTTTGATCTTCGTTTCCGTATCACGCGCTACATCAGTTGGTATCAGAGCCAAATTCCTGGCTCAAGATGCCTCCGAGGAGAAACAACAACAGGCCTCTCGATGAAGTGTATGAACGAGAGTTGGAGCAGCGACTTATGGCGAGAATGGATCAACGGTTGGATCAAGTGGTCGATCAGTTGACTGACCGGATGGCCGACTTGGTCAATCGTAGGAGACAGAGAACCAATGATGGGTATGGTTCTGATTTTAGTAATCCGTTTGGTGATGGTTCGACTTCCGAAGACGAACAGGAAGGGCGACCAAGGGGTGAACGTGGAGGGGGTAACAGGCGTTGGGATTCTGGGATAAGGATTTATATTCCAGAATTTGATGGGTCTAGTTTGAATCCGGAGGGGTTCATCGATTGGTTGGCTACCGTGGAGGAGGTGTTTGAATACAAGGAGGTCCCTGAAAACAAGCGGGTTGCCTTGATCGCTACCAGGTTACGTGGTAGGGCCTCTGCGTGGTGGCAACAATTGAAATTAACACGGAATAGACTCGGGAAGTCAAGGATCGTGACGTGGGCCAAGATGAAAAAGTGCTTGCGGTCCAACTTTTTGCCTCATAATTTTCAAAGGTTGATGTACCAGCGTCTGCAGAATTTGAAACAGGGGTCTAAATCGGTTGATGATTATACGACAGAGTTTTACCAGTTGATTGCGAGGAATGATATTCAAGAACCGGAGGAGCAACTTGTTTCTCGGTATATTGGGGGTCTGAGGGTCATCTTGCTGCAAACGCCTACGGCGGTTTGGGTCATCGTCCGACTGAAAAAACGCTTATTTCTATTACTTATTTGCATTTTTATGATTTTTGGACTATTTTGGGCATTTTCTTTTAGGCCGTGTGTATGGCCCGTTATCTTTTTTAGGCCCATTTCGAATTTCGGTTTCTATTTATATGTCCCTCTAGTAATATGAATGATCAGAATTGATTTTTGAAATTATTGAATTTTTCACTTCAAATTCCGTGGCCTTTGGGTTGCAATTTGGGGGTTGGGGAAGAACACACGGGTATTCTTAGAATCAACGTGTTTGATCTTCGTTTCCGTATCACGCGCTACATCAGTTGGTATCAGAGCCGAATTCCTGGCTCAAGATGCCTCCGAGGAGAAACAACAACAGGCCTCTCGATGAAGTTTATGAACGAGAGTTGGAGCAGCGACTTATGGCGAGAATGGATCAACGGTTGGATCAAGTGGTCGATCAGTTGACTGACCGGATGGCCGACTTGGTCAATCGTAGGAGACAGAGAACCAATGATGGGTATGGTTCTGATTTTAGTAATCCGTTTGGTGATGGTTCGACTTCCGAAGACGAACAGGAAGGGCGACCAAGGGGTGAACGTGGAGGGGGTAACAGGCGTTGGGATTCTGGGATAAGGATTGATATTCCAGAATTTGATGGGTCTAGTTTGAATCCGGAGGGGTTCATCGATTGGTTGGCTACCGTGGAGGAGGTGTTTGAATACAAGGAGGTGCCTGAAAACAAGCGGGTTGCCTTGATCGCTACCAGGTTACGTGGTAGGGCCTCTGCGTGGTGGCAACAATTGAAATTAACACGGAATAGACTCGGGAAGTCAAGGATCGTGACGTGGGCCAAGATGAAAAAGTGCTTGCGGTCCAACTTTTTGCCTCATAATTTTCAAAGGTTGATGTACCAGCGTCTGCAGAATTTGAAACAGGGGTCTAAATCGGTTGATGATTATACGGCAGAGTTTTACCAGTTGATTGCGAGGAATGATATTCAAGAACCGGAGGAGCAACTTGTTTCTCGGTATATTGGGGGTCTGAGGGTCATCTTGCTGCAAACTGCCTACGGCGGTTTGGGTCATCGTCCGACTGAAAAAACGCTTATTTCTATTACTTCTTTGCATTTTTATGATTTTTGGACTATTTTGGGCATTTTCTTTTAGGCCGTGTGTTTGGCCCGTTATCTTTTTTAGGCCAATTTCGAATTTCGGTTTCTATTTATATGTCCCTCTAGTAATATGAATGATCAGAATTGATTTTTGAAATTATTGAATTTTTCACTTCAAATTCCGTGGCCTTTGGGTTGCAATTTGGGGGTTGGGGAAGAACACACGGGTATTCTTAGATTCAACGTGTTTGATCTTCGTTTCCGTATCACGCGCTACATCAGTTGGTATCAGAGCCGAATTCCTGGCTCAAGATGCCTCCGAGGAGAAACAACAACAGGCCTCTCGATGAAGTGTATGAACGAGAGTTGGAGCAGCGACTTATGGCGAGAATGGATCAACGGTTGGATCAAGTGGTCGATCAGTTGACTGACCGGATGGCCGACTTGGTCAATCGTAGGAGACAGAGAACCAATGATGGTTATGGTTCTGATTTTAGTAATCCGTTTGGTGATGGTTCGACTTCCGAAGACGAACAGGAAGGGCGACCAAGGGGTGAACGTGGAGGGGGTAACAGGCGTTGGGATTCTGGGATAAGGATTGATATTCCAGAATTTGATGGGTCTAGTTTGAATCCGGAGGGGTTCATCGATTGGTTGGCTACCGTGGAGGAGGTGTTTGAATACAAGGAGGTGCCTGAAAACAAGCGGGTTGCCTTGATCGCTACCAGGTTACGTGGTAGGGCCTCTGCGTGGTGGCTACAATTGAAATTAACACGGAATAGACTCGGGAAGTCAAGGATCGTGACGTGGGCCAAGATGAAAAAGTGCTTGCGGTCCAACTTTTTGCCTCATAATTTTCAAAGGTTGATGTACCAGCGTCTGCAGAATTTGAAACAGGGGTCTAAATCGGTTGATGATTATACGGCAGAGTTTTACCAGTTGATTGCGAGGAATGATATTCAAGAACCGGAGGAGCAACTTGTTTCTCGGTATATTGGGGGTATGAGGGTCATCTTGCTGCAAACTGCCTACGGCGGTTTGGGTCATCGTCCGACTGAAAAAACGCTTATTTCTATTACTTCTTTGCATTTTTATGATTTTTGGACTATTTTGGGCATTTTCTTTTAGGCCGTGTGTTTGGCCCGTTATCTTTTTTAGGCCCATTTCGAATTTCGGTTTCTATTTATATGTCCCTCTAGTAATATGAATGATCAGAATTGATTTTTGAAATTATTGAATTTTTCACTTCAAATTCCGTGGCCTTTGGGTTGCAATTTGGGGGTTGGGGAAGAACACACGGGTATTCTTAGATTCAACGTGTTTGATCTTCGTTTCCGTATCACGCGCTACATCAGTTGGTATCAGAGCCGAATTCCTGGCTCAAGATGCCTCCGAGGAGAAACAACAACAGGCCTCTCGATGAAGTGTATGAACGAGAGTTGGAGCAGCGACTTATGGCGAGAATGGATCAACGGTTGGATCAAGTGGTCGATCAGTTGACTGACCGGATGGCCGACTTGGTCAATCGTAGGAGACAGAGAACCAATGATGGGTATGGTTCTGATTTTAGTAATCCGTTTGGTGATGGTTCGACTTCCGAAGACGAACAGGAAGGGCGACCAAGGGGTGAACGTGGAGGGGGTAACAGGCGTTGGGATTCTGGGATAAGGATTGATATTCCAGAATTTGATGGGTCTAGTTTGAATCCGGAGGGGTTCATCGATTGGTTGGCTACCGTGGAGGAGGTGTTTGAATACAAGGAGGTGCCTGAAAACAAGCGGGTTGCCTTGATCGCTACCAGGTTACGTGGTAGGGCCTCTGCGTGGTGGCAACAATTGAAATTAACACGGAATAGACTCGGGAAGTCAAGGATCGTGACGTGGGCCAAGATGAAAAAGTGCTTGCGGTCCAACTTTTTGCCTCATAATTTTCAAAGGTTGATGTACCAGCGTCTGCAGAATTTGAAACAGGGGTCTAAATCGGTTGATGATTATACGACAGAGTTTTACCAGTTGATTGCGAGGAATGATATTCAAGAACCGGAGGAGCAACTTGTTTCTCGGTATATTGGGGGTCTGAGGGTCATCTTGCTGCAAACGCCTACGACGGTTTGGGTCATCGTCCGACTGAAAAAACGCTTATTTCTATTACTTATTTGCATTTTTATGATTTTTGGACTATTTTGGGCATTTTCTTTTAGGCCGTGTATTTGGCCCGTTATCTTTTTTAGGCCCATTTCGAATTTCGGTTTCTATTTATATGTCCCTCTAGTAATATGAATGATCAGAATTGATTTTTGAAATTATTGAATTTTTCACTTCAAATTCCGTGGCCTTTGGGTTGCAATTTGGGGGTTGGGGAAGAACACACGGGTATTCTTAGAATCAACGTGTTTGATCTTCGTTTCCGTATCACGCGCTACATCAGTTGGTATCAGAGCCAAATTCCTGGCTCAAGATGCCTCCGAGGAGAAACAACAACAGGCCTCTCGATGAATTGTATGAACGAGAGTTGGAGCAGCGACTTATGGCGAGAATGGATCAACGGTTGGATCAAGTGGTCGATCAGTTGACTGACCGGATGGCCGACTTGGTCAATCGTAGGAGACAGAGAACCAATGATGGGTATGGTTCTGATTTTAGTAATCCGTTTGGTGATGGTTCGACTTCCGAAGACGAACAGGAAGGGCGACCAAGGGGTGAACGTGGAGGGGGTAACAGGCGTTGGGATTCTGGGATAAGGATTGATATTCCAGAATTTGATGGGTCTAGTTTGAATCCGGAGGGGTTCATCGATTGGTTGGCTACCGTGGAGGAGGTGTTTGAATACAAGGAGGTGCCTGAAAACAAGCGGGTTGCCTTGATCGCTACCAGGTTACGTGGTAGGGCCTCTGCGTGTTGCCAACAATTGAAATTAACACGGAATAGACTCGGGAAGTCAAGGATCGTGACGTGGGCCAAGATGAAAAAGTGCTTGCGGTCCAACTTTTTGCCTCATAATTTTCAAAGGTTGATGTACCAGCGTCTGCAGAATTTGAAACAGGGGTCTAAATCGGTTGATGATTATACGACAGAGTTTTACCAGTTGATTGCGAGGAATGATATTCAAGAACCGGAGGAGCAACTTGTTTCTCGGTATATTGGGGGTCTGAGGGTCATCTTGCTGCAAACTGCCTACGGCGGTTTGGGTCATCGTCCGACTGAAAAAACGCTTATTTCTATTACTTATTTGCATTTTTATGATTTTTGGACTATTTTGGGCATTTTCTTTTAGGCCGTGTGTTTGGCCCGTTATCTTTTTTAGGCCCATTTCGAATTTCGGTTTCTATTTATATGTCCCTCTAGTAATATGAATGATCAGAATTGATTTTTGAAATTATTGAATTTTTCACTTCAAATTCCGTGGCCTTTGGGTTGCAATTTGGGGGTTGGGGAAGAACACACGGGTATTCTTAGAATCAACGTGTTTGATCTTCGTTTCCGTATCACGCGCTACATCAGTTGGTATCAGAGCCGAATTCCTGGCTCAAGATGCCTCCGAGGAGAAACAACAACAGGCCTCTCGATGAAGTGTATGAACGAGAGTTGGAGCAGCGACTTATGGCGAGAATGGATCAACGGTTGGATCAAGTGGTCGATCAGTTGACTGACCGGATGGCCGACTTGGTCAATCGTAGGAGACAGAGAACCAATGATGGGTATGGTTCTGATTTTAGTAATCCGTTTGGTGATGGTTCGACTTCCGAAGACGAACAGGAAGGGCGACCAAGGGGTGAACGTGGAGGGGGTAACAGGCGTTGGGATTCTGGGATAAGGATTGATATTCCAGAATTTGATGGGTCTAGTTTGAATCCGGAGGGGTTCATCGATTGGTTGGCTACCGTGGAGGAGGTGTTTGAATACAAGGAGGTGCCTGAAAACAAGCGGGTTGCCTTGATCGCTACCAGGTTACGTGGTAGGGCCTCTGCGTGGTGCCAACAATTGAAATTAACACGGAATAGACTCGGGAAGTCAAGGATCGTGACGTGGGCCAAGATGAAAAAGTGCTTGCGGTCCAACTTTTTGCCTCATAATTTTCAAAGGTTGATGTACCAGCGTCTGCAGAATTTGAAACAGGGGTCTAAATCGGTTGATGATTATACGACAGAGTTTTACCAGTTGATTGCGAGGAATGATATTCAAGAACCGGAGGAGCAACTTGTTTCTCGGTATATTGGGGGTCTGAGGGTCATCTTGCTGCAAACTGCCTACGGCGGTTTGGGTCATCGTCCGACTGAAAAAACGCTTATTTCTATTACTTATTTGCATTTTTATGATTTTTGGACTATTTTGGGCATTTTCTTTTAGGCCGTGTGTTTGGCCCGTTATCTTTTTTAGGCCCATTTCGAATTTCGGTTTCTATTTATATGTCCCTCTAGTAATATGAATGATCAGAATTGATTTTTGAAATTATTGAATTTTTCACTTCAAATTCCGTGGCCTTTGGGTTGCAATTTGGGGGTTGGGGAAGAACACACGGGTATTCTTAGAATCAACGTGTTTGATCTTCGTTTCCGTATCACGCGCTACATCAGTTGGTATCAGAGCCGAATTCCTGGCTCAAGATGCCTCCGAGGAGAAACAACAACAGGCCTCTCGATGAAGTGTATGAACGAGAGTTGGAGCAGCGACTTATGGCGAGAATGGATCAACGGTTGGATCAAGTGGTCGATCAGTTGACTGACCGGATGGCCGACTTGGTCAATCGTAGGAGACAGAGAACCAATGATGGGTATGGTTCTGATTTTAGTAATCCGTTTGGTGATGGTTCGACTTCCGAAGACGAACAGGAAGGGCGACCAAGGGGTGAACGTGGAGGGGGTAACAGGCGTTGGGATTCTGGGATAAGGATTGATATTCCAGAATTTGATGGGTCTAGTTTGAATCCGGAGGGGTTCATCGATTGGTTGGCTACCGTGGAGGAGGTGTTTGAATACAAGGAGGTGCCTGAAAACAAGCGGGTTGCCTTGATCGCTACCAGTTTACGTGGTAGGGCCTCTGCGTGGTGCCAACAATTGAAATTAACACGGAATAGACTCGGGAAGTCAAGGATCGTGACGTGGGCCAAGATGAAAAAGTGCTTGCGGTCCAACTTTTTGCCTCATAATTTTCAAAGGTTGATGTACCAGCGTCTGCAGAATTTGAAACAGGGGTCTAAATCGGTTGATGATTATACGACAGAGTTTTACCAGTTGATTGCGAGGAATGATATTCAAGAACCGCAGGAGCAACTTGTTTCTCGGTATATTGGGGGTCTGAGGGTCATCTTGCTGCAAACTGCCTATGGCGGTTTGGGTCATCGTCCGACTGAAAAAACGCTTATTTCTATTACTTATTTGCATTTTTATGATTTTTGGACTATTTTGGGCATTTTCTTTTAGGCCGTGTGTTTGGCCCGTTATCTTTTTTAGGCCCATTTCGAATTTCGGTTTCTATTTATATGTCCCTCTAGTAATATGAATGATCAGAATTGATTTTTGAAATTATTGAATTTTTCACTTCAAATTCCGTGGCCTTTGGGTTTCAATTTGGGGGTTGGGGAAGAACACACGGGTATTCTTAGAATCAACGTGTTTGATCTTCGTTTCCGTATCACGCGCTACATCAGTTGGTATCAGAGCCGAATTCCTGGCTAAATATGCCTCCGAGGAGAAACAACAACAGGCCTCTCGATGAAGTGTATGAACGAGAGTTGGAGCAGCGACTTATGGCGAGAATGGATCAACGGTTGGATCAAGTGGTCGATCAGTTGACTGACCAGATGGCCGACTTGATCAATCGTAGGAGACAGAGAACCAATGATGGGTATGGTTCTGATTTTAGTAATCCGTTTGGTGATGGTTCGACTTCCGAAGACGAACAGGAAGGGCGACCAAGGGGTGAACGTGGAGGGGGTAACAGGCGTTGGGATTCTGGGATAAGGATTGATATTCCAGAATTTGATGGGTCTAGTTTGAATCCGGAGGGGTTCATCGATTGGTTGGCTACCGTGGAGGAGGTGTTTGAATACAAGGAGGTGCCTGAAAACAAGCGGGTTGCCTTAATCGCTACCAGGTTACGTGGTAGGGCCTCTGCGTGGTGCCAACAATTGAAATTAACACGGAATAGACTCGGGAAGTCAAGGATCGCGACGTGGGCCAAGATGAAAAAGTGCTTGCGGTCCAACTTTTTGCCTCATAATTTTCAAAGGTTGATGTACCAGCGTCTGCAGAATTTGAAACAGGGGTCTAAATCGGTTGATGATTATACGACAGAGTTTTACCAGTTGATTGCGAGGAATGATATTCAAGAACCGGAGGAGCAACTTGTTTCTCAGTATATTGGGGGTCTGAGGGTCATCTTGCTGCAAACGCCTACGGCGGTTTGGGTCATCGTCCGACTGAAAAAACGCTTATTTCTATTACTTATTTGCATTTTTATGATTTTTGGACTATTTTGGGCATTTTCTTTTAGGCCGTGTGTTTGGCCCGTTATCTTTTTTAGGCCCATTTCGAATTTCGGTTTCTATTTATATGTCCCTCTAGTAATATGAATGATCAGAATTGATTTTTGAAATTATTGAATTTTTCACTTCAAATTCCGTGGCCTTTGGGTTGCAATTTGGGGGTTGGGGAAGAACACACGGGTATTCTTAGAATCAACGTGTTTGATCTTCGTTTCCGTATCACGCGCTACATCAGTTGGTATCAGAGCCGAATTCCTGGCTCAAGATGCCTCCGAGGAGAAACAACAACAGGCTTCTCGATGAAGTGTATGAACGAGAGTTGGAGCAGCGACTTATGGCGAGAATGGATCAACGGTTGGATCAAGTGGTCGATCAGTTGACTGACCGGATGGCCGACTTGGTCAATCGTAGGAGACAGAGAACCAATGATGGGTATGGTTCTGATTTTAGTAATCCGTTTGGTGATGGTTCGACTTCCGAAGACGAACAGGAAGGGCGACCAAGGGGTGAACGTGGAGGGGGTAACAGGCGTTGGGATTCTGGGATAAGGATTGATATTCCAGAATTTGATGGGTCTAGTTTGAATCCGGAGGGGTTCATCGATTGGTTGGCTACCGTGGAGGAGGTGTTTGAATACAAGGAGGTGCCTGAAAACAAGCGGGTTGCCTTGATCGCTACCAGTTTACGTGGTAGGGCCTCTGCGTGGTGCCAACAATTGAAATTAACACGGAATAGACTCGGGAAGTCAAGGATCGTGACGTGTGCCAAGATGAAAAAGTGCTTGCGGTCCAACTTTTTGCCTCATAATTTTCAAAGGTTGATGTACCAGCGTCTGCAGAATTTGAAACAGGGGTCTAAATCGGTTGATGATTATACGACAGAGTTTTACCAGTTGATTGCGAGGAATGATATTCAAGAACCGCAGGAGCAACTTGTTTCTCGGTATATTGGGGGTCTGAGGGTCATCTTGCTGCAAACTGCCTATGGCGGTTTGGGTCATCGTCCGACTGAAAAAACGCTTATTTCTATTACTTATTTGCATTTTTATGATTTTTGGACTATTTTGGGCATTTTCTTTTAGGCCGTGTGTTTGGCCCGTTATCTTTTTTAGGCCCATTTCGAATTTCGGTTTCTATTTATATGTCCCTCTAGTAATATGAATGATCAGAATTGATTTTTGAAATTATTGAATTTTTCACTTCAAATTCCGTGGCCTTTGGGTTTCAATTTGGGGGTTGGGGAAGAACACACGGGTATTCTTAGAATCAACGTGTTTGATCTTCGTTTCCGTATCACGCGCTACATCAGTTGGTATCAGAGCCGAATTCCTGGCTAAATATGCCTCCGAGGAGAAACAACAACAGGCCTCTCGATGAAGTGTATGAACGAGAGTTGGAGCAGCGACTTATGGCGAGAATGGATCAACGGTTGGATCAAGTGGTCGATCAGTTGACTGACCAGATGGCCGACTTGATCAATCGTAGGAGACAGAGAACCAATGATGGGTATGGTTCTGATTTTAGTAATCCGTTTGGTGATGGTTCGACTTCCGAAGACGAACAGGAAGGGCGACCAAGGGGTGAACGTGGAGGGGGTAACAGGCGTTGGGATTCTGGGATAAGGATTGATATTCCAGAATTTGATGGGTCTAGTTTGAATCCGGAGGGGTTCATCGATTGGTTGGCTACCGTGGAGGAGGTGTTTGAATACAAGGAGGTGCCTGAAAACAAGCGGGTTGCCTTGATCGCTACCAGGTTACGTGGTAGGGCCTCTGCGTGGTGCCAACAATTGAAATTAACACGGAATAGACTCGGGAAGTCAAGGATCGCGACGTGGGCCAAGATGAAAATGTGCTTGCGGTCCAACTTTTTGCCTCATAATTTTCAAAGGTTGATGTACCAGCGTCTGCAGAATTTGAAACAGGGGTCTAAATCGGTTGATGATTATACGACAGAGTTTTACCAGTTGATTGCGAGGAATGATATTCAAGAACCGGAGGAGCAACTTGTTTCTCGGTATATTGGGGGTCTGAGGGTCATCTTGCTGCAAACGCCTACGGCGGTTTGGGTCATCATCCGACTGAAAAAACGCTTATTTCTATTACTTATTTGCATTTTTATGATTTTTGGACTATTTTGGGCATTTTCTTTTAGGCCGTGTGTTTGGCCCGTTATCTTTTTTAGGCCCATTTCGAATTTCGGTTTCTATTTATATGTCCCTCTAGTAATATGAATGATCAGAATTGATTTTTGAAATTATTGAATTTTTCACTTCAAATTCCGTGGCCTTTGGGTTGCAATTTGGGGGTTGGGGAAGAACACACGGGTATTCTTAGAATCAACGTGTTTGATCTTCGTTTCCGTATCACGCGCTACATCAGTTGGTATCAGAGCCGAATTCCTGGCTCAAGATGCCTCCGAGGAGAAACAACAACAGGCTTCTCGATGAAGTGTATGAACGAGAGTTGGAGCAGCGACTTATGGCGAGAATGGATCAACGGTTGGATCAAGTGGTCGATCAGTTGACTGACCGGATGGCCGACTTGGTCAATCGTAGGAGACAGAGAACCAATGATGGGTATGGTTCTGATTTTAGTAATCCGTTTGGTGATGGTTCGACTTCCGAAGACGAACAGGAAGGGCGACCAAGGGGTGAACGTGGAGGGGGTAACAGGCGTTGGGATTCTGGGATAAGGATTGATATTCCAGAATTTGATGGGTCTAGTTTGAATCCGGAGGGGTTCATCGATTGGTTGGCTACCGTGGAGGAGGTGTTTGAATACAAGGAGGTGCCTGAAAACAAGCGGGTTGCCTTGATCGCTACCAGGTTACGTGGTAGGGCCTCTGCGTGGTGGCAACAATTGAAATTAACACGGAATAGACTCGGGAAGTCAAGGATCGTGACGTGGGCCAAGATGAAAAAGTGCTTGCGGTCCAACTTTTTGCCTCATAATTTTCAAAGGTTGATGTACCAGCGTCTGCAGAATTTGAAACAGGGGTCTAAATCGGTTGATGATTATACGACAGAGTTTTACCAGTTGATTGCGAGGAATGATATTCAAGAACCGGAGGAGCAACTTGTTTCTCGGTATATTGGGGGTCTGAGGGTCATCTTGCTGCAAACTGCCTACGGCGGTTTGGGTCATCGTCCGATTGAAAAAACGCTTATTTCTATTACTTATTTGCATTTTTATGATTTTTGGACTATTTTGGGCATTTTCTTTTAGGCCGTGTGTTTGGCGCGTTATCTTTTTTAGGCCCATTTCGAATTTCGGTTTCTATTTATATGTCCCTCTAGTAATATGAATGATCAGAATTGATTTTTGAAATTATTGAACTTTTCACTTCAAATTCCGTGGCCTTTGGGTTGCAATTTGGGGGTTGGGGAAGAACACACGGGTATTCTTAGAATCAACGTGTTTGATCTTCGTTTCCGTATCACGCGCTACATCAGTTGGTATCAGAGCCGAATTCCTGGCTCAAGATGCCTCCGATGAGAAACAACAACAGGCCTCTCGATGAAGTGTATGAACGAGAGTTGGAGCAGCGACTTATGGCGAGAATGGATCAACGGTTGGATCAAGTGGTCGATCAGTTGACTGACCGGATGGCCGAATTGGTCAATCGTAGGAGACAGAGAACCAATGATGGGTATGGTTCTGATTTTAGTAATCCGTTTGGTGATGGTTCGACTTCCGAAGACGAACAGGAAGGGCGACCAAGGGGTGAACGTGGAGGGGGTAACAGGCGTTGGGATTCTGGGATAAGGATTGATATTCCAGAATTTGATGGGTCTAGTTTGAATCCGGAGGGGTTCATCGATTGGTTGGCTACCGTGGAGGAGGTGTTTGAATACAAGGAGGTGCCTGAAAACAAGCGGGTTGCCTTGATCGCTACCAGGTTACGTGGTAGGGCCTCTGCGTGGTGGCAACAATTGAAATTAACACGGAATAGACTCGGGAAGTCAAGGATCGTGACGTGGGCCAAGATGAAAAAGTGCTTGCGGTCCAACTTTTTGCCTCATAATTTTCAAAGGTTGATGTACCAGCGTCTGCAGAATTTGAAACAGGGGTCTAAATCGGTTGATGATTATACGACAGAGTTTTACCAGTTGATTGCGAGGAATGATATTCAAGAACCGGAGGAGCAACTTGTTTCTCGGTATATTGGGGGTCTGAGGGTCATCTTGCTGCATACTGCCTACGGCGGTTTGGGTAATCGTCCGACTGAAAAAACGCTTATTTCTATTACTTATTTGCATTTTTATGATTTTTGGACTATTTTGGGCATTTTCTTTTAGGCCGTGTGTTTGGCCCGTTATCTTTTTTAGGCCCATTTCGAATTTCGGTTTCTATTTATATGTCCCTCTAGTAATATGAATGATCAGAATTGATTTTTGAAATTATTGAATTTTTCACTTCAAATTCCGTGGCCTTTGGGTTGCAATTTGGGGGTTGGGGAAGAACACACAGGTATTCTTAGAATCAACGTGTTTGATCTTCGTTTCCGTATCACGCGCTACATCATTTGGTATCAGAGCCGAATTCCTGGCTCAAGATGCCTCCGAGGAGAAACAACAACAGGCCTCTCGATGAAGTGTATGAACGAGAGTTGGAGCAGCGACTTATGGCGAGAATGGATCAACGGTTGGATCAAGTGGTCGATCAGTTGACTGACCGGATGGCCGACTTGGTCAATCGTAGGAGACAGAGAACCAATGATGGGTATGGTTCTGATTTTAGTAATCCGTTTGGTGATGGTTCGACTTCCGAAGACAAACAGGAAGGGCGACCAAGGGGTGAACGTGGAGGGGGTAACAGGCGTTGGGATTCTGGGATAAGGATTGATATTCCAGAATTTGATGGGTCTAGTTTGAATCCGGAGGGGTCATCGATTGGTTGGCTACCGTGGAGGAGGTGTTTGAATACAGGGAGGTGCCTGAAAACAAGCGGGTTGCCTTGATCGCTACCAGGTTACGTGGTAGGGCCTCTGCGTGGTGGCAACAATTGAAATTAACACGGAATAGACTCGGGAAGTCAAGGATCGTGACGTGGGCCAAGATGAAAAAGTTCTTGCGGTCCAACTTTTTGCCTCATAATTTTCAAAGGTTGATGTACCAGCGTCTGCAGAATTTGAAACAGGGGTCTAAATCGGTTGATGATTATACGACAGAGTTTTACCAGTTGATTGCGAGGAATGATATTCAAGAACCGGAGGAGCAACTTGTTTCTCGGTATATTGGGGGTCTGAGGGTCATCTTGCTGCAAACTGCCGACGGCGGTTTGGGTCATCGTCCGACTCAAAAAACGCTTATTTCTATTACTTATTTGCATTTTTATGATTTTTGGACTATTTTGGGCATTTTCTTTTAGGCCGTGTGTTTGGCCCGTTATCTTTTTTAGGCCCATTTCGAATTTCGGTTTCTATTTATATGTCCCTCTAGTAATATGAATGATCAGAATTGATTTTTGAAATTATTGAATTTTTCACTTCAAATTTCGTGGCCTTTGGGTTGCAATTTGGGGGTTGGGGAAGAACACACGGGTATTCTTAGAATCAACGTGTTTGATCTTCGTTTCCGTATCACGCGCTAATCAGTTGGTATCAGAGCCAAATTCATGGCTCAAGATGCCTCCGAGGAGAAACAACAACAGGCCTCTCGATGAATTGTATGAACGAGAGTTGGAGCAGCGACTTATGGCGAGAATGGATCAACGGTTGGATCAAGTGGTCGATCAGTTGACTGACCGGATGGCCGACTTGGTCAATCGTAGGAGACAGAGAACCAATGATGGGTATGGTTCTGATTTTAGTAATCCGTTTGGTGATGGTTCGACTTCCGAAGACGAACAGGAAGGGCGACCAAGGGGTGAACGTGGAGGGGGTAACAGGCGTTGGGATTCTGGGATAAGGATTGATATTCCAGAATTTGATGGGTCTAGTTTGAATCCGGAGGGGTTCATCGATTGGTTGGCTACCGTGGAGGAGGTGTTTGAATACAAGGAGGTGCCTGAAAACAAGCGGGTTGCCTTGATCGCTACCAGGTTACGTGGTAGGGCCTCTGCGTGGTGGCAACAATTGAAATTAACACGGAATAGACTCGGGAAGTCAAGGATCGTGACGTGGGCCAAGATGAAAAAGTGCTTGCGGTCCAACTTTTTGCCTCATAATTTTCAAAGGTTGATGTACCAGCGTCTGCAGAATTTGAAACAGGGGTCTAAATCGGTTGATGATTATACGACAGAGTTTTACCAGTTGATTGCGAGGAATGATATTCAAGAACCGGAGGAGCAACTTGTTTCTCGGTATATTGGGGGTCTGAGGGTCATCTTGCTGCATACTGCCTACGGCGGTTTGGGTCATCGTCCGACTGAAAAAACGCTTATTTCTATTACTTATTTGCATTTTTATGATTTTTGGACTATTTTGGGCATTTTCTTTTAGGCCGTGTGTTTGGCCCGTTATCTTTTTTAGGCCCATTTCGAATTTCGGTTTCTATTTATATGTCCCTCTAGTAATATGAATGATCAGAATTGATTTTTGAAATTATTGAATTTTTCACTTCAAATTCCGTGGCCTTTGGGTTGCAATTTGGGGGTTGGGGAAGAACACACGGGTATTCTTAGAATCAACGTGTTTGATCTTCGTTTCCATATCACGCGCTACATCAGTTGGTATCAGATCCGAATTCCTGGCTCAAGATGCCTCCGAGGAGAAACAACAACAGGCCTCTCGATGAATTGTATGAACGAGAGTTGGAGCAGCGACTTATGGCGAGAATGGATCAACGGTTGGATCAAGTGGTCGATCAGTTGAGTGACCGGATGGCCGACTTGGTCAATCGTAGGAGACAGAGAACCAATGATGGGTATGGTTCTGATTTTAGTAATCCGTTTGGTGATGGTTCGACTTCCGAAGACGAACAGGAAGGGCGACCAAGGGGTGAACGTGGAGGGGGTAACAGGCGTTGGGATTCTGGAATAAGGATTGATATTCCAGAATTTGATGGGTCTAGTTTGAATCCGGAGGGGTTCATCGATTGGTTGGCTACCGTGGAGGAGGTGTTTGAATACAAGGAGGTGCCTGAAAACAAGCGGGTTGCCTTGATCGCTACCAGGTTACCTGGTAGGGCCTCTGTGTGGTGGCAACAATTGAAATTAACACGGAATAGACTCGGGAAGTCAAGGATCGTGACGTGGGCCAAGATGAAAAAGTGCTTGCGGTCCAACTTTTTGCCTCATAATTTTCAAAGGTTGATGTACCAGCGTCTGCAGAATTTGAAACAGGGGTCTAAATCGGTTGATGATTATACGACAGAGTTTTACCAGTTGATTGCGAGGAATGATATTCAAGAACCGGAGGAGCAACTTGTTTCTCGGTATATTGGGGGTCTGAGGGTCATCTTGCTGTAAACTGCCTACGGCGGTTTGGGTCATCCTCCGACTGAAAAAACGCTTATTTCTATTACTTATTTGCATTTTTATGATTTTTGGACTATTTTGGGCATTTTCTTTTAGGCCGTGTGTTTGGCCCGTTATCTTTTTTAGGCCCATTTCGAATTTCAGTTTCTATTTATATGTCCCTCTAGTAATATGAATGATCAGAATTGATTTTTGAAATTATTGAATTTTTCACTTCAAATTACGTGGCCTTTGGGTTGCAATTTGGGGGTTGGGGAAGAACACATGGGTATTCTTAGAATCAACGTGTTTGATCTTCGTTTCCGTATCACGCGCTACATCAGTTGGTATCAGAGCCGAATTCCTGGCTCAAGATGCCTCCGAGGAGAAACAACAACAGGCCTCTCGATGAAGTGTATGAACGAGAGTTGGAGCATCGACTTATGGCGAGAATGGATCAACGGTTGGATCAAGTGGTCGATCAGTTGACTGACCGGATGGCCGACTTGGTCAATCGTAGGAGACAGAGAACCAATGATGGGTATGGTTCTGATTTTAGTAATCCGTTTGGTGATGGTTCGACTTCCGAAGACGAACAGGAAGGGCGACCAAGGGGTGAACGTGGAGGGGGTAACAGGCGTTGGGATTCTGGGATAAGGATTGATATTCCAGAATTTGATGGGTCTAGTTTGAATCCGGAGGGGTTCATCGATTGGTTGGCTACCGTGGAGGAGGTGTTTGAATACAAGGAGGTGCCTGAAAACAAGCGGGTTGCCTTGATCGCTACCAGGTTACGTGGTAGGGCCTCTGCGTGGTGCCAACAATTGAAATTAACACGGAATAGACTCGGGAAGTCAAGGATCGTGACGTGGTCCAAGATGAAAAAGTGCTTGCGGTCCAACTTTTTGCCTCATAATTTTCAAAGGTTGATGTACCAGCGTCTGCAGAATTTGAAACAGGGGTCTAAATCGGTTGATGATTATACGACAGAGTTTTACCAGTTGATTGCGAGGAATGATATTCAAGAACCGGAGGAGCAACTTGTTTCTCGGTATATTGGGGGTCTGAGGGTCATCTTGCTGCAAACTGCCGACGGCGGTTTGGGTCATCGTCCGACTGAAAAAACGCTTATTTCTATTACTTATTTGCATTTTTATGATTTTTGGACTATTTTGGGCATTTTCTTTTAGGCCGTGTGTTTGGCCCGTTATCTTTTTTAGGCCCATTTCGAATTTCGGTTTCTATTTATATGTCCCTCTAGTAATATGAATGATCAGAATTGATTTTTGAAATTATTGGATTTTTCACTTCAAATTCCGTGGCCTTTGGGTTGCAATTTGGGGGTTGGGGAAGAACACACGTGTATTCTTAGAATCAACGTGTTTGATCTTCGTTTCCGTATCACGCGCTACATCAGTTGGTATCAGAGCCGAATTCCTGGCTCAAGATGCCTCCGAGGAGAAACAACAACAGGCCTCTCGATGAAGTGTATGAACGAGAGTTGGAGCAGCGACTTATGGCGAGAATGGATCAACGGTTGGATCAAGTGGTCGATCAGTTGACTGACCGGATGGCCGACTTGGTCAATCGTAGGAGACAGAGAACCAATGATGGGTATGGTTCTGATTTTAGTAATCCGTTTGGTGATGGTTCGACTTCCGAAGACGAACAGGAAGGGCGACCAAGGGGTGAACGTGGAGGGGGTAACAGGCGTTGGGATTCTGGGATAAGGATTGATATTCCAGAATTTGATGGGTCTAGTTTGAATCCGGAGGGGTTCATCGATTGGTTGGCTACCGTGGAGGAGGTGTTTGAATACAAGGAGGTGCCTGAAAACAAGCGGGTTGCCTTGATCGCTACCAGGTTACGTGGTAGGGCCTCTGCGTGGTGCCAACAATTGAAATTAACACGGAATAGACTCGGGAAGTCAAGGATCGTGACGTGGTCCAAGATGAAAAAGTGCTTGCGGTCCAACTTTTTGCCTCATAATTTTCAAAGGTTGATGTACCAGCGTCTGCAGAATTTGAAACAGGGGTCTAAATCGGTTGATGATTATACGACAGAGTTTTACCAGTTGATTGCGAGGAATGATATTCAAGAACCGGAGGAGCAACTTGTTTCTCGGTATATTGGGGGTCTGAGGGTCATCTTGCTGCAAACTGCCGACGGCGGTTTGGGTCATCGTCCGACTGAAAAAACGCTTATTTCTATTACTTATTTGCATTTTTATGATTTTTGGACTATTTTGGGCATTTTCTTTTAGGCCGTGTGTTTGGCCCGTTATCTTTTTTAGGCCCATTTCGAATTTCGGTTTCTATTTATATGTCCCTCTAGTAATATGAATGATCAGAATTGATTTTTGAAATTATTGGATTTTTCACTTCAAATTCCGTGGCCTTTGGGTTGCAATTTGGGGGTTGGGGAAGAACACACGGGTATTCTTAGAATCAACGTGTTTGATCTTCGTTTCCGTATCACGCGCTACATCAGTTGGTATCAGAGCCGAATTCCTGGCTCAAGATGCCTCCGAGGAGAAACAACAACAGGCCTCTCGATGAAGTGTATGAACGAGAGTTGGAGCAGCGACTTATGGCGAGAATGGATCAACGGTTGGATCAAGTGGTCGATCAGTTGACTGACCGGATGGCCGACTTGGTCAATCGTAGGAGACAGAGAACCAATGATGGGTATGGTTCTGATTTTAGTAATCCGTTTGGTGATGGTTCGACTTCCGAAGACGAACAGGAAGGGAGACCAAGGGGTGAACGTGGAGGGGGTAACAGGCGTTGGGATTCTGGGATAAGGATTGATATTCCAGAATTTGATGGGTCTAGTTTGAATCCGGAGGGGTTCATCGATTGGTTGGCTACCGTGGAGGAGGTGTTTGAATACAAGGAGGTGCCTGAAAACAAGCGGGTTGCCTTGATCGCTAGCAGGTTACGTGGTAGGGCCTCTGCGTGGTGGCAACAATTGAAATTAACACGGAATAGACTCGGGAAGTCAAGGATCGTGACGTGGGCCAAGATGAAAAAGTGCTTGCGGTCCAACTTTTTGCCTCATAATTTTCAAAGGTTGATGTACCAGCGTCTGCAGAATTTGAAACAGGGGTCTAAATCGGTTGATGATTATACGACAGAGTTTTACCAGTTGATTGCGAGGAATGATATTCAAGAACCGGAGGAGCAACTTGTTTCTCGGTATATTGGGGGTCTGAGGGTCATCTTGCTGCAAACTGCCTACGGCGGTTTGGGTCATCGTCCGACTGAAAAAACGCTTATTTCTATTACTTATTTGCATTTTTATGATTTTTGGACTATTTTGGGCATTTTCTTTTAGGCCGTGTGTTTGGCCCGTTATCTTTTTTAGGCCCATTTCGAATTTCGGTTTCTATTTATATGTCCCTCTAGTAATATGAATGATCAGAATTGATTTTTGAAATTATTGAATTTTTCACTTCAAATTCCGTGGCCTTTGGGTTGCAATTTGGGGGTTGGGGAAGAACACACGTGTATTCTTTGAATCAACGTGTTTGATCTTCGTTTCCGTATCACGCGCTACATCAGTTGGTATCAGAGCCGAATTCCTGGCTCAAGATGCCTCCGAGGAGAAACAACAACAGGCCTCTCGATGAAGTGTATGAACGAGAGTTGGAGCAGCGACTTATGGCGAGAATGGATCAACGGTTGGATCAAGTGGTCGATCAGTTGACTGACCGGATGGCCGACTTGGTCAATCGTAGGAGACAGAGAACCAATGATGGGTATGGTTCTGATTTTAGTAATCCGTTTGGTGATGGTTCGACTTCCGAAGACGAACAGGAAGGGCGACCAAGGGGTGAACGTGGAGGGGGTAACAGGCGTTGGGATTCTGGGATAAGGATTGATATTCCAGAATTTGATGGGTCTAGTTTGAATCCGGAGGGGTTCATCGATTGGTTGGCTACCGTGGAGGAGGTGTTTGAATACAAGGAGGTGCCTGAAAACAAGCGGGTTGCCTTGATCGCTACCAGGTTACGTGGTAGGGCCTCTGCGTGGTGCCAACAATTGAAATTAACACGGAATAGACTCGGGAAGTCAAGGATCGTGACGTGGTCCAAGATGAAAAAGTGCTTGCGGTCCAACTTTTTGCCTCATAATTTTCAAAGGTTGATGTACCAGCGTCTGCAGAATTTGAAACAGGGGTCTAAATCGGTTGATGATTATACGACAGAGTTTTACCAGTTGATTGCGAGGAATGATATTCAAGAACCGGAGGAGCAACTTGTTTCTCGGTATATTGGGGGTCTGAGGGTCATCTTGCTGCAAACTGCCGACGGCGGTTTGGGTCATCGTCCGACTGAAAAAACGCTTATTTCTATTACTTATTTGCATTTTTATGATTTTTGGACTATTTTGGGCATTTTCTTTTAGGCCGTGTGTTTGGCCCGTTATCTTTTTTAGGCCCATTTCGAATTTCGGTTTCTATTTATATGTCCCTCTAGTAATATGAATGATCAGAATTGATTTTTGAAATTATTGGATTTTTCACTTCAAATTCCGTGGCCTTTGGGTTGCAATTTGGGGGTTGGGGAAGAACACACGGGTATTCTTAGAATCAACGTGTTTGATCTTCGTTTCCGTATCACGCGCTACATCATTTGGTATCAGAGCCGAATTCCTGGCTCAAGATGCCTCCGAGGAGAAACAACAACAGGCCTCTCGATGAAGTGTATGAACGAGAGTTGGAGCAGCGACTTATGGCGAGAATGGATCAACGGTTGGATCAAGTGGTCGATCAGTTGACTGACCGGATGGCCGACTTGGTCAATCGTAGGAGACAGAGAACCAATGATGGGTATGGTTCTGATTTTAGTAATCCGTTTGGTGATGGTTCGACTTCCGAAGACGAACAGGAAGGGAGACCAAGGGGTGAACGTGGAGGGGGTAACAGGCGTTGGGATTCTGGGATAAGGATTGATATTCCAGAATTTGATGGGTCTAGTTTGAATCCGGAGGGGTTCATCGATTGGTTGGCTACCGTGGAGGAGGTGTTTGAATACAAGGAGGTGCCTGAAAACAAGCGGGTTGCCTTGATCGCTACCAGGTTACGTGGTAGGGCCTCTGCGTGGTGGCAACAATTGAAATTAACACGGAATAGACTCGGGAAGTCAAGGATCGTGACGTGGGCCAAGATGAAAAAGTGCTTGCGGTCCAACTTTTTGCCTCATAATTTTCAAAGGTTGATGTACCAGCGTCTGCAGAATTTGAAACAGGGGTCTAAATCGGTTGATGATTATACGACAGAGTTTTACCAGTTGATTGCGAGGAATGATATTCAAGAACCGGAGGAGCAACTTGTTTCTCGGTATATTGGGGGTCTGAGGGTCATCTTGCTGCAAACTGCTGACGGCGGTTTGGGTCATCGTCCGACTGAAAAAACGCTTATTTCTATTACTTATTTGCATTTTTATGATTTTTGGACTATTTTGGGCATTTTCTTTTAGGCCGTGTGTTTGGCCCGTTATCTTTTTTAGGCCCATTTCGAATTTCGGTTTCTATTTATATGTCCCTCTAGTAATATGAATGATCAGAATTGATTTTTGAAATTATTGAATTTTTCACTTCAAATTCCGTGGCCTTTGGGTTGCAATTTGGGGGTTGGGGAAGAACACACGGGTATTCTTAGAATCAACGTGTTTGATCTTCGTTTCCGTATCTAGCGCTACATCAGTTGCTATCAGAGCCGAATTCCTGGCTCAAGATGCCTCCGAGGAGAAACAACAACAGGCCTCTAGATGAAGTGTATGAACGAGAGTTGGAGCAGCGACTTATGGCGAGAATGGATCAACGGTTGGATCAAGTGGTCGATCAGTTGACTGACCGGATGGCCGACTTGGTCAATCGTAGGAGACAGAGAACCAATGATGGGTATGGTTCTGATTTTAGTAATCCGTTTGGTGATGGTTCGACTTCCGAAGACGAACAGGAAGGGCGACCAAGGGGTGAACGTGGAGGGGGTAACAGGCGTTGGGATTCTGGGATAAGGATTGATATTCCAGAATTTGATGGGTCTAGTTTGAATCCGGAGGGGTTCATCGATTGGTTGGCTACCGTGGAGGAGGTGTTTGAATACAAGGAGGTGCCTGAAAACAAGCGGGTTGCCTTGATCGCTACCAGGTTACGTGGTAGGGCCTCTGCGTGGTGCCAATAATTGAAATTAACACGGAATAGACTCGGGAAGTCAAGGATCGTGACGTGGGCCAAGATGAAAAAGTGCTTGCGGTCCAACTCTTTGCCTCATAATTTTCAAAGGTTGATGTACCAGCGTCTGCAGAATTTGAAACAGGGGTCTAAATCGGTTGATGATTATACGACAGAGTTTTACCAGTTGATTGCGAGGAATGATATTCAAGAACCGGAGGAGCAACTTGTTTCTCGGTATATTGGGGGTCTGAGGGTCATCTTGCCGCAAACTGCCTACGGCGGTTTGGGTCATCGTCCGACTGAAAAAACGCTTATTTCTATTACTTATTTGCATTTTTATGATTTTTGGACTATTTTGGGCATTTTCTTTTTGGCCGTGTGTTTAGCCCGCTATCTTTTTTAGGCCCATTTCGAATTTCGGTTTCTATTTATATGTCCCTCTAGTAATATGAATGATCAGAATTGATTTTTGAAATTATTGAATTTTTCACTTCAAATTCCGTGGCCTTTGGGTTGCAATTTGGGGGTTGGGGAAGAACACACGGGTATTCTTAGAATCAACGTGTTTGATCTTCGTTTCCGTATCACGCGCTACATCAGTTGGTATCAGAGCCGAATTCCTGGCTCAAGATGCCTCCGAGGAGAAACAACAACAGGCCTCTCGATGAAGTGTATGAACGAGAGTTGGAGCAGCGACTTATGGCGAGAATGGATCAACGGTTGGATCAAGTGGTCGATCAGTTGACTGACCGGATGGCCGACTTGGTCAATCGTAGGAGACAGAGAACCAATGATGGGTATGGTTCTGATTTTAGTAATCCGTTTGGTGATGGTTCGACTTCCGAAGACGAACAGGAAGGGCGACCAAGGGGTGAACATGGAGGGGGTAACAGGCGTTGGGATTCTGGGATAAGGATTGATATTCCAGAATTTGATGGGTCTAGTTTGAATCCGGAGGGGTTCATCGATTGGTTGGCTACCGTGGAGGAGGTGTTTGAATACAAGGAGGTGCCTGAAAACAAGCGGGTTGCCTTGATCGCTAGCAGGTTACGTGGTAGGGCCTCTGCGTGGTGGCAACAATTGAAATTAACACGGAATAGACTCGGGAAGTCAAGGATCGTGACGTGGGCCAAGATGAAAAAGTGCTTGCGGTCCAACTTTTTGCCTCATAATTTTCAAAGGTTGATGTACCAGCGTCTGCAGAATTTGAAACAGGGGTCTAAATCGGTTGATGATTATACGACAGAGTTTTACCAGTTGATTGCGAGGAATGATATTCAAGAACCGGAGGAGCAACTTGTTTCTCGGTATATTGGGGGTCTGAGGGTCATCTTGCTGCAAACTGCCTACGGCGGTTTGGGTCATCGTCCGACTGAAAAAACGCTTATTTCTATTACTTATTTGCATTTTTATGATTTTTGGACTATTTTGGGCATTTTCTTTTAGGCCGTGTGTTTGGCCCGTTATCTTTTTTAGGCCCATTTCGAATTTCGGTTTCTATTTATATGTCCCTCTAGTAATATGAATGATCAGAATTGATTTTTGAAATTATTGAATTTTTCACTTCAAATTCCGTGGCCTTTGGGTTGCAATTTGGGGGTTGGGGAAGAACACACGTGTATTCTTAGAATCAACGTGTTTGATCTTCGTTTCCGTATCACGCGCTACATCAGTTGGTATCAGAGCCGAATTCCTGGCTCAAGATGCCTCCGAGGAGAAACAACAACAGGCCTCTCGATGAAGTGTATGAACGAGAGTTGGAGCAGCGACTTATGGCGAGAATGGATCAACGGTTGGATCAAGTGGTCGATCAGTTGACTGACCGGATGGCCGACTTGGTCAATCGTAGGAGACAGAGAACCAATGATGGGTATGGTTCTGATTTTAGTAATCCGTTTGGTGATGGTTCGACTTCCGAAGACGAACAGGAAGGGCGACCAAGGGGTGAACGTGGAGGGGGTAACAGGCGTTGGGATTCTGGGATAAGGATTGATATTCCAGAATTTGATGGGTCTAGTTTGAATCCGGAGGGGTTCATCGATTGGTTGGCTACCGTGGAGGAGGTGTTTGAATACAAGGAGGTGCCTGAAAACAAGCGGGTTGCCTTGATCGCTACCAGGTTACGTGGTAGGGCCTCTGCGTGGTGCCAACAATTGAAATTAACACGGAATAGACTCGGGAAGTCAAGGATCGTGACGTGGTCCAAGATGAAAAAGTGCTTGCGGTCCAACTTTTTGCCTCATAATTTTCAAAGGTTGATGTACCAGCGTCTGCAGAATTTGAAACAGGGGTCTAAATCGGTTGATGATTATACGACAGAGTTTTACCAGTTGATTGCGAGGAATGATATTCAAGAACCGGAGGAGCAACTTGTTTCTCGGTATATTGGGGGTCTGAGGGTCATCTTGCTGCAAACTGCCTACGGCGGTTTGGGTCATCGTCCGACTGAAAAAACGCTTATTTCTATTACTTATTTGCATTTTTATGATTTTTGGACTATTTTGGGCATTTTCTTTTAGGCCGTGTGTTTGGCCCGTTATCTTTTTTAGGCCCATTTCGAATTTCGGTTTCTATTTATATGTCCCTCTAGTAATATGAATGATCAGAATTGATTTTTGAAATTATTGAATTTTTCACTTCAAATTCCGTGGCCTTTGGGTTGCAATTTGGGGGTTGGGGAAGAACACACGGGTATTCTTAGAATCAACGTGTTTGATCTTCGTTTCCGTATCACGCGCTACATCAGGTGGTATATTAACATTGATGGAAAGTAGGCATTTTGTGTAGGCATTAAGCTGTCCTTGGTCAAGCATTAATCAACGATGTTCTAGCAGGTGCGCGATCGATGTCCTTTTAGGAAATAGATAAAGTTTATGTGATTTCATCAAGTACCCTGTTATATTTTTCCTGAAAGCGATTGAGCTTTAGCGAATTCAAGGTATGCTTTCTTAAAAATACATGCATTATATTAATTGATGTTCAAACAATCTATGTAAGTTTGTGATTTATGAATGCATTATATCTGTCCTTGAATGTTTAAGTCTATGATTTCAGGCAATCAATGTTGAAGCACAAGTATTAGTAGATGTTCAAGAAATTGATCAGGTTCAAGTGATTTCATCAAGTTCTTGTGATTTCAGTTTTCAAATACTATCATTTTCCAGATTGATCAAGTTTTGGTGATTTCAAGATAAGATAGTTAGAATAAGAAACCTCGTGTAATTTCTTTTTTTATTTTTTATGATTTTTATTGTGGTAGAAGATTGTGATTATTAGAATGTTTTCATTTTTATATTGTGGTATACTAGTGAAAGAATTGTACCAACATACACTTATGTTTCATATAGTTTTAGGCATCTAAATGGGTATATTCCAATAGCTGTTGTGAGAGTTATTCACAAGAGAAGTTTTCTTCAAATGTACAAAACGGCAAAACTTGACCCACTCTAGTTTTGCGACTCAGTAGACCGTTCCTTTCATGTAACTTGGCCTACAAAGTACACAGAGACATTGTAGTAAACTCACTGAAATTTCTCTACTTATTACTAATATTTTTTTATTTTAAATCTCAGATAGGTGCGTTTCATGGCAAGGTCGTTTAGAGTACCCGGGGATCAGCTTGGGAACCAAAGTCATGGTTTCGGATGGCCTTATGGCCCCGTAAGACACCCTTCACACATTATTATTACTTTCAATTTATTATTTATTAGCTCTATTAATATTCATTTTCTACATGCATGTTAAATTTTTAATTGCAGGTGGCGTTAGTTACACCATTCAGTTTTCCTGTAAAGATCCCTGCAGTCTAGCTGATGGGAGCTCTTTACATGGGCATCAAACTGGTCCTTAGAGTTGATAAAAAAGTGAGTTTTTAAGACACATAAATATATATGAAATAACTAATATTTATACATGGGGATCATTTATATAGGTTTGCATCTCTTCTCATTCTTTTTGTTTATATATTTAACAAGATGTTCGTACTGTTTGGCAACAATGTTTTTATCATAATAATGACCTAAATATTTAAATGAAACCATTTACCAAAACCGCAAAATGTTTTGACCCGTTGGACCCATTTGAAAGCATTTGGAATAAAACAAAAACAAAATGGGTTAAAATCGACAACTCTACATTCTCGATTGTTTATAGGTTGTATATAAGTTACTTAGCTGAGGTGAAACAAGTTTCTTGAACATCCACTACCAACATATTAGGCTACAGAAAAAAGATGAGATTTGACTTTCTTAGATTTGACCTTATTTGACCACATGGTAATGCAGGTGAAAACTAACTTCAATGCACCAATTTATAAGACCTAGTACTGTATTTGGGTTCGATGATGCACCTCACGGGCATGCAGAGGTTTTATATGAAAATGTTCATGTTCCAGCTAAGAATAGAGTCAGCGGAGTCGTGTCTTAGATTGCACAGGTAATTACCAAATTACTCTTTAAAAAGATTGTTTAATGGTATGTGAATTACTTTAGAATGATCGATTCTTTTGGCTTTGTAGGGTTAACAGGACAACAAAGCTGGTTTCAAATGAAACTCAAATCAACATATATGAACCACGCACATGCAACACATTAGCCAAAGAAAAAGAAGCAAAAATCCGATGATTTACAAGAACATGATTAACTGTTCAGCAGCAAAATGCAACATTTCTGGTCAACACCGATGATTTACAAGAACATGATTAACTGTTCAGCAGCAAAATTCTGGTCAACACTGATCTCTGCTGATTTGCAGCATTAAACATGAGACACGTTTCAAGCCAGCAAACGTATATATATTACATAGAAACGGGTACTCATACCAATCGATTCACACATAAACAAGCATTATAGCCGAGGTACAGAACATGGAATTCGATCCAAGTAGGGTGATATAAAAAAAGCTCACTGATCGTGACACCACCCGCTCGGGAAGCATTCATTACTTGCTCAAGAATACCGTGCAAAATAATTTAATAGATCATATGGGTGTGAATTTGAAAAGGAGAGACTGAAGAAAAAGTGGCACTTGAAGTCGTTTTGCACAACATGGTTATGTTTAAAATTTTCTATGGAATTATTATAAATATGAAAATGTCTTTGTAATGGATTTTAAGCTTGCTAATTTTTGTCATCTGGTTTCCTTTTAAATTGATTCACAATCTGTTGTAATTTTATGATATAAAAAGGGTGTAACTTTAATACGTACAATATGTCAAGTTTAGCTCTTTTAGTTGTCTACATGTATTTATAAAGTCTGATCAAATTGACATTTTCTAGAACACCCCCATGTACACATTTTGGTCAAAACCTGTTTGACCGGAACCAAGATTACAATTTTTTCTAAACCGTCTATTCTGACCCAAACCCTGTATGACCCGTTACCCCACCCACCGACCTGAGACTCGTCTGTTTTGCCAAGTATAAATATGAGTAAGACATGATATCATCATCATCATCATCATACTCAGTATATCCCACCAATAGCAAAGCTAAGGTAGGGTCTGAGGAGGGTGAGATGTAGACAGCCTTACCTCTACCCCGTAGGAATAGAGAGGCTGCTTCCAATGAGACCCCCGGCTCGATTGTGGTTTTGCATCAAGCCTTGGACATAAGGCACATAACACTCAGCAATTGAGACAAACGCCGATTAGTGCATGCACCCCTTTGTCTTTTGGCTATCAACGCCACCACATGATGCATGATTAACCGTCCCCCTCTTTTAACGTTATTTTCACGAAATTAGTAAAATAACGTTAAAATTAGTGCACTTTCACTTTTGCCCCCCGAGCGCCCACGCATATATACATTATATGAGTAAGACATGATAGTTGATACTAAAGATTGCACAAAACGGGTTTTTCTATACCCGGGTAGGAACCGGTCCGGGTTTGGTCAACAAAGTCAAGAACCGGGCAGGGTAGGAACCGGTTCCAGGTACATTCGGATATTTGACCGGTTTGGCGGGGTCCGGTTCGGGTCTCGGTTTTAGGGGTTTGGCTTCACCTGACAGATAAAACATCCAATGTATTCTACACTCCAACTGCTCGATGAAATGACAGACAAGCGTAATTTCGTATATAACCTCATAAAATGCTCATTGGGCAGTGGCTCACGTTTTTTTTATGTGCTACTGGTTAAGCTGTGCAAAATCAAGAGGGTATCTTAGTCTGTATGAGGTATAGATCTCTTTTATTTTAATTTTTGTTATATAATACTTCTTGTAATTATCCATCTAGTTGTATTTCATTATATGTGCACTGACAGCTGTGGTGTTTAATTGATTTGCTGAAGAGAATGTTGATATTGCAGTTAATTTTGTTTTTGTAATTATGAGAGTTAAATGCACGGACAGTCCCTGTGGTTTGGTGAAATTTCACCTTTAGTCCCCAACTTTTTAAAATTACACTCTTAGTCCCTGTGGTTTGACAAGTTGTTACTCGGATAGTCCCCAAAGTGGATGGAGGTTAGTTTTTCTGGTTAAGTGGGTGTGAAATGACAAGGACTATCCGAGTAACTTGTCAATCCACAGGGACTATCCGAGTAACAACTTGTCAAACCACAGGGACTATCCGAGTAACCTTCATCCGCTTTGGGGACTATCCGGGTAACAACTTTTCAAACCACAGGGACTAAGAGTGTAATTTTGAAAAGTTGGGGACTAAAGGTGAAATTTCACCAAACCACAGGGACTATCCGAGTAACAACTTGTCAAACCACAGGGACTAAGAGTGTAATTTTGAAAAGTTGGGGACTAAAGGTGAAATTTCACCAAACCACAGGGACTATCTGTGCATTTTACTCTAATTATGAATATCAAACTGCTCTTGCTCTTCCATACATTTGCTATATTTTGGTTTTAAAATTTTTATTAAAGTCAGAATGAAGTTTTCTTTTAGTCTTGAGGTTACACATGTCTGCACCTAAGGTTTCCTATACAGGGAGTTGGAATAATCATCTAAATTTATGTAATTTTGTTTTTGTCAAATTCTTGGAGAGCAGATAGGCTTATAACTTGATTTATGAACAAAATGAACGGATTGCATAATGCTACTACCACTTGAAACTTATTATTGAGTGGAATGTAGTTTGACTAATGAATACAAAAGCAAGTAAAACTTCATTCTGAAAACTCAGGTTATAAGTAATACCTGTTCTGTTTCTGAAGATGTGTCTCACTGTTTTAAGTTAAGATGTCCATTGAGCAGATAGGCTTGTTGATCCAGGTAAGGTTATATTGCTGCTGTATGACAGTGTGCTATTCTGATTTTGATTTATATTAGTTTAGCTTTGAAATAGAGTCCCACATGAGATTCAGCAGATGGGCTGTCTGAACTGGTGCCGAGTGTATTGTCTGCACAGTATCCATAATTCTATTATGGACTCAACTTTGAGACATGTTAGGTGTTAACATTAGTCTGGACTTTAATCATGAATTAATAAACAATAAAAAATTTTAGATATAGAAAATAATATTTTGGCAAATATAAAAAAAAAACTGGAAAAAAAAACAACTTTATAATTTTGAAATACGTTGATAAGAAATAAGGATAAAAAAATTAAATAGGAAAATAAAAGAAGAAATCAACTGCTAACCGGTTGTTTTCTTAACATTTATATACACGCATCATAGATGCCGATTTAATATAAAATCTTTTTCAGGTGACATGCTTAGAGATGCACAAACCGGTTAATTTTAATATTAAATCTCTTTTTATCTCAGTTTTTCTAGTTTCTATTACCATTCGGACATGGGCTGCTGCCCACTGCCTTCTTCGGCCCACTAGGTTCTAACATATTTTAGGCCCACTGAGAAATTGGCCCAGATATTTGTAATTCTAATCAAATTTTAGTAAAATAATTTATTAAGTCGCTGTTTTTTTCATATACTGTGACAAATTAGTAAATTAATTAATACCACTACAATGAAAAATTAGTAAATTAATTAATACCACTACAATGGTCGATGTTCTTTGAGGCAATAGATAATCATATCCATATACGATGACTCCCAGGTAATCGATAATTATAAAGAAGGGTTTGTGTAATCTTTGTCTTTTATCTTTGTCATCTTTATGTGTGTTATTATGCAAATTAGAACCTTTTGTCCCCAACCAATCATAAAGTTTTTCCACACATTTGTCTTGTTAGTAAAGGCTCTGCTAACTTCATTATTTAGTCTCATTCTTAGTTAATATAATTTTCTCACGATTAATAAAGATTCCATCTTATTCAATTTTTCAAGCATTTATTCAATGGCATCTACTTCAGCTTCATCCGTTGAAAAGAGTTTCAGTTATGATGTCTTTTTGAGTTTCAGGGGTGAAGACACCCGTAAGACCTTTGTTGATCATCTCTACCATGCTCTTAACCAAAGAGGCATTATAACTTACAAAGATGATGAAAAAATCGAGAAAGGGAAAAGGATCAAGGATCAGCTCATGAAATCCATTGAAGACTCGACTACTCGAGAATTTACATCATTGTTTTCTCCGAGAACTATGCATCTTGTTATTAAGTATCAATCTCAATTGTATTGTTTTCGAAACCTGAATATTTTTGGAATATATTTGGGCCTTGCATGCATTTGTATGTTTAGACTTGAGATTTGACTGACTCACTTGTTTAACAAAGACTGTCAAGTTGGTTGAGTAATTATATTTATACCCTTCTAACTGCTAACAACTGCTGTTAAATCTCTAACTTAATCCTAATACATTTGTAATGTAATGAATTCTTGACCTCAAGAGCTACAAAAGTTGACTCATCAGACCTACCAACAATAAGAACCAATTATTAATACAGTCAACAGTAACTAACTGCTAGTAAGTAGTAACATACAAAAAAAAGACTTATGAACCACATGGACACTATGGACAATAAACTAAATATAAGAGTCTTAGTGTCAATATTGTAAAATAGGTTTGTGTGTCAAATTGTATTTGTGTTTAATCTCAGTAAATACGTATGAAGGGTTGCTTCAATCTCAGTGGACACGTCCGTATGTATATGTATATATAGCCGATCAAAACGTGGCCAGTTTCGAAACGCAAGTATAAAAAATCATAATTAAAAGTCAGTTTTATTGTATCAATCTTTGATTTTGTTCTTCAATTCCATCTCTGATTACCAACACCTAGCTTTTGGATATTACAGGTTTGGTCCCTAGCTCCCTAGTTTTGAAAATTACAGGTTTGGTCCTTGCAGCTTTTGCCAACTTGTAACAAAGATTGTCCTTGTTACAAAGAGATGATGTAAAATCTGTTAAGTTTTTGTAATATTACTAAATACCAATGTTAAAAAATAACGAAAAATTTGAACATAGAGAAAAAACCCACTATGACATTTGTAAATTTTTGTAATACAGCTAAAATACCCGTTTAAAAAAAATCGCAATTTCTTGTTTTTTTTCTTCTCTTTGGCTATGTTGTACGCATTTTCACTTCGAGACTGATTGCTGTTACATGTTTCTTTTCTTGTTTCTTTTTGTTTAATGTGAAGTGAGCTGGGTTACAGTTTGGCTCCAGCATCCCGTGGTGCTGAAATTTTATATGTTGGTATTGATTTACACCTCTTTCTTCAATTAACATCACTTGTTTAAGTTGTGTTCATGTTCCTATTGGTGATTTTACGTATCTTTTACATGGTAAGGCTGTAATTCTGTCTGTTTGTGGGTTTAGCTATAGACGAGTCTCTGGGTTTTCATGGGATTTTTCACAAACAGGTGGTGTGCGACAGGGGCGGACCTTAAGTGCAATCGGGCGTAGCCCGGGCTACGGCTCAAGTTTTTACCAACAGTGTAAATTTTTTTTTTTTCCGATTTTTATACACAGGACACCCCTGAACAAGTATGAGGACACCCTAAAAAATTTTGGGATACCCCTGAGTTGAAGTTCTAGTTCCGCCACTGGTGTGCGTACAAGGTCATCATAACTTTTCTTCATCTTGTCTGTTTTTTTGTATTCACAGTTCTGTTTTATGACTCTTTTTCTTCCTAATAAATCTATTTTAATCTTAATTACATTTTGATCTTAGTAATAAAGAAAGTTTTTTTGGTTGTATTCATCTTCCTTGACATTAAGCTCTCTATGAACACAAGTCTGTACCCACTATAATATGAGGTTTAATAATCGTCGGGTGAACGATTCGTACCATGGATTTGCAGAATGGAATGTGGAAGGTTCATTTGGATTAACAGAGTCATTCTTGGCCAGTTAGATTTTTTTTTTTTTTTTTTTTTTTTTTTTGCTGTTTAGTCATTTTCTTGTCTTTGATTATATTCAATATGAGTTTACGAAAATGTGCCTTGACCAAGTGAGTTTACGAAAATGTCACCTTCCTGCGTCGTTGGAAGCTCCTCACAGCCTCGGAAGCGTCCGCATGTCTCGTTGTAGCGTCCATGTCCTAGAAGCTGACACGTGGCATTTTGCATGTGGGCCCAGACGCATCCCAATACGTCTTTTTCTCTCTCCTCTCTCTTCTCTTTCTCTCTCCTCTCCCTCTTCTTTTGGCCGACGCATCTCTCTCTCTCCTCTCTCTCTTTCTCTTTCTCTCTCCTCTCTCTTCTCTTTCTCTTTCTCTCTCCTCTCTCCTCTCTCTTCTCTTTCTCTTCCTTGCGTACTCCACGAATCATCAACAATTTCACGTCACCATTTCAACATATATGGTTGTACATAAAGCATGTTCAGTAGTACATTCATGAAAAACCCAGTTCATAAAAATCATACAGTTTCATGTTTATGTTTGAAAATCTGAATATTTAATCATCTAAAGCTCACAACATTCATGTCATCTTTATTAACACCTTCAGCTTTTTCAATATCAAAATGAATCATCCTAGCATTTATCAAGCATCAAGCTTTTCATGGAAATCATCGTTCATCAGTTAGCATAATGGTATTTAGTTCATAATTTAATATCTACTCATGTACACATCCCACTACTCCACGAATCTGTTTGACTGTGTTGATCTTCAACACTGTTGTTACCATCTCCATTTTTATTAGAAGAGAACGAGAAGAGAGAGAGAGAGAGGAGAGAGGAGAGAGAAAGAGAAGAGAGAGAAAGAGAGAGAGAGAGGAGATAGAAAAGGACGCATTAAAAACTTGCCCGACTCATCCCGTACTTCAAGGACGCATCCCGTGTTTGAAGGAAGCATCCCGTGCTTGAAAGACGCTTCCCGTGTTTTGAAGGATGCTTCCCGTGTTTTGAGGCCCATTTTGAATTTCTGTTTCTATTTATATGTTCCTCTAGTAATGTGAAAGAGCATACTTGAATTTTGAATTAACTCATTTTCACTTCAAATTCTGTGCCCTTTGAGTTGAATTTTGGGGGTTGGGGAAGAACTACACAGGTATTCGCAGAATCAACGTGTTTGATCTTCGTTTTTGTAACACACGCTACATCAACTTTCATGTGGCTTTTTAACTCCTAAAAGTTGGATATTTGATGGATATTATGTTCGCAATGAAAGTAAACATTAGATCAAAATAAAAGGTTTAACAATGGATTTGTGGCTGTAATTTGCTTCCCTGGTGCAAGGTGGCCCATTATTTCCTTGCTGCTGACAATGTTGTTCGGATATATGCTTTACTTTGATGTGGCTTTTCAACTTATTATTATGATTTTATTTTTATTTTTTTGCAGATGGTGGTGGCTCACTGTTCTGCATTGGCGCGTTCTCTTCTGCTGCTGTTTGTTTTGGTATTTACTGGTGCTGCATTGGCGTGTTCTCTATTCATTGCTGCTGCTTATTCTGAGTTTGTTATTGACTGTTGCTGCTGGTTATGATCTGGTTCGGATCTTGTTATTAAGTATCAATCTCAATTCTATTGTTTTCGAAACCTGAATATTTTTGGGATATATTTGGGCCTTGCATGGATTTGTATGTTTAGACTTGTAGCTTTTGAGAAAAGAAATATTAGACGAGATGAAATTATTCCAATGAAATCAATACACTGCTTATTCTTATTCATTAAGATTGTTTAAGTAGACTTGAGATTTGACCAACTCACTTGTTTAACAAACAGACTGTCAAGTTGGTTGAGTAATTAGATTTATACCCTTCTAACTGCTAACAACTGCTGTTAAATCTCTAACTTAATCCTAATACATTTGTAATGACCTCAAGAGCTACAAAAGTTGACTCATCAAAGCTACCAACAATAAGAACCAATTATTAATACAGTCAACAGTAACTGCTAGTAAGTAGTAACATACAAAAAAAAAAAGAATTATGAACCACATGGACACTAGGGACAATAAACTAAATACGAGAGTCTTAGTGTCAATATTGTAAAATAGGTTTGTGTGTCAAATTGTATTTGTGTTTAATCAAAAAGATATTATGTTAGTTTAGAAACTTGGAAACTGTAAATACGTATGTAGGGTTGCTTCAATCTCAGTGGACACGTCCGTATCATTAAGTTTTTATGAAGCTCGAGCCGGGCCGAGCCCGAGCTCGACCAGGCTCGAGCTCGGCTCATTAAGTTTTTATGAAGCTCGAGCTCGGCTCGGTTCGAGCCTACTTCTTTGAGCTCGAGCTCAGCTCGCGAGTAAAACCCAAAGCTCGAGTTGAGCTCGGCTCGGCTCGAACTATTTTAAGAACAACCTTAAACGTGCTAAAAGCTCGACTCGAGCTCACTTCAACATCGATTAAACAAGCCAAAGCTCGGCTCTAGCTCGGCTCAATAATGTTATCATCATTATTAATATATTATATATAAAAAAAATTAAAATTTTGTATGGGCTCGTTTAGGCTCGCGAGCCTAAACAAGCTTTGTATTTCAGGCTCGAACTCGGGCTCGATAACAAAACGAGCTCTATTTCAGGCTCGAGCTCGGGCTCGGGCTCGTTAAGGCTCGGCTCGTTCGAGCTTTTAACCGAGCCGATCACGAGTAGCTCTCGAGCCTCTGGGCTTGTTTACACCCCTATCCGTATGTATATGTATATATAGCCGATCAAAACGTGGCCAGTTTCGAAACGCAAGTATAAAATATCATAATTAAAAGTCAGTTTTATTGTATCAATCTTTGA
This sequence comes from Helianthus tuberosus, assembly GCA_030545235.1. NCBI lineage: Eukaryota > Viridiplantae > Streptophyta > Magnoliopsida > Asterales > Asteraceae > Helianthus > Helianthus tuberosus. The sequence goes on from CM060403.1 coordinate 18,948,433, forward strand.
TTTTGTTCTTCAATTCCATCTCTGATTACCAACACCTAGCTTTTGGATATTACAGGTTTGGTCCCTAGCTTCCCTAGTTTTGAAAATTACAGGTTTGGTCCTTGCAGCTTTTGCCAACTTGTAACAAAGATTGTCCTTGTTACAAAGAGATGATGTAAAATCTGTTAAGTTTTTGTAACTAGGATTAAGATCCGCCAGCGTTGCGGCGCGGGTACATCGTAAACATTGAATGGATTGGTCCAAACGTTATATGATGCATTAACTATATGAAAACATATTTTCGACGTATCCAGTTGAACTCAATGTAACCTGTATATGCATTGTGCTTGGATCAAACGTAAAGTAAATCAAATTCATATCGAACAATCATAACGTATTATATGTGACCCAACTCATACATAGAAAACGTAACGGGTATGAAGGGAAATCTGCACATGTAATCGAAAGGGATTAATTAGAGCTTTCGAAAAAAAGAGAGAAAAAGAAATCATAATTTGACTCCACTCGATTCGAAACAAACTTTACGAAACATACATAAAATAAACACGAAAAATATTATATTTGACCTAAATCATTTCCCAAAAAAGTTTACGTCGAAACGTAGAACAACTTGAATTTATACCAAAGCGTACATAAAAATAAGCACGTAAAAATGGTTTCTTTAAACGAAAATGTATTATTTGACCAGACTCGTCTATAAAAAAAGTTTACGTCGGAATGTAGAACAAATCATATTTATACATACCCGTACATAAAATATGCACGTAAAAAATAGTTTTTAAGTAAAGGAAGTATAGGGGCAAACCGAAACAAAATATTAGTAAAAAATTTAATAGGTTAAAAACGTTCGTAAACCGTGCCAAGTAGCACCAATGCCACAACGGCATCGACTCTCAACATCGTAAAAATAAAATAGATAAAATAGGAAAAATTACACTGAACGAAAAGCAGATTTAAAATCATTGAACCACGCACATCCGTTACAGTGTATTAATGCGAAGAAATTAACCAGAAACGTAAAACGTAGAAAATAATAACTTAGTCGATCTAGGACCCGCTCGTTGCGGCGAACTTGTCAAAAGGGAAAAAATGGACACGTTGCGACGGGTCTGTCAAATATTTTTTCCTCACATGCACGCTACGACGTGTTAACTCGCAAAATTTAGAACGAAACGTAAAACTTGCGAAAGATAAAAAGTACGGGGGACCAAAGTTGTAAATAATTAAGTGTTGTGTTAAATTATAAAATATGAAAAACTTTGGGTTAAAAGTAAAAGTTAAAAGAGGCTAAAATACAAAATATGCAAATATTTGGGTTAAAAATGAAAAATCATAACTTTTTTTTTGAAATACTCCCCAAGCTTGGGGTACAAACCACAATGCAAGAAATACTTGCTAATTTATAACATGGGAATATGACTAAATACCAATGTTCAAAAATAACAAAAAATTTAAACATAGAGAAAAAACCCACTATGACATTTGTAAATTTTTGTAATACAGCTAAAATACCCGTTTAAAAAAAATCGCAATTTCTTGTTTCTTTTCTTCTCTTTGGCTATGTTGTACGCATTTTCACTTCGAGACTGATTGCTGTTACATGTTTCTTTTCTTGTTTCTCTTTGTTTAACGTGAAGTGAGTTGGGTTACAGTTTGGCTCCAGCATCCCGTGGTGCTGAAATTTTATATGTTGGTATTGATTTACACCTTTTTCTTCAATTAACATCACTTGTTTAAGTTGTATTCATGTTCCTATTGGTGATTTTACGTATCTTTTACATGGTAAGGCTGTAATTCTGTCTGTTTGTGGCTTTAACAATAGACGAGTCTCTGGGTTTTCATGGGATTTTTCACAAACAGGTGGTGTGCGTACAAGGTCATCATAACTTTTCTTCATCTTGTCTGTTTTTTTGCATTCACAGTTCTGTTTTATGGCTCTTTTTCTTCCTAATAAATCTATTTTAATCTTAATCACATTTTGATCTTAGTAATAAAGAAAGTTTTTTTGGTTGTATTCATCTTCCTTGACATTAAGCTCTCTATGAACACAAGTCTGTACCCACTATAATATGAGGTTTAATAATCGTTATTTGGTCGGGTGAACGATTTGTACCATGGATTTGCATAATGGAATGTGGAAGGTTCATTTGGATTAACAGAGTCATTCTTGGCCAGGTAGAGTTTTTTTTTTTTTTTTTTTTTTTTGGTGTATAGTCATTTTCTTGTCTTTGATTATATTCAATATTTTTCTTCTCTTTTTGTTCCAAGAGGTGCATTATTTGGTGCAAGTGAATATGGAAACATTTTGTTTGTTTTGTATGATGAACACAACCAGTGAGATTCTGTCACTCTTGATGCATGTTTTGGTTTATGTGATACCCGGTTGTAAAAAGAAGTATAGGTGGTGTAGTCGTCATTTTGTGTTTGGATTAATAGACAATCCTATAAATTAGGAAATCACAGCTAACATATCTGGTATATTTGTCATGTATAATGTATATCTCTTCACTGATAGGAGATTTGATTATACATTATTTATATGATGTTATCATGAATGAGAAGGCAGGGATTTACATTCTTTCATGGTATCAGAGCTACCCTAGGAGATACCCTAGCCGACCCTCTTCTCTCCCACCTCTCCCTGCGCCGATTTCACCTTCTCATGCCCGTCACATTGGACATCGAAACCGGTCACTATACTACCTGGTCAGAGATGTTCAAAATCCAATGTAAAGCACACCTTGTCTTCGATCATCTACAACCCAAATCGGCAACGGAAACCTCATCCTCTTCTGACACGAGTAAAAGAAAAAGACAAATCCGCTCCTACCGAGACATGGGAACGTCTCGACTCCATTGTTCTACAATGGATTTACAGCACCATCTCAACTGACCTGCTGCACACGGTTCTTAAACCTGATACAACTGCCTATGATGCATGGACTACCATCGCCAACATCTTCCAACACAACAAGGCCACCCGCATGATCGATCTCAACAACAAGTTCGCCAACACTCACCTGGACCAATTTCCAAATATGTCCGCATATTGTCAAGCCCTTAAGGTGATTTTTGATCAATTAACCAATCTTGGTTCCCCTGTTACTGATACGCAACTCGTTCTGCAACTTCTATCGGGTCTCACCGAGCAATACGAGAACACAGCCTCTGTTATTCAACAGATGAAACCTCTCCCCGACTTCTACGACACACGATCCAGGTTATGTATGGCCGAATCACAGAAACTCAGCCAAGCCTGTCACGACCCCCGACCCACCCTGGACGGAATCGGGAGTCGCGAACAGCCCAGTGGTACCGGTGGTTATTTTGAAAACGTTGCAGCGGAAATTTCATCAGGACCGTGAGTTAGGAAAAATATCAGAGTTTAGAAACACCGGATTTTATTTATTAAATAGATGGGATAAACCCATGTTTTACAATGGTAGCTTTAATAAAGACAAATTTTATTTAATTTAATAAAATAAGCCACTTGTTGATGCCTTTCAATGCCGTATCCAATGCTTACTTCAATCTACTGTAATTACCTGAAAAGTATTTTAAAAAGGTTTTGTCAGCGGGAAATACTGAGTGAATCATTCTATTTTGCATAATGATGCATAGTTAATAATTACAGCATAAGAGCGATTACAATGGCTTCTATCTTATCTTTATCTGGCATTCTGTCACAATGGTGACATGTCACAATGGTGACGATGGTCATACCACTATTTAGATCAATGAACCTAAATAGTGATGATTATCCCTGTACGTCAATGAACCTAACAGTGATTATCTCGAGTAGGTCAATGAACCTATCTGGGAGAAATTAGTAATGTGCACAATACCCCAACTAACCAGTAAATCCAAGATATCCACGACTTAGTCCCTGTAATTATAACCTTGAAAATAATTTGAGGTATTGTAAAATAGTTGATAAAAAGATAATGACTCACATTATAAGCATGCAGATTTATACGGCCAAAGTTATAGATAAGCCTTGATATATTGCAGATTTATACAGGCAAAGTTTAGTCTACAGATAAGCTTTTGCAGATTCCTACAGGCAGAGCTTTAGCCTATTAATTAACCTTGTAACCTAGTGCATACGAACTAGGTAATTAACTAATACAGCATTTACGATAACTCACGAGATAAAACCCTCACAACGAATGACAAAGTGCAATACTTAAACATCCATCGGATTCACAACGAATGACAGAGTATAGTCCGAGTTCGAACAGCACTCAAACATTCAAGTCGAAATCACGATTAATGACAAAGCATAACCCAAGTTTGAGCAGCACTTAAACATCCATTGGATAGTTTAATCGATCGGACATTGAATCGTAATAGCGATCGAGTTAATACCCTGTTCTGCAGCACCCCGCTATACTAATTAGTGATTTGTGGGTGTTAATTGTGAGTATTTGGACGATAACTCCGTACCAGAGTCGAATTTTATCGTCGAACGAACGCACAGAAGCCAGTCCCAAAGCCTGCTATTTATACACCAATTTTGCCATTTGTTACGGACCGTAACAAATATTCCTTACGGTCCGTAAGGGATACATTTTTCTTATTTTCTTGCCACGTGTGTTTGGAGTGCAGGTGAGTCGACGTTTCGATTAAATTCGATTTTTATAATAACTTATAAAGATAATCGTTGAGTAGGGAATGCCCCCCTTGAGTTTTAGGGGCCCTGATCCTGATTCTGATTGTTCTGAAATTTGTAGGTTTCGCGTAGAATTACTTGGGTGTCTCAATTAAGGTTTCCTATTAGATAAAATAATAAAATAAATAGGACTTTTAATGAGGGTTGTTATATCAGGGGTCCGGGTTTATACTTACGGAACGTTTTTAGGACGTTTTTGTGTGAGTCGTTACATTCTCCCCACCTTAATAAAAATCTCGTCCTCGAGATAAGAATACTTTTTCTTCATCTCAGATTCCAGCTCCCAAGTGTGTTTGGGTTATGATATTTCTTTTTAGATTTATGTCATATTTTAGTCAACAAAATGACACAGATTTAAATATCAAATTTTGTGAATACGAATTGTATAATAAGTAGAATTCAATGGTTCAACTGAATTGGTTCAAGAAATCGATTGCCAAACGAATGAGATGAAATGATATAAATTTCCAAAGTGACTAGGTTCAAGCCAAAAGATAGATATTTAAAATGAATGTGAAGGACTTTTAAAAGGAAGCTTACTTTAATTGGCAACTGAGGAAGACTTAGAATTGACAGGTTCCAAATGAAATAAAAGCATGAAAAAAATGATTTGTCAAATATTTATGATATGAGAAAATCAAAGTGTTGATATGAGTGAATTGTAAAGATACACCAAAAGACAATAGAGTTAATGTATCATTATTTAGAATTCCAAAGTTGTTTTAATTGTGAAACAATGTGATAGTACTTTATTAGTAACCATATTTTTCATACGATGTCCTAGAGATTGAAATATAAAAAGCATAAGTTGTTTTGACATGACCAACTATTATACTACGTTTTGTAAAGCAAATATAATATATATTATTGGTGTTCCTATCTGAATCATATCTTACATATCAAATATAAATACTATGTAATATATATTATTTGTTACACATAAATGGTTACTGCTTTTAAATAAATATTATTTTAGTATTTTACTATACTATGTAAAATAACTTATTTTTACTATGTAATATATATTACAAAATTCTGCAATGAAGTTATTATATTTACAAAATATTTTAGTATTTAGAAATCACTATTTATAATGTTTTATTTGTCCCTTTTATTGTATGAAAATATGTTTTTCTTCAAAGTATGTATATTTTCATATATAATTAAAATTTACTAAATAAGTATGATGACTTAATTAGTCATTATCATGGTGGATATTGGTTAGTACTGCCTTGTTTAAGCATAGGTGATCAGTCCATGCCTAACTAAGGCTAGGCTATCCAATACTTGCCTTTGATAATAACCCTAGTATTAAAAATAATCTTAATACTACTACTATTAATATAAAATTATCAATAATAAATAACTGAACGTAAACTTAAATGAGAATTTACTTCAACATAAATTTTTATATATTTATATATAAAAATATAAATTCTTTACCTCAATGGTTTAACAAGAATATAGTAATACTATTTTGTAAATTAGGTAATCACTTATGTAAGTTTCCAAAATAACTTTTATATAATGTTTTTCTATTGAAAATGTTAAAGCAATAATTATCATGAAAGGCTTGATTGATGTTGTAATAACTATTAAGAGATATACCGAAATATGAATTTGGGTATTATTATTTGAGCACATGATCATTTTAAGATTCCTTGTATAGAATAAAAACAAAGTGGATTTAATATAAATAATTAAATGATTAAATCCGAGATTAGCGCAATCTTCAGATTTTGTGAAAATGTTACCTCAAAGTGATTGTGATGATAGAAATGATTTAGTGAAGTCGAGGATCACACCAGCATGTTATAGTTTAAGAGAATTGAAATGCTTGTTAGGATTATTTTGGAATATGATGGTTTTAATTCATCATATGGAACTTTGAATTGAATATGTAATGTGAGCAAATTCAAACAATTGAACTTGGTTTAAACAAAACGAGTTAAAATAAGAAAGTTCGGACATGGTCATAACAGAACCCATGGATACTAAAGAAAATTGAGTTTTTCAAAAATTTATTGACTCGTTATTAAGAGTCATTGTTTAGCAATAATGCGGTTTACCGTGCCAAAATCAAGTCTAACTAAAAGATATTTGAGTGTGGATAAAACGACAAATTAGAATGAAGCCCTCCAGTGGAATTCAGAAATTAAACGAACCACATGCGCAACAAACGGTGCATGTGTAACATGTGGATTTACCAAGAAATGAATCAATATTCGCTATTATGAAATAATTCCTCCTGGTATGATGACCGTTAGGAAAAAGTAAAAATGCGAAAGTCAACTTATTATATGTAGAAGTCAGAATTTTCAACAAAAGAAATATAAGAACTTCTATCTGGAATTTCGAGTGATAACCATTATTAAATGACATTATCGGGAATGTCAAATAAAATGAAATAGAAAATTTTCAAAGGTATGTGATTCCTTTTTCAGTGATAAATAATTATGACTTTGATTAGACTGTGCACTAATAATTGTGAAATCTTGTTACAACGTACCTTAACGAGCTTCATGTCATTTATAGAATTACGTGGAAAAGTGCTTCTTTTTGCTTAGTAATTCTTCTATTTGACGAAATTAGCATTGGTGTTATCGTGCCCAATTTATATTTTCCAAAGGTCTTGCCTTGGAAGTCGTATGATATACTTCAACTTCTGTGGAATTATAATTAAATTTTCATGTGTTTTCTTGTACCTTATCACAACTTTACATGCTTCTTACTTGCGTTAATAGTTTATGGTAACGCGTTAGAAATTCTTATTGATGGTGTTTTAACTTAAAGGATTTCCATTGTTTATTTTATCACACGAACTACGAGACAGATGATCAAACGAAATAATGTTTGATATCGGAAAAGAGATTCCTAATAAAGAAATCTAGACACAGATGCTTGTGCTTTATTCCAATTTGACTTTTGGAATTCCTTATAGATATATATATATCTATATAATCACATATTTCACATACTGTAATAAACATACCATCTATCAGGTCAATGTATTTAACAGATTCATATTTCCAAAATAAGTCAAATATCAGATAAGGATACTATTTAGGGAAATCTTGTCACTTGCTGACATATTATATACCTTCTTACCCGGTTCTCGCCGGAGAGGTATCTTCAGTATATCCGGACAAACTGGAGAGTCTGCTACATCATACCCAGTCTTGCCAGAGAAATTTTCTATTTCCCATAAATAGTATCTTTAAAAAAAATGCCTATCTTATTAGGGCTTTTATTCAGAATTAAGGAAATTTGTATTTCCATAACATATCTTATTATTATTTTGACCACTGGACGATTCCTGTGATAGTGTCAATTTACTATTGATCATTCTTTCAACTAGTGACTCAGATCATATTACTGTTGATCATTCTCTCAACTAGTAATTGCGGTCATATCACTGTTGATCATTCTTTCAACTAGTGATTCTAATCATAACACTGTTGATCATTCTCTCAACTAGTGCTTTTGGTCATGTCACTGTTGATCATTCTCTCAACTAGTGACTCTGGACCTAGTTGTCCCGTGACATTACTTTATCAATTACTTATGGCACCCCAAAATCCATCATATTTATTTACACAAATACTTAGCTTATCGTGAAGCTAATACTAAGACATCTTTTCTTAAGTTCAAGTCTAAATGCTACCAGTTAACAGCAATCTCCTAACTCTTTTATATAAATTTAGGTATTATTATCACAACACCTAAAGGCGTAAAGCAGTGGCTCTTTGAGTTGGCTCTGATACCACCTTCTGTCATGACCCCCGACCCACCCTGGACGGAATCGGGAGTCGCGAACAGCCCAGTGGTACCGGTGGTTATTTTGAAAACGTTGCAGCGGAAATTTCATCAGGACCGTGAGTTAGGAAAAATATCAGAGTTTAGAAACACCGGATTTTATTTATTAAATAGATGGGATAAACCCATGTTTTACAATGGTAGCTTTAATAAAGACAAATTTTATTTAATTTAATAAAATAAGCCACTTGTTGATGCCTTTCAATGCCGTATCCAATGCTTACTTCAATCTACTGTAATTACCTGAAAAGTATTTTAAAAAGGTTTTGTCAGCGGGAAATACTGAGTGAATCATTCTATTTTGCATAATGATGCATAGTTAATAATTACAGCATAAGAGCGATTACAATGGCTTCTATCTTATCTTTATCTGGCATTCTGTCACAATGGTGACATGTCACAATGGTGACGATGGTCATACCACTATTTAGATCAATGAACCTAAATAGTGATGATTATCCCTGTAGGTCAATGAACCTAACAGTGATTATCTCGAGTAGGTCAATGAACCTAACTGGGAGAAATTAGTAATGTGCACAATACCCCAACTAACCAGTAAATCCAAGATATCCACGACTTAGTCCCTGTAATTATAACCTTGAAAATAATTTGAGGTATTGTAAAATAGTTGATAAAAAGATAACGACTCACATTATAAGCATGCAGATTTATACGGCCAAAGTTATAGATAAGCCTTGATATATTGCAGATTTATACAGGCAAAGTTTAGTCTACAGATAAGCTTTTGCAGATTCCTACAGGCAGAGCTTTAGCCTATTAATTAACCTTGTAACCTAGTGCATACGAACTAGGTAATTAACTAATACAGCATTTACGATAACTCACGAGATAAAACCCTCACAACGAATGACAAAGTGCAATACTTAAACATCCATCGGATTCACAACGAATGACAGAGTATAGTCCGAGTTCGAACAGCACTCAAACATTCAAGTCGAAATCACGATTAATGACAAAGCATAACCCAAGTTTGAGCAGCACTTAAACATCCATTGGATAGTTTAATCGATCGGACATTGAATCGTAATAGCGATCGAGTTAATACCCTGTTCTGCAGCACCCCGCTATACTAATTAGTGATTTGTGGGTGTTAATTGTAAGTATTTGGACGATAACTCCGTACCAGAGTCGAATTTTATCGTCGAACGAACGCACAGAAGCCAGTCCCAAAGCCTGCTATTTATACACCAATTTTGCCATTTGTTACGGACCGTAACAAATATTCCTTACGGTCCGTAAGGGATACATTTTTCTTATTTTCTTGCCACGTGTGTTTGGAGTGCAGGTGAGTCGACGTTTCGATTAAATTCGATTTTTATAATAACTTAAAAAGATAATCGTTGAGTAGGGAATGCCCCCCTTGAGTTTTAGGGGCCCTGATCCTGATTCTGATTGTTCTGAAATTTGTAGGTTTCGCGTAGAATTACTTGGGTGTCTCAATTAAGGTTTCCTATTAGATAAAATAATAAAATAAATAGGACTTTTAATGAGGGTTGTTATATCAGGGGTCCGGGTTTATACTTACGGAACGTTTTTAGGACGTTTTTGTGTGAGTCGTTACAAAGCCCGGCACTCCGCTCAGTCGGCTGGTACGGCTCTCACAGTCGCCGCTAAACCGCAACACAAAGAGTCTCGAGAAAAGGCTGACCAGTGGGCGGACACATCTGAACGGGGTCGCGGCCGGCAAGGCAGCGGACGTGGCAGGGGTAGTTTCGGTCAGTATGGTGGTGGCGGCAATATGTCCTCAACTGGAAATCCTAATTCTGGTGGCTATTTCCCCTGGCCCTTTTTTGCCCCTTAGGCCGGCCCACACAATGGCACACCCCAATCTCAATGGGCCTCATGGACTACTATGCCCCCTTGTCCCTATCCAACAGTGAACAAGCCCAACAACCATTCTGCAGGTATCCTCAGGCCCAGACCAAATCAATCCTTTGTTGCCGGTCACACGCCCACTGATCTTAATCAGGCCATGTATGCAATGTCACTCAACGACCCCTCTTGGACCATGGATACAGGTGCCACAGGTCATATGACTTCTAACTCTCAACTCTCGTCTGTTTTTAATAATTGCATTAATCGAAATATTATTGTGGGAAATGGTCAAACCATTCCCGTGCATGGACAAGGCGACCTTACCCTACCCCATCCCCTTCCACCTTTTAAATTGACCCAAGTACTTTACGCCCCATCTCTCATTAAAAACTTACTTTATGTTCGTCGTTTTACTACCGATAATAAATTATCCATTGAATTTGACCCATATGGTTTTTTGGTGCAGGATCTCAAGACTCGGACCCCTATCCTACGATGCAAAAGCTCCGAAGGCCTCTACACTTTTGATCCGTCCCAAGTCACCAAGATCATATCTCCCACCGCCCTCTCTGCAATTTCTCAAGACACATGGCATCAACGCCTCGGTCATCCGGGATCTCCTTTATTGCATTCTCTTAAGAACTCTAGTTTTATTACTTGTGGAACTTTGAAAAACAATGTTTGTCAATCTTATGTGTTTGGTAAACATATTAAATTACCGTTTTATACTTCTAATCATGTTACGAAGATGCCATTTGATATCGTTCACAGTGATCTTTGGACCTCCCCAATCCTTAGTACGGGGGGTCACCGCTACTACATACTTTTTCTTGATGATTTCTCAAATTTCCTATGGACTTACCCCCTCACAAATAAATCTCAAGTTTTCTCCATCTTTACTACATTCTATAATATGATTCACACCCAATTTGAACGCAAACTTAAACAATTTCAATGTGATAACGGCAAGGAATTTAACAATAATATGTTCCAACAATTTTGCAAATTAAATGGCATGCATTTTCGTTTCTCCTGCCCATATACCTCATCTCAAAACGGAAAAGCCGAAAGAAAAATCCAGTCCAATGATAATATCATTCGCACTCTCTTAACCCATTCATCTTTACCTAACACATATTGGCATCATGCTTTGGAAGTTGCAACATACCTTCACAACATTTTGCCTAGCAAAATTCTTAACAACATTTCTCCTACCCAAATATTATATCGTTGCATACCCTCATACTCACACCTTTGGGTTTTTGGTTGCATGTGCTACCCCCTCATCACTCACACCAATATTCATAAACTTCAATATCGGTCTATGCCATGTGTCTTCCTTGGCTACTGATGTAGGGTAAAATACACATATTTGTCCCGTGTAAATTGTATAGTTTTAGTTTAGTTTTTATTTATTATTTTTAGTTTTAGTGTTATATTGCATTATTTTGTGTTTTGCCAGGTTCTGGTGCAAATGGAGCAAAAACAAGTAATATGGAAATAACCAGCTAGTTGGGTAGAGTGGGGTGCCAGATACCGAAATAAAATTGCCGCTATTTTCTATGATTGGGCCGAGACCACTTATCTCTATATTATAAAATTAGAAAAAAAAAAAGAAAAAAAGCTCCAAATGTATTCTTTATTATAAAGTGGGTTGTCAGGTTCATATGTCCAACAATTTTCGTGAATAAAGGTGGGAGGCCCAATCAACAAGTTTTGACAGCAGCAACAATAGCCATATTGACGAATTAATATCATTTGAATGATGCACATGTGGGGGTTTCGTGAAAAGAATGATGGTTGTGGACTATTGCTGAATAAAAAGAACAATCAATTCAACACAACATGTGAAAGGATGCACGTGTTTGGGCTAGCTTATAGTTGGCGGCAGTTGCTTTGGGGGAATGAATATTGGGCCGCACATGGGCTGATAATATCACGTGAATATTGAAAAAAAAAGAAGATATAGGAGAACCGAATTGGGGGAGGAGAAAATCACGAACTTTGGACGAAATTCAGAGCTTTTGGACGATCTTAGGGGCTGTTTGAGGGCTAGGGATTTTAATAAAAACATCAGCCGCACATCATTCAGAGGAGGCGCACGTATACGAGAACAGATTACGACTTAATATACAAAAGCAAGTAGCACGTATGTGTCAATTAAGTCCAAACAAAGTAATCAACGCAATCGCCAAAGAGTCCCCGGCAACGGCGCCAAAAACTTGGTGTGCTCGAAACGGGTCAACTAAATTAACTAAATTTACCCTAATTCTAGACTCTCTAAGCTTTAAATTTATAAAACTAAGACTCGCTAAACCCTAAACCACACAATCGGCAAGTGTACCGATCAATGTAGTATAGCCTAAAGAAGTCCGAGTATCGAACCCAAGAGACTCTACTGACTACGCTACTGACTCTATCTAGACTAAAACTGACACGACTTAACCATTTGTTTATTGAGGGGGGGGGGGGGGGGTTTCTAAAAATCCTAATAATGCAAATAATGAAAACTAGCTAGACTAGACGAACTAGACACGAACTCTCACGAAGACTGAACTCAAGGATGATGAGGGAACTATCTAGACAGGAATCCTGATTGCTTTTAGTTATGATTATAATTGGAAGTTGTCTGCTATGGAACCGGGATCTTGGAATTCTCACCTATCGGGAAATCTAAGGACCCCTCTCAAGAGCACGCTAAGATCCCCTAAAGGTTGTTAAACTACCGGTTTTAGACTCCCTTACAAGACATCTAATGGGGTTTATAAAAGTATCCTACAAGGCTCACTCCCTTACGAGACCTAAACCTAGGATAGGTTTGTTTTCTCAGCTAGACTTGCTAGACACCAGCCAAAAGGTTAACTTCCTAAGAAGGACCCACCTTGCGGTTTAATCACTTAGACCTAGCAATAATTTCGCACCTTACAACTATTGACGATTAGTAGAACACTTGATTTTATTAAATTACCAACTATTACTTCTAAGGTTACTTGTGCACTTTTCACCCTAAAGGATCAAAGGTTTATTATGTGATATAGACACTCACCAAAACCTAAAACCCTAGCCCGACTCTATTCCGTGATAAAGACCGTCACCAAGATTCAAGCGAAGCAATAATCAATAATAAAATAACATCAAGCACGCAAACACATCTAACCGATAGAACAAACCGTTTACAATTTATAAACAATCCATAGCTTCCATAAATCCAAAAATAATCAAATCATATAGCAATCATTCATCCATGTCTAGGTAGTAAAGAAAATCTAGCCAATAATCATGTCTAAAAACATAGCAATCAATGTATAAACTGAATTCATCATTAAACAATCAAAAACAAACGAGAAACGAATGAACAAGATGATAAAACCCGTAATCTTCGATCCCGTGTGCTCCCGAATGATCTCCGATGATTCCTAGCAATCCCTAGCCCTCAAACAGCCCCTAAGATCGTCCAAAGCTCTGAATTTCGTCCAAAGTTCGTGATTTTCTCCTCCCCCAATTCGGTTCTCCTATATCTTCTTTTTTTTCAATATTCACGTGATATTATCAGCCCATGTGCGGCCCAATATTCATTCCCCCAAAGCAACTGCCGCCAACTATAAGCTAGCCCAAACACGTGCATCCTTTCACATGTTGTGTTGAATTGATTGTTCTTTTTATTCAGCAATAGTCCACAACCATCATTCTTTTCACGAAACCCCCACATGTGCATCATTCAAATGATATTAATTCGTCAATATGGCTATTGTTGCTGCTGTCAAAACTTGTTGATTGGGCCTCCCACCTTTATTCACGAAAATTGTTGGACATATGAACCTGACAACCCACTTTATAATAAAGAATACATTTGGAGCTTTTTTTCTTTTTTTTTTTTCTAATTTTATAATATAGAGATAAGTGGTCTCGGCCCAATTAGGGCTGGCAATTCTGACACGAACACGATAACACGACACGAACCTACACGAAGTTAACAGGTTTCGTGTTTCACCTTAACAGGTTTCGTGTCTAAACAGGTCAACACGATAAGACCTGTTTAAATTTTGTGTCTAAACAGGTTAAAACCCGTTAACCCGTTAAGACCCGTTAGTGACCTGATTATAATTTTAAATTAAAAAATATATTAAATACAGGGGGTGGGGACATGTGAAGTTAGGAGGGTATACCCAAAATTTTGAAATCCATTCCTTCACTTCATGCTCCAATAACCAAACCCTAAATTTCCCAAAGTCGCCGCTCACTTTCAATTTCATCACTACAGTATGACCGGTGGCCATTGTTCATCACTTTAGTATCACCGGCGGCCTACGACGTCAACATCAACGGCCATTCTTTCACCTCACGTCTATTCCGGCGCCGTTCATCTATTCCGGCGTCCTTCATCTATTCCGGCATCGTTCATCTATTCCGGCATCGTTCTACCATGTAAGAAACACAGAGATTTTGTCAAAAACATTACCGTCGTATCACCGAAATGTTTTTGTTTTACTTGAGGTTTTTGTTTTATTCGTTGGAGTCGGTCCTTGATCACCGATGTGTGTATATATTGATGTTGTTCTCGTAAAATTCTATTTTGTTTTTGTGAATTTATTATGAGTTAAGAATTTATGCATATACTAAAATATCTTCACTAACTAGTATTTTTGTCATGTCTAATTGTTTATCAGTGAAGTCGGACTTTTGTGATTCAGATATAATCTTTGCATATATGATATCTTTACAAGAAGATGATGGGTTTGGTGATTGATTTGTTTCTTAAATTGTGTTTTGTTTTTGGATATTGTTGCTGATTCAACTATGGAATAACAGGTTATGTTCGTGTTTAAACAGTTCGTGTACGTGTCTTAACAGGTCGTGTCTGTGTCTTAAACATGTCATATGATATGATGGTAACATTTTCGTGTCTTAACAGGTCATTTCGTGTAACCTGTTTATTAACAGGTTCGTGTTCGTGTTTGGAAAATCTGACACGATAAGATTTCGTGTCGTGTTCGTGTTTACAGGTTTCGTGTTCGTGTCTTATCGTGTTCGTGTCTTAACAGATCGGGTTGACCCGATATGCCAGCCCTAGGCCCAATCATAGAAAATAGCGGCAATTTTATTTCGGTATCTGGCACCCCACTCTACCCAACTAGCTGGTTATTTCCATATTACTTGTTTTTGCTCCATTTGCACCAGAACCTGGCAAAACACAAAATAATGCAATATAACACTAAAACTAAAAATAATAAATAAAAACTAAACTAAAACTATACAATTTACACGGGACAAATATGTGTATTTTACTCTACATCAGCTACCCTACTAATCATCGGGGATATAAATGCCTCGACCTTACCACTCGTAAAATCATTATCAACCGTCATGTCATCTTTGACGAAAACATATTTCCCTTTGCCAATATTTCCACCCCCTCTCCACAAACCTATAACTTTTTAAATGATCTCATACACCCACTACATCGATTCGGTTCTCAGCCGAACACCAACCCCACCAATCCTCCCTCTCCTACTGTTACATCTATCCAAACCAGTACCCCTTCTATAGCCCACTCCATATATTCCCCTGGCCCATTATCCACTACACCATCTTCCCCAACCCCAATTCATACTCCTCCTCACAGCCCACCCTCACACTCCACAAGCCCACCACCGACATCTCCTATTGGCCCACCCTCACATCTCCCCAGCCCATCACTAACATCCCCTCTCGGCCCACCCCACCCCACCCTCACAATCTTACCAGACCATTAACCAGCTCTTCCTCTGGTTCGACTTTCACTCCCCAATCGGACTCCTCCCCACCATCCACTGTCACCTCTCCTTCACCTCCGCCCCCTCCTCCCCCCCACCACCCACCCGTACCATCCGTACTCGCTCTATGGATGGCATACATAAACCGAAACACATTTTTAACCTTACTTCTTCATCCATTGCCCCCATTCCTAAAAATCCGAAGGATGCCTTGTCCAACACGGAGTGGCATAACGCCATGACCACCGAATTTAATGCTCTTATTAAAAATAAGACCTGGGTGTTAGTTCCCCGGCAACCTCATATGCATGTATTACGCAGCATGTGGCTTTTTCGTCATAAATTTCGGTCGGATGGTACTTTGGAACACTATAAGGCTTGTCATGTTTGTGATGGGAGCAATCAACAAATTGAGGTGGACTGTGGTGAAACATTTAGTCCGGTTGTCAAACCTACTACCATACGTAATGTGTTATCACTTGCCTTGTCACAATCTTGGCCGATTCATCAACTTGATGTCACCAACGCATTCCTTCACGACAACTTAAATGAGACTGTCTATATGTATCAACCTATGGGGTTCGGCCATCGCCAATATCCTGACCCTGTGTGTCTACTACAGAAATCACTTTATGGCTTAAAGCAGGCTCCCCGTGCGTGGTACCAACGGTTTACCGACTTGGTTCTTTCATTGGGGTTTCAGCAAAGTAAATGCGACAATTCTCTTTTTACCTACCGGCATCAAGGAAATACTGCTTATCTTCTCATATACGTCGATGACATAATCCTCACAACCTCGACCGACTCTCTTCGAGTGCTTCTTATGTCTCGACTTGCAGCAGAATTCGCGATGAAAGACCCCAGGCCACTCAGTCATTTTTTGGGTGTTCACGTCCAGCGGCAAGGTGCTAACATGTTCCTTTCTCAACAAGTCTACACGAAAGAAATCATTGATAGGGCCGGTATGTCCTCTTGCAAACCCGTGGCCACGCCAGTTGATACCAAACCTAAGCTTGGTTAGAATTCGGGTCCTGATTTTGATGACCTGACATTGTATCGCAGCCTTGCGGGAGCTCTCCAATACTTAACATTCACGAGACCCGACATTAGTTATGCCGTTCAACAGGTATGCATGTACATGCATGCAACAAAAGTGGATCACTGGAATGCCCTTAAACGAATCATCTGATATCTGCAAGGCACATCATCTCATGGTCTGACTATTGGTGCCTCTACGGATTTCTCTTTACGAGCTTACACCGACGCCGCCTGGACAGGGTGTCCTGATACGCGACGGTCTACTTCAGGTAATTGTGTATATTTAGGTCCGAACATCATCTCATGGTCGTCTAAACGTCAATCGGTTATTTCTCGTTCTATTGCCGAGGCAGAATATAGGGGCGTTGTAATTTGGTTACGGAAATATGTTGGCTTCGTAATCTTTTGCTGGAATTACACAAGCCTCTAACCACTGCTAGTCTTGTGTACTGCGACAATATTTGTGTGATTTATCTCTCCGGCAACCCAGTTCAGCATCAACGTACAAAACACATTGAACTGGATATTCATTTTGTTCGCGACCTGGTACAACGAGGTTCTGTTTGGATTCTTCATGTCACACCCCGACCACGTAGAACATACAAAACGTGGCGGAAACATCGGGGAGTGTTGTAACAGAATTAATGTTTCACAACCATGGAAATTAAAGTTTCGCTTTATTGATTATAAGTGTTACAATGTCTTAACAAACAAAGAAATACAACATAATTAACTAGTCTTGCATCTTTTATTGTCACTAAAGCCCAAGTCTGCCTATGTGTATCTTGATCATCTTATGCAACAGCTCCTGAAAAACACATGTGAAAATATGGTACGTCAGCATAAAAATGCCTGTGAGATACATAGGTTTTGTGAAAATAAGATTCATGACTTATGTTTGAGAAAATGTTTAGTCATGAACCTTGTTATTTGCTTTGTCTTTTAAATCATTTGAAAAACGATAAGATCAGATGATAAGTATAAGTAATTGTAAGGTTAAATGAATAACCAAGTAAAATATGTTTGCATAAGATAAGTTGTTTATAAATCAATGTCTTGTGAAAAGTATGTTATTTGTATGAAATGTTCTATGTCTCAAACTGAAATGATTCAAATAACGCTACAATATGTAATACCATACAAACACTTATATATAGGAAGTACCAGCGGCGTATCCACCATGCTTGTATCATATTACACACGCATCGTTACTTAATCATTTAATCAAACCAAACTACCAAAGTAAAATGTTTATGTCTAATGTAAATCATGTCAAAATGTCTATGTCAAATATCCATGTCAAATGTCTATGTCAAATATCCATGTCAAATGTCTATGTCAAATATCCATGTCAAATGTCTATGTCAAATATCCATGTATGGCAAGTGAAATGTCTCAACTAAACCATATGCACAAAAACAAAGTATTGAAGTAAAACTTGGTTTAAATCAAAGTTATGTTTTGTGGGAAATACATGATCAAATGTCAATCATGTTAAAATGTCTATGTCGAAATGTCTATGTCAAATATCCATGTCAAATGTCTATGTCAAATATCCATGTCAAATGTCTATGTCAAAATGTCATGTATGGCAAGTGAAATGTCTCAACTAAACCATATGCACAAAAACAAAGTATTGAAGTAAAACTTAGTTTAAATCAACGCTATGTTTTGTGTAAATGCATGCAACTATTTAATATGAACATTTATGCGGTATTGTGAAAATGCATACATCCAAGCCTTGCGACTGTGGTGATAAACCCTTTAAACAAATTAAAGGTCTATCTGTCTTATATCAACGAATTCGGTCATTCCTTTCTGTCCCCTTTCCCTGGGATGTCCGGAACGGGAGTTGTCAATTCCTATGGTACCACTACCTACTAACGAACGGCGTAGCTAATGTTAATGAATGTATTGTCCCATGTAAACAAACCAAATGTCATACCAAAATGTAAACATGTGAAAACAATGCACTAAGTATGTAATCAAATGAACATACCTAGCGTGAAATGTCATGTAAAATGATGTACTAAGTAATGCACAAAATGGGCACACCTAGCATGAAATGTCATGAAATCATGTACTATAATGTACTAACGAACATAGCAGTATATGATGTGAAAACAGGAAAGCAGGAAAGTAACAAGTAGGCACATGTGTTCCACCCCAAAACAGTTTGGAAAACAGTAAAAGAGGGGTCTATGTACTCACTTGAGATTGCTCAGTAGTCCTTGAGTAACAACTAAACAATGCTAGAGATCGCGGATATCAAACGACACCTAGTATAGGTAACTATGTTAATAAACCGGACCTAGATCGGAAGATTGGGTAGCATTAGGGTTTGTAAACCAAACGAGTGTAGAGACTCGTGTCATTTGGTTTAACAAAGCCTGCATACTAAATGAAACTTAACCTAATTGTTTACGACCCATTACGACCCGTTTAGGAAGCTTATGCTACTTTAACGCGTCGTTCGCGTGAAACGCGTTCGAACCGCCTAACTAGTCCTATGACAAGTGTTATATGCCTAAACATGTTACATAATCAGTTATGTGACAAAAGTTTAGGTTACATATGCTTAATTACCAATTATACATGAAAAGAGTATTCTGGTAATTTACCTAAGGCATATAAACTACCTATCATACAACTACTCAAACGATGTGACCATAGGGTATAACCTCGGAAGGTTATTCCCTACCTACTATGGTCACCTAATGTATTTGGTCGGATCCTAATGATCGACCAAATGGGTCGAGTTCGAAGGTATAGGCGATTTATTAGATCGCCTACCCTACGACCCTAGACAACGTGGTAATCAGTGGGCATAGTCCCAAGGGACTATGACCAACGTGATTACACTCACGTTGCGAAGTTCAAACGAACTTCGCATTGACCATTACTGGTCAACGCTGAAAGTCAAACAAAGTTTGACTTTCTGACTCGAAAAGCAGTAAAATAAGGAAAAGAACGAAAGAATACTTACCCAGGGTCCCCGAATGCTAATCCCGATCTAAGAACTCAGGTATGAAACAATGGTTTCAACTTAGAGCTCTCAAATCAGAATTCTTGTGCAAAATGAGGTTGTGTGGGTTGGGTATTTATAGGAATACCCGAACCGTTAGGATCGTTCCATGGAAAACGTGCCATGAATCCAACCCGTACACTTGTCGGAACCTTATGGTGGCTGGAAATCCATCCTTATCAGATGACTAGATAATTAGGAACATGTGGTTGTGGTTTAAACATGTGCAATCTGCTGTTAGAAACAATGCATCTGGTCTGCAGAACCCTTGCGCATCGTAGCAAGATATGGCTACGCATCGTAGCCATACAAGTTTGGCAGAATTACAGTTTTAGTCCCTGTCATGCATTCAGCCCATTTTCGACACGTTTAAGGCCCGTTAACCCCATTTCAAAGCTCTAAAATGAAGTTAAAGTATAGGGAACTTAAAATGTGCTCAAAAATATCACGGATGTCGGTTCGTTTAGCCGTACGAACGCGATGTTCGCTTAATTACGACGGAATGCGCATAAGCGCGTAAAACGATCCAAATGACGCGACGAATGGATTTTTCTTATGGCGAACACTAAAATAAAATATTTTAGTGCTTACATAAATTTTTGGATGTCCGGATGTATTCAGAACGTAAGTTACGCGTAAAAATGCAAACTTGTGCACTTTTTGACGCTTTTAGTCCCTGAATGACACAAAAGTTTATTTTAGCATACCGAACACCTCAAAGCCTATTTCTAAGCTATGTAAAGGATATTTATGGTATGTTTAACTTATGTTCATGTCCCGGAAGGTCTGTTACAGTTCAAATTGGCATACTTTCGCAGTTTGTCAACTTTAGTCCCTGTAAGCGATTAAACTTGATTTCACCACACCAAACCTTCCAAAACTTATATCTAAGTTATGTAAAGGTTATTTAAGGTATGTTAAGCCTATTTCACTTATTCCGGAGTGTTCGTTGCATTAAACTGGTTATATCTACACATCAGTGCGCGTATAACCTTCCAGAAAGCGATTTAGAGTTTGGAATTGAACAAAAATTGATATGTGCAAATGATACACATATTTTTACAAATCCCAAGTATGAAATACAATATTTCATTGGTTTGGTATCTGTTTGATGGCCGTGGAGGCACAGGTGTTACAGTCTCCCCTACTTTAGGAAATTTCGTCCCGAAATTTAGAGGAAACTTGTGAGAGCTTAAAAACATGAAGTTGAAAAGATCAAACAACATTGGTTAAGGTTCTGAACTTCTAGTAACCTTAATAACATTATGCTTTCAATGTAAGAGGGATACTTATATACAAGTATATGAAGCGTCATTGGTGCGTCCACCGTACCTCCATTACATCGTTCTCATTTCGTTATTGTTGTCACTATCGGTTCTTACACATAATAAATCTTACTGGGTTTCCGTGCACTAAATTTCATAATTATGTACGCGTCCATAATTAGACAATTCCTTGCACAGTTCACACAGTCTATTTTATAATGTGTAGGGGAAAACCAAATGAACAATCCTGTGATGAGTGTGACTAGACCACCATAGAGTCCTTTTAATTAAATCAATAAATGATCTAAATAGACTATCAAGGAGTCTGTCCAGCTACATCACTAGATGTCATTCTTTAACCAGATTGTGAATCAATCTTTTTGACTAGACCACTTAAGGTCTCTTAAGAATCATGGAGTGGTACTATATAATCCAAGGGTCTTAACTACTACGTAGAAGTCCATAAGGATTTAAGGTAGTACCCTTTTGAATATCCTACTACGAATCCCTCATATGAAGATATGAAAGATCCTGCAAGGATTTGGATAAAGAATATCCAGAGTATTAAAAACACCAAAAATGCATAAAAGAAAACATAAGATGAGTAAACACATAGTCACATAACCACAAAATTGTTTGTTAATTTGTCTTGTAAATTGCGTACATGCATTTAAAGCACACTAGGAATCCATTCCGTGGATTTCATTTGGTACTTTAAACGTTACCAAGAATCCAACTATAAAGATAGAAAGATTCAAAAAGAAAATTCGATTTCGATTATTAGGAACCGAAGTGTTCGAATTAAGGTACATAAGGAAATCCAGTTAAGGACTCTGATTTGAATGATAATCATCCACAAGGATCTAATTGTAAAGATAAAAAGATCCCATATGAATTTTAGAAGTTGAAGATGTTTTGAAACCTTGCACTGGATGTGCTTAGGTCAAAACATGATGTAAAATGCTTATGAAGTTGAGATGCTTGATATGTCAAGGCGACATATGAAGCAGAATTTTGAAGGTTAAGTCAATGTATGAGGAAAATATTTTTGAAAACTATGCATGGGGTTCTTTTAAGAAAAATGTGTTTAACATTTTTGAAACCTTATATATAATACTTTTTGAAATCATATAGTAGGTGTATTAGATAGATATATTTACAAAAATGTTTTAAAATCATGCGAGATGAATTTTGAAATTATGTATAAGGTTTTTGAAAGACATGAATGATGCTTTTCGAAATCATGCACTTGATCAGAAAATGTATTGTGTTAATATTGTCTTCAGACTATATGAAATATTTTGAAATTAGAAAGGTTGGTTTTGATAACATGGCCAATGTTTTTGAAATAACATAGACAATGCATCTAGAAAAATTGTTTTCAAACTATATGAAATGTTTTGAGATCATGAAGATTGTTTTGAAATACTGGTACTGTGTATGTTGAAAAATCAAAACGTAATGGGTATGAGATTTGAAAATACCCTTAGTTATCTAACCAAGGATTTAAAGGCACAGATGTGCGAAAAGCACGATTACTCATAATGTCACTTAATTTTCTGTACTTTGTTTCTTAGAGTGAAACGAGTACTTAAAATTTTTGAGGGAATCATGAGCAATCATTTGAAAGAGAGAAATCACAAGAGTAGTTTGTAATGTACATAGTTCCTTGATGTAGGTATCATAGGAAAAGCCATACACACCTAGCAGGGGGTTGAGCTGATTGGTTGGGGACTGCTTTACCATTGTGAGCGACCATGGCGAAGTTCTGAGAAGCCTTTCGCTTCTTTGACTTCTTAGGGGATCGTTCATCCATGGTCTTTGATTCCTCGATTGGTTTCTTGGCTGGTGGTGCTGTCACCTGACTAGGTCCTGCCTGTCTTGGTGACTCTTGAGTGGCTTCATCCTGGAGATGATACATGGCAGTAGCTAATTCAACAGTCTTCAGGACTACTTCGCCTATTCGCTGAGCGAATTTGGCTGCTTGCTCAGATATCTGGGCGTCATCGTGATGAAGAGACATTCTTGAAGAAAAAGAAAGGCATAGGGAGAAACAGGTGAAAGATTATTGGACAATCAAAACAGAATGATAACGCATGAAGATTGCGATCATTTGTTTGTTACCTAAGGCGAACAAATGAGACGGTGACTGATCAAAGTAAATGGGTCAAAAATAATGTATCGCGAAGACATGCTCGCCTATAAGTGAACACTCATCCCAAGAATTCCCAGGTAAGCACAACTGGTCTCGAGTCTGATGAGATGTATACGAAGTGCTTGCCTAGACAGAAAACCCAGAATACAGGCATTCACCCTTCCAGTTTGCACGTGTTCACATTATTTAAAACCCGAAACCTTGACGAGATTTTGAAAATTCAAAGAGGTTCAAAACCTTACAATAGAGGGTTCAAAACCTTGTAATAAATCATCCTAGAACAGATGATTAGTTTTCAAAGCGGTTTTGAAATTTATGTTCTTGTTGTGGTTGTCACCTAAGGATAGGTGACAGTATTGTTTTATAACTAAACGCAAGTAAACTCGCGTTAGGGTCCTAAGAAAGTTATAGACTAGGTCAAAGCATTACTAATAACCTAATTCCCTATAACCATTAGCTCTGATACCATCTTTTCTGTCACACCCCGACCACGTAGAACATACAAAACGTGGCGGAAACATCGGGGAGTGTTGTAACAGAATTAATGTTTCACAACCATGGAAATTAAAGTTTCGCTTTATTGATTATAAGTGTTACAATGTCTTAACAAACAAAGAAATACAACATAATTAACTAGTCTTGCATCTTTTATTGTCACTAAAGCCCAAGTCTGCCTATGTGTATCTTGATCATCTTATGCAACAGCTCCTGAAAAACACATGTGAAAATATGGTACGTCAGCATAAAAAGGCCTGTGAGATACATAGGTTTTGTGAAAATAAGATTCATGACTTATGTTTGAGAAAATGTTTAGTCATGAACCTTGTTATTTGCTTTGTCTTTTAAATCATTTGAAAAACGATAAGATCAGATGATAAGTATAAGTAATTGTAAGGTTAAATGAATAACCAAGTAAAATATGTTTGCATAAGATAAGTTGTTTATAAATCAATGTCTTGTGAAAAGTATGTTATTTGTATGAAATGTTCTATGTCTCAAACTGAAATGATTCAAATAACGCTACAATATGTAATACCATACAAACACTTATATATAGGAAGTACCAGCGGCGTATCCACCATGCTTGTATCATATTACACACGCATCGTTACTTAATCATTTAATCAAACCAAACTACCAAAGTAAAATGTTTATGTCTAATGTAAATCATGTCAAAATGTCTATGTCAAATATCCATGTCAAATGTCTATGTCAAATATCCATGTCAAATGTCTATGTCAAATATCCATGTCAAATGTCTATGTCAAATATCCATGTATGGCAAGTGAAATGTCTCAACTAAACCATATGCACAAAAACAAAGTATTGAAGTAAAACTTGGTTTAAATCAAAGTTATGTTTTGTGGGAAATACATGATCAAATGTCAATCATGTTAAAATGTCTATGTCGAAATGTCTATGTCAAATATCCATGTCAAATGTCTATGTCAAATATCCATGTCAAATGTCTATGTCAAAATGTCATGTATGGCAAGTGAAATGTCTCAACTAAACCATATGCACAAAAACAAAGTATTGAAGTAAAACTTAGTTTAAATCAACGCTATGTTTTGTGTAAATGCATGCAACTATTTAATATGAACATTTATGCGGTATTGTGAAAATGCATACATCCAAGCCTTGCGACTGTGGTGATAAACCCTTTAAACAAATTAAAGGTCTATCTGTCTTATATCAACGAATTCGGTCATTCCTTTCTGTCCCCTTTCCCTGGGATGTCCGGAACGGGAGTTGTCAATTCCTATGGTACCACTACCTACTAACGAACGGCGTAGCTAATGTTAATGAATGTATTGTCCCATGTAAACAAACCAAATGTCATACCAAAATGTAAACATGTGAAAACAATGCACTAAGTATGTAATCAAATGAACATACCTAGCGTGAAATGTCATGTAAAATGATGTACTAAGTAATGCACAAAATGGGCACACCTAGCATGAAATGTCATGAAATCATGTACTATAATGTACTAACGAACATAGCAGTATATGATGTGAAAACAGGAAAGCAGGAAAGTAACAAGTAGGCACATGTGTTCCACCCCAAAACAGTTTGGAAAACAGTAAAAGAGGGGTCTATGTACTCACTTGAGATTGCTCAGTAGTCCTTGAGTAACAACTAAACAATGCTAGAGATCGCGGATATCAAACGACACCTAGTATAGGTAACTATGTTAATAAACCGGACCTAGATCGGAAGATTGGGTAGCATTAGGGTTTGTAAACCAAACGAGTGTAGAGACTCGTGTCATTTGGTTTAACAAAGCCTGCATACTAAATGAAACTTAACCTAATTGTTTACGACCCATTACGACCCGTTTAGGAAGCTTATGCTACTTTAACGCGTCGTTCGCGTGAAACGCGTTCGAACCGCCTAACTAGTCCTATGACAAGTGTTATATGCCTAAACATGTTACATAATCAGTTATGTGACAAAAGTTTAGGTTACATATGCTTAATTACCAATTATACATGAAAAGAGTATTCTGGTAATTTACCTAAGGCATATAAACTACCTATCATACAACTACTCAAACGATGTGACCATAGGGTATAACCTCGGAAGGTTATTCCCTACCTACTATGGTCACCTAATGTATTTGGTCGGATCCTAATGATCGACCAAATGGGTCGAGTTCGAAGGTATAGGCGATTTATTAGATCGCCTACCCTACGACCCTAGACAACGTGGTAATCAGTGGGCATAGTCCCAAGGGACTATGACCAACGTGATTACACTCACGTTGCGAAGTTCAAACGAACTTCGCATTGACCATTACTGGTCAACGCTGAAAGTCAAACAAAGTTTGACTTTCTGACTCGAAAAGCAGTAAAATAAGGAAAAGAACGAAAGAATACTTACCCAGGGTCCCCGAATGCTAATCCCGATCTAAGAACTCAGGTATGAAACAATGGTTTCAACTTAGAGCTCTCAAATCAGAATTCTTGTGCAAAATGAGGTTGTGTGGGTTGGGTATTTATAGGAATACCCGAACCGTTAGGATCGTTCCATGGAAAACGTGCCATGAATCCAACCCGTACACTTGTCGGAACCTTATGGTGGCTGGAAATCCATCCTTATCAGATGACTAGATAATTAGGAACATGTGGTTGTGGTTTAAACATGTGCAATCTGCTGTTAGAAACAATGCATCTGGTCTGCAGAACCCTTGCGCATCGTAGCAAGATATGGCTACGCATCGTAGCCATACAAGTTTGGCAGAATTACAGTTTTAGTCCCTGTCATGCATTCAGCCCATTTTCGACACGTTTAAGGCCCGTTAACCCCATTTCAAAGCTCTAAAATGAAGTTAAAGTATAGGGAACTTAAAATGTGCTCAAAAATATCACGGATGTCGGTTCGTTTAGCCGTACGAACGCGATGTTCGCTTAATTACGACGGAATGCGCATAAGCGCGTAAAACGATCCAAATGACGCGACGAATGGATTTTTCTTATGGCGAACACTAAAATAAAATATTTTAGTGCTTACATAAATTTTTGGATGTCCGGATGTATTCAGAACGTAAGTTACGCGTAAAAATGCAAACTTGTGCACTTTTTGACGCTTTTAGTCCCTGAATGACACAAAAGTTTATTTTAGCATACCGAACACCTCAAAGCCTATTTCTAAGCTATGTAAAGGATATTTATGGTATGTTTAACTTATGTTCATGTCCCGGAAGGTCTGTTACAGTTCAAATTGGCATACTTTCGCAGTTTGTCAACTTTAGTCCCTGTAAGCGATTAAACTTGATTTCACCACACCAAACCTTCCAAAACTTATATCTAAGTTATGTAAAGGTTATTTAAGGTATGTTAAGCCTATTTCACTTATTCCGGAGTGTTCGTTGCATTAAACTGGTTATATCTACACATCAGTGCGCGTATAACCTTCCAGAAAGCGATTTAGAGTTTGGAATTGAACAAAAATTGATATGTGCAAATGATACACATATTTTTACAAATCCCAAGTATGAAATACAATATTTCATTGGTTTGGTATCTGTTTGATGGCCGTGGAGGCACAGGTGTTACACTTCACTTCCCTACGCGTTCTCAAGTAGCTGACATATTCACAAAAGGCATGCCTAAAGTCCTATTTGACGATTTCCGGTCCAGTCTCAGCATTCGGCCTCCTCTCGCTTCGACTGCGGGGGTGTAATAGACAATTGTATAAATTAGGAAATCACAACTAATATATCTATTATATTTGTCATTTATATCTCTTCTCAATGATAGGAGATTTGATTGTACATTATTTATATGATGTTATCATGAATGAGAAGGCAGGGATTTACATTCTTTCATGGATATTTAATATTCTAAATAAACTATCCTTTTTATAACAATATTTATTATAGGGAATTAGGGATTATATATGCAATAAGTTTAAAATTAAAGATAGTTTTTATTAAGTTTTTATATATTTACATCTATCTATCTATACATATAATAAAAGAAACCAATTGATAGATCCTCTCATATTGTGTCTATCCATCAAAAATCTTGACCCGATTACTTAATAAAGAATATCGTTTGTTATATCCCACTTATTTATATATTTCTCTTAATTACTCAACTATAATTACCACCCGCCGCAATGCGGCGGGGGATTAGTTAGTTATAAAAATTAAAATGTTAAATTGCAAAAGATTAAAACTTTTGAATTAGAAGTGAAAAATCAAACTAATCAAAGGGGTTATAATACCAATGATTGAAACTTTAGACTTAAATTGCCAAATATTAAAACTTTAGAGTTAAAAAGGAAATCAATTTCAAATTATGAAAAAAAAGAGATAAATAGATTTAGTTATATTGATATGTATTATTATTATTATTATTATTATTATTATTATTATTATTATTATTATTATTATTATTATTATTATTAAATAGAAGAGATAAATATAAAAAAAAATAAGATGAGAAATTATGAGAGAACGACAAGTGTCCAAAAAGGATTTTTGTTTATTAGTATACTAGCTTACAACCCCGTGTATTACACGGGTTGAATAACGAAAAATGTAAATTATAAACTTGTATATAATCCTTATTAATGAAATGACTTATTTAGATAAATTAGTAAAACAAAAGAACAGTTATATTTTCGTTACTTGTACATGTGATTTGATACTTTATTAGTAATTATTGTTTATATCAAAATAATATATTTTATTTTAACAAATATATATGGTCAGGGTAAAATGAAAACTTCTACGAGTTGTGAGAACTTAGCGAACTCAACCTTACAAAAGGTTTTTTTGAATTTCTTACAGAGGGTGTGAATGAACGGTTAGAGACTCAAGGTGTTAAACCTTTTGATTTTGGATTCAAGTGGTTAAAACCACTAAAACATAGGGTCTCAAAAAGTAATTTACTATTAATTAAATTTGAAATTATACATTTGATCTCTAACTATATTAATTAATATTATATAATATTTTGTGTATAAAATAAATATCTAATACTATTACTAAAAGGGAGGAGGCACCAGAGAGTGACACGTGTCCAAAAAAGATTTTTGTTTATTAGGCCGCCCGTAGTGGGGCGTGTTTTTTAAAAATTTTTCAAAAAAAAACGCCCTATAACACCCCGGTAACCACTACACCCGGCGTTACCGGGCGTTATTTTCGAAAAAAAAATTGGTTCGGCGTTTTAATTAAAACGCTTAAAATGAGGGGGGCCCACCTTTTTTACCGTTGACAAACGGTCATATTATTATTTTTTTTTAATTTAAAATATTACCCCACTATATATATATCACCCCACATTCTCACATTTTTTATAAAAAACCCACTTTATTTCCTACTTTCTCTCCCACTTTTCTTCTATTTTTTATTAAAAAAAACACCCACTTTCTCCTACATTTTTATACAATCATGCATCCATTTCGACCCCCTTTTGGTGTCCCCGCAAGACCCACGAACCCGAACACAACTCAACCGCAAAACCCGTATAACCTTCAAGACATGGACCCGAGCTTTTTAACGTACGCGGCTTACTTGAGTGGCGCCACTCCGTTTGTGCCTCCCACTTTCGGCTATGGTCAAGCCGGCGGGTCTCAACCGTCACAACCCGAATCCGAACCCGATGTCGAAGTCGTGCCGGAGACGCAACCCGAACCGGTGCAAGAAACATCGAAACGCGGCAAAAGGTCGCATAAGAAGAAGGAAAAAGACGCACCACGGCGTACAAAAAATATCATTAAATGGACGAAGGAAGAGGAATTCACGTTGACTCGGGCGTGGCTCGACATTTCGGAGGACGAAGATACCGGTAACCATTTTATATATATATTATTTTACTTATTTTGTTACTATATTTTTTAACATACTACTTATAATTTTTTTTTTAATTTGTAGCAAACTTTCAAACGGGCCCGGTTTTTTGGGATAGGGTCCGTGCACTCTTTTTTAGCACGTGGGGTCAAGGCGAACATCGGGACCAAGATTCCATTTCTAGCAAATGGACCGACATCAACAACAAGTGTCATGCGTTCCAAGAAGTCTTCCAACGTAACTACGATAATCGCCCGAGCGGTGAAGGTGACGTCGGGGTTTTAACGAAGACTTTGGAGGAGTTCGAGAGGACAAAATGCCCTTTCAAGTAATGTAATTTTTTTTAAATTAATGAAGTTTTTTATGTTTTAAATTAAAATAAATAATTGTGAAATGGTTGAATGGGGGTTATTGGCATAATGCCCCACTACGCCACTTTTGCTATAATGCTCTATCGCTGACTAGGACGTCACGTGTTGGATAATGCCCCATGGTGGTGGCATTATAACACATTACCACTACACATGGTCTTAGTATAGGAAGATAGGAAGATATAAATTATCGTTTGTTAAATCCCGATTAAATGGGACTGAAGCAAAATTGGTGGCTTCACATTTGTAATTAGTTATCTTTTATATTTTTATCCTTATTTTTTAATATAAATCATGAAACAATAATAATAAACTATACATTATTAATATTACATTTGTTTACTTGCATGTAACGATAACTAAGATCTACTAATCCATGTGTGGGGTTTTTATTGAAGTAACTTTTTTTAATTTCTAGGTGTTGTTTTGTATATAATTTTGTTTGTGCTGAATAGTCAAAACAAAAGTTTGTGCAGTGATAGGTGCCAATGTTATAAAAATCGGTTCAAACCAGCCGGTAGTACCGGTTCAGTCGTCCGTAGAACCGGCTAAACCGCCCGGTACACCTGGTTGAACCGCTCTATACACCTCACCTAGTTAAACCGAGCCCAATCCATTACGATATAAAAACCGGATTTAAAATCATTGATTGGTGTGTTGTACCCATACCAATTAGATCCAGGTTCGACTGCTCAAAATATTCTTGACCTGAAAAATATGAAATATTATTATTTACGAAATAAGCATTTACTTATTTATATTGTATTTATCTCTTAATTACTTAATAAAAAAATTATTTTGTTACATCGGACATAAGCAAAATTGGTGGTCTTCATGTTTGTAAATAGTTCTCTTTTATACTTTTATCCTTATTTTTTAATATAAATAATGATAATAATAATAATCTATACATTATTAATATTATATTATTAATATTATATTTGTTTACTTCCATGCATGGTAACGGTAACTAAGATTTGCTAAGGGAGTTAATATTCAAACATCCTTCCCTTCTATCTCTTTATACATACATATAGAGAGAGATATAGTAAAAAAAAAAGATGTGGGAATAATGGGAAGGCTTAAACAATCTACACCAATGTGTAGATATGCACACCAAAAAATTGGTTTTTTGTCCTATATGCACACTCTATAGTGTTGAGCTGTGGCTAAATCGCGGTGTTTTGGTCCGGTCAACCAGACAAAGATTGACGGGTGTCTGACGGGTCAGTTGATCGGACCAAAACGCCGAACTTTGGTCGCGTTTTGGTCCTGTCAACCAGACACCCGGTTAGTCTTTTGTCTGGTTGACCGGACCAAAACGCGGCCAAAGCTCAGCGTTTTGGTCCGGTCAACAGACCCATCAGACACCCGTCAGTCTTTATCTGGTTAACCGGACCAAAACGCCGCACTTTGACCACAGCTCGACACATGGTTGTAAAAGTCCCGCCTAGGCTCCGAGTACTCGCTACAAGGTAGGCTGCCGAGGCACGAGTACTGGTCTCCCAGGCCAATTACTCCCCGAGTAATCTCCGCCTAAGCCGAGTACTCCCGAATCCGACTAGGGAGCGCCTAGCGACTTTTGCAACCATGGCTCGACACAAAAGGTGTACATATAAGACAAAAAACAACTTTTTGAGAGGACTAAATTTTCGACAACAACAAATATCAACAAGTGGACGGCAGCAAGGAGTTCGATCAATAGAGAAAAGGTTATTATTCTTTGGTGGAGTTCGATCACCTAAAAAAAGAAAAGAATTATAAATCTTTTGACGGCTGTGACATATAGAGAAGAAGGTGATTGGTTTGAGGGTTCAAGCCACCAGGGTTGTCTCTGAAAATCTTCAAAAAAAATTTGGCCCTGTGCGAGTAGAAAAAAACGGGCCCGTATAATATAAAGTCAATAACTCATTTTTGTAAAGAAATATAAATATATTTGAATTAGTACATACTTATATACTAGAAAACATAAGAATAAATGAAAAAATGGGTAGATAAAATATAACTTTTTTTCAAAATATATATAAAAAAATTAAAATTGTATACAAACTAGTGGATCAAACTTTCGTGTTGCACCGAGTGGAAACTTTATTTGTTTCGATACACTCGATATAACAAACGAAAAAAAAGAAAACACAAAAGATATAGTCATAGCGTGCTCAAAAACGTGTTCGATTTATTAGTTTTTGTATAATAAAATGAAAAAAACATTGCAAATATTGTTTTATTAAATTCAATTTAAATAATAAACAAAACAAAAAAATGTAAATAATAGAAGTTTTCAGTTTTAAACTAAAAATGGAAACATAAAATTGAATAGGAAAATAAATGCAAAAACAAAAAACAACAAAACAATAGAAAAAAAAAAAGAATAATTAAACAGGGAGAAAACTAAAAAAAATGGGAATTAAGTAGCCTGATGAGAAGGCTTCTTCGGGAATCGAACTTGAGACAAATTTAATGGAAACTCTTTGAACAGGGAACACAAACCACAAGACCAATTACCTGTTTGATTAACTTTTTTATGTTTCAAAACATATATACACACATTTAATATACATAATTTATAAAAAAAAAAAAAACTTTTTGGGACCCGAGGGAGTTTGGGCCCTGGGCCGTCGCCCACCCTGCACCCCTTCTGGGCCGGCCCTGCAAGCCACGATCAAGATTTTAAGTCCGGATTTGCAAATAATTAATTTATTGGTTTGAAATACTTTATGTTATTCGAACTCATAACTATGAATTGTTTATTGTTTGAGACTTGTTTCTTTTTAGTGGCGATGTTTCTTGGCTAATTTTCATGCTACCTAGAACAAGATGAACTATGATTTAATGTTTTGACTATTCGGTTTTTACTAATGATTAAATTGAGATGATTTACATATTCCTGCTTTGTGATTGTTTATGAGTTTGTATGCTTGTCTTGGTTGTGATTGGTTGTT
The DNA here is from genome assembly GCA_030545235.1 of Helianthus tuberosus. Lineage (NCBI taxonomy): Eukaryota > Viridiplantae > Streptophyta > Magnoliopsida > Asterales > Asteraceae > Helianthus > Helianthus tuberosus. The sequence continues at coordinate 18,981,610 of CM060403.1, forward strand.
TGGTTAGGTGATCTTGTTAGTCTGGTCTGGAACTATTTAGATCATTCTAGGTTCGTTAATCTATTAGGTTTTTAGTCTAGAGTTTGAGATTAGAGATAATTCAAGTTTAACTACATTAATTAAAATCAACTGAGTATAGTGTGCATCCTTTTCTGGCAACTCTAGCGACGAGTCAGGATTGCTAGGTTATTAGCTAGGCGTTGTTTGGTAGTTTGGGTGGCCGATAGCTCGGATCCGGCTACTTATTCGCGTTTAGTGTTTCCTAGGTTTTCAATTATTTTACAGGTTTAGCTTCATGACTGGAGGATTTTAGCACCATAGTTGTTTTTAATCTGACAGTCGTGGGATTCGGTGTCGATAGCCCGAGTCGTTTCCAATTTAGCACTTCATCACTCTGTTCCATCTTCTATTTTGGTTGATCATCCTTAGCGGGAGGTTTTCTAGGTAGATTCGGAGCTTTAGTCATTGGTCAGGACTAGAGGTCATGGGTTGATCATAGGGATTCGGAGCCTGGGTAGTTCTTTCTCATCATTGCCTGCTTCCCGTCACTTCACCATCTTGCTTGCTTGATTTATTCTCTTATTTACTTGCTTTAGCAGAATTAGAAAAATCTCAAAAAAATCAAAACAAATTAAACCAATTAAGTAATTAGTTGAGTCAGAGTCTAGTTTAGCGTCGCTAGTGTCTTGTGGGTTCGATACTCGGACTTCATTACGCTTTACTACGTACGATAGGTACACTTGCCTGTCAGTGGTCTAGCATTTAGAGAGTCTTAGTTTATAAATTTAAAACTATGGTGTCTAGATTAGGTTTAGTTTTTATAGACCGCATTTATCACATTAAGTTTTTGGCGCCGTTGCCGGGGACACTTAGGCGATTGCGTTATTAGCTTTGACTGATCTTATTTGTTTAATTGGTCTTATTTGTAGTTTAAGTCTTAGGGTTTGTGTCTAGTTGTAGTGTGTCTAGTCGTTTTTGTAAATATATTTTTATTAATTAATTTTTTTATATATTTTTTATCATGTGTTTTATCTGTGGAGGGCCCCATTACACCAAATATTGTCCAAACGATTCGGGATGTCCCATAGATTTCGATGCTAACCCTCTTGTGCAGCCACAGTCATATCAGTCTTGGAAGTGGCAACCAAAACAAACAATAAAGGACTTCCGTGACTGGGTTAAGGATACTAAGGAAGAAAGATATAGGGGGATTCAAGCCGCACTTGATATTTTAAATTCACATATCTTGAAAAACCAAGGCCGTTACACGTGTGATGTGAATGAAAATTATTTAGGATATCAAACGGCTGATGGTGAGATGGATTATACAATTCCAGATCCGGGGGGAGAAATGTGCATTGGGATCCCACTGCAAGGTAAATATTACGATTCTACTTTTAATTATTATAATTCTCATAAATCAGATTTACCCTTGTCTTGTGAGGATGATGTCGTGCAGGTTACACATTTTAAGTCCGTGTGTGAAGAAGATGAGGATCACACTCATGAACCGGAGACGATAATGGACGTTGAAGTCCCACCTCCGGTTCAACAAGACGTTAATTCCAGCTATTGGTGTCCCACGCCATGGGATATCGATGATGGCTTTTGGAGTGATGATGAGGGGGTAGTAGAAGAGGCAAAGTTGGAGGTGCCCGACTACACCGCAGCCCAGAGTGAAGAAGTAGAAAAAGAGCCACTTGACAAGATAGAGGATGAGAAGAAAGAGCATATAACATCTTGGGAAGAAGAGTTTGGTGATGAGTTCGTAGGTTTGCCAACTCTTGAAGATGAAGAATTTGACCCGGTTGGTGATCTCGCCTATCTAGAGACATTACTTGTAGAGACGCCGACCATGGAGATCAAACACATACCAAACAAAGAAGAAGAGAAAGTGGCTGACGAGTTTGATAGCTGGACCGTGAAGGATTTAGATGTTGGATTGCCACACAGACCAGCAAGAACACAAGAGAAGGCGCGAAGGAACCTCGATCAACAGGGTTTGAGGATACAAAGATGGTGCAAACAGAAGCAAAGGGAGAAACTAAAGTGCAGAGACAACCATCTTCCTCATTACATGCATCGTATCAGGTTTGGTCCAGGTAAATTTAAATTTTGGTGTTCTGACCGATTTGAATGTCCTAAAATATTTTCTAGTTTCATCGTTAACAGTTTAATAAATAATGATGAACAATTAGAATTGAACGGGTTAGATAAGGGTTGGATAAAGGAGAAACCTCCTGATTAAATTCAAGTGTGGGGAGGTTTCATAGAGTTTGTATAGAGTCGTAGTTTTTGTATATTGAGTCTAAATTAGTTGGTTTGAGTCAGTATTTGTCGAGTCGGTACTGCTTTGGTTTTGCTTAATTGTTTTTGTTTATGCAGGTTTGAATTGTACCACCCGTACTCAATCGCCATTCAGGTGATTTTGGAGCTGCTTTTCGAATATCAGGCATTTTCCAAGTATACCATTTAGAGTCAAAGCCGATCGCGACCAAAATGCTATACGATCGAGCTGGATTGGACGAGTTTGGAGCTTACGCATCATAAAACCAGCTAAGTCTTTTCCAATCCGCCCTTAGTCTTTTATTTCTTATTTATTTTTAGTTTTTGAGTCGGTTTCCATCCTACATTGAGGGCAATGTAGAGTTTAAATGTGGGGATGGGAAACTATCGTTTAGTGTCTAGTTAGTTATGAGTCTTGAGTCATAAAAATTGAAAAAACACAAAAAAAAAAAATTAAAAATTTAAAAATTAAAAACAAAAAAAAATTTGGAAAAAAATAGAAAATGTTCCTGTTTTAGATGTTTGCAAATCAATACGGAAAATGATAGAAAAATCAGGTTTGTTCGGGTTTCAAATAATAATAATATGAGAATAAAAAAAGTTAAGCTTGTGTCTAACTTGTGATATGTGAGTAGGCCTGATACGGTTTCTAGGTTACTTTGATATTAATATACCTAATTGTTAGTTTGCTAGTGAGTTCTCATCGAGGAAAAGTAGGGAAGCCGAAACCGCCAAAAATAGTATAAGCAATGCCGTTATAAGCTAAAATTATTTGAATTTTTTTATCAAAGAAAAAATATATAATAAATGAGCTAGACCGAAAAAAAATGACAAGACCTATGTAATCTTTGTTGGGGATGGTGACTCTGACTTAGAATGCTTCTGGGATTGTTAAAAAGAAAAATGCAAAAATACTGACGCCTATGTTGTCGCTCTCGGGGATGGTGACTCTGGTTGAGACAGCCTCTGGGTTAGGTATGCATAGTCTAAAGCTCAAAAGAAAAAAAAGAAAAAAATTGATGTTAAATTCTTTTGATTTTGGTATAAAACGGTTAGGAAATAGTTCAGTGACTGTTCCTTTTGTTCTATAAGCTTGAGGTGAGATTAGGTGAAACTACGGTTTTTAGTGTGAGACCCTAGGTAAATTAACGGAACTTGAACTTAAATTGCATGATAAGGGCTTGGAACCGGGTTTGGGTTTAAGAGGACAAGTATACTTGCAATCGCGGAGTATTTCCTGATTCTGATTCCGTTTGCATAAGTCTTTTTCAGGGACGAAAAAAGGTTAAGTGTGGGGATATTTGATATGGTCTAAAATATACATATTTATAGATGGCGGCGCAGTTTGTTGTTCGTCTACCTGCTATGCTTATGTAATTTGCCCTGATGAATTATTAATGATTTATTTATGTATAAAAAAAATACATATTTATATATCAATATTTCTTGCACTTTTAAGTAGTTTAAGGGTGGTTCTTATTGAATATTATTCTTAATTGGTTCATATTTGAATTATAAAGGTTTCAAAAGAGCTTTGGGCAAAAAGATAAATTTATAGAATTAAATTAACAAATGCACTGAAGTTTGTATTAAAAGAAAGTTGTTGAATGCTATTGATTATAAATAGAGTTTAAAGGTTACTAAATGAATGTATTTAATGGTCATTAAAGTTAATTATTCTATTTTTTTTTTGTTGTACGATACAATAGTGGCAACAATATGGAGACTTCAAGCTTTTAAATAACAAATGAATTGATCAATTAGAAGAGAAAGAAGCCATATACGTACAACACTTATGGACGAATTAGGAAGCATCTTGTCACAGAATTAAAGCCCATATTGGGCCGTAAAAGTCATGTCAGCCCATGCATGTGATTGTGAAAGGAATATGGGGCCTTTGTTATTAAGTATTTTCCCTAGTCAACATATATAGGGTATAATCGAAACTTGGAAAAGGGGATTCCCATTATTTAATAATTTTCGACAACAACAAATATCAACAAGTGGACGGCAGCAAGGAGTTCGATCAATAGAGAAAAGGTTATTATTCTTTGGTGGAGTTCGATCACCTAAAAAAAGAAAAGAATTATAAATCTTTTGACGGCTGTGACATATAGAGAAGAAGGTGATTGGTTCGAGGGTTCAAGCCACCAGGGCTGTCTCTGAAAATCTTCAAAAAAAATTTGGCCTTGTGCGATGTGCGAGTAGAAAAAAACGGGCCCGTATAATATAAAGTCAATAACTCATTTTTATAAAGAAATATAAATATATTTGAATTAGTACATACTTATATACTAGAAAACATAAGAATAAATGAAAAAATGGGTAGATAAAATATAACTTTTTTTCAAAATATATATAAAAAAATTAAAATTGTATACAAACTAGTGGATCAAACTTTCGTGTTGCACCGAGTGGAAACTTTATTTGTTTCGATACACTCGATATAACAAACAAAAAAAAAGAAAACACAAAAGATATAGTCATAACATGCTCAAAACGTGTTCGATTTATTAGTTTTTGTATAATAAAATGAAAAAAACATTGCAAATATTGTTTTATTAAATTCATTTTAAATAATAAACAAAACAAAAAAATTTAAATAATAGAAGTTTTTAGTTTTAAACTAAAAATGGAAACATAAAATTGAATAGGAAAATAAATGCTATTTTAAGTCCGGATTTGCAAATAATTAATTTATTGGTTTGAGATACTTTATGTTATTCGAACTCATAACTATGAATTATTTATTGTTTGAGACTTGTTTCTTTTTAGTGGCGATGTTTCTTGGCTAATTTTCATGCTACCTAGGACAAGATGAACTATGATTTAATGTTTTGACTATTCGGTTTTTACTAATGATTAAATTGAGATGATTTACATATTCCTGCTTTGTGATTGTTTATGAATTTGTATGCTTGTCTTGGTTGTGATTGGTTGTTTGGTTAGGTGATCTTGTTAGTCTGGTCTGGAACTATTTAGATCATTCTAGGTTCGTTAATCTATTAGGTTTTTAGTCTAGAGCTTGAGATTAGAGATAATTCAAGTTTAACTAAATTAATTAAAATCAACTGAGTATAGTGTGCATCCTTTTCTGGCAACTCTAGCGACGAGTCAGGATTGCTAGGTTATTAGCTAGGCGTTGTTTGGTAGTTTGGGTGGCCGATAGCTCGGATCCGGCTACTTATTTGCGTTTAGTGTTTCCTAGGTTTTCAATTATTTTACAGGTTTAGCTTCATGACCGGAGGATTTTAGCACCATAGTTGTTTTTAATCTGACAGTCGTGGGATTTGGTGTCGATAGCTCGAGCCGTTTCCAATTTAGCACTTCATCACTCTGTTCCATCTTCTATTTTGGTTGATCATCCTTAGCGGGAGGTTTTCTAGGTAGATTCGGAGCTTTAGTCATTGGTCAGGACTAGAGGTCATGGGTTGATCATAGGGATTCAGAGCCTGGGTAGTTCTTTTTCATCATTGTCTGCTTCCCGTCACTTCACCATCTTGCTTGCTTGATTTATTCTCTTGTTTACTCGCATTAGTAGAATTAGAAAAATCTCAAAAATCAAAACAAATTAAACCAATTAAGTAATTAGTTGAGTCAGAGTCTAGTTTAGCGGCGCTAGTGTCTCGTGGGTTCGATACTCGGACTTCATTAGGCTTTACTACGTACGATAGGTACACTAGCCTGTCAGTGGTCTAGCATTTAGAGAGTTTTAGTTTATAAATTTAAAAATCGTGTACGAGTTCGGATTGAAGACACACACAACTGGCACTGATTTTTATCCTAAGCAGCTAAGTCCTTTCCAGTTCGTTATCTTTTTATTTATGTATATTGTTTTAGGTCTTATTTCTTATTTATTTTTAGTTGTCTTTCAGCCTACATTGGGGACAATGTAAATTTTAAGTGTGGGGATGGGAGACTACATCTTTTTAGGTAGATTTGAGTAAAAAAAATTGAAAAATCAAAAGATTGGAAAAAAGTAAGTTTGTTGCGAGTCGCGGTTCTTTAGCGCATAGACAACAAAAAACCTTTTCAAAACGTCGGTCAAAAGCGGTTTAATTGTCGAATTTACGAGTCGAGAGCGCATGTTTCTTTAAGTTGCGGGATAGTAGGTTGACTGAATCGGTTTTTGGGAGTAAAAGGTTTTGGGCTGCATAGGATAGTGGATGGAGCCGGAGAGTTAATTGGTTGTGCATTGTCGATATCGGTAGCCTTTACTTTTCACATGACAGTGAGATTGAGCCTTTATATGTTTCATATATTTATGATCACTACTTTCGTTTCATGTGTGTTTAACGACTTTGTTGCATTACTTTAGAACTTGTGCGTTTTGATACAGTTTGAGACCTTAGGTTAGGATTTGGCATGGATATGATAGAGGCATTAGGATCACCCTATTTGTGTAGCTTTTGTGTTTGACCCGTTTCACCATTACCCTTAGATACCACTTTGAGCCTAAAACCATTCGTTTGTTACCCGTTCTTGATTTGATAATCAGATCGTATTGTGTTATTGTTATCCTTATCTTGAAAATGAAAAAAAAATAGAATAAAGTTGTGGGTCAAAATGACCAATATGTTAGTGTTTGTTTCGGGCTTATCCGGTTTATCGTGTGATTATGTGTTTAGCCATTTATCCTCAAATAAAAACAACCTACCTTTAGCCCTTACCTACCCAATAAAGCCCTCTTGATCCGTGTCGAGTTCTAACATTTAGGTGGAGATCTGATTGACGTACAAGCTTATGATAGTATGCTTCATAGTACGGTTTTGAGAGTTCACTCAAAATTACATATATATTAGCCGAGGGTTGAGTGAAATTGTGAGGGGTATCGACATTGCATAATTGATTGCTTAAAGGTAAGAAAAACTTGATTAGGCAGGCCTGTTTTCATTTAAATATTATGATTCGTCACCTTTTGAACGTTGTAAGTCTTGCGAAACCGCTGTGTTTGATGATTTCGTAGTTCGCATTATAACTTGTTCGAGACTTGCATTATTGTTAAGTGTTTAAGTTGGACATGTTGCTTGGGATTTTGCTTTGTGACAAGCAAAAGGTAAAGTATGGGGATATTTGATGTGGTCTAAATTATACATATTTTCATATCAATATTCCTACACTTTTGAGTAGCTTTAGGGTCATTTTTAATAAATTCTATTCATAATTGGTTCATATATAAAAGTCTGATGATACGAAATGAAACAAACTAAAATGATAAAACATGATGATCCTTGGTTAATTTGTTTAAATGGTTATGAGTGTAATTAAAGAAAGAGAAATAAATGACAAGGAATTGAATCAATTGTTGTTAGTAATTAGTTTATTAAATGCACTTATTTGTTTCTATGGCTTTTTACGTACAGGAACTTCAAGTGGGAAAAGAATAGGGATGTTTGTTGAATTAAAAAAAAAAAGATGAAGGCAGTTGGTCTCGTTGTGTGCTTTGGGTTTAAACTTTAATATATGTGCCAAATTCAGAAAATGCCCTTGATGAACTTCGTAAATTATTAAAATGCCACCGTCCCTGTTATTTCCAGATTTTGTGTCAAGTGGGTCGGTTGCATCTCATGAGATGTAGGCCCATTGTATATTTAGCCATGCATCACGACAACAGTGGGGAAGGTTTGGGTTGTTTTTGGGCGCTTGAAAATATAGAAAAACCCTAAAGGCCATACATGCATACATATATTGGACGTGAGTTGAGGGGGTGATTATTAATTTTCGAAACCAGAAAGTGGGGCGGCAACAGGATATATATAATACGAGAAAATTATCTGTTTTGATCACAAATTTCACACGTAGTATACGTGGATTTGAAGTCCATAAAAATGTGTTTAGTTAACAGGGGAATTGAAGTTTATTTAAAACCTCATTCAAAAGAAATATAGTTTACTTACAGTGTGTATGAAAAGTAATCTAAACGGTGCAGTTACTTGCATTGCTACGTTGCTACAAGATTTGATGAGCTCGGTACCAACCGGTACCGAAAACAAAGACAAAAAAAAGAAAACAAAATAAGTTGTTTTGTATATAAAATCTCATTCAAACGAAATATAGTTTACTTACAGTGTGTATGAAAAGTAATCTAAACGGTGCAGTTACTTGCATTGCTACGTTGCTACAGGATTTGATGAGCTCGGTACCAACCGGTACCGAAAATCCCAAAAAGTGGGTATCGGTACCGAATTTACCTGGTATGGTACGGTTCGGTACTGGTACGGTACTGGTTTTTGAGAGTAAAAACCGGTGAATACCGGTGCCGAAATGATACGGAAGATGTCAAAAGTCGGTACCGATTCGGAAAAAAAAAATACCGGTACCGGTACCCGATACTATTTACTAATCCCTTAAGGATGTTATTGTACTAATCCCTTGAGGATGTTATTGTTCATTGTGTTGATCTATAGATAAATTACTATTCATTTGGTTCTAAAATTAATATATAGGTAAATTCGAGAAACAACAACATTGGAGGCAGCCCTATTATATTAATATTCGAAAAAAAACACAAGAAGTGGGGGCGGCAACAATTGTTAGCGGCAGAAGGCATAAGGCATAAGGCATAAGGCTAGAGGGTATGGTGATGGTCCTCCAAGGGAGGATGATCCGCCATGTAGGCGCCACGTCATACTCCTCCCAAGGATGGTCCATCCCACAAAACTAGAGGGTATGGGAGGATGGTCCTAGATGATCCTATCCCATCCCAGTTCCCACTATGTACAAGTAACCATGCCTAATGTACAAACACAAACAAAGGGGGCCCACCATATTTGGTTCGTCGCAAACGGCGACATCTCGACGATGAGGACGATGACGGAGGGGGGTGGCGTGGTGGGCGGTTCATCGCCGGTGGAGGACGGACCAGGATGGTCCTCCATACCGTGCAGCCTAAGGGGCGCAAATTTTGAGGATTCTTTGTGGATTGTTTTCGAACAGCAAGTGGAAGGATAATTGCTACTATGTTGTTGTCGAAACATTAGTGGAGGATTCTTACTTTTATTGGACAACATAATAGGAGAGGTTGCTAATTGTTTCGACAACATCAGTGGTCGGGGGACGCACGAAAAAGATAAAACAAAGCATTCGGTTCGTGGTTGGATCATCACGAGTTCAATATTATTCTTATTATTCTAATCTGTTGCATTGAACCCATGTCTTATTTGATTTTTAAAACTGAATGTGTTATGTTTTTTCTTAATATGAGTAGCTAAACGTTTGAAACTACCTAGGTTGTGATGAACTAGATGTTTGTGACGTTATTTTGACTTGATTGTGGCTATTTTATACGATTTAAATAATTTGATCTTGAAATTGTTATTGATATTGCATGTTTAAGTGTTGGTTGTGATTGTTGATTGATAAATCTAGCGGTTTAGGCACGTAGAAATACAACCTAGACTTAGGGTTTAATTTGAATCGGTTAAACTTAGGGTTTTCAGTTTGAATATTGAGTTCAGAAATAAACCAAGTTAATCAATAGTTAAAATCAATAACTAAAACTTGCATCCTCATCTTTTTACTCGAGAGAGGATTTAGGTGTGCTAGGTTATTAGCTAATCGTTGTTGGGTAGATTAGGTGAGCGATAGCTCGGGCTCGTTTATTTCATCGTGTTTAGGGTTTCCTAGGATTTCAATTATCAAGGTTGGGTTTGCTTCGCGAATAGAGGGTTTTGGGGGTAGTTTACCTTTCATCACTTGATATTCATGGGATTTGGTATCGATAGGTCGAGCCGGTTCGTTCTAGCACTTCGCATTTCGTCCCTATCTTTCGGTTGATCATCTCTAGCGAGAGGTTATTCGAGTAGATTAGGATATTTAGCCATTACCATATTCAAGATAGCGTTGCATTATTCTAGGGATTCAACACCTAGGTAGCCCTTTCTCATCATATTTGACCTACACTTTGCTTCCGAGTTCGTTTGCGTATTGCATTGCTAGTCTTGTTCACCATTTTCTTAATTAATTAGGTTATTAGTTAAACATCAAAATCAAACTTAAAAATTGACTTTGTATTCGATAACGGTTCAATATCTAGAGTTTGCATATAGTGTCCACGGATTGATATCCGATCTTGCCATCTACACTACACACCGGTGCACTTGCCGATTGTGTGTGGTTTAGTTTGCGATTCCATTTTAAAACTTGTTTGAATTTAATATATACATTTTCACACATCACATAACTGTAAGATACAGATAATGGTTACACATATTGGGAATTCAAAATTTCGGTGAATGACATAAAAATCATAATAGATATATTAAGATTTTATGTTTACAGGATAACACATAAGGTATTAATTTCCTAACATAAATGTTTAAGGTTTAAGTATTAGAAGAACACCTAAAGGGCTTAAATAAGTGGCTTAGCTCTGATACCACCTTCTGTCACAACCCACGACCCCACCCTGGGAGCGGGAGCCATGAGCCAATCAGATGGTATCGGTGTTTATTAATTTGGCAGCGGAAATATTCATCAGGACCGTAGTTAGGAAATATTTTTATCAGAGTTAAACACCAAAATGTTTAAAATAGATAAATGGGATAAAACCCAAGTTTTTCTGATAATACATTTATAATAAACAAGTGAGACAAAACCCGATTTTCATTTGTAATATGTTTATAGGGATAAACCCTAATTATTGAAAACAATTCTCCTTTTTATTTAGGTAACTTTTATAGCCACTTTTCTAAGCCTTCAATGCTCTCCATCTGGCTTTTATGGGCTTCACACTAAGTTACCTGAAACACGTGTTTAAAACATTTTATCAGCAAGAAATACTGGCGAGTGAATCCTAGTTTAATCAAAACAAGTTTTATCATTTTACAGCATTGAGGGCAACCCGCAATTAAATTTGTTTACATCTACTTTAATTAACACCCATGGTACTGTCAATCCTGACTTGTGGTCATGTTACTACTCACAGTGTAGTAACAAGTTATGTATACAAAACCCCAACATACCGACGATAATTGTAGATTTACAAATACTCTGTAACACCCCGGAAATATAAAACTTTATATTAGAATTATAAAGTATAAATAAACAAGAATTAACTAACTAGGAATTATTAACCTAGTTAACTACAAGTCTAGAAGTAACTTAAAATAGGGTTAAAACAACCAAACTTTAAGTTAAACAAAAGTTGAGGGGCCTAAGTTGTTAAAGTTGAAACTTATATTAATAATTTTAATAAAAACAAAAACCAAACACCCCATTTGAGGTGTCTGGTCGATCAAGAGCAGGAGAAGGGCGACCCCCATTCTTAAAACCCTAAAAATTCACTAAACTCACAAATTGAAGGCTCAAACCCAGTTGAAATCGAAATCTGAACATAGATTCGTGATCATCTCGTCAATGGGATCATAAGGTATGTCAAATTAGGTTGTTTTGATTCAACCCGAATTCTTTGCATGTGATAGAAATCGAATGTTGAGCTTGATTATGTGTTGTAAACATGAAATTGGAAGTGATATAGGGTTTAGGGACAAACCCTAGGTGAATCCTTGTTAAAGAACCTTGCATGTTAATGGTGGGTTCATAATCACCATTTTGAATGATTAATGTGATAGTAGAAACTTGACAAACACTAGAATTATGATTCTTGTTCTAGTGAAATCTGAGTTGTAGGAGGTAATCTCTGAAATATGAATGTAAATTTGTGTAAATTTGCATGATTGAAGTTGAATTAGATGAAGTTAACAAGTCATGAACTTGGTAATAATTATGTGAAAATTTGACCCGCTAAGTGTTTGTTGAAATGCCTAAGTGGTGGGATTAATATGTTGAAAATCTGATAAAAACGCATAATTGACTATTGTGGCAATTTATGTGTTAATAATTACAAAGAGGGTTCTAAATGTAAGTTGAATTGAACTCTTTAGGCAAAGCATCCGGATCGTCAAGAGGACTTGCCGGAGGAGAAGATACGCGCTTAAAGGGTGTGCTCTGAAGGTACGTGACCTTAGTCTCGTTAAATTGTGCATATATGATTGGATTTAATGTATGAATGGAGTCGTAAAGTAATAAATGCGTTTGATGTGTCTTTAAAGTGGCGAAGTTCACTCGACCATCAAACGGGTCAAAATAAAGACTTGGAGTTGGGTTTGGCTTGTTAATAAGGTGATGGTTTTCACTAGATAGCCAAATGGGTAGAATTAATACTATATAAAGAATCATGAAAGTAGTGACTTGAAAGTCTTGTATGTTGTTAAGCGTTGGATTGCACTACGCTTATGAATTTAGCTATGATACTTTAAGTTTGTGAATCCAGGAGATTGGATCAAACAATAAGAAGTAAGTTGTAAATGTCGTTTGAAACAGGATGTTTGAATTCCGAGGAAATAAGCTTTTAGTTCTAAGAGAACACAAAGCCATGAATGGTGAAATTACGTCATGGTCATGAGCCCGGGAAATTGGGTAACCATGCCTAAGAGTAATAAGAAAACTGAAATGGGGTTAATGCAACTATTGTTAATGGGTCGGATAATCAAAATAAGGGAATCGGGAACGAATCGTTGGTAACTCGATTTCCATGTCATGAAATTTACATGGTTAGATCTGTAATTTTATTACGGACTCATAGGAAAAAGAATCAGTTAAAACGGACTAGCGAGTAAAAAGTTATGTTAGTTTAAAGTTGGATTTTAGCAAATTTTCGGAGTTGGGCATATATGCAGGTTTCAAACCTGCACTTGCTGGAAAAAGGTTTCCCCCGCGCCACGCGGAAGAATCCTTTGGAACCGCCGCGACACGCGGAAGCCGTCGTGACACACGACGGATTTAGTGATTTCTGTCGCTACACGCGACAGATCCAGATTGAAAAATAATTTTTTTTTTATTTTGATGCTGGAACTTGTTTATATACTCTATTTCAATGTCAAAACTAATATTATAAATGGTTTTGACTCTAGGTAATGATGGGGACTATCCGGATGGTGATCAAGAACCGAACACGCATTTTGAAAGCTTCCGCGTCAACTTAACTTTGTCTAGACATGTTTTTGATGTAAATGAATTGCTAAATATGTTATGAATGTTTAATCTAGTCGGTAGTTGACTAGAAAGTGTTATTTTGAAACTTTTAAATTTTGTACTTATGTAAAACGAAGGTATTTAATATATATAAAATGAAGTATCTTTTATTATATAAAAGTAGAAATTTAAACGAGTGTTACAAGTTGGTAATCAGAGCTCAAGGTTATTAACAAAGTGTGTTCGGTTCAAGCTTGATCAAGCATCCGGTAAGAGTTAATTGTTCTAAGTAGAGTTACTAAGTATAAAAAGGGAATGATGAATAGACATGCATGGGAGGAGCGTGTTAACACACTCAAACCCGGAAAGTGCATTAAATAAGAGCGGTGAAAACAAGTTATGAACTTGAATAAACCGAAGTGAATAAACCATATGCTATAGATGAAATGTTTAACGCTCGATGTAAACATTTCAGTTTTAAAGATGACGGACAAAGGTAACGATGATGCGGTGCCGAGAGTCACTGAGCAAACGAGAGAAGTGATTGCTGAAGAGGTAGGAAAGGCAATCGAAAACAGTTTGTCGGGTTTCATCGATAAGATCCAAAACACGGTATTATCGGTGGTGGAAGAAAGAATCAAGAAATTGGAGGATAATACCAATTTAGCAAAGGAAAAGTCGGGAGGACGAAAGTCTTGTTCATATAAAGAGTTTATGGCGTGCAAACCGCCAATTTACAATGGGGAGGTTGACCCGATAATATGCCAGCGGTGGCTAAGCGATATGGAAGGAGTATTCGAAAGGACTCATTGTGATACAGATGACTACTTAGCCTATGGCACGGGTCAGTTAAGAGGTCAAGCTAAAGACTGGTGGGATAACAAGAAGAAAGAAATTGGAAGCGAAGCGGCTAAAGCTATGACATGGGATGAGTTTAAGACGCCGTTTCTTAAACATCACAGTCCTAAGGCAGTCATTAACAAGATCAAGGAACAATTTATGCAGCTTAGACACAAGGGTGAATCCATCAACAAAATCACGGGAACATTCATGGATAAAATGAAGTTTTGTGATGAACTGATAACGAACGAAGAGCAGAAAATATATTATTACTATAATATGTTGAGCGCCGAGTATAGGGAGTTTATGACTCCTTCGAAGTTTGAGACCCTCACCGAGATTATAAACGTTGCTCGGGAACGGGAGATAGAGTTGAAGAAACAGATTGAAAGAGGCGAAAGAAGGGCACAGGTAGTTAATCCAAGCCCAACGAAAAAGGCGCGCATGACCGAATCATCGAAGAAACAAGAAGGAAAAGGTGGGTCACTAAACTGCAGAGTATGCGGGAAAGGGCACAAGGGTGAGTGCCGGTTTAAGGACAAGCTGTGTCCTATTTGTGGGAAAACAGGGCACACGGCTGCGTTGTGCCCGGGGAAGGTGTCGGTGTGTTACAAATGTTATCAGCTGGGTCATAAGAAATCCGAGTGCCGGAGTTGATCGGGAAGAAAGATGACAAAGATACACATACTGAGACACCAAGAGCAAAAGCTAGATCTTTCCAATTAACAGCAGCAGAAGCAAAAAGGGAACCTGACGTGGTTTCTGGTATATTTGCTATAAACTCAATTCCCGCACATGTGTTATTTGATACGGGTGCGAATAAATCCTTTGTTTCACATGGATTTATTCGACATCCTTCTTTTGTACTAACAAAGTTGCCTATGCCATTAGAGGTAGAAATAGGTGATAATAAAAATTTCCTCGTGTGTGATATATGTCGAGATTGTAAGATGAGCATTGACGATGAAGAATATTCAATAGACTTGATCCCTATGTCGATGGGAGAATTCCAAGTAGTGGTCGGGATGGATTGGCTATCCCGACATCATACGAAAGTCGTATGTTTCCGCAAGGAGATAAAATTAACATCTCCAAGTGGAAAATCGGTTACCATATATGGCGAGAAAGGGGGTAATCCCATTATGTGCTCAATGCTAAAAGCTCACAAGCTCATGAGGCATGGTTGTCGGGCATTCATGATATACGCAAATGAACCAGACAAAGGATCGCTAAAGATTGAAGACGTACCGGTGGTACGCGAATATGCCGACGTATTTTCGGAAGATCTACCAGGAATACCACCGGAACGGGAGGTAGAGTTCGGAATCGAATTGATTCCGGGCGCGAAACCTGTGGCCAAGGTGCCGTATCGGCTCGCGCCATCAGAATTACAAGAATTGATGTCTCAAATTCAAGATCTGCTAGACAAAGGGTTTATCCGGCCTAGTGTGTCTCCGTGGGGCGCACCGGTGCTATTTGTGAAAAAGAAGGATGGGAGCATGCGCATGTGTATCGATTACCGGGAGTTAAATAAACTCATGGTGAAGAATCAATACCCACTCCCAAGAATTGATGATTTATTTGACCAATTGCAAGGCGTAAGTTGGTTCTCCAAGATCGACCTTAGATCGGGATACCATCAGTTGAAAGTCAAGGAGGAATATATATCGAAGACGGCTTTCCGTACACGGTATGGACATTACGAGTTCCTTGTGATGTCCTTCAGGTTAACTAATGCACCCGCGGCTTTCATGGACCTCATGAACCGGGTCTGCAAGCCTATGCTAGACAAGTCGGTGATAGTGTTCATTGACGACATCTTGATATATTCGAAGAATGAAGCGGAACACACAAGTCATTTGCGTGAAGTATTAGAGACGCTCAGAAAAGAGAAATTGTATGCAAAGTTCTCGAAATGTGCTTTCTGGTTACGAGAAGTACAATTTCTATGGCACATCATTAGTGCAAACGGGGTGTTAGTAGACCTGTCAAAGATAGAAGCCGTGGCAAAATGGAATCCACCGAAGAATCCTTCGGAAATCAGAAGCTTTTTGGGACTTGCGGGTTATTATCGGAGATTCATACAGGATTTCTCCAAAATTTCTATGCCATAACCAAATTAACCCGTAAAGACGAAAAGTTTATTTGGGGCAAGGATCAAGAAAGAGCGTTCCAAACGCTTAAGGAAAAACTGACCCATGCACCCGTATTGTCATTACCGGATGGAATGGATGATATGGTAGTTTACTCGGATGCAACGCATTCAGGGCTTGGCTGCGTTTTGATGCAACGGGGCAAGGTTATAGCCTATGCCTCGAGGCAGCTAAAAACTCATGAAAAGAGGTATCCTACACATGACCTCAAGTTGGCAGCGGTGGTGTTCGCCTTAAAAATATGGAGGCACTATTTGTATGGGGTAAAATGCACTATTTTTACCGACCATAAGAGCTTGAAGTATTTCTTCGATCAGAAGGAATTGAATATGAGGCAGAGGCGGTGGTTAGAAACTGTCAAAGATTTTGATTGTGATATACATTACCACCCCGGGAAGGCTAATGTTGTGGCGGACGCGTTGAGCCGAAAGACAGATTATACACCTATTCGAGTATGATCGATGCAACTAATTGTGACATCAGGTTTGCTTGAGCAAATCTGGAAATCTCAGACTGAAGCAATGAAGGAAGAAAATGTGAAAAAGGAAAGAATAGTTGGGCAGTTAAAAGACTTGGCGGACGGTAACCAAGGATTGAAAACTCGATTTGGGAGAGTTTGGGTTCCAAACTCATGTGGGGTCAAGGCACTTCTACTTGACGAGGCCCATAAATCTCGTTATTCGATACATCCGGGGGCGACCAAGATGTATAACGATTTAAAACAAAATTATTGGTGGCCCGGAATGAAAAGAGACATCGTGAAATATGTAGAGAAGTGTTTGACATGTTTGCAAGTCAAAGCAGAACACCAGAAGCCATATGGTAAGTTGTAACCATTGGATATCCCATTTTGGAAATGGGAACAAATCACAATGGACTTGCTGACCAAACTGCCCAAAACCAACCGCGGGTTTGATGCTATATGGGTAGTCGTGGATAGATTGACGAAAAGTGCTCACTTCATTCCGATTCGTGAGACCTATACATCCGAGAAAATGTCAGAAGTATATACCAAAGAAATCGTGGCACGTCACGGGGTACCGATATCCATTGTGTCAGACAGAGATACTCGGTTTACTTCGAACTTTTGGCGCGAATTCCAAGAACAAATGGGAACTAAACTGTTCATTAGCACCGCTTACCATCCATAAACGGATGGGCAAAGTGAAAGAACAATACAAACGTTGGAGGATATGTTGCGAGCTTGCATTATCGACTTCGGGGGTAGTTGGGATGTTTACCTACCCTTGGTCGAATTTTCATATAACAACAACTATCACGCGAGCATTGGAATGGCCCCGTATGAGATGTTATATGGCAGAAAGTGCCGAACCCCGGTGTGTTGGGGAGAGGTGGGTCCGCGAGGACTAGCACATACTGATGTAATCCGAACTACGAATGAGAAAATCGACTTGGTCCGAACTCGCCTAAAAGCTGCTCAGGATCGACAAAAGTCGTATGCGGATAAACGAAGGAGACCAATTGAATTTCAAGTGGGCGATAGGGTAATGTTGAAGGTATCGCCATGGAAGGGAATGATTCGGTTTAGAAAAAGAGGAAAATTGAGCCCAAGATTTATTGGACCATTCAGAATCGTTGAACGTATTGGTAAGGTAGCATACCGTCTCGAACTACCCGAGGAGTTGAGTGGGATACATAGCACATTCCATGTTTCACAACTCCAAAAATGTTTAGCAGACGAAACTACTCGTATCCACTATGATGATATCGAGGTGGATAACAGTCTCAACTATGCAGTAAAGCCAATTGCGATTTTAGATCGTAAAACGAAGAGTTTGAGAAACAAAGAGATCAATCAAGTAAAGGTTAAATGGGAACACAGGAAGGGTGCGGATACCACATGGGAATCCGAAGAAGAAATGCAACGGCTCTACCCTATATTATTTGGGTAACCATGCCTAAGAGTAATAAGAAAACTGAAATGGGGTTAATGCAACTATTGTTAATGGGTCGGATAATCGAAATAAGGGAATCGGGAATGAATCGTTGGTAACTCGATTTCCGTGTCATGAAATTTACATGGTTAGATCTGTAATTTTATTACGGACTCATAGGAAAAAGAATCGGTTAAAACGGACTAGCGAGTAAAAAGTTATGTTAGTTTAAAGTTGGATTTTAGCAAATTTTCGGAGCTGGGTATATATGCAGGTTTCAAACCTGCACTTGCTGGAAAAAGGTTTCCCCCACGCCACGCGGAAGAATCCTTTGGAACCGCCGTGACACGCGGAAGCCGTCGTGACACGCGACGGATTTAGTGATTTCTGTCGCGACACGCGACAGATCCAGATTGAAAAATAATTATTTTTTTTTATATTTTGATGCTGGAACTTGTTTATATACTCTCTTTCAATGTCAAAACTAATATTATAAATGGTTTTGACTCTAGGTAATGATGGGGACTATCCGGATGGTGATCAAGCATGGTTATCAAGAACCAAACACGCATTTTGAAAGCTTCCGCGTCAACTTAACTTTGTCTAGACATGTTTTTGATGTAAATGAATTGCTAAATATGTTATGAATGTTTAATCTAGTCGGTAGTTGACTAGAAAGTGTTATTTTGAAACTTTTACATTTTGTACTTATGTTAAACGAAGGTATTTAATATATATAAAATGAAGTATCTTTTATTATATAAAAGTAGAAATTTAAACGAGTGTTACATACTCAATCATTGTGAACTGTAATTTAAAAAAAATGAGGTTTTGTAAAAACGGTTTACAAAAAGAAGGATTTACTCATAAAAAGGTTTACACAAAAAGGGAATTAACTCACTTTTGTAGACTTAGATATTTCTACAGGCTTCCTGGTAATATTATAGCTTCCTTGCACTATTTCTGGATTATTTTCTAAAAATATAAATAATGCACACGTGTTAGTAAAATAACCTAATTTACATTAGCTATACCCCCGAGACAGAACTCCAACGACTGAGCCAGGCAGAGCCTTGACATGCGTTACAGAGCTCTAGATCGATCGGGCAGAGTAATTAATACGTAACCGGGGGTTATAATACTTACAACGAGGCAAAGCTTTGCTTATTAGGGGGTTATTAGGCTATAGTTTCCGCTTACAGAGATTGAGAGAAAATAAAGAAAATTGAACGATTGAAATGGCTGCTTTCTGTCCCTTTTATAGCTGATCCGGGAGGTTCTCGCGCCCCGCGACGCCCACAGGCATAGCCTGTCGCGGCCCGCGAGGGTCCTAAAGGCGGCAACGAGTTTGACGTGTGTCTGACACGTGGCGGCTTAGGTGACCCGTAAGCAATGGGGCCTCGCGCCCCGCGAGGGAGCCCCCTTCATCCGTCACGGCCCGCGAGCGAAGGGTTGATCCAGTTTTCTTTGATTTTTATTAATATTAATGTTATTCGGGTCCGTTTTTCACATACGGGATGTGTTTAAGAGCGTTTAGGGTCGTTTTCGAGGGTTGTTATAGATATTGAGTTGTTATGCTAGGGTTTTGTTGTTGCATGATTAGTTTCGATGAATTATGCGATTTGTTGAATAAATTGATGATACGTATGTATAAATGATCATTGGCTGCGATTTTGTGAAAATCATGATGTAATATATCTAGGGTTATGCGATTATTGATATGGTTAAGTGATAATTAATGGTTAATCGGCTGTTAGTTGTTTTTAGGAAGTGTCGTGATCGTTTACATGCGTTTTGGTGTCGTTTAAATGTAAAACAGAATGATGATTGATGTAAACAGCCAACTTTAGTTGGCTGTAAACGGATCGTTATAAATCGAAAAATTGATTTTCTGAAGTCTAAATTATACGTTTTCGAAAAGCGCTTCAAATGGCGCCGGAATCATATTTTTCTGAGGTCGTTTGCTATTTTCAAAGGCCCGTTTTGTACAGCTGCAAAAGCTGTGTTTTTCTGCGGAAAATGTGTGTTATATTTTTTGTCATAACTTATAATCTGAATGGAGTTGGGTCATGAAATTCGTACAGTAGATGGGCACGGGTTTCATCGTAAATCTCAAACTGGAATTTCGTCAATCGGACTCACGATGAATTTTAAATGAATTTTTCCATGGTAATGGATTGAGTCCGGTAAATAATTGCAGCCCGGTAAATGATTTTTATAAAATAATCGGTAATGGATTGAGTCTCGAGATTTTTACACAATGTGATGTGGCCGTTTAGAACATTCTATAAATTATTGAGACTTTTTGGAACAAGATAACTATTTTATAAAAATACCCGAAAACAGCCTAGTTTTGGATGTTAAAGCTGAAACTGTATAAGTTGTGATTTGCGTGTCTAGATGTCAATTATGCTATCTGATAATGATCCAACTTGTTATATGTCAACGAAAGTGTTATGTGAAGTATTGTGTGCTTGTTCATGAGTAGTTATAGGTGGAATATGTATATGTGCGTAAACTATCAAAGTGGGTGCATGTTATGTCGTAGTTGCGTGTAGGAGCTTCGTGCCTTATTTGAACACACTAATGAACTAAATGGTAATCATACTAGGACATGATTGACCTGCCTTGACTGTTAACCATTTTTAAGAGACCAACCGAGCAATCAAAGGTGAGTTCACACTTTTCATCAAAGCATGGGATTCCCGGTGGTTTGGGAATGGGTTAAACAACAACTATCCCCCTTAGGTGGGATACAACCTGCGTATTCTCCATGGGTAGAATACGTACCTCCGCCCTCCTTGGGAAGGCCGACAACCATTATAATGCATGTGTTACGCATACTAGACAACAACTCTATCTAAGTCCCCGATATTTTATATCGACTTAATCGCCGGGCCAATGGCGAACGGGTTATTAGTTAAATAGAGCTATTAGGTCTGACAAGCCTCACACCGTGCCGCAGAGGACGGGCGTGTACTAATGTACTTGGGCACTTAGTCAATGATGATAGACATTGACTCAGGGCACTCAACATAACTTAAGTCAGTAGTCGATATGGTATGGGTCTAGTGGTTTAAAACATTGGGGTAGCTCCCACATCATATGTTTATGAGAACAAGGAACTTGACAACTTATGGTTTTCGAAATAACTTATGGTTTTTGGAACAACTTTAAAACAGACAACCAACTGTGAACTCACCAACCGTTGTTGACACGTTACCACATGCTTTGCAGGTCGTTAGGTACATGGCAGGGGCTTGCATGCGGAGTGAACGTTGTGGCAAGGAACCAACTTTGGGGTTCCTAACATTAAACTTTATGTTTTAAACTATTTATGGGTTTTAGACTTTACGCTTCCGCAACCTTTTAAATTTGGTTTTGGATTTTTGGTTTGGTGAACTTTAAACATTTGGTTTGCTATGGTTTTACTTTACTTTAATTAAATGTTCAGTATGATTGGTGATAAGATCCTGGCCAGTCACACGCCTCGCGGTAATACTCCGCTTGTGGATTTTGAGGGTGTGACAGATTGGTATCAGAGCCATTAGTTATAGTGAACTTGGTTTTAAAAAGGGGAAATTCTTTTTGATAAAAACCAGACTATAACCTGTTCAGTGCTCAACGATCCACAACGACGCTTCGCTCCACGTGCAAGGATCAACACTTTAGGTGATATGACCTATGTTTATATCGCCTACTTGCTAGTTTACATTTACATAGGTGCTGTTTTATTTTTTCTGCAAAAAAAGGTCTGCAGTCTGCGGACCACATCTGCAGGTATCTGCAAGAGAAGAGGTGGACCAAAGGTCTGCAGTCTGCAAGGAGAAGAGTGTTTGTTTTACATATAACCCTTCTCTTCTCTTCTCACACACAGAAACACACACAACACCTCATCTCTCTCTCTGCCTTTCATCTACCACCACCACCACAACCACCGCCACCACCTCATCTACCACCACCACCACAACCGTCGCAACCACCACCACCACCGAACACCCACCCCCGTCGCAACCACCACCACCACCACAACCACCCACCCCCGTCGCAACCACCACCACCACCACCGAACACCCACTACCACCACCGTCACCGGAAGGATCGAGGGAGAGAGATCGAGGGAGGAGAGAGAGATCAAGGGAGGAGATGAACGGGAAGGAGGATTTTGATTTGGGGGTTTTATTTGCCTTCATCTACCACCGCCGCCACCACCGTCACCACTACACCACAACCACCACCGTCACCTTCTCACGGTTTGTTCTCCGGTGACTCTTATTCCGGTCCTGAGTTTCAGAATCGACGGTTTTCGAAATCAAATCTTCAGGTTAGGGTTTATGTGTTTATTATGTTTAATGATTTGGGGATTTTTCGTTTGTTAAGAGATTTGGGGATTTTTTTTTGGTTCAGATGAGGGTGTGGTGTCGGAGTGGAGGTGGTGGCAGAGTGGAGGTGGCGGCAGGTGAGGGTGGGAGGTGGTGGCAGAGGATGTGGTGGTGTCTGCTGGAGTGGAGGGAGAATAGGGAGAAGAGGTTGTGCAAACCTTAGAAGACATGGGTTCATGTCTGTTTGAAGCAGAGGTCTCGCAGACCTTTTTTAATGAAAGGTCTGCGAGAAAACAAACAAGCGGCAGACCCTTATGTCTGCGCGTGGTTTGCGCGGCGCAGAGATAAGAGGTTCTGAAGTGCTTCTAGCAAAAAACAAACACCACCATAGTGTGTTGCTCATGGTATGCTTAGTTAACGTAGTAGCATGTTGCCTATTAGCTGTAATGTACCCTTTTGGCATGTAACTGTTTGCCTGAAACCATATGTGCTTACTCTCTTCTGTCATCCCATACTTTACACACCTCTACGTCACCGTTCTTACTTATGTTTTCTGGATGTGAAGATCATGAGTGGACGTCTCAACTTGACTCAGGCTCAACTGACGGCCCTAATCAATGAACGGGTTGCTGAGGCTTTAGCAACAGCCCAACCAGGAGGTAAAGCCTGCCATTTCAACCTATCCTAGGATGTTTAGATTATTCTCATGATCCTCTATCATTCTTAACCTTACCCTTTCTTTCTCACACGACAGGTCAACCTGCTCAGCCTCGAGTATGTACGTTCAAGACCTTCATGGACTGTCGACCTAGTACCTTCAGTGGCACAGAGGGAGCCATAGGTCTCCTTCACTGGTTTGAGAAGATCGAATCTGTCTTTGAGATGTGTGAATGCCTTATAGCCAGTAGGGTGAAGTTTGCAACCGGAACACTCGAAGGTGGTGCACTCTCTTAGTGGAACGCACAGGTGCAGATGCTAGGTGTCACACCCCAACCGATGGCGGAATCATCGGGGCGCGGCACTGAGCGAAACAGATTGTTCAAGAGAATCCACAATAACTATTAGATTACCAAATCTTTAACATTAATATCCCATACTACTAACAGATTAAAGTAACAATAGTTATTACAGATAATTGTCTCAAAAACAAGCAAACTGTTCCGACAACTCAGATTTAAATTGATTTTGTTTCTCGGCCCATCCTACTCGATTCCATGGTAGCAAGCAAGTAAACATCAGCATCCTAAACACCTGTCACATACGTTAAAGTAAAAGTCAATACACATAGTGTAATGGTGAGCATACAAGTTTGATAGCATATAGTAGCGAGAGCGATTTACGTATAACCAATATGTACAACGTAAAAGGTGAAGCATGTAAGTTATCGACAAAGATTCTATCAATACCAATGACTGCGAGTAAAATGAGTGCGCAACACATGTTCACCACTGCGAACACGTGAAGTAATATCCTTAACAACCCCTGAATGAACAGGTGCTGAGTCCAAACTATAGTACTATCGTTGCTAAGGCAGGTAGACAACAATCAATGTGTAAACATAACAAACAGGCATTCATCGAGTCACGTATAAGATGCAATAGCGGTTAGCGTTTAAAAGTGTTTGCATTATGAGTCGAGGTGATTTGATATAAGTAACGTATGTAACACCCAAAAGTGCGTTAAGCGAAAAAGGGTTCGAGTATACTCACAGTGATGATTGTTAATGGATTGAAGGGAGCGCTAGAGAGTCAGCCTAGTTACAGAACGATAGTATAAGCGTTAAGTGGCACGTAAAATGATGCAAGTGAGTAGGTGTCGAAGTGTCATCCGAACGGGTGGCTATCCGATCGGATGGCAATCCGATCGGATGGCAATCCGATCGGATGGCAATCCGATCGGTTGGCCATTCGGTCGGTGGACCACTCGTTTGAGATGGATGTGTTTGTGTATGATGTCTTTGAAGTTTTCGATGTAGCATTTTGAAAACAGAAAAGTATCTCTACCTTTCAGGTCGTTCGATCGAACGGTCGTTCGATCGAACGGTCGTTCGATCGGATGACAATCCGTCAGTTAGAAACCAAAGTTCAAGTGTTAAGTTCTAAGTGCAATCCGATCGGATTGTCGTTCGATCAGATGGCAATCCGGTCGGATGGCAAGCCGATCAGACGTCAATCCGTCCCAACAATCTGATCGTTTTGGACTTGTTGTTTTGAAAGTTTTGCGGTTTGCCTTGAAGTTCATAAGAACTCCATGATGACATCATCCTAGAACACCTCAAATCCGGTGATTTCATGGTTAAGAGTTAAGATTTAAAGATGAAAAAGATGAAGAAGTGTGTGTTGATGATGGATGTACAAGATTTGAGCTAGAAACTTACCGGAATCGTGAGAAATCGAGAGAAAAGTGGGTTGGAGTGAGCTGGTCGGAGAGAGGGCTATCACATCACAAATGATGTGACAGTGGGGGTATTTATATGGTTTCCAAAAGAGGAAATTGCGCACTAGGTGTCTGATCGGATGACCATCTGATCGGATGGCCATCCGATCAGATAATGGTCATTCGATCGAAGTGGCATGGCGAGTTAGTCTTCGTGTTTTCGTTTCGTGCGTTGAGCGTTGCGATGCGTTTCGAGTAAGCGATGCGATAGTATTACCCATTAGTTACACAAATAATCTAACTAACACACAGTCATAAACCTAAATAAACCATTATGCGTCTCGTGTTGCGATTGAGAATTTCGATGCGATAGAGTCGCGATTGCGTTTTCGAATAATCACCACCAATACATAAGTAAACATGCACAAGTAACACATAATAACACACACACGTAAAATAATATCCAGAACCTGTAATTCACTGCGATTCGTATTGCGATGCGGTAGCGATGTGATTAGCATTAAGTAGATTAGCGTTTAGTTAACTTTATCGCATTGTTACTTCCTATCATTCACAGTCGTCGAGCGATTACTGGCAATAAATATACATCGATTAAACTGCGATTATTAGCATATACTCCACATAATACAACTAACATAATACAATCACTGAAATTCGATTACAAGTTAAAAGCACAATTTAGTAGTTTAGCAAAGAGTGACAGATCGCAATTAGCAATCTTTTCTTCCTTTGACTTTGACTTGTACTTTGACTTTCTGGAAACGGGTTGTTACAGCCTCCCCTACTTTAGGAAATTTCCTCCCAAAATTTAAGAAGCAGGCGTAACAAACAGTTGCGGGTACTTCGCCTTCATGTCACTTTCGAGTTCCCAGGTGAACTCGGTGCCGCGTTTACCTTCCCAGCAAACCTTCACAATGGGAATGCGTGAGCGTCTGAGTACCTTGGTTTCTTGTCCCCTGATCTCGACAGTCTTCTCCACGAAGTGTAATGTTTCGTCCACTTGTAAATCTTCAAGAGGGACATGCAATTCCTGCTCGGCTAGACACTTTTTGAGGTTCAAAACGTGGAAAGTCGGGTGAACATTACTGAGTTCCTCCGGTAGTTCGAGTTTGTAGGCCACTTTGCCAATTCTTTCCAGAATTTTAAAGGGTCCCACATATCGAGGCGCGAGCTTTCCTTTCTTGCCGAATCTGATCACCCCCTTCCAAGGTGCAACCTTTAGGAGTACGTGATCGCCAACGTCAAATTCAAGGGGCTTGCGGCGTCTATCGGCGTAACTTTTCCGTCGACTCCGAGCTTTCAGGAAATTTTCTCGAATTTGGAGGATTTTGTCAGTCGTCTCTTGCAACAGCTCAGGACCGGTAATTTGTGCATCTCTGATCTCGTGCCATACAATAGGCGATCGACATTTTCTTCCATATAATGCCTCAAATGGTGCCATTTGGATGCTAGAGTGGTAACTGTTATTATACGAGAATTCGACTAAGGTGCACGTCCCAATTACCACCGAAATCGATAACACATGATCGAAGCATGTCCTCCAGGGTACAAATCGTGCGTTTAGTCGGACCGTCTGTTTGGGGGTGGAAAGCGGTACTTAGATTAAGAGTAGTACCAAGAGCAGATTTAAACGTTTCCCAAAGGCGCGAGGTGAATCGGCCATCGCGGTCAGAAATGATATCACAGGGCGTCCCATGGCGACAAATGACTTCGTCGGTGTAAATTCGGGCTAATCGTTCCACCTTTAAGTCCTCTCGTATAGGTAGGAAGTGCGCGGATTTAGTGACACGATCGACGATAGCCCAAATGCTATCGTGACCTGATGACGTGCGCGGAAGTTTCATGATAAAATCCATAGCTATACTCTCCCATTTCCACACAGGGATCTGGGTTGGACGAGTAAGCCAGATGGGCGTTGATGCTCAGCCTTGACTTTCGAACAAGTCAGGCATTTCGAAACGTAAATAGCGATATCTCTCTTCATGCCCGGCCACCAGTACTTGTAGCGAAGGTCCTGGTACATCTTGTCGGCACCGGGATGAATGGAATATCGAGACTTGTGGGCTTCATTTAGCAAGATCTCCCGTAGATTAGTGCGTTTGGAAATCCAAATTCGGTCTAGATAATGAAATATCCCATTCAACTTATTCACCAAATGTTCGCCGTTATTGATAATCCTTTCCTTCTTCAGGGTTTGTTTGGTAAAACAAGCATGTTGGGCGTCACAGATTAGAGTCTCGATATGATGCTGGGTTTAGTATTACGAATGCTATGCAAATAGCTTCATCTGCTTAGGGCGTCAGAAACTACATTAGCTTTGCCCGGATGGTAACGAATATCGCAGTCATAATCGTTGAGAAGTTCGACCCATCGGCGTTGGCGCATATTAAGCTCTTTCTGATCGAAGATGTGTTGTAGGCTCTTGTGGTCGGTGAAGATCATACACTTGGTACCGTAAAGGTAGTGTCGCAAAATCTTCAACGTAAAAAAAACTGCGCCAAGCTCGATATCGTGGGTCATGTAATTCTTCTCGTGGATCTTGAGCTGGCGAGAAGCGTACGCGATAACCTTGTCCTGCTGCATAAGAACACAACCGAGACCTAGGTTGGAGGCATCACAATAAACGACAAAATCGTCGTCTCCATCGGGTAACACGAGAACAGGAGCATTGCAGAGCATATACTCGAGAGTTTGAAAGGCAGTCTCTTGTTCGTTTCCCCAAACAAAAGTCTTATCCTTGTGCGTCAAAGAGGTATGCGGAAC
The DNA here is from genome assembly GCA_030545235.1 of Helianthus tuberosus. Taxonomy (NCBI): domain Eukaryota; kingdom Viridiplantae; phylum Streptophyta; class Magnoliopsida; order Asterales; family Asteraceae; genus Helianthus; species Helianthus tuberosus. The sequence goes on from CM060403.1 coordinate 19,009,240, forward strand.
AACAATTTTAGAGAAATCTGCGATGAATCGGCGGTAGTAGCCCGCCAATCCGAGGAAAGAACGAACTTCAGACGGTGATTTCGGTGTAACCCAACCCCTGACTGCTTTGATTTTCGCAGGATCAACGTGTATACCTTGCCTATTGAAAATGTGACCGAGGAATTGAACCTCCTCTAACCAAAATTCACACTTGGAGAATTTGGCGTAGAGTCGATTCCCTTGGAGTAACTCGAGAACCAAATGTAGATGATGCGCATGTTCGGCTTTCGATTTCGAATAGATAAGGATATCGTCGATGAATATGATGACAAAGTGGTCGAGATAGGGTTTACACACACGATTCATCAGATCCATAAAAACTGCTGGCGCATTGGTGAGACCAAAAGGCATAACAACAAATTCGTAGTGACCATAACGGGTTTGAAAAGCGGTTTTAGGGATATCTTCCTCCAATGTTCGCAATTGATGATAACCAAAGCGTAGATCGATTTTAGAGAAGCAGATAACGCCTTGTAATTGATCGAATAAATCATCGATTCGAGGCAAAGGATAGCGATTCTTGATAGTCAGCTTATTCAACTCCCTGTATTCGATGCACATCCGGAACGATCCATCCTTCTTTTTGACAAAAAGGATTGGTGCGCCCTAAGAGGAGATGCTAGGGCGAATGAAACCTTTATCAATTAGTTCCTGGAGTTGACTCGAAAGTTCCCGCATTTCTGACGGGGCGAGTCGATAAGGAGCTTTAGCGACAGGATTTGCTCCAGGGACGAGGTCGATTTGAAATTCGATATCACGACTCGAAGGTAAACCAGGTAAATCGTCAGGAAAAACGTTGGGAAATTCACAAACAACTGGGACGTCTTTCACTCCTTTCTTTTCTTCCTCCGCTACTACGATGTGTTCCAAGAAAGCCCTGTATTCCTTGCGGAGATACTTGTTAGCCTGGATGCACGACATTAGTTTCAGATCTTTCGTTGGAGTTTCACCATAAATGCAGAGTTGATCACCATTAGCGAGAAGGAATCGAATCATCTTATCGAAGCAAACAACTTCAGCATGGTTTTCCTGAAGGAAGTCCATACCTACTATGATGTCAAAACTACCGAGCTGCATTGGAATCAAATTGATTGGGAATACGTGATTGTTGAGTTCAAGCGTACAATCACGGATTACAGAATTAACAAAGACGGTTCTTCCGGTGGTGATTTCGACATCAAACTTTGTTGGGAGACTAGCGCGTTTACGGTTTAGGAGCTTTTCGAATTCTAACGACACAAAACAGTTATCCGCTACAATATCAAATAAACAAGATGCATAAACACCATTTATGAGGAACGTATCATTAACCACATTGTTGTCGATTTGAGCTTGACGGACGTTGATGTTGAAAGTGCGTCCGCGTGGTGCTTGCTGAGCTAGCTGCTGTTGTTGCTGCTGCTGCTGTTGCGGCTGCTGCTAGGGCTCTTGCTTCACTACCCTGTTCGGGCAAACATTCGAAAAGTGATTTGGATCACCACATGCATAGCACGCTCTTGCGTTAGCTGCGGGGGCAGGAGCTACCTGTTGACCCTTTGGATCAGGAAGGAGAGCTTGTCATGGGCCAGTGCGACAGTGGGTGGTAAAATGCCCATACATGTTGTAGTGAGCCCAAAATCTGCATGCTATCCCAACGGCTTGATGATAGGTACAAGTAGGGCAGAGAGGGTGAGGACCAGTATATGCCCGCTTGGCTGGCAGTACGTTAGTCACCGGGGCCGCTACTTAACGGTTCTGCGATTGTTGCTGAGCGGGCAAAGCTTGAAGTGGAGCTGCGGTGACGGCGCAATTCTTGTTGCTGCTGTTGTTGTTGTTCTTTCTCTTGGGACGTGAGCGCTTTGAAGACTGCGGCGCGGCGGTTGTTTCAGTGGTGGTAGCAGCGGTGATTTTATGGAGACTCTTGGTAGCTTTATCGAAATAACCATTCTTAACTCGCTTATCGTTGATCAGCGGCGAGTAGATAGGTTTCCTCAATAGTTGTAATCATTGCCGCTTGCACAAAGTCTGCAACACAATCTGGAAGAGCACGGATGTATTTCTTGATCGTAATCTTGAGGGTCGTAACTTGTCCTGTACAGATGAGACTTAGCTGCTTGAAGCGAGCAGTTAAACTAGTGTTGTCGCCACCTTCTTGCTTGATATGCCAGAACTCGTCCTCCAACTTTTGGAGCTCGTGGGGAGGGCAGAACTCGCGCGTCATGATGTCCTTCAACTCATCCCATTTCAGCCCGTAAGCTGCGTCATTCCCTCGTTTGTTTCTCTCGGCAGTCCACCAATCTAGAGCTCGGGATTGTAAGACACCGGTGGCGTTAACAGTGCGAAGGTTTTCCGGACAGCCACTCTGGCGCAAGGTGACTTCGATTGAATCAAACCATTGAAACATGGCCATAGGCCCATCTGTTCCGATGAATTATTTTGGACCGCAATCTTTTAACTGCTTGAAGCTGAAAGCCGCTCTAGGCAAATTTGTCCTGGATTCATCCGAAGATTTGCTAGCATTTTTGTTCAGTTCGCTGACAATCTGCGGAATCACTTTAACGATATGACTTGCGACGAGGGAAGCGAGTCGCTTGTCAGCTTTCTTGCGTCTAGCAGCGCGGGAGTGGAGTGATCCAGATGACGACATTGTCTGCAACAGACATCATCACAGGACTCAAACACACTTGGATTAGGTCTAGCATAGTCTAGCGTCCTAAATATACTAGTAAGTCTACCACATAGGCACATAGGTACGTGGTCACATGTCATCCCATACCAACATGTGGTCCATGTAGGCATATAAGCACATAAGCACGTAATCCACATAAGCACGTAATCCACATAGGCACGTAATCCACATAAGCACGTAATCCACGTAAGCACATCCTCGTCTATATTTTGCACATATTCACCTGCATATTTTGCACGTATTCACCTATCCTTCACATTGCGATTGCGATCTAGAGTAGCGAGAGCGAGTAGCGATTAGCATGATATCAGCGATTTGTTAGCATAGTGTCATGAGTTGTGAGTGTGTTCGTAGGGAGTGTTAAGTCAAAATGCTAACAAATAATTAATCAAACATATAAGCACATAAAATCACAGAGTCGGCGAGCGCGAGCTCAGAATCGAAACACATAAAAATCAGCGATTGCGAGCTTGAAATAGGTAAATAGACTATCTTGACGTATGCAGACGTTGACTACTCAAAGTGATTCGACTACACACAACGGCCTCGAATGCACGCTTTGGCCCTCGAGACTGTGCTCTTACACCACATTGCAGTGACCGGCACGCATCCTTTCGGGCTAATATGCGAAACTTGGGTCGTTGGAGTCCATCGATACTTTGGTGAGAGCTTCGTAAACCAAATAAAGAGGAACAAGTCACCAAGGTTCGGGTTTCACCAAGGTCTGCGTCGAAGTACGGATTTCACTCCTGTTTCAACGCGACTTCTCGTGTTTGTAATCAAAAGTACTTGTAGAACGAGCTATTAAATCAAGAGTTTGCGGTTTTCACACCTAATCTTGATCTAATTACTTCGTTATGATGGAAATCGTGCGTGCGATAGCCTTAGGAAAAGCTTGAAAACAGCTTGACAATCTTAGGAGAGGTTGTCGAGCGTTTGGAGATTGAGTTGGAATACTTTGTATGAAGTGCACAACTCGGGCAATGTGATCTACTTCATACTAGGTTTTTCACTCGAGCGAAGTAACTCACCTTGTGCGAGTTGTCCCAATTCATACAGGCATTCCTAGTGCTGCATAAGCGATAGAGTTCAAGCAAGTAAGGGTCACATTTGGTACTTAGACTATAGACTAGGTCATTTCTAAGACATCGACCCGGACTAGGTCGTGTCTTGCCTAATTCCCTATAGTTATAGCTCTGATACCAATCTATCACACCCCAACTGATGGCGGAATCATTGGGGCGCGACACTGAGCGAAATAGATTGTTCAAGAGAATCCACAACAACTATTAGATTACCGAATCTTTAACGTTAATATACCATAACACTAACAGATTAAAGTAACAATAGTTATTACAGATAATTGTCTCAAAAACAAGCAAACTGTTCCGACAACTCATATTTAAATTGTTTTTGTTTCTAGACCCATCCTACTCGATTCCATGGTAGCAAGCAAGTAAACATCAGCATCCTAAACACCTGTCACATACGTTAAAGTAAAATTCAATACACATAGTGTAAAGGTGAGCATACAAGTTTGATAACATATAGTAGCGAGAGCGATTTACGCATAACCAGCATGTACAACGTAAAATGTGAAGCATGTAAGTTATCGACAAAGATTCTATCAATACCAATGATTGCGAGTTGACTGTGAGTAAAATGAGTGCGCAACACATGTTCACCACTGCGAACAAGTGAAGTAATATCCTTAACAACCCCTGAATGAACAGGTGCTGAGTCCAAACTATAGTACTATCGTTGCTAAGGCAGGTAGACAGCAATCAATGTGTAAACATAACAAACATGCATTCATCGAGTCACGTATAACATGCAATAGCGGTTAGCGTTTAAAAGTGTTTGCGTTGTGTGTCGAGGTGATTTGATATAAGTAACGTATGTAACACCCAAAAGTGCGTTAAGCGAAAAAGGGTTTGAGTATACTCACAGTGATGATTGTTAATGGATTGAAGGCAGCGCTAGAGAGTCAGCCTAGTTACAGAACGATAGTATAAGCGTTAAGTGGCACGTAAAACGATGCAAGTGAGTAGGCGTCGAAGTGTCATCTGAACGGATGGCTATCCAATCGGATGGCAATCCGATCGGTTGGCCATTCGGTCGGTGGACCACTCGTTTGAGATGGATGTTTTTGTGTATGATGGCTTTGAAGTTTTCGTTGTAGCATTTTGAAAACAGAGAAGTATCTCTACCTTTCAGGTCGTTCGATCAAACGGTCGTTCGATCGGATGACGATCCGTCAGTTAGAAACCAAAGTTCAAGTGTTAAGTTCCAAGTGCAATCCGATCGGATTGTCGTTCGATCGGATGGCAATCCGGCCGGATGGCAATCCGATCGGACGTCAATCCATCCCGACGATCTGATCGTTTTGGACTTGTTGTTTTTTAAAGTTTTACGGTTTGCCTGAGACGGTATGACAACGCGTTAAACAACAGAAACTCCATCAAGCCCGGGTCGTCCGATCAGACGGGAACCACCCCAATCTGATCAGTCAACTGATCTCGACGGTTGTTCATGTTCAACTCGAAATCGGTTGTCTCTTTGGTAGGAAGCAGATCTTAAACCGACACCTCACTAGAAACAAGCAGAGGGCCTGAGTAAGCTCCGATTCTATCGGTTTTGAGTGCATTGAGTGTAGAAGAGTTGAAAGAAAGTGATGAAACCATCTTTCAATCCTTCTAATTTAGAAAATGTTTAGATCTAGATGAAAATAGTGTTAAATCATGTTGAAATCCTTTAGATCCGAGTTATTCTTGGTGGAATGAGGCCAACAATTGAAGTTCATAAGAACTCCATGATGACATCATCCTAGAACACCTCAAATCCGGTTATTTCATGGTTAAGAGTTAAGATTTAAAGATGAAAAAGATGAAGAAGTGTGTGTTGATGATGGATGTACAAGATTTGAGCTAGAAACTTACCGGAATCGTGAGAAATCGAGAGAAAAGTGGGTTGGAGCGAGCTGGTCGGAGAGAGGGCTGTCACATCACAAATGATGTGACAGTGGGGGTATTTATAGGGTTTCCAAAAGAGGAAAATGCGCACTAGGTTTCGGATCGGATGGCCATCCGATCGGATGGTCATTCGATCGAAGTGGCACGGTGAGTTAGTTTTCGTGTTTTCATTTCGTGCGTTGAGCATTGCGATGCGTTTCGAGTAAGAAATGTGATAGTATTACCCATTAGTTACACAAATAATCTAACTAACACACAGTCATAAACCTAAACAAACCATTATGCGTCTCGTGTTACGATTGAGAATTGCGATGCGATAGAGTTGCGATTGCGTTTTCGAATAATCACCACCAATACATAAGTAAACATGCACAAGTAACACATAATAACACACATACGTAAAACAATATCCAGAACCTGTAATTCACTGCGATTCGTATTACGATGCGGTAGCGATGTGATTAGCATTTAGTTAACTTTATCGCATTGTTACTTCCTATCATTCACAGTCGTCGAGCGATTACCGGCGATAAATATACATCGATTAAACTGCGATTATTAGCATATACTCCACATAATATAACTAATATAATACAATCACTGAAATTCGATTACAAGTTAAAAGCATAATTTAGTAGTTTAGCAAGGAGTGACAAATCGCAATTAGCAATCTTTTCTTCCTTTGACTTTGACTTTGACTTGTACTTTGACTTTCTGGAAACGGGTTGTTACACTAGGGTTGGAAGCTGCTAATGCCACCCCATGGAACGATTTTAAGGAGCTAATCAAAGAAGAGCATTGTCACCGGGACGATATTCACAAGCTTGAGGTGGCGTTCTACAACCTCAAGATGGTAGGGTCAGAAATTGAGGCCTACACGAAGAGATCAAACGAATTGGCTGCTCTATGTCCCAGCATGGCGAATCTTCCTTACAAGCGTATTGAGCTTTACATCAAGGGTTTAGTACCAGAAATCCAAAGCATGGTAACTGTAGCGAACCTCCCTACGATCCAGCAAATCATACGACTGTCTCACCGCCTCACTGATCAGGCAGTCGAGCAGAACAGGCTACCTAAACGAATTAGTGCCACTACTTCTGATGCTCCAAGTGACAACAAGCGTAAGTGGGATGGGAATTCTAGCAAGGGTTCAAGCTGTACTCAGCCTCAGTTTCAGCAGCGAAGGACCGATGACTACAAGAGCCCCAATCAGCAGTCTGCTGGAAATCAAAGTCAAGGTGGGTACAAGGGAAATCACCCTAAGTGTAATTGCTGTAACTTGCACCACAGCGGGCTGTGCAACAAGGGCCACTGTCAGAGATGCAACAAACCAGGCCACGCCATAAAGGATTGCAGAGCCCTTATCCAACAAATCAGAGTCAACAGAAGAGCAACAAGCTCCACAGAACCACCAGCAGCAGCAACAGGGCAACAATAAGGGGTGCTTCCAGTGTGGAGCAGAAGGCCACTTTAAAATGAATTGCCCTCAGCTGAATCAGAACTGTAACAACAACAATAATCAGGGCAACAGGAACAACAAGAACAACGATGACAATGGTGCTAAAGGACGTGTGTTTGTAATTGGTCAGGGTGAAGCGAGGAACGATCCCAATGTTGTGATGGGTAAGTTTCTACTGGATGACTACTTTGTTTCTGTTTTATTCGATTTGGGAGCCGATACTAGTTACGTGTCTTTAAGGGTTAGTTAGATGCTTAAGCATACCCCAATCCCTCTGAATTCCAAGCATGTTGTAGAATTAGCGAACGGTAAAAATCTTGAGGCCACACACATGGTTAAGGGTTGTAATCTCGCTCTAGCTGGTTAGACTTTCTCTATCGATCTTATTCCTATCGTTCTTGGTAGTTTCGATGTTGTCATTGGGATGGACTGGTTATCCCAACATCGAGTGGAAATACTTTGCATGGAGAAGATTGTCCGCATTCCTCGTTCTGGCGAAGAACCACTCGTTATTCATGGTGACAAGAGTGGTGCTGTTGTGGGCATCATCTCTTTCCATAAGGCCCAGAAGTGTTTGCGAAAGAGCCACATTGCCATTCTAGCTCTAGTTACTGACTCCTCAACGAAAGAAAAGAAGATTGAAGACATTCCGATCGTACGTGACATTCCTGAGGTATTCTCTGAGGAATTACCTGGTCTCCTGCCTCATCGTCAGGTCGAGTTTCAAATTGAGCAAGCTCCTGGAGCATCACCTATAGCTCGCACACCTTATCGCTTAGCCCCATCTGAACTGGAAGAATTGTCCGCGCAACTACAAAAACTTTTGGACAAGGGTTTCATTCGTCCTAGCTCTTCGCCCTGGGGAGCTCCAGTCTTATTTGTTAAGAAGAAGGACAGTACCTTTCAAATGTGCATAGACTACCGCGAACTCAACAAGGTGACCGTGAAGAATCGTTATCCTCTTCCGCGTATCGATGACTTGTTCGACCAGTTGCAAGGGTTGAGCTTCTATTCTAAGATTGATCTGAGATCGGGCTACCATCAGCTGAGAGTCCGAGATGAGGACATCTCCAAGACAGCATTCAGGACCCGTTACGGACACTACGAGTTTTTGGTCATGACTTTTGGGTTGACAAACGCACCTACGGTTTTCATAGATCTCATGAACCGAGTGTGCAAACCATACCTGGATAAGTTCGTTATTGTTTTCATCGACGACATCCTGATTTATTCCAATAGTCAGGAGGAACACGAGCATCATCTGCAACTTATCCTTGAACTTCTTCGAACAAAGCAACTCTACGCTAAGTTTTCAAAATGTGACTTTTGGCTTCGTGAAGTCCATTTCCTAGGCCTTGTAGTCAATAAAGATGGGATTCATGTTGATCCATCCAAGATTGATTCGATCAAGAACTGGCCTGCACCTCGTACTCCAACTGAAATCCGTTAATTCTTGGGTTTGGCGGGTTACTACTGAAGATTTATCAAAGACTTCTCGAAGATCGCGCAGCCTCTCACTTCACTAACACAGAAGGGTGTCACCTACCGGTGGGGTGATGCTTAGGAATCCGCATTTTAGCAGTTGAAGGTGAAACTTTGTAGCACACCCACTCTCTCGTTACTTGAAGGCATAGACGATTTCGTTGTTTATTGTGACGCGTCGATCCAAGGACTTGGTTGTGTGTTGATGCAACGTGAGAAAGTCATTGCTTACGCATCACGCCAACTCAAGGTCCACGAAAAGAACTACACTACCCACGACTTGGAGTTGGGAGCAATAGTGTTTGCACTCAAGATATGGAGACATTACTTGTACGGTACCAAGTGCACCATTTACACCGATCACAAGAGCCTCCAGCATATCTTCGATCAAAAGGAGTTGAACATGCGATAGCGTCGATGGGTCGAACTCCTTAACGACTACGAATGCACAATTAAGTATCATCCAGGCAATGCCAACGTCGTGGTTGACTCCCTCAGTCGCAAGGAAACCAAACCTAAGCGTGTACGTGCGTTACAGCTTACTATCCACTCCAGTCTTCCTACCCAGATTCGTGATGCTCAGATTGAAGCATTGAAGGAAGAGAACCTCAAAGCAGAATCCCTACGGGGCATTGAGAAGAAACTAGAATGCAAGGAAGATGACACTTATTATTTCATGGAATGTGTATGGGTTCCATTCTATGGAAACTTACGAGAGCATGTGATGGACGAAGCAAACAAGTCTCGTTACTCGGTGCATCCTGGTTCTGACAAGATGTATCAGGATCTCAAGACTTTGTACTGGTGGCCCCACATGAAAGCTAACATAGCGACTTATGTTAGTAAATTCTTGACCTGTGCTAGGGTTAAGGTTGAATACCAGAAGCCGTCAGGACTACTTCAACAACCAGAGATCCCAACATAGAAATGGGAGCAAATTTCCATGGATTTCATCACTGGCTTACCCAGATCCCAGGGAGGAAATGACACCATCTGGGTGATTGTTGATCGACTGACTAAGTCTGCACACTTTCTGGCAATCAAGGAAATGGATAAGTTTTCTACACTCGTAGACATCTACTTGAAGGAAGTGGTCACTAGGCATGGAGTGCCAACTTCCATCATATCTGATCGGGACCCGTGCTTTGCATCAGATTTGTGGTAGGCGATGCACAAATCTTTGGCTTACGTTTAGAAATAAGCATAGCTTATCACCCACAGACGGATGGGCAGACTGAACGCACCATCCAGACTCTAGAAGACATGCTCTGAGCATGTGTCATCGACTTTGGTAACGGCTGGGAAAGACATCTGCGTTTAGTGGAGTTTTCATACAACAATAGTTACCCCACCAGCATCAAGGCTTCTCCGTTCGAAGCTTTGTACGGACGGAAATGCCGATCACCCTTATGCTGGGCAGAAGTTGGCGACAGCCAAATTACTGGCCCAGAACTCGTTCTCGACACAACGGAAAAGATTGCCCAAATCTGACAACGAATGGCGGCAGCTCGTGACCGTCAGAAAAGCTACGCTGATAAACGTAGGAAACCGATCGAGTTCCAGGTTGGGGATCGAGTGCTAATTAAAGTCTCACCTTGGAAAGGTGTGGTTCGCTTTGGCAAACGGGGCAAGCTTAATCCGCGGTATGTCGGACCTTTCGAAATCACTAAGAAAATCAACAAGGTGGCATACAGATTGAATCTGCCCGAAGAGCTCAGTGGTGTTCACAACGTCTTTCACGTGTCAAATCTGAAGAAGTGTCTGTCAGATGAGACCCTAATCGTTCCTTTTAAGGAACTCACTATCGATGACCAGTTGCGCTTCGTCGAGGAACCGGTGGAAATTATGGATCGGGAAATCAAGACACTTAAACGGACCAAGATACCTATTGTTCGGGTTCGTTGGAACTCCCGTCGGGGCCCAGAGTTCACTTGGAAACGAGAGGACCAGATGAAACGCAAGTACCCCCAGTTGTTTAATAAAGGTGAGTCCAATACTGAAGCTACATCGGAATTTCAGGATGAAATTCCAAACCAACGGGGGGATGATGTGATACCCCAGGAAAACACACAACATAACTAGCTTCTCCGGCAACTATGTGCTAAATTTCGGGATGAAATTTCTTTCAACTTGGGGATGATGTGTCAACTCGTATAAATCCTTGTTACGTTTCACTTTACTTTGTAATTTCGCGTACGTTATATGAATTTAATGTGTTGTTTGATTATTTTCTTGAATGATTATGAACTTGGTAATGTGTGTTGTGAATTACGTGAAACCAAAGACCGAAACTGAAATATTGGAAAACATTATTTTGTGCAATGAAACAGTGTAGTGTGTTAAATTGAAACACAGGACTTTATTTAGTTATTTTGCAAAATAAAAGAAACCGCTACCTTATAAAAACCCAACCCAAGCCCACCCCCTCCCCCCTTTACGCCACTAATAGGCCCAACCCCACCCCTTGTCCCCTTATTCGAAATATCAAGCCCAACCTACACCTCCTTGTTCCTTGCAGCCCATTAGCCCAAATACCCTTGTGTTTTAATTGTACGTACATAACTTGGGAACAAGGAAAATAAAACAGAAAACCCTAACACCCCTAGGAGTGCGACGACAGAAGATCCCCCCCCCTGTGCAAACTAGCTCCTCTTCAGCTTCTTGTTCGCCTCTTTCTTCCTCGTTAGTGTGACAACCGTTAAAATTTGCATGCATTCGTACGTTTAATTAATATTGATTTATACTTAATGACTGTGCTTAATTACAACAGATGACTTAAACTCCTTTTGATCTCTGTATCATACATACATGTGCATCACATTTTATACTGTCACATCATTTATCACATACAAACTCTAGTGACATAAATGATGCACAAAGCACAGTTAACACAGTTAGCGGATAACTCAGAAATATACTGACAGTGCCAGTACATAGACAGACAGTGTTTTGAGGCCCAGTATGAGCCAGAGACAAGGTACTACACTAGTATGGAGTGTAGGGTAGTAAGGACCATAAAAATGCGTCACAAGGTGATAGTTTAAGTGCCGGAAAGTGCCTAAAACCCACTCTAAGTGCAGAATTCGGCATTTATCATCAAAAATAAGCATTTTAACATACTAGTATTATGCAGAAAATTGACTAAATGGTCCTGAATGCTTTCCTAAGTGTTGGGAATTAAAAGTGTCATAAAAAGTAACATAAGGATCATTAAACGGAATAGTTTGACACTTTAACGAACCGGTATCAAATCGAACAACCAGACATTACCCGGAACACCGAAATATTTCCAGAAACATTGTTTAATTATTTCTTGGCTAGTTATGATCCCCGAACACCATAACACCCACTAGAACATCTAGTAACTAACACTAGCAACCATATACTTGGATTTGAATTATTAACAAACTAGTTACCATTCAAAGTTACACATACCCCCCCCCCCCCTTTGGATTTACGGTTATGGGGATGGCCCCACCTCAATCTTTGCAAGATTTCACTAAAATCCCATAACATCTTACATGATATTATTTGATTTTATTAGATATTGCTTGGATTTCCTAGATTTGCCTAGATTTTTCTTGGATACTATAAGTTACCTACTTATCATCAAATTTACACATGGACCCCCTCCCCCCTTGATGATTTACGGCCCAAGAGGATGACCCCATCACCAAGATTTTATGTCTTATTTTATTAGATTTTTCTTGGTGGAGTGGCCAAGATATTGAAAGATCATTATAAGTATGGTGTGAGATATTCACAAGATCATTCCATATCACTTCACTTCTCAAACTTCATCACCCTACTCCCTCACTCTCTCCTCTCCCTCTCAGCTAGAAGGTGCCGCCACCACCACCACCATTTACAACCATCCTCCACCCAATTTCAAGCTCATTTCAAGTGTTAGAAGGTGTTACATGGAGCTTGGTGCTTGAAGAACTTGAAGAACCTTCATCCATTGCTTTTACCATCCATTTTCATCATCTTTTTATCTTGTGTTCTTCCCTAGCTTGAAGCTAGTAGTAAGATCTCTCATGACTCTTGTTTACTTCAATTATTTTTTTATGGTTAAAAAATGTAGTATGAAGAAAATAACAAGAACACTAAAAGACTTGAACATGAATCTTGAACATAAGCTTAACATATGACGATTTAGTGGTGAAATGATGTTGTTTAGTGTATATATGATGTTTGTTTGTTGATTTCTTGAGATGATGATGTTAATCATCACATGGAGCTTGCTAGATGGTGATTAAACACACAATCTAGCAAGTGGAAGGATGATCATGTAACAACATAAGATGATCATCTAGTATGAACATGAACTTGATGAATAAAGAGAACTCTTGTAAAATAATGAACAAAGTAACCTAGTAATCTTATAAATCTAAGATGTATGAATGATTTTTCTAAAAGAACCAAGTTTGAAATGGTGATTTTTGAAAGATCATGGTTTTTACTAAACTTACACTACTTTTAGTGATAAAATAAGTTTAAGAGCACTTTATTTACAAGAAGAGTTCAAAAGAATAATTTTTGTAGAATAGGTTTACAAGTTGTAAACATCTAAAATATTCAAGGAGGAAGTTTATTAAGAAATAAACACACTTTGGAGGGTAACTAAACCCACTAAACACTTTACCAAGATACTATGCGTTTTAAAAAAAAATCAAGTTCATGTTGTATTGTAAAATATATAGTTTTTGCACTTGGTAAGTGCAATATGGTTTAGGGATTTGTTGTTGATTGTTTGAATGATTTTCGAAAAGAAAATGATACGCTAAATAGCATGGACACCTCCATTTACAAAGGAGACTATGGCGAAATTTTCTAAAAATTCCAACACTTAGAAAATATTTTCTAACAAGTGTTTACAAGTATATTTATAACTTCGTTTTTCAAATATAAACCTTGCCATAGGTTTTGTTACAAAAATACAAAGTATCGGAGGTTGGTTTTTGTAAATAAAATGGGTAAATATATATTTAGAATATATATTTTATACACTTGTGTGAATATTTGTTTACTATATGGAATAGTTATATTATTTTAGGGTAAAATAATATAACTTAACAAATTGCCATGACCTCTACAACTCCAAAATAATACCCCAAAATCACAAGTAATAAATATGTAAGTTACACACTGGGTATTGTGAAACCGAACGCAAAAACATAACTTATGAAATATTCCGGAAGATACCGTTACAATATATTTTTGGTAAATACTATTTTGGAAACGAAAGAAGTGAAAATATGTTTTTTGTACATATTACCAAGTATATCATATTTTCGACAAAGAGAAAATATATTATTTTTGGGAAGTTAAAATATATTTTCCTAGCATATTAGAAGATATATGATTTTGGGAAAATATATATTCTCTGGTTGACACATTATTTTTGGGACAAAATAAGTTATTATATATTTTCTAAAGTGGGACTTGAAAATATAAGTGTTTTGGAAATATATATTGGGAATATATTGACGTATTTTTATTTGGAATAATACACCGGAATACGACGCCAATACATGGCAAGATATATCAATGCAAGAATACGAATACACAAGTATTAGATACTCCCATCCTTGGGAAGGAAATGCGAATAACAATACTTGAGAAGTATTATTACAAATATATTAAAAACACTTTAAAAACGTAACTCAAAGGCACTAGTCAATACTAAGACAAGGCACGACCCGCTCGTCTAACAGACCATAGTACGCATGTAGGTAGTCGTGCGTTCTAGAGGAAGCTTCGAGTTACATTGGATACGAAGACGCAAAATAGTGAGTTCATGTCCCCCTTTTCTTTTAACTGTTTTCAGTTTTACAACTTCGGGGGTGAATACATGTTACATACGTTTTATACATGGTATGATTAGCTAAGGAATGTACTGCTAGATCACGTGAATGGGTAGGCTATTATCTTAAGACCATTAATCCTTGTATAAGGACCGAGGGGCATGAGTGATAGATCTATTAGGTGTTGCGAGCCCCACCCATGGGCCTGCGAGTTGGCTGCATGTGGTGACTATGTCGTTCCGCCGGAGGGGCCGGTACGAAATACGCATACAGGTTTGAGTGCTTTCTAGGCCATGTCACTTATTAATGTATTAGCTACACATTAATTGATCTGTTTTTCCTTATTGCTACATACCAGGGATTTACATACATACATACATACATACTTTAAAGGCATATTCATACACACACATGAACTCGCTCAACTTTTGTTGATGTTTTTCACACTACATGTATTTCAGGGAACTAATAAGTGGATCTGGCGGGCGTTGGAAGTTTTTATGCTGCGTTTGAAACAAAGATGTCATCCATGGTCTTTGGGTTTGGTCGGTGTGTCTTATTCCTGGACGTAGGGATGGGCTTTTTTTCCCAAATACCCGTACTCGTACCCGTACCGTACCCGTACCCGTACCTGTACCCGTACCGATTTTAGGTATTTGGTACATGTATCGGTACCCAGTTTTATTGATTTTGGTATTCGGTACTTTTGGTATTGGTACGGGTACGGGTACGGGTAAAAACAGGTACTGGTACCGAATTCTATGTATACCTTTAAAAGTTTTTTTGTATTATGTTTTATTTCATATTATAGTATTTATAGTGTACTTGTATTGATTTTACCTATATGGTACCCGTATCGTATTGGTACTCGTACCAATTTTACCTATTTGGTACTCGTACTATATTGGTACTCATGTCAATTTTACCTATTTAGTACTCGTACAAGTGCTCAAAAAGTAAATAAAAACAAAATGGTACCAAGCGGGTACTGTACCGAAAATACCCGTACCAGTACCCGTACTCGTACCCGTACCGTACCTATATATTTGGTACGGTATTTGGTACCTAGTTTTGTTCAAATTCGGTACCGGTATTTTCGGTACTGGTACGGGTATAGGTACGGGTACTGTACCAATCTTGGTGCTAATTATTATCTTTCGATGAGTCCTTAGTGAACTCATAAACATTTTGGTATGATTGTAAAACTTAAATTTGAAGTCTACGTTTTTAAGCATTGCTGTTATGTTTTAAACTTATTCAATGGATGACAAACCAATGGTTTTATTATATAGTTGTTGTTATGATTGAATGCAATGATATTAAGAAAGTCACACCGTAATCACGCTTCCGCAAAAGTCAGGGTGTGACAGCTTAGTATCAGAGCTTCGGTCGTAGCGAACTAGGATTCTTGTTTCGAGTCTAGACTACGATCACCAGGGCTCTCACGAAAATGCTTTTACAAACACGTTTTCATTGCATACACAAAACTCCCAGATCCAGGAGACAAACATTTTTACAAACAAAGCCATGCTACACATTTCAAAATTTATGTTTATGATTCAGTCTGAGAGACTGGAAGTTTAATCTGAGAGATTCAGTCTGAGAGACTGGGGAGTTAGTCTGAGAGACTAGCTGGGTAATTCAGTCTGAGAGACTGGGGAGTTAGTCTGAGAGACTAGCTGGGTAATTCAGTCTGAGAGACTAGGGAGTTGGTCTGAGAGACTAACTAGGTAGTTCAGTCTGAGAGACTGGGTAGTCTGAGAGACTAGTTGGAGCAGTTTGAGAGACTGGGAGGTTTAGCCTGAGAGGCTGGGTAGTTTAGTTTGGGAAACTGGGAGTTTAGTCTGAGAGACTGGATAATTTAGTTTGGGAAACTAGGAATTTAGTCTAAGAGACTAGGGAGTTCAGTCTGAGAGGCTGGGTAGTTAGTCTGAGAGACTAGTTGGGACGGTTTGAGAAGCTGGGGTGTTTCAGTCTGAGAGACTGGGTGTTTCAGTCTGAGAGACTGGGTGTTTCAGTCTGAGAGACTGGGTGTTTCAGTCTGAGAGACTGGGTGTTTCAGTCTGAGAGACTGGGTGGTTCAGTCTGAGAGGCTGGGTGTTTTAGTCTGAGAGACTAGGTGGTTTAGTCTGGGAGATTGGTTGGGTTAGTCTGGGAGACTAGGAAGGATAGAAAGTTTCATGGAGAATAATGTGAATACATGATTACGTAATAAATTACCTTTATTTGCATACACTAACTGTTAGTGATTACTATGGATATACGTGTTATGACTATTATGTACCGGCACGCATGCCACTTTATTTTAGAAAGCGAGATATTAGACATTGATAACCCTACGGCCACTGCCACAAATAACGAGATTGCGCCTGCGCCAGAGATGTTTACGTCAGACACTGAGAGTGACCCTGACATGCTGACCAAGGACGAGGATGACTTCCAACATTCCGCACTACCAGATTTTGGTGATACTTTACCCTTGCTGATGGCTTCTCTGACAAGAATCCTTCTGTCACTCTTGTTTCGGTCCATGACCACTTCATCACCGGTCATCCCGATGGTGAGCACACTATGGCTCCGATCCTCGACGATGCGCCTCCTGCAGATATTCCTTCCGAAGGTTGACTACTCGACGAACAGTTGATGATGACGTTGACAGGTTTATGGATGGTCCCCCCGGCTGACACCCATGATGATGGAAAGCTAGACGAGAACGTTATTATGAATTTCACTTCCTGAGACCCTTGTTAACAAGATACCCTCTGAATCTAGTATACACTAGATTTCAGACTCCTTTGAGTCTGTGACATCTGCAGCCCTACAAACGGCCGGATTACAGCCTTACTGACTCAGACAACGACGCCGCTATGACTGCTGCACCATCACCTACTAGAGATGCCACACCTTTACATGACTCCGAGTCAGCTCCTGTTCTTTTGGGTCAGCTTGATGTTACACCTGCTGATTCTGCACCCTTGCTTGATCATGACACTGTTTCTTTTGGTCTACCAGGCATTGCACCCCTTATACCAGACCCAGTACCTGCACCTGATGATCTCCTTATTGGTTGAGACGTTTGTTCCCGCACCTCCACCCGCTAATATTTCTCCTATGGAGACCGACGTCCATTGCACCGGCATGCCTATCACTTCCTTTCAGGACATAACTGCACCCCGGAGAGGTACTGCAGGTCGGCACCCGCATAACGATCCTTTTGCTACAACAGCGTTTTCCCCGACCTCATAGGCCGCGCCGTTTGCTACTTTCACCTCTACATCGCTGGACGAGCCATTTCGATGGTTCCTATAATACACTATGCTGATTCCAGACCCCCCCTGCAACCCTCACATTATGGAGGCTATACACAGAATGAGTTGCTCCTGGCACATCAGCTACAGTTTGAGGATATGAGTCTTAGAGTTTTGGACGCTCGAGCTAACACCACGTCCTCCACCCTGTCTATTTCCAGTATACTTTGACCCTCCACACCTACCAAAGATTCCTTTGGCACTCTCACCTACTACTATTACATTTTTCCCTGGACTTGATGCTCGTTTCTTTACTGTCGAGCGGCAGATCAGTTAATTACTTCAACGTATATACAAGCTCGAGGAGGAGTTCACGCATGTTAGCAGTTTACTTTTCTTTCCTCCTCCACCTCAGTCACCAGCATAGTTGGTTTCTGAATTATGCGGACTACATTACTCTTGGGTAAAGACACTACAAATGAGCTGAGGTTGCGGAGACTTTTTAAAGACTACTTTTGACCATGCAATTTTGATACACTGATAGATTTGTTGGGCAAGGGTAGGGTGACCCTGTGTCCCCTGTGATGTGTTGCACTTCATAGACAATGTGATTATGATTGGTAAATAATGAAAGCTCAGTCGCTATGTTCTCACTAAGCACGTTGTTGATCTGCATATTTGTGCTATAACTATAATGTTACATGCTTACTTGCTACGTTCCTTTTCACAAGTGTGCTATGATTGTGATGATATGAGAATGATTGTTTTAACAACTACGTATATGCATATATGTAATACACCTCCTGGGTTTCATTCGTTAAGTAGATGCTTTTGTGCCTATGTCCCTAATGAGACCTGACCTATCCGACCTTCTTGTAGGAAGATGTCGACTCAAGGAAACACCGATACCAACACCCCTTTTCTGATGACTGAGGCGGAAATACAAGAGCGTATCTCACAGGCCATCGCGCAGCACGAGGCCCTTCGCTCCGAGGGCAGCAGAGGCACCGCAGGAAATAACCCACCAAACGGCTGCACCTACAAGCAGTTCTTGGGCTGTAAGCCCCTGGCTTTCGACGGCACCGGGGGTGCCTTAACTTTCGTGCGCTGGGTTGAGAAGACGGATTCTGTTTTATGGTTGAGCAAATGTGCCCCAGAGCACCAGGTCGCGTACATTTCTGGACTACTTCAAGATGGGGCTCTGTCATGGTGGAACCTACAGGTTCAGACGATGGGTGAGGCTGCTGCGTATGCTTTGACATGGGATCAACTGAAAGAACTAATGCATAAGAAGTACTGTTCGAGACTAGAAATCTAGAAGTTGGAAACTGAGTTCTGGAACTTGAAGATGGAAGGTCCAAAAATAGCCGAGTACGTGGATAAATTCCATGTTCTGTCGCGTGTTGTCCCCTACATGGTAGATCCAGAGTTTAAGAAGACTGAGCATTTCATTTGGGGATTGGCACCCCAAATCATGAGCATGGTGACGACATCAAAGCCTGCAACGATCACTGAGGCCATCGATCTTGTTAGTGCAGTTGTCTGTCGACTTCATCTTCGTTCGAGTCTTAGATTAGTAATGAAAGATCAAGTCACGCAGTTCGAGTTAAACAGGAACCAAAGGTGAACAAGCCAGTTCAAACGAAGTGGACAGCTCAAACGAAGTGGACTGTTCAAACGAAGTGGACTGTTCAAATGAAGTGGACTGTTCAAACGAACTGGAAATGCCTGTTCAAACGAACTGGAAATAGTATAAATATGTGACTTGAGTTTTTCATTTGTAACCTTTTGATTCCGGTAGCGAGGTGCTGCCGAAGTGTCTCCAGACTTGTAAACGCGTTCTAATCAATACAAGAGACAGTTATTAGTGAATATCAAGCTGAAACAAACTCTGATTCATTGAATTCCGCCTTTGAATCAGTTTAGAGCTCTTTTGAAGACTCGTTCAGATCGACTCTCGATCCTACAAGTGGTATCAGAGCTCAGGAGGAAGGGCTCTTGCAATTTCAGCTCGATTTCATTAAGAATTCTGACTTCTACACCTTTCTGTCACATTTTTCAAAAATTTAACAAGATTTTTTGGTTAAAATGGATTGAATTTGAAGTATATTGTACGTAACAGTAGTTTAAACAATTGGTAAAAGTTTTAGACCTTAAAACTGAGTAAAACTTAATCAGTTGTATAAAAATCGATCAGTTCGTTTGAAGATTGTTACATTTCACACGAACCGGAACTTCGATCTCAGATCTACGAAGATTCAGTGGACGAAATTGAACGAAAAACAATTCATTGTGCTTGGTGTTTGTTATAGAACAATCCTTGAAGAAATTAGAAAGTAATTCGATCTAAAACTTGTTCAAATCTGTCAAAAATATGTTCAGTTCGTATGAGAATCTTGCAGGTCGTATGAAATTCAGTTCCATGTCATACGAAGTGATCTTGTATCACCCGTTCATTTGAGTTGTTGAGATCTCAGTTCAGACGAAGTAGGCAGGTCGTTTGAAAGGTCATACGAAGTGACCAGCATATCAGTTCGTTTAAGATTGGAACAAGTTCATACGAAGTACTTAGTTCGTTTGAGAATTAAGTTCATACGGAGTAAATTTGATCTTCTTGTTCGCATGAAATTCAGTTCGTCTGAAAGGATAGTGTCAGTTCGTTTGGATTGTGTCTTCAGTTCACACGAGGTTTTGACAGATTGCATGTGATTCAGATTGACTTTATAAATTGAGGTCCAATCAAATTGAGTTGATAGTTAAGATTGTCGGCTGCACATGTATTCAAATATTGAAATTCATAGGGTGATTTGAGATTTGCAGGCATCACGTGAATTCAGTTAATATTTGATCATAATTGTCCATATCTGCGGCCCAATCATTGTTGTCGGATTAGTGCTTTGAATATTGAGAAATATTAAACAAGGTTGTCAGTATTTGAGAAAAGCAATCACGTGTTGTTGGATAAGTTTGCATGTGATAAAGGTCAAATAGAAGTAATTGGGTTATAGAGATTGTCGGCTTAGTGATATGTTGATCTAAAAGGTGCGGCCCAATCCAAGAGTTGTGATTAAAGTTTGGTTGGCTAAGTGGGTTTGTCATCAGCCCATGCATTGTTGTTAGTCACATTTTGAGCCCAAGATTAGAGTGAATAGCCCAAGTCTAGGCCCAAGTCTCAACATCCTTAACGATTCATTTTGCAATTAAGAAAAGTCCAAAAAAATCATCGGCCTAATCAAGAAAGTCATTTGCAAGTTCATTTGTTCAGTTCGCAGAATTCATTAAACGAGTACACGAATCTTCGACACGAGTCCTAGATCGAATCAATCATCACACACTTTTAAGTATTAAATTCGTTTTAAACTGATCATTTGTTTGTTGTCGACAGGTATTCTTACAAGGTGATACAGTTCATTGTTTACCGAAAACATGGATGATGGTTATTGGAGTGAAAGAATAAGAAAGTGTTTGGAAAGAGAAGCCAAGAAAAAGGAGAAAGCTAAAGAAGAATCTAAGAAACTTGGAACTTCGAATTCTGAATCAGTATCAAAGAAAAAGATTGAAACAAATGCAACTATCTTTGATCAGTCATCAGACGAAGAGAGTGATGATAAAAATGTTCAAGTTGAGAAGAAACAGGTTGAAAAAATTCCAACTTTGAAGGTTGAGAAGAAAGCTGATGATGAAAAGATTCCTGGAAAATGCTTAAATTGTGAAAATGTTGAATCAGTATGCTCCAAGTGTGACAACTTTAAGACTGACAATGACAAACTCTTGAAGGATGCGGAAAGTTTGAAATCGGAAGTCGAGAAGTTGAAAGATGAGAAGCAAACTGATGTAAAACAGATTCTAGATTTACAGGGAAATTGTGAAAAGCTTAAATCTGAAAATGTTAAACTGTTAAATGAGTTGAACAGTTTAACATCAGAAAACAAAATTTTTGAAGATAAAATTAAAAGTTTTGGAAATGAAAAAGTAAAAATTGAATAAGATTTTCAAAGTCAAATAAAAATTTTAGAAGATGAGAGAGATTTATTTGGTAAAAACAATCTTGAAAAACAAATTGAAATCAATTCTTATCTTGAAAAGATTATTCGACTTGAAAAAGAGGCAGAATGTGCTCAAAAGAAAATCAATGAATGGGAAGAAAAGTTGAAGGTGTTTGTGAATACTTCAACTATTCCTTGCCCAAAACCTTTAAATTCTGTTCCAATAAGTGACAATGTCACAAACTTTGACAAAGTCAAAGTTGAAGATTGTGATGAGAAATCTGATGATGAAAAAGATAAAAGTGAAAAACAAAAATTGTTTTTGAAATTAAAAGAAAAATTTCAAGAAACTGTTCTGCAATCGACTGAAAAGGGAGAATGCTCTAAGCAAAAACCTTTGAAGAAGAAAGTGGAACAGAAATAAAAAATTAAAAATGAGAAAAATGTTCAAAAAGATAATAAAAGCTCATCAGATCGATCATCCAATCGCAATGAAAAATTACAAAAAGTAAAAAATGAAAACTCAAAAATTGTTGGTAATAAGTGGTGCAGGTCGGACCACAGTGCTTCAAAACCAAATCCAGCTTACAAGAGGAGAGATGGATATCACCAAGCCAAACAGTGCTTTGATTTGAGCATTTGGGCTGAAAATGGTGATTGGTACGATAACAGAGTGTGTTACCGATGTGGTTATCAAGGACACATTGCTGTTAACTGCCAAAGTTGGAATTATGAGACGAGAAGATGCTTTAACTGCAACATCATTGGCCATATTGCTAGAGATTGCTCAATGAGATCAATGAGAAGATTGAGGGCTGAATCTCAGAAGCAGGTGAAGAAACCAGTCAATGTCAAGCCCAAAGAACAGAAGGTTCAAGAACCTAAAGTTCAAGAAACGAAAGTGAAACTTTCTCAGGGGCAGAAAGACAGACTGAGGAAGAAGAGAAAGAAGGCTAGAGAGTATCTAGAGAAGATCTTGTCCTCGGGTTCATCTGTTGATAAAAATAAGAGTTCTGATGAATCGACTCCCTCGATTGCAAAGTCAAGCAAGACGAATTCATCAGATACGAATTTGAGGACGAAAGAAGAAAAGAAGAAGAAGAAAATGGTCGGCGATGAATCTGATGTGTCAAAGTCAGACAAGCCACCATCAGGCAATGAATCTGACAGGTCAAAGTCAGACAAGCCATGTGCAGGCAATGATTCTGGTTCGTCAAAGCCAGAGGAGCCATTGGTTGAGGTAAAATTGGAGAATTCAGGTTTAACAATGGATGATGAAAATTTTCCACCATTGTTGAACAAGAATTCAAAATCACCCAAGGTCCGTCAGGCTTGGGTGAAACTCTTTAAATAGAAAAAAACTGACTTGCCGGAACTTCCAGGTTTGTAAGCGTGGAGTAGGAATCGGCACCTTGAGAATTCAACCAACAGATGGTAAATTGGTTGAAAAGCAGGTTTAAGTTGTATGTTTGTGATTTTTACAAGTGGTTCAGAAGTTGAATTGGATTGATCTTACAAGTGGTAAATCAGGGACATTAAGTTGTATCTGATTTCCTACATATGATTGGTAAAACAATGTGATGATTTGATCCCCAATTTTACAAGTGGTAAAATCAACAAAACTTATTTTCCGAAAAAACCATTTTGATTAAAACAAACTTAAGTGTTTTGAGATCACAATGGGAAAATAGTTTGTTGAGAGGGGGAGTTCTGATTGTTCATGCCAAGTGAATGGAGAATTGAAGTGATTCTCATCATGTTGTCACATTTCTTGTACAGTTTGTTTCAAATTTTCCCAGAAAATCAAAATTGAGACATATTTTGATTTTAGGGGGAGTAAAAATTTTAAAAAATTTGAAAATTTGAAAATGTCAAAAACATTGAAAAATTCAAAATGAGTTTTGTTGTGAAAAAGAGGAAATGATAGTAGATCAGTTGGACTGTCACAGCATGCTAAAGAAATGGAAAGATAAAATGTGATAAACGATCTTACTAAAGCTGTGACGATAGGCTCAGCTAGACTAGTAGATTTGCGATAACGATACAAACCTAAATGAAAAAGCCTAGTTCTAGTGGGAAACACGGTTGAAAGCATAGTACTTAGTTTTGTCCTTCTTGATTGTGTGCCTACTCGGTAATCGCTAATTGTCGGAAGACATAAAACTGGTTAAGTTTGTGAACTTTCACAACTTTGCTAAAAAGTCGCTGTGATTGTGCATTTCATTTTGCAAAGATTTAAACTTGTCTTATTTCTTTATTTTGTTTAAGCATCGGACATCCTCTGCGTATACGTGAGTATCGACCTGGATGTTGTTGCCTAAACATTCTGCTTTATTTTCTTTGGTGTTTCGTTTAAGCTTTGGACCTCCTCTGCGTATACGGGAGTATTGACCTGGTGGTTAAAGCCTAAACAACTTCAACTTGTTTTATTTTTTTATTTTGTTTAAACATTGGACTTTCTCTGCGTATACGGAAGTATCGACCTGATTGTTAATGTTTAAACATTCTGCTTTGTTTTCGCACAAATCACAGTTGATAAAAGTTTAAACGCATTACTTGAGTTAGTGTATTGCATGATGAGGGGATATGCTGAGATCGTGGGGTCCATAAGAGCTTAGTGCAAAATTAATATACCTTAAACGTATCGGTAAGCATGTTGAAAGTTTTTAGATTGAGCTTAAGAGGACAAACATATCGTCAATTAACGTGAATCGTTTAGAACTGAAAATGTTTAAAGCTTAACGGTGCTAGTGATTGGTCACAAAAATTGATATGATCCTCTTACACAAGCTCACAAAAATAGTGTTTGTAAATATTTCTTTAATGCATTTCTTTATTTCAAAAATCCAAAAAGATTTTCGACAATTGATGTTGGAGAGCTGATATTCAAAATTTCAAGTGCTGAACATGATGAACAGGGTTAGGTTTGAGAGCTGAATGAGTGCTGAATTGAAAAATTTTGAATTAAGGAAAAAGTTGAGATTAGTTAATCAGGGTCATTAATTTGAACTTGGTGTAACTATTTCTAGTAAGTTTTTCTTATTGATTTAAGTAAAAACTTATGTTTTGGTGAGAAGTGTGCAGGAGATGTGCTGAACAAGAGCTTAAATTGAAAAAGCCAGGATTTGATTTCAATGGTGATAACAAATTCCAGACGGCGATCCCAGCTTGATGATAGGGGGAGTCTGACGAGAGTTAGAGCCAGAGAAAGATCCGAGTTCATGATTCCAGGAAGAGTTTCTGAAGAAGACCGATCAAGATTGAAGAGTCGTCATGATGAAGACTCTCACTGAAGATTCCGTCAACATTCAAGGGGGAGTTTGTTAGTGCAGTTGTCTGTCGACTTCATCTTCGTTCGATTCTTAGATTAGTAATGAAAGATCAAGTCACGCAGTTCGAGTTAAACAGGAAACAAAGGTGAACAAGCCAGTTCAAACGAAGTGGACAGCTCAAACGAAGTGGACTGTTCAAACGAAGTGGACTGTTCAAACGAAGTGGACTGTTCAAACGAACTGGGAATGCCTGTTCAAATGAACTGGAAATAGTATAAATATGTGACTTGAGTTTTTCATTTGTAACCTTTTGATTCCGGTAGCGAGGTGCTGCCGAAGTGTCTCCAGACTTGTAAACGCGTTCTAATCAATACAAGAGACAGTTATTAGTGAATATCAAGCTGAAACAAACTCTGATTCATTGAATTCCGCCTTTGAATCAGTTTAGAGCTCTTCTGAAGACTCGTTCAGATCGACTCTCGATCCTATAGATCTAAGTCTGGCCTTGACTGAAGAGGCAATCAGGTTGAACAAATTTTCGATCTCTGAAGAGAAAAAGGAGACTCATGTGGAGTCATCTGGAGACAACAAGAGAAAGTTCGCAAACTTCAAGCAGGGTACTCAGACAAATAACAACAACAAGGCCAAAAAGGGAAAAGAGTACATGGGTAAACTACCTAAGTGCGACAAGTGTTGGCGACATCATACCGGGCGATGTAAAAATGGAAAATGTGACAACTGTGGCAAAGTGGGGCACAACAAGGAGACGTGTTGGCATGAGACGAAACGTGGGAAGAAAGGTCAAGGATGTTATAACTGCGGTGACATGGGGCACTTTAGGAAAGATTACCCAAGGAAGATTAAACAAGATCGTGGGAGAAATGTCTAACACCGGAGCTAGGGAAGCACGCCAGGATCCAAACATGGCTAACGGTACGTCTCATAATAGTCAATATTGTGCGTCTGTGCTATTTGACATGGTTGTCAAATTTTAGCTTTAGTATATACTTGTTTTAGTAGTAAGTAAGATAGATATCCAGTACTCGATAGAACTAGCTGAAGGGAAGCTTCGACGTGGTAATTGGGATGGATTGATTGTCGGGCAATCAAGTGGAGGTTATTACCCGCACTCCGATGGCAAATAAAGAAACGATCGTGATTCATGGAACAGGGAACGCCCCTACGGACTATTAGTCATTGAAGATACAGAAGTTTTTCGCACAAAGGATGTGTTGTTTTCTTGGCTCATGTCGTGGACAAGGGAGCCGAAGAACCAAAACTCGAAGATATTCCTGTGGTAAGGGAATATCCTGAAGTCTTCCCCGAAGACTTGCCATAATTATCTCCTCAACGACAAGTTGAATTTCGCATCGATTTGATTCCCGGCGCCGCGCCTGCGGCTGATGCACCTTGGCAACTTACACCTTCGGAGATGCAAGGATTGGCAGTATAGCTTCAATAGTTGATAGAGAAGGAAGATAACAGACCAAGATTTTCGTTTTGGGAAAACCCCAGTTTTGCTCGTCAAGAAGAAGGACGATAGCTTTCGTATGAACATCAAACTACCAGGAGCCGAACAAGCTAACCAACAAGAGTCGGTGACTCTTACTAAGGATTAACGAATTACTTATTTAACTAACTGGGAGGATCCAGCTACTATTTCACGACTGATCGATGATCCAGTGCCATTAGCTATGAATTCAGGAAGAAAGTATACCGGGGAAATTGTGGGACCATAACTTGTTTTAAACATACACAAAATTGTGTTTCCTGCTCAATGCACAAAACAGTTTTACACAAAATATGAGATTTTGAGAATCTAGGGAACATGTACTTAGGACCTTTGGGAACCCAGGTCAAAACTCGTAAAGGTTGCTTAGGAACCACACCTGTTAACTCAAGCAAACCCCATTATCCTGACATATATGCTATATCGGTTAACCAAAACCGAAAGTACTCAAATTTCTTTGTTGAAATCTTTACTTTTGCTTCCAGTGAGTGGATGTTTGCACCTCTACTCCCCTTGATGGTAGTTGCATCGCGTTAATTATTTTTCGCTGAGAGCGAACACACAATTGCTTCGATACTTGGTCATTTCTTCATTTTAGCAAATACTCATTGTTCCATTACTTGGAAACTTATGTGTTACACATGCACCGTTTGCTACGTATGTGGTTTCGTTTCGAATAAACACTTCATTGAGGTTCAAATATTATTTTGATAAAGCTAACTATTGGTTTATGATTCGTATAACCTACATTATTGTAATTGTTGACTCCTTTATTATCAAGTTAACGCACTTCATTGTGACTTCATTTCTTTCAAGTTACACTCATGGTTTATCTTCGTTACCATGCTAAGATACCCTCGTTGATACATACGTTTATTGTCAGGTTACCAAGTTCAATTGCTTGAACTTATCCATTTCACATGTTTCATTCAAAACGCTATATGATGTATTGAGAGCATCACATTCAATTATTCTTGCAAAGGTTCTTTTGTTTCGAGTCATAGTGGACTTGATTGGTCTACGACTCCACTAAATCATTTGTTGATTTCGATACCTTACGGTGATACTTTCACGAAATTGAAGCTTGCGCTAATTTGGTTACTCACTTCATACACGGATTTAATTATTTATTTACTAATTTGCTCTAAATCCGTCTCGTTTATCACGATTAAAGCAGTCTCAACACGGTTGTGTGTTAAGGTAATGGTACATAGATTTATTTCATAAGCACAATGTGCCTCTTAACGATTCTTTCAGTGGCGATCGAATACCTTGCGGTACTTAATACTTTTTCACCTTCGATCAAAAACAGTGGCTCTTTGATGTTCCGTATTTAAATGAAAACTTTATGACATTGTGTAAATCAAATCTTCAGATTGTCTCAGTACACTTTCATTTGATTTCAGGCACGGTGAACTTGTTCAGTCACCACTATTATTGAATCTCGTCATTACGACACCTTGTGGTGTCATTAGCTTGTGCTAATCATGGTCAACTGTTTCACACAAAACTACATATACCTTTGTTTGACTTAAACATTTCTGATGCAACTACGAAATAAGACAATGATACACCAGATTCGCTTGTAGTTCATTCGGTGGATTTTCGCATGTCAACACACTAAACTTTATCATTCATTTATTCGGAAGTTGACAGATCATTTTCATGTTACTATCACATTTGAGTTGTCGATTTTGAATTCATATAACCGAGTTACACAGGATTATACCTCTATACCTCTCATGTCCTTTGACATCAAATGCTAGAACACATACCTGTTTAACCATTGGGCTCCTGTTGTTGAAATACATTCTTGGATACACCTGAAGTGAATAAGATTTGATTCAGTTTTGTGGTTATCAACCTCAGTATTATTCATATACATACACGCATAATGTAACCCTAAGGAGTTAAGGTAGTACATATTTCGAGGACGAAATTTTCTTAACAGGAGGACAATGTGACAACCGTCAAAATTTGCATGCATTCGTACGTTTAATTAATATTGATTTATACTTAATGACTGTGCTTAATTACAACTGATGACTTAAACTGCTTTCTGATCTCTGTATCATACATACATGTGCATCACATTTTATACTGTCACATCATTTATCACATACAAACTCTAGTGACATAAATAATGCACAAAGCACAGTTAGCACAGTTAGCGGATAACTCAGAAATATACTGACAGTGCCAGTACATAGACAGACAGTGTTTTGAGGCCCGGTATGAGCCAGAGACAAGGTACTACACTAGTATGGAGTGTAGGGTAGTAAGGACCATAAAACTGCGTCACAAGGTGATAGTTTAAGTGCCGGAAAGTGCCTAAAACCCACTCAAAGTGCAGAATTCGGCATTAATCATCAAAAATCAGCATTTTAACATACTAGTATTATGCAGAAAATTGACTAAATGGTCCTGAATGCTTTCCTAAGTGTTGGGAATTAAAAGTGTCATAAAAAGTAACATAAGGATCATTAAACGGAATAGTTTGACACTTTAACGAACCGGTATCAAACCGAACAACCGGACATTACCCGGAACACCGAAATATTGCCAGAAACATTGTTTAATTATTTCTTGGCTAGTTATGATCCCCGAACACCATAACACCCACTAGAACATCTAGTAACTAACACTAGCAACCATATACTTGTATTTGAATTATTAACTAACTAGTTACCATTCAAAGTTACACATACCCCCCCCCCCCCCTTTTGGATTTACGGTTATGGGGATGGCCCCACCTCAATCTTTGCAAGATTTCACTAAAATCCCATAAGATCTTACATGATATTATTTGATTTTATTAGATATTGCTTGGATTTCCTAGATTTGCCTAGATTTTTCTTGGATACTATAAGTTACCTACTTATCATCAAATTTACACATGGACCCCCTCCCCCCTTGATGATTTACGGCCCAAGAGGAGGACCCCATCACCAAGATTTTATGTCTTATTTTATTAGATTTTGCTTGGTGGAGTGGCCAAGATATTGAAAGATCATTATAAGTATGGTGTGAGATATTCACAAGATCATTCCATATCACTTCACTTCTCAAACTTCATCACCCTACTCCCTCACTCTCTCCTTTCCCTCTTGGCTAGAAGGTGCCGCCACCACCACCATCATTTACAACCATCCTTCACCCAATTTCAAGCTCATTTCAAGTGTTAGAAGGTGTTACATGGAGCTTGGTGCTTGAAGAACTTGAAGAACCTTCATCCATTGCTTTTACCATCCATTTTCATCATCTTTTTCTCTTGTGTTCTTCCCTAGCTTGAAGCTAGTAGTAAGATCTCTCATGACTCTTGTTTACTTCTATTATTTTTATGGTTAAAAAATGTAGTATGAAGAAAATAACAAGAACACTAAAAGACTTGAACATGAATCTTGAACATAAGCTTAACATATGATGATTTAGTGGTGAAATGATGTTGTTTAGTGTATATATGATGTTTGTTTGTTGATTTCTTGAGATGATGATGTTAATCATCACATGGAGCTTGCTAGATGGTGATTAAACACACAATCTAGCAAGTGGAAGGATGATCATGTAACAACATAAGATGATCATCTAGTATGAATATGAACTTGATGAATAAATAGAACTCTTGTAAAATAATGAACAAAGTAACCTCGTAATCTTATAAATCTAAGATGTATGAATGATTTTTCAAAAAGAACCAAGTTTGAAATGGTGATTCTTGAAAGATCATGGTTTTTACTAAACTTACACTACTTTTAGTGATAAAATAAGTGTAAGAGCACTTTATTTACAAGAAGAGTTCAAAAGAATAATTTTTGTAGAATAGGTTTACAAGTTGTAAACATCTAAAATATTCAAGGAGGAAGTTTATTAAGAAATAAACACACTTTGGAGGGTAACTAAACCCACTAAACACTTTACCAAGATACTACGCATTTTTGAAAAAAATCAAGTTCATGTTGTATTGTAAAATATATAGTTTTTGCACTTGGTAAGTGCAATATGGTTTAGGGATTTGTTGTTGATTGTTTGAATGATTTTCGAAAAGAAAATGATATGCTAAATAGCATGGACACCTCCATTTACAAAGGAGACTATGGCGAAATTTTCTAAAAATTCCAACACTTAGAAAATATTTTCTAACAAGTGTTTAATCATCAAAAATCAGCATTTTAACATACAAGTATTATGCAGAAAATTGACTAAATGGTCCTGAATGTTTTCCTAAGTGTTGGGAATTAAAAGTGTCATAAAAAGTAACATAAGGATCATTAAACGGAATAGTCTTTAATGAACCGGTATCAAACCGAACAACCGAACATTACCCGGAACACGGAAATATTGTCAGAAACATAGTTTAATTATTTCTTGGCTAGTTATGATCCCCGAACACCATAACACCCACTAGAACATCTAGTAACTAACACTAGCAACCATATACTTGGATTTGAATTATTAACTAACTAGTTACCATTCAAAGTTACACATAACCCCCCCCCCCCTTTTGGATTTACGGTTTTGGGGATGGCCCCACCTCAATCTTTGCAAGATTTCACTAAAATCCCATAAGATCTTACATGATATTATTTGATTTTATTAGATATTGCTTGGATTTCCTAGATTTGCCTAGATTTTTCTTGGATACTATAAGTTACCTACTTATCATCAAATTTACACATGGACCCCCTCCCCCCTTGATGATTTACGGCCCAAGAGG
Organism: Helianthus tuberosus; assembly: GCA_030545235.1. Taxonomy (NCBI): domain Eukaryota; kingdom Viridiplantae; phylum Streptophyta; class Magnoliopsida; order Asterales; family Asteraceae; genus Helianthus; species Helianthus tuberosus. The sequence continues at coordinate 19,040,397 of CM060403.1, forward strand.
AGGACCCCATCACCAAGATTTTATGTCTTATTTTATTAGATTTTGCTTGGTGGAGTGGCCAAGATATTGAAAGATCATTATAAGTATGGTGTGAGATATTCACAAGATCATTCCATAGCACTTCACTTCTCAAACTTCATCACCCCACTCCCTCACTCTCTCCTCTCCCTCTCGGCTAGAAGGTGCCGCCACCACCACTACCATTTACAACCATCCTTCACCCAATTTCAAGCTCATTTCAAGTGTTAGAAGGTGTTACATGGAGCTTGGTGCTTGAAGAACTTGAAGAACCTTCATCCATTACTTTTACCATCCATTTTCATCATCTTTTTCTCTTGTGTTCTTCCCTAGCTTGAAGCTAGTAGTAAGATCTCTCATGACTCTTGTTTACTTCTATTATTTTTTATGGTTAAAAAATGTAGTATGAAGAAAATAACAAGAACACTAAAAGACTTGAACATGAATCTTGAACATAAGCTTAACATATGATGATTTAGTGGTGAAATGATGTTGTTTAGTGTATATATGATGTTTGTTTGTTGATTTCTTGAGATGATGATGTTAATCATCACATGGAGCTTGCTAGATGGTGATTAAACACACAATCTAGCAAGTGGAAGGATGATCATGTAACAACATAAGATGATCATCTAGTATGAACATGAACTTGATGAATAAAGAGAACTCTTGTAAAATAATGAACAAAGTAACCTAGTAATCTTATAAATCTAAGATGTATGAATGATTTTTCAAAAAGAACCAAGTTTTAAATGGTGATTCTTGAAAGATCATGGTTTTTACTAAACTTACACTACTTTTAGTGATAAAATAAGTGTAAGAGCACTTTATTTACAAGAAGAGTTCAAAAGAATAATTTTTGTAGAATAGGTTTACAAGTTGTAAACATCTAAAATATTCAAGGAGGAAGCTTATTAAGAAATAAACACACTTTGGAGGGTAACTAAACCCACTAAACACTTTACCAAGATACTACGCGTTTTTGAAAAAAATCTAGTTCATGTTGTATTGTAAAATATATAGTTTTTGCACTTGGTAAGTGCAATATGGTTTAGGGATTTATTGTTGATTGTTTGAATGATTTTAAAAAAGATAATGATATGCTAAATAGCATGGACACCTCCATTTACAAAGGAGACTATGGCGAAATTTTCTAAAAATTCCAACACTTAGAAAATATTTTCTAACAAGTGTTTACAAGTATATTTATAACTTCATTTTTCAAATATAAACCTTGCCATAGGTTTTGTTACAAAAATACAAAGTATCGGAGGTTGGTTTTTGTAAATAAAATGGGTAAATATATATTTAGAATATATATTTTATACACTTGTGTGAATATTTGTTTACTATATGGAATAGTTATATTATTTTAGGGTAAAATAATATAACTTAACAAATTGCCATGACCTCTACAACTCCAAAATAATACCCAAAAATCACAAGGAATAAATATGTAAGTTACACACTGGGCATTGTGAAACCGAACGCAAAAACGTAACTTATGAAATATTCCGGAAGACACCGTTACAGTATATTTTTGGTAAATACTATTTTGGAAACGAAAGAAGTGAAAATATGATTTTTGTACATATTACCAAGTATATCATATTTTCGACGAAGAGAAAATATATTATTTTTGGGAAGTTAAAATATATTTTCCTAGCATATTAGAAGATATATGATTTTGGGAAAATATATATTCTCTGGACGATACATTATTTTTGAGACAAAATAAGTTATTATATATTTTCTAAAGTGGGACTTGAAAATATAAGTGTTTTGGAAATATATATTGGGAATATATTGACGTATTTTTATTTGGAATAATAAACCGGAATACGACGCCAATACATGGCAAGATATACGAACGCAAGAATACGAATACACAAGTATGAGATACTCCCATCATTGGGAAGGAAATGCGAATAACAATACTTGAGAAGTATTATTACAAATATATTAATAACACTTTAAAAACGTTACTCAAAGGCACTAGTCAATACTATGACAATGCTCGACCCGCTCGTCTAACAGACCATAGTACGCATGTAGGTAGTCGTGCATTCTAGAGGAAGCTTCGAGTTACATTGGATACGAAGACGCAAAACAGTGCGTTCATGTCCCCCTTTTCTTTTAACTATTTTCAATTTTACAACTTCGGGGGTGAAATACATGTTACATACTGATTACAAACGTTTTATACATGGTATGATTAGCTAAGGAATGTACTGCTAGATCACGTGAATGGGTAGGCTATTATCTTAAGACCATTAATCCTTGTATAAGGACCGAGGGGTATGAGTGATAGATCTATTGGGTGTTGCGAGCCCCACCCATGGGCCTGCGAGTTGGCTGCATGTGGTGACTATGTCGTTCCGCCGGAGGGGCCGGTACGAAACACGCATACAGGTTTGAGTGCTTCCTAGGCCATGTCACTTATTAATGTATTAGCTACACATTAATTGATCTCTTTTTCCTTATTGCTACATACCAGGGATTTACATACATACAGACATACTTTAAAGGCATATTTATACACACACATGAACTCGCTCAACTTTTGTTGATGTTTTTCAAACTACATGTATTTCAGGGAACTAATAAGTGGATCTGGCGGGCGTTGGAAGTTTTTATGCTGCGTTTGAAACAAAGATGTCATCCATGGTCTTTGGGTTTGGTCGGTGTGTCTTATTCCTCCACGAGGCACGTCTCCCAAACCTTGGTGCTAATTATTATCTTTCGATGAGTCCTTAGTGAACTCATAAACATTTTGGTATGATTGTAAAACTTAAATTTGAAGTCTACGTTTTTAAGCATTGCTGTTATGTTTTAAACTTATTCAATGGATGACAAACCAATGGTTTTATCATATAGTTGTTGTTATGATTGAATGCAATGATATTAAGAAAGTCACACCATAATCACACTTCCGCAAAATTCAAGGTGTGACAGTTAACCCTTCTATTCGCTCCAAGGTTAGTATTCTTGATTTGGATTGCGATTCATGGTGTGATTTTATGGAATCTTGGCTGTGATATTGAGTTGTTATGCTAGGGTTTTGTTGTTGCATGATTAGTTTCGATTAATTATGCGATTTGTTGAATAAATTGATGATACGTATGTATAAATGATCATTGGCTGCGTTTTTTGTGAAAATCATGATGTAATATATCTTGGGTTATGCGATTATTGATATGGTTAGGTGATAATTGATGGTTAATCGGCTGTTAGTTGTTATTAGGAAGTGTCGTGATCGTTTACATGCGTTTTGGTGTCGTTTAAATGTAAAACAGAATGCTGATTGATGAAAACAGCCAACTTCAGTTGGCTGTAAACAGACCGTTATAAATCGAAAAATTGATTTTCTAAAGTCTAAATTATACATGTTCAAAAAACTCTTCAAATGGAGCTGGAATCATATTTTTCTGAGGTCGTTAGCTATTTTTAAAGGCCCGTTTTGTACAGCAGCAAAAGTTACGTTTTTCTGCAGAAAATGTGTGTTATGTTTTTCGTCATAACTTATAATCTAAATGGAGTTGGGTCATGAAATTCGTACAGTAGATGGGCATGGGTTTTATCTTAAATCTCCAACTGTAATTTCGTCAATCGGACTCACACCTCGCGGTAATACTCCGCATGTGGATTTTAAGGGTGTGACAGCCTCGGTCATACAAGTTTTCACAATACAAAAGTAGTAACTATTTTCTTCTACACTGGTCTTCTTAGGTCTTCAGTTGTCTTTAGCTCGATCCCGGTCTTCATATACACATGCTAGTGGGTGTCGGAAGTCACCAACCCACTTCAAAAGGTACCTGCAAAACAAAAAGGTCTAGGGTGCTGGAGGTGGTGGATTTGTAGGAAAGATCAAGCTGCGAAGATGTGCAACCTCCTCCTCGAGTTCGTGAACTCGACGAATCAAGAAACTGACCTGCTGCTCTACAGTCAGAAATCGAGCAGCGGGACCCTCAACAAGAACATGAACAGATGATGGAGACAGTGGTGTAGGGGATGATGGTGGTGGTGGAATGACTGGTGGGGGATAAGGTGGGGGTGGAGGTCGTCTGGCATCTGCGTCACTCTCTAACTCATATACCTTAAGACAAAGAATCTCAAACTGAAGCTGGAGCGATAGAAGGAGATCATCTCTAGTGTACACAGTATGATGGGAAGGATGGTATGGATTAGATAATGGCATAGAGTACGGAGGGAACAATCTGGGTGACTGATGGTATAGATCAGACTTGAATGGAGAGAAGTGGGGTGTAGACATGAAATCAGCAGGTGCTAGGGGGTCAAAGTAGGGAGGCTGTCTGGACGTACCCTCCCCAGGACGAGGAGCGGGTATCTTGTTAGGTCCTGTTTGTACCGGATCTAATTGATGCAAACGTAGATGAACCGATCTTGAACAAAGTGCGGAATCCTTTGATCAAGTCATAGAAATACGACACGCAATTCAACGTTTAAACACTGTCTGAATCTTTCTATTACGATATTGTAAAAGTACAAGAGCCGGAAGAAAGTCAGACTATGACAGAGTACACAAAGGTGTCAGCAGATCTAGAGATGCCAAAGTCTTTAATGTCATACCCTGATGGGGTATGTATAGGCAGAATCAGGACGGTGGAAAGTGTTGTCCGATCGGCTAGCATAGGATGCTGACCGATCGGTTGACAATGCTGACCGATTGGATGGCTAGCCGATCGGCTGACATAAGTCAACAAACAGTCAACACTTTTAACAAACAAGCGCCATATCCTAATCTGTCGATCTAGCTATCATACATACAAACATAAACATTAATTGTTTACAAAGATACAAAATATGACTAAATGCTGACGGAAGCTACAGACGTTTGTACTAACAGACTCCCCCTCGGATGTAGCTGTAGTTCCTTCCAGCATAGTCTTCAATTCTTCCTGTTGCGCCTTCGTTCTTTCGCTCTCTGTCTTCTCTTTTCAGCTTTTTCCTCTAACATTCTTCGCCTTATATGTCTTCCCTCTTTGATCCACCATTTTCTATAAACCGGATCACCATCACGCTTCCGATCCCATTTGGGAATCTTGTTTTCTTCTGATTCAATTGGCGTTTGATCCGTTGGTGGCACTAAAACCATCTTGCGCCTGCCAAGCTTTGCTGCCCTTTCAGAAATGGCTTTTGATCTTTGTTCTCGTTTATACTTTTTCAGGAACTCATCAATCTCAAGATCTCTCCATTTTGTCTTCCAATATCTTCTCGAGTTGATGTCTTGGGCAAAGCACACATTTACTATTGTTTGATACTGCAACGCTTGTTCTTTGTCGCTTTTTTCATATATGATCTTGTTGTAGAACAAGCAGTCGATATCCTTTTTCAAACAGTTAACAAGCCACATCGGATCCAAAATACTAATTCTTCGCGACTTTCCTGTGGACTTGTCATACAAAGAGATTACTGCCTCTGCCGTCATTTCGTTGTAAAGCCAGCCTTCAAATAGATCATGAAAGTCTTGCTCAATAGCTCTGAGAGGCATATTCTTCAAACAACTCAGAGGCTTGATATCTAACGTTATATCTTTTTCTCCGTTCTCCAATATTGTGACAATTTGCTTTGGTCTTTGAGGCTTCCAGTCAGGATATCCAACCTTGGCCTGCTGCTTTATGTAATCCCATAAATGTTGATCATGTTGTTTCACCTCCGGTCCATAATAAAACTGTTTAATATTCTTTGTTTTCACCAACTCATCTACATCCCACCACGGAAGGGTTTTGATATCTGCCAAAAACTCGAAGTACTGTACCCCTGTTCCCGTCTGATGGCGTAGACCTGTAAATCTTCCAGATAACCCCACGATAGAATGTCACCCCATGAGATGTCTTTGTTGTGAGTAAAGAACTGAAGTGCCCTAAGAGTCTTCCTCTCATTTGGCATCACTTTAAACCATTTCTTCCGTTCTTCTGCAAGGTTTTCTCTTGGGATGGTTTCTGGAACACCTTCAGTAGAAACTTTTTCACAATCTTTCTTCTGATTTCATCTTCATTACGATCTTTGAACATTTCCGCAAAAGAAGGAAATGTCTCATCAACTCCAGAATAATGAAAATCAGTTTCTTCATCGGATGAGTCTGAAGCGTCTTCAACAATAACATCATTGTAGTGATCAGCTTCATGGGCATACCTTGGCTCAAATACATCTTCAGACGACTGAGGTATCTCATCTTCAATATCAAACTTGAATTTCCCTTCATTCAAACCCAGTTCTTCTAACATTTCTGCCCTAGATTTCTGAATCTGTATCTCTCCCTCATTTTGAGCATTCGGATAAATCACAGTAGTGTTTGTAAGGAATACCTGATCAACGTGCTGTTTTCCAGATGAGGAAGTTTCTTGTTGATCAACATCTTCTTGTTCATTGATCTGATCATTTAGAAACTCTTCAATTTTCTGCTCAACATTAGGATTCTCAACCAGCAATCCCGATGCACCTTGATTATCATCATCATTCTTCTTGTCATCATCCTCATCTTTCTTATCATCTTTATCAGACTTATCGTTATTGTCATTTTCATCTTCGTCCTCTTCATTATCACCACCAAGGATTTTCGAATCAGAATCACTATCCACAATTTCTCCACGAGCACTCTTTGCTTCTTTTCTCCTTTCTTCAATTTTGACTTGGCGAACAATATCTTTTATGCTATAAGGAACTGTGGAGGCTAAACCAACAAGAACAAACTGTTGTATCTTGCATTCCAATAACATCATTTCTCTTGCCTTTCTTTTCTTTTGTATAGCATCGACTCGGAGAATAACTTCATCAAGATCAAAGGATAGAGAAGACTCACCAACCAGCATGAAATCTTGATCTTGTTCATCAATAACATCTTCAATGACTTGTTCCTGAACATCTTCAACATTTTGTTCTTGAACGTTCTCAACATCAATCATTTCAATGTCTTCTTGAGTTGAAGATCCTCCAGCTTCAGGCTGACTTGATGAACCAACACCATCTTCAACCACACTCTTTCTCCTTTATGTTGCCTCTTGAGCTAGTAGTATTTCTCTTTCAATTCTACGCTCTTCAGCTCTTTTTACCTCAACTTCATTGAAAGCAGCATGAACATCCATCTTCAGGTGACTTTCCATAACAGAGTATAACATGTGTAGTTGTTCATCCTTCATCACTTTATCAGCTTTCATGGCTTCCATTTCTAACTTCATCACCTTCATTTCATTCGATGAAGCTTCACTCATTTCACTGAGAAGCTGGTTCAGAGTTTGATTTACATCTTGCAAATTCTTTATCTTCACAATCAATGAAGCAATCTCTGCTGTCAGGAGTCGAACACTTTAGAGTTATTATGAACATCCTCCTTCATTTTCTTTATTGTCTCCTCTTGATCTATCAAAACCATTCTGGCTTGATCATGAGCTTTCATCAGCATTTCACGTTCTGCTTCAGCTTTAGCTTTAGCTTTTTCAAGATCAGCAACTTTCTTCAGTAATTCTTTCACGGCTTCATTATTGAACATGTCGTAATCATCTTCTGGAATATCTTTGCTAAATACTCCAGTTGCAGGTGGAAGACTTCCAAACAGATTATCAAAGGCTTCATTCTTGAGTTGAGAGGATCCAGATTGATCTTGTGGAGGTGGTGGTGGAGATGTAGCAGCTTTATAACCCGTGATTTCAATGTAATCATCATCACCTTTCTTCTTTTGAACCACAACTTCAGGTACTTTGACACTTTGCACCTCTAGTTCCTGAACCTTTGATGTTTTAATGTGCTTTTCTTTCTTTCCATCTTTGTCTTTTGGTAATTCAACACCAGATTTCTTTGCCTGTACTCTCCTTGGGATCACTCTGGCTTGAACAGCTTTACGCTTTGCCCTTTGTTTCTTTGGCTCATCAGGCATATAGGTAGAGTCTTCTTCATCCGATGATTTCTGCTTCTTTGTAGCCTTTTTCTTCAGCTGTGCTTTGCCTCTACCAAGTGTTGTTGGGTCGAGCTCTGACTCTGACTCAGTATCCTCAGAATCATCTTCACTTAAATCATCTTGTGCAACACCCTCAGACTTTGTAACTTTGATACCTTCAGCTTGAACACTTGAGCTTTGTTCTTTCTGTGCAGCAGCTTCCTCATTCTTTTTCAGATAACTTTCAAGTGAATGTTTCAATAATCCAGCTCCTTGTTGAATAACTTCTGATGGTTCCAGCACTGTTTCATCTGTTAACCTCTGTTGTGGTTCTGCAGATGTATCTGCAAAACAGACATTAAAGTTATCATTAGAATAATATAGCAGATTAACGTTCTAACTTTTCTTATGACTCCCCCTCTCACTATACCCTTTTCTACAATCTTCGGAATAGAAACTCCAGGGGGATGTCTTTGGTGTTCTTTTCCTTTTTCCTTCTCAACCCACCATCTGGTTTTCTTTTCTTTTAGCTCACTCATCTTTTCATCCTCGTTATCAGAATCACTGTTCTCATGTCTCCATTTGTCATTTTCAGGAGCAACATATGCTGGCCTGCTGATTTTACATATCATACCCTTCGTTCTTTCATCATCTTCTTTGGTAATTCTAGCAATAGTATCAGCTGATATGTTTCCCAGATGCATAATATCATTATTATTCTTCGGAAGATCCTTGAACTGATCATTAATCATCATCATGATGAATCTTGGATACATGATATACTTGTCACCTTTAGCCTGGCTGTTCTCCTTCATATACTCAAAAATCACTTGCGAAATGTTGTAACGTCTATTCAGCACCAAACTTGTAACTATGTTCATGATGTAATCATATGTTTCATCATATGCTCCCTTTCTGTGTGATAACGAGTGTACCACACAGTGTATCAAGAACCTGTAAGCCTTAGAAAAACTTGTTTTAGTCATCTTTCCATTGATATGACCAGTAAATCCCATTCTGCACCACATTCCTTTTGCTAGACGTTCAGACATAATGGTTGGATCATTGTCAGAATCTTTCAAGTCTAGAACTCGTCTAAGGTCTCCAACACCAAACTTGAACTCCACATCTGTGTCTTTTCCTTTCTCATCCTTCTTCCTTAATACTGAATGTATCATTTTATCATCTTCTTCGTATCTAGCTGTATTCCAGAAAGTTCTTACATGGGATTCATATACAATAGTTTTATCAGTTAAAGCTTTTCCAATCCTGCTCTCTCTAAAAAACTTAGCCATCTCTTCAACCACAGTATTCTCTATGCTAGCTTCATCGATCACACAGTATACATTATGTCTCTTATCCGAATCCTTTGCTCTTCCATGTAGATATATTTATTATCAAACATTTGCACAAAGATGAATGAAAATTTTGAAAAATTTTCTAACACTGAAATTTCCTATGTGATAGTACTTAATCAATCGGATAGTTGTCCGATCGCTAACATTGCTGGCCGATCGATTGGCTCAACTTGTGCAGATATGAACGGTTAACAGTGCTGCCCGTACGACTAGCAGCGCTGTCCGATCGGCTAGCAATGCTGATCGAACGGCTAGCAATGCTGACCAAACGACTAGCCACTTTGCACAGTTTTCAAGACATGAAAAGGATACTGTCCGAACGGCTAGCAACGTTATCCGATCGGCTAGTAATGCTATCCATGTCATGTGATGAACATAAAGGCACAGATTCCTAGACACCAACTAACTAAAAATTCAACAATAATATGCAATGAAACTGATGGCTGTTCGTTCGGCCTGCTGTCCGATCGGCTAGCAATGTTGATCGATCGGCTAGCACCTTGTTTAAAGAACATACAAGAACAATCATGAATCATGAAAATTTTCTCAGTCAAAATATCAAATTGAACATATATCTATGTAAAGAATCTTGTCGTGATCAAAACCCTATGTTCATTTTGTTCTAACTCGGCTTAAACAGAGACTAATTTGACTAAAACCCTAGCCGACTACCGTATCGTTCATACCTTAAATCTGTAAATTTAAACAAGTTTATGCACAAATCAAGAAGGTAAACATGTAGATCTCAACATTGCGATCAAAACCCTATACTTGAATCTTAATAAAACTTCTTAAATCTACCCAGATCTATCATTAAAGATGCCGACTGTGACGTCATGAAGAACACACAAATTAAACATCAAATTTTAACTGATTTAGATCCTGAAGAACTTACCTTCGGCATTGTGAGAGTTGTGCAAACCAACAAACCAACGTTCTTGTCCAAAGAGAATCAAAGATCAAATGAGAATTTTGAGAGAGAAAGGTCGGCCGAACGATCGTGTAAATGTTTGACTGAACATTGACCCTCTATTTATAGGTGACATTGAATCGGAGTGCTGTCCGATCGGCTAGCTATGCTGACCGATCGGCCAGACGTCCGAGCCAAGCACAAATTTGACTTTCAAACCTTTGACATTTTGACCTTTGACTTTTTGACTTTGATTTTAACAGTGTTTAAAAATCCACTTAAGTATCTTGGTCCAAGTTAATGACCCTAGGTACTTAATTAGCCTACCAAGTCCAACTTAATGACCTTGGTTGACCCGAAGCGAAGCATACTGACATTTTGTTTAAATTTTTCAAATATTTTTCTGAAAATTACAAGTTTCAACTTAATGAACTTGCATTGATTTTGCATTTTCTTAGGTTTATTATGATAAGCTCCCAACCCGTCTTCCAATTCAGAAACTTCCTGCATCTGCTTCAAACTTGTGATTCTAAAGATCATCTTTCTGCTTTGGTTTGTCGAGAAAACAAAACGGAAATGTAAAATATTTTTGGATTTTAAGAAAATTTCTAGACTAGAAAGCTAAGAAATATTTTTGGGTTTAGAAAGTTAAACAGGAATGAAATGCAGTAAATGTAAACTATTTACAAACATATTTTTGGTGAGCGTGTTAGGGAATCATATCATCTTCCGACAAGCTACAAGTACCGTTAAGCTTTGATTTCATACTCAGAATTAAACAATTCACTTAGATTGCCGATATACTGATCCACTTAAGCTTTCACACAAATTTCAATCCGTTCAGGATACGAATTTAGTGTTTTAGAGAGTTAACTTATACGCGTGTACCACCTCAGAATATACTTCCGTATCCAGACTACTATATTCAGTCTTACAGGTGAGCGCACAGTAATGATATCTGTAAGGGGTTAAATGTGAGGCCATGAGAGCTCAGGCTATTGCTTCCGCAAAATCAGAGAGATGATGGCTCGACTTTAGGTGGGTCCCCTTTGGTGATCTTCTTTTACAACAGCACATGATTAGCATTTTTCAATGTATCATCATTTTTTATGCTGAGGGGGGGCTTTATGAATAAAGCAGTGCAGAGTATTATACGAGGACTAGGCTATTGCTCCCGCAAAATCAGAAGTCCAGGTATAATACCCCAGATATCATCACGTACAAAGACCTAGTATGTCAGAAATAGAGCCTTTCAAACAAGATTTCGGGGGTTACCCATATATCTGAGAGATGTTCCCCACGTAAAAGCAAGTTGTGATTTAGGTCTATATCCCGAACAAACTTACTAAATGTGTAAAAACCTACCGGCATATCATCAGCGAGACTGCTTAACACTTTTAAACTTTACATTTCTTTAGCATACCATAACTGTCTAGCTAATGTACTATCATTTTCCCTTTTTACACAAGCTCTTTTTCGGTTTTCTATTGTTTTTGGATTTTGAAAATATCTCATGTTTTTGGGTTTTTGGAATTTTTTATTGTTTTTGTATTTTTTGAAAATATTATCTATCTCCCCCTAAATACCAAAACATCTAAAAATTCGACAAACCATTGCAGATTGCTTTTCAAGATCATCTACAGTGGTACCTTCATCAACGCCAATGATCCCTTACGCAACCGACAAAAGCTTCATACCGTTAAGTTTCAAAAGATATTGAAAACGAGTTTTGTCAAATGCTTTGGTATGTAAGGCAGCTTTTTGTTCATCGGTGTGGATTTTTTCTATTCGTATCAACTTCTTTTCAAAACAATCTCTTATGAAGTGATGACGAATTTCAATGTGTTTGGTTTTAGCGTGATGAACAGGATTTTTTGTTATGTTTATAGCTGCCTCATTATCAACAAAAATAGGAGTGTTAAGAAATTGCAAACCGTAATCCGCATCTGTTGCTGGATCCACAAGATCTGGGAGCAGCAGCTGCTAGCAGATACATACTCAGCTTCACATGTAGACAAAGCAACAGAGGTCTGCTTCTTACATTGCCAAGTGACCAATCGTGGTCCGAAAAACTAACATCCCGAAGTTGTTGATTTAGCATTCACTTTGCAGCATCCGAAATCGGAATCAGAATATCCCTCGAGCGTGAAATTGCCTTCTTTTGGATACCACAACCCCAGTGATGGAGTTCCTTTCAGGTAGCGTAATATCCTTTTCACAATTACCATATGTGAAGCTCTAGGGCTTGACTGAAACCGTGCTGCGAGGCAGGTTGGATACATAATATCGGGTCTTGAAGCTGTCAAATACATCAGCGATCCGATCATGGAGCGATACAATGTTTCATCCACTTTATCTCCGATGAGATCAGGGTTTATTCCATGGTTCGTCGCTAACGGGGTGGACATTGGTGACATTCCTGACATCCCGAATTTCTCCAGAACATCATGAACATACTTTGTCTGATGTATGAACGTTCCCTCGGGTAGTTGATCAACCTGAAGCCCCAAGAAGAACTTCATCTCACCCATTGATGACATTTCAAACTTCTGCTTCATAACCTTTTCAAAATCTTTGCAGAGTTGTTCATTTGTTGACCCGAAAATTATGTCATCCACGTAAATCTGGACTATCAGAAGATGGCCGTCGACTTCTTTTGTGAATAGAGTGGCGTCTACCTTTCCTCGGATAAAGTTGTTGGCTATCAGTTGTTGAGACAGGGTCTCGTACCAGGCTCTCGGAGGCTGATGTAAGCCGTATAACGCCTTGTCCAAGAGATAAACTTTATCTTTGTGGATTGGGTCGGTGAAGCCCGGTGGCTGTCCGACATAAACCTCCTCTTTCACCTTGCCATAGAGAAATGCCGACTTCACATCTAGCTGAAAAAATTTAAAACCTTTCCAAGATGCAAATGCTAGGAAGATTCTGATCGCTTCAAGTCTAGCAACCGGAGCATATACTTCAGTGAAATCTATCCCCTCCTGCTGACTGAAACCTTGGTCAACGAGTCGAGCTTTATTGTGAATAATAACCCCTCGATCATCCCTCTTGCACTTGAACACCCACTTGGTGTTAATCTTCCAATGACCATCAGGCAGATCCACCAGTTTCCAGACACCCAACTTCTCAAGCTGACTTAGCTCCTCTTGCATCGCGTTGACCCAAGAATCTTCAGTTAGTGCTTCCTTGTACGTTCGCGGCTCAATCTGCGAAATAAAACAACTAAGTGAAAACTGTGTTTGTAAAGGAGCAATTGTAGAGTAAAAACAAGTAAGGCCTTGGTCAATTTGTCATCTGGTGCGAACACCTGATTGTAACTCTCCAATGATTAACTCTTCTGGATGGTATGAAAGAGTTCTCGGCATCACCTCGCCTGGAACATCTACCTCACTTTCCAAATTTGTAATGTTCTGGTTTGCGACTTGTTCACTGACTGGAATAGTTTGATCTTGAGACTGGATTTGCTCCCCCTCAGACTCTGAATCACCACGATCGAATGTTGTCCTTTCATCAGAATCTGAATTATCATTGATTCCTGTCTGATTGATAGGAGCTTGTTCGCGTTTTGAAGATATCGGAGATTGCATAACATCATCATTCTCTCCAGCATTGCTTGGACCAGTTTCATCATCGTTCGAAGCTTGTTGTTGACGACTATAAGGTTCTGCTGGGAATCTTTCTTGTGATTCTTCATAATCTCTCAGAATATCCAACTCGTCATAGAAATCTGGTTCTTCTTCTATATCGAATGAATCCCACAGAGTATCGTAATTGAAACGCCATGAGTCACCGGGATTCTGAGGTGGCATGGTGTAACCATGACACTCAACATTTTGTGCTTCGATGATCCGCTTCATGCTTGGAACAAAGACTCTTTTCAATGGGCTTGCATATCCCACAAATATACCTTCAATGCACTTTGGACCAAATTTACCAAAAGGTTCTAGAACTGTGCAGGGAGACCCGAACGGTTCCAAATACTCCAGGTTAGGTTTGCGGAGATTAATGAGTTTGAAACATGTCTTGTTGAACTTTTTCACGGTAAGAACCAGGTTGAGCGTATAGCAAGCGGTTGACACTGCTTCTGCCCAGAAATTGACAGGTAGGTTAGAATCGGCAAGCATCGTCCTGGCCGTTTCAATCAGCGTCCTATTGTTTCTTTCTGCTACACCATTTTGCTGCGGAGTGTATGGCGCGCTGAATTCTTGCAGTATACCTCTTTCATTACAATAAACTTCCATTTTGTTGTTCTTAAACTCTGTACCGTTGTCAGTTCTTATTCTTCTAACACGTGTTTGGTACAAGTTTTCAATTTTTCTGATCATTGTTATCAAACTCCCAAATGTTTCATCTTTTGTCTTCAGAAACGTTACCCACGAAAATCTTGAATAGTCGTCTGTGACAACTAAGCAGTAGAGATCACCAGTTATGCTTTTAACATTCACTGGACCAAAAAGATCCATGTGAAGTCTCTCTAACGGCCTCGAGACTGAATTCATCTTCTTTCCAGGGTGAGATTTCTTTCGCTGTTTACCTTTGATGCAACTAATACACTCCCCCTCAAGATGAAATCCTTTCAGATGAACTCCATTTACTAAGTCGTTGTGTACCAGGTAGTTCATTTTTCGCAGATGAATGTACCCCATCTTTCGATGCCATAATTGTGACTCCAGTCAGTAGCTCTTGACACAAAGCAGTGAGCCTGACCCGTGGTAGTAGTTGCTACACTCATGTCCAACACGTACAGATCGTCGACTCTTGGTGCTCTCATGATAACCCACTCTTCAGGGACAAAAAATCCTGGCTTTAATATCAAACACTCTTTGTCTGTGAAGTGCGTCGAATATATACGATCACAAATCTGAGAAATGCTCAGAAGATTGTTTTCCAGTTCAGCGATGTAATTCACTCTTTCAAATGTGACAATTCCATTCGATAGAGTTCCCTCACCAACTATACGACCACCTTGATTGCCTGTAAATCCCACATATCCTCCATTAAACCCTCGAACATCATACAGTAGGGTTTTCTTCCCTGTCATGTGCCGAGAAGCTCCACTATCCATTATCCAACGTGAGATGGGTCTCGGAAGCTCCTGCACATTTCAAAAGTATTTAGTAAGATTTTGAAGCAACCCAAGCCTTTTTCGACTCAGGTAGCTTGACGTTTAGAATTGTGGTTTTGGTGTACAATGGCGGAAAATTTTTGTCATTCATCTTTAAACTTTCTTTAGTCCCAACCTCAATCTCTTTGTTTAAGAAAGATTCGTCTTTTTGAGGTTGACCAGATGGTTGGTCTTTCTTCGGAACATACTTCTTCCCTGGTAGGGTAGAAGTTTGTTTCTCAAGTTTCTCATAGTAATCCAAAGGAACATTCATCTTTACCGGTGTGGTAGAAGATGATTGTTTTGCAGACTCTGAAACCTTTGGTTTTGGAGAACTTTCTTTCATTTCAACAGATTTTGGCTTCCATGCTTGTTGAGATGATGCAACCCGCTTGTAAAATTTATCATTTTTAGTTACCAACTTCTTTACTGGTTTGGTTTTCTTAACTGACTCTTTTACAGATTCAGTTTTAACTTTGCCATTTTCCTTCATTAAAAACTTTTTCTGAACAAACATTGGAGCTTTTCCCTTTACATCATCTTTTCTTTTCGGATTCTCGACAACCACAGACTTACGCTTCGAGTTGGTGCACTTTCGTGCAATGTGTCCAACTTGATCGCATTTGAAGCATGTTCGGGTGTCAACTACCCGACTTGTGCCTTCGGTCTGGGGCTGCGAGGCTTTCTTTTCAAAGAATTCTTCATTGGTTTTTGAAAAAATCTCAGATTCTTGCTCGGAATGAGAACTCGAGCTTTTCACAAACACCTTTTTCTCAACAAACTTCTTGTTTTAAAAGTTCCTTCTTTGATTGTTCTTACCACCCTGATAACCACCCGACCATCTGTTTTGTTTGTTGTTAGAAAAACGTGGTGGTACAACAGGTTTTTTGTAGTAAGATTTATCTTTTTCAAAGTTCAGTTGTCTCTCCGAACGTTTCAAACCTTCGATTTCACAAACATCAATCTCAACCAGTTTAAAAACATTTTTCAATTTATCAACATTCACATTCTCTAATGGAAAATCAAGATCCGAATACAACTTATCCGAACCCGACATCTTGTACATCACAAGAGTAGGTTTTTCATTTAAGTTGTTTTTGGAAGTTGATTTCGGAATATAATTGTTCAAAAAGCATTCCTCGTCTTCAGTTGAATCATTGTCAGATTTCAAAACATTTTCAACCACATTTTTAACAACTTCGGACTGAACACTGTCTTCATCAGATGATGAAGTGAATGTGATGTCAATTGTTTCTGGAAGTTTGATTTCATTGGTTTCATCATTGTTAACCAACCCAGACTTTTTCTTTGAAAAATTATTTAGCACAGGCGGTGGAACTTGATGATACCCAACCCCTGTTCCATCAGCATAAACATCTTTGCCAGCTTTGTTCTTCCCAATTGGTTTAGGAACGATATGTTGAAGAACAAAACTTGCGGAGTTGTAACTGTTGAGTTTCAGATTGATGCGTTCATTTTCAATCTTAGCTTCTTCAAACTGAAGCTTTAGATTAGCAATCTCATCCAACTGTTGGTTGATTTGCTTCTCTTTTGACTGAAGGACTCTTGACAATGAAAATTTTCTTTGCTTGTTTTACTGTTTCTCTCATCAGAATCTTTAATCGTTCTTTTTAACTTTTCATGATTTTCAAAAAGTTGTCGATTTTCATGAATCAACTTTTCATTTTCTTTTCTTACATGGTCTACTTCAATTTTATCATTTTCAAGTTTCTCAGTTAATTCTTTAATTCGATCATTTGAAGCTTTTACCAATTTGTCACGACTTAAGATTTGATTTTCAACTTCTCTGACTCTTTCAGTCAGTTCTTCAGTCTTTTTAGTACTGAGATAAGCATGTGTACTACAAATCTTGCAGTCTTTCATGCAATTTTTGTAGTTACTGTCAATCTTGGCTTTATCAATCTTACCTAACCCATTTGTTGAATCATTAGAACTGACCTTGCTCTTTGACTCAGTTCCGGATTTAGAATCTACCTCTAATTCCTTTGCTGCAGGAACTTTATCAGCCATTTTTTTTCCAGTTATCTGCAGTGAACTCTTTGGTCGTGTCGATTATCCCATCATCGACCTTCTTTGACTGTAGCTCCTTTTCTTTAGCTTCTCTTGCCCACATTCTCTGCCTTTCCTCTTCTTCTTCTTCTTCTGTTATTTGCTCTATGAGGGTTTCAACACTGATTGATGATGGTTCAACAACTATATTCCCTTTTGGATCCAAATAGCATTCCCGAGTTGCATCCCATCTTTTTGCACTCTTTGCCTCTTTCCATGTTCGATAAATTTTATCTTTCATGTTTTGGGCTAACATCTTCCTAGTACGATATTTTTCTTCTTCAGTACGGGTATCTTTGAATGGCACAATCTTTGCCATGAATGCAAAACCCACAACATCTTCTTCTGGTAGCACATCACTCCAGTCATAGCCCTCATCATCATGCATAACGGCTAATGCTCTTGACTTTTATTTGGGAGCATCTTCTAACTGCTTCATTCTGGGAGATTCAGCTTTGTTTTGATGATAGATGGCCCTTTTATAATAATCCTCACGGAATGGATTGGCAGTTTCATCAGCAGGAGCATTTCGACATTCGCATTTAAAGTGCCCCTTTTGTTTGCACTTAAAACATGTAACCTTTGATTTGTCAAACCCTAATTTAGTTGATGGTCCACCAATGGAGTGTCTGCCTGTTATCTCCATGAACCTCTGAGCCCTTCTAACCGCACTCGCCATACACCATCTAATATCAATCAATTCCATTTCCTCTGGGTCAATTTGATCATAATCCTCCTTGGTGAGGTTTGTGTTTCCGATTTTTCCTGCTACGAGACTTTCATAAGACTCCAAAATAGATGCTAGAAAAACCATCTGCTGTTTGGCTGCTTCTTCGCTGAAATTTTGTGCGTTGTTGAGATTCACAGCAATGTTGCACTGGAAAATGTTTTTTCGGAACAGATTGTTGTTGTTGTTCACTTGGAGTCGATGAAGACGATCCTCCATGATATCCGCTGCTTGGAGCAGGACTGCTGTTTTGACTCTCTTTATTTGGCACACTTGGGTTTTCTGCTGAGAACGTTGTCTTTGGTGATACCGTTTTTGGAATCATACTTCCACGATAATACAAATCAACATTCTGCTGATACTGAGTACTGTTGACTTTGTTTGTTTTCCTGATTTCCAACTCGTGACTTTCAAGCCTCTCAATCAGAAAATCAACTGTCAGATTCTTCTTCTCCATAGTATTTTTCAACAACAGAGCAAAGTACATCCAATCCTTTTCATCAGGTAGTGAATCCATCAGCTTATCAACCAATTCTTCCTCTGTAAACGTAAACCCATGTCTAGTCAGCTCAATCTTCAAATGACAAAACCTTTCGATCATCTTTGAGACCGATTCATTTTTCATACTTCCAAACAAATCAAATTCCTTTTTCAACAATTTTTTCTTGTTTCTAACAATTTCTTCTCCACCCACACACTTTTTCTCTAATTTTGCCCATAAATCTTTGGAATTTTTGTAATCAATTAGAGATATGATGTCATCTCTCACTGATTGATGTAGCAATGCGATACATTTTTTTATCAGCGATGAAACTTTCTTGTTCATTTTCGACTATGTTCTCATAGTCACTTCTACCAATGTCAAACCCGCTCTTCAAGCATTTCCAGCTCTGGTAGGCGAACGCTTTTAGCCAATCTTCAAATCTAGGTGCCCATCTGTTATACTCCTCTATGGCCATCAGCTTTGGTGGTTTGTTGTAGGTTCCATAGGCATTATCAACGCTCAGAGAGTCAACAAAGGTCTTTTGGGATTTGGGTTCGGAGCCGTTTCATTTGTGTTGCTTGTCTTTGTATCTCCTGTGCTGCTGGTGTAGGCAAATACATCACTAAACGGGTTTAGAAAATCATCCCCCATCTTTAAGTACCTGAAACAATTACCAAACACTTAGAAAAATTGTGATTTTCAAAAGCTTCAAACTGGTGCACTTGGATCGAATGACTGTTCGATCGAGTGTCACAAATAACAATCTGCTGTCCGATCGGTCGACTGTCCGATCGGCTACCAAGATGACATAAGCAAATGAAAACAGGTAACAACAATGCTGTCCGATCGGTTGACTGTCCGATCGGCTATCACTGATGATGTCAGCAACACTATCTATGAACAATCTAAGCCAAACCGTTCGAACGGCTGTTCGAATGAGTGAATGACGTCATCAAATAAGAACAGCTTAACATAGTTTTTTTTGATGATTTTGATCTGGTTTTTGAAGGAATTTTGTTATGAAATCTTGAAGGATTATACTATGAATGATTGTGAATCAATCTATATCAATTTTATCAAATTTTAACCGTGGATTCACGTTCAATTTTAGGTTTTTCTGATTTTAGTGTATGAAAATGAAGAACAATGTAAGAAGTGAGTAGAAAGTAAGAGAATTTGTCAAATTTCCGGTGAAATTTGACTCTGATCAGCAAGAAAAGGCTCGAATTCCGATGAATTCATTGTCGTAGATCTCGATTCAGCTCCCTGGATGCTCTGATACCACTTGTTAGGTCCTGTTTGTACCGGATCTGATTGATGCAAACGTAGATGAACCGATCTTGAACAAAGTGCGGAATCCTTTGATCAAGTTATAGAAATACGACAATCATTTCAACGTTTAAACACTGTCTGAATCTTTCTATTACGATATTATGAAAGTACAAGAGCCGGAAGAAAGTCAGACTACGACAGAGTACACAAAGGTGTCAGCATATCTAGAGATGACAAAGTCTTTAATGTCATACCCTGATGGGGTATTTATAGGCAGAATCAGGATGGTGGAAAGTGTTGTCCGATCGGCTAGCATAGGATGCTGACCGATCGGCTGACAATGCTGACCGATCGGATGGCTAGCCGATCGGCTGACATAAGTCAACAAACAGTCAACACTTTTAACAAACAAGCGCCATATCCTGATCTGTCGATCTAGCTTTCATATATACAAACATAAACTTTAATTGTTTACAACGATACAAAATATGACTAAATGCTGACGGAAGCTACAGGCATTTGTACTAACATATCTCATGAGGAAAGATGGTAGGCAGGTCAACCTGGTGTGTATCAGTAGTGGGTGGTGGTAGTGAACATCCTGAGATAGGGGTGACAAGAGTAATGGGTGGAGTCTTTGTGTCGAGTGGTGCGACTGGCAGTGAATCGACATGAGCTGAAACAGGAGCGAGTGTGTGATCAGGTGTATGAGGAGGTGTAGGAACGTGAACAGGAGAGGATGGTGCAACGGACATAGCATCATCATCATCATCATCAGTGGGATAAGCCCCTAGTCCAGCAGCTAGAAGGGCTGAAGAGGTCACGGACTCAAAAGAGTCGGCAACAGAATCAGGGTTCTAATAATAAGAGATGTCAACGACAGATACAACAAGTGATGCTACGTCTAAGATGGCAATGTCGAATACCTCACCATCACCTAGGTCATCGTCAATGTGATCTACCTCAATCACAGGAACATCGATATCATCATCCAAGTCAACAATAAAAGGCCAATCCTCAGCAGGAATGGTAGCGAGGGGAACAACGTGGATCAGAATGGGCTCGACAAGATGCTCGCCATCAGGATGTTCAATCATGAGCTGATCGTGAATAGGTAAAGGAAAAGCTAGAACGTCATCAACGAAGGTAATTTCATCACCAAAGTCGGGTAAAGCAAAAGGCTGGAAATCATCAAGGTCGTCGTCATCAGACATAAGCTCGGGATCGGTCTCCGAGTCGGAAGTGAAGATCTCAGGAGCTGGGGCAATCTCGTCGTCGGAAACAACAGCCATGGGATCATGCTCCTCCGATAAACCACTACTCTCAGATGAAGACATGTGTACCTGCAAAAAACAATTCGGGCACATATATGCATATATATCAATGAATAATAATATTACTTAGTATATACAGGCAAATAAAGGCAACATATCACATGTATTCACGTTGTTCCTACGTGGGTCATTTCTAGTTCGGCAAGTCTACCCCATATAGACTATACCATCAACTAATGTCCTTGCTTGTTTTTCTTTCCTTTGAAAAATGTTTGTTTCATGGATCTTGGCGTTTTCGTAAATGCAATGAAAAGTATTTTGTTGGTTGTAAAAATATTTTCATGAGAGAATCCTAGTGATTGTTATCTAGACTCGAGATGGAATCCTAGTTCACTACAATCGAAGCTCTGATACCAACCTATCACACCCTGACTTTTGCGGAAGCGTATACGTGTGACTTGATCAGTTTTCATTGCATTCGATTATAATAAACAACTATATGACTAAAATAATGTTCATCCATTCATAAGTTTTGGAAATATTACAAACATAAGTTGTTTAAGTTTCAACCAACATAACTTCAAGTTAAGTTACAACCCATCAAAAGGTAATAAGTTCCATAAATGGACTTTTTAATAAAGACTAGTTTAACCAAGGATTTGCTTCATATATCTTATCCATGATAAGATATACAAATCAAACCCTTCAAAAGTGGATGACATCTAATCTTGAAATTCACTTCTTGAAAACAATTCCAACGCCGAAGATCCATCTATTTCCTTAAATACATGTAATTTGAAAACAATCAACAAAAGTTGAGCGAGTTCATGCGTTTTATGTGAGCTCCAATAAACTTGTAAACATTTGAGACATTCTTTTGATAACCGGTATGTAAAGCATCTATGAACAGATCATTAATGTTTTGCAAGGACATTAATATGTGTGGTGACATTGGAAGCACTCAAACCTAGTGAATTTCCTCCGATCCATTCGGCTGGAACGACATAGTCACTACATGCGGCCACACAAGGACCCATGAGTGGAGCTTGCTACACCCGATAGATCTACCACTCCTGCCCCTCGGTCTTAACAAGATTAATGGTCTTAAGTGTGCGCCTACCCAACCACATGATCTAACAGTTCATTCCTTAGCTAAACCATACCATTGAAACATGTATCTCACCCCCGAGAGTTATAAATCCGAAAACATTTAAGAGAAAAGGGGGACATGAACTCACTAATTTGCGCCTGAAGTATTGTGCACTCAAACTTGATCTTCGCGAGTCGTATCACTACCTACACACGTGCTATGTTTTATTAGACACTTAGGTCGTGTAACGACTCTTAGTCTTAGTCATTTATTAAGACTTATTTTGGAATTTTGGTATACTTTGAGGTACACCCTCGGTGTATGGTGTATATATAATTTTTATAATTATATATAATTTCAAAATTTTAATATATTAGTTAAAATAATTATATTTTAACTTAAATTATTTTCATATGAGTATTCGGGGGTTTTGTTAAAAATAATATATTTTTAACTTGTTTTGTCATATGGTTCTCATATACGTATTTTCAAGTACATGTAAACTTGTATTATGTGTATGTTATTTTGTATTTCCATATTTGTGCATAATACTAGTATATGGGTATTTTACCAAGTGTTGGTAGTGTATGTCGGTATGTATTTATACGTATAGGAATACGTATTTTCTAGTATTTATTAAGTATTTCATACTTAATTTATGTGTAATTTTTCGGAATATTATTTTTGCACAATTAAAAATCACCAACTTTATATTCTTAAAATATATATTTTAAGAAAATTTCATAGAAAGAATATCTATAATTTGATTTGGTAAAATAGGTATATATTCACATATATCCCAAAAATAATATATTTTTAAGACCAAAGTTAGAAAAATATATATCTTTAGTTTTCACCAAAATAATGTATTTTTGAGTTGTTTATGAAAATATTTATTTTCTTATACTCCAAAATAATATATTTTCAAGTTGACAAAATATGGTATATTTTTATAATAATTGTAAAAATTCATACCTTGTCGTTTGTTCGATTTCGAAAATACCGTTTACCAAATTTGTCAAGATACGAATTAAATCTCCGGAGTATTCTTATATATTGTCCAAGGTGTCCATTGTCCGAATCATCCAATATTTGTGTACGAGTTATATATTTATTTTCTTGTGATTTTTGTAATTCTTCAAATTACAATTTTTGGTATTTGTGAGGTATATTATTTTCAAGTTCCTAATTTTTTGTATAACTAATACAAATAATATACACATAGCACATAATTTGTGTGATTTCTAAATATTTATTTTCCTAAATATATACTTAGTCATTTTTATTCTTGAAAGTCAACCTCCATAACTTGTAATTTTTATAACAAAAATTATGGCAAATTTTTGTACTTAAAACCATGGTTCAAAATCACTTGTAACACTTCTTTAAACATATTTTTCTAAGTGTTGCATTTTTACAAAAATTTTGCCATAGTTTCCCTTGAAAATGGAGGTTTCCATGCTTATAGCATATCATTTTCTTTTTCAAAAAATTCATCAACAATTATCAACTACAATACTACAACTTACCTTAAGCCATAATACACATTTCTACATGAAGTCATGAACTTGAAGTTTTATAAAATCTTGTAGTATTTTAACATAGTGTTTAACATGATTTATTAACACCAAAAACATAATTTTTATTTCATAAAAATCATTTTAACAAAAATTTCATCTTCACAACTTGTAACTCATTTTTGCAAAAATCATTCTCTTTAATTTTTCATAGCTTAAACACTTCAAGTGTTCCATTCTTACACTTAAAACATGTTCACTTTCCTTTAAAAAACCAAATTATGTTAATCTTGAAGCAAACTTTGTTTTTCTTGAAACTTTTATGTTTGAAATCTTCCACTTTTAAAACCTACAACTTGTAGGAACCATCATCCTACACAAAATCATGTTTACTTTCAAGTTCATACTTTACATAAAGGATGATTAACATGGATCTTTCAATATCCATCATGTTACTTGCTAGATCATGTTTTAAATCATCATCTAGCAAGTGTTCATGTGGTGATCTACACCATTCACACAACAAAATCATCAACAAGTTCATCACATACAATAAATAACTTATATTCTTGAGATTTTGAGTTTTAAGCTTATGTTCATATTCTTGTTTTGGTGTGATCTTTATATTTTTAGTTACATGTCTACTTTAACAACTAAAATAAGATGTAAAAATTGATCAAGAACACTTATTACTAGCACAAAGGCTAGGTATGAACAAGATGAAGGATGAAGAAGAAAAGTGGTGGTTAATAGCTCCTCAAGTTGGTCCTTGCACTTCCGAAGCTTGAATCCTTCTTAACTAGCCTTGATACACCTTAGATGTAGGATCGAGTTGTGACCCAAATGAGTCGTTCGGAAGAGCTCAAATCCGTTTCAGAGGCGGAAACAAAGAAACGGACATGAAAACAACTTGAATATCACTTTAAACCTCTTGTATATTGATTTAACAGCTATTACATTCAAGAGAAATACCGTCAGCACTTCGGTATCAAATCTGAAAATCTGTTACAAATGACAACATAACACACCTATATATAGTGCTCTATGTTTCGCTTGAAGACACACAAGTCAACCAAGCGAAACCACCTAATTCTAATTCAAGCGAAACCAACTTTGTCTTCAAGCGAAAGCTCCTAAATCTGATTCAAGTGAAACCGACAAATTATATCCAAATGAACATTCTAATATATGTGATGATGTCATGTAGTGATGTCATCATTGATGTCACATATGTGATGTCATCTTTGAATATGATGACATCATGCTTGATCAGATCCGCAACGCAATCAAGACTCGATATAAGACGAAGACGACAGATGTGTGCACCAACAGACTCCCCCTCAGATGTTGACGAGTCTTAAGTGTCGAGTCTTCGTATCTTCAGTCTTTATCAGTCTGAATGCTCTCTGAAATATCTCACAGTGTAAGCATCCTTTAACTCCCCACGAATAATCTCTATTCAGATGTCTTCAGACTCCCCCTTTCAATATGCTGGGATCGCAGTCTGGCATGTTGAAATCACATAGACCTCAGGTATCGGAACCTGGCACTCTATCTTCAGGTTCAAGATCGAAACCTGGCTATACCTGCACATTCTTAACCCAGAAATAAATTTCACAAATTTAACATTCAACAAATTTATAAACCCAGATTCTCTCTCAAATTAAACCAGAATGATTTATCAATGATAATATCTGATGAACCATTTGCAAAAAAATGATCATTTTCCTTTTCAAAACACATTCTCCCAAACCATTTGTTCATCATGTCTAGCACTTAGAATTTTGAAAATCAGCTTTATAACATCAGTTGTCGAAAATCTTTTTGGATTTTTCAAAAAATTATGCTAAAACACACTAAAATCTTTTTGGACTTTTTGAATGTAAATGAAATGCAGAAAAGAAATATTTACAGACATTATTTTTGTGAGTTCGTGCAAGAGGATCATATCAGTTTTTGACACGTCACAAGTACCGTTGAGCTTAGTTACATATTAAGAATTAAACAATTCACTTAGATTGCCGATATACTGATCCACTTAAATTCTCACACAAATTTCAACTGATTCAGGATATGAGTTAGATGTTTTAAGAACTTAAACTCATTCATGTGTCCCACCTCTTGAATATACTCCCGTATCCAGATCCCAATATTCAGTCTTACAGGTGAGTATACCACAGATGATATCTGTAAGGGATTAAATTGCGAGGGCCGTGAGAGCTCAGGTCGATACTCCCGTATACGCAGAGAGATGACGGCTTCGACTTTTGGTGTGTCCCCTTTAGAGGATCTTTTGTATTACAACAGCAATGCTATCAATTTTATTGTTTCATCAATTTGCTGAGGGCGGCGCTATGTTTCAAGGAAGCAGAAAGTATTCTCCGGGACTAGGCCATTGCTTTCACAAAATCAGAAGTCCCGGGATAATACCCCAGATATCACTGAGCATAAAGACCTAGTATCTCAGAAAGAGGGACCTTTCAAACGAGATTTCAGGGATTACCTATATATCCAAGTAGTGTTCCCCACGAAATAAGCAAGTTTGAATTTATGTTTATATCCCGAAAAAGCTTACTAAATGTGTAAAAACCTATTGGCATATCATCAGTGAGATCGTTTAACGCCATTTAATCATTACATTTCTTTAGCATACTGTAACTGTCTACTGATGTACTATCATTTCCTCTTCTTTGACACAAAAACTCATTTTTGAATTTTATCATGTTTTTGTCTTTTTCAAATTTTCTAATGTTTTTGAATTTTCTGAAATTTTCTACTCCCCCTAAAATGCAAACACATTTTAGGAAATTTGAAAATAAACTGTACAAAAACTTGACAACCAATATAAAATTGCTTCAATTCGCCATCCACTAGGCATAAACAATCAGAACTCCCCCTTTCACAAAACTATTTTCTCATTATGATTTCAAAACACTTAAGTTTGTTTTAACCAAAATGATTTTTCTGGAAAATAAGTTTTGTTGATTTTACCACTTGTAGGTTAGGGGTTTGGTTCATCATATTGTCCATTCAATATCTTGTATCAGGATTACATCAAGTTCAAACTAATGACCTTGAGTAATCACTTTGTCAGAATCAACCTCTTACCACTTGTAAGTATATCCAAAACATATAACCACATGCAGGAATAAAACATCTACACAAACCATTTAACCAATCAAGATGCCGATTCCTGCTTCACACTTACTAACCTGGAAGCTCCGGCAATTCCTCAATCTGTAAAAATTTAGACAATTTTAAAATCTTTCACAAAAACAAGTTTAACAAGAATGATGCCGATTCCTGATCCGCAATTACAAACTTGGGATCTCTGGCAAGTCAGATTTTTTAAGTAAAGAACACAGACACCCAAGCCTGACCTGCTTTGGGTGTAACTTTCTCAACTTCACTAGGGGTTGGGCTGTAAGTTGCCTTCTTTGATTCGTAAAATTCCTTTACCCCTTTAACCTTCCCATCTACCATTTTTCCAAAAAATTTCTTAACATTCCCATTAAATGCTTTCTCGACATCAAATTCTTTCTTCTCAGAATAGAATTGATTCGAAATTTCAACCTTTCCAACCTTTGATTTAAAATTCTCAGCTCTCAATGGTGGAAAATGAACATCATCCATTAGAGACACTGAGTTTTCAGCCTTTTTAACAACTTGTGGCTCCTCTGACTTTGTGGAATCAGATTCATCGCCAGATTTTACCTCTGATTTCTTAACAACCCAAGTTTGGTTGTCAAGATTTCCCCTTTTCTTGTAAAATCTTTTCGAACATTCACCAACTTCATATGTAGAATTTTTAAACACTTTAAATCTTTCAGTTGGTGGTTCGGTTTTATCAACAACTACTTCTTTGAGTTTTTCTGAGACTCCCTGTTTTGTGTTGGTTGCCTTAGGACAATTCCCGGCGATGTGACCAACTTCTTGGCATTTATAACAGGTTCTAGTCTCTTTTCTCTGATGAGCTTCAGTTTTCTTCTTTTCACCAAGAAATTCCTGATTTGACTGTCTCCAGAAAGAGTTCTTCTTTTCTTCTTCAGCAGACGGACCTGAAACAAATTTTGTATTTTTAGAAATTTTCTCATTTTTATAATTTTCTGGTGGTATAAAACCTAAACCTTTTCTTTTGAAATTACCGTTACAGTTTGTTTTTTTTTATAACCAGAACCGGAATCGTAATTCTTTTTCTTGTTTAAACGCTGTTGAACTCTTGAAGTGTATTTTTTAGGTTTTCCAGTAAGATTTAAATCTTTTATTTCAGAAATATTAATTTCTGTCATTTTGAAAACCTTTTTGATCATGTCAAAACGAACACTTCTTATTGGAAACTCTTTATCAAAATATAATTTGTCAGAATCACTCAAAGTATACACAACTTCAAATGTTTCATCATTCAAATTATATTTTGACAACAAAAACTCTTTACTATACACCCGTTTTCCCGATGATTTTGAACTCTTTTCAGACGAACTCAAACTTCCGACAGACTGACATGAACTTTCGGACTCGGATTTTAACTCTGACTCCTCATCCCTATCCAACACCTGATCGACCATTCTTTTTATTAATTCGGACTCATGATCTGTGTCGGACGCTGTGAACGTGACGTCAATGTTGTCTGGTAATACATCGGTTAACTCGGACTCTAACTTTAGATTAACTGCCTTTTGAACTTGTTCCTCATTCGGTTTTCTAGGCGAATACCCTTCCCAAATTGGAGGCGGATACTTGTTATAGCAAACACACGGTTTCTTACCAGTATCCTTCTTCTTCTTTGGTTGTTCATCTTTAAATGCCTCAAAACCTGCAACAGTAGGATAAATTCTGTCAATTAAGTAATCAGAACATGTATAACTTTTCAATAACCGTCTGATTCTTTCATTTTCAACTTTTTAACCATCCAACTCTTGCTTCCATTTCGCACATTCTTCAATGTAGAAATTTATCTCTTTCTGCTTTGACATCATTGTTGCATTCAACATTTTCAACACTTTTTCTCTTTCAGTGTTTGTTGTTTGCAAACTATTCACTGTTCTGTTAAAAACATCATAGGATTCTTTCAAATTCTTCACATCAAACAACAACTTTTCTTTCATCTTTTCTGATTCACTAAACCTCTCGTCTTTTACGTCACACTGTTTGCAAGATTCCAAACATGTGAGACATGGTTTCATAACTTCAACAATCTTCTCGACTTCCACAATCTTTTCAACTTCAACTATCTTTTCCACTTCCACTATCTTCTCAATCACTTTGACTTCCTTCAATTCTTTTGCAGCTTTTCTCTCTTTGAGTTTCTTCAATTTATCTGCAAAATAAAATTCAAAACTGTCAGAAGATAAATGAGATTTTCCAATGTTTATCTGTTCAACTTCTTCATCATCATCACTAGTATCTGTTGAACTGTTTTTAGAAGAAACAGATTCTTCATCTTCACTTTTCTCATCATCAGATAATACATCCAACCATTCCTTTATCAACTCTGGCTTTTGCACAATCTGAGCAATAAAAGCTTTAACATTAGGATCAGCTGTAATGTACTTGTCCCAGTTAAAACCTTCAGCCACTTTCTCATCATCTTGATCAATAATGCCATAGTAAGCCTTCTTGTTTGCATCTTCGATCATTTTTCCATGTGCCGTTTGTGAATCTTTTTGTTGATGTGGTTGATGAGTGATTTGTTGATATATAGACTTCTTATAATAATCATCTTTTCCAAAAGGATCCTTTGCTCCTCTTGGCTCCTGATTCTTGCACTCTCTTTTAAAATGGCCTTTCTCCCTGCAACGAAAACAGACAACTTTAGATTTATCAAAACCTAAATTAGAAAGATTTGCATCCAAGAAATCACTTCTTCCTGTAATCAGTCTAAATTTTTCTGCCCTCCTTAAAACACTAGCTAATGCCCATTTAATGTCCATCAGTTCCAACTCCTCTGCATCAATCTGGTCATAATCTTCCTTTGTGAGCATCGGATTACCAATTTTTCCGGCAATCAACCCTTCATAAGATTCCAATGCAGTGACCAGTAATCCCATATGACTTTTCACAACTTCTTCAGAATAATTTTGTCCATTTTGAAGATGTAAAGCCACATTGCACTGAATCAGATGCCCATTTCCAACAGATGCACTTTGAAAACTTGGAGGATTAATACTTGAAAATCCACTAGTGTTGACTGAACTTTGACTGACTGATCCAGATGAATTTCCTGCTCTAAACGCGGTTTGGATCTTTGGACTAGCTTCAACACTTTGAACATTTCCTTTATAGTACAGTTTGATATCTTGCTGATTGCTTGAACTGTTCATTCTGGCAATTTTCTGCTGTTCAAGATCCTGTGCCTCCAGCTTTTCAATAAACTGAGCAATTGATAATCGGCTAAACTGTCCAGAATTTTTCAGAATCATCAGATATGTACCCCATTCCTTTTGTGGTAATGCATCAGCAAGCTTTTCAACCCATTCTGCTGGAGTTTTTGTAATCTTCAACTGTGACATAGTGCGTACATGATGACAATATCTTTCAATGAGAGTCTTTGTTGTCTCACTAGGCATACAAGTAAACAATTCAAACTCCTTTTTCAACAAAGTTGCTTTACTCTGTAGCATTTCTGTACTTCCTTCAAATTTCTTTTTAAGAGCTTCCCAGGTAGAATAAGCACTGTCATCATGTTGAAGCAACACAAATATATCCTCTTTAACAGCTTGTTGTAATAGATTGATCATCATTTTCTCTCCTTTATAACTTTCTCTTTCTTGCTCTGTGAATTCTGAAATGATTTTACCAACTCCCACTGAGTTTTGAGGCCTCTCATATTCAGTTTCAATGCTTTCCCAAGCTTTTAAATGGTTCGTCTGAACCCAATTCTCGAAACGTTTCTTCCATCCAGGATAGTCTTCAATTCCCATAAGTTTCGGGGGTTTTTGCATTGTTCTGGTTTCATTCTCCATGTTCATGTTCTTAGCAATGTCAGCCGGAGTAGTCGGGGTTGAAGCAAATGCGTTGTAGAATTCAGAATCCATGTTTCGGTATCGAAGAATTTCTCAAACAAGCTTTCAAACGAACTGGTTCAACTCGTAAAACACCTGAAACAAACAAATAATCAGTTTAACCAAATTGAAAATGTGAATGTGAGTGACGATTGAATCAATCTAGGACTCGTGTCGAAGATTTATGGGCTCGTTTCAATGTTGTTCGAGTGAAGATACTGAATGAATGGACTTGATCGGAATGAAATGGATTCAAATGGACTTTCACAAATTTGGCTGATGAAAAAAATCAATTCACTTCTGTTGGGCCGCACATTAAGACTTGATCATATATTGATTGGGCCTCAAATATATACTATCCAAAATGATTGGGCCGAGACTTTTGCTTATCAATATTGTGACTGTTGTTGATATAAGAAGCCGACAATATTATCTTTCAAAATTCTATGATTGAACCATATACTTTAATCAGACAACACTATCCTTTTCATTAGGTAACTTGTCTGGACCGAATACTTTGATTGCATCTGACACACTTTAACTTGGAATCACATGAATCTCACAAACATTTACATGATATACTGATCAGTTTCTTAGGCCAAGATACTTGTGTACACGTGATTTCTGACTATCCCTTTAATATCTTTCACATGCAAGCACTTATATCAAGACTCGATTTTAATTGAATCTTCTAATTAAATGTGGCCGACAACTTTATCCTTTGCATGCAAACCGGTTTAAACTATTTCTTTTAAACGAATTCTCATTGGACCTCCATTTACACTAGCGGACAACTATAATTGTTCAATTCAAATAGCCGACAACACTTTGAATCACATGAACTGACACACGCATGTGATTTCTTTTCCCGAAGTACGGACACCCTCGTACAGAATGTTATACACAATTCGATGTACACACTCAAGCAGTCTATATTCACGTAACGTGAAGTCCCAAGACAATTAATGAAGCAAATTAATGTTGACAGACACTTTCAAGCGGTGTGACTTTTTCAAGCGAAAGGTAACTCAAGCGAAACTGGTCAATTTCAAGCGAAAGCCGGTGTTTCGCTTCAAACACCACCAAATTTCAAGCGATACTCACAGTGACATCAGCATTTCGAACAGAATTTCAAGCGAAAGTCCAATTTTAATTAGATTTAAACCGATTTTAGCTCTAAAACTTTCCAGGATTTGTTAAAACATGATTGCGCATAATATGTGTGAATTTGAGCCGATTTTAACCGTGAAAATTTTTTAAGTTTGAAAAAGAATGGTGTAGAAACATAATTTGTGATGAAAACAGGCTGTTTTGGCAAGAACTCCTCGTCCTGAGCTCTGATACCACTTGTAGGATCGAGTTGTGACCCAAATGAGTCGTTCGGAAGAGCTCAAATCCGTTTCAGAGGCGGAAACAAAGAAACGGACGTGAAAACAGCTTGAATATCACTTTAAACCTCTTGTATATTGATTTAACAGCTATTACATTCAAGAGAAATACCGGCAGCACTTCGGTATCAAATCTGAAAATCTGTTACAAATGACAACATAACACACCTATATATAGTGCTCTATGTTTCGCTTGAAGACACACAAGTCAACTCAAGCGAAACCACCTAATTCTAATTCAAGCGAAACCAACTTTGTCTTCAAGTGAAAGCTCCTAAATCTGATTCAAGTGAAACCGACAAATTATATCCAAATGAACATTCTAATATATGTGATGATGTCATGTAGTGATGTCATCATTGATGTCACATATGTGATGTCATCTTTGAATATGATGACATCATGCTTGATCAGATCCGCAACGCAATCAAGACTCGATATAAGATGAAGACGACATTTGTGTGCACCAACATTAGAACACTCTTGGATTTAGTTGGAAGATGAAGGAAATGAAGATGAGAATGGGGGTGTTTGGGCCGTAAGTTTGGGGAGAAGGTTTGGTGAGTTTGAATGTTAAGATGATAAGTGATGAAGTCTAAGGGTTTTTAACACCTTCCTTCCAACCTTTCATTATCCAAAGGATCAAGTGTTTAGTATCTGAGCAACAATCACAAATATAATATTCAAGAAAAGGTGGGGTGGGGCCCTTGGGCCGGTTTTCGAATGGGGGGGGGGTGTCTAGTTGAATTTTTAGGATACTTAGTTAATCTAGTTAGGATATAAGTGTTTAGTTAGGGGTTAAGTGTGTTTAGGTATTTTGATGTGCAATAAGGTGTTTATTGATAACAACTAGTCTTATGACATTAAAACAATGCTTCTAGTTTATTTTTTGTGTTTCGGGTAGTGTCCGGTTATTCGTTCGGTTATCGGTTTGTTAAGGTGCTAAGTTGCGCAGTTTTGTGAGTTATGAGGTACTTTTTATGACAGTTTTCATTCCCGACATTTTACAAGTTATTCTGGACATCTAAACCTTGTTTCTGCATTGCATTTTGATGTTTATTTGCTGATTTCTGCTGAATTTTGCAGAATTCTGCATTTAAAGTGTGTTCCCGGTACTTTCTAGTGTCCATTCGTCACTTGGAAGGCAGTTTCATAGTCCTTACTTTCCTACGTAGAGTTCTAGTATAA
This sequence comes from Helianthus tuberosus, assembly GCA_030545235.1. Classification (NCBI taxonomy): domain Eukaryota; kingdom Viridiplantae; phylum Streptophyta; class Magnoliopsida; order Asterales; family Asteraceae; genus Helianthus; species Helianthus tuberosus. The sequence continues at coordinate 19,073,692 of CM060403.1, forward strand.
ATTTTAGTTTCGGGACTCAATCTGTGTCCTAACATGATATCTGTCTGAGTACTGAACTCCTGTCAGTACTACTAGTTTATCTGATAAGTGCGCTAGTTTCGTCTGTGCACTAGTTGAACTGTTTCGAGTTGCATTTAACAATAATAAGTTGCGTGCATCATGTAATGTATTTGTGAGTCTTTGAAAGTAAATCATGAAATCATTCATATCATAAGTTCAACATGCACAACAATATATTACAAATTACTGTTCACATCGTACGAAATTACATGAAAAATGCCAGTTGTCACAACATGCACATAGACATATAACATAAGACCATTTAAGGACTTATGAAAATACCCTTAGGTATCCAATCAAGGATTTAAAGTGGTATTTCGAGTATCTGTTAAGAGTTATAACTTGCACCTTGTACTTTTGTTTCTTAGAAGAAACGAGTACTTAGGATTTTATGGAGATTCGCGAACAATCTCAAATAGGGATGAAACTACGAGATTAGTTTAATTTGAAAGGAATCATATCCTTGGTGTCGGTGTTGTAGGGGTATGCCACACATACACGTAATCGCATTGGTTTTGTAAATAGAATTGACACAATAAATTTATTTATATACCAACTGAAATGTTTCAAGTATCATAGATAACAACAAGGAAAATATAAAAGTTTAATTGTTAACTGCTGCATTGTCATTTGCATGTGCCTCGTTTATGTTAAATACTCATCCACGTACTGGATTTGCATTAACAAGTCTTGGGAAATTGTTCTGATAGTGAGTAAGATCATCATAGTTGTAGCACGATCCAGGCGTATATGGTGCTTGAGCAGCAGCAGGGTTTGCAATAGCTAGGTTTTGGGTAGCAAAACAGCATGCATTGACCAAATGTCTCAATCGTCCACAGTGGGTACATTGGTGACACGGTGTTTGATTCAGATGATGACGGTTGCATTTGTTGCACAGATGTGCAGTACCAGCATAGGTTTTCCTAGCACGAGGCTGTGCTGGTTGGTTGGGGGCAGTTTGATTGTTCAGAGCAACTACAACGAAGTACTGTGAAGCCTTACGTTTCTTTGATTTCTTGGAGGATTCAGTCTTGTTATCCTTTGGTTTTTCTTTCGTAGTCTTATCCGATGGTTTCTTATCGCCTTTCTGGAAAAGTTTACCCTTCCTGACCTGTGATTCAGTCAGGGTAGCGGATAGCTCAATGGCCTGTCTAAGTGTAGTAGGGTTGCTACCGGTAACAATGTCCTGAACTGGGTCAGGGAGGCCATCAATGTACTTTTCAATAGCCGTATCCAAAGGCGTAACCATGGTAGGACATAACAGACTAAGTTCCTCATAACGATCAGTGTAGGCTCGATGTTCACCGCCATCTTGTTTAAGATCGTCGAATTCCCTTTCCAGTGCCCTGAGTTCATGACGAGGACAAAACTCCTTCATCATTAGAGCTCGAAGCTCTTCCCAGGTTTGAGCCATTGCCACATCGGCACCCCTCTCTCTCATCACACCATTCCACCATGTTAGTGCCCTTTTCTCAAAGACACTAGATGAAAACTCAACCTTTCGCTCGTTTGGGCGTTGAACGTGCTCGAAACGTTTCTTCCATCCATGATAGTCTTCAATTCCCATAAGTTTCGGGGGTTTTTGCATTGTTCCAGTTTCATTCTCCATGTTCATGTTCTTAGCAATGTCAGCCGGAGTAGTCGGGGTTGAAGCAAATGCGTTGTAGAATTCAGAATCCATGTTTCGGTATCGAAGAATTTCTCAAACAAGCTTTCAAACGAACTGGTTCAACTCGTAAAACACCTAAAACAAACAAATAATCAGTTTAACCAAATTGAAAATGTGAATGTGAGTGACGATTGAATCAATCTAGGACTCGTGTCGAAGATTTATGGGCTCGTTTCAATGTTGTTCGAGTGAAGATACTGAATGAATGGACTTGATCGGAATGAAATGGATTCAAATGGACTTTCACAAATTTGGCTGATGAAAAAAATCAATTCACTTCTGTTGGGCCGCACATTAAGACTTGATCATATATTGATTGGGCCTCAAATATATACTATCCAAAATGATTGGGCCGAGACTTTTGCTTATCAATATTGTGACTGTTGTTGATATAAGAAGCCGACAATATTATCTTTCAAAATTCTATGATTGAACCATATACTTTAATCAGACAACACTATCCTTTTCATTAGGTAACTTGACTGGACCGAATACTTTGATTGCATCTGACACACTTTAACTTGGAATCACATGAATCTCACAAACATTTACATGATATACTGATCAGTTTCTTAGGCCAAGATACTTGTATACACGTGATTTCTGACTATCCCTTTAATATCTTTCACATGCAAGCACTTATATCAAGACTCAATTTTAATTGAATCTTCTAATTAAATGTGGCCGACAACTTTATCCTTTGCGTGCAAACCGGTTCAAACTATTTCTTTTAAACGAATTCTCATTGGACCTCCATTTACACTAGCAGACAACTATAATTGTTCAATTCAAATAGCCGACAACACTTTGAATCACATGAACTGACACACGCATGTGATTTCTTTTCCCGAAGTACGGACACCCTCGTACAGAATGTTATACACAATTCGATGTACACACTCAAGCAGTCTATATTCACGTAACGTGAAGTCCCAAGACAATTAATGAAGCAAATTAATGTTGACAGACACTTTCAAGCGGTGTGACTTTTTCAAGCGAAAGGTAACTCAAGCGAAACTGGTCAATTTCAAGCGAAAGCCGGTGTTTCGCTTCAAACACCACCAAATTTCAAGCGATACTCACAGCGACATCAGCATTTCGAACAGAATTTCAAGCGAAAGTCCAATTTTAATTAGATTTAAACCGATTTTAGCTCTGAAACTTTCCAGGATTTGTTAAAACATGATTGCGCATAATATGTGTGAATTTGAGCCGATTTTAACCGTGAAAAATTTTTAAGTTTGAAAAAGAATGGTGTAGAAACATAATTTGTGATGAAAACAGGCTGGTTTGGCAAGAACTCCTCATCCTGAGCTCTGATACCACTTGTAGGATCGAGTTGTGACCCAAATGAGTCGTTCGGAAGAGCTCAAATCCGTTTCAGAGGCGGAAACAAAGAAACGGACGTGAAAACAACTTGAATATCACTTTAAACCTCTTGTATATTGATTTAACAGCTATTACATTCAAGAGAAATACCGGCAGCACTTCGGTATCAAATCTGAAAATCTGTTACAAATGACAACATAACACACCTATATATAGTGCTCTATGTTTCGCTTGAAGACACACAAGTCAACTCAAGCGAAACCACCTAATTCTAATTCAAGCGAAACCAACTTTGTCTTCAAGTGAAAGCTCCTAAATCTGATTCAAGTGAAACCGACAAATTATATCCAAATGAACATTCTAATATATGTGATGATGTCATGTAGTGATGTCATCATTGATGTCACATATGTGATGTCATCTTTGAATATGATGACATCATGCTTGATCAGATCCGCAACGCAATCAAGACTCGATATAAGATGAAGACGACATATGTGTGCACCAACATTAGAACACTCTTGGATTTAGTTGGAAGATGAAGGAAATGAAGATGAGAATGGGGGTGTTTGGGCCGTAAGTTTGGGGGAGGGAGGAGAAGGTTTGGTGAGTTTGAATGTTAAGATGATAAGTGATGAAGTCTAAGGGTTTTTAACACCTTCCTTCCAACCTTTCATTATCCAAATGATCAAGTGTTTAGTATATGAGCAACAATCACAAATATAATATTCAAGAAAAGGTGGGGTGGGGCCCTTGGGCCGGTTTTCGAATAGGGGGGGGGGGGGTGTCTAGTTGAATTTTTAGGATACTTAGTTAATCTAGTTAGGATATAAGTGTTTAGTTAGGGGTTAAGTGTGTTTAGGTGTTTTGATGTGCAATAAGGTGTTTATTGATAACAACTAGTCTTATGACATTAAAACAATGCTTCTAGTTTATTTTTTGTGTTTCGGGTAGTGTCCGGTTATTCGTTCGATTATCGGTTCGTTAAGGTGCTAAGTTGCGCAGTTTTGTGAGTTATGAGGTACTTTTTATGATAGTTTTCATTCCCGACATTTTACAAGTTATTCTGGACATCTAAACCTTGTTTCTGCATTGCATTTTGATGTTTATTTGCTGATTTCTGCTGAATTTTGCAGAATTCTGCATTTAAAGTGCGTTCCAGGTACTTTCTAGTGTCCATTCGTCACTTGGAAGGCAGTTTCATAGTCCTTACTTTCCTACGTAGAGTTCTAGTATAAATTTTAGTTCTGGGACTCAATCTGTGTCCTAACATGATATCTGTCTGAGTACTGAACTCCTGTCATTACTACTAGTTTATCTGATAAGTGCGCTAGTTTCGTATGTGCACTAGTTGAACTGTTTTGAGTTGCATTTAACAATAATAAGTTGCGTGCATCATGTAATGTATTTGTGAGTCTTTGAAAGTAAATCATGAAATCATTCATATCATAAGTTCAACATGCACAACAATATATTACAAATTACTGTTCACATCGTACGGAATTGCATGAAAAATGCCAGTTGTCACAACATACACATAGACATATAACATAAGACCATTTAAGGACTTATGAAAATACCCTTAGGTATCCAATCAAGGATTTAAAGTGGTATTTCGAGTATCTGTTAAGAGTTATAACTTGCACCTTGTACTTTTGTTTCTTAGAAGAAACGAGTACTTAGGATTTTATGGAGATTCGCGAACAATCTCAAATAGGGATGAAACTACGAGATTAGTTTAATTTGAAAGGAATCATATCCTTGGTGTCGGTGTTGTAGGGGTATGCCACACATACACGTAATCGCATTGGTTTTGTAAATAGAATTGACACAATAAATTTATTTATATACCAACTGAAATGTTTCAAGTGTCATAGATAACAACAAGGAAAATATAAAAGTTTAATTGTTAACTGTTGCATTGTCATTTGCATGTGCCTCGTTTATGTTAAATACTCATCCACGTACTGGATTTGCATTAACAAGTCTTGGGAAATTGTTCCGATAGTGAGTAAGATCATCACAGTTGTAGCACGATCCAGGCGTATATGGTGCTTGAGCAGCAGCAGGGTTTGCAATAGCTTGGTTTTGGGTAGCAAAACAGCATGCATTGACCAAATGTCTCAATCGTCCACAGTGGGTACATTGGTGACACGGTGTTTGATTCAGATGATGACGGTTGCATTTGTTGCACAGATGTGCAGTACCAGCATAGGTTTTCCTAGCACGAGGCTGTGCTGGTTGGTTGGGGGCAGTTTGATTGTTCAGAGCAACTACAACGACGTACTGTGAAGTCTTACGTTTCTTTGATTTCTTGGAGGATTCAGTCTTGTTATCCTTTGGTTTTTCTTGCGTAGTCTTATCCGATGGTTTCTTATCGCCTTTCTGGAAAAGTTTACCCTTCCTGACCCGTGATTCAGTCAGGGTAGCGGATAGCTCAATGGCCTGTCTAACTGTAGTAGGGTTGCTACCGGTAACAATGTCCTGAACTGGGTCAGGGAGGCCATCAATGTACTTTTCAATAGCCGTATCCAAAGGCGTAACCATGGTAGGACATAACAGACTTAGTTCCTCATAACGATCAGTGTAGGCTCGATGTTCACCGCTATCTTGTTTAAGATCGTCGAATTCCCTTTCCAGTGCCCTGAGTTCATGACGAGGACAAAACTCCTTCATCATTAGAGCTCGAAGCTCTTCCCAGGTTTGAGCCATTGCCACATCGGCACCCCTGTCTCTCATCACACCATTCCACCATGTTAGTGCCCTTTTCTCAAAGACACTAGATGAAAACTCAACCTTTCACTCGTTTGGGCGTTGAACGTGTGGGAATGTGCTTTCCAAACTCTCCAACCATTGTAGGAGCCCAGTAGCTCCTTTAGACCCATAAAATTTAAGCAGTTTAGCCGAATTGAATGTCTTATAGTTGCACTGAGAATTGTTATTGTTATTATTGTTGTTCGCTTGATTTATCTAAGTAATAAGGTTCGGGAACACAGCAGCGATTTTCTGAGCGACTAAGGCTGCTATTGCAGCATCTTGAGTTTGATCGCGTCTAGGAGGCATTCTAAAAGAACAAGGAAACATGAGAAACGTGTGAGACTGACATTTGGATAAACAAACGAGGTGTTGAAAATATTGACGAAACATAAGGAAAGTGGTCATTCGTTTGTTACTTCAAACAAACAAACGACACACATTGACTAATCAAAGTAAATGGGTCTTTATAATGTATCGCGAAGATATGCTTTAGCCTATAGGTGGACACTGACCCCAAGAGTTCCCAGGTAAGAGTGACTGGTCCAATGAAGTAGATTTGTACGATCACTCTAGCCTTAGACAGAAAACTCAGGGTACAGGCACCCACCCTTCTGGATTGCACATGTTCACATGTAAAGCCCAAACTTTGAAGAGATTTTGAAAACAGCAAAGGCTTAAAAGCCTAAAACAAATCATCTAAGGATAGATGATTTCTTGTGAAGTTTTGGAAAAATTTTGACTCGAGAGAATGAATTGTGTTTTGTTTTTGTTAATCACCTAAGGATAGGTGATAGTATTGTATTAAGAATCTAAACGCATGTAAACTCACGTTAAGGTCCTAGAAAGGTTATAGACTAGGTCAAGAGCATTACTAATAACCTAATTCCCTATAACCATGGCTCTGATACCAAATTTTCTGTAACACCCCGACCGCGTAATACAACAAACCGCGGTAGAAACGTCGGGGAGTCATGTCACAGAATCATTGTTTCAAACACATGGTATTTATAGTTTTGTTTATATATCATTAATAGACTTGTTGTTTTGATACAAACCAGATAAACACAAACAATTGTCTTTCAAGTTTTAAAGTCACTAAGGCACGAGTCCATCCTACGTGTAGCATGCATCAACAATTGTCACATAATAGAACCTGAAACATATGTGAAAATAAAACGTCAGCATAAAAATGCTTGTGAGTAACATAGGTTTTGTGAATTTGATTCATGGCTTTGGGTAACTTAAGAACAGATTGTATGTTTACAAAAATAGCCATGAATCCTTGATAAAAGTTTGGTTTCTAAAATATTTTGTTTTGATAAAAAGGGTTGTAGTATATACGAAATATACTTTAGTTTTGAAATAATAGGATAAGTAGTATATCAAAATATGCTTTAGTTTTGAAATAGTTGAATTTATAGTATATCAAAATATACTTTGGTTAATGATATAATAGATTTGGTAGTATATCAAAAATATACTTTGGTTTAAGAATGAAAACATCGGTAGTATATCAATCTATACTTCGGTTTGAAAATAGCATATCATACTATGCTTTGGTTTGAAAATAGCATATCAAACTATGCTTTAGTAGTACATCAAAATATACTTTGGTTTAGGAAATAACAAAGTCGGTAGTATATCAAACTATACTTTGATAAACAATATCACATTGGGAGCATATCAAACTATGCTTTGGAAGTATATCAAAATATACTTAAAATGTGATTTTGGTAGTGTATCAAACTATACTTTAGTAAACAATATCACATTGGGAGCATATCAAACTATGCTTTGGAAGTATATCAAAATATACTTAAATTGTGATTTGGTAGTATATCAAACTATACTTTGGTTTAAATAGCATATCAAACTATGCATTCGTTTAAAATAGCGTATCAAACTATACTTTGGTTGTATATCAAAATATACTTTAGTTTAGGAAATCAAAAAAAGATAAGTTTTATGGCTTAATTGGAAAACCTTTGTAAAAGCATATTGTGGACGTTTGGCAATACATTCAAACCTAGTGTATCAAACTACACTTTGGTGACCATAGATTTACCACAAAGGCAAAATCTATTTGGTTTAAAGTTTGGTTTCGGACATTCCGTACAACAGGAATGGGGTGTCAACCTATAGTGCTATATTGTACTACCAATCGACTTGATCATTGTTAATGAATGTATAAGTAAAAATATGCACCAACAAATAGTCTTACAAATTTTGAAAATCAGTATTTAAGCCATAGATAACAGTTTCAATTCATGAAAGGATAAGTACTATGCATGTGAAATCATATAGCTTGAAATCATGAAAATAGTGAATAGGCACATATGAATCACCCCAAAACATTTGAAAACGTAAAAGAGGGGACTATGTACTCACTTGAGATTGCAATGAGTCTTTGAATCAAGTGAGGTAACAAAGCTTCATACGTGTCCTAATGTGTCCTATCATCGGGTAACTATGTTAAAGTAATGGTACATAATCAGAGGAATCGGATAGAACGAGGTCTTCTAAATCAAATGAGTGTTGGAACTCATATGAAATGGTTTAACAAAGTCTACATTCTAATTTGGAATGAATCCTAAGTGCTTTTGACCCGTTATGACTCATTAAGGTAGTTTACGCAACTTTAACGCGTCATTTACGCAAATGTGCGTTCGGATGGTCAAACTAGTCTTATGATAAGTCTTATATGCCTAAACATGCTTAATAATGTTGCAATATCAATTTAAGTGTCAAAATTTAGGTTACATATGCTTAAAATGAATTTATGCGCAAAAAGGGTATTTTGGTCATTTTCTTAAGACTTATAAATAAGGAAAAATTACAAGTTTTGTCCTTTATCTTTATACCACTTTACAGGCGGTGTCCTTTTTTATGAATGTTTACAGGCGGTGTCCTTTACTATGTTTTTTGTTACAAGTTTTGTCCTTTACCCCTAACCAAGTTAAAAAACTCAGTTAATTTTTGGCACATGATAAGCACATGAGGGTAATTATGTCTTTTCCCCATCCCTTTACACCTACCCCATTTATTATCCCCCAGAAACCCTTTTCATAAGATCATTCACCCTCACTCGTCCCTCAGGTTTCAATCTTAGGGTTTCTACCACACAAAATTGTTGATCAAAGAAGACGATGTCGTAAGACGATGGAGGATGGTACATTCGAGACCATCTTGACAACGATCAGGTTGTTGATCTGTATGGTGAGTGTTCCAACTTAAATTTGAAACCCTAGTTTAATTTTTTGAGCTAAAATTTATGCATTTTACAAAGTAGTGGTGTATTAGTTGATAAATGTTGTGTATGTTGATTATTTGCAGATGGTTTCCCCATATCTTCAGTTTCCGGATTCATCATGGTGGTAGGCTGACGGTACCTCAAGGACGTGAGTATGTAGGAGGCAGGGTAGATTACGTGGACTTGACCGACATAGATAAGTTTTCTGTGATTGAGCTTGATCTTATGTTGGACCAGTTAGGATATAACAGTACTAATCCCATGTATTATATGTTTTTAAACCCTGAAAAAGACTTAGACGATGGTCTTGAACACCTAAGCAGTGATCAGGATTGTCTTAACTTGGCTAAATATGTGGGAGAACATAAGATCATCAATGTTTATACTACACATGGAATAAAAAATATGAAAGAACTGTTTTCCTCACCAAGTAAAGCTAAAGCTAAACCTGCTATTACTATTGAAGAAATAGATGAAGCTGGGCCATATGCTATTGTCCCTAGTAAACTGAATTTTGATGTTAGGCAGAACATAAGTATTCAAGTTAATCAGAATATAGATGTTGGGTCATCTAGTGGTGTTGGGAATTTTGATGTTGGGCAGAACATAAGTATTCAAGTTAATCAGAATATAGATGTTGGGTCATCTGGTGGTGTTGGGTCATCTGGTGGTATTGGGTCATCTAGTGGTGTTGTAGAAAATGCAAAGTGGGTTGAAACACTAGTTGATGGTGGGACTCAGGGTGATGGTTTAGATGAAACAGAGGGGGTGATGGTTTAGATGAAACAGAGGGTGATGGTTTAGATGAAACAGAGGGTGATGATAGTGACAGTGATTATATTTTAGATAAGGAGAATACCATGTCTGATCATGAAGTAGACATGAGTGATTATAGGATACATATTGACACTGAAGTAGAGGATGTCTTAGATGAGCCACACCAACCAACTGAAGATGGGGACGTGCTAGATAATGATAGGTTTGACAGTGGGTCTGATTCTGATGGTGATAAGGCTGGCAAAAGGAAACACCTTTTGCACCAACTTAGGAGATCAAATGAAAACTTGTCAAACTTCTATATTGGACAAGAATTTGGAACCAAAGAAGAAGCAAAGAAATGATAAAAAAAAACTTGATGTAGAGACCAGAAGAGTAATTAGAATAACCAAGGGTGATAAAAGGAGGGTAAGGGCTTATTGTCATGGTTCAAAGCCAGACTTTGAGGTTGATGATTGTGGTGTGCATGTTTCCAGCCAAGCACAGACATCTACATGCAAAACTAAAGGAAAAGAGGCTGATTTAGGAACAAGTAGAGAAACTAGGGCAAAATCAAAGGGAAAAAAAGTTAAAGGGGTTGTTTTGGAAAAATCAAAAGAAGGGGCCCACGAAAAAAGCAGTTCTGTGAATGTGGGTGGTAGAGGGAAAAAGACAAACCCACATCATTATCAATGCCCTTTTGTCATATTTATTTCAAAAGAAAGAGAATCTGAGACTTGGTTGGTGAAAACACTTAATACCAACCACACTTTTGTACCAGAAAACATTATGCTTGTACCTCAAAGTTTCTATCACAAGAAATGGTAGATCAGCTTGAAGAAAACCCAGACATCCCTGTGAGGGCAGTTAAAGAACAGTTTCAAAGAAAGTATTCAGTGGGGATTTCTAGGATGAAAGATTATAGAGCTAAGGTAATAGCCAAGAAAAATGTCGAAGGAGACCATGCAACTCAATATTCTTTACTGAGGGACTATGCCAATGAATTAATCAACAAAAACCCAGGTACCACTGTGAAGATAGAGCTTGAGTTGGGTAAAAATCCTGAGGACCAAGAAAGACAGTTTAGAAGAATCTATATATGTTTGGCAGCTTTAAAAGAGGGTTTTATGGCACTTGGCAGGGATTTATTGGGATTGGATGGGACTTTTATGAAAGGGCCATTCCCAGGCCAGATGCTAACTGTAGTCGGTGTGGACAACAACAATGGAATATATCCAGTTGCTTATGCAATAGTCGAATCTGAAAATCTCAGCTCATGGACATGGTTTTTGGAGCTCTTGGCAAATGATCTTGAATTAGGAATTAACTCAAACTTCACATTAATAAGTGATAGACAAAAGGTATTCCCTTTATTACTTTCAAGTATTTTACTTAAACTATTCATATTACTTTCAAGTTTATTGATTATGTTGGTTGTATGTTATGAAACAGGGAATACTGCAAGCAGTGACAAGGTTGTTTCCCTGTGCTGAGCACAGATATTGCCTTAGACACATCTATGAGAATATGAGGGCAACCTTTAAAGGAGATCTGTACAAATACATGCTCTAGAAGTGTAGGATCGAGAAACGACCTATATGAGTCGATCAGAAGTGTTCTAGACCAAAACGAGAGGCGGAAACAGACGTTTCGGTTTTGAATCAGCTTGATTTACACTTGAAAGTAGTTTAACTATCTCTTGTATTGATATGAAAGCGTTACACGGTCTGGAGATACCTCGGCAGAGCTTCGCTACCGGAAATGCAAAAGTTACAAATGAAATGACAACATGAACTATTTATAGGGAGACCAGGTCGTCTGAGCTTCATACGAACTGGACAAACCCCAGTTCGTATGAAGTGACCACTTCGTTTGAACATCCACTTCGTTTGAACATTCATGTGAACTTGACATCATTCTTGTTCAGATCTGCAACGAATTCAAAACTCGATATAAGACGAAGTCGACAGATGTGTGCACCAACAGACTCCCCCTCAGATGTTGACGAGTCTTAAGTGTCGAGTCTTCACAATCTTCAATCTTTATCAGTCTCTGGGCTTCACTCTTTCAATTAGCATCAACAGACTCCCCTTAACAATGTGCTGGCATTCCTTTAGTTCTTCAGCATCATCTACTCCAGGATCGTAGTCTGACGTTCACAGGTTCAAAATCGTTGCCTAGTTCATGCTTTGTCTTCAGAATCCTCAAATATCGAAACCTGGCTTTTCAAACATAAGCTTCTCAGAATCGATCAACCTGGCTCACATCCAGCTTTTCCTCAAACCTGCACCATCTCTACCTCAAAGTAAATTTTACAATTTTAAACATCATGTAAACATCAACTCAAACTCTCCCTCAAATCAAACAGAAAATTTTGTCAATAATAATCCTGATGAACCACTTATAAAATAGTTTAAAACACATTTGATTAACAACATAAACTTCCCCTTACAACATGGTCATCATGTCTAGCACTTGGAATCTTGAAAATCAGCTCTCCAATACCAGTTGTCGAAAATCTTTTTGGAGTTTTCAAAAAATTATGCTAAAACACACTGAAAATCTTTTTAGATTTTGAGATATTAAGAAATTCAGTAAAGAAATATTATAGACAAAATTTTTGTGAGTTTGTGTAAGAAGATCATATCAGTTTCTGAGACATATCAACAACACCGTTAAGCTTCATTTCATTTTAAGTTCTAAACAATTCACCTAGATTGTCAGTATATTGGTCCACTTAAGTTCTCACACAAAGTTCAACTGTTTCGAGATACGATATTAATGTCTTAAGCACTTAAACTTAATCGCGTGTCCCACTACTTGAATATACTCCTGTATCCAGATCCCAATATTCAGTCTTACAGGTGAGTATACCACATATGATATCTGTAAAGGGGTTATATTGCGAGGGCCGTGAGAGCTCAGGTCGATACTTCCGTATACGCAGAGAGATGACGGCTTCGACTTTTGGTGTGTCCCCTTTAGAGGATCTTTTCTTCAACAGCAATGACTATCAATTTTATTGTTTCATCAATTTGCTGAGGGCTGCGCTATTTTTCAAGCAAGCGGAAAGTATTCTCCGGGGACTAGGCCATTGCTTCCGCAAAATCAGAAGTCCCGGGATAATACCCCAGATATCACTGAGCATAAAGACCTAGTATCTCAGAAAGAGGGACCTTTCAAACAAGATTTCGGGGGTTACCCATATATCCAAGAAGTTGTTCCCCATGATATAAGCAAGTTTGAATTTAGATTTATATCTCGTCATAATCTACTAAATGTGCAAAAACCTACTGGCATATCCGCAGTGAGATTGTTTATCACAATTTAACTTTCCATTTCTTTAGCATGTTGTGACAGTCTACTGATGTACTATCATTTCCTCTATTTCACAACAAAACTCATTTTTGATTTTATCATGTTTTTGTATTTTTCAAATTTTCTAATGTTTTTGGATTTTCTAAAAGTATTTACTCCCCCTAAAATGCAAACACATTTCAGGAAATTTGAAAACAAACTATACAAGAAAAATTAACAACCGATATCAAAACGCTTCCATTCGCCATCCACTAGGCATAAACAATCCGAACTCCCCCTTACACAAAACTATTTTCTCATTATGATTTCAAAACATTTAAGTTTGTTTTAACCAAAATGATTTTTCCGGAAAATAAGTTTTGTTTATTTTATCACTTGTAAATTCGGGGTTTGGTTCATCATATTGTCTTACAAATACCACTTGTAAGTATGGTCCAATCAAGTTCAACCTAATGACCTTGATTAACCATTTATAGGAAAAACAAGTACAACTTAATGTCCTTGATTTACCACTTGTAAGTGTAAACCTTCATTAACCAACTTGTAGAAATATCACATCTACACAAATTCATTTTACCAACAAAGATGCCGATTCCTGCTTCACACTTACCAACCTGGAAGCTCCGGCAATTCACACTTATCCTGTAAAATTTAACTTTTATAAGAATCAATCACATTATCTATTACTAAGAAAGATGCCGATTCCTGATCCGCAATTACAAACTTTGGATCTCCGGCATAGTCAGATGTTCAAGGGAAAAGAATTTCCACCCAAGTCTGACCAAACTTGGGTGTTTTTAGCTCTTTTAGCTCTTGTTCAGTAGGGTTAAAAGTTGCTTTCTTTGTTGCGTAAAAATCTTTAACCCCTTTTACTTTCCCATCAAGCATTTTCCCAAAAATTTTCTTAACATTCCCATTGAATGTTTTCTCGACATCAAACTCTGTTTTATCAAAATAAAATTGATCTGAGATTTCAACTTTACCAACTTTCTGTTTGACCTTCTCAAACTTCAATGATGGAAATTCATCATCATTCACTGAAGATACAGAATTTACCTCTTTTACCTCACCTTGTGGCTCTTCTGGCTTTGTGGAACCAGATTCATTGCCAATTTTTACATCACCTTTCTTAACAACCCACATTTGGTTATCCTTGGCTTTCCTTTTGTAAAAATTTTTCTTCGAACACTCACCAACTTCATAAATCGAATTTTCAAAAATTTTGAAGTTTTCAGTTGGTGGTTCAACATCGACAATCTTCTCTTTGAGTTTTTCAGAAACTCCCTGTTTTGTCTTGATATTCTTTGGACAATTCCATGCAATGTGACCAGCTTCATTGCATTTGAAACAGGTTCGAGTCTCTTTTGGATGAAACACTCCAGTTCCATTCCTTTTCTTCTCAGCAAGAAACTCCTGGTTTGATTATCTCCAGAAAGGTTTCTTCTGTTCTTCTTCTGCACTTCCACCTGAAACAAATTCTGTTTTTGTTTTAGAATTTTTCTCATTTTTATAATTTTTAGGTGGAATAAAACCTAAACCTTTCTTTTTGTAGCTACTATTATGGTTTGGTTTCTTTTGAAAACCAGAACCAGAATTGTAACTCTTTTTCTTGTTTAAACGTTGTTGTACTCTTGAAGTGTATTTTTTAGGTTTTCCAGTAAGATTTAAATCTTTTATATCAGAAATCTTAATTTCTGTCATTTTGAAAACCTGTTTGATCATTTCAAATCTAACACTTCTTATAGGAAACTCTTTGTCAGAATATAATTTGTCAGAATCATTTAAAGTGTATGCTACTTCAAATGTTTCATCATCCAAATTAGATTTTGATAACAAAAACTCTTTACTGTATGCCCGTTTGACCGACGACTTTGGACTGTTGACCGACGAACTTGAACCTCCAGACCCAGACTTCGACTCAGACTCCTCATCTGTATCCAACACCTGATCGACCACCTTTTTTATTAACTCGGACTCATGATCAGTGTCAGACGATGTAAAAACCACGTCAATGTTTTCTGGTAATTCATCAGTTGTATCGGTTTTTAACTTTATATTGACTGCTTTTTCGACTTGCTCCTCATTTGGTTTTCTGGGAGAATAACCTTCCCAAATTGGAGGCGGACACTTGTTATAAGTAACACTCGGTTTCTTACCAGTATCCTTCATCTTTGGCTTGTCATCTTTAAATGCTTCAAAACCTGCAACAGTCGGATAAATTCGATCAATAAGATAATCAGAACTAGAATAACTCTGCAATAATCTTCTGATTCTCTCATTCTCAATCTTCTCCTTCTCTAACTCTTGCTTCCACTTTGCACTTTCTTCGATGTAAAAGTTAATAGCTTTCTGCTTCATTATCAATGTTGCATTCATCATCAAAGCATTTTCTCTTTCAGAGTTTGTCTTTTGAAGACCAGTTACTGTTCTGTTCAATACATCGTATGATTCTTTCACGTAGTTAAGATTGAATAGTAATTGTTCCTTCAACTTCTCAAACTCTGCCATTTTCTCATCTTTTGCTGCACATTCTTTGCAAGTCTCCAAACACTTCAAGCACGGCTTGATAACTTCAACAATCTTTTCAACTTCAATAATTTTCTCAACTTCAACTACTTTCTTATCTTTAGTCACCTTTTCTGGTTCAGTAATCTTCTCAGCAACACTTTCAGTCTTCATTTCCTTTTGTTCTTTTGCAGCTCGTTTTTCTTTCAGCTTCTCCATGCGATCTGCAAAATAGAAATGAAAACTTTCAGGAGATAGATGAGATTTAGCAATATTAATATGTTTTTCTTCCTCATCATCACTGCTGCTGTCATCAGTTGGTGACTGATCAAACTGTACAGATTTTTCAGAATTATCATCCGATGAACCAAAATCAGATGGTGTTTGATCAAAAACAATTTCTTTTTCTGAACTGTCATCTGAGCTTTGTGAGCTTTCATCTGCACTCTGTGAGCTTTCATCTGATGCAACAGACTTTACAGTTTCACCAATAGATTTCATCCATGCAGTAAACATATCAGGTTCTTTCACTATTTTTGCAATGAAAGCTTTAAAATCTCCTTTTTCGTCTACAAACATATCCCAGCTGAAGCCTTCAGGTAGCCTCTCATCATCTTGATCGACTATGCATGCTTTGCTATCAGGAGATATATATTTGTTCCAGTTAAAATCCACCATGCACGCTCTTTTTGAATCCTCGATTCTTCTACCATGAGCCACCTGTGGTTCTTGTTGTTGACCAACTTGCTGGTAAATGGCTTTCCGATAGTAATCGTCTTTTCCAAACGGATTCTGAGCTCCACTCGCTTCCCTGTTCTTGCATTCCCGTTTGAAATGGCCTTTCTCCCTGCATCGAAAACAAGTAACTTTAGATTTATCAAAACCTAAAGTAGAAACGTGTGCATCAAGAAAGTCATTTCTCCCGGTAATCAGATTGAACTTTTCAGCACGTCTAAGAACGCTAGCTAGACACCATTTGATGTCCATTAACTCCATTTCTTCGGCGTCTATCTGATCGTAATCCTCCTTTGTAAGCATAGGATTTCCGATCCGTCCAGCCACTAAACCCTCATAAGAAAGCAATACAGAACCAAGCAGAGCCATGTGATCTTTAGCGGTTTCCTCAGAAAAACTTTGACCTTCAGGAAGATTCAAAGCGATATTGCACTGGATCACATAACCATTTCCTGTCTTTGTGCTCTGAGAATGGAAACTTGATGTAGTCTCTTTCGGATTGACACTCGGAAATGAAGAAAATCCACTACTGCTTTTAGAACTTTGATCAACCTTTTCTGTTGAATCCCCAGCACTGAACGCAGTTTGAATTTTTTGGCTTCTTTCTTCTTCCTGAACACTACCTTTGTAGTACATTTTCACATCCTGTTGACCACTTGGACTGTTCATCCTTGCGATCTTCTGCTGTTCCAGATCTTGACTTTCGATTTTCTCAATAAACTGTGAAATCGTCAACCCATCATAAACACCCGTATTCTTTAGAATCATCAAGTAAGTTCCCCATTCTTTCTGCGGTAAAGCGTCCGCTAACTTGTCTACCCATTCATCAGGATCTTTGGTTATACCAATCATAGACATAGATCGCACTAAATGGCAGTAACGTTCAATCAGCTTCTTCGTGTCTTCTCCCGGCAGACTACTGAACAGATCAAACTCTTTTTTGAGCAACGCCTTTTTGCTTTTAATCATGTTCTCACTACCCTCAAACTTAACACGTAGAGCATCCCAGATTGACTTTGAAGTTTTATCATGCTGAAGCAGAATGAAAATGTCTTCTTTGATTGCCAGCTGTAATAGACTAATCATCATCTTTTCAGCACGATACATATCTCGTTCTTGATCACTAAACTCAGAAATTGTTTTCACAACTTGCAAATCAGTACGAGGCAAAACATATTTCTTTAGAATACACTCCCATGACCTAAGATGATTTGCCTGAACCCAGTTTTCGAATCTGTCTTTCCACCCGTAGTACTCTTCAATACTCATCAGTTTCGGGGGCTTTTGTAATGTTCCGGTCTCGTTTTCCAAATTCATATTCTGAGCAATGGAAGCCGGAGTAGTCGGAGTCGCAAAGGTGTTGTAGAAATCGTTATCCATGATTCGGAATTGAAGAATTTCTCAAACAAGCTTTCAAACAAACTGGTTCACCTCGTAAAACACCTGTATCACCTCGGCAAACAAACAAAACACAATCAGTTTAAAGACTTATCAATTAACAGAATAAGACTGGTACTCGAATTGGTGAATTTTCTGTGCGAACTGAAGGTTGACACACTGTGCGGACTGCTATGACCCGGATCAAATTCAAACGACCTTTTCCAATGACCTAGCTAAACCACACGACCTGGAACAAATTTGAATTCAAACAGACTGAACCACCTCTTGTGAACTGGGATCAAATTCAAACTGTGTGAAACAAAGTTCACTTTGTGTGAACTGATCAAATATCAAACCTGTATAAAAATTCAATTCATGTGAACTCAAACTAACTCAAACAATCTTATGAAAGTCGAACACTCTAGTGTTATTTTCAATCAAAGCCCATGGAAACTGACATTGTCACATGCAAATTGATGTTATTCAAATGTTGATTGGACCGAATTGTTGTATAGTGGGTTCACACATGCAACTTGTCAACGTCACATTCCCATTTAATATCCGACAATCTTTTTAATCCTTTGCATGCAAACTGACACTTATTAAATGCTTATACACATTTCACTATATCACATGCAATCAGATGATTTAATTGGACCTTAAATTCCACTAACATGACAACTGTGAAGTTTACTTCAAACCTGATGCAAACACCCACTAAGCCGACAACTGTTTAAATGACCTCACAAAATACAATTTGACCAAACACCCACTAAGCTGTCATCATTTATGTTTCACTCAAAACTGATTGGGCCGTTCAACCTAGTGGGTTGACACACTTAATCGATACAAACGACCTGATCAACTGTTTCAGACGACCTGAACGAAGAACAAACAAACTGAATCTCTTAAACGAACTGAAGTTCAAACAAACTAAACTGAAAAGCTTTCAAACGGACTGACGACTTCAGACGAACTGTGATTCAGACGACCTGAGATTTAAACGATCTAAGGTTCAAACGAGGTAAATTCAGACGGACTTGACTCTTATGCGGACTGGATTTTGAAGCGAAGTGAACTAATAATACCACGCAAACTGATCCTTTTTCATACGAACTGGCCACTCCGTGTGACCTTTCAGACGAACTGGATTCAAAGTCTCAAACGAACTGAACCATTGTTCAAACGATCTGATGTTATTTTGCCAAATATGATCACGTTTTCGGTTGAATTAGAATCTGATAAGTTCAAGGATTGTTCTACTATGAATTCCGAACACAATGATGTATAATTTGTTCAAAATTGTCCACTGAATCGCTGTAGATCTGAGTTTAAAGTTCTGTTCGTACGAGATGTATAATCTTTCAAACGAACTGACCAAATATTCGTAAAATTGATCAAGTTTTACTTTGTTTTAAGATCTGAAACTTTCACAAATTGATTAAAACACTGTTTCGCATGATATACTCTAAACTCAAGCCATTTTATCCAGTAAAACTCGTTTAATTTTTTAATAATGTGAAGAATATGAGTAGAAGTCAGAATTTTTTATGAAAAACAAGCTGAATCGGTAGAACTCTTCCTCCTGAGCTCTGATACCACTTGTAGGATCGAGAAACGACCTATATGAGTCGATCAGAAGTGTTCTAGACCAAAACGAGAGGCGGAAACAGACGTTTTGGTTTTGAATCAGCTTGATTTACACTTGAAAGTAGTTTAACTATCTCTTGTATTGATATGAAAGCGTTACACGGTCTGGAGATACCTCGGCAGAGCTTCGCTACCGGAAATGCAAAAGTTACAAATGAAATGACAACATGAACTATTTATAGGGAGACCGGGTCGTCTGAGCTTCATACGAACTGGACAAACCCCAGTTCGTATGAAGTGACCACTTCGTTTGAACATCCACTTCGTTTGAACATCCACTTCGTTTGAACATCCACTTCGTTTGAACATCCACTTCGTTTGAACATTCATGTGAACTTGACATCATTCTTGTTCAGATCTGCAACAAATTCAAAACTCGATATAAGACGAAGTCGACAGATGTGTGCACCAACAGGAAGTGTGCTTCTGCTACTATTGTTCCTGAATTTCAAACAGCCATGGATGAGTTGAAAGCCTTTAACAAGAAAGCACACTTGTGGTTGGCTAAGATCCCACCTTTACACTGGACAAGATCACACTTTTCTAGTATGTTATTTATTCATAGATATTCTAGTATATTATATTCAACTATATTGAAGTAATTTTTTCCAATATAACAGGTAGGGCAGTGTCTGATGTTTTGTTAAATAATATGTGTGAGTGTTACAATGGCAAAGTGATTGAAGGTAGGGACATGCCCATAATATCTGCACTTGAGTACATCAGGGAATACCTTATGAGAAGGATTGTGACGGTTTTGAAAGTAATAGAAAAGTGTGATTGATTGCTAACACCAAGAGCCACAGAACTGTTAGAGGAGATCAAGAAAGATGCAAGTCACTATCGTGTTCAGTGGAACGGAGGGGAGTATTATGAGGTTAGTGGGAAACCCAATCATGCTCGTGTGGTGAATTTGGATACAAGAACATGTAGTTGCAGGGGTTGGGAAACAACAGGTAAGAAATTGTATGCTATAGTTTCATGGGTCAAACTGTATGGTGTATCGTATAATGTATATGCCTTTTTCACAGGGTTACCTTGCAGACATGTTGTGGCTGCACTTTGGTGTATGGCTGAAAATGGAGGAAGGGTTGGGGCTATAGAGAGTTGGGCTCATCCAGTGCACACAATGGAAAGATGGAGACTGGTGTATTCTC
Source organism: Helianthus tuberosus (assembly GCA_030545235.1). NCBI lineage: Eukaryota > Viridiplantae > Streptophyta > Magnoliopsida > Asterales > Asteraceae > Helianthus > Helianthus tuberosus. The sequence continues at coordinate 19,094,258 of CM060403.1, forward strand.
ACAAGATAAACCCATTGAATGGTAGGGCTTTGTGGACAAAAATTGAACTTCCGACAATTATCACACCACCTAAGCATCATAATCAGGTGGGAAGACCAAAGAAGTTAAGAAAGAGGTATGCAGATGAAAATGAAGACATGACACAGTCAGGAAATTTGACAAAAAAGCACACTCAAGGAGCATGTAGCAAATGTAAGCAGGTAGGCCACAACTCCAGGACCTGCAAGGGGAAAAGTATGACGGCTGGAACAAGTGTGAAGGCTGGAACTGGAACAAGTTTAAAGGCTGGAGGGTGTGAAGGCTGCCAAGGGTGTGAAGGCTGCAAAGGATGGAAAGGCTTGATAGACTAGGCTTTACATTTTGTGTGTTTTGAACATGTGATGGTATGGTTATGTATTTTGAACATGTAATGGTATGGTTATGTATGCAAACTGATGCAACATTATGTCTAGGATTATAACTCCTTATAACTGTAATGGTAATGCTTTTTGAGGTGGTTTATGGTATTGGTTATTAGGTAATGAAATTGGTCGTAATGTTTTCGACATTGGTCTTTTAGTTTTGGTTATTGGGTATTAGGTAATGAAATTGGTCGTAATGTTTTCGACATTTGTCGTAATGTTTTCGACATTGGTTATGTATGTTTTCGACATTGGTCGTAATGTTTTCGACATTCTTCATGTCCTTACATCAATACATAATACCTTTGTATTTCATTAACACAAAAAACACCATACATTACATAATGTCCTTACATCAGGATTAAAAGCTACTACAATTAAACAAACAACACATTGCTACTGCACTTAAACAAACAACACATAAAGTATGAACAAGACCCAACTCAGAACCAAAATCTTCTTCAATTTGGTAGCTTTTGCTTCACTTTCCTTAAGTTTGCCTTCAACAACTATGTTGGCCTGATGAAGCAACCTGTTTGATTCTTCCAATGCGTTCTTCCTCCTTAGCAAACCAGGTATGATATCGATGCATCTTTGACACCTTTCCTGATCGTACCAGCCAATAAATCGACAATTTAGGCCCTATATTACACGCCATAACACGTATTAACCATCTACATCATAATGAGTTCAGGTCCAGAGTACTTATGGGTTCAGGGCATGCATAAAATTGATGACCAGGGTTCTTACTAGTCCATGATGTTACGATCACAGCCTCCTTCCCACATTGGCAGATCAGCATGATTAATCGCCCAAAATCACATTGAAAAACCCTAAAATTTGAAGACTTTATCTGCACATTGGAAATTAGGGTTTCTGGGGGTTTATAAAAGGGGGGAAATGAAGTGTGGGGGGGGGGGGAGACATAATTACCCTCATGTGCTTATCATGTGCCAAAAATTAACTGAGTTTTTTTAACTTGGTTGGGGGTAAAGGACAAAACTTGCAACAACAAAAACATAGTAAAGGACACCGCCTGTAAACATTCATAAAAAAGGACACCGCCTGTAAAGTGGTATAAAGATAAAGGACAAAACTTGTAATTTTTCCTATAAATAACCTATCATACCACTAACCAAACAAAGTGACCTATACAACTATGGTCACCAATATGTGTTTGGTCGGATCCTAATGATCGACCAAACGGGTCGGATTCGAAAGTCAAAGCAGTGGTCAAACCGCTCGATTTACAACCCTAAATAGGCACTAAAATAGAAGTGACGAGTTAAACATGTTAAAACATGTTTAACTTAGTTGGAAAACTGATTTGGTATCAACTTTGTTTTGATGCCCGAAAAGAGTTCCGTCATAAAATGCACATAATCGTTCATTTTGACCGAAACTTTAACTCGTCACTTCGACTAGTCAACTTGGTAATCAGTAGGTATAATCGCTAGGGATGATAACCATCGTGATTATGATCACGTTGCAAAGTTCAATTGAACTTTGACTTGACCAATTCATGGTCAAAGCCGAAAGTCAAACACTGTTTGACTTTTAGCTTGAAATAGCTAAAAAAAATAAACAAGACTAGTTAGAACACTCACTTGTGTTCTACGATGAAGAAAACTCAGTTAGGAAGCCTCCAACAATGTGGTAGCCTCCAAGTAGAGCAGATGGGGAAGAAAAGAATGAATGAGCAAGTTGGAAGTGAAATGGAGGTGGGTATTTATAGTGTTCTTGAATCCACAAGATCTTGACATGTGGATTGTGTATTACCCAATAGGATTACAACAAGTGTTTGGCCAGGAATTGAAGTCTTGGTGATCACACAAGAGCCCACAAGTTTGCAAACAAAACAAGTGCAGCAAGCTGATTTGCAAGAAAAAACAAGTTTCTGTCTCTGATGTCTCTCGCACCCCGTGAGAGACATGGGCTTGTCTCTCGCCCCAGGCCAGAGAGTTCAGGTCAGGTTTCAAAATTTGGCGAAAGAGGTCCCTACAGCCTCCAAACTTGTTTTTCGACGCTTTTAACCTCCGTTAACCCAATTTTAAGGATTTATAGGGATGTTAAAGCATAGGGGACTTGAAATATGCTTGGAAATATTGTGGATGTCGGTTCGTTCGGTCGTACGGTCGCTTTTTTGCTTAATTACAACGAAAACTCGAACGGACACGAAAACGATCCAAATTACGCAACGAAGGAAATTTTTTGCATTTTCATCACTAAAATACAATATTTTAATTATTACAAAATTTTTTGGATGTGCGTATATGGTCTGAATGCAGAATATGCGCGAATTGGCATATTTTCGCAGTTTTGACGCTTTTAGTCCCTGTGATCAAATAAGCATATTTTTACATACCGAACCCTCCAAAACTTATTTCTAAGCTATGTTAAGGGTATTTAGGGTATGTTTAGCTTATGACCTTGTTTCGGAGTGTATGTTGCTACGAGAATCGACAGACTTTCGTAGTTTGTCGTAAATAGTCCCTGTGATCGAATAAACTTGTTTTTGTCATACCGAACCATTCAAAACTTATTCCTAAGTTATGTAAAGAATATTTATGGTATGTTTAGCTTATGTAACTATTCCGGAGTGTACGTTGCGTTAAACTGATTACGTTTGCGTAACAGTTTATTTAGAACTTCAACAAAAGCTTTTGAGAGCTCGAAATCGTACAAGATTTGAAATGTGAAATTGTCATGTCACACCCCGACCACGTAGAACATACAAAACGTGGCGGAAACATCGGGGAGTGTTGTAACAGAATTAATTGTTTCAAATCCATGGCAATTGAAGTTTCGTTTTATTGATTAAAGGTGTTACAATGTCTTAACAAACAAAGAAATACAACATAATTAACTAGTCTTGCATCTTTTATTGTCACTAAAGCCCAAGTCTGCCTATGTGTATCTTGATCATCTTATGCAACAGCTCCTGAAAAACACATGTGAAAATAGGTACGTCAGCATAAAAATGCCTGTGAGATACATAGGTTTTGTGAAAATAGGTTCCATGACTTATGTTTGAGAAAATGTTTAGTCACGAACCTTGTAATTTGCTTTATTTTGTAAATCATTTGAAAAACAATAAGTTCAGATGATATGTATAAATAAGTGAATAATGTATGGTTAAATGAATAACCATAGTAAAATGGGTTTGTATAAGATAAGTTGTTTGTAAAACAATGTCTTGTGAAAAGTATGTTATTTGTATAAAATGTTCTATGTCTCAAACTGAAATGATTCAAATAACGCTATGATATGTAATACCATACAAACACTTATATATAGGAAGTACCAGCGGCGTATCCACCATGCTTGTATTATATTACACACGCCTCGTTACTTAATCACTTACTCAAACCAAACTATCAAGATGAAATGTTTAACAAGTATAGAAATGTTCATGTATAGTCAAATACGGTTCACACGGTTCACAGATACAAACGGTTCACAGATACAAACGGTTCACAGATACAAACGGTTCACAGATACAAACGGTTCACAGATACAAACGGTTCACAGATACTAACGGTTCACAGATACAAACGGTTCACAGATATCAACGGATCACATAGTCAAATGATTACAACGGTTCACATAGTCAAATGTTTACAACGGTTCAATATGTAGTATAATGTGTTCATATGCTGGATAAGCATATGCAACAGAAAAGCAATGTAAAACAATGTACTAAGTATGCACATAATGGACATACATAGCATAAAATGTATTGAAATCATGTACTATAATGTACTAACGAACATAGCAGTATATGATGTGAAAACGGAAAAGCATGAATGTAACAAGTAGGCACATGTGTTCCACCCCAAAACAGTTTGGAAAACAGTAAAAGAGGGGTCTATGTACTCACCTGAGATTGCTCAGTAGTTCTGGAGTGACAACTAAACAATGCTAGAGATCGCGGATATCAAACGGCACCTAGTATAGGTAACTATGTTAATAAACCGGACCTAGATCGGAAGATTGGGTAGCATTAGGGTTTGTAAACCAAACGAGTGTAGAGACTCGTGTCATTTGGTTTAACAAAGCCTACATACTAAATGAAACTTAACCTGAGTGATTTCGACCCATTACGACCCGTTTAGGTAGCTTATGCTACTTTAACGCGTCGTTCGCGTGAAACGCGTTCGGACCGCCTAACTAGCCCTATGACAAGTGTTATATGCCTAAACATATTACATAATCAGTTATGTGACAAAGGTTTAGGTTACATATGCTTAATTACCAATTATACATGAAAAGGGTATTCTGGTAATTTACCTAAGGCATATAAACTACCTATCATACAACTACTTAAACGATGCGACCATAGGGTATAACCTCGGAAGGTTATGCCCTATACTAGGGTCACCTAATGTATTTGGTTGGATCCTAATGATCGACCAAACTGGGTCGGGTTCGAGGTATAAGCGATTTATTAGATCGCTTACCCTACGACCCTAAACAACGTGGTAATCAGTGGGCATAGTCCCAAGGGACTATGACCAACGTGATTACACTCACGTTGCGAAGTTCAAACGAACTTCGCATTGACCATTACTAGTCAACGCTGAAAGTCAAACAAAGTTTGACTTTCTGACTCGAAAAGCAGTAAAATAAGGAAAAGAACGAAAGAATACTTACGAAGGGTCCCGAATGCTAATCCCGATTCAAGAATCTCAGGTATGAAACAATGGTTTCAACTTAGAGGTTCTCAAATCAGAATTCTAGTGATTTTAGCAATGGGGGGTATGGGGTATTTATAGGAATACCCGAACCGTTAAGATTGTTTCATGGAAAACGTGCCTTAATCCCATCCGTACATGTGTTGCAAAGTTATGGTGCTTAAATTCCATCCATACATGTGTTGCAAAGTTATGGTGTTTAGGTGCTTAAATTCCATCCATACATGTGTTGCAAAGTTATGGTGCCTAAATTCCATCCTTATCCGCTGACTAAGCATGTTAGAATGTGTGGTTGTGAATTAAACAACGGCTAATACATCGAATCTGGTCCCGAAAGTGCAAAACTGATATTTCTGTATGTTTTCTGTCCAGCATAGGCAGTCGCGTAGCGCGACTGGTAAAGCCTATAGGGCTCGCGCTACGCTAGCACCCCTCTGATTCAGAAATGTTTCAAAGTTGGCAGAAATGGTCCCTGCACGTGTTTAAGGCCTTTTTCGATGCGTTTGAACCCCGTTAACCTCATTTCAAGGCTATAAAATGAAGTTAAAGTATAGGGAACTCAAAACATGCTCAAAAATATGCCGGATGTTGGTTCGTTTGGTCGTACGAACGCGATGTTCGCTTAATTACGACGGAATGCGCACAAGCGCGAAAAACGATCCAAATGACGTGACGAATGGATTTTTCTTATGGCGAACACTAAAATAAAATATTTTAGTGCTTACATAAATTTTTGGATGTCCGGATGTATTCAGAACGTAAGTTATGCGCGAAAATGCAAACTTGTGCACTTTTTGACACTTTTAGTCCCTGAATGACCCAAAAGTTTATTTTAGCACACCGAACCCCTCAAAGCCTATTTCTAAGCTATGTAAAGGATATTTATGGTATGTTTAACTTATGGTCATGTTCCGGAAGGTCTGTTACAGTTCAAATTGGCATACTTTCGCAGTTTGTCAAATTTAGTCCCTGTAAGCGATTAAACTTTGATTTCACCACACCAAACCTTCCAAAACTTATATCTAAGTTATGTAAAGGTTATTTAAGGTATGTTAAGCCTATTTCACTATTCCAGAGTGTTCGTTGCATTAAACTGGTTATATTTACGCATCAGTGCGTGTATAACCTTCCAGAAAGCGATTTAGAGCTTGAAATCGAACATGAGTTGATATGTGCAAAAGATACACATATTTATACAAGTCCAAAGTATGAAATACATTATTTCATTGGTTTGGCATTTGTTTGATGGTTGAAATGACACAGGTGTTACAGTCTCCCCTACTTTAGGAAATTTCGTCCCGAAATTAATTCGTAGGAGTCTATTTGTGACTTTGTGTCAGATAACCACCAGAGATATGTAAAGCATAATCCTGTCATTTCCTTAACGGACATTCTTCAGAACGAAAATGAACAAACGGAGTCATTTTCCTCAAAGAGTATTCTTCAGAAGCGGAAATGAAGGAATAAACAAACGGGGATTCATTTCCTTAACGGAAAATCTTCAGAAACGAAAATGAACAAACGGAGTCATTTTCAACAGATGCTTCCTCAGAAACGGAAATGAAAATGATAGACAAACGGATATTCATTTCCTCAACGGATAATTCTTCAGAAACGAAAATGAACAACAGAGTCATTTTCAACGGTTGCTTCCTCAGAAACGGAAATGAGAATGATAGACAAACGGATGTTCATTTCCTCAACGGATAATCTTCAGAAACGAAAATGAACTAACGGAGTCATTTTCAACGGTTGCTTCCTCAGAAACGGAAATGATAATGATAGACAAACGGATGTTCATTTCCTCAACGGATAATCTTCAGAAACGAAAATGAGCTTACGGAGTCATTTTCAACGGTTGTTTCCTCAGGTTCGGAAATGAAGGATTAAACAACGGATATTCATTTCCTCAACGGATAATCTTCAGAAACGAAAATGAACAAACGGAGTCATTTTCAACGGTTGCTTCCTCAGGTTCAGAAATGAAGGATTAAACAACGGATATTCATTTCCCTCGACGGATACTCTTCAGAACGAAAATGCACAAACGGAGTCATTTTCCTCAACGGGTATTCTTCAGAATTGGAAATGAAGGATAAACGGATATTCATTTCCTCAACGGATATTCTTCAGAAGTGAAAAATGAATAGCTAGTTCATTTTTCCTCAACGGATACTTCATCAGAATTGGAAATGAATAGGGTTAACTTCTAGGTACATGACAAGGCTCGCTGTGGTTTCTGTGCACTAAATTCCATAATTATGTATGCATCCATAATTACGTAATTCCTTGCATAGTCCGCACAGTTTGTCTTGTAATGTTCATAAGCACACAATCACATAGTTGTTTAATTGTTATTATCTTGTTATTGATTGCAATTAACTTGGCACCTCGTACATCGTTTCTCTTAGAAGAAACGGGTACTTAGGATTTTCGTGAAAAACGCATGAGATCATATAATGGAAGAAATTTGGGAGTAGTCTGTTCTTCAAGGAATGCGGTTCCTTGATTGTCGGTATTGTAGGGGATATGTTGTTTATACATACAATCACATAAATACATTTCAATGCAAATAAAAGATTTATTTATAAACAAATGATAACAACAACTGTTTCATGGATCGTGACAACAAAAGAAAATAATACATGGGACGTAATTATTTCTAAACGATGTTGTCTTCTGGTTGATCAAATGCTCATCCCTGCGCTGGATTTGCATTAGCAAGCCTTGGGCAATTCCTACGAAAATGGCCCATCTCGCCACAGTTGTAGCAAGATCCCGGTGGAAAACGAGCTTGAGCAGGATTGTTGCCAGCTTGATTTGGTGCAGCTGCGGTTGGGCAAACCCTAGCTGTATGACCTATAAGTCCGCAAACTTGGCATGTGCGGCACTTCACCCCAGCATGATGATGTAGGCCACATTGGTTGCACAAGGGTGCAGTTCCGTTGTAGGGTTTCCTGGCAGGGGGTTGAGCTGGTTGGTTGAGGACGGCTTGATCATTGTGAGCGACCACAGCGTAGTTCTGAGAAGCCTTTCGCTTCTTTGACCTCTTAGGGGATCCAGTCTGTTCATCCATGATCTTTGATTCTTCGATTGGTTTCTCGTCACCTTTTCGGAAAAGTTTACCTTTCCTGATCTTTGATTCAGTTAAGGTTGCAGATAGTTCAATGGCCTGTCTAACTGTAGTAGGGTTGCTACCAGTCAAAATGTCTTGTATTGAATCAGGGAGGCCATCAATGTACTTTTCGATTGCCTTATCCAAAGGCGTGACCATGTTTGGGCATAACAGACTTAACTCTTCATAACGGTCCGTGTAGGCTCGATGCTCACCGCTGTCTTGCTCAAGATTGTCGAATTCCCTTTCCAAAGCCCTGATCTCGTGTCGAGGACAGAATTCCTTCATCATAAGGGCCCTAAGTTCAGCCCATGTCTGTGCTAGAGCAACTTCTGCACCACGATCCCTCATAACCCCGTTCCACCATGTAAGGGCTCTCTTCTGGAACACACTCGAAGCAAACTCGACCTTGCGATTGTCAGGACACTGCACGTGGCGGAAAGTATTCTCAATGCTCTCGAACCATTGAAGAAGCCCAGTCGCTCCCTCAGAACCACTAAACTTGAGTGGTTTCGCCGAGTTAAAACTCTTGAAATTGCATGGACCATTGTTGTTGTTGTTGGCTTGATTCCATTGAGCAAAGAGGTTTGGGAATTGAGCAGCCATTTGCTGCGCAATGATTTCTGCCAGTTCGGCAGTCGCTATCTGGTTCTCGCGTCGAGGAGGCATTCTAAAAGAGAGAACATGAAAGGAAACGAGTGAGAGAATTAGACGAAAAGAATGAGATGAAACAAATCTGATGAAAGCAAGGGTAGTGGTCATTTGTTTGTTACTACAAAGCAACAAACGACCTCGGTGAATAATCAAAGTAAATAGGTCAAAAATAATGTATCGCAAAGACATGCTCGCCTATAAGTGAACACTCATCCCAAGAATTCCCAGGTAAGCACAACTGGTCTCGCGTCTGGTTGAGATGTATACGAAGTGCTTGCCTAGACAGAAAACTCAGAATACAGTCATTCACCCTTCCAGTTTGCACGTGTTCACATTATTTAAAACCCAAAACCTTGACGAGATTTTTGAAAACTCAAAGGGGTTCAAAACCTAATAACAGAGGGTTCAAAACCTAGTAATTAATCACCCTAGAACAGATGATTAGTTTTCAAAGCGGTTTCGAAAATTATGTTCTTGTTGTGGTAGTCGCCTAAGGATAGGTGACGGTATTGTTTTATGACTAAACGCAAGTAAACTCGCGTTAGGGTCCTAAGAAGATTATAGACTAGGTCAAAGCATTACTAATAACCTAATTCCCTATAACCATTGGCTCTGATACCATCTTTTCTGTCACACCCCGACCACGTGGAACATACAAAACGTGGCGGAAACATCGGGGAGTGTTGTAACAGAATTAATTGTTTCAAATCCATGGCAATTGAAGTTTCGTTTTATTGATTAAAGGTGTTACAATGTCTTAACAAACAAAGAAATACAACATAATTAACTAGTCTTGCATCTTTTATTGTCACTAAAGCCCAAGTCTGCCTATGTGTATCTTGATCATCTTATGCAACAGCTCAAACGTGGCGGAAACATCGGGGAGTGTTGTAACAGAATTAATTGTTTCAAATCCATGGCAATTGAAGTTTCGTTTTATTGATTAAAGGTGTTACAATGTCTTAACAAACAAAGAAATACAACATAATTAACTAGTCTTGCATCTTTTATTGTCACTAAAGCCCAAGTCTGCCTATGTGTATCTTGATCATCTTATGCAACAGCTCCTGAAAAACACATGTGAAAATAGGTACGTCAGCATAAAAATGCCTGTGAGATACATAGGTTTTGTGAAAATAGGTTCCATGACTTATGTTTGAGAAAATGTTTAGTCACGAACCTTGTAATTTGCTTTATTTTGTAAATCATTTGAAAAACAATAAGTTCAGATGATATGTATAAATAAGTGAATAATGTATGGTTAAATGAATAACCATAGTAAAATGGGTTTGTATAAGATAAGTTGTTTGTAAAACAATGTCTTGTGAAAAGTATGTTATTTGTATAAAATGTTCTATGTCTCAAACTGAAATGATTCAAATAACGCTATGATATGTAATACCATACAAACACTTATATATAGGAAGTACCAGCGGCGTATCCACCATGCTTGTATTATATTACACACGCCTCGTTACTTAATCACTTACTCAAACCAAACTATCAAGATGAAATGTTTAACAAGTATAGAAATGTTCATGTATAGTCAAATACGGTTCACACGGTTCACAGATACAAACGGTTCACAGATACAAACGGTTCACAGATACAAACGGTTCACAGATACAAATGGTTCACAGATACAAACGGTTCACAGATACTAACGGTTCACAGATACAAACGGTTCACAGATATCAACGGATCACATAGTCAAATGATTACAACGGTTCACATAGTCAAATGTTTACAACGGTTCAATATGTAGTATAATGTGTTCATATGCTGGATAAGCATATGCAACAGAAAAGCAATGTAAAACAATGTACTAAGTATGCACATAATGGACATACATAGCATAAAATGTATTGAAATCATGTACTATAATGTACTAACGAACATAGCAGTATATGATGTGAAAACGGAAAAGCATGAATGTAACAAGTAGGCACATGTGTTCCACCCCAAAACAGTTTGGAAAACAGTAAAAGAGGGGTCTATGTACTCACCTGAGATTGCTCAGTAGTTCTGGAGTGACAACTAAACAATGCTAGAGATCGCGGATATCAAACGGCACCTAGTATAGGTAACTATGTTAATAAACCGGACCTAGATCGGAAGATTGGGTAGCATTAGGGTTTGTAAACCAAACGAGTGTAGAGACTCGTGTCATTTGGTTTAACAAAGCCTACATACTAAATGAAACTTAACCTGAGTGATTTCGACCCATTACGACCCGTTTAGGTAGCTTATGCTACTTTAACGCGTCGTTCGCGTGAAACGCGTTCGGACCGCCTAACTAGCCCTATGACAAGTGTTATATGCCTAAACATATTACATAATCAGTTATGTGACAAAGGTTTAGGTTACATATGCTTAATTACCAATTATACATGAAAAGGGTATTCTGGTAATTTACCTAAGGCATATAAACTACCTATCATACAACTACTTAAACGATGCGACCATAGGGTATAACCTCGGAAGGTTATGCCCTATACTAGGGTCACCTAATGTATTTGGTCGGATCCTAATGATCGACCAAACTGGGTCGGGTTCGAGGTATAAGCGATTTATTAGATCGCTTACCCTACGACCCTAAACAACGTGGTAATCAGTGGGCATAGTCCCAAGGGACTATGACCAACGTGATTACACTCACGTTGCGAAGTTCAAACGAACTTCGCATTGACCATTACTAGTCAACGCTGAAAGTCAAACAAAGTTTGACTTTCTGACTTGAAAAGCAGTAAAATAAGGAAAAGAACGAAAGAATACTTACGAAGGGTCCCCGAATGCTAATCCCGATTCAAGAATCTCAGGTATGAAACAATGGTTTCAACTTAGAGGTTCTCAAATCAGAATTCTAGTGATTTTAGCAATGGGGGTATGGGGTATTTATAGGAATACCCGAACCGTTAAGATCGTTTCATGGAAAACGTGCCTTAATCCCATCCGTACATGTGTTGCAAAGTTATGGTGCTTAAATTCCATCCATACATGTGTTGCAAAGTTATGGTGTTTAGGTGCTTAAATTCCATCCATACATGTGTTGCAAATTTATGGTGCCTAAATTCCATCCTTATCCGCTGACTAAGCATGTTAGAATGTGTGGTTGTGAATTAAACAACGGCTAATACATCGAATCTGGTCCCGAAAGTGCAAAACTGATATTTCTGCATGTTTTCTGTCCAGCATAGGCAGTCGCGTAGCGCGACTAGTAAAGCCTATAGGGCTCGCGCTACGCTAGCACCCCTCTGATTCAGAAATGTTTCAAAGTTGGCAGAAATGGTCCCTGCACGTGTTTAAGGCCTTTTTCGATGCGTTTGAACCCCGTTAACCTCATTTCAAGGCTCTAAAATGAAGTTAAAGTATAGGGAACTCAAAACATGCTCAAAAATATGCCGGATGTTGGTTCGTTTGGTCGTACGAACGCGATGTTCGCTTAATTACGACGGAATGCGCACAAGCGCGAAAAACGATCCAAATGACGTGACGAATGGATTTTTCTTATGGCGAACACTAAAATAAAATATTTTAGTGCTTACATAAATTTTTGGATGTCCGGATGTATTCAGAACGTAAGTTATGCGCGAAAATGCAAACTTGTGCACTTTTTGACACTTTTAGTCCCTGAATGACCCAAAAGTTTATTTTAGCACACCGAACCCCTCAAAGCCTATTTCTAAGCTATGTAAAGGATATTTATGGTATGTTTAACTTATGGTCATGTTCCGGAAGGTCTGTTACAGTTCAAATTGGCATACTTTCGCAGTTTGTCAAATTTAGTCCCTGTAAGCGATTAAACTTTGATTTCACCACACCAAACCTTCCAAAACTTATATCTAAGTTATGTAAAGGTTATTTAAGGTATGTTAAGCCTATTTCACTATTCCAGAGTGTTCGTTGCATTAAACTGGTTATATTTACGCATCAGTGCGTGTATAACCTTCCAGAAAGCGATTTAGAGCTTGAAATCGAACATGAGTTGATATGTGCAAAAGATACACATATTTATACAAGTCCAAAGTATGAAATACATTATTTCATTGGTTTGGCATTTGTTTGATGGTTGAAATGACACAGGTGTTACATGTCATATGTAATTATATAATTCCGGAAATGAAACACAAGATTTCATTTGATTCAAAATTGATCGGAGTTGTATACAGGTTGTAAGGGCACAAATGTCGCAATTTTGATGACTGTCATTTGGGTAATGCAAAAACCTAATTAAACTAAGTAGATAGCGTAAGTAGGGTATCGCATAGACGGGGAATTTGTGATCACTGTAGAAGACTTTAACTAAAAAATAAAATTATCTAATTGGGGGTTTGCTTGATTGATTTCAAAGACACGAAAATTAATTAAGAAAGTTGTTAACAAGATGAGAAAAAGTAACCTCCGCCCGAAATCCTGATTACCCACTTTAACACAAAAACCCGTTTACTGATTCATAACACCCCATAGACATGGCCTTGGAATTAATGATTTTGATTAAATATTAGGGATAGTTTTTAAGACTCACGATAACAACCTAATAACCCGATTGATTATACCAATTACCCACCAATTTACCAACCCGCTAACAATGCAAGGAAATCGCCAATACACTTGATAAACGATAAACAATTCAAATATAACAAACGTTTCACAAAACCAACACAAGTAGTTAAAATTATCGGTTAATAAGAATCCGAAAACAAAGTCTAGTGCAAAACAAGGCAATCATTCATCCAAGCGGAAGCCACAAGCGTTTAGTCGCACATACTTGTCTTCACAGCTTCGAGAATCGATAAAATAAAATCAAACATAAAGAAACAAGATGAAATATGGAAGAGAGATGACAAAATAGCCCAATAGCTGCTCCAGGATCGTCCAAAATGACAAAATAGCAAAAAGTAGGGTTTCCATGCGATTTGGGACGTATGTAAACAAGTTTTAACCGACTCAAACCATCGCGCCACGTGACCAGGCATTTCTCACTGTCGCGTGAAGCGAAAATCACTTAATTGACTTTTGTTGACCGACCATGGTCGCCCCACACGCCATGCCGTTTCTCCCCGTCGTGTGGTGCGACGAGTAATGTTTTCCAGCACACTGTTTTTCTTCCCCTTCCAGGTATCGTCGGGCCCGTTTTTCGACTTGGATGTTCTTTTCACCTCATTTAGGCTTCGTTAAACCTGAAAAACCAAACACTGGGTAAGCATGACATATCAATATGATTTAATGCATTTAAGTGCTTAAAACGACACATGACTATACAAAATACAACGTGTTTGCACACTCACATCAAAAACTGCATGGAGTGAGCTAATAGGTCAAACCTGGGATATGGTTATCAGAAGGATTAAGTTATGATATACTCATTAGAAAGGATTAAAAATGATATACTATCGGTTTGTATATATTGATTTACTTATTGGGGGATCAAGTTTTAGTAGTGGGAAAAAGGATGACCAAGGCTACAAAATGTGTAAAGTAATAGAGATGCCCAGATGCTACGCAGCCGTGTTGAAGCTGTGTTGAATTCTGACACGACCGTTTTGTTGTTATGCCCCCTATATATATATATAGGAGAAGGATCCATTAGGAACCACCCTTTATTGCGAGAACCGCGAGAACCAAGTGTGAACACAACCAAAAAATACCTAAAAAATCTAAAAAACACCCAAAAAAAAATTTTACTATTTTTTTTTTGGAAAAATCGCTATATTTCGTCAATAATAAAAAAAAATTCAATTTTTTTTTTCGAGTAACAGTTATCCATGCACTTGTGCATTTGTATCATTTCTTTGATAAATTCCGTAATTCATTACAAATATCAGACAATTGCACTTTCATTTACACTACCATTCATAATATACTACTTTTTACATTAACAATAATAGAAATGCACATGTGCATCTATATGTATGAACTTGTTATAACATTAACAACACTAGAAATGCACATGTGCATCTATATATATGAACTGTTATAATGTGTTTTAGTACACCACTTTGAATACACATTCCCTTTCATCTATTATACGATCCATACTACACTACCATTACCTCCTACCATTCGTAATACAATACCATTGCTTTTTACCATCCATAATACAATATTATTACCAATATTTTACTTTATTATATGTACATCAACACCCTTTATACCATCCAGACAACATATTACATCATAAAGTGACAAATATAATCAAACCATCAACCACTAGATATAACTAACCAAAACACATGTATATGAGCCTACTTCATCATTTAAAATCACAAACTTTTTGTACCAAAACACCTTATTTCATGTTGATACATATAGATGCACATGTGCATTTCTAATATTGGTAATGTAAAAAGTAGTGTATTACATATGGTAGTGTAAATGAAAGTGCATTTTTATACTACTGGTAATATATTATGGAATTTGTCCCAAGAAATGATACATATGCACATGTGCATCCATAACTGTTACTCGAAAAAAAATGTTTTTTTTTATAACAAAATATAGCGATTTTTATTAGAAAATTTTTTTAAAAAATTTTGTGGGTTTTTTGGATTTTTTAGGTATTTTTTTGTGTTCACATTGGTTCTCGCAATTCTCACAATAAGGGTGGTTCTCAAATGAACCTTACCCTATATATATATATATAGAAACGGGATCAGAAGAAAACGCTCAAAAGTGTGAGAACGGTGAGAACACATCCTGGGCCAACGCGTGTCACGCGACATAGAGAAGGGCAGAGGTGCTTTTTTGTCATTTTATCTTCCGCTTTTCCAATTCCGCTTTTCACAATATTGATTTATTTTTGGGGTTTAAGATATTTGGCGTTAACCAAATTCAATAATTATATGGCGTTTTTAATGGTTTCATTGTATTAACATTTTGGCGTTTATGGTGTTTATGGCGTTTTTTCAAATCTCTCTAAATGGCGTTTTTCAAGGCTTTTTAGACAAGATGGACCATTGTTCTATTATTTTTATATACATTTTGGCGTTTGTGGTATCTTGGCGTTTTACAATTCTAAAACTATATTACAACCACAAAGAAAAAAAATAGAAGCGAAAAAAATAAATTAAAAATTCTAATCAGATCTCTCTTCACAATTTTCACTGTCATCAGTCTCTCTCTTCTTTAATACTACAAGATCTCTCACCAAATATATGCCGTTTTATGTAAAACTTAACAAATCCATCGGTTTGATTATTTTGCCTGCTCGTCTGTTGAATTGGCTTTTTGTGGATGTTTGGGGACATAGATGTATGACGTGTGGGTGGGTTTTTTCGCTTTGTTCTTCAACTTGATCTTCATCTTTATAATCATCCCACTCTTCAGTGTCATTGATCTCTTCTCCTCATCCAAGCCTTCTTCAAAAGCAAAGAATACAAAATGACATATGACTGTCATCAGTATCTTTTTCTTGAATATTTGTGCATCTCATGCAGCAAAATCTTACTGAGTTACTCCCCTAATCTAACAATCCATTCAGTGAAACTTCACGAAGAACAATACTGAATATCCAAGAAAGCATATTAGCCATCTTTGATTTTTTTTAATTTTTGGCGCTTTACAGTGAGTGGTATTTAGTAGTATTGGCGTTTGTTTTTTTGGTTTGATCAAATGGAAGTTGCTGAGACGTATCATTTTATAAGGATGTCTTTTTGGCGCGTAGGTTAGGCGGTGCATTATTATAATAAAGTATTCGTCGTATTAGTAACTGTTTTGTAATTATTGTTTTTGATAAGATTTTATCTCTAAAGTCTGTAAGACGTCTCATCTTTCAAGTTTGGCGTTTTAGATTCTAACATAATAAATTTTCCGTCTCTTCAGTTTTACTGTTTTGTAGTTACTGTTTCTAGTTACATTTTCAAGTTTGGTTTTTATTTTTTTTATTTTATTTTTTTTAGTTTTTGGGTTTTTTATAATACTTGTCCAAAGTAATTTTATTATGGTTTTTGGGGCGTTTTATGGCATGTTGGCGTTTTGACATGCATTTGGTTGTGTGGCGTTTTTATTACATATGGCGTTGTTATTATATAACAATCAACTGAAAAAGAAAATTAAATATATATATATATATTGATCTTCCAAATCTTCACTATCACCAGTCCCTTTCTTCTTTTGAAGCATCTTCACTGGTTGTTTCGAGTTTCGTATGATTTTTTTATTTTTGTTTTTTGAAGAAGTTTTTTTTTCGCCGTGTGGAAACACAAAGTCTGAAATCAACCTCTTTTTCTTGAACATTTGTCCATCTCATGCAGCAAAATGTTATTGAGTTTACACCCTTCAGCCAATAATCCTTTGAATTTCCAATGAACGATGTTTGATTTTTTAACTTTTTTGCATTTTACCGAGAAAAAGAACGCCACTAAATAAAAGCACCTTAAAACTCTAAATTTGATCATGCTAAATCAATAATGTTTTGCTGTATGGTGATGGACAACATTGTTAATCCTCAGTTAAGAAAGATGTCTGACAATGTTGTCCATCCCATACAGCTTAACTTTATTGACAACAAACCTCAATAATGTTTTTGTATATTTTGGCGTTATAAATTGGATGGAAGTTGAGGATAAAGTCAATAAGATTTTACTCAATGGAATGGACAATATCCTCACTTAAGGATTTTGTCCATTACATTGAGCGAAACCTTACCGACAACCAAACTAAATTTCAAATAAAAGTTTTGGTTTAGAGGATATTTGATTTTTTGGGTTTTTTGGCGTTTCTAAGACGAATGGTATATATTAAATATGACGTTTGGGTTTATGTGTGTTTTAATGGAAGGTCTGAGATGTTGTATATATAGGATGTTTTTTGGCGGTTTATTTAGGCGGGATTTTATTATAATTAATTTTGGCGTTTTATATCTAATGGCGTTTTTCAGATTATTATGGTGTGTGCTGTTGTAGGTTAAGGTGGTAATTTAATGGCGTTTTATTTTCATGTGATGGTGTTTTGTGTAGAGAAGTCAAAAGACGTTTTTACCCTTAATGAAGCGCGCCACAACAATAAAAGTTATGCTATTTACGAAAACGCCACCGCGTCATCTAGTCCATAGATTGTTTTGATCGGATGATCCATAACCGTTCTCTCCGTTCTCACACTTTTCACCGTTTTCTCCAAATCTATATATATATATATATATATATATATATATATATATATATATATATATATATAGTGGAGGGTTCAAATGAGAAGAATTTTTTTGTAAGAAGAAAAAAGAAGAAGTTTCAACCAATAAGAATGCTTCATTTTACTTCATTTAATATTTGCATTTAATTTTAATGTAAGAGTATATTGGTAAACTTACATAAATTTAATTTGTATACTTCCACTTTAATAACTAAGTAAATTAAATTTGTAACTCATTTTCAAAATATATACTTTTTCCAAATTAAAAAAAAAACTTAATTTAAACTGTAGAATAAATTAGTAGTTGTGTAGGATAAATTACGAGTTGTGTAGGATATATTTCGAGGTGTGTAGGATAAATTTCGACTGTGTAGGATAAAATTCTATAATGTGTAGGGTATATGTAGGAAAATTTTGATATGTGTAAGTTTTGTAGATTATATGTAGGATAATTAATGATTAGTTGACTAATACATTAAATAGCGAAAAATTAATGATATGAGTTATAAATGAAATAGTATTTTACTAATATGCCCTTTCTTTTTTTTCTTATCACATTAAATTTCTTCTCAAATGAACTTTCCCCTATATATATATAGGATTGAGTTAAAATGAGAACCACCTCCAGTTGTAAGAACCGCGAGAACCACTCTCAACCAATCAGAATATGACAACTCAAAGGGTAGTTTGGTCATTTCCTTTTAATGTCTAATCTCTCCTTTCTCTCTCCTCTCTCCTCTCTCCTCTTTTATAGTTCCAGGCTTTCTTCTCTCACCTATCCTCTCTCATTAGTTGCAGACTTTCTTCTCTCATCTTCAAACAACCCTACAAAACAAAACATCATCCTCCCTGCTCCGATCTCAACCCACCACCACATCGCAACCACCGTCCTCCGATCTCAACCCACCACCACATCGCAACCACCGCCGTCTCTATCATCGCCGCCGTGTGCGGCGGCGTCTTCGTCTTCCACAATCGCCGGGTCACCTTCATTGATGACCGGCCGAACTTCTTGTGTTGGCTACTGGTTGAACTTCTTGTGTTGTTTGGGTGATGGCTACTGGTTGAAAGAATGGGTGAAGGGGTGGGTGAGGGGGTGTCGAAATCGG
Organism: Helianthus tuberosus; assembly: GCA_030545235.1. Taxonomy (NCBI): domain Eukaryota; kingdom Viridiplantae; phylum Streptophyta; class Magnoliopsida; order Asterales; family Asteraceae; genus Helianthus; species Helianthus tuberosus. The sequence goes on from CM060403.1 coordinate 19,113,360, forward strand.
TGACGGCCGGAGATACTTACAGATCTTTTCTCACTTCATTTGTCGGAGACTCTTTGTTAATCTGAAAAAATGGGTTTTAACGGTATGTATTTTTGGATCTTGTGTCTCTGTTTTTTTGGGTTTTGATCTTGTGTCTCTGAATTGTAAATTAGGCCCCCTTGGTTGTCGGCTACCCCCAAACACCACACCCTTTTGTCTCTAAACCCGGTGGTGTCGTCGATGCCGGTGAGGCCGTCGATGTCGGTGGTGCCGGCGATGTCGGGTGGTGCCAGTGGTGCGATCGATGTTTGGTGTTTGGTTGTGTTGGGGTTGGTGGCGGAACCCTAGACGGTGGTGGTGTTTGGTTGTGTTGGGGTCTTTTGTGATTCTTGATTCTGTGGTTCTTGAATTTGGGTGGTTTGAATATGGGTTTTGAATCAGGGTTTGAATATGGGTTATGAATCTTGTGGGTTTGAATCTGGGTTTTGAATCTTTGTGGGTTTGTCTTGTGGGTTTGAATCTGGGTTTTTAATTTTGTTGAATATGGGTTTTTATTGCTGTTGAATCTGGGTTTTTGTTGCTGTTGAATCTGTTGATTGATGTTCTTGTTCCTTTTGAATGTTTAAATCGGTTGAATATGGCGCCTTTATTGAATCGGCTGTGATGATGCAAAAAAAAAAAAAAAAAAAAACTGAACATGGCGCGGCAAAGATGGTGGAGGGTAGGTTATTGAACCGCAACCCCACTTTGCAGCCTCTGATTATCGGGAAATCTGAGTCAAAACTTCGTTTTTTTAACCCGTTTTTTTTTTCGAGATACACTTTGTTTTGATGTTGTTTTTTTATTCTCCCCCCTAGTCTATGATGATAACGATATATATGAGACACCTCCCGAGTTTGCGATTTCTGAGTGCGTTCATTTTTGCGTAAAAAAGTTTTTGTAAAAAAAAAGTTAAACTTTTTACGTAAAACGTAAACTTTTTAGGTAAAACGTAAAACCTTTTACGTAAAACGTAAAACCTTTTACGTTAAACGTAAAACCTTTTACGTTAAACGTAAAATGTAAAAATTTTAACGTAAAACGTAATTTTTTTTACCAAAACGTAAAAAACGTTAACGTAAAAAACCCGAATTTAAAAATGTTAACCTAAAAAACGTTAACGTAAAAAACCGGCGCGTAAAACGTAAAAAACCGGCGCGTAAAACGTAAATAACGTTAACGTAAATATGGCGCGTAAGACGTAAAAAAATGTTAACGTAAAAAACCGACGCGTAAAACGTAAAAAACCTGGGCGTAAACCGTAAAAAACCGACGCGTAAAACGTAAAATAACGTTAACGTAAACGACCGGCGCGTAAAACGTAAAAAGAAGCTAACGTAAAAAACCGGGGCGTAAAACGTAAAAACGGCGCGTTGAAACGTAAAACGTAAAAAACCGACGCGTAAAACGTAAAAAACCGGGGCGTAAAACGTAAAACGTAAAACGTAAAAAACCGACGCGCAAAACGTAAAAAACCGGGGCGTAAAACGTAAAAAACCGACGTGTAAAACGGAAAATAACGTTAACTTAAAAATTGGCGCGTAAAATGTAAAAAAAAACGTTAACGTAAAAAACCGGGGGTAAAAAAAACGGATCTTCAAAACATTTTTTTTAACAAATCTTTAAAAAAATATACTAAAAATTTGATTTCAAAAAATTTGTTTAACAAAAAAATTTGTTTATAAAATAAAAAACAATTAAGTAAAAAAAGTAATTAATGAATATGACAAAAAAGGTAATTTAAAATTAATATATATAAAAAGACAAAAAAGACAATTTTACTTATATACCCTTAAAGAATAAAATATTAAAAACATAATAAGACAAAAAATACTTAATATTATTTTTTAATACTTTTAATCTCATCCATCCATCTACTTGATCTAATGGCCAGAAAGTGGTTATCGCGGTTCTTACAACTGGAGGTGGTTCTCATTTTAACCATCCCCTATATATATATACATATGTATATATATATAAGGGATGGTTAAAATATATATATAGGGGATGGTTAAAATGAGAACCACCTCCAGTTGTAAGAACCGCGAGAACCACTTTCTGGCCATTAGATCTTAAAGATGGATGGATGAGATTAAAAGTAGTTAAAAGTAATATTAAATTCTTTTTGTCTTATTATGTTTTTAATATTTTAATCTAAAAGGGTATTTAAGTAATTTTGTTTTTTTGTCTTATTAAGTTTATTGTTTTTTATTACAATTTTGTCCTATTACATTAATTATTTTGTTCTAAAATCAGATTTCTTTATTAAACAAAAATTTTGAAATCAGATTTTTTTATAAAAAAAATTTACGCCCGTTTTTTTATCACCCGTTTTTTACGCGCGTTTTTTTTACGACCCGTTTTACGCTCCGTTTTTTCACGCCGTTTTTGCGACCGTAGTTTTTCAGTGCTGTTTTTTAGGCCCGGTTTTAGGCGCCGTTTTTTACGTCACGTTTTATACAAAGCCGTTTTTGTGCCCCATTTTTTACATCCCGTTTTAGCGTCCCGTTTTTACGCGCCGTTTTTTTACGCCCCGTTTTTTTCACGCCGTTTTTGCGACCGGGTTTTTACGTGCGTTTTTTTATTCCCGGTTTTACGCGCCGTTTTTACACTTTTTACGTTAACCTTTTTAGACTTTTTACATTTTAAGTTTTACATTAAACTTTTTACGTTTTACGTTAAAAATTTTACGTTTTACGTTTTACTTAAAACTTTTTACTTTTTACGTTTTACGTTAAAACTTTTTACTTTTTATGTTTTACGTAGAACTTTTTACTTTTTACGTTTTACGTTTTTAAAACTTTTTACGTTTTACTTTTTACGTTTTACGTTTTTTGTAAAACAAACGTAAAACGTTTTACGTTTTACGTAAAACTTTTTACGATTTACGTTTTACGTAAAACTTTTTACGCTTCACGTTTTTACGTTTTACGTTAAAAAAGTTTACGGTTTACATTAAAAAGTTTACGGTTTAATTTTTTTTTTACAAAATTTTTTTTACGCAAAAACGAACGCACCCAGAAATCGCAAACTCGGGAGGTGTCTCAGATATATTGTTGTCATCATCGACGCCTCAAAAAAATATAAAAACCCAACAAACAAAAATAAAAAAAACGAGTGGAATCTTAAAAAAAACGATGTTTTGGCTCAGATTTTCTGATAATCAGAGGCTGCAAAGTAGGGTTGCAGGTTCAAAAACCTACCCTCCACCATCCTTGCCGCGCCCTCGTCATCAAAATATACGGTTATTATTTTTTTTTTTTTTGCATCATCATCGCCCAAAATCCAAAACGGATCAAAACTCACATATTCAAACATTTCAAAAGCACCTGATGAACATCATTCAAAACACATTCACCAGATTCAAACAGATTCAACAGATTCAAAAAGCACCATATTCAACATAATCAAACCCCCAACAAGATCACGTCACCGAAAACAGTTACCAGCAAAAATTCACGCCACCGACCACCACCTCCCTACAAAAGATCAGAACCAAAAATCACCATAAAAAAAGGAAACAAGATCAGAACCAACCAAAATCCCCAGATTCAAAATCACTAGCCAAACATTCAAAATCACCATATTCAACAAAAACACTAGCCAAACATTCAAAAATCACCAGATTCGACAAAACACTAGCCAAACATTAAAAAAATCATCAGATTCAACAAAAACACTAGCCAAACATTCAAAAATCAAATATTTATCAAGAAAAGTAAAACCCACTTGAGATGTAGTGACCGCCGCCGGAAACACCCACCGCCCATCTACCACCGTCGCTGTCACAGGTGTGGGTGACCCACCACCACCGCCTTCATCCGCCGTCACCGACACACCGCCGCAAAAAAATAAAAAACCACCGAGAGATGAAGATGGATCTGAGATATTTGAGGGTGGTTGTGGGTGGCGGAGAAGGGTGTGCATGAGGGGACGTTTGGCATCACCGTCGCCGGAGAAACGAGAGGGCGCCGCCGTCACAGGTGATAGGGGGTGGTTGTGGGTGAACGGCCGGAGGTCCACCGTTACCGGTGATCAGGAACCCAGTGGTTTCAATTCTTGATTTTAAGAGGAGGTGAGAGACAAAAAGATGGGTTTTAATCTTCATCAGTGATGGATGAATTTCAAAATGAGGAGAGAGAGACAAAAAGATGGGTTTTAATACACTTTAAAAAAAGCTGGGGGTTATTTAATGTGGAGAGAGGTATGATTTGACAATTGGGGTAAATGACCAAATTACCCTTTTTGTTGGCAGAATATGATTGGTGGAGAGTGGTTCTTACGGTTCTTACAACTGGGGGTGGTTTTCATTTTAGCGGCTCCCTATATATATATAGGGATTGGGTAAAATGAGAACCACATTAAGTTGTGAGAACCCTAGAAACCAATATAAGCCATTGATCAAAAGTGTTTTAATGGATTAGATTGAAAGACAATAAAGTAGTGTAATCATTGTACTTTAATTAATGAGTTCTTTTTTGTTTTTAGTGGGACAAAGGCAATTTGGTCTTTTACCTATATCCATTAATGATTGGTGTAATTAATGATTGTGATTTATTTAATGTGATTTTTGAAACATGCAGAAAAAATAAAAAAATTATCATTCTACGAACAAATTAAATATCATTTACTCAAAAAATAGCGTTTACAACCGGTTGTAAATTTTTATTTCCGTCTCGGTTGTATTTTTTTACGCCCATGTTAAAACATTTTAAACTTTTTTACGCCTCAGTTGTAAACTTTTTTATGCCTCCGGTTGTAAACATTTTTATGCCCCCGGTTGTAAACTTTTTTTACGTCCCGGTTGCAAATTTTTTTTACGCCCAGGTTAAAAAAATTAAAGCTTTTTTACGCCCCGGTTCAAAAAGTATTTACAAGTTTTCTAGCTTTTGATACACAGTTTTTTCGTGTATAGTTTTTACGGGTAGCGTAAAAGTTTTAAGTAAAGCTTAAAAAAAAATTATAGGTTTTTTTTAGCTTTTCATACACATTTTTTTCGTACGTGAACCATCTAAAAAATAATTTTACGCGTAGTGTCGTGTGTGAAAATGTTGCTATTTTTACATAGGGCGTAAAAAGATTTACAAAAATGTTTACGTAAGGCGTCGATTGTTTAACTAGGCGTATGTATGTGAACTAGTTTTACATGGGGCGTAGAAAATAAAATTTACGCATGCGGTTGGGTATAAAAAAAGTTTTAACGTATAGTTTTTACGGGTAGCGTAAAGTTTTTAAATAAAATTTAAAAAAAATTTACAGGTTATTTTGGCTTTTCATACACAGTTTTTTGTTGTATAGTTTTTACGGGTAGCATAAAGTTTTTAAGTAAATCTTTAAAAAGTTTTTTTACAGGTGTTTTTAGCTTTTCATACACAATTTTTTCGTACGTGAATCATCCAAAAAATAATTTTACGCACGGTGTCGTATGTAAAAACGTTGCTATTTTTACATGGGGCATAAGAAAGTTTACAAAAATATTTACGAAGGCGTCGATTGTTTAACTAGGCTTGTTTATGTAAGTTTTGCAAAAAAAAAAAAAAAATTACGTAAGGCGTCGCCTGTTTAAGTAGGTGTCAACTGCGAAAATTTTGCGCTTGGCGTAAATTTTGCAAATTATTTACATATAACGTTGAAAACTAGTTGTAAACTATTTTTACGCCCCTGTTAAAAACTTTAGTTTATGTATAAGTTGTAAACTTTTTTTACGCCCCTATTAAAAACATTTTAAACTTTTTTTACACCCCAATAGTAAACTTTCTTTATGCCCCGGTGTAAAAAAAAATTCGTGCGACGTAAAAAAATATTCGCAAGTGTATTTATTACAAAAAAAAGTGAGATTTGAACCGAAAATTACCAATTGAAGTGCCCCGTTTCTTGTTCCTCCCACTGTATTTCTCTTGCCTTAATCTTGAAGTTGCGCCAACCTCCTTGGACAGCCTTTGCTTCTCATCGACTACTGTGTTCTCGAGGTCAACCTTTTATGTGTACAAGCAATAGAAAACATTAACAAAACTTGAAAACCTTTTATGTATACAACCAATTTACAACAAACAATCAAAATACTTTCTCTATATTTTTTCTCCAATTTTAGAATAGACTACATTAACACATAAACAAACAATCAAATTACTTTATTGCTCATAATATGTAACACCACGTAAAATTTCGACCAATAATATGAAGACACGTGTCCTATACCCTAAACATGTAAAAGATTGACTTAGAAGGACTAAAGTTGACGCGAAGGGACTAAAAGTGTCAACATGCTAAACTTATGCCTCTGATTGACCTTACACGATGTTCGTATTCTCAAACAAGTGAATTATTGGACATGAGAAGCCATTTGTGAAAGAAATCAAAAGTTTACAGGACAAAGGGGTTAAACGTGTCAACATGTTAATTCTTACCTCTGAGTGACCATATAACGAACCCGGGGTTTCGTAATGATCATTATACTCCCGAGAATGGTTGATATTAATTTTATGAAGTTCAGAATCGTTATACGATAAAATGTGCGTGAAATAAAAAAGAAGGGTTAAAAGCGTCAACGAATGAATCTAGTGCCTTTGGGTCAACTTTTGACCACACGGGGGCCTATCGGTGTTTGATATAACTTTCAAGATCCTTAAAAACAAAATTTAGGGGTCAAGAATGCCAAAAATGAAAAATATATAAAGTTATTAACGACCAGGGACTGAAGCTGCCAACTTAGAAACTTGTTTTACCTAAATGAAGGAGAGTCGCGGGCCGCGAAGGCCTTCTTCTTTTCTCTCTCGGGCCGCGAGCCAACGCCCAGTAAGGAAAAAATGGACAGCTGTCACGGCCCCCGTCCCGGTTTTACCCGGTTCAGGAGCCGCGGGACAGAAATCCGTGGTATTTATTATTTGAGTTGACAGCGGAAGATTTACATGATCTTTTTAAAACTTGAAAATTCCCAATTATTTTATTTCATAATTTGGGATACACCCCGTAATTTACAATAGAGTAATTTTACTAGGAAATTCCCTGTTTTTCAAAACATGTTTATTTATTTTACTGAGTCACCACTTCAAGCTTGTTAGTGCTCTGTAGCACGTTTTTCCCTTGGTTCACAGTAAGTCACCTGAAACATGTTTAAAAATATTTTATCAGTGGTGAAATACTGGCGAGTCACTCAATTTTGATGAAACGACTCCTAGTTATAAATTACAGCATAAGAGCAATTACAATGGCTTTTATCTTATTTTTATCTGGCGCCGTGTCACACCCTGGTGACGATGGTCATACCACTATTGGGTCCTTTCACCCAAGTAGTGATGATTATCACTGTTAGATTAATGAACCTAACCGTGAGAGATTAGTAATGTGCACAATACCCCACTAGCCAGTGATTCAAGATAACCACGACTTAATCCCTGTAATTATAACTTTTGAAAATAATTTGAGATTTAATAAAACAATTGATAAAAAGAGAATGACTCACATTGCAAGTTTAGACGGGCAGAGTTTAGCCTACTGATTTAGCCTTGTAACCTAATTTAAATAACAATGCACACGAAACTAGGTAAGTAACTTAATACAACATTTACGATAAACTTCACGAAATCAAAACCCTCACGACGAATGACAAAGTATAGCCCAAATACGGGCAGCACTTAAACATCCATCCGATAGTTTCAATCGATCGGATCATAGCAGTGATCGAGTTAATACCCTGCACTCGTAGCAGCGTTTCCCTAATCGAAATTGTGATTTTGAGCAGTATCTTTCGTTTTTGAGTAAAGTTTTCGAGCACAGAAGCAAAGTCCCATGCATAGGCTATTTATAGCAGAAAAATGGGTTTTACGCGGCCCGCGTAAACCCACTCAAGACCCTTACGCGTACCGCGAGGGCCACCTAGTCTACAACTAGGGCTTCCGTGTCACAGGTAGGTCCACCACGACTGTGACACGTGGCTTAGAATGCTTATCCGGTCAACTTTAAGTTGACGCGGCCCGCGTAAGCCTAAGCTTACACTTTACGCGGCCCGCCTGAAACTCAAAAATCTTGTTTTCTTGGTTTTTCATGTACATTAGGGTTTCAGGGGTCCGTGTTTTCACTTACGTGTCGTTTATGGGCATTTTTTTTTCAGGTCCTTACATCCTCCCCACCTTATTTAAAATCTCGTCCTCGAGATTTACTGAAATAAGTGAGGATACTTTCGCTTCATTCCCGATTCTAGCTCCCAAGTGTATTCCGGTCCTCTTTTTGAATTCCACTTGACTTTGACAAGTACCAATCTTTTATGTTTAAGGAATTTAATCTTTCTGTCTTCTATCTGGAGCGGTTTCTCTATAAACTTCAATTTTTCATTCACCTCTATGTCTTGAAGAGGGACTATCAGGGATTCATCTGATAAACATTTCTTGAGGTTAGATACATGAAATACATCATGTACTCCAGCTAGCTCTTCTGGTAGTTGTAAGCGATAAGCAACTGGTCCTATGCTTTGAATTACCGGGAATGGTCCTATGTATCTTGGACTCAGTTTTCCTTTCTTACCGAACCGAACTACTCCTTTCCAAGGAGAAACTTTCAAGAGTACTCTGTCTCCAACTTGAAATTCTAGTGGCTTGCGTCGATTGTCAGTATAACTTTTCTGACGATCTCGAGCCGTCTTTAGTCTTTCCTTGATTTGAGTGATCCTGTCTGTGGTTTTTCTTGCACGATTTCAGGACTTGATAATTGACTTTCTCCTATTTCGGCCCAGCAAACTGGAGTTCTGCATTTACGTCCATATAATGCTTCAAACGGGGCGGCTTCGATGCTTGCATGATAACTATTGTTATAGGAGAACTCGATTAAAGGTAAGTGGTCGTCCCAATTTCCCCCAAAATCTATCACACATGCCCTGAGCATGTCTTCCAGGGTTTGGATCGTCCTTTCACTCTGTCCGTTTGTTTAGGGATGGTATGTCGTACTTCAATTCAATCGGGTTCCCATTGCTTCCTGGAAACTTGTCCAGAAATGTGAAGTGAAGCGACTATCTCTATCTGATACAATGGAGAGTGGGACTCCATGTAGTGATACAACTTCGTCTACGTACAATTTTGCTAACCTTTCCATACTAAAGGTTTCTTTTATGGGTAGAAAATGAGCTGATTTGGTTAATCGATCCACAATTACCCAAATTGCATCATTACCTTTTCTGGTTTTGGGTAACTTAGTAACGAAGTCCATGGTTATTAGTTCCCATTTCCATACTGGTATTTCCAATTGTTGGAGTAACCCTGAAGGTTTCTGGTGTTCTGCTTTAACTTGTGAGCAAGTTAAGCACTTAGATACATATCTAGCTATATCCTTTTTCATTCCTATCCACCAGAAGTTATTTCTTAAATCTTGGTGCAACTTATTATTACCAGGATGCATGGTATACCTAGATTTATGGGCTTCCTCTAAAATCTTATCTCTTAAGTTTCTTTGCTTAGGTATCCAAATCCTTTTCTTGTGGAATCTCCAAATTCCATCAATTCCCCGTTCTAATTCCTTAATTCGTCCTTTCATTCCTTCAGCATTATCCTCAATTGCTGTTTCCTGAACCTTCTTCAATTGTTCCATTAAATCTAATTGAAGATTTATTCTAAGAGCACGAACTCGTCGTTGTTTCTCATGATACTTACGACTTAAGGCATCTGCAACTACATTTGCTTTTCCTTCGTGATATTGAATATCACAGTCGTAGTCACTTAGAATTTCCATCCATCTTCTTTGCCTCATGTTTAATTCCTTTTGCCCAAATATGTATCTTAAACTCTTATGATCTGTATAAACTGTAAACTTACTTCCATACAGATAGTGTCTCCAAATCTTAAGGGCAAAAATTATTGATCCTAATTCTAAGTCATGAGTCATATAATTTTCTTCGTGCTTCTTCAATTGTCTTGAGGCATACGCAATTACCTTCTTGCGTTGCATTAACACACATCCTAATCCTAGCATAGAAGCATCACAGTAAACTTCAAAATCTTCTGTTCCGTCTGGTAAGTCTAGAATAGGGATGTTTGTTAACCTTTGCTTTAAAATCTTAAAAGCCTCTTCTTGCTTGGGTCCCCACTCAAACTTAACTGTTTTACAGCTTAACTTAGTTAATGGCACAACTATTTTAGAAAAATCTTTGATGAAACGCCTATAGTAACCAGCTAATCCTAGAAAACTTCGAACTTCCGTAGCTGATTGCGGAACTTTCCATTTTATGATCGCTTCTATCTTAGAAGGATCTACGTGAATACCTTCGTGATTCACCATGTGTCCTAAAAATTGCACCTCTTGTAGCCAAAATTCACACTTCGAGAATTTGGCATATAGCTGTTCCTTTCTTAACAAAGTTAAGAGTGCATGCAGGTGCTCACAATGTTCCTCCTAGATTTTGGAATAAATAAGTATATCGTCGATAAAAACAATTACAAATTTATCCAAGTACGGTTTACAGATCCTATTCATCATGTCCATGAATGCTGCAGGAGCATTTGTTAATCCAAAGGGCATGACTGTAAACTCGTAATGACCATATCTAGTTCTAAAGGTAGTTTTAGGTATGTCTTCTTCTTGTACCTTCAACTGATGGTATCCGGAGCGTAAATCTATCTTAGAAAAATATCTAGCTCCCTAAAGTTGATCGAAAAGATCATCAATCCTAGGTAAAGGGTATCAATTCTTAATTGTAACCTTATTTAATTCCCTGTAATCGATACATATTCTCATCGAACCATCCTTCTTTTTCACGAACAACACTGGTGCTCCCCACGGGGATGAACTAGGTTGTATAAATCCTTTGTTTAATAATTCATCTAACTGCTTTTTCAATTCTAACATTTCGGTGGGTGCTAACTGATAAGGCGCCTTGGCTATCGGTGTAGTTCCAGGAATCAGATGAATTCTAAACTCTACTTCCCTATCGGGTGGTAATCCAGGTAATTCTTCTGGGAATACATCCGGGTATTCTAATACTACTGGAATGTTCTTGAGTTCCTTACCTTTAGTGTTAATGATTACCGAAATCATATACACTATCCCTTGTTTTCTTGAATAACTGGCCACTTTCATTACTGAAATGAACTTCATTGGCTTACGTGGCTTATGTCCTGTAATTACGACTATTTCTCCTGTGGGTGTATGAATTTCTATGGAATTCTTATCACTGAGGATTCGAGCATGGTTGGCTACTAACCAATCCATTCCTAACACAACATCGAATCCAGCTAACTTCATAGGTAACAGGTTTGCATAAAATTTATGGCCTAAGAGTTCTATCTTTCCTTCTTGAAGAAACTGATCTATATTAACAGAATTACCATCTGCAGTTTCTACCGTATAAATCTTCCTAACTCTAGTTAAAGGTAGGTTAAGAGCTTGGCAGAATGAAGTATTTATAAAACTCTGGTTTGCACCAGAGTCAAATAATACTTTTGCATAAACGTCGTGAACTAGGAACGTACCAGCTATCACATCTGGAATCAGCTCTACTTCCTGGGTAGTCAACTGGAAGGCTCTTGCGTTTTTCTTGGTAGTTCCTTCTGCAGGTTTGGCTTTGTTGTCAGCTGGTTTGATCAATTTAGGGAAGTCTGGTCTAAAATGTCCAGCTTCTCCACAATTGAAGCAAATTGTGGATTTCTTCCTTCTGCGGTCTTCTTCCTGATGCCCTGGAATTTTGCAGAAATTGCAATACCCTTTGCATTTCCCAAAATGCTTTCTTTTATAGGTACTGCAAAATGGAGTAGTAGAAGATTGCCCGGTTCCCTTTTTCTTGAAATTGCTACTATTACCCACACGGAATCCTTGGGAAATCTTTTGGGCCACTTATTTCTTCCGGTTTTCTTCTCTTGTGCGTACTAGCCCGTCGGTCAAAGTGTTAGCTAGTTCTACTGCATCGTCAATAGTGCGAGGTCTCGCAACTTTAACGATGTCACGGATTTCGCCAATCAAACCCCAAATATAACGAGAAATAAGTACCGGTTCTGGCGAAGCCAGGGTTGGTACAACTCTGGCATACTCGAAGAATGTCGAAGTGTACCCTCGACAGTCTCCATCCACCATCCAATGGTTCAGGAACTTATTTGTCATTTGTTCTTTTTCATATTCGGGACAAAATTTTCTTTCCACTAGACTCTTAAATTCTTCCCAATTCATGGCATATGCCACATCACTTCCCTTGGCTTGTAGCACGGTGTTCCACCATTCTAATGCTCCTTCTTTAAAAAGATGCGACGCGTACATAACCTTGTCTTCCTCGACACATTTACTTATTTTAATTACTGCCTCGGTTTTCTCTAACCAACGCAGTTCGGTAGTCGCCCCTTCATTACCTGCAAATTCAACCGGTTTACAGGCAAGAAATTCCTTGTAAGTGTAACCAGGCGTTGCAGCTTTCATTCTTTTAAGAAACGGGGCTTGCATCACATCAATGTTATTGTTATTATTGTTGCCGCCTCCATTTACACTATTACTGAAGTTGTCGTCGCGAGTGCATTTGCTGGGAATAACTGGTGGAGGTTCAACTGGATTTCGGGCAGCAGCAAGGATTGCTGGAATAGCATTGGCTATTCCTTGAGCAACGATATTTTCTATATCTTGTCTATTAAGAAATTGATCTTCATTGTTTTGCTCAGATTGGTTAACTTCGTTAACTGGCTCGTTGTCGGCGTGTTCCATCTGATAATTTTTCAATATATAAATGTATAAATTATTGGCACAAATAAATAATAACCAGAAAAATCACACATAAACATGTCAACACGTATAGCCAAAACTGTCGACTTTGCGACGTTGATATTTATATATTAGTAGGCATCCGTACACATCAGTTATATTACAAAAGTTTTTATATTAAGGTATTTTACATGATTATATTTTATTATTTATTATTGTTTTATTATTATTAAACACATAACCACACAGTCACCACATTCGATTCCCGTCAGCTGGCACTTCAGAAACGACATTCCCTCTCGTCGTATTTCCATGATATCCTCTCCCCCACTTCCTGGATTCTATTTCCTGCGTCCACCAGCTCCTCGCCATAGTGGCGGAGTTCAGCCAAGTTCTCGGTGCTCATCGGTGGGTTTGGTGCAGGCTCTGGGTCAAACTGGGGGAAAAAGGTATTAGGGTTATTCAAAAGATTCTGAAATTGCCAATCACTTGTCCACCATTCCTCCAGCTCTCCGGGTAGAAATTGGTGGCTGACAATGGGGTCTGGGATAGCAGGTGCTAAGTTAACTGGAAGTTGGGATTCAGCAGGGTAATTGAAGAGGTTTTCATTGGCAGGTCCAATGAGGTCACAATTTGCCAGTTTGCGATCCAGCTCCTCCCAGGGTGGCATTTCCTGGGCTTACCCTGAACTTTCCCCGATCTCTTTTCCTTTGCCTTTATCCTTGGGATCCTCAGTCTTTTTAATCCTCTAGGCAGCTGGCTTCTTTCTCCGTGCGCGTCTCCAGCCTATGATTCTTCTTCTTTTATTCGTTTTGGGTTTCTCCTGGGCTTGAGCTTGGAATTCCATAGGTTCTTCCGTATCGGCCAGATAATCAGAAAAGTCTCTGGAAACTTCCATACCAGCAGAATGGATATTGAGATTCTGAAGAGCTTCAGACAACTCATTCATGCTGTTTAGCAGACATAAATAAAGCACAAAATCTTAATTAGAAAATTATATATTGCAAGTTAGATTTTCACAGAATCACAGAATGGCAATTTGAGAAATTAAGTATTTCTGAATACTTAATTGGCTTAAATCAGTGGCTCTGATGCCACCTTTTTCTGTCATGGCCCTTGTCCCGGTTTTACCCGGTTCAGGAGCCGCGGGACAGAAACTCGTGGTATTTATTATTTGAGTTGACAGCGGAAGATTTACAGGATCTTTTTAAAACTTGAAAATGCCCAATTATTTTATTTCATAATTTGGGATACACCCCGTAATTTACAATAGAGGAATTTTACTAGGAAATTCCCTGTTTTTCAAAACATGTTTATTTATTTTACTGAGCCACCACTTCAAGCTTGTTAGTGCTCCGTAGCACGTTTTTCCCTTGGTTCACAGTAAGTCACCTGAAACATGTTTAAAAATATTTTATCAGCGGGGAAATACTGGCGAGTCACTCAATTTTGATGAAACGACTCCTAGTTATAAATTACAGCATAAGAGCAATTACAATGGCTTTTATCTTATTTTTATCTGGCGCAGTGTCACACCCTGGTGACGATGGTCATACCACTATTGGGTCCTTTCACCCAAGTAGTGATGATTATCACTGTTATGTTAATGAACCTAACCGTGAGAGATTAGTAATGTGCACAATACCCCACTAGCCAGTGATTCAAGATAACCACGACTTAATCCCTGTAATTATAACTTTTGAAAATAATTTGAGATTTAATAAAACAATTGATAAAAAGAGAATGACTCACATTGCAAGTTTAGACGGGTAGAGTTTAGCCTACTGATTTAGCCTTGTAACCTAATTTAAATAACAATGCACACGAAACTAGGTAACTTAATACGACATTTACGATAAACTTCACGAAATCAAAACCCTCACGACGAATGAAAAAGTATAGCCCAAATACGGGCAGCACTTAAACATCCATCAGATAGTTTCAATTGATCGGATATTGTATCGTAGCAGTGATCGAGTTAATACCCTGTACTCGTAGCAGCGTTTCCCTAATCGAAATTGTGATTTTGAGCAGTATCTTTCGTTTTTGAGTAAAGTTTTCGAGCATAGAAGCAAAGTCCCATGCACAGGCTATTTATAGCAAAAAAATGGGTTTTACGCGGCACGCGTAAACCCACTCAAGACCCTTACGCGGCCCGCGAGGGCAACCTAGTCTACAACTAGGGCTTCCGTGTCACAGGTAGGTCCGCCACGCGTGTGACACGTGGCCTGGAATGCCTATCCGGTCAACTTTAAGTTGACGTGGCCCGCGTCAGCCTAAGATTACACTTTACGCGGCCCGCCTGAAACTCAAAAATCTTGTTTTCTTGGTTTTTCATGTACATTAGGGTTTCAGGGGTCCGGGTTTTCACTTACGTGTCGTTTATGGGCATTTTTTTTGCAGGTCCTTACAACAGCTGCAAGTATCAGCCTTGTTGCCCACACAAACCGACATTGCATGCTCTAAACTCGAAACCAGGGGTTGTTTGATGGTATTTACTGATACTAGGGCACTTGGAATGATCTGAGGATGATCAAAAACACCTAGATTGATCTTAGAACTCCTTGTTTCACTATAAATAGGTGTCATGTTTCTTCATTTGAACTTTCACCTTACAAATTACTTCTCTTCTCACTTCTCTGAGGTTCCTGATAAAAAAGGAAGCTCCTTCAAATCTAATCTTCAAGCTAGGACCTGTCGTAAGTGTCCTTAGCCACTCTAGTTCGGTTTTTATGCATATAGAAGCCGAAATTCAAAGTTGTCGCTAAACGGCTTTGACTTTCGGTTTAGACCTAAACGGTCCAGCCATTGTTCGAGGAGAATATGGCTACGTGATCGTAATTAGGTAGGTGTTAATCCCTCAAAAGGGCACTTCTTAATTACCACGTTTACTTAGTTAATTGTCGGGTCAAAGTAATTAACATAAAAAGTCAAACTAGTCAGATTTTAAATAAAAATCAAATCTGATAATGTAGAGGTTATAAAACATGTTTTGTCACTTTAATAACTTGGTAAAAATTAATAGAACATGTCTAAACATGTTCAACCCAACAATTCTAAGTTTAAGCTCGGTTCGCAACCGAAAGTCGCAAAAGCTTGAATTTTGCTTTGACTTTCAGTTCAGACCCGAATTAGCTTAATTCCTTTATGCATTAGGTTCCTTTGTGACCATATTATGTTGTAGCATAACCATCTGAGGTTATATTACAAGGTCACATAGTAATCTGAGTTTTATATTCATGTTTCGTTATTATGCTCTATGTTGACTAATATGCCCTTTTGGTTAAAAATAAGGTTTCTATTATAATTGAATATGCAAATGAACTAAGAACTTAATTGTAAACATATTTAGAATATTTGGACACTTATATTCTGGTCATAAACTGATGTTATGCAAATAATCGAAAATTATGCTTTTATAAGGACTAAAATGCCCTTTAGCATGTAAATCAAGTTTTTAACATAATTTTGACACAAAACTCTTTACCTACTGTTGTGATATCATATTTAGGAATTATTGGGATGTTGGGTCAGATTATATACTGACCTTAACCTTGAGTTCTAGTATAAAGCCTATAAATGACGATAATACCTTTTTTCGCAAATAAAATGAGTTTTACATATAACTAACATGCAAAACCTTTTTCTACAAATGTGTTATGAAAAATAAAATATCTTGACTATTCAAAGCTAGTCAAAATCTCAGAATCACTTAAACCTTGGAATTATCATCAAATATCGAGTTTTAAGCTAATTAAGTGCATAGTATGGTTTTAAACCATATTTAGCACCAAAGACTTATTACCTACTGATGTTATAAATGATTTTAAATATTTTTATAGTAGGTATAAGTCATGAACTCAGAATCCCAATTAAGTCCCTAAAAGCATATGTGAAATGACCAAAATGCCCTTTCGGGGCATAGTTTGGCCATAAATTGTAAACCATGCATATGTATGATATCGTACTGATATAACATCATAAACCAAATATTTTTACATAATGTTTGTGACCAGAACTTTAGTTTACCTATAAACCCCTTTTATAAAGCTTAAAATGACCAAAATGCCCTTATGGGGCCTAATTCGGTTTTAAAACCTTTATAGGCATAAATGTTGATATCCTACTGATATCATAACATATTTTAAGCATAATAACATATAAAACTTGTATATGACTCATTCGGTTACCCGTTTATGCTTATACGCGTTCGGTTCGGTTTATGTAACTAGTTCGCATGAATTAACCGAAACGGGTCTAACCTTGTCATCTAAACTTTAAAATCCAGAATGTATTTAGTTTACCCATATTATACAAGTCTTCATACTTGTTAGGTCTAAATTACATTCCATTCCGGTCACCGCTTAATCTAGCGTTTCGTACTGTAAAACATCCTTAAAACTAACCGGTCTAAGTCCTCAATTAAAAAGAGACCCGTTAGTATCCTAATTGGTTAATAAAACCTTCATTTCAGATTAAGTAGCCTCGGTAGAAGATACCTTCATAAAGTCTTAGTATTAGACGGCTAAGTAGAATTCTTGCATTTAAACTCAGGTAAATACTTTTAACTTATTTTTCCTTATACGGGCTTGGGATACGGTAAATTATTACCGCATGGTCGGGTATGGGATCATTTAGTTGGATTGTGATTAATAAATCCGCATAACCCATTTTAATCTGTTTTGTTTGATAACATAAACTTTGGGAGTTAACGACCGTGTCCTGGATATCCTCGGCTCATTTAAGTTATTAATGGCCACGACCTATGCACGGGGTGTAGGCATACACCCGACAGATGCATAATGCTAAATTATTAAATTACCCACAAGTTGGGGATAACTCATTTATGGGTTTTAGAAGTGGTGAGTCAGTTAATCTTGATCGGTTTCCAAACCGGCCCTAAATGTATGACAAACATGTAAAACTGTATACAAGATTTTAAATGAAATTGTCCCAAGTTATAAAAGAATTTTTGGTGCTTCAATCACTTAAACCAGTGTTCATAAATGTTTTTCAAATGAGTCAGTTAATTGTATTTACCAGTGTAAACTGGCGTATTTTCCAAAGACTAAGTGACAGGTACCTTACGAAATAGGTTGGAGCTACTTGGTATTAAATAAGAGGATCTTGCAAATCCCTGGATGCCTAAAGTCTGTCGAACTTTGTTTTATGTTTTTTTATTTAATGATCCGCCTGTGGATCTTTTATTACAACCGTCTCTATATTCTTTCATTCGTACTTTGAACTTTTGGGTTGTAATAGTAATTTACATTCCAAGCCTTCTGCTGTGCTATATCTATGTTTAATTGTCTATGATGATATCAACTACGTCACGATACTCCCCACCGGGCCCACCGGATTAGGTGGAAATATCGGGGTGTGACAGGTTGGTATTAAAGCCAACATTGAGTGAATTAAACACTAGCCTTTTGTGTTTAATCTCAATGACATAGTAGCACATTCCTTAGACTTCCGAGTCTAGGCCAATTACCTAGGATTACTCTTAGATCTTTATTTGATTTATATATGTTGTTTTCTTGTTTTTGACAGGTTCACATAAAAAGATGCCGCCACATGTCAAAGGAGGTAAAGGAAAAGGTCCTATGAGAGGAGGACCATCCAGCCAAACAGGACCTTCTCACCGCCGCACGCCCTCGGCATCATTCAGCTCTGATCCTTACGACGATTGGAGGCATTCACTAGAACCCGCGAGGCGATCTGTTTCACTAAGCACTTCACCATCCTACCATCATTCCTTTGGGCCACCACAACCAGAAGAGCCCCAAAACTCTCACCATTCGCAGGATTCGCTGCATTCACACCATTCTCACCACTCTTCTCACCATTCTTCTCATCATTCTGCTTCTCACCACTCCTATTCATAGGGTTACTTTGACCCTAATGAATATATCAACTCACCAGCAGGTCATAACCTGTTGGGCCCTGAAGATCACTTCTCCTAAGACATGGATGTGGATGAAGATCTGGATCCAGAAATGCCGCCATCTGGGATGCCCACGCATCCCATAGATATCTCAAGTGGTTCTTCCTTTGCGGGATCTCCTTACCAAGGTCCCGATGAATTTAAAGAATGGTGGGGGCAATGGAAATGGGAAAACACCCCTTCTTATAAGGGTATAATCTAGTGTAGGTTTGCGTCTGCCTTGGGTTATATTGTATGGTTTGGGTTCGAGACACTTAGTGGGTTTATTTGGATGTTTTGTAGTCTATGGGGTATGGGCTTGGCCTAATGTAATAGGATATCCTATGCTTGTATAAATAGGGGATTCCTTAGTCATTTGTGGTTGTTGATTCTTTTGGAAACATTATCATTTTGTGCGACCAAGAATACCAGACGGATCTAGAATTCGTGTGTTCTTGGTGTTTGAATAAATACATTTGCTTTTCGATCTTCTACATCTTGCTTTTAATTCCGCTACTCGTTTGCTGTTTGATATCCGATTGTATAGTTTTGGGACTTACAATTGGTATCAGAGCCTAAGTAGTCTTGCGAAGGCTCAGTTGGATCGGATATCTTGGAGATTAAAGATTGTTTTGCTGCTGATCGGCGTTCTAGTTTGACAAAGAAAGGTCTGTTTTTTCGTTTATTTCAATTCAATTTGTATTTTTCTTTCTTGTCGACTGTTTCTTGGGATATAGAGGGTGTGAGTTGCATATTTTTCTTATTGAAAAACCGATTAATTACATCCAAATATCGACCCAAGTTAAGGCATGAACACAAATCTGGAAATTGTTTTCTGTTTTTTGTTCAAAAATTAAACTGATATATTGTGAAACAAAACGAAGCATTTAATCTGAAATTCTGATTTGTTTTGGTTAAAATTTTCGTGAAAACAAACTGTTTTTTATATCAGAATTGAGATTTGAGTATTGATTTTTGATATTAAATTTTAGTTTTGTTAAATTGAAGGTTTTCAAACCAAAAAGGTCATAATCTTAGTTAAAAGTTCTTTTAAAAATTTTAAAGAGTAAACTGCCATTTTGGTCCCTGTGGTTTGGCCAGTTTTGCCACTTTAGTCCAAATCTCAAACTTATTACATCCAGGGCCCTGTGGTTTGCATTTTGTTGCCATTTTAGTCCAAAACTCAAAATATCTCATTTTTGACTGTTTTAAGGTCTCTTTTTTGTCCTGTAGTGCAGGGGTAGTTTGGTCATTTTAATTTATTCTTTTAATTAATTAAAACAATATTAATTATATATTATATATATTCTTTTTTGTCCAGTCTTCTTCACTCTTTCTCTCCTCTCTCTCTCTCCTCTCTCTCTCTCTTCAACATCAACCATCGTTCCCCATTTCTTTTCTTCACTCTCTTATCCCTGTTCTCTCTTTCTCTCACTAAAACCCACCTCCACCCACCACTCCGCCACCGCCTCCCACCCTTCTTCCACTGCACTAACCTCGCCCTTTTCGCCATTAACCACGATGGCAAACACTATCCAAACCCGGCTGACATTGACCCACCTGAAGCCCCAGAAGACACAGTCCACGGTGATTTGTATTCTGAGATGTTGAAGATGCTCCTGATGAGTCTGTTTCTGCAGCCAATGATGATTCTGAAGGTGATTTGTATTCTGAGATTGATGACTCTGTTGCTTTGAAGAGGAAGGAGTTTGTTAAAAAAGGGTTGTTGAAGCCAAATCCAAAGAAAGATGAGGTAAAATGTTGAATTTTGGTTGACCCACTTAGGATTTGTTGTTAAGAGTGGTTTCGAAGTTGTTGGTTGGTTAAAGATTGAATCTTTTTTGTTGACCCACTTTGAATTCTGTAGTTAAAAGTGATTATGAACTTGTTGGTTGGTTAAAGATTGAATCATTTTGTTAACCCACTTGAAGTTTGAATCATTTTGTTAACCCACTTGAACTTGTTGGTTGGTTAAAGATTGAATCACCAATGTACCGGCGCCGGATCAAGGTGATGGCCCATCCTGCAGCACCGCCACCACCACCACTCTGCCGCCACATTCTCCGCCTCCCTGTTACCTCCATTCGAATATTAGGAACGATTCTCCAGGTTTAATCGGAGCACTTCTTGATGTCGTCGGTTACAGGGTATCAGGATTGTGGGTATAAGAAGATACATTTACAAGAGAAATGACTGCAAAAGGGACCGAATAAGGGTTCGCTTATGATGCTGGAACCACTTTTGAATCTTACGGCATTCTCACGGCAACCATGGTGTATTGTATTAATTTCTCATGATTGTTTGGTGTGGATAATTTTATGCTTATTTGATTTGGGTTTTCCTTTGTTTGAATTGAGATGACATTTTGTCTGAAAGTGGTGAAGATAGCAACGACGGTGTGGGGTGGGTGTTGATGGCGGTGGTGAGAAGGGGAGGAGGTGGCGGTGGTGGTGGTGCTTTGGCAGGTCACGAACAACAGAGAGAGAGGAGAGAGATGGTGGTGGTGGTGGTGGTGTTGGCGGCAGTGGGATGGTGGTGGTGGGGGTGGTAACGGTGGTGGTGTTGGCGGCAGTGGGATGGTGGTGGTGGAGACGATGTTGATGATGAAGATGAGATGATGTTGATGATGAAGATGAGATGTTGCTGCTGTTGTTGTTCTGGCAGTGGCATTATATTATTTATTAAATTTGAGATATAATATTACAAAATACCCAAAATACCCCTGAGGATAAGGACAAAACAGGGGGTCAAAAGTGGGAAATCTGGTCAAATTTGGATTTTGGACTAAAATGGCAACAAAATGCAAACCACAGGGCCCTGGATGTAATAAGTTTGAGATTTGGACTAAAGTGGCAAAACTGGCCAAACCACAGGGACCAAAATGGCAGTTTACTCAATTTTAAATTTCTGGGTTTTGTGTTTCGAAGTTCATCAAACATTCATCAGAATTTTTGAATAAAAGTGGGTTTGATCTGTTTGTATGCAAGATTGATTGTGTTTGCAGGAATTTTGGAAAGTTGTTGCAGGAAATCCTCAAACAAAATCGAAAATTAAATCACCAGATTTCTCGGGATAGTAGCTGATAATTTGTGTGATTACACTTCCAAAATAAGTTGTGCGACTGAAGGTGTGCGATTGTGTCTTGATTGGACTGTTCAAGAATCAGGCCCAAATTGCATCACTTGTGCGATTCAAAGACACTTGTGCGATTCAAAGACAGTTGTGCGATTGTAAATAATTGGGCTTTTAAGGATTCAGGCCCAATCTTATCTCTTGTGCGATCCAGAACAAGGTGTGCGATTGGGAGTATCTTGTGCGATCAACTGTTCATTTGAACTGTTGATATTGGAGTTGTGCGATTGACATCTTGTGCGATCAACTGTTCATTTGAACTGTTGATATTGGAGCTGTGCGATTGACAACTTGTGCGATTGACTAAAGGTTCATTTGAAGGGTCAACTTGTGCGATCGAAAGTGTTAAGTTGTGCGATTGGAAAAATTGTGCGATTAGACTGTGGAATTGTGCGATTGTGATTGGACTTCTTCAAATGGGCTAAACTGTATTGGACCTTTGGACTGTTACACGGACCATATTTTGTATTGGACCATTTGACTATTTATTGAACCTTCTGAATTATTTTTAAACTATATTGTAACCATAAGGGATATTGATATTTTGTTTCATACTTAGAATTACCTGTTACTTATATGTTTAATTGTCTTTTCAGAAATGGCTCAAATTAATCAATTGGGATTGACTGAAACAGCTGCTATTAACCAGGATCTAGATAATATAATTGGAACTAACAACAGGATTCCTAGGCTCATTTCTGGGGGATCCTTTTCATAATGGAAATTCATATTCATTCAATACATGAGAATCAAGGATCCAAAGGCCTGGAGGTCCGTCTGCAACGGACCAACTGTGATCACCTATGTCGTGAATGAAGCTGAGGGAACAACTGCACCTAAGCCTGAATCTCAATTTACTGAAGAGGATCGTGAAAAGCTTGACATTGATGTCAAGTCTCTTACTGTGCTACACTCTGCACTAGCACCAGAAATTGACATTGGAATTTGAGATTGCAAAAATGCAAAGGAAATGTGGGAAGCTCTCCTAGCCATGTATGAAGGAAACGAAGAGATGAAGGAAAGAAGATGGGAGATGCTCACTCAGAAGTTTAACTTGTTCAATCACTTCCCAGGAGAAACTTTGAAAAACCAAATTCAAAGATTTGTTGCTTTGGTTAGTGATATGAAGACCCAAGATATCAGGATGGAAAATTCTATTATCAACAAGAAATTGCTCAATGCTCTTCCAAGAAACTAGGATACAAATGTGACCCTTATCAAAAGAACCAGGGACTTGGCCAGAATGACTCTTTCTGAGCTGATATCATTGCTGAAGTCCTATGAGATGGATGATAAACAAAGGCTCTACAATCACACTGCAAGCTACAACAATGCAGGTGTGTTGACCAACACTGCTTTGGTATCTCAGCAAGGAATGAGCTCGCTTCAAACACCTTCTACTGTTCTGTTTCCCTCTAATCTTGGAAATTATGTTAATCAATCTGGTTATTTTCCTGCTCCTGCTCAACAAGTGAACCCAACTCAATCTGCTCCACAGTCTGCTAATCAATCTGCTCCTACACCTACTCAACTCCTTTCGAACATTACCATTGCTTTCGCTGCAACAAACTCTTCTGTAGCTACTTCAAAGGAATTTGAGCAAGCTATGGCTTTCATCACAGGAGTCATGAACTGTTATCATGCATTTATTTCTGGAAGGGTAGCAAATAACATCGATTCTACTGAACTGCTAGAAATCCATCCTGATGATGTTGAAGAAATGGATATCACTTGGCAGATGGCCATGGCAGTGTTTCGAGCCACAAAAATTTGTGAAGAAAACTGGTAGAAACAAATGAGTAACAACTGATCATGAGCTTGGTTGGAACAAGTCTAAGCTCAGATGCTATAACTGCCATGAGCCTGGGCACTATACTCGAGAGTGCAAGCAACCAAGAAGGGATAGAGCTGATCCAAATGTTACTGTTAGTTCAGCGGCACGACCAACTCCAAATGTTGTGTCAACCTCAAACATCACCGTTTCTTGTCCCGCTCAAGTTTCATCCTCAAACATTGCTACTAGAAATCAAACAATCACTTCAGAATCAGTTGCAAATCCTGGAAGTGCACTGGTGGTTCAGGAAGGAGGGGGCTTCGATTGGACACAACAGATGAATGATTTACAGCTCACTGCAGACACTTTATATCAGTCAAATCAAGCTTGCGTGGCAGAAGTGAAAGAAGATGTTGAATCAGCAACTGAATACATTGAGGGAACAATCTATCACGCCCTCATGGCTCAAATGAATAACTACACTCCTTCTGAGACTGACGTATGTGTAGATGATGTTTGTTGTACTTCAAAGTGTTGGGAGAAGTGATGCGTGTGAAGTGTTATATATATTAGGTGTATATTTTAAGCCCTTTTAACACTTTTTTGTATCCAAGTTTTAAATTTATAAAACACGATATTTTACTAACACTAAACACACATATGGGCAAGTGCACCCATCGTGAGCGTAGTATAGCGTTGGTAAGATACCGAGGTCGTCCAAGGACACAAGAGCTTTTAGTACCGGTTTATCCTCAACGTCTAATAAAAAAAAAGTTTAGAAAAATGTTTTGAACTAAGAAAAATAAAAACTAACTAAAATGCTGAAAATAAAAATAAAAAGAAAAAACAGATAGACAAGATGAATCACTTGGTTCCGACTCGTATCTAGTATAACCAAGCTTGAGTCTATGACCTTCAGGTGCCAGTAACAAAAATTAAAGAAAAGAAACAGAAGCCTGGACACGGGGGCGTGTCTGGTGAACACGGCCCGTGTCCAGTTACCTGAACTGGGCATTTTTCTGCAGGGGTTCAGCACGGGGCCGTGTTGACCGGACACGGCCCGTGTTGAACCTTCTGTAATGGAGAGATTGATGCCGGGTTGCCTTGTTCTTGTGCATGGGGTCATTTTTCTCGTTCCCCTTTACATCCTTTACCACCATGAGTGTGTTTTATTCCTGAAAATTAAAACTAACTAGAAAACATAAAAATTAATCTAAATTAAACTAAGGATAGTTCCGCGGAATGCCTCGGTGGTGCGCCACGTTTATAAGGGTCCTTGGCTAGACCCAAAAGCCGGTCATATGTCACCCAAGTGGGATGTATTGCATCCCATGTTACACCGTCGGAGAGCGTCATCCAAGCTTGAGTCTATGACCTTCATGTAGTTGACCGGGTCTTCGTCCTCAATTCTTTTTCCACATTCAAACTTCACCTTCTTATCCCCAAACTTCAATGTTAACGTTCCGTCATTCATGTCCACCACCGCTTGGGCGGTGGCTAGAAATGGCCTCCCGAGGATGAGAGGGACATCGGTGTATTCTTCCATGTCTAGGATGACAAAGTCGGTTGGAAAAACGAAGTTGTCAACTTTTACCAATAGATTTTCAGCGACACCTTGTGGAAATTTGACGGATCTGTCGGCGAGTTGTATGCTCATCTTTGTAGGGCTTGTTGATCCTAGGCCGAGTCGTTTGAACATCGATGTGGGCATGAGGTTAATGCTAGCCCCAAGATCGGCTAATGCATTACGAATGGGAGACTCCCCAATCGAGCAAGGAATTGTGAAGCTTCCGGGATCGATTTTCTTTTGTGGAAGTTTGTTGAGTACTAAGGCGGAGCATTCTTCGCCTAAGTTAACTAATTGCAATGATTCAATTTTCCTTTTGTTTGTGAGGAAATCCCTCATAAATTTTGTGTATTTAGGCATTTGGGTTAGGACCTCGATAAAAGGAATATTAACATGCAATTGTTTTAGTAAATTTTCAAATTTTGCGAATTGCTCATCGGTCTTTTGACGATTTAACCTACCGGGGTACGGAATTGGAGCAGTCTTGGTGGGCTCTTGAGTTGGTAGAGAAGCCTTTTCTGATGCAGGAGGAGTCACAGGTTGGCTAGATTGGCTTCTTTCATTTGGCGGCAATGGAGCATCCTCGGGACCCACGGTTCGATTTCTTAATGTGATGAGATGTACTTGTGCTTTCGGGTTGGTTTCGTTATTGCTAGGTAACGCGCCTTGTGGTCTCTCGGAGAAATTTTGAGCTAGTTGATTTAATTGTTTTTCAACGTTTTGAATGCTAGCTTGTTGATTTCTAAAATTCGATTCCAATTGTTGAAATCGATCCGAGTTTTTCTTTTCAGTGTCAGAGATGAGGCGAGATACAGTATCTTCAAGCCTTTCTCTTCCACCTTGTTGTTGAGAGAAATTTTGTGGTTGTTGAAAATTAGTTCGTTGGTTTTGTTGGTTACTACTATTGCTGGGATCTCTCCAACCAAGATTTGGGTGGTTACGCCATCCTTGGTTGTAGGTACCCGTTGGAGGACCTGACGGCCTAGGTCTGTTATCAATGTAGTTTATCGTTTCTGTTTGTTCATCTAATTCTTTCATACAACTCCAATTTTCATGTGGCCCACCATACCCTTCACAAGCCATAACCGAGGCCGTTTTTATCATTTCTAACTTTTTTATTTTTGAAGAGAGGGCCTCGATTTGGGCTTGTAAAGAAGTGCTTTCATCTACCTTATGGGCGCCCGGGGCAAAAGATTTATTACCTCGGGGAGTGTGCCATTGAAAATTGGTTTGAGCAATTTCCTCGATTTGATTATATATTTCATTCGGGCGACGATTACCTAGAAGCCCCCCGGAGCTAGAATCAAGTGTTTGCCTTGTGTGTGGCGACAACCCATTGTAGAAAGTGGATACTTGTTGCCACACCGCAAGACCGTGATGAGGGCACTTTCTTAGTAGCTCCTTGAACCTTTCCCAAGTTTCATATAAGGATTCCCCATCTTCTTGTGAATATGTATTAATTTCAGTCATTAATTTAGCCGTTTTAGCAGGGGGGAAATACTTATATAGAAACTTTTGGGCTAGTTCATCCCAGGTGTTTACCGAGCCAACTGGGAGGGTATTGAGCCAAGCCTTAGCTCGGTCTTTGAGTGAAAATGGAAACATTCGAAGGCGGATGGCGTCATTTGATGCTCCATTGATCCGAAATGTATCGCATATTTCTAAGAAATTAGTAATATGCAGATGGGGATCCTCGTCCGCAAGCCCATGGAAGGTTGCGGAGTTATGGAGCATTTGTATCAAATGCGGCCGAAGCTCGAAGTTATTGGCTTCAACATTCGGTGCATTGATAGCGGCGCCTAGGTTACCTACGGTGGGTCGTAGATAATCCATGAGGGTACGTTGGTCCGCCATTGGAGGTGGATTCCCCGAAACTTTCTCTTGGTTTTTAGCTTTAAGTCTTTTTCTGAGAAAGCGTTCGGGTTCTTCTAGAGGTTCTTTTATGTCCTTATTAGAACTGGAGCTCATACACTATGTAGGATGGCGTCGGGTTCCAAGTCCTGCAATAAAAACAAAAAAGAATGCTGGTCAGAAGGTTCACCACGGCCCCGTGCTCAGTGAACACGGCCCGTGGTCGGAATTACAGTGATTGTTTTCCTGATCCCAGTTACTGGAGAATTGGACACGGCCCCGTGTTGCACCGACACTGCCCCGTGGTCAGCCTTCTGTAACTTGGAAAACTAAAACTGGCAGTAACAATGCTGGGCACGGCCCGTGTACGACCAGGCACGGCCCGTGCTGAGCTCTGCAGAAGCTGAAAAAACTAAGAAAATCCTAAAAAATTAAAAAAGAAAAATAAAAATATGATTAGGCCGTTGATTCCTAACTTTCTTAAAATCTTTGTGTCCCCGGCAACGGCGCCAAAAACTTGATGCGTGTGAAGTGTTATATATATTAGGTGTATATTTTAAGCCCTTTTAACACTTTTTTTTATCCAAGTTTTAAATTTATAAAACACGATATTTTACTAACACTAAACACACATATGGGCAAGTGCACCCATCGTGAGCGTAGTATAGCGTTGGTAAGATACCGAGGTCGTCCAAGGACACAAGAGCTTTTAGTACCGGTTTATCCTCAACGTCTAATAAAAAAAAAGTTTAGAAAAATGTTTTGAACTAAGAAAAATAAAAACTAACTAAAATGCTGAAAATAAAAATAAAAAGAAAAAACAGATAGACAAGATGAATCACTTGGTTCCGACTCGTATCTAGTATAACCTTTGATTATTTTCGCACTTTTGCACATATTTAAGAGATTATCTTAGTTATTGTAGTAGGCCCCTCTTTTGAAGGTGACGTTACCCTCACCCCAGTAGTTTGAGTCAGCAAGGATACAATCCTAAAAGGGTGGATTATTGCAAGATAATTAATTAAGTTATTAATGCAAATTATGGTAGGCCCCGCTTTTGGCGGTGACGTTACCCTCGGCTAAGTAGTCTGAGTCAGCAGGGATACAGTCCTAAATAGCCGGGTTATAGTATTAATAGTAGTTAACTTATGAGGGGATCAAAGAGTTTGGACCCCCGCCATCCAATACCGTGAAGCATTGAAGGAGGTCCTACTAAATTTGACCCAGGTCCATTGCAGGACCTCTAAACGCTGAACAATGGCAAGACCTTTACCAAACCGTTCCCTTAACCCCCGACCAGGTAGCCAACATACCTCCATATAGACCGTGGATATATGAATGGTGAAAATCTTTTATTTTATATAGACAGTAAAATAATGCCAAGACACCACGGACAAACGATAAGGAAAGATCATCTTCAACATAAGTAACTAGTTATTAAAGTCATTAATACAAAACCAAATAAAAAGTGCAAAAGATTAGAAATAAAAAGTATTATACTAGACACTTTGTCTTCACCAAGTGATGTAAGAGACTTAGGCAAACATGGCCTTGATTGTCAAGAACTCTTACGATCAATCTTGGATCCCGAGACGACTCACACACTCTACGATGGACAATGGATGATGGTGGTGGATGATGGTGTTGTGATGGTGGTGGGTGGTGGATGAAGTGTGAGAGAGGTGGTGTGCCAAGGGATGAGTTGAAATGAAACCAAGCACTCCTATTTATAGGCTGAACAGAAGGCTGGGCACGGCCCCGTGTCCGCTGGACACGCCCCCATGCCTGTCTGACACTCTCTCTCTTCATTAATTGTAATTCGCAATTACAATTAATGCGCCTGTTGTACTTTCGCCACGCCCCCGTGTTCACTGGACACGGCCCCGTGGTGGGCAATAGAAGCTTCTATAGGTTTGTCTTTTCTGCTGCTTCTTGGGCACGGCCCCGTGCTGGCTGAGCACGGGGCGTGTTCAGTCTTCTGCCTTCTCTATTTTGCTTGGGAAGATGCCGTTGAGGGGTCGGGCAGTCCACTCATGTTCCTTTTCTTGTATTTATGTTAGATTTAGCTGTCTTTTTGCTTCTTTTGTGAATTTGAGCTCATTTAATCCTGAAAATACAAAAGGAAGACAAAAACACTCTTTTTCCAACATTAGTACTTAAAAAGGGTTAGTTTTATGCCTCATTTGATGTAATTTATATGTTGCATTTTACACACATCAAATACCCCCACACTTGAACTTTTGCTTGTCCTCAAGCAAAACTCTTTTAATATGTGGCTTACACTCCCAAATGGAATGGGTAGAAGAGAAGGTTTTGGCTTGTCATAGAGTGTTGGGAATCCAAGATCTTTTTGGGTTTTATTTTTATCTATTTACAATCCTCTTCGTTATGATTTGTTTAGAACGTTTCATAGGAGAAATTACTTATTTGGGCATAACATGCCTTTTTAAAATTCCATTTATATACAAGTTCACATACCTCACGGGAGAAATCACTCACACTCGGCCGAAGGTGTATTTTTAGTGAATCACTCGAGAGCGGCATGGAACTTATTCCTACCATAGGCTTGCCAAGCAAGCAATCAATCCTCCTCCTTTTTAACTTTTATACCTTTTGTAAATATCAAGAGGACTTTGTGGGTGAAGGGTTAGGCTTGGGGTAAAGGTAGGTGGTTGGGTTAGTGGTTAGTGGTTAGTAGAAAAAGGGTGAAAAAGCGTAACAAGTGTCGGTTTTCGTAGGACTTATTTTTGTAACTTTTATTTTGATGAAGCTATTATTCAAACAAAGTTATTTTTGATGAACTTGTTTGTTTATTTTCTTTTGCTTCATCATCAGCATTTTTTTTTGAACGATCATACGAAAAACCGAACTTGTTACTAAAACAAAGGGTTAAAAATGAAAAAGGTTTTGGTGGGTAAAAGGGTGTTTGGTTTGGGTTATGAAATGAAAAGGTTTAGGCTCAAAGGGGCTAACTAGGGGGATTTTGGGTAGGTGGTAAAAAAAAAGAAAAATAATGGTGTAGAAATAAAAAGGTTAGTCCTAATGCCTCCATCATTTACTTACTTGGGTTTAAGTTGGTAAGGACCGGGAATGAATCGTCGTGGCAAGTTCTATAGTCGTAAGAACCAAGCGGCTATTCACACAAGAAACGAAGAATGAACATTTAGTCTAAAGATGTAAATTTGTATGCTCAATAAAGGCTCAAAAACTCACTTTTTGTGGGAACGGGTTTTTCTATGTGATCAAGTATATATAATCAAATTTTAACTAAGCTTGTCATGCCGTTTCATAATTTTCTTATGTTGGTTCTTGTTATCACGACGCTCTCGGTTGTAAATTTGTAAAAATATAACCTTATTAATCTTATGATTCCTAACTTAAACTTTAGACAAGTAAAAAAAATTTGGGGTGTTTAGCGGTTCCAATAGAGTTTTGTGTAAGGCTTGTTATTAGGACTTGCAAAATTTCAAGGTTTTAGCATCCCCCCCCCCCCCCACACTTAAATTACACATTCTCCTCAATGTGTCCCAAAAATAAATTTTTAGATTGATTAGATGTGTAAAATGGTGTTAAAAGCAAAGATTTATGTTACTGGCAGTCTAGACACGGCCCCGTGGGGACTGGACACGGCCCCGTGTTCAGGTGCCAGTAACAAAAATTAAAGAAAAGAAACAGAAGCCTGGACACGGGGGCGTGTCTGGTGAACACGGCCCGTGTCCAGTTACCTGAACTGGGCATTTTTCTGCAGGGGGTTCAGCACGGGGCCGTGTTGACCGAACACGGCCCGTGTTGAACCTTCTGTAATGGAGAGATTGATGCCGGGTTGCCTTGTTCTTGTGCATGGGGTCATTTTTCTCGTTCCCCTTTTCATCCTTTACCACCATGAGTGTGTTTTATTCCTGAAAATTAAAACTAACTAGAAAACATAAAAATTAATCTAAATTAAACTAAGGATAGTTCCGCGGAATGCCTCGGTGGTGCGCCACGTTTATAAGGGTCCTTGGCTAGACCCAAAAGCCGGTCATATGTCACCCAAGTGGGATGTATTGCATCCCATGTTACACCGTCGGAGAGCGTCATCCAAGCTTGAGTCTATGACCTTCATGTAGTTGACCGGGTCTTCGTCCTCAATTCTTTTTCCACATTCAAACTCCACCTCCTTATCCCCAAACTTCAATGTTAACGTTCCGTCATTCATGTCCACCACCGCTTGGGCGGTGGCTAGAAATGGCCTCCCGAGGATGAGAGGGACATCGGTGTCTTCTTCCATGTCTAGGATGACAAAGTCGGTTGGGAAAACGAAGTTGTCAACTTTTACCAATATATTTTCAGCGACACCTTGTGGAAATTTGACGGATCTGTCGGCGAGTTGTATGCTCATCTTTGTAGGGCTTGTTGATCCTAGGCCGAGTCGTTTGAACATCGATGTGGGCATGAGGTTAATGCTAGCCCCAAGATCGGCTAATGCATTACGAACGGGAGACTCCCCAATCGAGCAAGGAATTATGAAGCTTCCGGGATCGATTTTCTTTTGTGGAAGTTTGTTGAGTACTAAGGCGGAGCATTCTTCGCCTAAGTTAACTAATTGCAATGATTCAATTTTCCTTTTGTTTGTGAGGAAATCCCTCATAAATTTTGTGTATTTAGGCATTTGGGTTAGGACCTCAATAAAAGGAATATTAACATGCAATTGTTTTAGTAAATTTTCAAATTTTGCGAATTGCTCATCGGTCTTTTGACGATTTAACCTACCGGGGTACGGAATTGGAGGAGTCTTGGTGGGCTCTTGAGTTGGTAGAGAAGCCTTTTCTGATGCAGGAGGAGTCACAGGTTGGCTAGATTGGCTTCTTTCATTTGGCGGCAATGGAGCATCCTCGGGACCCACGGCTCGATTTCTTAATGTGATGAGATGTACTTGTGCTTTCGGGTTGGTTTCGGTATTGCTAGGTAACGCGCCTTGTGGTCTCTCAGAGAAATTTTGAGCTAGTTGATTTAATTGTTTTTCAACGTTTTGAATGCTAGCTTGTTGATTTCTAAAATTCGATTCCAATTGTTGAAATCGATCCGAGTTTTTCTTTTCAGTGTCAGAGATGAGGCGAGATACAGTATCTTCAAGCCTTTCTCTTCCACCTTGTTGTTGAGAGAAATTTTGTGGTTGTTGAAAATTAGTTCGTTGGTTTTGTTGGTTACTACTATTGCTGGGATCTCTCCAACCAAGATTTGGGTGGTTACACCATCCTTGGTTGTAGGTACCCGTTGGAGGACCTGACGGCCTAGGTCTGTTATCAATGTAGTTTACCGTTTCTGTTTGTTCATCTAATTCTTTCATACAACTCCAATTTTCATGTGGCCCACCACACCCTTCACAAGCCATAACCGAGGCCGTTTTTATCATTTCTAACTTTTTTATTTTTGAAGAGAGGGCCTCGATTTGGGCTTGTAAAGAAGTGCTTTCATCTACCTTATGGGCGCCCGGGGCAAGAGATTTATTACCTCGGGGAGTGTGCCATTGAAATATGGTTTGAGCAATTTCCTCGATTTGATTATATATTTCATTCGGGTGACGATTACCTAGAAGTCCCCCGGAGCTAGAATCTAGTGTTTGCCTTGTGTGTGGCGACAACCCATTGTAGAAACTGGATACTTGTTGCCACACCGCAAGACCGTGATGAGGGCACTTTCTTAGTAGCTCCTTAAACCTTTCCCAAGTTTCATATAAGGATTCCCCATCTTCTTGTGAATATGTATTAATTTCAGTCATTAATTTAGCCGTTTTAGCAGGGGGGAAATACTTATATAGAAACTTTTGGGCTAGTTCATCCCAGGTGTTTACCGAGCCAACTGGGAGGGTATTGAGCCAAGCCTTAGCTCGGTCTTTGAGTGAAAATGGAAACATTCGAAGGCGGATGGCATCATTTGATGCTCCATTGATCCGAAAGGTATCGCATATTTCTAAGAAATTAGTAATATGCAGATGGGGATCCTCGTCCGCAAGCCCATGGAAGGTTGCGGAGTTTTGGAGCATTTGTATCAAATGCGGCCGAAGCTCGAAGTTATTGGCTTCAACATTTGGTGCATTGATAGCGGCGCCTAGGTTACCTACGGTGGGTCGTAGATAATCCATGAGGGTACGTTGGTCCGCCATTGGAGGTGGATTCCCCGAAACTTTCTCTTGGTTTTTAGCTTTAAGTCTTTTTCTGAGAAAGCGTTCGGGTTCTTCTAGAGGTTCTTTTATGTCCTTATTAGAACTGGAGCTCATACACTATGTAGGATGGCGTCGGGTTCCAAGTCCTGCAATAAAAACAAAAAAGAATGCTGGTCAGAAGGTTCACCACGGCCCCGTGCTCAGTGAACACGGCCCGTGGTCGGAATTACAGTGATTGTTTTCCTGATCCCAGTTACTGGAGAATTGGACACGGCCCCGTGTTGCACGGACACTGCCCCGTGGTCAGCCTTCTGTAACTTGGAAAACTAAAACTGCCAGTAACAATGCTG
This sequence comes from Helianthus tuberosus, assembly GCA_030545235.1. Lineage (NCBI taxonomy): Eukaryota > Viridiplantae > Streptophyta > Magnoliopsida > Asterales > Asteraceae > Helianthus > Helianthus tuberosus. Next base: position 19,146,783 of record CM060403.1, read on the forward strand.
GGCACGGCCCGTGTCCGACCAGGCACGGTCCGTGCTGAGCTCTGCAGAAGCTGAAAAAACTAAGAAAACCCTAAAAAATTAAAAAAGAAAAATAAAAATATGATTAGGCCATTGATTCCTAACTTTCTTAAAATCCTTGTGTCCCCAGCAACAGCGCCAAAAACTTGATGCGTGTGAAGTGTTATATATATTAGGTGTATATTTTAAGCTCTTTTAACACTTTTTTTTATCCAAGTTTTAAATTTATAAAACACGATATTTTACTAACACTAAACACACATATGGGCAAGTGCACCCATCGTGAGCGTAGTATAGCGTTGGTAAGATACCGAGGTCGTCCAAGGACACAAGAGCTTTTAGTACCGGTTTATCCTCAACGTCTAATAAAAAAAAAAGTTTAGAAAAATGTTTTGAACTAAGAAAAATAAAAACTAACTAAAATGCTGAAAATAAAAATAAAAAGAAAAAACAGATAGACAAGATGAATCACTTGGTTCCGACTCGTATCTAGTATAACCTTTGATTATTTCCGCACTTTTGCACATATTTAAGAGATTATCTTAGTTATTGTAGTAGGCCCCTCTTTTGAAGGTGACGTTACCCTCACCCCAGTAGTTTGAGTCAGCAAGGATACAATCCTAAAAGGGTGGATTATTGGAAGATAATTAATTAAGTTATTAATGCAAATTATGGTAGGCCCCGCTTTTGGCGGTGACGTTACCCTCGGCTAAGTAGTCTGAGTCAGCAGGGATTCAGTCCTAAATAGCCGGGTTATAGTATTAATAGTAGTTAACTTATGAGGGGATCAAAGAGTTTGGACCCCCGCCATCCAATACCGTGAAGCATTGAAGGAGGTCCTACTAAATTTGACCCAGGTCCATTGCAGGACCTCTAAACGCTGAACAATGGCAAGACCTTTACCAAACCGTTCCCTTAACCCCCGACCAGGTAGCCAACATACCTCCATATAGACCGTGGAGATATGAATGGTGAAAATCTTTTATTTTATATAGACAGTAAAATAATGCCAAGACACCACGGACAAACGATAAGGAAAGATCACCTTCAACATAAGTAACTAGTTATTAAAGTCATTAATACAAAACCAAATAAAAAGTGCAAAAGATTAGAAATAAAAAGTATTATACTAGACACTTTGTCTTCACCAAGTGATGTAAGAGACTTAGGCAAACATGGCCTTGATTGTCAAGAACTCTTACGATCAATCTTGGATCCCGAGACGACTCACACACTCTACGATGGACAATGGATGATGGTGTTGTGATGGTGGTGGGTGGTGGATGAAGTGTGAGAGAGGTGGTGTGCCATGGGATGAGTTGAAATGAAACCAAGCACTCCTATTTATAGGCTGAACAGAAGGCTGGGCACGGCCCCGTGTCCGCTGGACACGCCCCCGTGCCTGTCTGACACTCTCTCTCTTCATTAATTGTAATTCGCAATTACAATTAATGCGCCTGTTGTACTTTCGCCACGCCCCCGTGTTCACTGGACACGGCCCCGTGGTGGGCAATAGAAGCTTCTATAGGTTTGTCTTTTCTGCTGCTTCTTGGGCACGGCCCCGTGCTGGCTGAGCACGGGGCGTGTTCAGTCTTCTGCCTTCTCTATTTTGCTTGGGAAGATGCCGTTGAGGGGTCGAGCAGTCCACTCATGTTCCTTTTCTTGTATTTATGTTAGATTTAGCTGTCTTTTTGCTTCTTTTGTGAATTTGAGCTCATTTAATCCTAAAAATACAAAAGGAAGACAAAAACACTCTTTTTCCAACATTAGTACTTAAAAAGGGTTAGTTTTATGCCTCATTTGATGTAATTTATATGTTGCATTTTACACACATCAAGAAGGTAAAAGGGTTTAAAGAACAGGCCGATTCGCTTGTTATGCAACTTCAATATACCAGATCCAGTAGTTATGAAGTCAAAAAGAAACTGGATGGGTATAAGGATATGGTGGAGGCGCAAAAGCGTGATATTCGGAAGTTGCATAGCGATCTAAGCGAAGTGAACTGTCGATATCTCCACTTCAAAGAGCTATCTGAAAAATTAACTGTTGAATTAAATGACTTAAAATCAACTTTTGAAAATACAGTATTTAATTTAAAAAGTTTGATGTTTCAAGTGAAAAAGTCGAAAAGATGATAAATCAACAGTTAAAGTATAGAAAAAGGAAGTGAGGAATAAAGGATTGGGTTTTGTATGCATACCTCCACCATACAATCACAACTATTCCTCAATTCCAATGACTGAAGAAGAGATAGACAATTTACCCAAGATGGAATACGGGAAACTAGAGGATAAGAAACCTGAACCTGTCAAGTCTCGACAAATAAAAATCACTAGGCCTGATAACACTGAAATCATTCTAGAAAAACAGGCTTATCAACAAACATTTGTTAAATCAGAAAATGTTTTGAATCACACATAAACCTTTAATTTTGAGAAAAATGTAAGTGTTGATAAACATTTTCAAGTGTTGGAAAAAGGAGAATCTTGTGTGTCACAGCTGTCATCTGAAAATAAATGATTAACACAAGAGCCTGAGGTAAGAGAGTCTAGAGTGAATGTAGACAATATTGAGTTTGCCATGATAAAAGGCTTGACTGAGTTTATGAAAGAATTCAAAAATGGCAAACAGAGTGAATCTGCTTCTCCATGTGATACAAATTGTGATACTTCTGAGACAGCCACTCCTGAGAAATCAGAAATGGTTGAATCATTTGATGGCAACAATGCATCACCTGAAGAAGTAGAGATACTCAGACTGAGATAGAGTCAGATAAATGTTTTGAATCATCAATTTCATCTGATTCAACATGTGACTCCCCTGAAAAGACTGACTGTGACAACTCAGAATCAGTTGATTCAGTAGAGTCAACAAATGAGTCATCTAAAACAGGTGAATCAGATTCGATCAAAGAAGAATTAGAAGCAACATCAGGAGCTTATGTTGAGTTAAATGGTGATGAAACCACAGAAGCTCCTGCTAAATGTTTAAACGAAAATAATTCTGATCCTTCTGAATTAATGGTGTCACTAGAAGCTGAAAGCGATGATGCTGCATCAAGTGACACCGTTAGTGAGAAAATGAACGATACTAACCCTGTTGCTTCAAATGCAGACCAAGTAATTATTGAAGATTGGGTAGATGAAGATGATGAGGACGACGTTGCTTTACTTGATTTGAAAAATAAAATTCAGAAAAACAATTCTTTAATTTCTGAAAAATCAAACAATATTGCAATTTCTTCTGATGCTTTGGATAGTGTGGGCTCTGTTTTAAAGAGCGATGAATGTTCTGACGTTTATTTTGGTTCTATTTGTGTAGATTTGAATTCAGTTATTTTACCTAATAAAGCTGATAAGTCTAAAAATCTATTGGTAAAACAGACTAAAAGAGGAAGTGAAACAAAATATGTTCCACCAAAATCAAGATCAAACAAGCCAATTAAATGTCATTCTGTTTCTAAAGATAAAGTTAAACATGTCTCGTTTGCATCTCAGGAACCGCACAAGTCCTCAAGTTCTGAAAAGACTGATGGATGTCAGGCAAAACCACATGTGAAACGACAAATATGTTACACGTGTGGAGTTGCTGGACACATTGCAAGAAATTATCAGCATCATCCTGATAAACTCAAAAAGGGAGAGCATCAGAAGGCTCCAAAAGGGAATGTCAAGCCTTCAAAACAGGAGAAGACTCAAAAATTTAAACCTGTTAAGAAGCTGAATTCCAAGGTGAAGCCTTCTGATGGAGACTGGAACAAAGCTAAACAAATGAAAATGAAAACAAAAAGTTACACTCCAAACTCCACACCTGTTTTGCCAAAGGCATCCAAGAAATTGGAAAGTCCTAGGCAAGTTTGGAAACCTAAGAATTATGTTCCAAATAAATCTCCTAAATCATCGTGCATCAATGACAAACCTATCTACTCTAAAGAAAAGCTTATTTGGATGCAAGTCACATATTTTAATGAACAGGGTGTACCCACTACAACTATGGCTTGGGTACCAAAATCTAATTAATCCTACGTACTATGCAGGAACGACTATAGAGGGCTATCATTCGACACTGGGTCATTGAAAGTCGTTGTTCCAGGCATATGACTGGTGACTTATCCCAACTTTCTGACCTTGAAGAATTTAATGGAGGATATGTTACTTTTGCGGGATAAGAGAAAGGAAAGATCACACAACGAGGCACAGTCAAGAATGGTGATCTCTGTTTCAAAGACGTCAACTACGTCCCTGAGTTGAAGCATAGTCTGCTGAGTGTTGCTCAAATATGCGACAACGGTTACTCAACTCACTTCACTGATAAACACTGTCTTATTCTGAAACCAGGAATGGTCATTCCTGATGAATGGATACTATTGAAGTCTGAACAAAAGGGCAATGCTTATGTCATTGACATGAATAAACCACCTACTGAAAGCGTTACCTGTTTGTTTACCAAAATCTCTGAGCACAATGCTATGCTGTGGAATCGTCGTTTAGGACATTCAAATGTGAAAAATGTAAACCGTCTTGCAAAACTGGGGTTGGTAAGGGGTCTACCAGTAAAAGATTTCATAACCTTTGAAAAATGTGTTTCATGTGCTAAGGGTAAACAACATCGAAGACCTCATTTTCCCAAAACTGTTAACACTATTAACAATGTGATGCAACTTCTTCACATGGATCTTTTTGGTCCAGTGAATGTGCTCAGTCTGTCTGGAAAGTCTTACTGTCTTGTAATTACTGATGACTACTCACGTTTTACTTGGGTTTTCTTCTTAGTTAACAAAAGTGAGACTGTAGAATTGATCAAAAGATTCGTAATCTTTATAGAAAATTAGACTGGCAAGAAAGTGAAGGGTATTCGAAGCGACAATAGAAATGAATTCAAGAATGCTGAATTGAATTTCTTCTATGCTGAGAGGGTAATTGCTCGATAATACAGTGCTGCTAGAACTCCTCCGCAAAATGGAGTTGCCAAAAGAAGGAATAGAACCCTAATCGAGGCAGCTCGCATGATGATATGTGATTCTAAGCTCCCAGTCTTCTTCTGGGAAGAGGCTGTTAACACTGCGCGCTATGTTTAGAACAAAGTTATTATTAACAAAGCACACATGAAGACGCTTCATGAAGTAATGTTTGGAAAAAAACCATCTGTTGGGCACTTTAGAGCTTTCGGTTGTCCATGCACTCTTTTGCACTTGGAATCCATACCAAAGTTTGAAGCTAGGGGAGATGAATGCTATTTCATCGGATATGCAGGAAAGGCTGCTCATGAAAACAAGACTGCCTATCGAGTGTACAACAAGAAGACTAGACAGATCATTGAGTCTTACGATGTACAGTGGCTCGAAGAAAATCAGACAGATGCTGGAAACGGGCCATTTACTCTTTATAACTATGCATATCTCTTTAAATCTTTGGATATTCTTGATGATCCTCCCGTTGCTCATGCAGGTACTTCAGGTACTTGTCGACCCTCAATTGTCCCACATAATGCTGAAGAAGAGGGGGATGTTGAATTTGAGGTAGATTCTACAGCTGTGGGGGATCACACACCTGCAGCCTCATCTTCAACATCTGCACCAGAGATTCAAGTGGTTCCTGATTATACCGACATTCTCAATGATGGAGGGGAGGCATTGGATTCATCTGATGATGAGGACACACCCAATGATCAAAATGACTTGTTTGATGGTCCCATTCCTGACGAGTTTGTCGCAAATGGTTCAGAAGAAGAGCAAATCATTGACCAAACTGAGTCGGTAGTAGTTGATCACTTAACGAATGTGTGACCGACTGGAACTACTCTAGAAGTTGCCATTCCTGCAAGTGTCCAGCGTGACCATCCAATTGAAAATGTGATTGGACTGATAGAGGCTGGAGTGTTGACTATAAGTCAGTCAGGAATCATCAACAATTGCTTGTTTTCATGCTTCATCTCACAAATCGAGCCAAAGACAATTGATATGGCTCTTTTGGAACCTAGTTGGGTAGACGCAATGCAGGATGAGTTGAATCAGTTTGAGAAACTGAAAGTCTGGAAGTTGGTCACTCTACCTGCTAGAAAGAAATCACTTGGAACTAGATGGGTCTATCAAAACAAAAGAGACGATAGCGGAGTGATTGTTCGCAATAAAGTAAGACTGGTCGTCCAAGGGTTTAGACAGATTGAGGGCCTTGACTATGATGAAGTATATGCTCCTGTGGCCCGACTGGAGGCAATCAGAATCTTTCTGGCATATGCATCATTCATGAGATTCAAGGACTATCAGATGGATGTCAAGACGGCATTTCTCTACGGCGAAGTAAAGGAAGAAATTTATGTGTCACAGGGGTCTGCAGATTCATCAAGATTCCAAAGGAATTCTCATTCATCAAGGGAAATATGTTGATGATATCATCGCAAAGTTCAAACTTCAGGATGCTAAACCTGCAAATACTCCAATGGTAGAAATACCAGGGATGACGGAAGATCTGGAGGGAGAAGTTGTTGACGCTACACTGTACCAGTCGATGATTGGCTTGTTGATATATTTAACAACCAGTAGACCAGATATCGTGTTTGCTGTGTGTCAGTGTGCACGTTATCAGGCTGCTCCTAAACTTTCTCATTTAAATGTTGTTCAGAGAATCTTTCAATATCTTAAGGGCAGGCCTCGGCTTGGACTTCTGTATCGAAAAGAATCTCCATTTGATTTGTATGCTTTTTCTGATAGCAATTTTGGAGGCACTGGTAGGGACATGAAGTCTATGTCAGCTGGATGTCAGTTTATGGGGGATCGCCTCATCTCCTAGCAATACAAGAAGCAGCAAACGGACTCACTATCGACTGCAGAAGCCGAGTATGAGGCCGCTTCAGCGTGCTGCTCACAGGTTATCTAGATTCAACACCAGCTGGTGGACTACGGTTTGAATTTTTCCCAAACTCCCATTTATTGTGACAATGATGCAGCTATCCAAATAGTGAAAAATCCGGTATATTTTTCAAAAACCAAGCACATTGCCATAAAAATTCACTTCATTCGTGATTCTTTCAACCAAGGGTTAATTAAAATGGATCAAATTCATACTGACGACAATGTCGTAGATATTTTTACAAAACCAGTTGATAAAGCACGTTTTCTTGCTCTTCTTGAACTTCTAAAAATGGTCGATTTCGAGGACTGACCGCGGTCACACAAAATATTTTTCTTCGTTTCTGTAAATTTGTTTCTTAAAATTGTCTTTTCATTATTTTAAGCAAAAATTTAGGGGGATGTAGTCTCTTAGGAAAATACAAAAACATTTGAAAAACCAGAAAAATATAAAAATAGTTCTTTGCTATGCCTTTTCTACAACCCGGGAAATGAAATGAATTTTCACTATGTGGATTAAGGCTGACTCATGTAAGACCAATATTGAAATGGTCTGACTCTAGAGCGATGTGTTTGTAGGCTTTATCCTGATGGCTGGATTCGTTGACTGGTACTGCGTAGAACACTAATATGTATTCTATGACCTCAGAAAAGAACGTCACTTGGAATTCGAGCATGGCTATTTGAATGCGCGTGTGACGTCCCGATACACACAATTTAGTTCTAGTTCTGAAATATTTTCTAACCAACTCGTGTATCTCCTTTGTTTTGCGTCAGCAAAGACCTGGAGGTGCTAGGCAACATCGGCTTCTGTTTTGCGTGAGCAAAGACCTAGCTGTACATTGTCACTCTGTGGATCAAATACACCCCGAAAGAGGCCCTCTAGTGCCCAAAAGAAACCCGAAAAACCTATATCACACTGAGAAATCTCATTTGATCTGTACATTATATCATCTTTGCCGCTGATCCATTCTGTTCTCTTCTCAATCCAGTCCAGTCAAGGTTTCAGAATTCTACAACGGGCTTGTGAAATATGTGGTGGGGAAACTACTCGTATGATAGCGTGTTCGAATTTAAAATTCCGGGATTTGATTGTGATTTAAATTAAGTGTTCATATCAATTAAATTGAAAAATATGATAAATCAGTTGTAGACTGTTAAATGATGAAAGCCTAGGGAGATAAGTTTAAGAGGAAAAACATACTGGTAATCGCTCGGATCTACCAAAGTAAATTAGTGTTGATAAGTGTAGTCTAGCCCGAAACACTGTGATTTGATCCCGTAAGAAAAGTGCATGCAAATTGGTGTATATAATTGTTTGTTTTCTAAAATATTTCGTGTTTTATTTTCTTGTGCATAAATATTTGGATTTTAGTATTTATATCAATATTCTAAAAATTCGTGGCCGTGTGTTTAGGAATCGAGAAAGACCGAAACTTCATAACAAATAATTCTTGCACAAAGTTTTAAAAGGTTTATCATCGGGATTCGAGCTGGGCCCACTGTAAACTTGGTGGACCCCACAAAATCTAAGACATTTTTTTAAAAGGGAGTGTGTTTGAAAAGGTGGTTGTGCCCACCGCACACTTGATGGGGCCCCTTGGTTGAAAAACAATATGCTTAGGGTATTTAGGGAGGTGTGCGACGGCATTTTTAACTTTAGAATCATTTTCTTAAAATTTGATTTCTCTCTCAAAATATCAAGAAGATCCGATCGCACACCAATCCTCTTCTTCATCGTTGTTAGCTGAAATGTCTAATCAAAAGGGAAAAGCAAAAGGTTAGTGTTTCTAGGAACTCTTCTTGAATCTGAATATTCTATTCTACATCAGAAGGTACATTGTTAGTTTTGTTTAGGTTCTTGCTTGAATGATATTGCTTGTTTAGAAGGGTTTTACTGATGAAATCAAAAGAGTTTTAGGGTTCTTAAGATTTCACATACTTAATATTGACGGTAAAATGGAACGAAACCAAAAATTTTAGCCGGAAAAGTCTGTTCGAAACCCTAGATAGTCGCTGGAAAATGCAGGTCTCACCGGAGAAGACGACTGGAGACGGCAAGTGATGTGCAAACTTGTGCGATTGAGACTTGTTTGACTTTCGTTGACCAAGACTTGTGCGTTTGACTTTCTTTAACCAAGTCTTGTGCGATTGACCTTAGTTGACCAAGACTTGTGCGATTGACCTTTGTTGACCAAGTCTTGTGCGATTGACTCGTTTTGATTTTCGTTGACCAGACTTGTGCGATTAAGTGTGTCTGTTGACTTTCTTTGACCAGCAAAATGTGCGATTAGTCTTGTGCGATCCTGTTTATTATTGTTTAATCAAAATAACTTTTAAATAATTACCAAAATGCCATTGCACAATTGATGGCTGATCGCACACCTCATTTTGAATCGCACAAATCGTTATTTTTGGGCCTGATCCAGTTTATTTGGGCCGGTTTTAAAACTCTTGATCTGTTAATTTGTTTTATTATAATTTGTGAATTATTTTTAGCAGAATATGTTTATATTTTGTTTTTAAAAATTCTAAAATTATTCTGAGACAGTGGACTTAGTTTGACCAAGTTCACAGTCAAACTCGGGAATTTTGGGTTTTAACTTATGTGTGTCAGCACTAATTCGTCTCTTTTGGTGCAGATACAGGAAAGAAAACGACAGGTTCTCATGTTCCAGCATGGGAAAAGACGATGAACGTTGCATGTTACTTATCAGATCCTCCAAAGGGTTTCGAAATGTATAAGTCGATGATCGTGGGTCTGAATACATGCAGATTGGCTCATTCACTTCGAGAGAATCCTGTTATTCATGAATATTGGATCAAGGATTTCTGGGATAAAGCCTCGGTAAAGAAAGGAGATGTGGTCATCAAGTCAAAGGTTCAGGGAACAGAAGTTTCAGTCAATGAGCAAGACGTTCATGAGGTTTTACTATTTGGTGACGAGGCTGATGAGCCGGTGGAGTATCCGAAAGAAAAGGTTATGGAAGTGTTGGTAAAAATGAGTTATGAGGGAGCGTGTCCTCCTCCCACAATTAAGAAGCTACTGCATCCATACAGGAGATTTCTGGCACACATTTATCTAGTATGTATTAGTGGGAACAAGAGTGGTCTTGATAAGCTGACATTGAAGCAGACATCTAGAGTGGTTTCAGTAGTTGAAGGATGGAAATATATCTACTCAAAGAGTGTATTTGATGATATGATGGCTAATGTAAAAACCATAAATGAGAAGTATTGGTACAAGTTCCCTAGATTTGTGCAGCTGATCTTAGAGAAGAAATATCCAAAGTTGCCTATTACAGTAAAGACGTATGACGTCAAAATGATGAATCATTTAGTATTTACAATGTTGAATCAGAGGTCGAGAGACAATGTGGAGATAAAGTACCAAAACAATCGAAAGTTAGAAAAGTTTGGAGCTTTTGCTGAGATTCAAGAAGAGGCGCCTGCTTAGATCAATGCTATTGTGGCGGAAGAGCACGCTGTAGAAATAATTGAAGCTCCTGTTGGAACACAAGAGCCAGTCGAGAACGTGGATTTGACTGGTGTTGAAAGTGAAGAGGATATTACAGATGACAGAATCATTGAAAATGATGAAGTAAATGATGATGTTGATGAGACTGAGACAGAGACACTGGATGAAGGCCTCACAGCAGAAACTGAAGATGTTAATGAACCAGTTCATATGAGCCCTCCTCATGTTGAACCTGTTACTACGACGGAAACTGCTGATGCTGATCATTCTCGAGAAGATCCTAACACTGATCTTCCTCCTAGGAAACGAAGCAGAAGAGATCCTAGGATCAGCGGTGAGGTGAATGTTGAAGTTCAGAAAACCACAGAAACATCTACCCCCACTGCACTTCACAACCAAAGATCAACTACACATCGTTAGAACTCAATCCAAAAATCGTTGATTTTATATTAAATGAAAGAGCTGTTATGTATATGCCTGCTCCTAAACCAGGTGAAGGTTCAAGCAGTGGTCCATCTGGAGCTGATGTCCTTAGAGCTGCTGAAAGCTACTGCTATTCAAGTTGAAGCATCATCTAAGTTAAAACAAGCTGCAACCCCTGAAACTGTTGCGACTGCTGAAAGTTCCGATAGTGAAGATTTGTTTGAGGAAAATGAGACAACAATTCGGATGCGAAGAATCTCTACTCTTGAAGAAGACAAGATATTTAAGGATGCTCAAATTGCTAGTCTTATGGAAAAGTTGGTGGTTAAAAATCAGAAAATAAATGAGTTGGAAACAAATCTGGGAGCCCTTAGTGCCGTGGTTATAGATATGAAGCAGAAGCTTGAAGGAAAGTTTCCTAAAGAGTTTGCTGATCCACCAAAGGAATCCACTGCTAAAGAGAGAGCGCAACAGAGGAAAGAGCACGAAGATGCTATGAATAGGTATTATGAAAATCCTCCTCGTATGGTAAATCAAAAACCAAGAAAGAAAACGGTTGTTATGAGGAATGTAGGGGCTGAGAGGAACTTGCGGTTTGGTGATCAACCTGACAGGTTTGTGATCACCACAGAGAAAAGCAAAAAGGGGAACAGATCGGGTATTAAAAGCTAGGTATACAATGATGAAAAGGAAATGTTTATTGTGCTGAGGAAAAATGGCGATGTGGAGTACTATGCTAACTCTGAAGCATTCAACTCATGGACTCCAGTTGATTTTAGGGAGCTGAGCAATGCAGGATTTCATGATCAGGTTAAAAATCTAAATTGCAAGATTGGAGTTAATTTTTTCAACAGGCTGCAGCAACAAGCACGAGTCAATTTTAAAGACATGAAATTGGCTCAGTCTACTATTGAAGAGGATGAAGAAGTGTTGGATCCTGCTACAGGGAAGCCGTATAAGATAGTTAAGTGTCCTGCAACAAAACAGATAAACACATTGCCATTATTAAAGGAACTTCCTGATAACACTCTAAGAACTTCCAGTTTTGGATGTATGATCCTATTTCTGGTCAAGCCGTTATTGTTTGTGATGGTGCTGAATACAGATTTATTGATACTCGAGACTTGATGTGTTTTGGTGAAAATGGCATCAATCTCTTGGCAAAGTCACAAATTCAGAGTGATCCTCAGTATGAAGTATGTGCCAAAAGTTGGACAGGAGCTGTGGCTCAGATCATGAATTTTAAATTGTGGTTAGGGCAGCGTACTAGGGTGGAGACACAGCTGTTTGGTCCGTATGTTGGAAGAAATATACCGATCTTACCCGAGTTACAGAGGAAGAAGAAGGAACAAGCTAAGAAGTAGCAGAGTAAGCAGAAGTGAAGCCAAAGACGCCAAGCTAACACAAACCTAGGGGGATATTGTAAGGGTATAATCTAGTGTAGGTTTGCGTCTGTCTTGGGTTATTTTGTATGGTTTGGGTTCGAGACACTTAGTGGGTTTATTTGGTTGTTTTGTAGTCTATGGGGTATGGGCTTGGCCCAGTGTTATAGGATCTCCTATGCTTGTATAAATAGGGGATTCCTTAGTTATTTGTGGTTGTTGATTCTTTTGCAAACATTATCATTTTGTGCGACCAAGAATACCAAACGGATCTAGAATTCGTGTGTTCTTGGTGTTTGAATCAATACATTTGCTTTTCGATCTTCAACATCTTGCTTGTAATTCCGCTACTCGTTTGGTGTTTGATATCCGATTGTATAGTTTTGGGACTTACACTTCCTACCACAACACCCCACCAAAACCTCCATCAAAGGAGCCGCACTTTCAAGCGGTGACACCACCACCACTACCAACAAAGGAACAACCTCTGCCACCTCCAGAACCACCAAGACGGAGGAGAAACGCACACATGTCCGTGCGGGGGGGGGGGGGGGGTCCAAGATTTAGCTCCCCTCAAGCTTCAAGCAAGTATCCTCCCATTCTAGAAGATCCACAAATTGGTGGACCTTCACATGATGTGCCGGAAATTGACATAACACTGGCCACCTTTGCACCACAACCACCTCCAATGGGTTTTGAAAACCCAATTCCTACTTACCTAGATCCGATTGGGTATAACCCATTCGGGCCACAACCTCCTACAGGTTATGACTACCAACCACCTGTTTACAACCCATACGTCGAAGCAGTCAACTATAATGCTCTCTACCCTTCGCCGTTCCCACCTGCATACCCAACTGGGTATCCTGTCCATGGGTATCAATACCCTCCATCCCAGCCACAGCCACAGCCTCAACAACCACCCCAACAATAACAGTTGGAAATTTTGCAAAGGGTGCAAAATGTGGAACGTAGGGTGGATAGAGGTGAGAGAAAGACCCATAAGTTTCTTAAGGGTCTTGCAAAATTTATCAAGGGAAAAAGGAACGACGATTGAAGATTTTATTTTCTTGTATTTGTTATTTAAATTAAGTCCCTGCGTGGACATTTCTTTTTAGTATCAGTCCCTGCGAGGACTTGTCTTTCTTTTTAGTCCATGCGTGGACAATTTTTGTTATTTCAAAGACCCGTTTAAGGCAGTTTTGTAATCTTTAGTACTATTAATGGAAATTTTCTTTGGAATTCATACATATGTATTTTCATTACAACAACGTGCAAACAATCATTTCAATTTTAATTTGATCTGCCAAGAAAATTCTAAAAGATCATCTTAATGGTACAACCTAGCCTATATGTCAATATGAACATGGCTATGATGGTACAACCCTCTTAAAATAATAAATCCTTGTTAACATCCAGAACATGTTAACACTCCTGACAGTGTGGCTTGAGAAACCGCACCAGCCTTCAAAGTACTTGGATTCTTCCAAGCCCTTACATAGCCTAAATGATCAATATGAATCATGGCTAAAATCATCAAATATGATGTATATACTAAAACATCCATTAGAGATGTTATTCTTTCTGCCTACGGGCCAATTTATATTGTTTTTTTCATGACAACGATAGTTATAGCCTATAACTCTTTGTCAAAAGGCGATGAACTATGTTCAACCCTTAAAACCTTCGATCTAAAAAGATCATAGTTTATATTTTCAAATTGTCCAAGTGACAAGGCCTTTTGTGCCATCTAAATGTCCTTTGAGACAAGCCTTTGTGCTGTATAAAAGTGTCTATACGACATTGACAGCTGTGACATATGTCCCCTGTCTAATATATGTAAAGGATTATATCATGTTTAAATGCCATTGATGGTTCATTTGTAACCTAGGGTAATTATAATCAAATAATTTCAAATACACTTCCCTCAGAAATATTAAACCTATTAGCTTATATGGTTTATTTTATACCATGGTTATTCAATCATCAAATATGATGATTCGCTATATGATAACTAAACAAATTATTATTACTTGGTTTATAGCATTCAAAGCTTCACCATGGCTGGCTCAGATGAAGCTCACAATCACCCAATTGATGGGAATAATACTACAAGATTGAATGTTACTGGCATTGAACTGCAAGCCATGATAAACACAGCTGTTACTAAAGCTGTGAACGAGGTACTTAAAGAGTCAAGTGATGCTCATTCAAAAACTCATTCTAAGTCCCTCTCAAAACCGTATACATCAAGGAAGGATGAATCTAAACATTCATCCAATCAGAAAAGTGAACCACACAAGCAGATTGTGTTTGATCAGGCTCCACGTTATAACAAGGGATGTACTTACAAATATTTTGTCTCTCGCAAACCAAGAGATTTCACTGGAGAAAAAGGAGCCATTGATTGCATGAAATGGCTTGATGAGATGGAGACAGTTGTTGACATAAGTGGGTATGTCAAGGAGGACATTGTTAAGTTTGTATCCCAGTCCTTTAAGGGCGACGCCCTAACATGGTGGAAGGCTTTGGTCCAATCCACAGGAAAGATTCCTCTGTACAACCTCTCTTGGGTTAAATTTGTTGAGCTAGTGAAAGAAACGTAATGTCCACAACATGAAGTGGAGAAGGTGGAGACTAATTTCCTAACCTTGGTCATGAAATATCTAGACTGTAGATCGTATGTTACCAGTTTCAACTCAATGTCCAGACTTGTTCCATACCTATTCGCTCTAGAACCTAAGCGCATTGCGCGCTTCATAGGTGGTTTAGCCCCTGAAATCAAGGGAAATGTCAAGGCTTCAAAGCCTACCACCTACAGGTCGGCTGTAGACCTGTCTATGTCTCTTACTCTTGACATGATAAGGTGTAGGTCTAGGAGGGCCACAGATGAAGGAAAGAGAAAGAGAGAGGATGATCAGTCCCACCACTCTAACAAAAAGAAGAAGGGAAATTTTTGGTTTAAGAAAAATTAATCTGGTAGCGAACCCCGGTGGAAGAACTGTGATAAGAAGCACATTGGGAAGTGCACAATAGACCCACAGGCCAAGCCCTGCGGAATCTGTACGAAGAAAGGGCACAAGTCTTTGGAGTGCCGGGATTTGAAGGATGCAACCTGCTATGGTTGCAACGAAAAAGGGCATATCAAGACAAACTGCCCAAAGAACACCAAGAAGCCTGAGGAGGCTAAGAAAACGAATGCTAGAGTGTTCCAGATGAATGCTAAGGAGGCAGTGAAGGATGACAAAGTTATAACAGGTGCCTTCCTCATAAATGATATTTATGCTAGAGTTTTATTTGATTCAGGAGCATATAAGTCTTTTGTAGACCTTAAGTTTAGTAAACTGTTGAATCTGCCTATTAAAACTCTAGACATTAAATATGAGGTAGAACTCGTTGACGGTACCTTAGAAACTGCTTCGACTCTTCTTGATGGATGTTTTATATCTATTAAGAATCATTTAATTCCGTTATCTCTTCTGCCAATGAAATTGGCTGGGTTTGATGTAGTTTTAGGCATCGATTGGTTGTCTCGTAACCAAGCCCAAATCGCCTGCGATAAGAAATTAGTCAGTATCAAAACTCCATCTGGTAAGTCGATCACCATCCATGGAGATACACACTACGGATTGCCCGATAATGTATCTATACTTAAGGCATCCAAGTGCTTAAAAAGAGGATGTGTCATCTACATGGCACAGGTGACAGTGGACGAGCCAAAACCAAAGATAGAATATATTCCAATCATTTCTGAGTACCCAGATGTCTTCCCTGACGAACTACCTGGATTACCTCCCAAAAGACAAGTAGAATTCAGAATCGACATCATGCCTGGGGCAGCACCAGTTGCACAAGCTCCTTACCGCTTAGTACCAACTGAAATGAAAGAGCTGAGAACCCAATTGGATGAACTTCTGGAAAAGGGTTTTATAGGGAGCACCCATTTTATTTGTAAAGAAGAAGGATGGTTCAATGCGACTGTGCACTGATTATCGTGAACTAAATAAAGTAACAATCAAGAACCGTTATCCATTGCCCAGGATCGACGGTCTATTTGATCAGCTACAAGGGGCAAGCTTCGTCTTAAAGATTGATCTGAGGTCAGGATATCATCAACTTAAAGTTAGAATTGAAGATGTACCTAAAACCGCGTTTAGAACGAGGTATGACCACTATGAGTTTTTAGTGATGCCTTTTGGGCTCACTAACGCACCTGCAGCATTCATGGACCTCATGAATCGAGTCTGCAAGCCATACCTGGATAAGTTTGTCATCGTCTTTATAGATGACATACTTATCTATTCTCGTAATGAGGCTGATCACGAGAAACACCTTCGGTGCATCTTAGGACTACTACAACAAGAAAAGCTGTACACTAAATTCTCTAAGTGCGAATTCTGGCTTCGTGAAGTCCAATTCCTTGGACATGTTGTAAGCGAGCGTGGTATCCAAGTGGATCCCGCTAAAATAGAAGCAATTATGAACTGGGAAGCACCAAAGACACCTACTGAAATTCGCAGCTTCTTAGGGTTAGCAGGATATTACAGAAGATTTATCGAAAACAGCAGGAGTCTTTTGAAATCCTCAAGCAGAAGTTGAGTAACGCTCCAGTACTAACCTTACCTGAAGGTATAGACGAGTCTGTTGTCTACTGTGATGCATCGCACACTGGCATGGGGTGTGTGCTTATGCAAAAAGGCAAGGTGATTGCCTATGCATCACGACAAATGAAGGTGCATGAAAAGAATTACACCACCCACGATCTGGAATTGGGTGCCATTGTAATTGCACTTAAGTTATGGAGACATTATTTATATGGAACTAAATGTGTGATATACTCAGTTCACAAAAGTCTCTAACACTTGTTTAATCAGAAGGATCTCAATATGAAACAACGCCGTTGGATGGAAACCTTAAACGATTACGATTACAAAATTCGCTACCATCCTGGCAAAGCGAATGTAGTCGTTGATGTACTAAGCCGAAAGGAAAGGATCAAACCCATACGGATTAATGCTAAGAGTATCGAACTTAAGAACAGCTTAAATGAAAGGCTGTTAGCCGCTCAAAGAGAAGTTGTACTGGAAGCAAACCTTCCAGGCGAGAAATTAGGTGCAACTATTAATGAGTTGTCACCTGGGAATGATGGAATCCTCAGATTAAATGGTAGAATCTGGGTTCCTATTCATGGAGGACTTAGAGATATAATCCTCCAGGAATCTCATAACTCCAGATACTCAGTTCACTCTGGGGGCGACCTAATGTATCAAGATTTAAAGGCAAACTATTGGTGGATGGGTTTAAAGAAATCCATAGCCACACACATAGCTAAATGTCTGATATGCTCTCAGGTTAAAGCCGAACATCAAAAGCCGACAGGATTACTACAACAATTAGAACTTCCCACATGGAAGTGGGAGATGGTAACCATGGATTTTATCACCAAGTAACCTAAGACAAGGCATGAAAATGATACAATATGGGTCATAGTTGACAGACTGACTAAGTCAGCTCATTTCTTACCCATCAAGGAAACTCATAGCTCCGATAAGCTAGCTCAGTTATATGTGGACGAGATTGTGTCTCTCCACGGAGTGCCAGTATCTATTGTATCTGATAGAGATACTAGATACACTTCTCATTTTTGGAAAAAAGTTTCCAACAATCCTTAGGCACTCGTTTGAATTTCAATACTGCTTACCATCCACAGACGGATGGACAAAGTGAGCGTACAATTCAAACATTAGAAGACATGCTTCGCGCATATGTCATTGATCTAGGTGGTAGTTGGGATGACCATCTTCCCTTAATTGAGTTCTCCTACAATAATAGTTACCATACCAGCATTCAGGCTGCGCCTTAGGGGTGTTTATGAGCCGATCCGATCCGAGGGTCTGCTCATGCTCGGATTGAATTACAACCAATCCGATCCGATCCGATCGGATCGAATTTGCAAAACCGAGCACAAAAGTGATGCTCGTGCTCGGATTGAATTTGAATCGAGTGGATCGTTTTCGTTCGGTTTTATAAGAAGACATTCTACCAAAAAAACAACATTCTTAATTTTTTATCACCAATTCAGAGTACATCGTACAAAAACTATAAAAAAACCACCTTTTACACAGGTTATCAAAACACAAAATCGACCCACATAATTATAATTTCATTCAAGATTATTCAGAATCATATACTAGATTGGAAAGTATGCAAAGCAAAACTCTTTATTTCAAAACATAAATTCGATCCATATAAGAAAACTGACCTTTACTTGAAGATTCAAATTTGGGATGAAGATGTAGGGGAGTTGCTGGAGGTAGGACAGTCGTCGGAGCTAGGTCAGTCGCCGGAGCTAGGGCAGTGTGTGTAACTGAGCGTGACTGCATGAGCGTGTGCAACTGAATGTGAGTGCGTGGCTGCGCTGTGTACGGCTTGGAACAATGGGGAAGGGGAATTAAGAATTAGATTTAGGGTAAGGAATGGGCTAAGTATGAATGAGCTAAGTATTTTTATGGGCTAAGTATGATTTAGCGTTGTATTTTTATGGGATACTTATGCTTATATTAATTAAATATATATTAATTATTTAATAAAAATAATTCGAGCGAAACCGAGCGAGCGGACCTTTGCTTATGCTTGTCTCGTTTCAAATCGAACCGAGCCGAGCGGCTCATTTTCAAACTGAGCGTGAATCGAATAAACATTTTTCGGGTATTTTTTGAATGATCGTTGAGCGATCCTCGATCGTCAAGCAGTTTGGACAGCCCCACTGCGCCTTTCGAGGCTTTATATGGAAGAAAATGTAGAACGCCTGTCTGTTGGGCAGAAGTGGGGGAGGCTCAATTATTAGGACCCGAGATAGTCCTTGAAACGATGGACAAGATTGTCCAGATTCGTGATCGTCTAAAAGCTGCAAGAGACAGGCAGAAGAGCTATGCAGATAAGAGGCGCAAACCTCTAAAGTTCGAAGTAGGAGACAAAATCTTACTAAAAGTATCACCTTGTAAAGGTGTGATGCGTTTTGGTAAGAAGAGCAAACTAAGCTCAAGGTACATTGGACCATTCGAAATCATCGAATGTGTCGAGAGTGTAGCTTATAAGTTGAACTTGCCTGAGGAGCTTAGTGGAATTCACAATGTGTTCCACATCTGCAACTTATAGAAATGTCTAGCTGATGAATCGCTAGCAATGTCTCATGAAAACGTGCAGATAGATGAAAGTCTGAGGTTTATTGAAAGACCTTTTTAGATTGAGGATCGATAGGTTAAAAAGCTCCAGAGGAAGCATGTACCGATTGTGAAAGTTAAGTGGGATGCCCGTAGAGGACCTAAGTATACGTGGGAGGTTGAGTCCACTATGTGACAAAAGTACCCTCACTTATTTCAGTAAATCTCGAGGTCGAGATTTATTTTAAGGGGGTGAAGATATAACACCTCATAAAATTTCGACCAATAATGTGAAGACACGTGTCCTAAACCCTAAACATGTAAAAGATTGACTTAGAAGGACTAAAGTTGACAAACAGTGAAAAGATGTATGCGGAGGGACTAAAAGTGTCAACATGCTAAACTTATGCCTCTTATTGACCTTACACGATGTTCGTATTCTCAAACAAGTGAAGTATTGGACATGAGAAGCCGTTTGTGAAATAAATCAAAAGTTTACAGGACAAAGGGGTTAAACGTGTCAACATGTGAATTCTTACCTCTGAGTGACCATTTAACGTACCCGGGGCTTCGTAATGTTCAATTATACTCCCGAGAATGGTTGATATTAATTTTATGAAGTTCAGAATCGTTATACGATAAAATGTGCGTGAAATCAAAAAGAAGGGTTAAAAGCGTTAACGAATGAATCTAGTGCCTTCGGGTCAACTTTTGACCACACGGGGGCCTATCGGTGTTTGATATAACTTTCAAGATCCTTAAAAACAAACTTTAGGGGTCAAGAATGCCAAAAATGGAACATATATAAAGTTATTAAGGACCAGGGACTGAAACTGCCAAGTTAGAAACTTGTTTTACCTGAACAAATGAGAGTCGCGGGCCGCGAAGGCCTTCTTCTTTTCTCTCACGGGCCGCGAGCCAACGCCCAGTAAGGAAAAAATGGACAACTGCATGTATCAGCCTTGTTGCCCACATAAACCGACATTGCATGCTCTAAACTCGAAACCAAGGGTTGTTCGATGGTATTTACTGACACTAGGACACTTGGAATGATCTGAGGATGATCAAAAACACCTGGATTGATGTTAGAACTCCTTGTTTCACTATAAATAGGTGCCATGTTTCTTCATTTGAACTCGCACCTTACAAATTACTTCTCTTCTCACTTCTCTGAGGTTCCTGATCAAAAGGGAAGCTCCTTCTAGTCTAATCTTCGAGCTAGGACCTGTTGTAAGTGTCCTTAGCCACTCTAGTTCGGTTTTTATGCATATAAAAGCCGAAAGTCAAAGTTGCCGCTAATCGGCTTTGTCTTTCGATTTAGACCTAAACGGTCCAACCATTGTTCAAGGCGAATATGGCTACGTAATCTTAATTAGGTAGGTATTAATCCTTCAAAAGGGCACCTCTTAATTACCACGTTTACTTAGTTAATTGTCGGGTCAAAGTAATTAACATAAAAAGTAAAACTAGTCAGATTTTAAATAAAAATCAAATCTGATAACGTAGAGGTTATAAAACATGTTTTGTCACTTTAATAACTTGGTAAAAATTAATAGAAAATGTCTAAACATGTTCAACCCGACAATTCTAAGTTTAAGCTCGGTTCGCAACCGAAAGTCGCAAAAGCTTGAATTTTGCTTTGACTTTCAGTTCAGACCCGAATTAGCTTAATTCCTTTATGCATTAGGGTTCCTTTGTGACCATATTATGTTGTAGCATAACCCTCTGAGGTTATATTACAAGGTCACATAGTAATCTGAGTTTTATATGCATGTTTCGTTATTATGCTCTATGTTGACTAATATGCCCTTTTGGTAAAAAATAGGGTTTCTATTATAATTGAACATGCAAATGAACTAAGTACTGAATTTTAAACATATTTAGAATATTTTGACACCTATATTCTGGTCATAAAGTGATGTTATGCAAATAATCAAAAATTATGCTTTTATAAGTGTTAGTGCATACGTCTGTCGACTTCGTCTTGTATCGAGTCTTACATTAGAAGTGTTAGATCAGGGCGCGTTATACGAGGAAAATAGGAGGTTTTGGATGTGTTTATGCTAATTTCGCTTGAAAGTGTCATGTGACATTTTCAAGTACATAACACCTTCAAACAAAATTACCCTCCCTATATATACCTCCTCATACGAAATCATTTGTAACCTTCTTGATTCCGACGCCGAGGTGCTGTCGAAGTGTTCAAGATCAATAAACAAGACAATTAACAGTGAATACAAGCTAAACAAAGACAGAATCAATGAATTCCGCCTCTGATTCTGTCTGAGCACTCTTCTGATCGACTCATTAGGTCGTTTCACGATCCTACATGTGGTATCAGAGCTTAGGAGGAAGAGTTCTTACCGTTTAGCTCGTTTTCGCTGGAAAAATCTGTTTTCTACACCTTCTTTCACAAAATTGAAAAATTTCACGGTCAAAATGGTCTGATTTTCACATATAACATTCATAACAGTGATTTAACTAATCCTTGAGAGTTTTGAACATTAAATCGAACTAAAACTTGATCAAACACTTAATTTCGTTTAAAACAGATCGAAAAATGATGATGTCAGCAACCCTTCAAACGAGATTAGAGGTTAATTCCGTTTGAAATTTGCAATTTCGTTTGAAAAGATCAGATAATCCCGTTTGAAATTGGTGTTTCCGTTTGAAAACGTAATATCGTTTGAAGAGGTTCAAACGAGATCAGGTGATTTCGTTTCAATTGTATTATTCCGTTTGAAATTAAGCTAGTTCAAACGAAATCAGGTGTGTTAGCTTGAAAAATGTTTGGGTAATTTCACTTGAGAGTGCACTTTATTGTAATCTCGTTTGAAAGGGTCTCAGCAGCCACGTGAATCATATTTGAGCAGTCCAATTATATCAAAATTGACAGCCCACTACATAATATCGGCCCAATCAAAGAAGTTTGTGATTCTAAATTGCCAGCCATTTCAATCAAGTTTGCATGTGAATTTAAAGTTGTCGGTCATTGAACGATGTAATCACGTGAATTGCTGAATCCATATATTGCATTGAATTGTCTCGGCCCAATCACAGTTAGTTTTGATCTGATCGATAATTAACAGCCCAATAGAATTGAGTTGAAATTAAAATGTGTCAGCCAGTATTCACGTGACATCATCGGATTTTAAATGATAATTGCATGAGTTCAAGTTGTTTAGGGGAGCCCAATCACACTTCAACAGTAAATTGAAATTCTTAAACTCAGTTAGTGTGGTTAAAAATCGGATCCAATTCGCGTAGTTTAAAACCAGTCTGCTTGTACTACTGATCTCAGTTCACGTGGAGTGAACTTCATCCAAGTCGTTGACAGTTGATCCAGCTCATACGAGGTGATTCCAGGTGATTACAGATATTTCACGAGGAGAACCAGTTCGCATCAAAACAGTTCGTTTCAAACTCAACTTGCTTGAGAAATTAGTCATATTGTTTGAAAGGGTATTTCGTTTGAAGAGTAATTAATCTCGTTTGAACAGGCTGTTTTTGAAGTATAACGAAAATGTTTGATGAACAAGAAAATGATTATCTTGAAAGATTTAATGATTGGTATCACGGGTATTTGGACGATAGTTATAGAGATGTGAGAAAGGATGGTTGGTTGAAAAGGTCTAAATACTTTGTGTGTTTGAAAAATGAAACATTGGATGATCTGGCAAACCGATATGAAGTTTTACTTGAGCGTTTAAAAGGTCATGAGATAAATTTGACAGATGTTGAAAAGATAGCAAAGTTTGCAGATGCATTACCTGTTGAATGGGATGATATACTGAAAAGTATAAAACAGGATTCTGGTTTTTCAAAATTACATCTAAAAGGTTTCATCAGCAAACTTAAAACTCATGAATATGAAAATTACAGGAAAAAGAGAGATTTGATGGATAAAATAAAAGGAAATTTTGATAAAATGAGTTTGGATGTAATTGTTGAAATGGATAAAAGAATTGGTGTATGTATTGCAGCAAAAAATGTTTTGACATATGATAACAAGAGGGGTTGTTATATTGATGAGAATGCGAATCCTCTTGATTTCGTTAAAAAAATTTTGTGTAGGTACATTCAGGTCAAAGACAAAAGAAATTCCAAAGATTGAAGAATCTGAGAAGCTTGGATCTTCAAATTCTGAATCAGTATGCACTAAATGTGAGAAATTTGAAGCTGACAATGCCAAACTCTTGAAGGATGCGGAAAGTTTGACATTGGAAGTCAAAAAGATGAAGGATGAGAAGCAATCTGATGATAAACAGATTCTTATTTTGCAAGAAAATTTTGAGATATTGAAATCTGAAAATGTCAAACTGTTAAATGGTTTGAACAGTTTGACATTAGAAAACAACAATTTGAAAGAAAATAAAAAAGATTTTGAAAAGAAAATAAAATTTTTTGAAAATGAAAAAGTAAAAACTGAAAAAGAATTTCAAAGTCAAATAAAGATTCTTGAAGATGGGAGATCTGTTTTTAACAAAAATAATATTGAAAAACAAAAAGTAATAAATTCTCATCTTCAGACGATTATTCGACTTGAAAAAGAAGCTGAAAATGCTCGGAATAAAATCAAAGAGCTTGAAGAGAAATTGAAAGGTTTTGTGAATACTTCTTCGATTCCTTGTCCAAAACCGATCAATTCTGTTCCAATAAGTGACAATGTCACAAATTTTGACAAAGTCAAAATTGAAGATTGTGATGAGAAAACTGATGATGAAGTTGAAAAAAGAAAAATATTTTTGAAATTAAATGAAATATTTCAAGAAACTGTTTTACATTCTACTGAAAAAGGTGAATGCTCAACGCAAAAACCTGTAAAGAAGAATGTGGAACAAAAACAAAAGGATAAAAAAAACCGAAAAATCTTCAAAATGAAAATAAAAGCTCATCAGTTCAATCATCCAATTGTGATAAAAAACCACAAAAATTGGAAAATCAAAACTCAAAAACTGTTGGTAATAAGTGGTGCAGGTTTGACCACAGTGCTCAAAAGCCAAATCCGGCATACATGACGAGAGATGGATATCACCAAGCCAAACAATGTTATGATCGGAATGTTTGGGCAGAAAGTGGTGATTGGTACGATAACAGAGTGTGTTACACTTGTGGTGTGAGAGGACACATTGCTGTTAACTGCCAGAACTGGAGTTATGAGACAAGAAGATGCTTTGAATGCCAAATCAGAGGTCATATTGCAAGAGATTGCCCAATGAGATCAATGAGAAGATCGAGGGCTGAATCTCACAAAATGACAAAAAAAGAAACCAGTCAAAGTCGAAGCAAAGCCCAAAGAACAGAAAGTTCTAGAACCGAAAGTGAAGCTTTCGCAGGGGCAAAAAGAAAGACTGAGGAAGAAGAAGAAGAAAGCAAGAGAGTATCTCGAAAGGATTTTGTCCTCGGATACAGCTGTCAAAGCGAATAACAGTTTTGATAAATCGTCTTGCTCTCCAAAGAATGACAAGTCTAGCAAAACGGATTCATCAGATACAAATCTGAGGACGAAAGGGAAATCAAAGAAAGTGGAGAATTCACTTCCTGGTGATGAATTTGTTTCTCTGGAAACAAAGGAGCCAGTTGTTGGCGATGAATCTGGTCTGGTAAAGCCAGAAGAGCCATGTGTTGAGGTAAAAAATGAGAATTCTGGTCTAACAATGGATGATGCAAATTTTCCACCATTGTTGAACAAGAATTCAAAAACACCCAAGGACTGTCAGGCTTGGGTGAATCTGTTTAAATGAAAAACCTGACTTGCTGGAGCTCCCAGGTTGGTAAGAGTGGAGCAGGAATCGGCATCTTTCTTGAGAAATTCACGAAAGTGATTTCGTCTTATATGTGGTAAATCAGGGACATTAAGTTGTACTTGATTTTCTACAAGTGATTGTGTTGAGAAAATCGGGAAATGTTAAATTTTTACATGTGATTGAAGAAAACAAGGTGATGAAACCCCGAATTTGTGAAATGACACGCAAAACTAATTTTCCGGAAAAACCATTTTGATTAAAATAAACTTAAGTGTTTTGAAATCACTATGGGAAAATAGTTTGTTGTCAGGGGGAGTTCTGATTGTTTAAGCCAAGTGAATGGAGAATTGAAGTGATTCTCATCATGTTGTCACATTTCTTGTACAGCTTGTTTTCAAATTTTCCCATAAAATCAAAATTGAGACATATTTTGATTTTAGGGGGAGTAAAAATTTAAAAAAAAAATTTGAAAATTTGAAAATTTCAAAAACATTGAAAAATGCAAAAATGAGTTTTGTTGTAAAAAGAGGAAATGATAGTAGATCAGTGAGACTGTCACAGCATGCTAAAGAAATGGAGAGATAAAATGTGATAAACGATCTTACTAAAGATGTGACGGTAGGCTCAGCTAGACTAGTAGATTTGCGATAACGATACAAACATAAATCAAAAAGCCTAGTTCTAGGGGGAAACATGGTTGAAAGCATAGTACTTAGTTTTTTCCTTCTTGATTGTGTGCCTACTCGGTAATCGCTGATTGTCGAAAGACAAAAAACTGGTTAAGTTTGTGAACTTTCACAACTTTGCTGAAAAATCGCTGTGATTGTGCATTTTATTTTGCAAAGATTTAAACTTGTTTTATTTCTTTATTTTTTTTAAGCATTGGACATCCTCTGCGTATACGTGAGTATCGACCTGGATGTTATTGCCTAAACGTTCTGCTTTATTTTCTTTGGTGTTTCGTTTAAGCTTTGGATCACCTCTGCGTATACGGAAGTATCGAGCTGGTGGTTAAAGCCTAAACAACTTCAACTTATTTTTATTTTCTTATTTTGTTTAAACATTAGACTTTCTCTACGTATACGGAAGTATCGACCTGATTGTTAATGTTTAAACATTCTGCTTTGTTTTTGCACAAATCACAGTTGATAAAAGTTTAAAGGCATTACTTGAGATAGTGTATTGCATGATGAGGGGATATGCTGAGATCGTGGGGTCCATAAGAATTTAGTGAAAAATTAATATACCTTAATGTATCGGTAAGCATTTCGAAAGTTTTTAGATTGAGTTTAAGTGGACAACAATATCGTCAATCAATGTGAATCGTTTAGAACTGAAAATGTTTAAAGCTTAACGGTGCTAGTGATTGGTCACATAAACTGATATGATCCTATTACACAAGCTCACAAAAATATTGTCTGTAAATACTTCTTTACAGCATTCCTTTGTTATCAAAAATCCAAAAAGATTTTAGTGTGTTTTAGCATAAATTTTGAAAAAAAAATACAAAAATATTTTCGACAACTGATGTTGAAGAGCTGATTTTCAAAATTACAAGTGCTAAACAAGATGAACTGGTTTGGGAGTGTGTATACTGAATTGAAAAATCTTGATTTAAAGAAAGAAGATGAGATTAGTTAATCAGAGTCATTAATTTGAACTTGATGTAACTATTACTAGTAAGTTTTCTTATTGATTTAAGTGTGAACTTATGTGGTGGCGAGAAAATTTGTGCAGGAGATGAACTGAACAGAATTAAAGCCAGGATGTGATCTCAAGGTGATAGCTAATTCCAGACAGCGATCCCAACATGATGAAAGGGGGAGTCTGACGAGGATAGAGCCAAAGAGAAGATCCTGGTACATGCTAAGAAAGAAAGGAGACCGATTAAGATTGAAGAGTCGTTATGATGAAGACTCTCACTGAAGATTCCGTCACCATTCAAGGGGGAGTCTGTTGGTGCAGTTGTCTGTCGACTTCATCTTCGTTCGAGTCTCAGATTGTGAAAAAGCCCGAAGACCGGTAAAGACTGAAGAATGAGAAGACTCGATACTTCAGACTCGTAACATCCGAGGGGGAGTCTGTTAGTGCATACGTCTGTCGACTTCGTCTCGTATCGAGTCTTACATTAGAAGTGTTAGATCAGGGCGCGTTATACGAGGAAAATAGGAGGTTTTGGATGTGTTTATGCTAATTTCGCTTGAAAGTGTCATGTGACATTTTCAAACGAAATTAACATAGTTAATTTCGTTTGAAGAGGTACATGACACCTTCAAACGAAATTACCCTCCCTATATATACCTCCTCATACGAAATCATTTGTAACCTTCTTGATTCCGACGCCGAGGTGTTGTCGAAGTGTCTACGTGCTGTAAATCATTTCAAGATCAATAAACAAGACAATTAATAGTGAATACAAGCTAAACAAAGACAGAATCAATGAATTCCGCCTCTGATTCTGTCTGAGCACTCTTCTGATCGACTCGTTAGGTCGTTTCACGATCCTACAATAAGGACTAAAATGCCCTTTAGCATGTAAATCAAGTCTTTTAACATAATTTTGACACAAAACTCTTTACCTACTATTGTGATATCATATTTAGGAATTATTGGGATGTTGGGTCAGATTATATACTGACCTTAACCTTGAGTTCTAGTATAAAGCCTATAAATGACGATAATACACTTTTTCGCAAACAAAATAAGTTTTACATATAATTAACATTCAAAACCTTTTGCTACTGACGTGTTATGAAAAATAAAATATTTTGACTATTTAAAGCTGGTCAAAATCTCAGAATCACTTAAACCTTGGAATTATCGTCAAATATCGACTTTTACGCTAATTAAGTGCATAGTATGGTTTTAAACCATATTTAGCACCCCAAGACTTGTTACCTACTGATGTTATAAATGATTTTAAATATTTTTACAGTAGGTATAAGTCATGAACTCAGAATCCCAATTAAGTCCCTAAAAGCATATGTGAAATGACCAAAATTCTCTTTCGGGGCATAGTTTGGCCATAAATTGTAAACCACGCATATATATGATATCCTACTGATATAACATCATAAACTAAATATTTTTACAGAATGTTTGTGACCAGAACTTTAGTTTACCTATAAACCCCTTTTATAAATCTTAAAATGACCAAAATGCCCTTATGGGCCTAATTCGGTTTTAAAACCTTTATAGGCATACATGTTGATATCCTACTGATATCATAACATATTTTAAGCATAATAACATATGAAACTTGTATATGACTCATTCGGTTACCCGCTTATGCTTATACGCGTTCGGTTCGGTTTGTGTAACTAGTTCGCATGAATTAACCGAAACGAGTCAAGGTCTAACCTTGTCATCTAAACTTTAAGATCCAGAATGTATTTAGTTTACCCATATTATACAAGTCTTCATACTTGTTAGGTCTAAATTACATTCCATTCCGGTCACCGCTTAATCTAGCGTGTCGTACCGTAAAACATCCTTAAAACTAACCGATCTAAGTCCTCGACTTAAATAAGACCCGTTAGTATCCTAATAGGTTAATAAAACCTTCATTTCAGATTAAGTAGCCTCAGTAGAAGATACCTTCATAAAGTCTTAGTATTATACGGCTGAGTAGAATTCTTGCATTTAAACTCAGGTAAATACTTTTAACTTATTTTCCCTTATACGGGCTTGGGATACGGTAAATTATTACTGCTTGGTCGGGTACGGGATCATTTAGTCGAATTATGATTAATAAATCCGCATAACCCATTTTAATCTGTTTTGTTTGATAACATAAACTTTGGGGGTTAACGACCATGTCCTGGATATCCGCGGCTCATTTAAGTTACTAATGTCCACGGCCTATGCACGGGGTGTAGGCATACACCCGACAGATGCAAAATGCTAAATTATTAAATTACCCACAAGTTGGGGATAACTCCTTTGTGGGTATTAAAAGTGGTGAGTGAGTTAATCATGATCGATTTCCAAACCGGCCCCAAATGTATGATAAACATGTAAAACTGTATACAAGATTTTAAATGAAATTGTCCCAATTAATAAAAGAATTTTTGGTGCTTCAAGCACTTAAACCAATGTTCATAAATGTTTTTCAAATGAGTCAGTTAATTGTATTTACCAGTGTAAACTGACGTATTTTTCAAAGGCTAAGTGACATTAAATAAGAAGATCTTGCAAATCCCTGGATGCCTAAAGTCTGTCGAAATCTGTTTTATGTTTTTTTTTATTTAATGATCTGCCTGTGGATCTTTTATTACAACCGTCTGTATATTCTTTCATTCGTACTTTGAACTTTTGGGTTGTAATAGTAATTTACCTTCCAAGCCTTCCGTTGTGCTATGTTTGTGTTCAATTGTCTATGATGATATCAACTACGTGACGATACTCTCCACCGGGCCCACCGGATTATCTGAAAATATCGGGGTGTAACATAATATATTAATTAAACTTAAAAAGATTTCACAATAAAAAAAAATAAACACAATATGTTTGACTCGTTTTTTGACTCAGTTTCCAACATATAACATACTACAACAAACCATATTATGAAATCACAATCTAATCCTCTTCTTCCATGAGTGATTGTAAAAGTGTGGTGCAACCAGACAAGATATCATACTTTATGCAATGCCATTGTAGCTCGTGAGCATCACGCGGGCCCTGTCGCGACCCGGGTCAGCTGTCTTACAGTCGTCCAACGGGCTGCTGACTAGGACAACATCACATGTTTCTTCTTCGTGATCCTCGTTGACTTGAATGTGGTATGTTCTGGTCGAGTCGGTTGTTCCCTCCATGGTATAGAGGACTTTTTGTTCTTTGTCCTTGCATTCCACCCTAACCTTAGCACCTATAAAGCAACAATCGATCGCGTTTTGTAATAAGTGGTTCGGAATAAACAAATTTAAAACAGATATACTAAGGCTGGAGAGTGTGGGGGCGCCTCCCTCGCCAGCTGGACATCTATAGCGCCCCCAGGCACTATCGTACCACACCGGCGGCGCTATGGTGGGGCGCCATTGAATGCTCGCCAACATGATAACGAGCAGAAAACGTGTGGACCGAGGAAGCATTAACATTTTGACCGTTGAAACGGTCATATTTAAAAAAAAAAATTTACTTTCCATTTTTTTACAAATTAACACTATAAATACCCACAATTCTTTAACTTTTTCATCTCATTCCTCTCACTTTCTCCCTCACTTTTTATACCATTCCCTTCATATTTTTAAAAAAATTTCAACAATGTTTCCCAACAACCCATGGGACCCGACACATCCGTTTTGGCAAAATATGCAAAACAACCAGCAAGAGAACCGCTATCGCCGAGACCCGCGTACGGGTGAACTTGGATATTATCCAATGCCACCAACCACCCCTACTTCTCATCCCACCACTCAACCGATGCCCCCATATTTCGGGTATTATTCTCAACCCCCAATTTTTCCATCAAACATGCCCCAAAACATACCCGAAACCCAAGACACAACCGAAACCGAATACGTTCCCGAAACCCAAGTCGAATCCTCTTCTAAAAAAAAGAAGTCATAAAAAGAAGGATGAGACCGAAAAACGTAACCCTAAGAAGGTAGAATTTTGGTTGCCTATGGAAGAATTCGAGTTGGCAAAAGCATGGCTCGACGTGTCGGAGGACGAGATTGTTGGTAAATATTTTTTATGATTTTGTAAATAATATTTTTTATGCTTTTGTAAATAATTTTTTTAGGAGACGACCAAAACATAAAGGTATTTTGGGGTCGTATACGTGAGAAATTTTTCGCCGCAATGGGTCGTGGCTAGTAACGAACCGCCGACTCTTTTTCGGGAAAGTGGGGTGCTATGAGGACGAAGGTTAGTAACTTTAACAACATATACAATAATCTCGTCAATAGTACTCGAAGGAAAAGTGGTGCGAGCGACATCGATGTCATGACACAAGCCCACAGCGACTATAGATTGCACCATGGACATACACTACTAGAAAATTAGGCAATTGTCACCAAAGTTTTGCTACCGATAAAAAAAGATGGTAGCAATCTAGCAAATTAAGCGTGCTTAGAGGATACGGTAGCTAAGCGGTTGCAAATTTTGCCACCATTTATTTCCCATCACAAATTCGTGGTAAAGAAATTGCCCTTATTTATATTTGGTCTTAAAATCATGCCAAACGAAATTAGTGGGCCAGATTTTCGTAATTGTGACCAGGAGAGGTAGCAATATTAAAATTTAATTTGGCGGGCGTTTTTTATCTAGTCCGCTCTTTTTAGAATTGCTAAGGTTGAATTGCCACCATATCAGTGACTATGAAATTTGAGCGTTCCCAATTAGGGTTTTGATTGAACACTCATCTCCCTCTCATCAAACCCTATCACGCTGTTCACACCACCATAACCACCAAAGAACCCCATACCACTCGTCAATCAAACCCTAACTCTACGCCCCGTAACTCTACGCCGGTTCTCACATTCGTCCAATTCACCTCCGATTGCACCGCCGGTTCGTGAGGAGTTCGGTGTGAGGTGGTTGATGAGGATGTGAAGCCGCCTATTCCTGTTAGGGCTTATTTCTTCTCTACTAGGTATGATTGATTGTAATTGCTTGAATTGGCTTGTTTTTCGGTATTTTGATGTGTAATTGTGTTGTTAGTTGCTAAAGATATATATGACATTTTAGAAGAGTGTGAGGGACTGTTGGGAATTGATATTTGACATTTAGATGATATGCAAGAGTGTGTATATGTGTATTTATGTTGGTTTGGTTTATGCTATTGTAGATAGGGCTGTAAACGGATAGAATTGAACTGAATATGACCTTTTTCGTGTTTGTTTGTTGAGCTTTTATCGGGCAAACAGATGGTTTGGGAACATGTAATCTAAAGAAATATCATGTTTGTTTGCTGAACTGTTTGGTACGAAGTCGTAGCTTCGTACGAAGCCACGATTGATTCGAAGTCATTGTGGTACGAAGCCACATACGTATGTTGGTATCATCGTCATCGGAAACCCAGGACCAATCGGAACGGATGGACTTGTGACCACAAACACAATCATTCACGTACAAACCACAACACTCACACGAATTCATGATAACGAATTGAAACGAGAATGATTTGCAGAAATAATGAACTAACCGAATGAATAAACTTGATTGACTGAACTTTGAATATGATAACTAACTTGATAATACACACGTTCGAATACACTGATAACTACCAGTTTGATAGGGAAGTTTGGCAGCGGCTTTATAGGGATCAAGAGGCATGTCTCCAACAGTCACGTTGTTTCAAAAGAGATGTGACGATTCTGAATAACCGCCATTCGGTTATGGAGACACACCGGTTCGCTACTTGGCCCAACTTCCTCATCAATAACCGGCTGTTTAATGGACTGGACATACAAATCGTTCGACCCAAACTGGTGGCCTACGGCCCAAACTAAATACATAACATAACCAATGTTTTGACCCAATACTTATAAACATAAAATAAATAAACATAAAACAGGCCCGAGGCCCACGTTCTGGACTCGGATGATTCTTGCTTATCGAAACAAACTTCATTCTCCCCCTTAAGCAAGAAATGTCCGAGCTCTTCGATCCGATTACTCCTTGCGGTTGTTGGTGACTTCGATCTTCACCACCACGTCATCATCACTTGAATCTTCGATCCATCCGCAATTGCTTGAGCTTTCGGCCATACCAACTTTCTCTCTTGCACGCTCCTTCTTGATGTAATCAAAGTACCATTCGACCAACTCTAGATAATAAACGTAGGCGACCTTCATCTCGTAAGCGTCATCCTTGTCGTAGCCATACTTCTCCGATATCTCGCCCCATTTGTCTTTTGCCATTATCTCATCAAACCCACCGTTGTGCTTCACGATGCGGTGTAGTAGTATGAGGCTAACATCACGTCCATCAATTAACTCTGGTGGCATTGCTTTCTCACAAACAATCCCTAGAAAATTCGTGATGAACCAAACCAAAATTCCTTCGAACGGTGCGTCGAAGAATCTTGGGTGCTTCTTGATTTCTTCGTGTAGTGTGATAAGATCCCCTGGTTCAACGCAACTTTCCATGATCAACCCTCTTTCAACAACGTCCTCCTCGAGTTGAGAGAGAGTTATTGCCCGTTCCCGAAGCATTTGCCTTGATTGGCGTGGATTATCCTTCTCGCCTTCGATGTAGATCATTAAAGCCTTTTTTGCTTTCTTCGAGTACACGACTTTCCTTGCACTTGGGCGTTCGTCATACACTTTCTTTTTATTTTTTGACTTTTCAAATTCCCGCTCATAGTAATCGCCCAAACATTCTTGAAACTCCTCCTTTTCTTTCTTGTACCCATTGTCGACCCCAAGATTATCATAAAAGGCGTCAAGATAATCTTGTTCCAAGTCGGTTTCCGACTTGTCTTCATAAATATCAAAACCCTTTGATCGACAACCGAACATCTTCTTCAATACGCACTTCTCACCCATAGTAACCGTCTCGATTCCTTGAAACAGGAGTTGTTCCAAACTTAGAACATTCCTGTCAAGTTTTGGTGCGTAACTAACACACGGAATTGTCTTGTCCTTGCCGTCCACCGGCACCCTTACTTCACCAATTCCATGAACGAACGAAACATCCTTCTTGCTTTCATTCTTTACAATCCCAAAGTGTCTTTTAAAACACTTGAACAAATTACGGTTTCCCGTCATGTGCGTCTTAAACGTAGGATCCACAACCCAGATTGAATCCCATTTACCCCCGCAAGTATCCTTTACAATATAATCACACTCGACTGGTAAAGGTGATAATATAATATACTTACTAGGGCAAATCGACGCGATGTGGCCGAACTTCTTGCACTTGAAACACCGAACCCCCGGTTTTCTTGGCCTACCCACTGGTGCATTAGGTTTCTTCCCGGACTTCTTCACGAAACCCCTTTGAAACACTTTCTTTGGAAACTTTTTCATTGGTGATACCCCGGTCCGCATGGCTGGCTTCCCCTGCGCGTACTCATCCTCTTCCGCCGCCCGGCCGCACTCTCCACTACGAACAAACACATCATCACCATAATCGGTCATAACCGATTTTCCTTTGTTTCCACCGATTCGGTTTTCTCCTTGATCACAATTCCTTCCGGTTCCTGTTAAACCTTTGGCTCTGATACCAATGTTGGTATCATCGTCATCGGAAACCCAGGACCAATCGGAACGGATGGACTTGTGACCACAAACACAATCATTCACGTACAAACCACAACACTCACACGAATTCATGATAACGAATTGAAACGAGAATGATTTGCAGAAATAATGAACTAACCGAATGAATAAACTTGATTGACTGAACTTTGAATATGATAACTAACTTGATAATACACACGTTCGAATACACTGATAACTACCAGTTTGATAGGGAAGTTTGGCAGCGGCTTTATAGGGATCAAGAGGCATGTCTCCAACAGTCACGTTGTTTCAAAAGAGATGTGACGATTCTGAATAACCGCCATTCGGTTATGGAGACACACCGGTTCGCTACTTGGCCCAACTTCCTCATCAATAACCGGCTGTTTAATGGACTGGACATACAAATCGTTCGACCCAAACTGGTGGCCTACGGCCCAAACTAAATACATAACATAACCAATGTTTTGACCCAATACTTATAAACATAAAATAAATAAACATAAAACAGGCCCGAGGCCCACGTTCTGGACTCGGATGATTCTTGCTTATCGAAACAAACTTCAACGTATACGAACCTGCATGTGTTACTAGTTCACTTTATACGAACCCATGTTTACATCTGCATGTTTGTAAGAAGATGAGTTATAACACTTCGTACGAAGCCAAGTAAATACGAAGCCACCATTAGTTATATTTCATGCAGTTTATACAAAGTGGCACTTAATTACGAAGCCACATTTGTTTTGTTTATACGTAGCCACCAGTTGTATTACAAAAAGTCACACACTTTCACGAACCTGCATGTAAACATTTGATACGTATCCACATGCAAGTTACTTTGTTTTACGAAGCCAGTTAGATATCACGGTTGGTACGAAGTGTCACTGGTATGAAGCCACAGCTTCGTACGAACCCACCGGCTTTTTATTACAAATCCACAGCTTCGTACGAAGCCACGGTTATTACGAATCTAGAACATTTGTTTTATACGAACCCGTTTCGCTTCGTACGAACCGTACTGCTTCATACGAACTCAGAACAGTCTACGTGTTTGTCAATTGTTATTATATCTATAGTGATTCAAGATTGCTGCACATTTGAAACGAATTCAAGATCCGGAACTGATTTCTCTTATACGAATCAAGAGTTTTGTGCAGAAAGTATGATACAGATTTGTGAAAACTATATGTGCAAACTCAGTTGATTTGCTGCAGTTTTGGTTTTGTTCACTGCAGAATTTGACGCAAAAACAGATTCATCTCATTTGCATACAGATTTGTAGTTTATCACGAATCCACGGTTTAAATCGGTTTTACAGATCTGCATGTGTTTAATAAAAAATCGGCCGCCGAATCTGTTCGTTAATGTTCACATAGCCATTGCAAAATTGTTTGCTGAAATCAGCCACTACGGATTGTAGTTTGTCCGCATAATTAAAACTGCACTGCAGATTCGGTGTCATTCGTGGTAATTGATTTTCTCGCAGAATTATTGTCCGTGCAAAACAGCCGCAGAATTGATTCATTCGCAGAAGTGTTGCTGTCAGTCGTTCTTACATTGTTCGCAGAATTAACGGTCCATTCGCTGCAGAACTTGTTCGTTTACTGCAGACTTCGGTTCATCCGTAGAAATCATATTATAAGTTAGCATCTTGGTTACAAAGAGGTAATTTTAATATGCTTTTGATTTTTTGTTCGTTGAGGAATGCTTCATATTTGTTGAGCTTCAGAGTTATAGTTTTAATACGTAGGGTTTTCAATTTTCATGTGTTTGAACTTCCACTGATGTTCCATTTATTGTTAATATTCATTATTATAGTACCTTGCTCTGTTTCATTAAAAAAATAATGAAATTTAAACAGAATTCGATTCTAGCACTTGAATTGTAGCTCACAATTGTATTTTGTTTTCTTTGCAACCAACTTGACCCATTATTACTTTTCGTTAATTCTGATTTCTTGATTCTATTCACTGGTTGTTTTGTAGATTGAAAAGTTGAACTTAGTTATCAAGGAGCTCGTTAAGGAAAAAGATGAAGAAAAAGAAAGGTTCAATGGAATTATTGTGGGGTTGTTGGCTGAAAAAGAAAAAGATATGATGGATAAAGATGCTATGCTTGATAGAATGTCATAAATTGAAGCTATGTTAACAGCTACCGTTCGAAGACAGGCTATAAACACCTGATTTTGAATGTTTAGATGTTTATCTTATTAGGATAATTTTAGTTATTTTATGTTTTAGTTGGTATTTTTTATATGCTTTTGAAAACGAGATTTTTATATAATTTTGGGATTTTATTAGAATTTTTTATATTATTTGTAGTTTTATTGATATGTAATTTCGTTGAAA
The DNA here is from genome assembly GCA_030545235.1 of Helianthus tuberosus. Lineage (NCBI taxonomy): Eukaryota > Viridiplantae > Streptophyta > Magnoliopsida > Asterales > Asteraceae > Helianthus > Helianthus tuberosus. The sequence goes on from CM060403.1 coordinate 19,183,380, forward strand.
ATAGCAGGGAGAAAAAAATCTGAATTAAAAACCAATAGCAAATAACTATACCAAGGCGGTTGCAAATCGTGTAAAAAATGGTGACAATATCGGTGGCTAAATGGTATCAAAACTCACAAATTGTGTAAAAAATGGTGGCTAAATGGTGGCAATATCGGTGGCTAAATGGTGGCAATGTCGGTGGCTAAATGGTATCAAAACGTGCAAAAAACCGATGGGTAAATGGTGGCAATATCAGTGCCTAAATGATACGAAAACGCGTCACAACTTGGTGGAAAACTTGGTGGCAAACACGTAGCAAACATGAAGCGGTGACAAATAATTTTGACCAATTTTGTGTTGGTAAAAATAAGGTAGCAAAATATAAAAATGGTGGCTATTTGGTGACATTAGGGCAATTGACACGGGTGTTTTTGTCACCGTATTTTTTGTGGCAAACTGGTGACAACAAAGAAATTGCTAACATTTTGTAACCAAAAATTACATGACAAAAACCATGTTTTCTAGTAGTGATATGTTTACGTTGGTAACCACATGGGAGCTTCTTCGCAAATCTCCAAAGTGGCATCTTGTGCCACCGTTCGACCCAACCCGCCCTAGATCCAAACGGTCCAAATCGACATCCACCACCGAACCATCTGGGTCCGATGGTCGTACAATAATTAATCTAAACGACGATGCTGAGGAGTTTGAAGAACCAGAAGAGCTGCCTCGTCCAACTGGTAGGGATAAAAGTAAGGCCAAGGCATGTGGAAAGTCTACTACATCAGATGGCCCGTCAAAGATGAGCGAGTTCGAGGCAGGTCTCAAGCAAATAATCTCCATTAGAAAAAAAGACCAACAAATGAGAATGGAGAAACAAATCCAAAGAGATATGGACTTTCTCGCAAAGGATGTGTCACATCTACCAGAGGAGGACCGAGTCATTTTGGAGACTCGTAAGGCACAAATTCAGGCCAAATATATGTAGTTTATTTTTCTAGTATTTTGTGTTTTTTTTTAATGTGTTGTCTTTTTTTCTAGTATGTTATGTTTTTTTAATGACTTTGTAGTGTTTTTTTAATGAAATTATGTTTTTTTTAATTTTCTAGTTATTAAAATTGACATTTAATTTAAAAAACTAAATATTTAAATATATAAATAATTAGGTAATCGTGACGGGGGCTCCATCCACACCCTGCAAATTAAAGGGGGGGCATGATAAAGCCCCCATGCTGACATGACGCTGACGTAGATCCTAGTTGGCCTGATAAAGCCCCAAGGGGGCTCCAACCACACCCTCTAGCCTAAGAATTTAACAATTTACTACATATCTTCAAGTCCTGTTTGTGTGATTGATTAACAAAGTAGCAATCATCACAAGTGGAATACGACAAAAATAATTAAATATTCACATAACTTCAGTTAAGGCGGCTGAATTCATACGCCACCGACATATATGAGTCATACGGGCCGTATGAAGGGTGCCTTGGCCACATCATACGACCCGTATAAGAGTGCGACCTGACAAGAAAATGTCTGATGTGAGTATGTGACGATATAATTCATATGACCTGCATCACCTTTTCTATCCCTTCTATACGGCCCCTATGATGTGACAGATGCCAGGTGTATGAAAATTCACGATTAATTCTGGGATGGTGCATCACCAACACCACCCTCAATTAATTCTGACTAGTTAGTTAGCGATCAAGAGTCTCTGTATAGCACACACTAAGCTCTTAACACCACTATATCAAGAGAACATTCACGATTTCAATGGTCAAGATATGTTCTAATCAAGCCTTCTGTTATATGATTTTGCCATAATTCAAGCGCTTGGGTAAATCAATAAACCCTAACTAAGCATCACGCGAATTTCAAAATCAATATTGAACATTCTTATAGCATGCGGTAATTTAGTAACCCCTAATTCAGCATTCTTCTAGATAATAATCATGCCACAGAACTTAAATTTTTCATTCGGCACCTCAGCATCACTACCAGAATACAAATCTTAAAAACCACAATATTATCCAGCGGTTTGGTAATACCGCTACTCGAAGTTCAGATCTACGAACAACTAAACATTACACATCTTAATTTACACAGATCTACTATTTTTCGTAACAAACAAACCAAAACATCACATAAAAATAGTACAAGTAGGTGTTAATCATCATACTACTGTAACCGTTAAACAGAATAGCAAAACAAAAACATGAGTGAAGCAGATACATCTATATCTTCTTCAGTTCTTCGATTTGATAAACATAAACATTAAATCATCAGTTCTTTGAGTTCGATTACAAGCAAACCAAACCGTGTGACTTGTTCGATTAAATTAGTTATTCGATTCAGTTCTTCGATTCCGTTCTTTGATTAAATCAGTTCTTCGATTTATGGCAGTGGCAGACGTTGATTGATTCGGGAATTAGGGCTTTTTCAGTTCTTTAATTTGTGGCAGACGTTGATTAATTTGTGGCAGACATTGATTGATTCGGGAATTAGGGCTTATTCAGTTCTTCTATTTGTGGCCGTGTGGGTGTGGCACAGGTTAGATATCTAATATCCTTATTCTTCTTTTATAATTTGCTATTTTTCTTAATCAAGTTGTTGTATAGGGAATTAGTGCCTGCTTATTTGTTGAACTGATCTTGTTATTTAGGCACTAGGCTTGGTTGTTTGTCTAGTTAATTTGTTGTTTAGGGAATTAGGGCTCATTATCAAGTTTGTTTTATTAGGAAAAAGAAAACCAATATATACAGACAAGCCAAATAGCCTGAACTAGTTTAAAATTTCATTTTAATAGGTAAGGTAAGATTTCTGAACTTGGATATAAGATTTGAAAAGCCCATTGGAATTACTTACGGTAATGTAAAGTAATCTAAAACAAATTTTTTAACAATAACAATGGAACTCGACAGCAACGACATTCTAGAGCATGTTATCTTAGCAATGATTCACAGATGATGGAGGTTTAATAACAATGAGAATCCGAAAAGGGCCCCAAAATTATATTTCACTTAGGGCTTTTAAAAACGTTGGAACGGCTCTGATTGTATAAGTGGTAGCAGAGGTCCGAAGTTCAGATCTACAAAGAACTAAACACCTTCATTTACACCGACGTACCAATTTTGGATCTAGGGTTCCGGCGACTGGATCTCCGGTGCAAGTGTTGTTGTTGTTGTTGTTGTTCGAGAGCTCATTTTTGGATATCTAGAAGAGATGGTCGGAGACGGTGGAGGACCGGAAGTGACGGTGGCAGAGGTGCGTCTGGTGAATTGTTTTCAGAGACTTCACACACCTACCACAACCCCCATTTTCAACGGTCTTCGCAAAGCCGGTAGATCTCGAAAATCGACGCCGGATTTGCTCCGGTGGGTTGATTCCGGTTGAGTAACGATCTGCTAATCATCGATAGTTTTCAGAGATCTACCGGATGGGAGGTACGGCGGCGTTTGAGAGGTACGTCTGTGTTTGAGAGGGGAGAAAGTGACGATGGCGGAGATATTAGGAGATGTTGATGGTGGTGGTGGTGGTGGGGGAGAAGAGGTAGGATTTTGGATCGAAGAAAGGGAGAAGGGATATGAAGAGAGAGAATACATCAGTGCTTTAAAAGAGAAATGACATGTGACAGTGGAGAGAGAAATGCTATGTAAAATGTCCAAAATACCCCTCCAGTTTAAAAGGTTGGATTGATTAGGTGTCAAAAACCTATTGGCTTAGAGTGGTTCTTACGATTCTCGTAACTCGGCTTGGTTCTCGATTGAACCGGATCCTATATATATATATATATATATATATATATATATATATATATATATATATATATAGGGCAGAGATTCTAAAAGAAGTCCACCCTATATATATATATATATATATATATATATAGGGCAGAGATTCTAAAAGAAGTCCACCCTATTTGTGAAACTTGAGAAGCATTCTGTTCCCTAAGCTTTTCGTAATATACACATAATATAGTTTAAAATTGACTATATACACTTATGTATTGGGTTAGGTTTAAATGTGAACCTCCTCCTATTGTGAACTAAATAAACCAGACCTTGACATAGATCATTTTTTTTTATATCAAAAGGGTAGGGATGTGTTTTTAAACACCTTTAAATTTAGTAATTTGTTTTAGCTTTGCCTAATTATCCCTTTTATCTTTCAAAATTCAAAACACCATATCTAGATCTTGTAATCGTGATCTTCTAAATCACCATTTACCATATGAATTGCTTTTATCATTCATACCTACCATGAAGAAACTGCAATTCAACAGAATCAAAATATTCTTCCCTATCATGAACAAGAGCTAAAAGTCAACATGTACTGTAAATTTTTTAAGGTATGTTCGTAAAAAAAGTTTTTCAATTTTCCATCAAAAGCGTCAATTAAAAGTTCTAAAATAGCCACATATCGTAAATACATTTTTTTTATATAGAGTAAACTACCATTTTGGTTCATTTGGTTTGTTCACTTTTGACACTTTAGTTCAAAACTCAAACCTTTTGCATCTGGGTCCTTGTGGTTTCACTTTTATTGCCATTTTGGTTCAAAAGCAAAGTCAACTCAGATTTCTAAAAAAAACTTGACTTTTTGTCCTTTTTCTCAGTTTAGTGAAAGACATTTTGGTCATTTTGCCCACCTGCCCAACTACCCACCCCCACCCCCTCTCTCATTTTCTTCTTTCCCTTACTTTCCCCCTTTCCTCAGTTCACTTCTGCAACAAGCAAGCAAAGAATCCCCTGTTCATCAACGGTTTGGTCTGTAGATTTGAAGGGGAAAAAAATAAAGTCTGTAGATTTGAAGGGGAAAAAATAAAGGGAAAATTACCAAATTAGCCGCTTGACCAGACACTTTTCCAAAATAGCCATTTGACCAGGCTTTATACACCTTCAATGCAAGTGAACTCTCATTTTTATGCACCTGAATTTATGAGCTTTCAACCCATGCCCAAGCCGCTACACCCTGAATTTATGAGCTTTCAACCCATGCCCAAGCCGCTACACCCTGAATTTATGAAGGTGCATAAAAATGAGAGTTCACTTGCATTGAAGGTGCATAAAGCCTGGTCAAATGGCTATTTTGGTAAAAGGCCTGGTCAAGCGGCTACTGCCGTAATTTTCCCAAAAATAAAACATATAATTGTTTGGAGTTGTTAAATTCACAGTTTCAGGTCAAATTTAACACAAATTCGAATATGACACAAACCCAAAAATCATGTCAAGAATATATCTACAGGTTCGCGAGAAAGAACTCGTTTAATAGGAATCACAGACAACATTTAATAGAGCAGATATGTTTATCTGGTAAAATGTAGTACTATTGTCCCATCAATCATGAAACACAAGGCATCATATAACAATGATTATGGATTTATGGTTGCTTATGAATCAACAATGGCGGTTATCTTTTTCTTCACTTCAGGCTTGTTGGCTCCCACAAGTTTATCAATTTGTTGACCATCTTTAAAGGAGAAGAGAGTTGGAGTAGCTTTTACATCCAGTTGTGTGCTAAAATCCTGCATCCAGTTGTGAAATTAATGCAATGAATCCCATATTCATCACCGGTTTGGTTGTACAGAAGGGGAAAGAAGAAAAGGAGAGAGGGGTGGGGGTGGGGGTGGGATGGGTAGTTGGGTAGGTGGGCAAAATGACCAAAATGTCTTTCACTAAATTGAGGAAAAGGATAAAAAATCAGGTTTTCGTTTTTTAGAAATCTGATCACTTTGCTTTTTGACCAAAATAGCAATAAAACTGAAACCACAGGGACCCAGATGCAAAAGTTTTGAGTTTTGAACTAAAGTGACAAAAGTGAACAAACCTCAGGAACCAAAATGGTAGTTTAGTTCCTGTGGTTTAGGTCATTTTGTCAATATGATATGAATTTGAGTTAAATGTCATTTTAGTCCATGTGTTTTAGGTCAGTTTGTCAATTTAGTCCAAAGGTTTCAAACATTGTCATTTTAGTCCACTAGGTTAATTTCATCCATTTTTTCTATTAACGAGAAGCAAAATTCAGTTATTTTATATGTAATTCTATTAACTAGAAGGGCAATTTAGCCATCAAATGACCGAATTGTCCTTCTCGTTAACAAAAAAATTGGATAAAATTAACCCAGTAGACTAAAATGGCAATGTTTGAAACTATTTGGACTAAAATGATAACTTTTCAAACATTTGGATTAAACTGGCAAAATGACCAAACCGCAATAACTAAAATGGCATTTAACTCATATGATTTTTATGATTACCTCGTAAATGGTTGATGTTTCTTCTGTAACAATTAAGATGTTTGGGTTTGTGGTGGTGGATTCCAACGAAAACAATAAATTTTGTTAATGGAGTTTTAGTATTTATACACATGTGTATAATTGTTGTTTGCTGAGTAATTGGTTTTTAAACATATGTGTATAGTTGTATATACTTGTAGTTATTTGTTAATTGATTGTATGTTTTCTATACACATGTGTATAATTGTAACGTTGTACACAGAACAACAACCAAAACACAGTTTTATTATACATATATTTTTCATACACATGTGTAATTTTGTGAGAGTTTCGTCAAAGAGAACCTTAAAAAACGATGGCAAAGAAGCGATCGTTTGTTTTTTTATACGCATGTGTATCAAAAGAGGAGAAAATAGAAATAATGTGATTATATTTAGATGTGTGTATAATGAAGAAGATGATGGTTCTAATCATGGTTTTGTTATGGTCATGGTTTTGTTATGGTACACATATATAGAATGTTGAATAGTCATCTCAAAAACTTATTATATACATATGTATAATGTTGAAAGCCATGTCAAAAACCTATTATACATATGTACAAATTATGAATGTACATATATCTACATACGTTTCTAAAATGTAGATATGTATAATACATATATATACTTTCAATTTTGTAACATCTTCTAACGTATTCTAGATGAAAAACAATATTTTGATAATGGTTGTACTTTTTAAAATTCTCAAATTACTTAACTAGTGATAAAAAAATGTAACCAAATAATTTTTTAATTGGAGAGAGAAAACAAGAAAGAGAAATTAACCGATTAATTAATGGAGAAAGAACAATTTAATAAGTTACAAGTATACCCTTTTCTTTGTTTTAAGTTGTTAAGATCAAAAAAAGAATCAATGGTCAAGATTGATTCACTTTGTTCACTGAAACTATTTGGTTCATTTAGGAACCCCACCTAATATGTGTATTGTCAAATCTTGAATTATATACATATTTATATATTCAATTTTAAACTATACTTATGTGTATATTATGAAAAACTTAGGAAAAATGTGTGGCCCAAAATAGTTTACAAATTTCTCAATTAGCCTATTGCTTCTCACACGATACTAACCCTAAGGATCCGTTAGGGACCACCCTTTTTGCGAGAACCACGAGAAGCAGTGTGAACACAACCAAAAATACCTAAAAAAATTAAAAACACACAATTTTTTTTTAAATCGCTACTTTTCGTCCCCAAAAAAATATTTTTTTGGACGAAAAGTAGCGATTTAAAAAAACACAAATTTTTTTAGTATTTAGTTGTGGGGTTTAACTTTAGGGTTTAGTTTTTAGCATTTAGATTAGGTGGGGTGGTTTAGGTTTTTTTTTTTTTTTGGGGGGGGGGGGGGGGTGGGGTGGGGGGTTAGGTTTTTGAGGAGGGGGGGAAAAACACACAATTTTTTTTTAAATCGCTACTTTTCGTCCCCAAAAAAAAATATTTTTTTTGGACGAAAAGTAGCGATTTAAAAAAAACACAATTTTTTTTAGTATTTAGTTGTGGGGTTTAACTTTAGGGTTTAGTTTTTAGCATTTAGATTAGGTGGGGTGGTTTAGGTTTTTTGGGGGGGTGGGGTGGGGGGTTAGGTTTTTTTAGGTTTTTGAGGATGGGGGGGGGGGGGGGGGTTAGGTTTTTGGGAGGTGGGGGTTTAGGTTTTTGGGTGGTGGTGGGGTAGGGGTGGGTGTTTAGGTTTTGGTTGGTGGTGGAGTGGGTTTATTTTGTTGTGTTCATATTGGTTCTCATGGTTCTCGCAATAATAGTGGTTCTCAAATAAACCCTACTCTCTCTCTCTCTATATATATATATATATATATATATATAGGATTAGGTTCAAACGTGAATAAAATCCCAAGAGTGAACTGCGTGAACTGATCTGGACCCTTGATTTTTATGATCTTGAGATTAAAGTGAGTGGCATGATGGTAATTATTTGGTTAATTGTTTTCATTTAATTAAATACAAAAAGGGTATATGTGTAATTTCAATCTTAAATTGATTGCATAAATCTCTCACAAATCAAGTAATCAATTATCCTCTTAAATTGATTGCATAAATCTCTCACAAATCAAATCAAGGATTAGGAAAGATGTAACTTAATTCAATTATTAAAATAATTATTTGTTTAAATGCGATGTACACATGTGTATTCTGATTTTGCCCTCTTTTTAATGCGATGTACACATGTGTATATCGTCTGTTTTTGTGATATCTCAGATTTTTTTTTGTATTGAATGTTGATGTACACCTATGAATTACTGTACACATATGTACGATGCTAAGTACACATGTGTACTGTTCCATTTATATCCAAGTACACATGTGTATACTGTTGAAATATGAAGATTACGTGGATCTTAAAAATCAACATGGTGATGAAATCTGAAATAAAAATTAAAATTGAAATCTGGTGATTTGTTGTTTGTTTGGATAATTATCTTATTAATAAATAAACATAATGTGGATAATGAATTTAAATTAGGAAAGATGTAACTTAATTCAATTATTAAAATAATGATTTAAATCTATTTTTTATATAATTACAATCCTACCCTTAACAACTAAAAAGGAAATCAAGGGTCCATATCTGTTCACGCAGTTCACTCTTGGGAGGTTGTTCACGCTGGAACCCTACCCTATATATATATATATATATATATATATATATATATATATATGTATGTATGTATATGTATATAGGATCCAGATCAATCGAGAACCAAGCCGAGTTGCGAGAACCGTGAGAACCACTCTCCACCAATCAAATTATACCACCTATACAATATTATTTTAAAACCAAAAGGTTATTTTGGTAATTTAATCTATATGTCATTTCCAACTGTCTCTTTCTCTTTTAAAGTCTCTGACTTCCTCTCTCTTCGCACAAATCTTCATCATCTTCATCTCTCTCTCGAATCTTCATCTAATGTTCTTAACCCCCCGCCCCCATGTTTTTCGATGATGTCCTTACCCCCCGGCTGCAGAAGCGGTGGTGGCGGTTGTACGGAGGCAAAAAATCACACTCTGACCACCGTATCCTCTGCCACCGTCACAGTATCCTCCGCCAGCGTTCACCACCATTCAACGGAGATAAACCCCTGGACGACGTCGCCTCACAGGGGGTGGGTGTAGTGTCTGAAAGTTGCCCAGTTGTACCGGCCACCGCCACCACCGTTCACCAACAAATCTTGTAAATGTACAAGTTGTTGGATCGTTGTTTGACCCGACTGAGTCGTTCAGAAGAGTTTTACATCCAGTTTAAAGGCGGAATCAGTAAACCGGACACGAAAACAGCTTGTACTCTTAATCTGTTGCTTGTATTGATAATAACAATGTTTACAACCTGAACAGAAATTGGCAGCACTTCGTTACCTGCACAATGACCTCAACCGTTCCGTTTGAAATGTGACACACACTCTCCTATATATAGACATGACCCTTCCGTTTGAACTTGGTTCAAACGGAACCCTATGTTTCAAACTTTGAACTCAAACGGAACCCTATTTCAAACGGAACCCTTGTTCAAACTATGGTTTCAAACGGAACCCTCTAAAACACTTCCTAAATCACTAAATAAAACTCTATATTGACCCATATTGACCTAAGACTTAATGTAGACGAAGTCAACAGACATTCCGTGCACTAACAGACTCCCCCTTGGATGTTGACGTAGTCTTCAGCAATCTTCAGGACCTGAGTCTTCGGTCTTGGTCTTTTCTTCAACTCTTTATCTTCTCATCTTAAGCACTCTATCTTCACACTCTCATATGTTGTTGATCCAGACTCCCCCTTTCACATACTCCCCCTTTCGATATGCTAGAATTTGAGATGTCTGGTTCAAGCTTTGACATTTAGCTTCCGTGAGAATTCCTGAAACCTGCAATCACTCATCCAACTATAAGTGACAACATTTAAAACTTTCAGATATTATAATCTAACAATTCAAACCTTATAAACCACTTCTCATGAATTTGGTAGTTTCATCGAATCGTATCGGAAACTAACTCTATAACAATATAAGCATCCAAATCCCCCACAGTTAATCATCCAAGTCCAACTTAATGACCTTGGAGATATCACAAACTGTTTTTGAATTTTTAATTTTAAAACTTCAAGTTTCAAATTAATGAACTTGTTTTATTTTCAGAAACACAATCAGCTTACTTAGATTTTGAAACTCAGCACTCAGACATCAGTTGTCGAAAATAAAGCAGAAATCAAAATCTTTTTGTATTTTCTGAAAACATAAAGCAGTAAAGAAATATGTACAAACATATTTACAGATAATATTTTTGTTTGAGTATGCGTTAGAGGATCATATCAGTTTATGACAAGTTACAAGTACCGTTGAGCTTAGTTACACAGTAAGTATTAAACAATTCACTTAGATTGTCGATATACTTGTCCACTTAAATTTTCATACAAATTTCAACTGATTCAGGATACGAATTAGATGTCTTATGAACTTAAACTCATTCATGTGTCCCACCTCTTGAATATACTCCCGTATCCAGAATCCCAATAATCAGTCTTACAGGTGAGAATACTACAATGATATCTGTATATAATTTAGGTATGCGAGGGCCGAGAGATCTCAGGTCGATACTTCCGTATACGCAGAGAGATATCAGCTTCGACTTTTCGGTGTGTCCCCTTTAGAGGATCTTTTTGCTTACAACAGCAGCATATATCAATTTTAATTGTTTCAGCATGCTGAGGGTTTAATGCTGTGTTTCAAGCATTTCAGCAAGTATTAGCTAGGGACTAGGTCAGAACTACCGTTCAGCAGAAGTCCCGGAATAATACCCCAGATATCATTGAGTATAAAGACCTAGTATATCAGATTAAGAGACCTTTCAAACAAGATTTCAGGGGTTACCTATATATCCAAGTAGTGTTCCCCACGAAATAAGCAAGTGTTTGAATTTAGGTTTATATCCCGAAAAAGTTTACTAAATGTATAAAAACCTACCGACACATCCACGGTGAGATCGTTTAACACATTTAAACTTTCCATTTCTTTAGCGTACTGTAACTGTCTACTGATGTACTATCATTTCCTCTTTTTACGCAAAACTCAAATTTTCAATTTTATCATGTTTTTGACTTTTTCAAATTTTCAAATGTTTTTGTATTTTCTAACAATATTACTCCCCCTAAAATGCAAAACCATATAAAGAAAATTTGACAACCAACACTGATAGCTTTGTCTCACCATCCATTTTCTGCTTCAAGTGCTCTGATTTGCAGAAAATATAACGTACCCCCATGATTTACAACCCATTGATCTTAACAGTTTGAAAACCGTTTTTCAATCTGATGAAAGTAATCATGTTTGTTCAGCCGTGAGGGTTTCGGCGTATTCAATCAACATACAAGCAAAACAAAATTAAAAACAACATATTTTTGGTTTTTCAAATTTTAACAAACTAAAAACATATTTTTGGTTTTTAATTTTTCAATTTTTAGGATTTTGAAAATATTGTTTATTTATGTACAGATATCAGTCAAACTAAACTCCCTGTTCAACCAAACCAGGGTCCTGCAACCTCTTCCTGTGCCAGGTTGCTCCAACTATCCTTCTCACAATCTTCAGCTTCATTGAGCACCTGCACATTCAAACTTTATCAATCATTTAAACAATTTAGCCCAGGTCTGTTGGACCTTAGGCATTTCAATACAATAATGTTCATTTAATTTCGGAAACTCTTTGTCATTTAAAACTTGTTCAACTTTGACTTCAACTTTCTCATCTTTTACCGGCGTCACTTGTTTCTTAGCACTCCACATTTGACCTTCCGGAGTACCTCTTTTATAAAAATTTGTCTCTTTTTGAACCTTTTGTTTTTTAATAACATTTTTAGGTTTCCAAAACTCTTGAGGTTTTGTCATATCAACAGATATTCTCCAACTCTGTGTTGTTCTTAATCTGGGTGTGTGAGAATTCCAGGTCTGTCTTGAATCGAACCTGTTCGGGTTTGATTTCCAATTTTGATTTGAAGCAAACTTGTTTGTATTGTACCTCCAAGTTTGTTTCGAATCAAATCTGGTTGACCTCGATTTCACATCCTCAGATTTCTGTTTTTCAACAACAACAGGCTTTGGATTTGGACACTTTCGTGCAACATGTCCAATTTGATCACATTTAAAACACACTTTCTTTGAAACATCCTTGACCTGTTGTTGTTTCTTTTTCATAGCATCAAACTCATCATTAGACTGTTGTCCAAATTTGAGTTTTTCCTCTTCTTTCAAACTTTTTCCTTGAACAAAACTCATCTTTTGTTGCAAATTTGGTTTTTTACTTTGATTCCAATTCCGTTTCTTTTTATAACCCAAACCAGCCTTCATGTTTTTCTTCTTAAAACCAGGTTTGTTATAAAAAGATTTATGACCTTTACCAGCAAACTTTGGAATCTCAGACTTCTCAATCTCAACCATTTTGAAAACTTTATCGACCTTCTCTGAAATCACATTCTGAATCGGGAATACAACATCTAAGAATAATTTGTCCGATCCAATCATGGTATAAACCAATCCTTTTGAATCATCATTCAATTTTTTCTCGGATTTTGTGTTTTTCAGATAACCATCATAAAGATTTCCTTCATTTTCATCCTGTGATTCAGACTTACCTTTTGTAGACTCATCTTTCAAAACGCTTTCAACAACCTTACTTACCACCTCTGAATCATTAGCATCATCAGATTTGGAGTAAGTCACATCGATACTTTCAGGTAACTGGTCAGCTATGTTCAAACCCTTTGCCACCTTTTCCTCATCATAAAAAGTATAATTGTTTCTCAATGGTGGTGGTACCTGATGAAATTCTGAACCAATACCCTTTTTGCAATTTTCAGTATCTTTGTCATCTGGTGTGATGTTGAAAATGCGTTCGAGAATGTACGAAGAGTTATGATAGCTTTGAAGTTTTGTAACAACCTTTTCTTTTTCAGCCAAGACTTGTTTAAGACTAGCAATTTCATCAACACATTTGTTCAATTCAATTTGCTTTTCTTTAAACTTTCTTTCATACATTTCTTTAGTAACTAAAGTTTCTGACAATCTTTGATCAAAACTTTTGACTTGGCTCTTCAAAGTATCATAAGCTTCTTGTACTCTCTGACTCGACCATTTTAAAGAATCATACTGTTTTTGTAAATCTTGAAATTTAGATTCTTTTTCAACACAATCGACACATTTTGTAGAACACAGTTGTCTATAAACATCATTTTCCTTTTCAAGACCTTGACATTTTTGTGTCAAATTTTCAACTTTTAGTTTCAAAATTTCTTCTTTTTCAATCATTTCTTTACATTTTATTTTGAAAACATTTTCAAATTTGGTTGCTTCAATTTCTTTAACTTTTATGATGTCATCTTTTTTAGTACAGGCTTTGCACATTTCTATGCAATTCCTGCACTTATTTTCATCATTCAATTCAACATTCGGTAAATCAGAAGATTTTCTAACCTCAGTAGCATTCAGCACCAGTTCTTCTGTTTCAGCTTTCTGATCTTGCTCTTTGTTCTTCACTTTTTCTTCTTTCTGAGCTTCTTCATTCTTCTGTTCTTCTTCAGCTTTCTTGTCCTCTTCAGCAGCAATCTTCACAACATTCTTTACTTCTTCAATCATCTTCTTCAATTCTTCTTCTTTTCTCTTCTTCATCTCTACCACCTTCGGTAGACTTTCTTCAAAAACTTCTCTAATCTTCTTCTCCAAATCAGGCAAATATGCTTTATCAGATAACCTTCGTGTGTTGAAAGTAGCCTGCCTTGGAACCAAATTTATTACAGCTTCGAAATCCACTTTTGATGGGTCAACAACTGGATTACCCCGTGGATCCATGTAACATTCCAACTCTTCATTCCATCTTTTTGCTCTCTGGGCTTCTTTGAATGGTTCGTTTAATTTCCCAATTTCCCATCTTGCATAGTCTACTTTCCAATATCTATCAGGATCAACATTAGCCACAAATGCATATCCAACTGCATTTTCTTCAGGACATACTTGACTCCAGTCGTAACCTTCATCATCATATATAACTGCAAGAGCCCTTGATCTTTCTTCTGGTTGCTTTAATCTTGGTGGCTCAGACTTGTTCTGATGGTAAATCGCCTTTTTGTAGTAATCTTCATTGAATGGATTCTCCGATTCATTAGCATAAGCGTTTCGACATTCTCGTTTGAAGTGACCTTTCTGCTTACACTTAAAACAAGTCACCTTCGATTTATCAAACCCCAACTTAGTAGATGCACCACCAATTGACTTTCTCCCCGTGATCTCCATGAACCGTTGTGCCCGACGAACTGCACTGGCCATGCACCATCTGATATCCATTAGTTCCATTTCCTCGGGGTCTAATTGATCATAATCTTCTTTTGTCAAATTGGTATTGCCAATTTTCCCTGCAACGAGACTTTCATACGATTCAAGTACAGATGCCAAGAAAACCATCTGTTGTTTTGCCGACTCTTCGCTAAAATTCTGCCCATTCTTCAAATCCACTGCGATATTACACTGAAACAAATTCTTTGAAGCAGATTGACTTGAAGTGTTTGAAGAAGATCCACTGTGAAAACCACTGTGAAGACTTTCATTGTTCACTGAACTTGAACTTTCTGCAGAAAATGCAGTTCTTGGAGACCCAGCCTGCGGTACTCTGTAGTAAAGCTCTACATTCTGCTGATAAGCTGGATTGTTGACTTTAGATCTCTTTATCTCCAGCTCATGACTTTCAAGCTTTTCAATCAGCAAATCCAATTTTAAATCTTCAGGCTTGATTGTATTTTTCAACATTAGAGCGAAGTATTGCCACTCTTGATCATTTGGCAATGAATCAAACAGTTTATCCACCAGCTCCTCTTCAGAAGGTAAGATTTGGTGTCTGATCAGCTCCATTTTCAGATGTCCAAATCTCTCAATCATTTTACAAACAGATTCATTTTTCATACAATTGAATAAATCAAACTCTTTACGCAACAATTTCTTTTTGTTTTTAACAATTTCATTACTTCCTACACACTTTTTCCCTAACGCTTCCCACAAACTCTTTGAAGTTTTCTCTTGTTCAAATAACGAAATAATATCCTCTCTCACTGACTGTTTGATTAATGTGATCATTTTATATTCAGCTACAAAATTTTTTGTATCTATGTCTGTGAAATCTTTTACTTCTATTAACTCTCCTCCCTCTTTTACTGGTTCAGTGTATCCATTTGTCAGTTTTAACCAACTTTCAGGAGCGAAAGCTTTTACCCAACCCTCAAATCTGTTTTTCCACCAGTGATAATCTTCCACTTTCATTAGCTTTGGTGGCTTCTGTTGGCTCCCGTACATGTTCTCGAACTTCAAATTCTCCGAAATCTCCTTCGAATATTCTTTCATCTCAGATCTTCTATCTGACGATTCAGAAGTGAACGCGTACATATCGCTAAACGGGTTTATGAAAACATCATCCATCGTGAATGTACCTGAACAGACAAACAAACAAAATCAGTTCAAACACTATCAAACAACTGAATCAAACTGATACTCGGACTGGCGAATTTTCTGTGCGACTGAAATGTTGACCACTATGCGAATTGATATGACCCGAATCGAACTCAGCAATGACCAAAATACTTCAAGACAAACAACTTGCAAAGAGATTGCACTATAATCCAATCGAGTATCTTTGTAAAAACATGAAATAGTGACCGACACTTGTAAACCAAGATGAACTATTATTGGACCTCCCTATAATCCAATATATCACTAACTTCTCATTTGACCAACAAACCCACTTAAGCCGACACCTCAAATGATAAAAAAAATCTGATTGGACCACTATATCACCAATTTAAAAACTGATCAACAACCTTTACTTTGATTTTAATGAACCGACAAGATACTGAAACTATTCGATAATTTCAACACATACACCATTCCCATTTGTCCACTGTTCATTAATCACATGCAACTAATTAAATGCCCGACAACAGTTTTAAGAATCTGATACACTCGACAAATGATTTGACCAATTCTATAATGCACCAATTGGATTTATGAGTTCACATGATGTGGTAGACAACCTCTGTTGTGCACGTGAACGATCAGTTCAAACAACACTAGTTTCAAACGACACACATATTCAAACGATTGATAACAAACAGTTAGTTTCAAACGATGAACTAAGTTTCAAACGATGGACTAAGTTTCAAACGATGAAGCCAATTTTCAAACGGGAGGGTCTGATATCAGCAATTTCAAACGACAGATCTGAAACGGAAGCCTTTGTTTCAAACGACAGATCTGGTGACGTCAGCAATTTCGCGAAAAATTCAAACGGTCTGATCGATTTTAGTTAATTTTAGGTCGAATTTCGTTATCAAACTTTCAAGGATTGATTATTAGTGTATTTCGTTTGATATATGATCGATTCAGTCCATTATAACCGTTCAAACTCGTTAAAAACAGAAAAGAAAGGTAGAAGTGAGATAATTCGATGATTTTCAGCTGTATTCGGTATGAACTCCTCGTCCTGAGCTCTGATACCACTTGTTGGATCGTTGTTTGACCCGACTGAGTCGTTCAGAAGAGTTTTACATCCAGTTTAAAGGCGGAATCAGTAAACCGGACACGAAAACAGCTTGTACTCTTAATCTGTTGCTTGTATTGATAATAACAATGTTTACAACCTGAACAGAAATTGCAGCACTTCGTTACCTGCACAATGACCTCAACCGTTCCGTTTGAAATGTGATACACACTCTCCTATATATAGACATGACCCTTCCGTTTGAACTTGGTTCAAACGGAACCCTATGTTTCAAACTTTGAACTCAAACGGAACCCTATTTCAAACGGAACCCTTGTTCAAACTATGGTTTCAAACGGAACCCTCTAAAACACTTCCTAAATCACTAAATAAAACTCTATATTGACCCATATTGACCTAAGACTTAATGTAGACGAAGTCAACAGACATTCCGTGCACTAACACAAATGGAGATGCATAAGGTACAACGAGCTCTTGTTGGTGGTTGTTTACTCGTACTGCGTTTTTTGTACTTGTGGGGTTTGATGAAACTTGTGGGTTTTGATGAAAGTGTGGTAAAGATCTCTGGCGGCATACTCACCGTCTCCGACCACCAATAAGAAGAGCAGACCCCCTCTTTTTTCTGAAAAATTTGTCATCTTTTTTGTGGGTTTTTGTTAAATATCTGAAAAAAAAACTTGTGGTTTTGATGAAAGTGTGTTAAAGATCTGAAAAAAACTTGTGGTTTTTTTTTATGAAAGTGTGTTAAAGATCTGAAAAAAAACTTGTGGGTTTTGAAGAAAGTGTGTCAAAGATCTCCGGCAGCATCTTCGGCATCTCCGGTGGTGCCGATGGTGCCCGGTTGGTCGGAAGAGGGTGGTGGGGAGGTGGTTGGTGGGGAGTTGTGCAGAGGCGGAAGACGGTGGTGGGGCGGTGGTTGGTGGGAGTCTTTGTATAACAACCCTCCAAATTACTTTCTGACACCCTAATATATTTTAAAATACTCTTATATGTCCTAAAATATACCCCGTATGTGAAAACCGAGCCCAAAATACCATATGTCATTGTAAATAAAATAAAAACAAAATTTTATAAGCTGTCGCGAGGCGCGTAGCCTTTGGCTACTGCCTATGCGGGCAGCGAGCGGGCAACAAACGAGACCTCACCCTGTGTTGACACATGTCAGCAACGTGTTGAACCTATATAGTAACTCGGATCACCTACGCCTAGAACCCCCTACGACGCGGGCCGCGTAGACCTTAGTCTCACTTTACGCGGGCCGCGAGAGACTTGGATTTCAGCCATATATACGAAGGCATCGAGCTTTCGTTTTCCGTCACTCATTTCTTTTCTCTCTCAACGAAATTCTGAATAATAGGCATAATCTTCGAGTATAATACCCCCTAATTAGCGAGGTTTTGCTCCGTTGTAACTATTATAACCCCAGTTTCGTATTAGATACGCTGCCTGATTGATCCAGGATTCCGTAACGACTGTCGTGGTTCTACCCGACGTAGTTGTTGGAATACCGTCTCGGGGAGGGTATCGTTAATATAAATCAAGGGTTATTATACTAACATATATACATTTTTATAAATTATAGATTAACACTAGGAAACCCGTAAGCGAAGTCTAAGATAGCAATGTGAGTTTATCCTCTTTTTGTAAATCTTTTTGTAATCTGTTTTACAAAACCTTAAATGTTTTACAATGTGATTAAGCAGTGATTGAGTCTTTGTAGTTCTTCAATTACTGCCGGTATGTTGGGGTTTTGTATACAAAATTTATACTACATTGTGTGTAGTAAGTCGGATGACATTAACACGTTACAATTGGACAACGAGTTAGCCAATGTGTATTATGACCCACCAGTCAGGATTGACAGTACTGAATGAGTAATTGTGTAGAAATAAACATTGTGATCGCTCTCAATACTGTGTTAATTGATGAAACTCTTCTTGATTAAATTGGGATTCACTCACCAGTATTTCCTACTGATAAATGTTTTGAAAACGCGTTTCAGGTAACACAATGTGAAAGCCAATTAGGAAAAAGCCAGCTCGAGAGCACTGACGGCTTGGAAAAAATGTGGCTATAAAAGTTACCTAAAAGACGATGTTTTAAATTCAATAAAATAGGGTTTATCCCTATAAGTATGTTGTAATAAAGAAACTTGGGTTTTACCTATGTGATTATTAATATAAAAGAAGGTGGTTTTACTCTGATAAACATTTCCTAACTACGGTCCTGATGAAATTTTCGCTGCCAAATTAATAAATGATACCACCACAACTGGTCTCGTGGCCGCCCGTTCCCGGGACAGATAAGGGATCGGGGGTTGCGACAGAAGGTGGTATCAGAGCCATGCCACTGGTCTAAGCCAAAGAAGTGTTCTGCTTACACTTAAATTTTAAATTCATTGTTAGGAAATTAATTATGAAAAGATGTGCATAATTGTATTTTATTGTTATGTGTTATTTGACTATTTGTTAGTTTAAAGTATGAGTGATCAAGGACCCTCAGACGTGTATCGTCAGTTGTCCGATTCACCTAGGAGTGAAGGTACTTCTTCCCAGCCTGCCCTTTCTGGGTGTTTAGCTGATCAGGAAGAAGGGATGTTTGCCTTTAAAGCTCAGTCTGAAGAGCCATTCCCTCAGAAAAAGAGAGGATGGTTCAGTAAGGAAGCATTCACACGTAGGAAAAGAATGCGAAAGTTGCAACAGCAAAGAGTTCTAGCAGCCGCTAAGTGAGAGTCAGATGCCCATACATAGGATATGCTTAATAGGAGTTTAGCCAATTTCCATATCCTAGCAACAACTGCTGCTGACCCAAGTCTGGAATAACTAGTAGCCCCACAACCCTTACCTTTAATTCCCACCCAGCCGATGGAGGTAGAAATGCCTGATTTCAATCCTGAGGAAATACCTAGGATACCAGTCCCTAATCCCTTAGACCCAAATTATTATCCATGGTTCGATGATCTTAGGGATTATGTGCCACGCTACCACTTAAACGAAGAAACCTTGCCAAACTTAGCAGCGTATCCTGGTCTGGACCCTCTAGATCCTTATTATGACAACGATGAATACATTAGGGAGATTTTAGAGAATCCGTACCCTCAGGAGAATCCCATGCCACAGTACCCAGATCCAGTACCAGCACCTGCACCCCCAATGAGTGCAGGGAATTTGCAAGAACTCTGAATTTTCGGAGAAGAAATCTTAGAAAGTAGCGAGAGAATGAGGTACGTAGGGGAACAACTCGTCTGGAAATATGACGAGCGTCATATGGATTTCGGGAGGAATCCATCTCCGTGAAAGTAATAGTGAAATGGGTAATAGTAATAATAAATAATAATAATAATAATAAATAATAAATCTATCGTAGTATAGACCACTTTGTGGTTAACGATGCATAATAATGATGTAATTTTAATTCCTGTTTTAGTGTGTATTTGACGCCTACTATATAAAAAGAGTAAAGTCGCAATGCTCGACGCTTTTGACCAATATGTGTATTATGTGGTTGTTGCCTAAATTATTAATTATTTTGTGATATTAATAAGTGGCAAATGTCTAAAAATTCAGATGGCCGATCAAGTGAATCAAGAGAATTTGGATAATAACCCGGAAAACCAGAATGATAATCTGAATAATGATAATCTGAATCATGATAACAATGGAAATCAAGTGGACAACAGTGCTATCCAACACATAATGGCCCAAGGAATAATAGATGCAATGCCATTCATTATCCAAAATGTTAGGGAAGCCGATAACAAAAGTAAACATAGCAGTAAACGACCAACTGAACCTGAAAACAGTGTGAACAATGGACCCATACTTCAAGTGCCAAATTCCAAAAGAAGAAGGACCATGTCTTATGGTTGTTCTTATAAAGAATTCTGGTCTTGTAAACCAATGGAATTCTCGGGCAATGAAAGGGCCATTGCAGCTCTACGCTGGATAGAAAAGACTGAGGCAGTCTTAAGAATAAGCAAGTGCGCAGAAGAAGATAAGATACTATTTGTTTCTAATCTGTTTAAAAATTCAGCACTAGAATGGTGGAACACTATCCTCCAGTCAAGGGGAAGTGATAGAACTTACAATATGGAATGGGAGGAATTTAAGGATAAGGTGGAAAGGAAATTATGCCCACCCAATGAGAAGGAACATATAGCAAATAAATTCCTAAACCTTAGGATGAATGGAGTAGATAGTAAGGGGTACACTAAACTATTCTTTGAATATGCTAGAATAGTACCAACCCTTGCTTCACCTGAACCAGTATTAATCTCCCGTTACATATGGGGATTGATTGGTGAGATTAGGTGTCACACCCCTTTCTGCAGCGGAAGCACAAGGTGTGATCATGAAAGGTTCTCATTGCATACGAAAGGTAAACATGCTATATGCTCGTAAAAACATCAAATACCATAATTTGAAAACATAAGTTTAGCGTTTACATCGCTAAGTCGCATAAAACATTGTCTTAAAAAGTTTACAACTTTATTTAAAGATAAACATAAGCGACATCCAAGAGCATAAGCAAGACCGCGCGCACATCCATCCTAGTTACCTGAAATACATGTGAGTTTTGGAAAAACGTCAACATAATGTTGGTGTGAATTCATGAAGTTTTGTATTTCACGTTTGTATACTTTGTATGAAAACATAGTTTGTGAATAAATCAAGTTTTCATATATAAATCCAGTTTCATGTGTACACCACGTACTTATGTATAATTCAATTTTTTCTTGAGTACCCCACGTACTCAAGTATAATTCCCATTTTCTTGAGTACCCCACGTACTTCAAGTATAATTCAAGCTTTTCTTGAGTACCCCACGTACTCAAGTATTCATCAAGTTTTAGTATGGTATGAATTTTATGTAAATAAAGTATTCCTGTAAGTATCAGGATTGTTAATGGGTTGCAAAGCCATTAACATGTGACACGACATAGGAAGTCACCAAACCTTAGGCATTTAATTGGTATATTCTGAGACACAAAAGCACTACTCGATTCTCGCCCTCACCGAGTGCGTGGCTGCCCGGCACCCGTTAGATCTAACCTTTTGTTCTGCGGTCTAGGTATATTGTTGATTAATGGTGCTTCTGTACCCTATTCGTGACACGATTTCTCGCATCAATTCTCATAACGCTTCATACTTGGTTCTCGTTCTCACCAAGTGCGCTTCTCATATTCTTATATTTCATCACACTTGGTTCTCGTTCTCACCAAGTGTACTTCTTGTATTCTTATATTTCGTCACACTTGGTTCTCATTCTCACCAAGTGTACTTCTTGTATTTATATCATACCAATTATAAATATTGTACATTTGTACATGTATTTCACCCCCGAAGTTATAAAAACTGAAAACAGTTAAAGAGAAAAGGGGGAGCATGAACTCACTACTTTGCGTTCCTGTGCGTCGTAAACTTCACCGGATTTGCTTAATTAACGTCGTAACCTATACGCGTTTTCTTAACGTTAGTCACTAGACTTGCGTCGCACAAGTACAGTCACTCTCTTTGGTGTATATATTCTTGTGTTAAAAATATTTTATATTTATAACTAAGTATCTTACTTATATTATTTTCTCTAAAATTAATATAAGTATCTCGTGTTTTGCACTTTGCACCCGAATTATGTATCTTGTATGTTGTATGTGTATTTTTATATTTTTACTCGTTACGAGTATCTCCAAGTCATATTATTTTTACTATAAAAATAATATATACTTAGTTCACAAAATAATCACATAATCATACAAGCGATAAATATATATTCTAAATATATATTTAACAAGTTTCATTTATGAAAATCCACCCCCGGTGTTTGAAAATTTTGTAATAAAAATCATGGCGAAGTTTGTTTGGAAAACAAGTCAAAAATATTCATAACACTTGTCACCAAAAATATTCTAAGTGTTATTTTCTGGAAAAATTTTGCCAGAGTTTCCTCTGTAACTGGAGGTGGCCACGCTTACTAGCGTATCATTTTCTTTTAAAAAATTCAACCAATCAATTCCCAATCATCATCAAACTAGTCCAACATAAACATATATCGCAATCACATGAACTTGCAAGTTGTGTAAAAATGTGTAGTAACTCTTCAACACATTTAGTAGGTTTTTCCATCTCTAAAATAAAGTCGGTTTCTTGGAAATCTTCTTTTTAAAGAACATGAAGTCTTACAACTTCTAGTCGGTTTTTACGAAAATTATTTATTTGTTAAAACTTTTGTAACACAAGTGTCCACACACTTGTTTGTTCCCAAAAACACCTCTAGTTCATGAAAGACCCGACTTAAAATGAGACTTGTATATATTTTACTTGGTTCTTCCGAAAAAACCACTTGTAGATCTTTAGATCTACTAGTTTAGAACTTCATTTTACAAGAAAAATTACTTTTACACAAGTTCATGTTATTATGTAGTAGTGTTCATCATCTAGTCCTTTTCATATTTTAACATACACTAGTTCATGTTCTATGAACATGACCTAGCCGGGTTAGATGACGATCCGAACTACTACTAGCATAAAACAACACTAAATAATCATAACAAAACAAGTTTAACAAGTTTTACACCATCACTTTCCTTTTATCCATCAAGTTCATCATTTTACAAGACTTTTAGTTGGTGATCTTTAGTGTTCATGATTTTCATCCAACAAAACTCTTATTAACCACTCTAGACAAGATCAAGAAGGTGTTTAGAGTCACTTACTACTAGCTCGAGGCTAGGGAAGAAACTAGGCGAAAAACGAGTGGTTAATAGCAACGTAGTGAGGTCCTTGGCAATCCGAAAGCACCGGGCTTCCTTGTGCGTGATCCTTCACACTTGAATGTATGTAGAATGGTTTGATCGGAATCGAAAATTGGTGGTGGTGGTGCCTTGGATCTCGGCCGAAAGTTCAAGAGAGGGGAGAGAGGTGATCAAGTTTTGTGTGATGGTTTAATTGAATGTGATAGTCCTAGAGATATATTTATAATTCACTTCAACATAATTGTCCATAGGATCTTATGTTCACTAGATATGAAACAAGAGGGATTATTTTAATCAAATATGTAAGAGGGTGTCCCCTCATTCTAACCGAAATCGTTGGGGGGGGGGGGTTCATGGGTTGGTTTCTAACTATTTAGTTAAGTAATCTAGTTATGTTAATTAGGTGTTCAAGACTAGTGTCATGTGTGTTGTAATTTACAACGGGTGTTAGGGTACTTGGGGACCCTAACTGGCTTAGAAATATAAAAACAATGCTTCTAGCATTATTTTGGTATTCCGGGTATTATCCGGTTGTTCGGTTAGGCACTGGTTCGTTAAAGTGCCAAATCACACTTTTTAGTGTCTTTTAGGTACCCTTCTTGTACCCTTTCAATTCCCAACACTTAGGGAAATATTCTGGATGATAAAACGAAGTTTCTGCATAATATTCATATGTTTAAATGCTGATTTATTGCTGAATTATATAAATTCTGCACTTAAAGTGCGTTTCGGGTGCTTTTTAGTGCTTATTTTTGCTTTCGTATTGCATATATATTAAACCCTTGTATGTACTCTTGGGTTTTAATGCATTCTTGTTGTCGGACCTACACCTAGGCTCCAATTTTATTGTCTGACTGATTTCTTCAGTTCCGTTGACACATAGTGTCTTACCGGTGAGTTTACTTAGTATTTTTGACGCAACGCTCTCGTTTATGCATAAAGCAATATTTTGTAGTATGCAACGTGCATGAATTCACTTGTTTAGTATGTGTTCAGACATTGCTGACAATTAAGCACATAATTGCAGTCATTAAATAATAATTAAAGTGTACGGAAATTACCGGTTTGGTGCCAGTTGTCACATTAGGCATGTAGTCAAAGCAGCTAGACCTCAAACCATAGAAGAAACTGTAGAACTAGCGAATACCTTGACTGATGAATTGGTCCGTACGCGAGAAGAGGATCAAAGAAGAAATCTAACCCAGAAGCTTACACAAGTGTTGGTACACTTTATGTGGACCCGACTCGGCTCGGTTCGACTTGGTTCGGTTCGACACGGTTAGGTCTGGCTCAAGCCTGACGTAGCGACATTCCTCCATCGTGCGCCCCAGAGATCGACACACGAAGCACGGAGAGCCGCCGAACTGTCCCGTCGACACATCACCATGACATCACCGTAGTGATGTCATGATGATGTCAAATGAAAAACTCAAACTCATATTGGACGAAATCTATGTTTTCGTCAAAATGGATATGGCGAAATCACTCCTTGTTTTCGTCATTATATGTGTGTGGTGAAATCCCTGATTTCGTCACACATGGTTTTCGTCCAAAGGGTTTTCGCCGTTGGTCAGTATAAATAGCTAAGTTGTTAGTCAGTTTAGTTATGAGTTCTTGAGACCACTGTGAAACTCCATGAGTGAGAGTCTGTAAACATTGTTTGTATATGTTTGTGGTTGTACTCATCCCTAATCAATAGATATTGAATCTTTGGTTATGCGTGTGTTTTACATTGTGTTTGGTTTGCACCTTTACGGGGATTCCGCACCCGTGATAGTGTTTGTGATAAACAAGGATAGGTTACGTATCGGATCCACCGAGAAAAACGGACCTACAAGTGGTATCAGAGCCTTGGCTCTTTTCCTTGTTTAAAACCAAACATTGTTGTGTTTTATCAAGCTTGTTTTAAGTGATTTTTAGAACCTGTTCTTTTGAAAAGTTTAAATATTTTCTGGAAAAAGGTTCAAAAATCTTTGAAAATCTTGTGTTTTTGCTACTTGTTCTTATAAAAAATCTTGTTAAGTTTTCATTTATACATGTTAAGGAAGGGTTTTTATTGAACATTTGTGCAAAAATTGTGTTCGGAAATTTTTCAAGTGGCCGGTAAACTCATATATTTTACCGGAGTTCTTGAGTGTTCATATAGTTCTAGATAAATATTCATAGTTTCTGGATATTTTGTTTTGAATTTGCATTGAAGAAATATTGAAAAGTGTAGTTGATTAAAATACTATTGTTTGACTTTTTGTGTACACTATGTGACGATTTTTTTGTTGAAAAAGAAACATTGGAAAGAAGAAAAGCATGGTAGGTTGAAAAAGGGTGTATTGTGTCAGAAATAGATAAGGATAAAATTTCTCTTAAAAAAAAAGGGTTACCTACTTTGTCTTGTCTGTACCCCACTTTCAGCAAAAGCATATCAACAAATTGTTAAAAACGGTTTCAACGAAATTCCCCTAGATTTCGTCACCATCCAGCGAAATAAACACCTGATTTCGTCCCACCTCACCCTCGACGAAAACAAAACAATCCAAAACACTTCCAAATCTTATCTAAAACTAAATCAGTTTCGTCGCACACATCAGAGTTTCGTCCAGAATCAACATCACTCAACGTTCAGTTTCGTCGATCATTATTCACATTTGTTTCGTCGATCAGACCCATTAACTGATCAAATACATCACGTGAACTTCATCAGCAACTTTATCACGTGTCAGCCAATTAAGTACATCTCATCAGCAATTAAGTATTGCACCGACCCATCTCATCAGCAACTCACGTGACACTATTTTAATAAAAGAGCTTGTTGGATAAGTGAGTTGAATATCAAACACTTAATCCATTTCGTGGGCCTCTATTCTGATCCATCAAATTGTTCTTTGTTTGGGCTAGAGAAAGATAATAAATTTGTGGAGCCATTTTAGATTATCATTCTTCGTGAGATGTCTTTAGTGGGCTGGAAACAAGTTGACTTGTGAAAGAGAACACATCATATTTTTCGTGGACTTCCATCAAGTGGGAGTGGGGTCGGGTGTTCGTCAAGTTGTTTTGAATCGCGCTTCTAAATATCACGGTTTCATCAAAATTTGGGTTTCGTCGAAACTTGTTAAATTTTTAACAGAAGTGTTGCAAAAGTGATTTAACAGTGTGTTATTAAGTGTGTGACCAGCTTTTCAATTTCATACACCAATCATGAGTTGTACAAGTCCTTGGGATTGGAGTACGGATCCACAACCAGCTCAAAAACAGATGTTGATGGCCGAATATTTAAGGAGTACCATACCTCAACCCCTTCCACATCAGACTTCGATGGCCGCATATTTAATGAATTCCATACCTCAACCCCCTCCACAAGTTCCTCCCACTCAACCTCAACCTCAAGTTTTCACAACACAACCTCAATTCAATCCAAGTGTCAATTGTGGTCCGGCCATACAGTTGGGAAACGGTGATCAAACAAGAACTGCGTTTTATGCTGAAATTGTCAAGAATGTCAGCGATGGTGAATCTTCAGGAAGTGATTACAGTTCAGAATAGGACGTGAAGGAGGGAGTGGATTCTGAAGATGATAGTTTGTCGAATGATGCCAAGGAGATGAAATGTCAAAAATCTGACTTAATCAAGAAAGCTGATGCTACATCAGAAGAAGTGGAGAAGATTCTCACTGAAGATGGATCTTTCTATTCTCAGACTGCCTTTATGGCTAATGTCACAGCTTCTACAAGTCAGGTAAAATCTGAAACTCCTAGCATATGTAGTGATTGTGCTGATATGAAACATGAATGTGCTGAATTGAAATGTGAATCTGAAACGGTTCATAGTCACAATCAGAGTTTGGTTATTGAACTGTCAAAATGCAAAGAGGCAAATATGGCTTTAGTTAGAAACGAAAAGGATTTTAAATCTGTGATTGAAACCTTAAAGAAAAGTGTTTCCGAAGTGACCAAAACTGTTTATCATAAACAAGTTAGTATTAACGATTACATTAACATTGTTGAGGAAACCAAAAAGGAACTAGCCATTGCCAAATGTGAGCATGATGCAATCAAGCTCAAGTTGGAGAGTTATTCTAACTCCCGATTTGTGCTCGATCACATCATTGATGTTCAAAAACTAAAGGGTAATGTTAAAGGCGTTGGGTATAAGTCGTGTCCGCCCCCTTTGAGACACAACTATACCAGAATGCCCGATGAGGAGGAAATGCCGCGTTTTGAGCCAACTGTACCTCTTGATTATGAGGAAGTTACAACTGGCTTAGGGTTCAAAACGGAAAATTCATCGGAGGGCTCATCTGATAGAAAGGAAAAGTCATCATGTGCTTCAAATCAAAGTCCTCCAACCATTGAGGACTATGATTCTTCGGATGATGAATCAGATGTGAGTGATGAGGATAAATCTCTTAATGATAGGAAAGGAGTAGAAGTGCCTTTTGAGAATCACATTCTGTGTGATCCTCCTACTCCTGCTGTGCAATCAACTGGTGCTAAACAAGAGATAGATCCTATCACTGAGACAATGTTTACAGTTAAAAGTGATAACGTGTTGTATACTTTGGTCGGTGATAATAAAATTTATTCAGACAAATATTTTCCAATCAAAAACGTCAATCCATCCTTGATTGATAAAGTGTTTGAAGATACTACAACTAAGTTTTTGGGAAAAGTGATCCCGAGAGTTTCAGTAACTCAGTGTGATCCTATTCCAAAAGCTGACGTTAGGAAACAGCATGGAAATCAAACATTACCGACAAAGCAACAATCTGTCGCTTTTAAGGGTAAACAACAACAACGAGCTCCAAAGCCCAAGGCTAAGGTTGAATCAAAAGGAGCTCGTTACAAGAAGAAACCAAAAGACATGAAGTTTGTGGCCTCTAAGGGTACTGATAAAATTGAGAATTTTGAAAACACATCAAACACCGATTTTATCCAACAAGTCAAGATTTTAAAACGTAACAGCCAAAACAATTACACTCAACATACAAACGGGTGTGATGAAAAAGCAAGTACCTCAGGTTCTACGGATTCGACATCTGTTGGTCGATCAAATTCTCCTAAGTTTGTGGAAAGGAGAACGTGTTTTAAATGTGGGGAGTTTGGGCATATCATTAAGAACTGCTCAAACACTCCAAAAGAGAAATTTGTTGAAAGAGCACCACCTGAAAAGGTTCACTCACAACGTCGTCCTGTTTCACCAAAACATGATAAAAGAACTGTTAAAGAACAAGAAACAAAACAACGACGTTAAAACGTCAAAGAAGTTGAAAAGGCGTTAAAACCGGAGGTTGTCCAAACAAAGTCTGTTAAGTTAGAAATTAAAAATGAAAAACAAAAACAGATTTGGAAACCAAAATCGGTAACTGTTTCAGGGGAAGCTCAATCCATTCCGAATCATCAGGAAATCGAAGTCACAATCCTCATTGATGAAGGACAACCCAAGTCTATTAAGGCTTGGGTCCCCCTCTCCAACTAATCTCTGAGTGAGTGTGCAGGATGTTCCAGGAGGAACTATCGATAGTCATCGGATTGTTGATAGTGGAATGTTCATGCACAAGATCGGCGACAAAAGATATTGTTGCCTTTGATGGAGAGAAGAAGAAAAGGGAAACATAGTTGTCTGTTGAAAGAAATTGATAACTTCGAGAAAATGAAAATCATTCCAAAAGTGTGATTGTTCAAGGCTTTGATCGGGTCCCCAGGATAGATTCAATCAAAATGTACGCACCTGCAGCACGTCTGATGTTCAAAATCAACAAGATGAACGTGCAGTGTACATTTCTTCGCGGTGTGATTGAAGAAAATGTGTTTGTTGAAGAAACCAACCGGGTGTGCGGATGCCTTGGCGTGGATTGAACAACCGCACACTACTTCTCAAGAGAAAGTCAAAGACCTTCGCTGGTACAATGTGGAAGACCAGCCGGATCCAAAGGTTTCTGATCTTGTTGCTATGAAGAGATTTTCTCGGATTAATTGAAGTAGCTACAAAAATCGACCTTGAAATCCACACCGGGTGGATATCCAGTTTGGGAGAGCACTCAGATTCCTTGCAATGCACGAAGCAGTTGCAGGATACGGTTCTAAATTTCTAATCTCTCCTATACTTGTCGATATTTAAGCTGCTTTATGAATTATATCATCTCGTACAGCACTCTTTGACCTGACACGTTGATCTCGAATATCACCTCACACGTGATTGTTTTTAATATGAAACTCGCCAATGTTGTCATAGTCCGCACCACTTACCGACATGCCAACTCATTTTTCCAAAATTCGATAAATCATTTCTGATTAAATTAATTTTGGTAAACGACATTGAGGTAAAACATGAGTTAACCGACATCGGAAAATCCTTTTTGTAAATATCTTTGTGTCTTTTAAATTTATCATAGTTTGTTGATTTTAGGGGGGGTAAATCCAAAATTTGAAAAACTCAAAAACAGTGAAAAATTTCAAAACTCAAAAACATTGGAAAAACAAAAATGAGTTTCCTGGCGAGAAAAAGAGAAAATGATAGTAAATTAGTGGTCTGTTGAAACATCTTTAAACTGAAATGCAAAATGAAAAACGATAAGCAGCTCTATATAAGATGTATCGGTAGGCTCACAATCATTTTAAAGTGTGCAGGGTGATATAAATCTTAAATCGACTGAAGACCAGGTGGGAACCGCACATTGGCATATGGTCTTGGTACTGAAATTTCGTTTGAGAGATTGCCGAGGTTCTGAGATATTCGGTCTTTATGCTGTCTTATCATCTGGGTATCATGGTTGTATCTTTTACCGAAGAATAACGGAGACGAAGTCTAGATCTTCCATGATACTATACATACGTGTACATATTGCATTCGACCTCAATAAGTGATCAACAATCACATGTCCACAAAATAAGTGATAATATATCACATTTATCCGGGAGTCAAGTTCGTCTCTTTGCTGTACGAATTACTGACCTGTTCACGGACTTGCTCCTGTGCCCTCATGCATATGAAAATCAAGTTCCTCATCAATAAGTGATTCTATCACATAGGGCTTGTTTTCAAACAAAATAAGTGAGTTTCTCACATTTTCATATACGGTCAAACAGATGATAGACGGTATACTCACCGGTAAGATGAACTCTCGTGCATACCTTGATACGGGAATGTGTCATGTGTGGATGAACACCGGTCGGTAAGTATAAATCATACCTTAACGTATCCCCTCGCCATGATTACATCTGATAAGTTGAGCTTAAGTGGACAACAATACCGATAATTGTTATAGGATGTTTATCTAAATGTTAACTAATTGAACAAAAAGAGCGTTTTGGCATGACCGTACACTGATATGATTCTCTTACCCTCGAAACTCGCAAAAAGAATGTCTGTAAATATTTGTTAACTGCTTTCAGTTTCTGCATCTTTGTAAATATTTATTTATTGCTTTCCGTCTTTACATTTGAAAAATGAAAAATTCCAAAAAGATTTTAGGTGTGTTTTAATTTAAATTTTATAAAAGCCAAAAAGATTTTGCTTCAAGTTTATTTTTGATTGACCGATGTTGGAACTCGAGTCTGTCCTACCCAAAATCCTGATTGTAAGCCGGAAAACAATTAAACCTTCATAATCTGTCGAAGTTAACAATTTTTTGAAAGTTAAAAGGTTAAAATTGATCAATTTTTAAACTTTCAAACTGTTGTCATTCGGTGTTTAAATGAGAGTTGGTCTCATATGTGTCATGCGCTTATATTGTTTGATGTCAATTCTTAGTAAGGTTTTTGTTTGAAAACTTTCTTAGATTGATTTTATTCTTAGCGGTTGTTCTCATTACGTGTTTAGCTTTCTTGTATGTGCAGATGCGACATCAGAATCTAGCTAAAGATGAAGAGAACGTGCCAGATGACAAGCCGTAAAGTGAAGACACGACAGTGATGCAATCAGAAGATCAAGATGATCGGGTTGCAGTTGATCACTCATCAACACCTCAAGGATCTAAAGTTTTGAAGTTCAAAAGATTCACGAGCATCATTCAAGGGGGAGTTTGTTGATACACTCCCTGATTGTGACACGTGAAGACCTTGTTGAAGATCCGACAATGTGTAGAACGAACCATCACGAGTAGCGTCCAAGGGGGAGTTTGTTGGTACACTTTATGTGGACGCGACTCGGCTCGGTTCGACTTGGTTTGGTTCGACACGGTTAGGTCTGGCTCAAGCCCGACGTAGCGACATTCCTCCGTCGTGCACCCCAGAGATCGACACACGAAGCACGGAGAGCCGCCGAACTGTCCCGTCGACACATCACCATGACATCACCGTAGTGATGTCATGCTGATGTCAAATGAAAAACTCAAACTCATATTGGATGAAATCTATGTTTTCGTCAAAATGGATATGGCGAAATCACTCCTTGTTTTCGTCATTATATGTGTGTGGCGAAATCCCTGATTTCGTCACACATGGTTTTCGTCCAAAGGGTTTTCGCTGTTGGTCAGTATAAATAGCTAAGTTGTTAGTCAGTTTAGTTATGAGTTCATGAGACCACTGTGAAACTCCATGAGTGAGAGTCTGTAAACATTGTTTGTATATGTTTGTGGTTGTACTCATCCCTAATCAATAGATATTGAATCTTTGGTTACGCGTGTGTTTTACATTGTGTTTGGTTTGCACCTTTACGGGGATTCCGCACCCGTGATAGTGTTTGTGATAAACAAGGATAGGTTACGTATCGGATCCACCGAGAAAAACGGACCTACAACAAGAATTTCGTTCTGGAAATTCTAATCGTGGGAAAAATGTAGGCTCTGCCTCTGCACCCTACTGTAAGAATTGCAAAAGGAAACATTCAGGAAAATGCTCCATATACTGTAATTTCTGCAAAATATTGGGACACAAGGAGGAAGATTGCAGGAAAAAGCTTAACAACAGGATATACTACAATTGCGGGGAACAAGGCCACATCAAGTCAAACTGTCCGAAATTAGCCTCAGCTACGAATAACAAGAACCCTAAAAATGCTAGAGCATTTGTTCTGACTGCAGAAGAAGCAAAGATGATCCCAGATGTGATCACTGGTACGTTTTTAGTTAATGATATTTTTGCTAAAGTATTATTTGACTCTGGTGCAAACCAAAGTTTTATTAATACTTCATTTTGCAAACTTCTTAATCAATCATTAACTAAACTCCCACAAGAATGTCTAGTAGAGACAGCAAATGGGGAAACCATTAGGATTTCTAAAATCTTGCAGGGAGCAAGAATAGAAATTTTAAGCCATAAGTTTATTGCAAATCTTTATCCAATGAATTTGGCAGGATTTGATATTGTGTTAGGAATGGATTGGTTAATAGCCAATAAAGCCAGTATTTTGTGTGATCAAAAGTCAATTCAAGTAAATTCACCAAATGGTGAAAAGATCACAATTAAAGGAAATAAAATCTCTAGATCCACGAAATTCATCTCTGTGATGAAAACAGCAAGTTATATAAGAAAAAGATCATTAGTGTATTTGATTTCCCTAATCATTAACACTAAAGGAAAAGATTTTGAAGATATTCTAGTAGTATCCCAATTTTCAGATGTATTTCTAGAAGAATTACCAGGACTACTGCCAGATAGAGAAGTTGAATTCAGAATTCACCTGTTACCAGGGACATCACCAATTGCCAAAGCACCTTACCATTTGGCACCTGCAGAAATGCAATAAAGAAACAATTAGACGAATTGTTGGAGAAGGGATTCATACAGCCAAGTTCATCACCCTGGGAGCGCCGATCTTATTCGTTAAAAAGAAGGACGGATCAATGCGTATGTGCATTGACTACCGTGAATTAAACAAAGTCACGATTAAGAATCGGTATCCATTACCAAGAATCGATGATCTGTTCGATCAATTGCAAGGAGCACGATTTTTCTCTAAAATCAATTTAAGGTCAGGATATCATCAATTAAAGGTACAGGAAGAGGACATTCCTAAAACTGCCTTCAGAACAAGGTATGGCCATTATGAATTTACTGTCATGCCATTTGGTTTAACCAATGCCCCAACCGCATTTATGGACATGATGAACCGAATATGTAAGCCATATTTGGATAAATTCATAATTGTCTTTATAGATGGGATTCTCATTTACTCTAAAGAGTAAAGAGGAACATGCAAAGCATTTGTACGCACTTCTAAGTTTATTAAGGAAGGAAAAGCTTTATGCTAAATTTTCAAAGTGTGAGTTTTGGTTAGAACAGGTACAATTTCTTGGACACATAGTCAATCATGAAGGAATTCATGTGGACCCCACAAAAATCGAGGCAATTACTAAATGGAAAACCCCTGAGTCACCAACTGAGGTTAGAAGTTCCTTAGGACTGGCCGGTTATTATAGAAGATTTATTCAAGATTTTTCTAGAATAGCCATTCCCTTAACTAAGCTAACCTGTAAATCCGTTAAGTTTGAATGGGGATTAAAACAAGAAGAAGCCTTTAGAACCCTAAAGCAAAGATTAACCCATGCACCTATACTAGCATTACCAGAAGGAACTGAAGATTTTCTAATCTATTGTGATGCTTCTAAATTAGGTTACGGATGTGTGTTGATGCAACGTCAAAATGTTATAGCTTATGCATCCAGACAACTTAAGAATCATGAAGAAAATTATTCAACTCATGATTTAGAATTAGGAGCTATAATTTTCGCTCTTAAGATTTGGAGACATTACCTATATGGTAGTAAGTTTACTGTTTTCACCGATCATAAGAGTTTAAGGTATGTCTTTGGGCAAAAAGAATTGAATATGAGAAAAAGACGCTGGATGGAGATGCTTAGTGATTATGATTGTGATATCCAGTATCATGCAGGAAAGGCAAATGTAGTTGCTGATGCTTTAAGTCGAAAGTATCATGAAAAGCCAAAAAGGATACGTTCTTTTAAATTAAATCTCCTGGTAGATTTAAATGAGTAGATTAGAAAAGCACAAGAATCAGTAATCAAGGATGATACTGAAAAGTTGAATGGAATGAGTAAGGAATTAGAACAAGGAACATATGGAATTTGGAGATTCCATAAGAAAAGAATGTGGATACCTAAATTAGGAAACCTACGTCACCGTATATTAGAAGAAGCCCATAAGTCTAAGTATACGATGCATCCTGGAAATGATAAGATGTATCAAGACTTAAGAAAGAATTTATGGTGGATAGGAATGAAAACGGATACAGCAGCTTATGTTTCTAAGTGTTTAACTTGTTCACAAGTCAAAGCTGAACATCAGAAACCTTCAGGGTTATTACAACAGTTAGAAATGCCTGTTTGGAAATGGGAATTAATAACAATGGATTTTGTTACTAAATTACCCAAAACAAGAAAAGGTAGTGATACAATCTAGATGATTGTAGACAGGCTCACTAAGTCAGCTCATTTTCTACCAATGAAGGAAACATTCGGTATGGAACAGTTGGCTAAATTATATGTAAATGAAGTAGTTTCTTTACATGGAGTTCCTTTATCAATTGTTTCTGACCGAGATAGTCGCTTTACCTCTCATTTTTGGACAAGTTTCCAGAAAGCAATGGGAACCAAGTTAAATCTAAGCACAGCTTATCATCCTCAAACGGACGGACAAAGCGAAAGAACAATTCAAACCATGGAGGACATGCTTAGAGCTTGTGTAATTGATTTCGGAGGTAATTGGGATGATCACTTACCATTAATAGAATTTTATTATAATAATAGTTATCACACAAGTATCAATCTGCACCATTTGAAGCACTTTATGGACGAAAGTGCCGAACCCCAGTCTGTTGGGCAGAAATTGGAGAAAAGCAACTATCTGGACCTGAGATAGTGCAAGAAACGACTGGCAAAATTATTCAAGTCAAGGAACGACTGAAAGCAGCACGCGATCGACAAAAGAGTTATGCTGATAACAGGCGAAAGCCGTTAGAATTTCAAGAAGGAGATAAAGTATTATTAAAAGTCTCTCCTTGGAAAGGAGTGGTAAGATTCATCAAAAGGGGAAAGCTAAGTCCCAGGTATATTGTACCTTTTGAAATTATTAGAAGAATAGGACCTGTAGCCTATCAGCTACAACTGCCAGAGGAAATGGCAGGAATACATGATGTATTTCATGTATCTAATCTCAAGAAATGCTTAGCTGATGAATCATTAGTTGTACCTCTTAAGGATATAGAGGTAAATGAACAGTTAAAGTTTGTAGAAAGACCTCTACAAATTGAAGACAGGAAAGTCAAGAACCTCAAGCACAAGAGATTAGTTCTGGTCAAAGTGAAGTGGGATTCTAAAAGAGGACCAAAATACACATGGGAGCTTGAATCAGAAATGCAAAGGAAATATCCACACCTGTTCCAGTAGACCTCGAGGACGAGTTCTAAAACAAGGTGGGAAGGATATAACAACCCTCCAAATTACTTTCTGACACCCTAATATATTTTCAAATACCCTTATATGTCCTAAAATATACCCCGTATTTGAAAACCGAGCCCAAAATACCATATGTCATTATAAATAAAATAAAAACAAAATTTTATAAGCTGTCGCGGGGCGCATAGCCTTTAGCTACTGTCTACGCGGGCCGCGAGCGGGCAACAAATGAGACCTCACCCTGTGTTGACACGTGTCAGCAACGTGTTGAACCTATATAGTGACCCGGATCACCTACGCCTAGAACCCCCTACGACGCGGGCCGTGTAGACCTTAGTCTTACTTTACGCGGGCCGCGAGAGACTTGGATTTCAGCCCTATATAAGAAGGCATCGAGCTTTCATTTTCCGTCGCTTATTTCTTTTCTCTCTCAACGAAATTCTGAATAATAGGCATAATCTTCGAGTATAATACCCCCTAATTAGCGAGGTTCTGCTCCATTGTAAGTATTATAACCCCAGTTTCGTATTAGATACGCTGCCCGACTGATCCAGGATTCCGTAACGACTGTCGTGGTTCTGCCAGACATAGTTGTTGGAATACCGTCTCGGGGAGGGTATCGTTAATATAAATCAAGGGTTATTATACTAACATATATACATTTGTGTTAATTATAGATTAACACTAGGAAACCCGTAAGCGAACTCTAAGATAGCAATGTGAGTTTATCCTCTTTTTGTAAATCTTTTTGTAATCTGTTTTACAAAACCTTAAATGTTTTACAATGTGATTAAGCAGTGATTGAGTCTTTGTAGTTCTTCAATTACTGCTGGTATGTTGGGGTTTTGTATACAAAATTTATACTACATTGTGTGTAGTAAGTCAGATGACATTAACACGTTACAATTGGACAACGAGTTAGCCAATGTGTAATATGACCCAACAGTCAGGATTGACAGTACTGAATGAGTAATTGTGTAGAAATAAACATTGTGATCACTCTCAATACTGTGTTAATTGATGAAACTCTTCTTGATTAAATTGGGATTCACTCACCAGTATTTCCCACTGACAAATGTTTTTAAAACGCGTTTCAGGTAACACAATGTGAAAGCCAATTAGGAAAAAGCCAGCTCGAGAGCACTGACGGCTTGGAAAAAATGTAGCTATAAAAGTTACCTAAAAGAAGATGTTTTAAATTCAATAAAATAGGGTTTATCCCTATAAGTATGTTGTAATAAAGAAACTTGGGTTTTACCCATGTGATTATTAATATAAAAGAATGTGGTTTTACTCTTATAAACATTTCCTAACTACGGTCCTGATGAAATTTCCGATGCCAAATTAATAAATGATACCACCACAACTGGTCTCGCGGCCGCCCGTTTCCGGGACAGATAAGGGATCGGGGGTTGCGACACTTTGCGATAGCCGTGGTGGTGTTTGACCACCATCGCCTCAAAATGAACCACCATGGCTGCTCGATTTCTTCAATTTTTTAATCTGTTTGATCCATAAAAATAGATCTGCCCCCTAACTACAACTTGCCGACCTAATCCGGCCACCATAGCCTCAAAACGAACCACCATGGCTGATCGATTTCTATGGTAATTTTCACTCTTTGCTTTATTTTGATGGATCTTATATTTGTTTTTGCAGCATTTAATTCATTGATATGTTTGAATTTTTGGGTAATGGCTGGCGGTTTCTGTTTTCCAGATATGCCGAGATTTATGGGGGATTTTTGGGATTCCGTTGAGATAAAACCCCTTGTGAAGCCCAAATTGGTTCTGTAATACTTTTGAAATTGGTTCTGTAATACTTTTGTGGGTTTCTAATTTGCAAATTATTTTTTGGCTCTTCGATATTTGGGGAGCAAATTGCTTTTGAATTGT
This sequence comes from Helianthus tuberosus, assembly GCA_030545235.1. NCBI lineage: Eukaryota > Viridiplantae > Streptophyta > Magnoliopsida > Asterales > Asteraceae > Helianthus > Helianthus tuberosus. The sequence continues at coordinate 19,221,188 of CM060403.1, forward strand.
AGATCTTGTCATGGGCAGTGGGTTTTTAATTTGCAAATTATGATCTGCATAAAGTGAGTTGCCTTTTATTTTCGATCTTTGGATTGATTTATGTTTTTGATATTTTGGGTTGAGTTGGCAGTGATAGGTGGAAACCAATTTTTCCGACAGATGATGACGATGGCGCGACAAGGATGGCGGAGGGTAGGTTTTTGAACATGCAACCCCATTTTGCAGCCTTTGATTATTGAAAACTTTGAGCCAAACCCTGTTTTTTTTTTCAAGATCCACACTTTGTTTTGATTTTTGTTTTTGGGGTTTATATATTTTTTTTAAGTCGATGATGATAAGTTCAACTTATCTGAGACACCCACTGAGTCACGATTTTTGGGTGGGTTCGTCGTATTCGTGTGCTTGTGCGCGTGGTTGATCCTAAGTCGTCGTATTCGTCTAAAGCGCGAGAGAAGTCAATGCGCGCACTAATGATACAGAGAAGATGCGCAGTGAGTTGAGGTACTATGCATAACTGACTATTGATTTGAGTACTTTTTACAGCCTTCAACGTTTCACTTGATAATGGTAGAATATAACACCAGGCCATTCAAGTTCCTAACACGCAACATTATATGCAACAATGCTAATTTCTCAAAATGATTTATTTTCTAAAACCGATTTTTTTGTACTAGGGCTCGCGCTGTCATGTTTGCTTGGTGTTAACCAACTTGCTGAAGTTGTAAAGGTCACAATGGGACCCAAGGTAAAAAATTATGGTTGTCATTTTTTTTTTGTGTGTGTTGTGTTTGATGTTTTTATTAAATACGTTTTAATAATTAACAACAATAAGTTAAAAGATAAGCTAAATAATGAAATTTGTCTAAAAATGTTCACTTCTATATACAAAAAATGACTCAGGTTAGATAAAACTGATATGTTCTTGCTTTCTTTCAACATTCGATACCGATTCATACTTTTTACCACATATTGATGATGAAAGACAGCATGCAGAAGAGTAACTAATAAGATAAGGTTAAAAGTAGTTTATGCTGATATAGTCTTTCTAAGAAATCTTTTATTTTTCTTACAGGAATCGTTTGTTTGCCTCGATTAACAACCTGCCCACTGTGTATGAAGCTGTAAAAGAATGGTTGGTTGTACAAGACAAGAGTAGTGAAGCTAGCGGAAGCAGATATAGGATCCCCCAAGTTGCCAGCACTAGCTCAACACATCCACCAACTCGCGTGGAGGCCACAACTGCTGTAATTTGGAAGACTGCTGCCAAAGCAACATCAAAAGTAAGAAAGCGACAGTTGGTTTCTCGGTCGTCATGTTTGGTAATATTTTCTTTTGGTGTTAGCGTATAGTTTTTTACATGTAGCGTAAAGGTTTTATAAACATATTTTTTAGGGGGTTTGTTTAAATGCTTAATTTTTTTTTAAATTTTACCTTGAGTGTAAAAAGTTTTTTACGGGTGGTCATAGCTTTCCGATAAACTCTACATAAAAAAAACCTTTTCACATCGTTGTAAAAAAGTTTTAGTGTATAGTTTTACGTGTAGCGTAAAGCTTTAAAAAACTTTTTTTATTACGGGTTTGTTTAAATGTTTGTATTTTTTTTTTAATTTTAACATTTGGTGTACATAGTTTTTTACGGGTGGTTTATAGGTTTCTTTTAGGTTTGTACTTTTTTAATTTTAACATTTGATGTAAAAAGTTTTTTACGGTTGTTTTATAGGTTTCTGAAGAAATTTACACATGCGGTTTGAGTATAAATTAGTTTTTTATGTAGATTTTTGTACTTAGAGTTTTTTTTTATAAAATCTTAAACCACCCGTAAAAAAAGATTAGGTATTTACTGTTAGTGTATGCCTTTAATATATTTTTTACGCGTGGGTTAAATTATTGATTTAAAAAAAAACATTTTTACATGGATGTAAAAAAGATTTAGCGTATACTTTTTACATGTAGCGTAAAGCTGTGAAATACTTTTTTGACCGGGTTGTTTTAAAGGCTTGTATATTTTTTTAATTCTAACACTTTGGTGTAAAAAGTTTTTGATTCTAAGTTTGAGAATACGTATATTTTCGGTTATAGTAGACTTTTAATATAGCTTTTACGCGTGGGTTAAAAGGTTTTTATTTTTTTTAATTTTAAACAATTGATGTAAAAAAAACAGTTTACATTGATGTAAAAAAGTGTTAGCGTATAGTTTTTTATGTGTAGCGTAAAGGTTTAATAAACTTTTTTAGGAGGTTTGTTTAAATGCTTGTATATTTTTTTTTAAATTCTACTTTGGGTGTAAAATGTTTTTTACAGGTGGTCATAGGTTTCCGAAAAACTCTACATAAAAAAACCTTTTTACATGGATGTAAAAAAAAATTAGTGTATAGTTTTAACGTGTAGCGTAAAGCTTTAAAGTTTTAGTGTATAGTTTTACGTGTAGCGGTTTAAAAGAAGTTTTCAACCGTGGTGTAAAAAAGGTTTAAATTTTTTAATAGGGGCGTAGAATTTTTTTTTGCAACCTGGGCGTAACAAAAAATTTGCAACGGGGGGCGTAAAAATTTTTGTGATTTTTACAATTTTTGTGTGGTGTCCGTGCAGATCTCAGACGATAGAGGTGCAAACTATCATTTACAAGAAACGAAAAACGACGACTTCGCTCTATTTATTTTAGTTTATTTTACATTTTATTTTTAGTTTATTTTTTGGTGATTTACTTTCAATGTTATTGTAATTTATTTACTGGACATACTTTGAAAATTGAGTTTTCGTAAAAAAAAGTTTATGGCGTAAAAAAGTATTTGTAAAGAAAAGCTTTTTTTAAAAAAAAAATTTATGGCGTAAAAAACGGGGCGTAAAAAAACGGGCGTAAAAAACGGGCGTAAAAACGGGGCGTAAAAAAAGTGCGCAAAAACGGGGCGTAAAAAACGGAGCGTAAAAAACGGGCGCAAAAACGGGGGGTAAAAAACGGGCGCAAAAACGGGGCATAAAAACGGCGCGAAAAAACGGGCCGTAAAAGATAGGGTGTAAAAAACGGGCGTAAAAATGGGCGTAAAAACGGAGCGTAAAAAACGGGACGAAAAAACGGGCGTAAAAACGGGGGGTAAAAAACGGGCGTAAAAGACCTAATTGCCCTTATGTCACTAAAAAATTAAATCAAATTTTTTTTATTAGTTTACTGTAAAAATTTTACTATAAATTAAATAAATCAAATTATATTAATTTTTTGATTTATTAAATTTTATTGTAAAAATTAAATTAAATCATATTAAATTAATCAAATCATATTAATGACACCAATCATTAATAGATATAATAAAAGACCTAATTGCCCCACTAAAAATCAAAATCTCATTAATTTAAACATAATCATTACTTTACTTTATTGTCTTTTAATCTAATCCATCCAAAGACCTTTGATCAATGTTTAGAATTGGTTCCTACGGTTCTCACAACTCAAGTTGGTTCTCATTTTACCCAATCCCTATATATATATATATATATATATATATATATATATATATATATATATATAGAGAGAGAGAGAGAGAGAGAGGAAGGTTAACGTACATTACGGCTTAACGTACATCACGTACGACAGGTAATTACGCACGTTCATTTTAAAATCACGCACGTTATAACTCAAAAATCCAAAATCACGCATGTTGAAACACAATAATCACGCATATTGAAAACATTAATCACGCATGTTATAGAACTAATCACGTACGACAGGTAATTACGACAGGTAATTACGCACGTTCATTTTAAAATCACGCACGTTATAACTCAAAAATCCAAAATCACGCATGTTGAAACACAATAATCACGCATATTGAAAACATTAATCACGCATGTTATAGAACTAATCACACACGTTGTCGTACGTGAAGTACGTTAAGCCGTAATGTACAATATACTTTTCCTATATATATATAATAAATGAAAGTGATTTGTGCCACGTGTCACTTAATAAGGGCATCCTCAGTTTTGTTTTCCCTCCCAACAGTACCACACTTCCATCTCTTTTATACTCCCTCCGTCTCCTTTTTTCCTTTTCAAAACCCTGGATTTGAATCTTCTTCTCCTTCTCCTTCTCCTATACTCTTCTCCCTTCTGAATCAAAGATCAAACCAAATCATCTCATCATGAATCATTCGAAGCGTGACCAGGTAAGCCCTATATCTTCATTTATTTCAGTATTGTAGCCCTAATTTTGTTTGCAATCCTAACTCGGTTTTCTTGATTTTGTAGTCCTAATTCGACATTGAACCTCAAATTGAAGAACACATAACTCGAAATCAGCCTTTGTAATTTTCATGTTTCATTATACCATGAAGAGGTAATATCTTCCTTTTGTAAAGTTTTGTTAACGTTGAATATTTTCAGAAACTAAGGTTTTTTTTCTTAACGTTGATGATATGAAAATAACATATGTTAATTATTGATGTGTGAATATGTTCACCAATTATTCTTTTTGAAATTAGGGTTTCATTTGCTTGAGATTTGAATCTTCCGATTGTTGAAGCCTTTGAAGCCGGTCCTTTTAAATTTCCAGTTCCCGAGGTATGATCTGTTTATAACAGCAGTGGTTCAGCATCTACAGTGGATTCAAAATCTACAGTCGATTTAACATCAGGTGTTTGGTTAATTTTTAGTCAGCTTTCCTGTTCAGTTTTGATGTTCACTTATCTAATTTTCATTTTATTTTTAGGCTTCTATATGATTATGAGGTTGATTGATTGGTCAATTGCTATTGTTGTTTGATGTTGTTTGCTATTGTTGTCAAGTAAGGTAACAGTGGCCATTCTAATTACACATTCTACGGAATGTAGTTAAGATCCGCACATAAATCAGATAATTGTTATTCTTTTGCTAATTGTTAATACACTTTGTAGTCAGTTCTTCTTCTTCTTCGTTATTTCATATAATATAATGATTTGTTATACAAGTACCTGATATCATATTTCATTATGATTTGTATGCTTTTAGGGTTTGATTTTATATTGGTCATCACATTAATGGCGAGTATTCAAGAATATTGGATGGTTTAATTAGTTTTATTTTGGGTATTTTTGGATGATTTCATCCATTTCTTTAGATAGTTCGTGATTGAAGATGCAGTTGAAGCTATCATTTGAGTGAAATGAATGTTGATTTATCAGAAGATGCAGTTAAAGGTATCTTAAATAAGGTAATAATTGCATTACATCCCTGTTGAAAAATAGAATTGATAAATTTAGGGAAAATGAGGTTGAAAGATGATAATCCAACAGTGGAGATCTCATTCTACAGCTTCGATAAATTGAGCGGTATTCTCATGTAATTCTTCCTGGATGCTTCCAACGAAGCATCACTTTGGACATCTGTTGTCTTCAAACATCTATTATCTATTATCTATTCTATCTATTATATATAATAAATGAAAGTTATTTGGGCCATGTGGACCAAATAACTTTCATTTATTATATATAATAGATAGAATAGATAATAGATGTTTGAAGAACAACAGATGTCCAAAGTGCTGCTTCTTTGGAAGCATCCAGGAACTATTATTTGAGAATACCCTTGAATTTATCAAAGTTGTAGAATGAGATCCTCCACTGTTGGGTTATCATCTTTCAACCTCACTTACCCTAAATTTATCAATTCTATTTTTCAACAGGGATGTAATGCAATTATTCCTCTCAATTAAATAGACCGACCCTTGCTTCCTCTCAAAGCGTTATGGAATGGTTATAACAGTTGATCTTGCTAAGGACTGTTATAACAAACCACTGCTCCTTATAAAGACTGATGGACTTAAAGACTGATGAGGCCTATCCACTATTGAAGGCAAATCCCTGTTAAAGTTGCATGTGCTAAGGACTGTTATAACTAAGCACTGCTCCTTATGTAATCATCGTATGTATTTTTGTTTTTGATTTTTACTAAAGTTTTGTTATCTGAGTTGTGACTAATTGATGATTGTGAATGATCTACTGCTGCAGATGATGATGATGATGATGATGATTGTTCTACAGTTTTTTCCAGTATCATTGTTCCAACATCGTTTAAAGTATGTCTTTTTTGCTACTCCAATTTTGAAATTTTGAGTTTTTAACTTTGAAGTGATATACACTAATTCTCGCTTTATATTTCAGTCTAATCACAGTTGTTTGAAATTCATATAATCTGCTGCGGGTTATTATAGGTTTGTATTAAAAGAAGCATAAAGTTAAATTACACACAAAGAAAGATTTTGGAATGTACATTTAAAATAATTTTTGCTTATGACTAAATGATGATTATATATGACTTTGGGCAGATGATGATGATGTAGAAGCCGCAGTAGTTCCTACTAAACACAAGAAAGGATCTGCAACTACTGTAAGATAAGATTTTATCTTACTAGAGTAATGGTCTTTCCTGCCTTTTTTGTATTAAAAGAAGCATAAAGTTTGGTTTAAAGCAGCCCTTTATGAACAAAGTTAAGGATTAAGTATATGAGGACAGCACTACTCTTCAACAGCTGAAGAAGTGTTTTCATGTACTGCATCTTGGTCTGTTCACGAGAGATCAGGTTTCTATAAGTCCTGATGTTGATGCATTGAGTACTTCTGTGGAGTTCATGGCGATTGTTGAAGATATACATTGATGGAGTTTAAAGCTAAAAGCACTAAATTTTTGCTGTTAGGTTCGTAAATTTCTTGGTGTTGTTGTTAGATTTTAAATTTCGTTGTAATTTTAAGCTGAATAAGTATTATTATGTAATTTTTAAAATAATCTGATTATTGTAGTACATGATATTGTGTTTCATGTTGTAAAAACCAGGGAATTGTCAGATAATGGATTGCTTTGCCTGATTAGATTATGTGTTAAATTATAGTTCTTTAAGTCATTGTTTCATTTTCTTGAATTCTATGTAATTTTGTAAAGAAGTACAATAACAAACAGTGGTTTGAACATCTGTTTGCATTTTGGTCAATAGTTAATTTGAAACCAATGTTAGGTTGAACAGTGTTTTGAAGAGGAAAACAGTGTGAGAAGACAGTAGATCTTACTAAGTTAAACATCTGTTCAGGCTTAAACAGATGTTTGGCCTTTAACAGATGTTTGGCCTTTAACAAATGTTTGGCCTTTTATATCAGAGGTTTGGACTTAAACAGTTGTTTGACCTTAAACAGATGTTTGACCTTAAACAGATGTTTTGCCTTAAACAAATGTTTCGCCTTCTATATCAGATAATTGGCCATAAACAGATGTTTGGCCTTAAACCAAACATCCATTTAAGGTCAACATCTGTTTGACTATTGGTCAACATTTGATTGTAGATAGTAGATCTTATTAAGTTAAACATCTATTCAGGCTTAAACAGATGTTTGGCCTTTAACATATGTTTGGCCTTTTATATCAGAGGTTTGGACTTAAACAGATGTTTGGCCATAAACAGATGTTTGACCTTAAACAGATGTTTGACCTTAAACAAATGTTTTGCCTTAAACAAATGTTTCGCCTTCTATATCAGATAATTGGCCATAAACAGATGTTTGGCCTTAAACCAAACATCTGTTTAAGGTCAACCTCTGTTTGACTATTGGTCAACATTTGATTGACTTTTGGTCAACATCTGGTTGAATTTTGGTCAACATCTTATTTTGTAAAGAAGTACAAAAACAAACATTTTTACAAAATCCCAAATCACCCTATCATGTAAGTGCATTGAAGTAAAAGTGGAAATGATATTATTCATGTGGTCTTGTTGTGCTTTTGTTTGACCTCTAATATGGGTTCATGATCTAATCCGGTGATTTGAAGACATTGTTGTTGAATCGAATGAGATGGTTGATGTAACAGTGTTTATATGTAACAGTGTTTATCATATCACTTCAGTGGTTTGATCTGTACTATAAATTGAACAGTTGTTTCATCTTTATACTAATAAATAAAAATCAAGTACACTTGGATGATTATTAAGCTCCTCATTTTGATTGTTTGGGTATAGTATTCTTGAAATTGGTCTTTTTTTGCAAACAAATGTTTATGGGCAAACATTTGTTTAAGCTCAAACATTTGTTTAAGGCCAAACATCTGTTTATGGCCAAACTTCTGTTTATGGCAAACATCTGTTTAAGGTCAAACTTCTGTTTAAGTCCAGACAACTGATATATAAGGTGAAACATCTGTTTAAGCCCCAACATCTGTTTAAAAGCCTGTTACAACCACTGTGTTGGTTCAGACATTTGATTGTTAAAAGTTATCCACTGCTGAAATACAACCTCTGTTTCTTCAATCTTCGTGTTGACCACTGACTGACCAAACATCAGTGTTGGGTATCCACTGATAGGAAAAAAATAGCAACTGTTTACTTTTTTATTGTTGACATCTACTGATATTGACCATCAGCGGTTTTCCTAAAAAACAGCCACTGCTCACATTTTTATTATTGATGGTGTTAATTAGTGATAGATTGAAATTATCAAATAAAAACTAGAATTACAATGAAATTACCATTTTACTTAATCGTTACATTCCAACGAGATAAGAGTTCCTCCAACATTGTTTTCATGATAAAATATAAAGTTAAATTAAAAAATAAAAAAAATTCTTGATGACTATTTGTTACAAATCAAATCAGTAATTAATGCTAATTTCTTGAGCTTTGAACATTTAAAATATGCAAATTGTGAATTTCAAACTGACGGTTATTATCTCTTAATTAAAGTTAAAATAAAAATTAGAAAAGTCATCATGACAATTGCTTTCAAATCAGATCAGTAATTACTGATAATATCAGTAATTTTGAAATTTAAAATATGCAAAATGGTAATTTAAAATTGACGTTCTCTCTCTTTTTTTCCTACTTTGCATATCATTTCTAATATTTAATTACTTTAATAAAGCAGGATATAAGGATATATACTACTTACCTTTCAAATTACATTTGCCACTGCATTCAATTAAGATTTTGAATGGAGAATCAGTAAGCTTGAATTCCAACCTTGATATTTTTTTAAGAACATCCATGCTTATTGTATTATCATATTACGTTTAGCAATATATATATTGTGCTTATTCTTTTTTTTATGTACAGTCTTCAAAAGGAGGTTGCAAAGGTTATCATTCTTAATGATCTTAATACATTCTCAAACAACTATTCGATTTCAGCGTTTCGAAGAAGATGATGAATGAAAACAAAAATGAAATATATCATCTTGATATGATCTTCATGGATGAGATGGTACCGTATATATTTGTCTTATAATTATTTTGGACATATGAATACGCAAATCTATGCTTTCTATAAAAGGAGAAATCCCAATGACATAAGAAAAGCTGATGTGTCAGCAAGAGAAGCTGTCCAACAAGGCTTTTCTTATGTCATTATTACATCATAAAGCCTAATTTAAAATCACTTTAAAATCCAAACCACTGCTCTACATTAAAATTTCAAAGGTCTGGCCCACTTTAAAATCCAAACTACTGTCGATTCCCAATAAACATCAGTTCCCAATAAATATCAGTTCCCAATAAACATCAGTTCCCAATAAACATCTGCCCTCAACATTTTATAATCAAACATCAGTTCCCAATAAACATCTGTCGAGATTCAAAATTCTGGCTCCACATTCAATGAGATAAGATTCAAACCATATATTCTAATCCTATAAATAAGATATAATTATCTAGTTTCACATTCAAATCTTGCTCGCTCTATGTGAGCGTATCTCTCTCTCTCAAATGCATCTTTCTCATGATTCAGCCGCTAATCTCTGATTACACTTCTTTGTTCGAATGTTTGTTGATTATGTTTACATGTTATCGTTCCAGTATCATTGTTCCAACATCGTCGTTTCAATGAAGCTTTCCATCACACATCAACCTTTCAATATCGATGTTGCAGTATCATTGTTGCCACATCGTGAAAAGTTGCATGTGGTACCTTCTTTGATGGGAGAGTTGCAAGTTGAACGGACGATATGTATCTTCTATCATCAAAAGTCAGATGTGCTACAATAATTGAGAAGAGACTTTTGCGTTTTAGGTTTGTTTCTTATTTTGATTAACTGTTGATGATGTTTAGAGTTTTTATTTACACTGACATTTTAGAAAATGTTAAGATGCATGTTTATATTATTAAAATGAACTACTACATAGAAAAATAGAAATTTAATGAAATATTTATAAAGTATTACACGCTAGAGTTAACACTTGCTAGGATTTCGTGGACTCTGGCCTTTCTCCATGTGATTTCATGCTCTCTTTTGAATTTCAGGTCAGTTAGCATGTGGCAGATTTTCTGATCCTGTTTTAGAAGTTGTGTCAGAAACTCTTCGGCATTCTTCTGGAACTCTGATGGAGGAGAGTGGAGGACTTCATCGACCAATGCTATGCTGTTCCAGGTTTTGTGGTAATTAGTGTCATTGATGTTGTCGACTCTCCTGTTTAGTTCTTCGTCTGTTCTTTGTTCTTTGAGTGACCACATCGAGAATTGTGTTTTAACATCGCTGGTGTCTGACCAGTGGTAGAAGCTGAAGTTTGCCATGTAGATTTTTTGTTGGTTTTGTGATTAGGAACAATTTTTTACAGAAAGTGATTTGTAGGACAATTTGTTGATATTTTGAATCAAAAGTAATCATCGGTCTTTTATAGAGTTTAAAAACGCGTCTACTTGGTAAATGAAGAGGTTAATTGTAATTGTGATAATCTGCTTTTGTTCTTTGAACTTCGAAATTTTGTCCCTTGGGTTTCTTGGTATTTAATTTTACAGTTTTCCCATAAAAGTTGGGGTTTGAAAAGGTTTGTGCATTAAAGGACTGCTGTTTTGTAATATACATTAATATGTTTATATTAAATATACACGTTTTCACAATTACAAATTTCAGTATAAAAACTCATAGTCACTTCGCCAGTTTTTCATCAAGTTTTCCTACGAAGACATCATACTTTCAGGAAAGTCGAGTAATATAGTTTATTCAAATGGCGTCATTCACAAATGCAAAATCATATGATTTAAAGCAGCGTTTTGTCAGGCAAATCGAGGAACAGGTGTATGAAGATAGGGCTACTCTTCAAGAGCTGAAGAGATGTTTTGATGGATTGCAAGTTGGCCTGTTTACTAGAGAGCAGGTTTCCAGAGATCTTATGCGGATGCCTTCAACTTCTGTTCGTGAGCTTTGTGTTGTCAGTAATATAGAGTGCGGTGATAGAGACGTGCAGTTCATGGCGATGCTGAAGGACATACATCGAGAGGTTCAGCAATCGATGGAGTTGAAACTAAAGTTTCTTAATTCTTGCTGTTATTCTTAGATTTGAACTTTAATATTGGTCAGTATGTGATGTAATTATTGGTGTTTTAGTTTTAAGGTCATGAACAAATGAATAAATTTTAATTTTATGAATCTATGTTGTGTTTTATTTTTACTTATTATTTAGTCTTTGAGTAAGATTTAGATTATGTTGATGTTAAATTGTGTCTGAACATCTGTTTGGTAAGTCAACAGAGGTTTAATAGTGTGAAGGATTGGTTTGGTGGTGAACAGATTATGTTGATGTTGAATTGTGTCTGAACATCTGTTTGGTAAGTCAACAGAGGTTTAATAGTATCAAAGGTTCATTTGATGGTCAGCAGGAGAGTGCAAAGATAAAACAAATGTTTAGAATTTTGATCATCCATTTCTCTCAAAATCACTGGCAGATGTGCTAACAAAAGATCAGCTGGCAGATGTGCTAACAAAAGCATTAGACACATCTACCTTTGAAAGCTTGATCTCTAGGATTGGCATGCTAAACATGGAATAACAAGCAAAATCCTGTTTTTTCTATGAATAAAAACATTAAAATGTTTTCAGAAAATCAAAAATCCATCCTTAAAAATAGCTATAAATGAAAATTTTTCATTAATCCTTAAAGGTCTGCCATAACCACTGTTTTTGGTTCAAACACTTGTTTCTACTAAATGCTATCCACTGCTGAAAGTCAACCTCTGTTCTCTCATTTCCTTGTTAAGCACTGTTGATCAAACATCAGTGTTTTAATCCACTGATAGTTAAAAATCACCCACTGTTTTCATTGTTACCGTTGCAAACCACTGATATTGTTCCATCAGTGGTTTCCTAACAACTGTCATCCATTATTCATCAGCGGTTGGACGTGGACAGTACTTAGTGGTCAGATCTTTTGTATCCGCTGCCACGTCAGCATACATTTTTTCCACATATAAAACCCTGATCAAAACCCCAAACAGGGTTTTCACTGTCGAATCAAATTCAAAATTCCTTTCTAAAAGCAGTTACCATCAATTTCTCTCAAATCATTTCTCCATTTCATCTCTCAATCACTCATCTTCTTCATTCACTCATAAAAATCCACGATTTATCATGGCTCTTCCATACAAAGCTCATCATAACTACTTGGGTTTACTCGAAAAACCAAGTCATGCCACCACCTTCGATTCTGTCATAGATGCTCTTTCATCCTCAAAGTACAAAACTTTGTTGACCTATGATGCTCCGATCTACCTGGAAACCCAAAGAGAGTTTTGGAAAAATGCGAAACTTGAAACTGTGGATAAAACGCCCTTAGTCATTACTTCTACAATAAAGGGTATTTCAGTCATCATTACTCCACAAACCATCTCGGAGGTATTTGAACTCGATGATCTTCAAGCTAAAACTTCTTTTCAAAAAATTGAGTATCAAACTGATTTCATTGAAAGAGGGTATGCTGAAGAAATGAAAATAGAAACTTTACAAAAGGGGAGTTTTCCATCCGCCCCAAGGTTTTTATTTCATACCCTCCTAATGTGTGTGTCAAACAAAACCACTACTTTCAATGAAATCCCATTGAAGATCCAATACCTGGGTTATGCTATAATGAATGAAGAAAACTTTAACTATTCCCATGAGATTTTCAATGATCTTGTTAAAAATGTTAATAAAAAATCATTTTTATTATTTCCCAGGTTTTTAAGTTACTACTTTAGAAAGAAATTTTCAAAAGATAATGCTCATGTCCTTATTCAAGGAGAGCCTTTTCAAATAAACAGCCTAACCTCTGAAACATTTACAAGGCTGTCAAAACCTTCCAAAACACAAGCAGAGGTACCTAAGCAGACTTTAGCAGCAACCACTGCTCCTCAGGCACCTGTTGTTGAGCCCACTGCTCAAGGTGATCACAGCAGCACAACCACTGCTGTGAAACCCACACCTAAAACACCCAAAAAGCCCAAAAAGAAAAAGATCCAAAAGCCCCCCAAACCCACAAAAAAGGTAACTCTGGAAGATGAGATCCCAGAGCAACTACCTATGATATCACAAAAATCACCAGAAACCACTGTTGCTACTTCCTCACAGCAGATGGAACAAAGATCTCCACCTTTGCCTAAAACTCCTCCTGCATCCTCACAAAAGGATCAGGTTGTAAGCACAGGGACACCACAATATGAAACTCTGGATCCACTTGGTTCCATCTTCCACAGTCCGAATCCCATGGACATATCTCTTTCTACCCCACATCCTTCACCAATCACATTACCACAATCCATGTTACCTCTATTGGATGCAGTTGATTTAGCCCAGAAACAAATTAGTTCTTCTCAATCACCTATCACTGAGAATATGCCACAACAAGTGACTGAGTCTGGTGTCTCAATCTCTGTTAACCCACCAATAGTTGAGGAGGCTACACTGCAGGAATTACAAGTAATTCCTGTCAGTAGTTCAAGTGGAGCAGCAACTACAGGTGTTGGATCCACTGGCCTACACCTGGCCAGTTGTTTCATCAATCAGACTCCCTTAAAGGCAATTTCCTCTCCAGCAACCCTGATATCCACTGGTGTGTTTGTTCCAACCACTGGTGATCTTAAAAAGATATCAATTGCTGAGGAAAGAAGTCCCCAGTACCAAGAAAAAGGGGCATCAGTGGATGACTTTTGGGAAACTTTCCCTAAGTCAACTGCTGATACAACCACTGCTGGTGGGAAAGCAGATGATCCCATTAACTTAGGTGATGCTTTAAAATACAAAGAATTGACATCAAGAGTGGATACAATTAAAACATCTGTTCCAGATATCAAAACTATGCTACAACAGTTGTTACAAGCACAAAAGGCAACACCCACTGCTGCACCAGCTCAAACATCTTCTCCATCATCTGCTCCTACTCCAAATGAGCTTTGGGAATTATTTCAACCTCTGCTTCACAAACAAAGAGAACATGCTGATCAGCAACATGAAATTCAAATTCAAAAGATCAGAAATTTAATGGAAGCTAGCTTCATGGATACACAAGCTGACATCAAGGCAATCAAGGCCCGTTTATTACAAACCACTGGCACTGCTCCTCCTACAATAATCTTTGTTGATAACCCTCCACCAAATGATGCCAAAAAGGGGGAGAAAATGAAGCAGTTAAAGAAAAGGGGATATGAAGATGGTCTGTACATTGCACCAGAGAAATCCAGTATGCTTGCAGACCTCCCTAGGCCAGATGGTTCCAAAAAGGTTGATGAATCCTTAAATGCCTTGGCTAATGAAAAGGCAAGGCTGAAAAAGGATATGGAGGAAAAAGGAAAATCAAGGTTTGAAAAGGAGAAGAAAGTCTTTATGGAGAAGGAAGAGCAGGGTACTTCTGAGCCCAAGGATGAAGAAAAACCTAAGCCTAAAAGAAGACAACCCACTAGACAAGTGAGGCAACCCAAATCCATACCTTCCAGATCCACAAAACATACTCCCAAACCTCCTAAAAGCTCCTCTCATCAATCTTCCAAACCAACAGATGTTGGAACAGCTGTTGATACTTCAGTGGTTTCAGCAGATGTTAACCCAACAACCACCACCAATACATCAACACACACTTCAACCACTTCCATCACTCATTCAACCACTGCCACAACAAAACCCCCATCAAAATCACCACCTGCCAAAAAGCAGAAGACATCAGATGACACATCATCTGTTGTAATGACAACAGTGGTTGAAACACTAGTTGTTTCAACAACTGTTAGTCAATCACCTGTCTCTTCACAAGCCATTGTTCCTTTTGATCCAAAAACTCAAATAGAAACACATTCTCCCAAAAAGGTGTATACAAGAAAAACAAAATTTCAAGTGCATGATGATGATATACCAGCACCTGTTCCCATTTCATCTGCCCCTTGCAATATCACCAAACCTCAATCCTTTATTCCTTCAAAATTGTTCAACCCAATCAAAGATCCTATAGAACTCCAAGGATATGACTCTGCTGATGTTGTACCAGTAGCTGCAAGTTATCCACTGGAACTACATGCTGTAAAGAATGAAATGAGGCAGTTTTACTTAGCGGATGATCCTTCAAAAAGGAAATTCCCTTCCCTGATTGGTTATAGAGATCCAGCCAACATAAATGAGTATTTAAAACTCAAGGCCAAGCAAGCTGATACCAGAGCTAGACTTGAATGCCAAGGGAAAAGTGACAATGAAGTCTCAATTCATATGCAGTTCTTGCTCACTAAAGTTAAACAGTTGGAAGATTATGCAAGAGACCTAAGCAAAGAAATGTCCAACCTGCCTCCAGAAGCTAACTTGCAGGAATATCTGAAAGAAGACATCATCAAGCTGATCTTGAGTGAAAAATTCTACCATGCCACAGCTGAACAGTTCCAAGACTGGCCGCTTGTTGCTCTCAAAACATAAGTGAATAGAATTGAAAGAATAAAGAGAGATCCAGGCATGAAAAGGTCAGCACCAAAATTGGAGCAAATACAAAAATAAAATTGATGATCTTACATTGGAGTATAAAAGAAAGAAGCAGGAATTGGTTGATGCAAAACTGGGAACTGCCAAAGCGATATCAAAATGGACAAGGCAGTACACTGATGAGGCTTATGAAAGGCTAAGAAGAAGGAGAGAAACAGATCCTAAGCTTCCAAAGAAGCCTGATTACAAAACCACTGCTAAACCAAAGCAGCAGGCTCACACTTCTGAACCACTGTTCACATCATCAGAAACCTCTACCATTGTGGTAAATCAAAGAAAGAGGCAAAAACTGACTGATGAAGAAGAGAAAGAACAAGAAGTTGTGTATTTCAAAGAAGCTATCAAAACAATGGCACTAGAGGATGACAACTCAGCAAAGCTTTCGAACATAGCCAAACAAGTTCTGAACAGGCCACCATCTCCAAACTCATCAGCAAATAAACCTCTTCCAAGAAACCCATTAGGTTCAAAAATACTAAAGTGGATGTCTGATCAAAAGACCCATGTATTGACTCTGATCAGATCTAATGGTGTAGTGAAGCAAATATCAAGGGAAGCAGCACTTGGCCTAGGTGTTGAAGATTTACAGGATCTCCTTGAGCTTACACTTTGCAGGGATGAGGATGATACAAGTTCCTTAGATTTTGAATTGCAATTTAAAGTGCAAGTTAGGGAACTTTTGATGAGACAATAAAAATCCAGAATAATGAAGCGTTTTGGCATCATCTGTTCCAGGGGGAACATTAATCCTTAAAAGTCAGTTACAACCACTGTTTTTGTTAAAAATTTGATTGTTAAATGTTATCCACTGCTGACGTAATTTTATAGTATGTTATTTTGACGTAATATAGTAGTATGTTAATCTGACATTTACCACTCAAAAACATTAATAAAGAGAAAGTGAATCAACAAAGTTAGAATAGAATGAATTAAACAAAAGGAAAGGAAACAAAAATAAAAAATTAGAAAAAAAATTGAAAAATGATTTTGTTGACAACGTTGACAATATCATTTATTTGTTCAAATTATAAAGTTTGTTTTTTTCCACTCACCGTATTCGTATTTTATTTTTAATGGATTAATTTATCTTTAACAAAAGATATAATCATACTCAAATACTATTTAAAAAAAAACTTTTTATCAAATTGAGACCACCTCATAGTGCGACATGTGTCCCTCAAATGGTTTTTTTTATTATATAGTATAGATAGATTGCATAGCTTAATGGATTTTATTCATTTGTTTCTTAATGTTATTGATTTTGATTCTATATAATTGACACTGTTACAGCTTTACGTGACAATGATTTATGGAATCCAATGAGATGCTTGATGTAATGATGTTGTATTAATAACAAATAATAATTAATATAACTAAGTTTCCCGAGCCCGGGAAGCAATCCCGGGTAATCACCTATTATATATATATATATAGGGAGGGTTTAAATGAGAACACTAAATATCACGAGAACAGTGAGAACGAATGAAAAAACCACGAGAACTTGGTAAAAAACAATTCAAATTCAAAATTTATTTTTACACTTATCATTATTATTCGAATACAATGTTAGAAATTAAATTTACACGTTTAAATTTTCGTGAATTCGTAAATAAAGAAAATTTACACATGTGTAAGTTTTCCATTTACACATGTGTAAATTTGTTATATTTACACATGTGTAAAAAATCTAGTAAGAGTGATTTTGAGAGGAGAAATGAATTATTTGATGTTGTAAATTCATTTTTGATGTTGTATTTTTATTACAATGAGGTTTGTATTAAAAAAATTTCGTTTTGATTGGTTTTTTCATTTGTTCTCACTGTTCTCGCAATATTTAGCGTTCTCAAGATAACCCACCCCTATATATATATATATATATATATATATATATAGGGGAAGGTTTAAATGAGAACGCTAAATATTCTGAGAACCGTGAGAACAAATGAAAAAACCGCGAGAACTTGGTCAAAAACAATTCAAATTCAAAAAAATTTCTACACTTATCATTATTATTCGAATACAATGTTAGAAATTTAATTTACACATTTAAATTTACGTGAATTCGTAAATAAAGAAAATTTACACATGTGTAAGTTTGCCATTTACACATGTGTAAATCTGTTATATTTACACATGTGTAAAAAATCTAAAAAGAGTGATTTTGAAAGGAGAAATGAATTATTTGATGTTGTAAATTCTTTTTTTGATGTTGTATCTTAATTACAATGAGGTTTGTATTAAAAAAATTGGTTTTGATTGGTTTTTTCATTCGTTCTCACGGTTCTCGCAATATTTAGGGTTCTCAAGATAACCCTCCCCTATATATATATATATATATATATATAGAAACGGGTTCATGAGAGAACGGTGAGAACGGATCCTGGCCTAGCACGTGGCAGGGGGGCGCTAATTGTTATGCGGGGGTACGATTGTTCTTTTATACGTTCCCTCCTTATTCGGAGTTATAAATTTCTTTCAAATTAAAACTCCAAAGATTTATTGTTAGCTGTTACCTCCTTTGCAAGCTTTCTTAGATCTATGGCGTGTAACGTGGATTCTGTTCGATAAAGTAAAATTCGTTGACGTTTTCTATTTTTGATCCAGCAAATCATGCAACAGATATGGCATTTTGTTCTTTTATCATTGTTTCATTGTTTTTTTTTTGTATTAGTATTTTTATAATGTGTTGTATGATTTTCAATAGCGTTATTCAATTATGCAATTTAATTGCGTTTTAATTGGTATTTAAACAATTATTAAGCACTTACAATTGGAGTTTTCAATATTAATTTTAATTTTCGTTTACGTTCTAGTATATTTCTTATGTTTTTACAATCATTGGCGTTTTACATCTATTTGATTAGTTTTGAATTTTATTTAGTCGTATTTGTGAACATCAGTTATTACTATTTTGTTAATTTGTGTAAACATCAATTTTGTTAATTATGGCGTTTTCATTATGATGTTATATTTTGTTAATTATTTATGTTGTTAAGTATTTTTAATTATTCATCTCATGGCTTTTTTATCATGTCGTTTTTAAATTATGTGTTTATTATATCTTGTTTATTATTCAATTAATGGCGTTTTAATATATAATGTTATTATGAGACATCACTGTGTTTTTCTGATTTTTCTGTTCCTCACTGTGTTTTCTCAAACGAAGTTTCTTCCTCGAGTCAAAGGCTTTGCCCCAAAAATGGATTACCATTTATCATTCCTGACGTCAGTGAAGAAATAAAGCCCGTAATGGACATGGTATTCTCAAGCCTCAATGATTTTTATTCAATGTATATTAAGTATGCAAAGGAGTGTGGGTTTTCAGTCAGGAAAGGGACTACAAAACAAACTCTAAAGGTGTCTTACATATTAAGTATTACTTGTGTACGAGATCTGGGTCATACAAGGACAAGAAGGTTGATACGTTGGACCCCAATCAAAAGGAGCGAGTAGTGCGATCCAACTTTTCAAAGAGGACTGGTTATGGTGCATTGTTATGTGTACTTTTTGAGGCTGGATCATGGAAGGTGTATAAGTTTGTCGAGGAGCACAATCATGATCTTGTTGAACGTCCTGATAAGCATTTTCTTCCAACTGAACGACACCTCACCCAGCTCCAGAAGCATGTTATACACAGCATATCTAAGCTGAATTTGGGTCCCGTCAAGGCGTTTAATGTTATGAAGACTTGTTTTGGCGGTTTTGAAGACGTGGGTGCAAGTAAAGTTGAATTTAAGAACTATAAGAGGCAAATTAACTTGTTTATAGGGGAATATGACGCCGATATGGTTGTGAGACATTTGAATGAAAAAAACATTCCCAGCCTAATTTCTCGTATGATTACTTCACAGACGAAGAGAATCGTTTGAAGGGACTTTTTTGGTGTGACGATCAAGCCAAACGTAATTACCACGTGTTTGGTGATGTGATTTCGTTTGACGCCACGTATCGTTCCAACAAGTAATATTTTATAATTCAACTTCTTCTGTTTTTGGTGTTTTATTAGTTTACACGCAATGGCGTTTTATTAGTTTACATGCTATGGCGTTTTATTAGTTTACATGCAATGGCATTTTATTAGTTTACATGCAATGGCGTTTTATTAGTTTACATGCAATGGCGTTTTATTATTGTTTCAGTTCTCATGGCGTTTTCATATGCAGATACTCTATGGTGTTTGTATCGTTCACTGGTATAGACAATCATCACTGCAATGTTACATTTGGTGCAGTATTATTGGCGTCGGAAACTGCTGATACGTATATTTGGTTGTTGAGAGTTTTTCTAAAAGCTGCTGGTTCTCAACCAAAAGTTGTTGTCACTGACCAAGATCCAACAATGAAGAAGGCTATTTCTGTTGTATTTGTTGACACGAAGCATCGGTTATGCATGTGGCATGTGATGCATAAACTTTCTCTGAAGGTTGTTATGCTTTTTTTACCTTTGGCGTTTTAGGATACACTACGTTTTAAAATACATGACGTTCTTTACCTTGTTAGTGTTATTTTAATTAAGTTTTGTCTTTGTGTTTTTTTATGCATGGCGTTTTCGTGTTATACATAGGTTGGTGTTAGGCTATGCAATTCCACCAATTTTAAAGAACGTATTTGTGGTGTTGTGTGGACGGATATTCTCACACCTGAAGAGTTTGAATCAGAGTGGGAAGCGGTTATCGCAGAGTTCAATTTAGCAGATAATGACTGGCTATCTGATATTTTTGCACTTAGGGAATCTTGGTTCCCTGCATACTATAGAATGGAGGAGATGTCTGGTCTTATGCGAACGACATCGAGGTCGGAGAGTGAGAATCATTTTTTGGTCAAGTGTGCAATTCGAAAGCTACTCTTGTTGAGTTCATGACGCATTACGAGACTGCAATAGAAGCAAAATGTCACACACACCGGAAAAATGATCATGAATCTCGATACAAAAGACTCCAGTTGAAGAGTAGTTACCAATTGTTGGAAGGGCAAGCTATTGACATATACACAAAAAGTATTTTTTGTGATGTTCAAGCTGAGCTTATTGGAGTTGCGGATTACATAAATCAACGTTACAAAGATCAGCCTGATGAGTTTATTAAGTTTTACATAAATGACTTTCAACAGCCTTGTACATCTTTATTTGAGGTAAATAATGGCGTTTTCTGTTAATGGCGTTTTATCATATGCAATGTGTTTTATTTTTTATTTTTTTAGACAAACATTCTATGCATGGCGTTATAGAGATATTGTTTTTGGCGTTTTTCAGGTAATGTTCCGTAAGTCTGATTGCACATGCAGTTGCTCATGCAGGTGTTTTGAATAGTTTGGTTTGTTATGTAGACATATATTCTATGTTTTGAGAATAATGGACATTAGGGAATTTCCAAAACAATACATTCTGAATAGATGGCGCAAAGAGGCTTCCCAAAACTGCTCTCCTGAATACTCAATTAGTCATTAATATATGACCGAGCTTGATCCTGATGTGCAAAGTATGATGCAAGATAATATTTTTTCAACGGAATATACTTTGAACCGTTTATCTGGTAATAAAGAGGAGCTATCCTTATACAAGGATCATGTTCAATCTTATATGAAAAAGGTTCAAGATATGCAGATTGTTGCTCCTCCCGCTAGTATTAGGGATAGATTTTCCGAGATAACCGGTCAATATAAAAATGACAAGAATCCGCTAAGAGTCTCTGTTGGGTATAAATCCAAAGGTTCTGGTTATCGGAAGCGCCTGAAATCTAAATAGGTGATAGCAATCGACAAAAAGAAATCAAAGTCGATACCCGGGGCCAAAGAAAGACAGTATCAGAACTGCAAAGGCTATGGACACTACGCATCGACAAGCAAACAGGCCGTAATTAAAAGAAGATCGACAAGGTCTTCGAGAGCCAGTGAAGAGTAGTTTGGCGTTTTGTATTTTTCATTCTTACAGAACACACACAGATGGTCTTTAAGAGCCAGTGTAGAGTAGTTTGGCGTTTTGTATATTTCAATCCTATAGAACACAGACAGATCTCAGTTTGGCGTTTTACATCATTTTTATACATCATTTTTTCCATCTTTTTTTTCTACCTATTTGTTCATTGTCACACCCCGAAAATATCAGAGCTGGCGTGACTGGACTGGTATCTTCATTGCACAGCGGAAGTATTTGAGCTAAGACTTTTAGAAATTGAACGCCCGCTAAGTACTCGAAATCCCGTGGGTTCTCCTATTCCAACCGTTCCATAGCTTTGAAAATGCAACCTGAGAAAGAACATGCGAAAAAGTCAACATAAAGTTGAGCGAGTTCATAGTTTGTTTGTTTTGTATCAAAATGCGTTTTAAAACACTTGTAATCTTGCATTTGAAAAACCGGTTTGTGAGATCTTAATATCTCATAGCAATTGAAATGTCATCTTTGTATATCGGTAACGAAATGTTTCCTGCTATGTTTATAAACCGATATATGTAACTGTTGAGTTTGTAACCCAGTAATGAAATGTTTTCTGTCGTATCTGTAAACTGGTATTGAAATGATTTCAGTTATCTTTGTGAACCGGTATTGAAATGTTTTCTGATATCTTGTAATCCTGGTATGATCTAATTAGTTCATGGAGTCTGTTAAGGATCTATCAGTGGGTAGCGAGCCCCCTGACATAATGTACCATAAGCAAATAACCAAACCGAGAACACTTTGTCATCATTGGGATCACAAAAGCACTCCAGGGTATACCAACCAGGAGTGGGGCGTGCCTCAAGCCCAATAGATCTACACCTTTTGCACCTTGGTCACTAAGTGATTAATGGTTACTAATGTAGTTTCCCTACTTATGCACATTGATCATGCCATCTACTCCGTAACTAACATACCAATAGTTTTAGCATGTATTTCCCCTCGATGTTTTTGAAAACAATGTTCTAGTGGACTATCCAGCCCTAGTGACATTGGGACTTTGCCCACGTCATTAAACTCATGCATGTTTCGAAAACCTTGTATTGTTGTAAAAACCGGTAAGTTTAGCTTAAACCTTTTCGTAAACCATTTGAGTTCGTTGAGATCCTGTTGCGAAATGGTTTAGAAACATATGATTTTTGTTTCTCGAAACATTGTGTTTTTGCAAAACTTGCATGTCTTTCCACCCCCGAAAACATTTATAAAAATGTAAAACGGTAAAAAGTGGGGGTTATGAACTCACCAGGATATTCCTGTGCAAAGCTAGCTTAGCGTGATTCCATAGTGTCATTCCAAGAACGTGTATTTAGCTAGCGTGCAACTACGACATTCCTATGAAGGAATACGTATAAGTTTTCTAATAAAACAACGTAGTTAAACTACGTGTCCGAGCTCTACCGAATCGTTAACTAAACGATTCTATTAAGGTGCTATCTTGATTTTAGAATAACCATTCTATGGTTAATTGATCCCGTTTATAATCGGGATAAAACTAAGTTTCGAGATCGACTTAGTTTTCGAGTGATTTAGAATATATATTTTATATGTATATATTCAAATATACTTATGAAATCGTGTTAGTCATCGTGAATAAAAAGCGTAGATAATTATATATATAGCTCGTTGTTATCGTATCGACTCGGTTAATGATATCGTTTGTTATGTATCTTATGGCAAGGTGTCATGCTTCGAGTAAAGACGTTTAAAATAAATATAAATAATTATATTTAGGGTAAATTACTTTTTGAGTCCCTGTGTTTTATGGATTTTAACCACTTGAGTCCAAAAGCAAAAAGTTTAACGATCTGAGTCCCCATAAGCATTTTCTTTAACCATTTGAGTCCAAATTTCTAACACTGTTAAAATTTTTTGGTTAAGTATTGTTAAATGACCAAAATACCCTTATATTTAAAAAATAAAACTCTCTCCTTTTCTCTTTCTTCACCTTTCATATCTCTGGTTTCTTTCTTTCTTTCTCTCCCACTTCTTTTTTCCTTTTCTTCTTTCCTTTTCAAATCTTGTCACTGAAACTTGACAGCAAGGTTTCTCACAGTTAACAAGATTTCTACTTATCTACCATGATGAAGATTCAAATGTGAGAATTTCAGCCACTGAAACTTAACAACAAATTTATGAAGAAAAACAACTCACTCCTAAAAACAAGAAAATAAAGTCCTAACCGATTAACCGAAGACAACAAAGATTGGTGATTGAACAATTCCCTATCTCTACCTTAATGAGTCAACCACCGAGCTTACACTACACGAAAATATCAACTAATCTAATCTAAAGTAGCATGTTATGATAATAAATAGCACTATAATCAAAGCAAAGGAGAAATCTAAGATACACAAGGATCATTCCCCTTCCAATTATCTGCAAAAACCCACGGATACCCAACCGATTTCACAACTGCAAGCAACTTATTAACCCGATCATCACACCCAACACCCAGATCGGGCAAACAAAAACTATTCGTACCAGATAAATCGACCTCAACCGACTTACCAAAACTCGATTTCGGTCCCTGGAACAAAAACTATTCGTACCAGATAATTTGACCGGCTGTTTTGACCGTTTAACCACAACCTTTGAATAGAAGAACCCCTAAACGAGTCGGGTAACCCGCCTTCAAACGAGTTAAAAGCTAAATGCAGAGTAGTGAGTCCGGAGAAGGAGTCGCCGCCAAAGAACTCTGGGATGGTTCCGGTGATGTTTGCTGACGTGGCGGAGAAATCTGTGGTGGTGGTGCGACGGTAACTGTGGTGGTGGTGCGACGGTGGTTGTGTTGGAGGTTTGTGGTTGAGGTGGTGGTTGGTGACGTAGGTGGAGGTAGAGGTGGTTGTGGCTGTGGTGGTGACGGTGGTGGTGTGGTGGTGGTGTTGATGGTGGTGGAGCCGTGGAGGATGTACGTGATCCAGATAGATGGAAAGAAAGATGAGGGAGATGAAGAATGGTGCAGACTTAAGAGAGAAAGAGATGGTGTGGCTGATCTTGTGAAGGTGTGGTTTTTTTATTTTTATTTTTTAATTATAAGGGTAATTTGGTCATTTAACAAAACTTAACAATAAAATTCTAACTGGGTTAGAAATTTGGACTCAAATGGTTAAAGAAAATGCTTATGGGGACTCAGGTCGTTAAACTTTTTACTTTTGGACTCAGTTGGTTAAAACCCATAAAACACAGGGACTCAAAAAGTAATTTACCCTTATATTTATTTTATAAAAGTATACGAATTTCGTAAACTAGTAGCTCGTGTTTTGTCGAGATGTTATAACTTTGCTTTAGTAACTCATAAAACGTCGCCAAAAGTATAGATATACTTTATATTTATTTAGCGAAAATACTTCGATAGGCGTCGCTTATACAATATACATATGTTTGGTATTTCGGATTTTTAAGAAAATCGGACAAAGTTTCCTCTGTTTTTCGAATAACCCAGACAACTCAAGTTGTTATTTGTCAAAATTCAACAATTCAATAAACCATATATATAATTTTCGTCAAATACGTTGAAAATGTAATAAGTCACTAAACGTAATAACTATAATACGATGGTTCGAGCTCGGTTCGCGTAATCTAAAATCTAAGCTAACGAAATAAATATTTGCTACGTCTAAACTTTACCGGGTCCTGAGCTGACCGCGTTTGACCCGACAGTTGACTGCCGAACTCTTGACCAGCGTCGACTTCTGTTGACCATGCTTGACCCGAAAACCCGAATCGGATAATATTAGCATCTGCTGAAACTAACCAATCTACCCCGGATCTACACCAAATCTAAAACTATCACCAAACCGAGACCCGAACACGAATCTGGAATGAACCACCTTCACTGACCCGACTCGAACCCATCTAGAGCCAAACCCGAAATCTGACCGCATCGACTTGAACTCGAAGTCAAAACCTGGACCGACATCAAATCTAAACCCGTTGATACAGATACATCAAATCTGGAATGAACCACCTTCACTGACCCCCCTTCCCCGGTCGTCATACAGAACCACCACTCGCCACCTCAACCTGAAACGGAAACCAACGACCGAAAAAAAAAAAAGAAACAAATGGAGATCTAAAGGGGATCTGAGATGAAAAGAACTAGAAGCTAAACTTACCGGAGAGAAACACCACCGCCGCCGTTTAACTGGTCACCGGCCGTCGATCGCTGTCGCCCCATCAACACCTCCGCAGCCTTCTCTCTCTCTCTATTCCCTCTGATCTCGTCGTCGGAGAGGGAGACGGGCCAGGGGTGCGGCAGAAGCTGGTGTGTGTGCGGTTATAAGGGGGTAAGAAGGAGAAGGAGGGTGGTTATGGTAGTTCGCTGGTGGAAGAGGCGCCAGAGAGTTCGCCGGAGATGCTCCGGTCACCGAACAGAGACGAGAGGGAGAGAAAAACGGGGTGTCGGCTGCATTGTGTTTGATCTAGGGTTTTTCACAAATGAAAATAAGAGAAGGAGATGCTTTTATACCTAGGTTTTACAAAGTGGGTTGGGCCTAGGGCCCGTTAGCGTGTTTTGATTTGGCCCAATCACATTCCTGAAGCCCGTTTTCACACTCAACTCCGTAATATGTCGTAGAATATTATTTTAGGGTCGAAAGCATGTGAAATTACGCCGTAAGTCGTTAACATACGCGTTCGTTCGATGGGTCGCGTTAAATCGCGTAAAAGCCTCGTCCGTCGTTTTTCGTTTGTTTTTCGATCTGATTTTCAACTACGGATATTGAAATTAGAAAACGAAGCCAAATATATCATAATATATTAATATTGCGACGAATTTCGAGTCCGGTGCTTCCGTTTCGTCATTGATTGTCAGTGCGTTACTGTTTTCGCGTTTTCCGTTCGCGTTTGCGGTTTGTGTTGTTTGAAATCATAGTATTTTAGCAAAACGAATTCCGTAAGTATATGTTGTATGTATAAACTTCGTAATCGACGGCTTTGTCAGTATTTTGCACGGTATCAGTTCGTTGTTGCAGATTCCATGCGAATCTTCATACGCGTACTGTAAAGTCGGATAAACGTCCCTGGGCACTCCAAAGGCCTAATTAAGTTAATTTGTGCTGTAAACCCTATTTATTATCGCGTTAATCACCTGTTAATCACGTAATTAAGAGCCGTAAATCACCGGTTGTCACATTCTCCCCATGCTACTTCGAAGTTACATAACAAACAATATAAGATCGGACAAGGAAATCAAACGCCAAAAAAAAAAAAAATAACGCCACTAAATAAAACTACCATAAACTTCTAATTTTGGTCATGCTAAACTCAATAATGTTTTACTTAACGAGATGGATAACATTGTTAATCCTCAGTCAAGAAAGATGTCTAACAATGTTATCCATCCCGTTTAGCTAAACTTTATTGAGGAAAAAAAACTGAATCTCCATGAAATGACGTTTTTGAAGTTTTGTGGTTTTTGTATGTTTTGGCGTTTATATTGAGGATCTTGCTCATTACATAGAGCGAAAGTTTATTGAGAAAATAGTGTATATCAAAGAAACATGGATTAGAATCTTTGATATTTGGGTTTTTTTTGGCGTTTCTAAGATGAATGGTATAGAGGAAAATATAGGTTTTGGGGTTTTGGTGTGGATTTTAGTAGTTCCGAGAGTTTGTTTATATAGGAAGTTTTTGGGGCATATTTTTGGCGCGATTTTTATTACAGTAAATGCTAGTAATTAAGTTCCGTCGTTTCAGTATTGTTTGTTCAGCTTTATCGGTTAAAAACAAAGTTTGGCGTTTTATATCTAATGGCGTTTATATTTTGATGAAGTGTGCTATGTGTGTTAAGGCGGGATTTTAATAGCGTGAGTTTGGCGTTTTGTGTAGAGAAAGTTTGGCGTTTTATATCTAATGACGTTTATATTATGATGAAGTGTGCTATGTGTGTTAAGGCGGGATTTTAATAGCGTGAGTTTGGCGTTTTGTGTAGAGAAGTCAAAAGACCTTTTTACCCTTAATGAAGCGCGCTAGATTAATAAAAGTGATTTTATTTACGAAAACGCCACCGCGTCATTTAGTCCATAGATTGTTTTGATCTGACGATCCATAAGCGTTCTCTCTGTTCTCACACTTTTGGGCGTTTTCTCTAAATCCTGACCCTTAAATGAGAACGCTAAATATTGTGAAAACCGTGAGAACGAATAAAAAACCATGAGTACTTGGTCAAAAACAATTCAAATTCAAAATCTCTTTTTACACGTATCATTATTATCCGAATACAATGTTAGAAATTAAATTTACACGTTTAAATTTACGTGAATTCGTAAATAAAGAAAATTTACACATGTGTAAGTTTGCCATTTACACATGTGTAAATTTGTTATATTTACACATGTGTAAAAAATCTAATAAGAGTGATTTTAAGAGGAGGAATGAATTATTTGATGTTGTAAATACTTTTTTTGATGTTATATTTTAATTTCAATGAGGGTTGTATTAAAAATAATGGTTTTGACTGGGGTTATGATTTAGGGTTTAGAGATCCTAGTTAGGGTTCGACGAGCCGGTTCCAACGCCGCTGGAATGAGTCCAATCGGAGTTCGTTTGAGTTGGTTCTCCACTGTTCCCCACTTTTTTAGTGTTCCCCAATGAACCTCACACTATATATATATATAGGACAAAGATCCGTTAGGAACCAACTCTTATTGCGAGAACCAATGTGAACACAACCAAAAATGCCTAAAAATAGCTAAAAATCACACAATTTTTTTAATATCTTTTATAAAAAAAAATCGCTACTTTTCGAAACAAAAAAAAAATTAAATTTTTTTTTGCTACTAAAAGTAGCGATTTTAACATAAAAATATTAAAAAAAACAAATTTTAGATTTTTTTTTTATTTTTTAAGATTTTTTTAGGTTTTTTGGGGGTTTAGTTTTTAGCATTTTAGCTTGGGGGGAGGGGGTTTAGGTTTTTGGGAGGTGGGGGAGGGGGGTTAGGTTTTTTTTAGGTTTTTTTAGGGGTTTTAGTTTTTAGCATTTAGCTTGGGGGGGTTAGGTTTTTGGGGGGGGGGGGGGGTTAGGTTTTTTTAGGTTTTTTAGCTATTTTAGGTTGTGTTCACATTGGTTCTCGCATGAACCTTACCTTATATATATATATATATATATATATATATATATGTATATATGTATATATATATGTATATATATATGTGTGTATATATATATATATATAGGAGAATGATCCGTTAGGAACCACCCTTTATTGCGAGAACCGCGAGAACCAGTTTGAACACAAACAGTAATTCCTTAAAAAATCTAAAAAACACCAAAAAAAAATTTTACTAATTTTTTTTGGAAAAATCGCTATATTTTGTTAATAAAAAAATTCAAAAAAAAAATTCGAGTAACAGTTATCCATGTACATGTGCATACGTATCATTTCTTTGACAAATTTTGTAATATATTACAAATATTAGTCAATTGCAGTTTCATTTACACTACCATGTGTAATACACTACTTTTTACGTTAACAATATTAAAAATACACATGTGCATCTATATGTATCAGCATGAAATAACGTGTTTTGGTACACTACTTTGAATACACTTTCTCTTTCATCTATCATTCCATCCATAATACACAAACATGCACATGTGCATATGTATCATTTCTTTGACAAATTTCGTAACTCATTACAAATATTAGACAATTGCACTTTCATTTACACTACCATATGTAATACACTACTTTCTACATTATCAATATTAGAAATGCACATGTGCATCTATTTGTATCAACATGAAATAAGGTGTTTTGGTACACTACTTTGAATACACTTTCCCTTTCATATATCATACCATCCATAATACACTACCATTACCTCCTACTATCCATAATACAATATCATTACCTCCTACCATACATAATACAATACCAGAGTAGGAGTTGGGTAGAAAGCCTTATTTTCCTAGAAAGTCTAGGAAGCAATCAGAACGTGACATGTGTCATTGAAGGATTTTAACTAAAAGGGCAATTATGTAATTTGACATTTTATTTTAATTTTGGAATTTATATCTCATTAACTAACTATGCACGATTTTATGGTAACTGATTCTCCATGATTTGCGAATTACTACCAGACGTAAATATCAATCAAATTCTTTCCTTTCACAGTCTTGATCAACTTTATTCGTAAATCATTTTTTACGTGAGAGTTAGTTATGGCTTCAAACACAATTCTTGATTGCGGATATGGAAAATACACTTCTTTTTCTGTTTACTATTATTTGGTCTGTATCGATTTTTAATTATGCCTGGAAACCACCAGAATGTTCTTGACGTTGTGTTTTAACAGCAAGCTGATTCATACAGTTGTGTTTTAGCATTCAGATTCATACAGTTGTGTTTTAACAACAAGTAGATTCATACAGTTGTGTTTTAGCATTCAGATTCATACAGTTGTGTTTTAAGAGCAAGAAGATTCATACAGTTGTGTTTTAGCATTCAGATTCATAGAGTTGTGTTTTAACAGCAAGCAGATTCATACAGTTGTGTTTTAGCATTCAGATTCATACAGTTGTCTTTTAACAGCAAACAGATTCATACAGTTGTGTTTTAACAGCAAGCAGATTCATACAGTTGTGTTTTAGCATTCAGATTCATACAATTGTGTTTTAACAACAAGCAGATTCATACGCTGTGTTTTACCATCCATGCTGGTAATGCTGGAGGATTTCTTGACGCTGTATTTTAACAGCAAGCAGATTAGCAAGCAGATTAATACGATGTGTTTTCTTATTGTGTTTCTTCATGAAGGATAGAAGGAAGAGAGAGAGAGAGAGAAAAAAAAATTGCAAGAAATGTGGGGTAGTTATGGAATGAGAATTATTTCCATATTTAAAACAAGCTAAATGACATATCTACCCCTGATTAATTAAATAATCCAATTTTTAAGAAACACATATTACCAAAATGCCACCAAGATGATCTCAACCATTAAACACACCCATTGGATGACCCAGATCGCTTCCTAGACTTTCTAGAAAAAACACACTTTCCGTAGGATCCCCACTCTACAATACCATTACCAATATTTTCACTTTATTACATGTATATCAACACCATTTATACCATCCAATCATCATATTACTTCATAAAGTAACAACTATAGCCAAACCATCAACCACTAGATGTAACTAACCAAAAAACATGTATATGGGCCTACTTCTCCATTCAAAATCACAAACTTTTTGTACCAAAACATGTTATATCATGGTTATACCTAATGATGCACATGTGTATTTTGAATATTGGTAATGTAAAAAGTAATGTATTACAGATAATATTGTAAATTAAAGTGCAATTGTCTATTACTGATAACGTATTACGGAATTTGTTGAAGTAATGATACATATGCACATGTGCATGGATAACTGTTACTCGAAAAAAAAAAAGTTTTTTTGGTAACTAAATATAGCGATTTTTGTTAAAAAAAAATTAAAAAAATTTTGAGTGTTTTTTTGATATTTTTTAGATTTTATTTGAGTAAATTACAAGTTTTGTTCTTTATGTTTACATCAAATTTCAGGCGCTGTCCTTTAGCGCAAAAGTTGACAGGCGGTGTCCTTTGTCTTTCGAAATCTTGCATGTTATGTCCTTTAGCCCTAACCCAGTTAGATTTTTCTGTTAAATTAGATTACACAGGGGTAATTTAGTCTTTTTACCTATTTATTTAATATTATCTATAAAATAAAACAAAATATTCTTAAAAGTCTCTCTCTTTAAACACACTTTACCTTTCTCTTTCTCTCTCTAAAACAAAAATCACCAATCATACTTACCTTCTCTCTCTACTCTCTCTCTCTAAGACATCACTACAACCCACCACCAGCCACCACCGCACCTACCTAAGACAACCACCTCCTCCCCTGCAACCACGACTGTGACTTGTCTTCACCACCACCACCGCCGTCTTCATCATCCAACCACCACCACCTCCACTACAAACACCAACTCCACCACCACCTCCCCCATCGGAACCCTAACCCCAAATAGATCCGACAACACCAACATCTTCTCCGACATTCCTTCTTCACCGTATACTGCCACCACCCACTGCCGTCTTCACCATCCAACCACCACCTCCTCCACCGCCGCCTCCCCCCATCAGCACCCTAACCCCAAATAGATCTGATAACAGCAACATCACAGGAAATATCAACTGTGGAAGCTTGTTTGATAATTTTGAAGATTTGATTGAATTTGCTGAGGGTAAAGTTAATTCTGATGTGAAGGTATGAGGGTTTTGTTTTTGTTTTTTTTTTTTGAAGTTAAAAATGTAAAAGATGCAAACAGTTCTTGAATTTTAGTGCATTGAAAGTAAAAAGAGGATTTCATTTGCTGAGTTCTTGTTGTTGGTGGGGGTGAAGTGGTTATGGTGGGTGGATGATGATGATGATGGTGATGATGATAAAAGAGAGGTGAGTTTAAATGGTGATTATAGCAGAGAGAGGGGATTTCATTTTAATGGTAATCGTATAATAATCTCACAGGGAGTTTTCCTAGTACTTTTGGTGGGTGGGATATTCAGAATCTGTGGTTGAATAATCAAAATTCTGGGCTTTCGGGTGATGTTAGTGTGTTGGCTTCCATGATGGAGTTGTCGCAAGTTTGGTTACAAGCTAATGCTTTCACCGGTGCTATACCGGATCTGTCGAATTGTATTAGTTCGTAGTATTTGCACCATCACCACCCTCACCGAAAATCCCAAACAACCTGCAACAAGAGAGAGAGGGCATATTTTTTATATTTATAAATCTTTTTTTTATAACCTAGTCCTCCAAACATAAGTTATTTTACAGAATAGCCCCTGAAGAGATGAAATGACAAGAATACCCTCATGTGCAAGGCACATGACCAGATTTAACCAAAAAATCTAACTGGGTTTGGCTAAAAGGACAAAACTTGCAAGACTTGGCAACATAAAGGACACCGCCTGTCAACTTTTTGGCTAAAGGACAGCGCCTGAAATTTGATGTAAAGATAAAGGACAAAACTTGTAATTTACTCATTTTATTTTGTGTTCACATTGGTTCTTGCGGTTCTCGCAATAAGGGTGGTTCTCAAATGAACCTTACCCTATATATATATATATATATATATATAAGCAAGGTTGAGAATTTAAGCACTTGTAAGGGTTATTACTCACTTGTATCAATTATACAAAACCCTTGAGGGTATATGACCAACATGATAACTTGGATTACACCCAATAAAGGTAAATGGGTAATGAACCAAGCGACTCAAACCGAATAAACATGGTATACTTGTAGTACGTGCAAATAGTTGTGTAAGGTACAAGTAAGTATGGGACTATATTTAAGCATGTAAAAGGATTAAAATAGGTTTTTTGGTGTGCATGTACATATATACGAGAAAGATCAAATTGTATGTAAGTAGATGGACTATTATGTGTGCATGCATTTTGTATGTATGAATGTATGTGACTAGGATTTGTACGTATGAATGTATTAGTATGTAAGTTGTATGTATGTGTATGGATAGAAAGGGGTGGATGCATGAATTGGAATTTTGTATACACGAACGAATGGGAATCGTATATATGGTTTTAATATGTATGAGTATTAGCGATGCTAACCTTGTTGCTTTTGAGAATAAAATGAAAGTAGAGGTATGCGATTGTTAGCCTTATGAAGTTTTGACACTGGGATGCAAAGATTCAATTTGGAGAGATATCTGAATGGATTAGTATATGTAAAAAGAATGTGACGTGGTCTTTTAATTATGTATGTTTAGATATGTATAACGTCACCAAGTACTAATGATGTGAATGTATGTTGTGACTGCAGGCTACACAGAATCACAGATCATCATCATGGAACGTAAGAGGTTAAAGATCGAGTCATAACCCAGATTGTACGGGAGTGTGTGGTCATGTAGTTAGTAACGTATGTCTTGTTTTATTTCTTAAATGAGAACGAAGTATATAAATTTTGTTAAAGAGTCCTTTTAAAAGGATTTTCAAATATGTTAGAATGTATATAATGTTGCAACCCCCGACCCCTGCCCCGGGAGGCGGGCGGCCGCGAGCTCGCAGAGCTGGTGGTATCGGTGTTTATTAATTTGGCAGTGGAAATTTCATCAGGACCGTAGTTAGGAAACAGTTTATCAGAAACCACAGTTTTATAATTAATAAATATATGGGAAAAAACCCAAGTTTCCATTATAAACATCTTTTTAGGGATAAACCCTAAATTATTTAAATAAAACTTCTTCTTTATTTATGTAACTTTTATAACCACGTTTCCAAGCCTTCAGTGCTCTCCAGCTGGCTTCTAATTGGCTTTCACATTTTGATACCTGAAACGCGTTTAAAAGTATTTTATCAGCAAGAAATACTGGCGAGTGAATCCCAATTTAATCAAAACAAGTTTTTATCATTTTACAGCATTGAGGGAAACCCGCAATTACATTTGTTTACATCTACTTTAATTACCACCCACGGTACTATCAATCCTGACTAGTGGTAATGTTACTATTCACAGTGTAGTAACAAGTTATGTATACAAAACCCCAACATACCGACGATAATTGTAGATTTACAAATACTCAATCACTGTGAATTATAATTTAAAACATTTGAGGTTTTGTAAAAACAGTTTAAAAAGAGGAATTACTCACATTGCTAATTTAGGTATTTCCTTGTGATTTCCTGGTTATAATCTATTAAATTAAACAATGCACACGCGTTAGTATAATAACCCAATTTACATTAGCTATACCATCCCCCCGAGACAGAACTCCAACGACTGAGTTGGGCAGAGCCTAGACATGCGTTACGGAGCTCTAGATCAATCGGGCAGAGTAACTAATACGTAACCGAGGGTTATAATACTTACAACAAGGCAGAGCTTCGCTTTTTAGTGGGTATTATACCCGAGAGTTACTTTTACTATTTAGAGAATTGAGAGAGAGATCGAAAATTTGAACGAGGAATAACTGAAGCCTGAGGCCCCTATTTATAGTTCTGATCGGCTACTCTCTCGCGCCCGGCGAGAGTTTTAGTGAGGGCCTTCGCGGCCCGCGAGCCGCATAGGCAAGGTTATAGCTTGGCTGAGTCGACCCACTAGCCTTCACACGCAATCAGACACGTGGCGGCACCAGGTTGTGCCTGGTGGCCAGCTGTCGCGACCCGTGACTGATGTAGCTAAGGGGGTCGCGCTCTGCGAGCGCCCCCTATTTCTTGTTTTATTTGATTTTTGTTAAATTAAAGGTATTTCGGGCCTATTTTTCGTATATGGGGTGTATTCTAAGACATATAGGGATGTTATTGGGATTTTAGGAGAGTTGTTATATATAACTAAAGAAATTTTAAGGTTCGTATTTTCTAATGCGTCTTTTGGTTAAAACGTGTGGTCTTATAGTTTCTACATCAAAACTCTGCTCAATTGAGGCTACCAAGTGTATAAATCTCTCTGGGACCGTGTCAAAGAGTTTATGAACCAGTTCTTCGTCTTCCATCTTTGCCTTAACGCCTATTATACTTTGAAACCATACCTGACAATCTTCCTGAATACTCATCTAGTATCACCGTCCTTCATCTGCAGCCCTACAAAATCGCTCTTCAGAATGCACAACTATGCCATCTACTATGCCATCTGAACACGTTCAGCACCTATATATTGGGATTTCAATGAATCCCATACTTCTTTGGCCGTCTTGTTCTTCGCTACCTACGATAAGACTTCTTCTCGTATGGATTGAAGTTGAAAGCACGGGCCTGTTTAGATTTCTTGTCATATACAACCACTCCCGTTGGTGGCTCGAAGGCTTCCACAACCCATGGGCATCCATGATTGCTTCCATCTTAATTACCAACTATTATAGTTCGTAGGTATGAGGATGGTACATTGGAATGGGATTGAGGTTTCTTTTGTGGAATTAGGGTTTGTGATGATCGACATGGTGTTGAAACCAAGGATTTTGGGCATATGAATGGATCAAAACGTGATGCTGTGATACCAAATGTAAGATTGGACCAGGTGATATAGTGAATAAATTAAAAGAACAAGAAACAGAGTAGTCAAATGTCATCTTATTACTAATCGGATGCTTGAACTCAGCATGATTGAATGATTACAAAAGAAATTTCCGCTGATCGAAAAGTGATAAAACAAAACAACTGATACTGAATTATTTAAATAGGTAATAATACAACAACCTTTGAAGAACACTTGTTCCCACATGCTCCTTTATTCTTGGGCTTCCAACGTTCACAAAAGTGAACGTTATTGACTTTAACTGAGTCAACATTTAACCAAGAAGTTCAACAACAACAACAACAACAGATAGAAGAGTTGTATGAGACTGCTGAAGCCTGTGGTATTTTAGTTAGTGAGTTGATGTCTACTCAGCAGTTTCAACACAAGCAGATTACTTCCCAGCAATCTCGAAAACACCTAAAGAAAGTCGATAGGTTGATGTTGATTATGTGAATGAAGAAGACACGAATGAGATGGTGGTTGAAGGGTCTGTTGATAGAACCTACGTAACGGCTAACGGTGGTTTGATTCCAAACTTATTAGATTTGTTTGAAGATGACAAAGAACAAGAAACCGAAGCGCTCCTGAAACCTCATCTGCAATTACCATAGAGGCAAATAAATCCAATGAAGAAAAGAAAAAAACACAAACTTCATGGTTTAAAGATATGCCAGCTCCTCCAATAGTCAAAGCTTCTTATGTAAACAAGGGTGTTTTAAAATCTAAAGGCCGAATTATCAGCTGGAAGTATACTGAAGTGTTCAATTGTTTCATGATCAAGAGGAAAGATGGGTTATAATTCTTTATGGGTTTGGGGTTAGAGAACTTCAATATTTTGCCTACTTGTGAACTGCATAGTCTAGCTTAGAAACATATCATCAACAAAAGGGATCATGGGATTGGTAATTATGTGGCAACCATACTTCAAAGAGAAATGAGTGGGGGATTTGATAAGATAAAGCCTGTAGTGCAGAGGAAGATTGTTCACAAAACTTGAGTTCATCTAGTTTCAAAGAACCCTGAATTAAGCTCGTGTATATCCTTCATCTAAGGTTATGGAAGATTCTGCTACACAAGATATCTCAAGAGGTTTTGGTGGGATCTTTTCAACGTTGGTACTATATATGATCGTATTATGGGTGAAGCTGTGTTTGAATTAGAAAAGCGTTGAAATATGTTGGGTTAATAACATCATTCATTTGGGCTTCTATTTATATATCTGGATGGGCTTATATGTGTTATGTAATGGGCCCAGCCTGGTTGTTATAAGTTTGTTAAGTTGTTGCAACAGGTTGTTAGAAGGTGAAAGTATGAGGGCTGTTATGTAACATCTCAGGGAGCTCGATCATCTTGGAGAGAACTTTTGGGGCAAAGTGTAACATTTGAGGACCTTATATAAAAGGCTGAGTTTTGTAACACCTCTCGTTCTCTCTGTATTTTAGGGTTTCTTATAGCTGTTGCTATTGATCTGTTTAGATCATTATTCTTATCTCTCCCCTGTATTTTAGAGAGACTATACTCTTGGTAATGATGATCATCTGTGGATGATCATCAGGATATTCATTGTATTGTTTGTTTGTTCTTGATCTTACAGTTTGTAAGATCTCTGGGTATTTGGGGGGGGGGGGGTACTGATTTTGGGTTGGATAAATAAGATTTTGTCGCTACATCTTGTGTTTGTTATGTTTGATCATCATACCATAGTTGTTAACATGGTATCAGAGCCATTGAGCTCTTATTAATGATCACTTTATTTCTTCCGCTATGATTTGTTTTCTCAGTTTGATTATTTGTTTGTTGTATCTTTGTTCTAGGGTTTCTGGTCTCGGGAACTGTTATTGGCGGCAGATCTACTTAGATATGTTATCTTGGAGGTGTGCTTGTCAACGTTGGACGAAACCCTAACTTAGGGTTTGTTGTCTTCCAAGGTTACTTCCAGATCTGTGTTGGTCTCTGAAACCCTAGAAGGTTCAGGGCAAACTAACCGGTGTGTATTATGTTCTTTAGCTCATTGATATGTGGTTTGTAACCCTAGAAGGTTACAAATTCAGAATCACTTGGAATGAGTTAAACACACTTGTAAGACCGTTCCTCTCTTATCTTCGGTTTATTTCTTTGTTATTGTTTTTAGTTGATGTCGGGGTAGTGAGGACCAGTTTCATTGATTAATTGATTTAGTTGATACCATGGTAGTGAGGACCGGTTTGTCTGTTGTTTGATTCTTCTTGTGTATACTCTGTGTTGTTTGTTATTACTTTGTTGTTTCTGTTAGTAATTGTTCTGTGACTATTGGTTGTTGGTTGGTTTAAAGATATGCCAGTTCCTCCAATAGTCAAAGCTTCTTATGTAAAGAAGGGTGCTTTAAAATCTGAAGGCTGATTTATCAGCTGGAAGTATACTGAAGTGTTCAATTGTTTCGTGATCAAGAGGAAAGATGGGTTATAATGCTTTATGGGTTTGGGGTTAGAGACCTTCAATAGTTTGCCTACTTGTGAACTGCATAGTCTAGCTTAGAAAAATATCATCAACAAAAGGGATCATGGGATTGGTAATTATGGGGCAACCATACTTCAAAGAGAAATGAGCGGGGGATTTGATAAGATCAAGCCTGTAGTGCAGAGGAAGATTGTTCACAAAACTTGAGTTCATCTAGTTTCAAAGAACCCTGAATTAAGCTCGTGTATATCCTTCATCTACGGTTATGGAAGATTCTGCTACACAAGATATCTCAAGACGTTTTTGTGGGATCTTTTCAACGTTGGTACTATATATGATCGTATTATGGGTGAAGTTGTGTTTGAATTAGAAAAGTGGTGAAATATGTTGGGTTAATAACATCATTCATTTGGGCATCTATTTATATATTTGGATAGGCTTATATGTCTTATGTAATGGGCCCAGCCTGGTTGTTATAAGTTTGTTAAGTTGTTGCAACATGTTGTTAGAAGGTGAAAGTATGAGGGTTGTTATGTAACATCTCAGGGACCCCGATCATCTTGGAGAGAACTTTTGGGGCAAAGTGTAACATTTGAGGACCTCATATAAAAGGCTGAGTTATGTAACACCTCTCGTTCTCTCTGTATTTTAGGGTTTCTTATAGTTGTTGCTATTGATCTGTTCAGATCATTGTTCTTATCTCTCGCCTGTATTTTAGAGAGATTGTACTCTTGGTAATGATGATCATCTGTGGATGATCATCAGGATATTCATTGTATTGTTTGTTTGTTCTTGATCTTACAGTTTGTAAGATCTTTGGGTATTTGGGGGTACTGATTTTGGGTTGGATAAATAAGATTTTGTCGCTGTTTTTGTCGCTACGTCTTGTGTTTGTTATGTTTGATCATCATACCATAGTTGTTAACATGGTATCAGATTGAGCTCTTATTAATGATCACTTTATTTCTTCCGCTGTGATTTGTGTTCTCTGCTTGATTATTTGTTTGTTGTAACTTTTTTATAGGGTTTCTGGTCTCGGGAACTGTTATTGGCGACAGATCTGCTTAGATTTATTATCTTTGAATTGTGCTTGTCATTGTTGGACGAAACCCTAACTTAGGGTTTATTGTCTTCCAAGGTTACTTCCAGATCTGTGTTGGTCTCTGAAACCCTAGAAGGTTCAGGGCAAACTAACCAGTGTGTATTATGTTCTTTAGCTCATTAATATGTGGTTTGTAACCCTAGAAGGTTACAAATTCATAATCACTTGGAATGAGTTAAACACACTTTTAAGATCATTCCTCTCTTATCTTCGGTTTATTTCTTTGTTATTGTTTTTAGTTTATGTCGGGGTAGTGAGGACCAGTTTTATTGATTGATTGATTTAGTTGATACCGTGGTAGTGAGGACCGGTTTATCTGCTTTTTGATTCTTCTTGTGTATACCCTGTGTTGTTTGTTATTACTTTGTTGTTTCTGTCAGTTATTGTTGTCACACCCCAATCGATGGCGGAATCATCGGGGCGCATCACTAGGCCAACCAGATTGCTTAAGAGAATCCATAACAACTATATATTTCCAATATTTTTAACAATCATTGTCCCATACCAACGAACAAATATTCAACACATAATTATTACAAACAGCGAGTTCTCAAAAGCAAAAGAAGTCTGACAACCTAGATTTCTATTAGTGGAGTTTCTAGACTGCCTATCTTGATTTCAGCAAAAGATTCCATCAACCTGTCACATACGTTAAAATAAAGTCAATACATAAGGTAAATGTGAGTACACAAGTTTGCATAGCATATAGTTTGAAAAGCTTTTACGCATAACCAGCATGTAACACGTAACGGGCGAAGCATGTAACTATCAAACAATGATTACAACTTAACCACGAGACTGCGTTGTAGAGTATGCGTGACACATGTTTAGCGAACACGTGAAGTAAAGTGATGTGATCCCTAGCAACCCCTGTCCATGACAGGTGCTAAGTCCAAACTATAGTATTATCATTGCTAGAGGCGGTATAGTGTAACACTGTATAAGCATAGTATAAGCATTCATAGATCACGTATAGCATGCGGGAGCGGTTAGCGTTTAGAAAGTGTTTACGTTGCGTGTTGTGTTTTGATATAGAACGTATGTAACACCCAAAAGTGTGTTAAATGAAAATGGGTTCGTGTATACTCACAGTGCGTGTTTATCAAGTAAACACCAGTGAAATTGGATTGAAGGGAGCGCGTTGAGTTAGCCTGTGTACGGAAACCGTAGCATAAGTCATTGAGCAGAGTGTCGAATGGGTTTAAGTGTTCGACTGGTGATCCGAACGAATGGGTATAATCTATCCAAACGGATGGTCATCCGGATGACCATCCGAGCGGATGGCCATTCGAATGAGTGTGTGGGTATTTGTAAATCGTTAAAAATTCGTAGTTTCGCTAAATCGTTTGAACATTGGAAACTTATAAAGGTCAGGTCATCCGGTCGGATGGTCATCCGCACGGATGGCCATTCGAGCGAGATGATCTGGGGTTGAAACTTTGTAAAATTTTCGAAGTAAAAGTTTGACTTAGCGGAGACGGCGTGACGACGTGTCAAACAACGGAAACATACCAAGCCTAGCTCATTCGGTCGGATGGTCTCAACCCATTCGGTCAAATGTGCTGTTCTTGATGAAGATTCATGTTTGACCCATTAATCGGTCCATCTCTCTGGTGGAAATCCGTTTTCAAGCCGGCTCTCGACTAAGGAACGAGTCGAGAGTCTGATTGAGTCCAGATACCATCGAAAATTTGTAAAAACTGAAGAAAAGTTAAAAACAGATGAAAAGTGTTGAAATCTTGTTGAGATTAAGTTAAAAAGTGTGGAAATCCTTCAGATCTAGAACCAATCTCGATCAAATGGTGTTTCACAACAGTTTGCATAAGCAAACGAGTGAAAACCACCTTTAAGAGGTCCAAATTAGTGATTTCAGGGAAAAAGTTAGTGTTTGTGTATGATTTTGATGAAGAAGATGATGTAGAAGTGATTAGAGATGAAGATTGTACAGGATCTGAGAAGAAATGCTTACATAATGGCATTGATTTACGATTGAGGGTAACTGCGAGCGTGTGTGCGGATGGAAGTGTCAAATCAGCGAAATGAGGCGTACGGCTAGTATTTATAGGGTGAGAGTGAGGGTTAAGTCGGTGGAGAAAGGCGGTGTTTGGGGCGGATGGCCATCCAGTCGGATGGTCATCCGGTCGGTTGTCCATTCGAACGGTTGGCCATTCGACCGGCCGTGTGTGCGCGAGTTAGTTTTCCAACTTCGTTTCGTTTGTTAAGCATTGCGTTGCGTTTAATCGAGTTGCGAGTGAGCGTTTGAGCGTATAAGCGTTGCGTTGATAACCTCATATCATTCAAACAAATAATCACTCAAATAACATACATAAACGAAATGCATAAAATAAATCCGCGTTTCGAGTCTGCATTGAATTTGCGTTGTGATAGTGTTTAGTCTAAACAAGCGATGTATCATGCGATATAATGCGTTCAAGTAGTAAGCGTTATAAGTAGAGTTGTAATGTGATGACAGCGTTTTGAATAAGCGTTTAAAATGCGCCAAAAATATAGTTTTAACCCATAGCGTTAATCAAAATCTCGGGAGTACAAGCGTTTAAGGAAAGAAAGTTAACGATAGCTAACGATCCGAAAAGTCGGGTTGTTACAGC
Organism: Helianthus tuberosus; assembly: GCA_030545235.1. Taxonomy (NCBI): domain Eukaryota; kingdom Viridiplantae; phylum Streptophyta; class Magnoliopsida; order Asterales; family Asteraceae; genus Helianthus; species Helianthus tuberosus. Next base: position 19,262,965 of record CM060403.1, read on the forward strand.
CTCCCCTACTTTAGGAAATTTCGTACCGAAATTAAGGAGCAGGTGTAACAAAGAGTTGTGGGTATTTAGCTTTCATATCACTTTCGAGTTCCCAAGTGAACTCGGCACCCCGTTTTCCTTCCCAGCGAACCTTCACTATAGAAATGCGAGAGCATCGAAGTTTCTTGGTCTCTCGATCCATGATTTCTACTGGCTTTTCCACAAAGTGTAGAGTCTCATTTACTTGCAAATCTTCAAGAGGAACATGAAGATTTTCTTCGGCTAGGCACTTCTTGAGGTTCGAGACGTGGAATGTCAGATGTACGTTGTTGAGTTCCTCCGGTAATTCGAGTCGGTAGGCCACTTTGCAAATTCTTTCCAGAATCTTAAAGGGGCCTACGTATTGTGGCGCTAGCTTTCCTTTCTTGCCGAATCGGATCACCCCCTTCCAAGGTGAAACCTTTAGGAGTACGTGATCATCAACTTCAAACTCAAGGGGCTTGCGGCGTTTATCGGCGTAACTCTTTTGACGACTATGAGCTTTCAAGAGATTATCTCGTATTTGGAGGACCTTGTCAGTCGTTTCTTGTAATAACTCAGGACCGGTGATCTGAGCGTCTCCGATCTCGTGCCATACAATAGGCAATCGACATTTTCTACCATATAATGCCTCAAAGGGTGCCATTTGAATACTAGTGTGATAACTGTTATTGTACGAGAAGTCTACTAAAGGTAAATTGATGTCTGTCATTATGGACATGCAAAAACCGAAATAAACTAGTAGCTAGAGTAAGTCAGATATCGAACCAGAGGAGGATTGTGGAAAGTGTCGTAATGAAAAGTATTAATTAACTACTACTGATTTGAAAAATCGGTTTGATTGATTATGAGAATTATCTAAATTAACGAACAAAAATTGAGATTTGAATCAATAAGAGAGAAGATGGTTCCTCCAGATTTCAGGTTTTACAGTTAGATTCAACTATGTGTTTAATGGTGACACCTACATAGACATAAGTGTTAAACTTGATTAACTAATTGTGATAACCAACGACTAAGTACTCCGGTCAATACATAATGGGAGGTTATTGAATGATTATCAATTACAATTACCAACCCTAATCCCATGTCAAATATATCCCAATTACTAGAACTCTCGGGAACTGAATGCTTAGAAACCAAGGTTTAAATAAATGCAATTGTTTACAATCAACAAATCAAATCAAGGTGAAAGGCATCGAATGCTTAGATCATCAAGTCAAAACGATTATAGCAAACACATAGTATCACCTAACTTACAAAAACCCTCCATCCGAAGGAAACCATAAAAGTTTAGCCGTTCATCTCGCTCACAAAATCAACAAAAACTTGGATTGGTGAAGAATTCATGATCGGTTGAATGATTCGGTGGAAGATCTTGATGGATTGAAAGTGAAAAGCCTTGAACTTCGAGCCCTTCCAGTGCCTAAGATCGTCCTTGAAGAAGAGATTATGATTAGAAACTTTCCCAAACCCTAATATACCCCATAGGGCCTGTTCTACACGTTTTTTTACCTTTACGGGCCGTAAGCTACACTTGGGAACCGTAGCTTACGGTCCCAAAACTCTGATCACACAACTATACCTAACCGTAGACTACAGATTGAGGACCGTAGGCTATGGTCGCTAACCCCTTATCACTTTGAGCTGAACATTAACAAACCCGTAAGCTACAGTTTTAAACCGTAAGCTACAGATTGAAATCTCTGTTTTTTTTCTCGCCAACATGACCACCCGTAAGCTACGGTTTGTAAACCATAGCCTACGGTAGCGTATACGTGAGCCTTTTTCCTTCTTCACAGCATCTTTCAGCAAATGACAATTTGGTCCCTCAACTTCATATTTTCTTATTTCTTGCATATGAAGGCACAAAACAACTTCCACGTAATTACCAAATGGCCCTTGAACTTCATTCTTTCATATGAATCGCATCTTTAAGCCTTTACATCACCTGAACTAACTCCAAATCTCACTCTCGAGCTGCAATCTCCAATCCAATGCTTTCAACCTCATCTTTAATCATCGTAACTACACCGGATTACGTGCTTTACCTGCAAATCACCAATTTCTCATAGTTACCCCATTCTAAACAAGTAAATACATCAAAAGCACATAAAATCCAATATTTAAACACTCTAAAGCTCGGGTTTCACCCTCTCCATCATAAATGTGAATCCTGTTGGTGCACTACATCTGTCGACTTCGTCTTGTATCGAGTCTTAGTCTTAGAATGTTAGATTAGGGCACATTGTACAAGATTTCCCGACATGTCCATATGTGGGAAACCACATGTTCATATGTGGGAAACCACATGTCCGTATGTGGGAAACCTAGAAGGAGGTTTCGCTTTTATGAACATGTCCGTATGTGGGAAACCTTGAAGATGGTTTCGCTTTTATGTACAATGGGGGGTTTCGCTTTTATGGACATGTCCATATGAGCGAAACCTAATCCCTATATATACCCTAGGAGCGAATCATTTGTAATTAGTTGTGCAATTCCATACCGAGGTGCTGCCGGTGTGAGATTTGGCTGTAAACGTTGTTATATCAATCAGAAAGGTGATTTAAGTGAAGATCTAGCTGTTTCTACGTTGATTACTTGTTTTCCGCACCTGTAATTGATCAAAACTCCTCTGATAGACTCGTTCGAGTCAGAATACGATCCTACAAGTGGTATCAGAGCTTCAGGAGGAGGAGTTCTACAGAGATTTGCTGGATTTCATCATAAATTCTTACTTCTACACCTTCTTTCTTCATCAGAACGAGATTTAACGATCGGAATCCGCTCAAAATTTCACAGATTGTAGATAATTGATCATAGTCAAATCCCTAAAAGTTTGAGCTTAAAATTCACAATAAAAATGGTCCAAATTACCCTCCGAACAGGTTTCGCTCATACGAACAACCAGTGATTTCGCTTTTACATACATCAGGTTTCGCTTATGTGTCACCCTTAAGTGACTGGTTTCGCTCCAAAGGACCTCCCAAGTGACTAGTTTCGCTCACAAGGACATCAAGTATTTCGCTCATACAGACATTATGAAGGGGTTTCGCTCATTTGTACACATGGTTTCGCTTTTGTGTCACATATATCTTGGGGTTCCGCTTTTGTGAATATCAGGGTTCCGCTCTTGTGAACATCAAGGTTCCACTCTTGTGAACATCAGGGTTCCACTCTTGTGAACATCAGGGTTCCACTCTTGTGAACATCTGGGATTTCGCTCTTCGTGCACAAACATCTGATTTCGCTTATTTGTCACTGATCTTGAAAAACGTGATAAGTCATCATGGATACTGAGTTTTAAAACGCGTTTGCTACAACCCCGACTAGTCCATCCGACATTACTAAGGCCATGACAATGGAAAATGAAACCGGAACAATGCAAAAACCCCCAAAACTTATGGGAATTGAAGATTATCACGGATGGAAGAAACGGTTTGAGAATTGGGTTCAGGCGAATCATTTAAAAGCTTGGGAGAGCATCGAAACTGAATATGAGAGGCCAAAGAATTCAGCGGGAGTCGATAAAATCATTTCAGAATTCACAGAGCAAGAAAGAGATAGTTATAAAGGAGAGAAAATGATGATCAATCTGTTACAACAAGCAGTAAAGGAGGATATATTTGTATTGCTTCAACATGATGCCAATGCTTACTCTATCTGGGAAGCTCTTAAAAAGAAATTCGAAGGAAGTACTAAGATGCTTCAGAGTAAAGCAGCATTGCTGAAAAAGGAGTTTGAACTATTTGCATGCATGCCTGGTGAAACAACAAAGACTCTTATTGAAAGATATTGTCATCTTGTACACACCATGTCACAGTTGAAGATTACAAAAACTCCAGCAGAATGGGTTGAAAAGCTTGCTGACGTGTTACTACAAAAGGAATGGGGTACATATCTGATGATATTGAAAAATTCCGGACAGTTTAGAAGGTTATCGATTGCACAGTTTATAGAGAAGTTGGAGGCACAGGATCTGGAGCAGCAGAAAATTGCTAGAATGAACAGTTCTACTCATCAACAAGATATTAAATTGTACTATAAAGGAAATGTTCAAACTGCTGAAGCAAGTCCAAAGATACAAACTGCATTTAGTGCTGGAAATCAATCTACACCAAGCAGTCAAGGATCAGTCAACACTAGTGGGTTCTCAACGGTGAATCCTCCAAGTGTTCAAAGTTTATCTGCTGGAAATGGGAATTCGATTCAGTGTAATGTAGCTTTACATCTTCAAAATGGTCAAAACTATTATGAAGAAGTTGTAAAGCATCATATGGGATTATTGGTCACTGCTTTAGAGTCTTATGAAGGGTTGATTGCTGGAAGAATTGGTAATCCGATGCTCACAAAGGAAGATTGTGACCAAATCGATGCAGAGGAGCTAGAATTGATGGATATTAAATGGGCCTTAGCTAGTGTTTTGAGGAGAGCAGAAAAATTTAGATTGGTTACAGGAAGAAATGATTTCTTGGATGCAAACCTTTCTAATCTAGGATTTGATAAATCTAAAGTTGTCTGTTTTCGTTGCAGGGAGAAAGGCCACTTTAAAAGAGAGTGCAAGAATCAGGAGCCGAGATGAGCAAAGGAGTCGTCTGGGAAAGATGATTATTATAGGAAATCCATTTATCAACAAATTACTCATCTACCACATCAACAAAAAGATCCACAAACGGCACATGGAAGAATGATTGAAGATGCAAACAAAAAGGCTTACTATGGCATCATGGATCAAGATGACGAGAAAGTGGCTGATGGTTTTAGCTGGGACAAGTACATTCCAGCTGATCCTAATGTTAAAGCTTTTATTGCACATATTGTTCAAAAGCCAGAAATGTTGAAGGAATGGATGGAAGTGTTATCTGATGAAGAGAAAAATGAAGATGAAAGATCTGTTTCATCTGAAAACAGTTCATCAGAAATAAGTAATAGTGATGAAGAGATGGAACAGATAAATTTGGGAAAAACTCATTTATCTTCTGACACTTTTGAATTTTATTTTGCAGAAAAATTGAAGAAATTGAAAGAAAGGAAAGCTGCAAAGGAAATGAAAGAGGTCAAAGTGATTGAGAAGATTGTGGAAGTTGAAAAGATAGTTGAAGTCGAGAAGATCGTTGAAATCACAAAACCTTGTCTTACTTGTTTAGAGTCATGTAAACAATGTATAGAAAAGGATGAGAGGTTTAGTGAGTTAGAAAAGTTGAAAGAAAAGTTGTTGTTTGATGTAAAAAATTTGAAAGAGTCATATGATGTATTGAACAGAACTGTGAATAGTCTGGAAAAGACTAACTCTGAAAGAGAGAAAGCTTTGAAGATGTTGAATGCTAACATGATGACAAAGCAGAAAGAGATCAACTTGTACATAGAAGAATGTGCAAAGTGGAAGAAAGAGTTGGATAGTGAAGCAACTGAGAACGAAAGAATCAGAAGATTGCTGCAAAGTTACAAAGGTTGTGACTACATAATTGATAGAATTTATCCAACAGTTGAAGGATTTGAAGCGTTTAAAGGTGAAGAAACAAAGCCAAAGAAGAAAAAGGATACTGGTAAGAAACAGGGTGTATGTTATAATAAGTGTCCGCCTCCGATTTGGGAAGGGTATTCGCCTAGAAAACCAAATGAGGAACAAGTCCAAAAGGCAGTCAATCTAAAGTTAGAGTCCGAGTTAACCGATGTTTTACCTGACAATATTGACATCACGTTCACAGCGTCTGACACAGATCATGAGTCCGAACTGATAAAAAGAGTGGTCGATCAGGTGTTGGATAAGGATGAGGAGTCAGAGTCAAAGTCCGAATCCAAAAGTTCGTGTCAGTCAGTCGGGAGTTCGAGTTCGTCCGAAAAGAGTTCAAAATCGTCGGGAAAACGGGTTTATAGTAAAGAATTTTTGTTGTCAAAATCTAATTTGAATGACGAAACATTTGAAGTTGTATACACTTTGAATGATTCTGACAAATTATATTTTGATAAAGAATTTCCAATAAGAAGTGTTCGTTTTGACATGATCAAAAAGGTTTTCAAAATGACAGAAATTAATATTTCTGAAATAAAAGATTTAAATCTTACTAGAAAACCTAAGAAATACACTTCAAGAGTTCAACAGCGTTTAAACAAGAAAATGGGTTACAATTATGGTTCGGAATTTTGAAAGAAACCAAACCATAATAGTAAGTTCAAAAAGAAAGGTCTTGGTTTTATTCCACCTGAAAACTATAAAAATGAAAAATATAATCGAGATTATAAATCAAAAATGACATATGTTGCAGGAACTAGCCATGAAGAAGAAGCAAAGAGCTCATTCTGGAAACAGTCAAACCAGGAGTTTCTTGCTGAAAAGATGAAGTATGGAGATTATCAAAGGAAAGAAACAAGAACCTGTTACAGATGCAATGAAGTTGGTCATATTGCATGGAACTGTCCGAAAGCGACCAACACAAAACAGGGAGTTTCTGGAAAACTGAAAGAAGTTATTGTTAATAAAACCGAACCACCAACTGAAAAATTTAAAGTTTTCAAAAATTCAACATTTGAAGTTGGTGAGTGTTCGAAGAGATTTTACAGGCGAAGTGTTAAACTTGACAATCAAAAATGGGTTGTTAAGAAATCTGATGTAAAATCTGGCGATGAATCTGATTCCACAAAATCAGAGGAGCCACAGTTTGATGAGAGTGATGAAAACTCAGTTCCTTCAATGGATGATGAGAACTTTCCACCATTGAGGACTGAAAATTTTAAAAGGAAAACTGGAAAGTCTGAAATCTTAAATCAGGGTTATTCTGAGAAGGATAACTTTGATGTTGAGAAAGCGTTTAATGGGAAAGTTAAGAAGATTTTCGGAAAAATGGTTGAAGGGAAAGTAAAAGGGGTAAAGGAGTTTTATGCTAAAAAGAAAGCAACTTACACTCCAACTGCTTCTGAATTGAAAACACCCAAGGCTGGTCAGGCTTGGGTGGACATTTTCTTTGCTTGAAAAACCTGACTTGCCGGAGATCCCAAGTTTGTAATCGTGGATCAGGAATCGGCATCTTTCTTGATAATTGTTTTTGAAAATGAATCTTAAAGTTTGTTAAATTTTACAGATTCTGAATTGCCGGAGCTTCCAGGTTGGTAAGTGTGAAGCAGGAATCGGCATTTTGATTGGTAAAATGGTTTGTGTAGATGGTTTATTCCTACATGTGTTTTAAATGTTGGATATTCTTACAAGTGGTAAGAGGTTGATTCTGACAAAGTGATTACTCAAGGTCATTAGGTTGAACTTGATGTAATCCTATTACAAGAGATTGAATGGACAAAATGATGAACCAAACTCCTAATTTTACAAGTGATAAAATCAACAAAACTTATTTTCCGGACAAATCATTTTGGTTAAAACAAACATAAGTGTTTTGAAATCATAATGAGAAAATAGTTTTGTGAAAGGGGGAGTTCTGATTGTTTATGCCAAATGGATAGCGATTTGAAGCGATTTGATATCGGTTGTCACTTTATTGTTTAGTTTGTTTTCAAATTTCCTAAAATGTGTTTGCATTTTAGGGGGAGTAGAAAATTTCAGAAAATCCAAAAACATTTGAAAATTTGAAAAAGACAAAAACATGATAAAATTCAAAAATGAGTTTCATTGTGAATAGAGGAAATGATAGTACATCAGTAGACTGTCACAACATGCTAAAGATATGTAAAGTTAAAAATGTGATAAACAATCTCACTGCGGATATGCCAGTAGGTTTTTACACATTTAGTAGATTGTGACGAGATATAAACCTAAAATTCAAACTTGCTTATTCCGTGGGTAACAACATCTTGGATATATAGGTAACCCCTGAAATCTCGTTTGAAAGGTCCCTCTTTCTGAGATACTAGGTCTTTATGCTCAGTGATATCTGGGGTATTATCCCAGGACTTCTGCTGAATGGAAATTCTGACCTAGTCCTCGGATAATACTTTCCGCAAATGCTTGAAACATAGCAACGCCCTCAGCAAGCTGATGAAACAATAAAATTGATAGTCGATGTTGTTGAAATCAAAAAGATCCTCTAAAGGGGACACACCGAAAGTCGAGCCGTCATCTCTCTGCTGAACGGAAGTTCTGACCTGAGCTCTCACGGTTTCGTACTATAAATTATTCCCTTACAGATATCATATGTGGTATACTCACCTGTAAGACTGAATATTGGGATCTGGATACGGGAGTATATTCAAGTAGTGGGACACACAGATAAGTTTAAGTCATTTAAAACATTAACATCATATCTCGGATCAATTGAACTTTGTATGAAAATTTAAGTGGACAAATATACTGACAATCTAGGTGAATTGTTTAGAACTTAAAATGAAATGAAGCTTAATGGTGTTGGTGACTTGTCTTAAAAACTGATATGATCCTCTTACACGAACTCACAAAATATTGTCTGTAAATATTTTTTTTCTGCATTTCTTAATATCTCTAAATTCAAAAATATTTTCAGTGTGTTTTAGCATAAATTTTGAAAAATACAAAAAGATTTTCGACAACTGATATTGAAAAGCTGATTTTCAAAATCCTAAGTGCTAGACCTGATGAACAAATGGTTTGGGAGAATGTGTTTTGAAAAGAAAAATGATTAATTTTTGCAAATGGTTCATCAGAATTTATCATTGATAAATCATTCTGGTTTAATTTGAGAGAGAATTTGGATTGATAAATTTGTTAAATGTTAAATTTGTGAAATTTATTTCTGGGTTAAGAATGTGCAAGTGTAGCCAGGTTTTGATTTTGAACCTGAAGACAGAGTGCCAGGTTCCGATATCTGAGGATTCTGATTGGAGGTAGTCAGACAATGATCTTGAGACATGAAGAGTCAAGCTGATTGATACGGAGAAGCTGTGAGATGGAAAGCCAGACAACGATCCTAAAGCTGATGATGCTGATGAACTAAAGAAATGCCAGCATATCGCAAGGGGGAGTCTGAAGACCTGCGAGAAAAGATTGAGAGAAAAAGCCCAGAGACAGATCAAGACTAAAGATGCGAAGACTCGACACTTAAGACTCGTCAACATCTGAGGGGGAGTCTGTTGGTGCACTACATCTGTCGACTTCGTCTTGTATCGAGTCTTAGTCTTAGAATGTTAGATTAGGGCACATTGTACAAGATTTCCCGACATGTCCATATGTGGGAAACCACATGTTCATATGTGGGAAACCATATGTCCGTATGTGGGAAACCTAGAAGGAGGTTTCGCTTTTATGAACATGTCCGTATGTGGGAAACCTTGAAGATGGTTTCGCTTTTATGTACAATGGGGGATTTCACTTTTATGGACATGTCCATATGAGCGAAACCTAGTCCCTATATATACCCTAGGAGCGAATCATTTGTAATTAGTTGTGCAATTCCATACCGAGGTGCTGCCGGTGTGAGATTTGGCTGTAAACGTTGTTATATCAATCAGAAAGGTGATTTAAGTGAAGATCTAGCTGTTTCTACGTTGATTACTTGTTTTCCGCACCTGTAATTGATCAAAACTCCTCTGATAGACTCGTTCGAGTTAGAATACGATCCTACAAATCCCAATTACCACCAAAATCTATAACGCACGAACGAAGCATGTCTTCAAGGGTGCGGATCGTGTGCTCAGTCTGACCGTCGGTCTGGGGATGGATTGCGGTACTGAGATTAAGGGTAATACCGAGGGTGGAATGGAATGTCTCCCAGAGACGTGAGGTAAAGTGACCATCGCGGTCAGAGATGATGTCACGAGGTGTCCCATGTCGACAGATGACTTCGTCAGTATAGATTCATGCTAATCGTTCTACCTTGAAGTCTTCTCGTATTGGTAAAAAGTGAGCGGATTTCGTAAGACGATCAACGATAACCCAAATGCTATCATGACCTGATGGCGTGCGAGGGAGTTTCATAATGGAATCCATAGATATACTCTCCCATTTCCACATCCGGATCTTGGGTTGTTCGAGTAAGCCAGAGGGTCGTTGGTGTTCGGCCTTAACTTTCGAACAAGTTAGTCATTTTGATATGTACAGCGCGATATCCTTTTTCATTCCCGGCCACCAATACCTGGAGCGAAGGTCCTGGTATATCTTGTCGGCACCGGGGTGAATGGAATATCGAGACTTGTGGGCTTCAGTCAGCAATATCTCCCGAAGGTTATTGTGACTGGGGATCCAAATGCGGTCGAGATTGTGAAAAATACCATTCGGTTTATTAACTAATTGGTTTTCGGTTCCAAGGATTCTTTCTTCCTTCAAAGTGTTTTCGAGAAAGCAGGCGTGTTGAGGGTCGCGAATGAGAGCTTCGAGGTTGTGTTGGGCTTGAATGTTACAAACACAATGTAAATAGCTTCGTCGACTAAGAGCGTCAGCGACGACGTTTGCCTTGCCTGGGTGGTAGCGTATCTCGCAGTCGTAGTCGTTGAGAAGTTCAACCTATCTGCGTTGGCGCATGTTAAGTTCTTTCTGGTTCAAGATGTGTTGTAGGATCTTATGGTCGGTGAAGATCGTACACTTGGCACCATAAAGGTAGTGTCGCCAAATCTTTAACGCAAAAATAACTGCACCGAGTTCGAGATCGTGGGTTGTGTAGTTCTTCTCGTGGACTTTGAGTTGGCGAGATGCATACACGATAACCTTATCTCGTTGCATGAGAACACAACCAAGACCTAGGTTAGAGGCATCGTAATAAACAACAAAGTCGTCGTTTCCATCGGGTAGCGCGAGTACGGGAGCATTGCAAAGCATACGCTTAAGAGTTTGAAAGGCATCCTCTTGTTCGGTTCCCCAAACGAAAGGCTTGTCTTTATGCGTTAGAGAGGTGAGAGGAACGGAAATTTTAGAGAATTCAACGGTAAATCGACGGTAATAACCCGCCAATCCAAGAAAAGAACAAACTTCGGACGGGGTTTTTGGAGTAATCCAACTCTTAACTGCTTCAATCTTCGTGGAATCGACGTGAATACCTTGATTGTTGACGATGTGACCGAGGAACTAAACCTCCTCAAGCCAAAATTCACACTTGGAGAACGTGGTGTAGAGGCGATTTCCTTGGAGAAGCTCGAGAACTAAACGAAGATGTAGCGTGTGTTCGGCTCTCGACTTCGAATAGATAAGGATATCATCGATAAAAACAATAACGAAGCGATCAAGGAAAGGTTTACACACACGGTTCATCAAATCCATGAAGACCGCGGGTGCGTTTGTGAGACCAAAAGGCATGAGCACGAATTCGTAATGGCCATAACGGGTACGGAAAGCGGTTTTAGGAATATCTTTCTCCTGAATTCGTAGTTGATGGTAACCAGAACGTAAATCGATCTTAGAGAAACACGTAGCGCCTTGCAGTTGATCAAATAAATCTTCGATTCGGGGTAGAGGATAGCGATTCTTGATGGTAAGCTTGTTGAGTTCCCTATAATCGATGCACATTCGGAACGATCCATCCTTCTTTTTCACAAAAAGGACAGGTGCGCCCCATGGAGATGTGCTAGGGCGTATGAAGCCTTTATCAAGTAACTCCTGGAGTTGACTAGATAGTTCACGCATATCGAACGGTGCGAGGCGATAAGGAGCTTTAGTGACAGGGTTTACACTAGGAATGAGGTCAATACGAAAGTCGACATCGCGAGTAGGGGGTAGACCGGGTAAATCGTCAGGAAAGACATTAGGAAAATCATGAACCACAAGTACCTTTTCCATCGGCTTCTTTTCCTCCTCCGCTACTACAATGTGAGCTAAGAAAGCCAAGTATTCCTTGTAGAGATACTTGCTTGCTTGAATGCACGACATAAGTTTCAATTCCTTCGAGGATACTTCGCCATAAACACAGAGTTGATCATAGTTTGAAAGAGAGAAACAGATCATCTTTTCGAAACAAACGACTTCGGCACGATTATCACGAAGAAAATCCATGCCTACTATGACATCGAAACTACCAAGTTGCATAGGAATGAGATCGACCAGGAAGACGTGATTGTTGAGTTCGAGAGTACAATCACAGAGAACGGAACTGACGGTGACAGTTCTTCCGGTGGCAATTTCTACGTCAAACGTCGTTGGGAGGTTAGCGCGTTTATGTTTTAGGAGCTTTTCAAATTCAAACGACACAAAACAGTTATCGGCTCCAGTATCAAATAAGCAAGAATCATAAATACCATTAACATGGAACGTACCATTGACAACATTGTTGTCAGTCTGAGCCTGGCGGACATTGATATTGAAGGTTCTTCCGCGGGCTGCTTGTTGTGACTGTTGCTTGGTTACCCTGAATAGCAAGGGGTTGAGCCGGTGGTGCTGGAGGAGTTTGAGCAGCTTGTTGACGTGGACCTGAACGGCAGTGAGCAGTAAAGTGCCCATAGATGTTGCAATTTGCACAGAAATGACAGTTGGCCCCTGTCGAATGATGATAAGTGCAAGTAGGGCCCAGAGGATGAACACCAGTATATGCACACTAGCAGGCGGTGCATTGGTAACAGTAGCTGGACGGTTCTAGTTGTTGGGCTGTACGGGGACAGTGTTGAGAGGAGCGGCGGTAGTGGCGTAGTTCTTGTTGTTGTTGTTCTTTCGCTTGTGTCCTTGACGTGAAGACTTTGAACCTTGTGATGCTGCAGTGTCGGTAGCGGGAGTAGCAGTTGCTTGGTTGAGACTCTTGGTTGAGGTTTTGAAATACGCAGCTAAGACTCGCTTATCGTTGATCTCAGCGGCGAGTTGGTAGGTTTCCTCAATAGTAGCAGGCTTAGCTGCCTGAACAAAATCAGCTACACAGTCGGGGAGAGTGCGGGTGTACTTCTTGATTGTCATATCAGGCGTAGCCACTTGACTGTGACAGATAATACTCAGCTGCTTGAAACGAGCGTTGAGACCATCGTTGTCACCTCCTTCCTGCTTGATGTGCCATAATTCATTCTCCAGTTTCTGGACTTCATGAGGAGGACATAACTCCTTCATTATAAGCTCCCTGAGTTCCTCCCATGAGAGGCCATAAGCTGCATCGTTACCGCGCCTGTTGCGCTCAGCAGTCCACCAATCCAGAGCCCTTGACTGAAAGACTCCAGTAGCATTCACAGTGCGGAGATTCTCTGGGCATCCGCTTTGCCTGAAGGTGACCTCGATTGAGTCAAACCACTAGAACATAGCACTAGGTCCATCTTCACCTGTGAAGTTTGCAGGACTGTAGGCTTTGAATTATTTAAAGCTGATAGGAGTTCTTGGCGCTTCATTTTTCGACTCAACAGATGATTTGTTGCTGACCTCATTGATCTCACTGACAATCTGAGGTATGACTTTAGCCATTTCCTTGGCTACCAGAGAAGCAATATGCTTGTCATCATGGTTTCGTCGAGCAGCCCGTTGGGTATGAGAACCAAATGACGACATTGTCGAGTGCAGGTTCTGCAGCAGACATCGTCATATGATTTAGAAGAGATTCGATTATATCGGGTTATGTTTTGAAAATTTTATCGTTTAACCAACATACTTATTATTATTATTAGGTAAAGCACAGTAATACGTCAAGCACATAGGCACATAGTCACGTAGGCATATAAACCACATAAGCATATAAGCACGTATACACATAAGCACATCAGCACGTATGAGCATATAATTCACATATTTTGCACGTATTCACCTAAATATTTTGCACGTATTCACCTATCTTTCAAGGGCGCGTAGCATGTTCGAGAGTTGTGAGCGATAGCGAGTAGCGTAAGCTAGTAGCGTAAGCGACGAGTGTAGCGTACAAGAGTTCTTAGTTTGGTTTGCGATTAGTTAGTGTTTTAGATTAAGAGAGCTGTGCGAGTTTTGAACGTTTAGCAGGGCGGTGAGCAGATAGCGTAAGTTCTCCAAAATCGAAACATATAAGCATATAAACACATAAAATTGATAAAGCGTAAAATCGGCGATTGCAGGCTTAAATTGAAAATAGAGTGTCCTGGGTGTTAGACATCGACTACCTAAAGTGATTCGATTATTCCCAACGAGTTCGAGTGCACGCATTGGCCTAATAGACTCTACTCTCACCGAAATAGGGCGAACAACACTCATCCTTCCAGTCACTACGTGACTCGAATCATCGGAACAGTCGAGACTTTGGTGAGAGTTTTGTAAAATCAAAGTAGAGTGGAACTTGTCATTAAGATGCGGGTTTCACCCATAACTTAACAACTTCGTCCTGGAAAGTGTGGCAAAACCACGAGGTAGAGATGGAGAATGCTGTCAAGATATGGATGTCACTCCCTACTTAATGGAGATTCTCGTGCTGAGAGTAAAAATACGCGTAGAGTGAGTGATCTTATCGAGAGTTCTTGGTTTTCACACCTAGTCTCGACACAATCACTCGTTTGTGTTATGCGAGTGTTTTTGAAAATGAGTGTATTGTGTTAGCCTTAGGAAAGGCGCGTAATACTGTGACAACTGCCATTTTCGGTAACTTTCTTACACTTATAGTACTCATGTTTAGCTACACTTTTATGCGTGTTTAACATCCGAACTGCATATTTCATGACATACACTTAGAATACTCATGGAATACTTATTTTTGATGCACATGATTCATTTTTATTGAATACATTCGAAACAGCTTAAACAATGCATCGAAACAACTAGAATAGCACCTAGTAAACTAGTGTTCTGACAAAAACGCAAGATCCGCAGAAACCATCTAAATGACATCTTTAGGACTCAGACGAAAGTCCAACATCTAATATACATTAAACCCTAACTAGGAATGCAAGGGTTTGGTTTTTAAACCTTCCCGAAGTCCGATAACACTAAAAACTGCCCGAAAAGTACTAAAAGCGACAATTTCAACACTTTTCCGCGGGAATTCTGCAGAAATCAGCAATTTAATCTTTTTGCAACATGTAAAGTGCTGTTTAACATAGAATTCATATGAGGATACCTTCGGGTATCACCCGAACCAATAACTACATCAATTCACACAACTTACACAAGCTTAGCGTTCAAATAACGACTAACGGAAACAAAGCGAAACTAATATCCGAACGATATTGGATCTTTTTTTAGTGACCATCTAATGTTATTTGGATCATGTTAGACTAGTAATGGTCACTTAACACATTTAAAACACTTAAACACTTAAGCTTTTGAAGTTTCCTAACATTTCACCTAATAAAAACTAATACTTTTACACTAAGAAAACAAGTTCACAAAGCAGGGGTACCCCCCCCCCATTCTCGGCTCATATGTTGGACCCCCCTCCCAACTTGTTCCCACAAATATCTTAGATATTTACCTAGTTTGCAAGTTGTTTACCAATGGGTCAAGTTGGTGAACATGGTGAAAAGTAATAACAACTAGTTACCATAATCATCTAAGCACATTACATAACATTTCACCTTCTTTTTCACACACTTAAGAACTCTCTCAATATTCATACATTATCCAAGAACACCATCAAAAACCTTCACCATTTTAACACCTCTTTGATGATCACGATGGAGCTTGATGATACTTAGGATAATCTAAAGACATTACAAGAAGAAGCAAGCTTTCCTTCCATTCCATAGCTTCCAAACATCAAGATCAACAATTTTTTTCTTTTCTTTGATCATTATATAGATCATCCCTAGCCACAAGTGCTAGAAGTAAGCTTCTAAAATCCCTCTTTCATACTTATTCATGTATTATTTGTTTAAAGAACATGTAAAAAACTAAACAATCATACAAAATAATATGAAAATAAAAAGAAGCAAAATAAAAATCATGATATAAAGAACATGTAAAAAACTAAACAATCATACAAAATAATATGAAAATAAAAAGAAGCAAAATAAAAATCATGATATAAAAGTTTGATTATGTTGTAATTTGAGGATTATTACTTGCATATTTGATCTAGTTTTGGTGATTAGCATATGAAAAACTTGTTAGATGATGTTTAAAAACATGATCTAACAAGTGTACATGAAAATGTTTAAGGGTTTTGTTAAACATAAATGTTTGAATGGATGATCATAATCTTTGGTTTTATTAAAAGTATTTAAGGTTTTTCACTAAAAACAATACTTTTACAAGATTATAAAAAGAAACATACAAGATGGGTTTTTTTTATAAAAAGTCTGATAAAACTAGAAGTAAAGCATGGATTTTGAACTAGTAAACATATGTTATGATCATACCAAAATTAACCCTACATGTTGTTGATTTCATCTTGTTAAGATTTTGATATAAATCTCATATGTTTTTATTAAGAATGATTTGAGAAGATTGTTGGTGATTTTTATAAGAAAAAGATATGTTTTATTAAATATGGCTAAGTTTATATTTCAAAGGAAATATGGCCATTTTTCTTAAAAATAATGTGTTATAAAAACTATCATTTTTGACAAAATCTTTATTTGAATAAAAAGATTTTAAAGAATAGTTTTTATAAACGCAAAACTATTTATAAATATATATTTTTGAGAAAATATATATTTAGTTATCTTAACAACTTATGTGCTATGTGTTATTTGTTTGTATTAGTTATATGTATGAAAACTAGTAACTTGAATACAATGGTACAAATACACACAAGACACATTATAACTAAAGTCTTACAAGACTACACATATAAAGACACCTTAAAAACAACTTACGAATGATCCGAGCTTTCGGACACAACTTATGGACAAATCAAACTTACGGACAAATATACGGACTATATAAGTATTACGGAATATAATACACAATATATCGACGACTTGGTAAAACTACAATTTCTAAACCGAATAAGTAACCATATATTTTCAACTATATACAAAATATTTTACTTATGGTTTATATTAAAAAGGTATTGTTGTTGAAATATATAAACATACATATATATTTCTTACCATCTAAAATATTGTTTTAGTAAAACATTAAAATTATATTTTTAGAACTAATCTTAAAAATAGATTATTTTTAAGATATTTTCTATACCTTTTACCAAGTATAACATATATGTTCATATGAAATATACCTTAGAATATATAGATATATATTCTAAGGATACAAGATCACTTAATGAACAACGCGAACATACGTAGTCCTATATGTACAACGATATACACATTTACATCACCTAACACTTGGTGAACACACATTTATACAACTACCATACCACTCACGAGGTACAAGAATATATATATTTGGCGAAATATATACACTAAACAGTTATCAGTTAATACATCTAAGACACAGTTCAACGAATAACAAAGACATACAAGTCTTAACACATATTCAAGATAAAATACTTGTACTCAAGTCATTACAAAGACCGAAGTGTCTAACAAATATAGGACATTTGTAGGTCGTGACACTATTTAAGACGACCGCATGTGAGATCACAGTTACTTAGAATTCACGGATGCAATTCTGTGAGTTCATGCCCCCTATTCATTTTAAATGTTTTACAACTTTACAACTATCGGCGAAAATACACGTTTAATTGTATGTTAAGTCATAGAATGAAACACCTTAGATCATGTGCGATTAGGGTCATACATCTAAGCACCATTAATCTAGTTTGGACCTAGGTACAAGAGGTTAGATCTAATGGGTTTTGGCGAGCCCCACTCTTGGTCGTGGACCCATACAAAAGAGTGCGTTTGTGTCCCAGTCGATGATAGTCGACACAAAATCGTCTAGGTTTGGATTGCTTCCTATTTTATCACACATATTAATGTCCTCGCGAAACATTAATGATCAATGATTTCATTGACGCTTTACATACTACATCTTTACATACAGACACATTTTATACAACTCACATTTTACAGATACATTTTATACAACTCACATTTTACAGATACATCTCATACAACTAAACTGCATGAACTCTCCAACTTTCGTTGATGTTTTCAAACTTAACATGTATTTCAGGAAATTAGTGAACCATGTAGATATTTTCAGTTCAAGAAAGCAAGTATAAAGACTTCATGCCAACTTTTGAAGGGTTTGCCCGTTATATACCACCTCTTTGCGGTGATATAGTGGTCAAAGCCTTGACATTTTAAGACTTACATTTTAATGTATGAAACAATGACAACTTATTTTCATTTGATGGTTTGTAAGTAATACATTTAACTTATGTTGCGTTCTTTTGAAACGATTATGACAATGGCATTGGAGCTTGTTTTTATTCATTTAGTATGTTCACTTATATTGTTATGCAATGAGAACCGATCAGATAATACCTCGCGCTTCCGCTATGAGCGGGTGTGACAGGTTGGTATCAGAGCATCGATTGTAGTGAACCAGGATTCTTTCTCGAGTCTAGTCTACAATCAATAGGGACCTCTCACGAAAACAATTTATACAAGAACAAGAGGTTTTCATTGCATAAACATTTTTCAAGGTCCACTACAACAAACATTCATTTCACATAAATCAAGCGAGGACATTTTCGTGGGTGAAGTCTATGAGAAATAGACACATTACATTAACAGACTATGTGCCTATAACACATTACATTATCAGTTTACGCATTATAAATAGTTTACAAGTTCAGCTTATACAAGATAGAAATCCTTGCTAGATAGGATTTTATGTGACTATATATATATATGTATATATATAATTTATTTATATATGTGTTGTACAAAATATTTTGCCAAGAACGAAATACCTTCGACTTCAAACTCTATTATTGTCCCTAACTTGCACGATGAGAATATCGACCTCACGTCTATTGCGGAGCTTATGGCGAACGTGGTTCCTAAGTGTGACCATAAAGCATTGATCCCATGGAAGATGGTTGCTTTCTCGCGGATGCTGAGATGCCTGACTTCAATAGTGACGATGAGGCGGAGGTGGCAGCCTTGGACAACAACTCCATTAGTGGGACGAGGTTCATGTGGCTCATACAAATCATGATTGATGACACTATTATCAAGACAAGGAAGATGAAGTACTCTTCTTAAAGGTGCCCCTCTAGTTATTATTTTTACAAATTCTCTCAATTTTTATTTCATCTAACACCGTGCCATTCCGCGAGTAATGACAACGGACGTTGACACTTGAACTATCATGAAGTTCCCTCCTGTGTTAAACATAGACAATAATGTCCTCTCTCTGACTGATCGTCTGCTTTGAACGAGAGAATGCTAGGGTGACCATGCAAGAAAATTTATTATTACGGGGGCCCACGTAATAACAACTTGTAGTGCATGGGAATCCTGGTGGACTCTGCGGGCAAAGCTAGTGATCACTATCAATTCAAAATTCTTAAGTTGTTAAAGTTTCTATCCAGTAGAACACTAACCGAGATGGTTACTATAACACCCTATAATACAATACAGGAAGACGATACGTATTGTTCGCACCTAACATTCGATCTACAACACGAGTTGTTCGAGACTAGTCATCTAAATAAACAAAACTTGTTAACCACTCATGGAGGATCTTTCCTCAACATTCTAGAATTCTAGTACATGAGTTGGTTCTTTGGTATCTATGACGCCTTATCTTATTTATTGGAAATGAATACAATAAATTCCGTCATATTGACATTTGTCTTATCCAAAGGGATAGTATGGCATGAGCCATGCTACAACTCCCTCATTACATTCTATTCGACATCTATGAAGATCTTAATGATCTTGTTGGAGCTCGTGAAGCTCAAGCACTATTACCATATTCGTCACATGGACAAGTTCGACAAAGGAATTTCTCTACTTCGGATGATCAAAGCCTATGTAGTATGGAATGCATACTATAGGGACGGAGGCCACTGGTTGGTTTCCCCCCCTCAATAAATTATTTCCTTTTCCACTTAGACATATGACTAATACACGCAAGAGGCACTACGCATTTAGTTGCGGTTATCCACATTATCATCTATTCAAACATGTATGAACAATACGATCTTGAGGTTTCCATGACTGATTTCATTCTTCATTAGTGGGCACATGATAGACTATATTTACCCAAATATAAGTCTAAATTCCTTGATACTAAGTATCAAAAGTAACATGGCGCTAAAAGATAGTCTACGGTCGAAAAGTTACTGATAAAGCTGAACAAAAGTTCTTATGGAACAACAAAAGTTCTTATGGAACAACACGAGGGTGCAGAAATTGCACACCATGAGGTCAATCGAGACGACACTAGTGACGATACTAGTGGTACTGGTAGTTCAAGTGGTTCAAATTGGGAACGAGTGGCACAGCCACACCGGAAGATGCGACAGCAAAAGGTTTTAAGCCTAAGGCCTTTTCGGACTGTAAGCCGCAAGACGACAAACGTATCTTGACAAATTCGTCATAGTGTTGATTGACGACATTTTAATATACTCACGATCGGCCGACGAGCACGAACAACATTTGAGAACCATTTTAGAACTACTCAAGAAGGAGACACTATACGAAAAATTTTCCAAATACGAGTTTTGGATTCATGAAGTACAATTTCTCAGGCATATAGTGAACGAGAAAGGCATTCAAGTAGACACCTCGAAGATCGAAGCAATTAAGAACTGGGAAGCACCCAAGACTCCAACTGAAGTCCGACAATTCTTGGAATTAGCGGGGTACTATCGGAGATTTATTGAGAATTTTTCTAAAATTTCTCAACCGCTAACCTCCCTCACCCAAATCGAGAAACAAGAAGAACCATTTCAACTTCTCAAGGATAAGTTGTGCGATGCACCAATCTTATCACTACCCGATGGTACCGATGACTTCGTAGTTTACTGTGATGCTTCGCATCAAGGATTGGGTTGCGTACTTATGCAACAGGAGAAATTTATCGCATACGCATCGCGTCAACTGAAAGTTCACGAAAATAACTATACCACTCATGACCTTGAGTTAGGCGCGGTGGTATTCACTTTGAAAAAAGGGCGACATTACTTATATGGTACTCAGTGTACGATTTTCATGGATCATAAGAGTCTTCAGCACATATTCGATCAAAAAGAACTAAATATGCGTCAGCGACATTGGATTGAATTGTTGAATGACTATGATTGTGAAATAAAGTACCATCCGGGCAAGGCAAACGTTGTAGCTGACGCCTTGAGCCACAAGGAACGAGTTAGAACATTGAGAGTTCGAGCCTTAGAGATGACAATTCACACGGATCTTACCACACAAATCCGTGATGCACAACAAGAAGCACTAAAGGAAGAACATCTTAAAGCAGAGTCACTCCGAGGCATGAAAAAACAGTTAGTGCCAAAAGAGGATGGAACTTTGTACTTTGTAGGAAGACTTTGGGTTCCACTCTTTGGAGGCCTTCGAGATCTTATTTTTGAGGAAGCTCATCGGTCCAAATACTCGATCCATCCTGGAGTAGGTAAGATGTACCAAGACTTGAAAGAGTACTATTGGTGGCCTAACCACAAAAAAGGATATCGCTACCTATGTCGAAAAATGCTTGAGCTGAGCGAAGGTCAAGGCAGAATATCAAAAACCCTCGGGTTTGCTACAACCCAAGATTCCCGTTTGGAAATGGGAACAAATATCGATGGACTTCATTACGAAGTTACCCAGGACCTCAAGAGGCCACAACATGATATGGGTAATTGTCGATAGATTGATAAAGTCTGCACACTTCTTGCCGATTCGTGAGAAGGATAGCACAGAGAAACTAGCAGAACTCTATCTCAAAGAAATAGTGGCTCGTCATGGAGTGCCTATTTCAATCATCTCAGACCGAGGTGGTCGCTTTATTTCAAGAATTTGGAAGTCATTTCAAGAGGCCTTTGGATCTCATTTAAATCGAAGCATGACCTTTCATCCACGAACTGACGGCCAGGACGAACGGACAATCCAAACACTCGAAGACATGCTTCGTGCGTGTGTTATGGATTTGGGCGGCAATTGGGATACTCACTTACCTTTGGTTGAGTTTTCCTACAAAAACAGCTACGATACAAGTATACACGCTGCACCGTTTGAAGCTCTTTAACGTCGAAAGTGTCGCTCTCCACTATGTTGGGCGGAAGCAGGCGATAAACAACTAATTGGTCCGGAATTAGTCTAAGAGACTACGGATAAAATCTTTCAGATCAGAGACCGTATCAAGGCGGCTCGCGATCGACAAAAGAGCTACGCAGACAAGAGACGGAAGCCATTATCTTTCGAGGTCAGAGACAAAGTCTCGTTGAAAGTCTCGCCTTGGAAGGGCGTAGCAAGATTCGGTAAGCGTGGAAAGCTTAACCCTCGATATGTTGGACCATTTGAAATCTTAGAGAAGATTGGCACCGTTGCCTACAAGTTGAAGTTACCAGACGAACTGAGCAGTGTGCACGACACATTTTATGTGTCGAATCTCAAGAAGAGTCCAACGCAAGAAACAGTTATCATCCAAGAGGATGAGATTCACATTGATGACAAACTCCAATTCACAAAGCACCTGTTAAGGTCATGGACCGGAAGGTCCAAAAAACACGAAAGAGTCATAACATATTAGTAAAAATTCGTTGGCACTCTCGACACAGACCCGAATATACTTGGGAACGTGAAGATCGAATCAAAACCAAAATACCCCCACATGTTCGAGAATACTCCTGCAAAGGATGACTCAACTTGAATTTCAGGACGAAATTCTCAATAACAGGGGGAGAATGTGACAACTGCCACTTTTCGGTAACTTTCTTACACTTAAAGTACTCATTTTTAGCTACACTTTTATGCGTGTTGAACATCCGAACTGCATATTTCATGACATACACTTAGAATACTCATGGAATACTTATTTTTGATGCACATGATTCATTTTTATTGAATACATTTGAAACAGTTTAAACAATGCATCGAAACAACTAGAATAGCACCTAGTAAACTAATGTTCTGACAAAAACGCAGGATCCGCAGAAACCATCTAAATGACATCTTTAGGACTCAGACGAAAGTCCAACAACTAATATACATTAAACCCTAACTAGGAATGCAAGGGTTTGGTTTAAAACCTTTCCGAAGTCCGATAACACTAAAAACTGCCCGAAAAGCACTAAAAGCGACAATTTCAACACTTTTCCGCATGAATTCTGCAGAAATCAGCATTTTAATCTTTTTGCAACATGTAAAAGTGCTTTTTAAAATACAATTCATATGAGGATACCTTCTGGCATCACCCGAACCAATAACTACATCAATTCACACAACTTACACAAGCTTAGCATTCAAATAACGACTAACGGAAACAAAGAGAAACTAATATCCGAACGATATCGGATCCTTTTTTTAGTGACCATCTAATGTTATTTGGATCATGTTAGACTAGTAATGGTCACTTGACACATTTAAAACACTTAAACACTTTAGCTTTTGAAGTTTCCTAACATTTCACCTAATAAAAACCAACACTTTTACACTAAGAAAACAAGTTCACAAAGCATGGGTACCCCCCCCCCCCCATTCTCTGCTCATATGTGGGACCCCCTCCCAACTTGTTCCCACAAATATCTTAGATATTTAGCTAGTTTGCAAGTTGTTTACCAAGTGGGTCAAGTTGGTGAACATGGTGAAAAGTAATAACAACTAGTTACCATAATCATCTAAGCACATTACATAACATTTAACCTTCTTTTTCACACAGTTAAGAACTCTCTCAATATTCATACATTAGCCACGAACACCATCAAAAACCTTCACCATTTTAACACTTCTTTGATGATCACGATGGAGCTTGATCATACTTAGGATGATCTAAAGACATTACAACAAGAAGCAAGCTTTTCCTTCC
Source organism: Helianthus tuberosus (assembly GCA_030545235.1). Classification (NCBI taxonomy): domain Eukaryota; kingdom Viridiplantae; phylum Streptophyta; class Magnoliopsida; order Asterales; family Asteraceae; genus Helianthus; species Helianthus tuberosus. Next base: position 19,286,645 of record CM060403.1, read on the forward strand.
ATTCCATAGCTTCCAAACATAAAGATCAACAATTTTTTTTCTTTTCTTTGATCATCATATAGATCATCCCTAGCCACAAGTGCTAGAAGTAAGCTTCTAAAATCCCTTTTTTTCATACTTATTTATGCATTATTTGTTTAAAGAACATGTAATAAACTAAACAATCATACAAAATAATATGAAAATACAAAGAAGCAAAATAAAAATCATGATATAAAAGTTTGATTATGTTGTGATTTGAGGATTATTACTTGCATATTTGATCTAGTTTTGATGATTAGCATATGAATAACTTGTTAGATGATGTTTAAAAACATGATCTAACAAGTGTACATGAAAATGTTTAAAGGTTTTGTTAAACATAAATGTTTGAATGGATGATCATAATCTTTGGTTTTATTAAAAGTATTTAAGGTTTTTCACTAAAAACAATACTTTCACAAGATTATAAAAAGAAACATACAAGATGGGTTTTTATAAAAGTATGTTAAAACTAGAAGTAAAGCATGGATTTTGAACTAGTAAACATATGTTATGATCATACCAAAACCCTACATGTTGTTGATTTCATCTTGTTAAGATTTTGATATAAATCTCATATGTTTTTATTAAGAATGATATGAGAAGATTGTTGGTGATTTTTATAAGAAAAAGATATGTTTTATTAAACATGGCTAAGTATATATTTCAAAGGAAATATGGCCATTTTTCTTAAAAATCATGTGTTATAAAACTATCATTTTTGACAAAATCTTTATTTGAATAAAAAGATTTTAAAGAATAGTTTTTATAAAAGCAAAACTAGTTATATATATATATATATATACATATATTTGAGAAAATATATATTTAGTTATCTTAACAACTTATGTGCTATGTGTTATTTGTTTGTATTAGTTATATGTATGAAAACTAGTAACTTGAATACAATGGTACAAATAAACACAAGACACATTACAACTAAAGTCTTACAAGACTACACATATAAAGACACCTTAAAAACAACCTACGGACGATCCGAGCCTTCAGACACAACTTTTGGACAAATCAGACTTACGGACTATATAAGTATTACAGACTATAATACACAATATATCGACGACTTGGTAAAACTACATTTTCTAAACCAAATAAGTAACCATATATTTTCTACTATATACAAAATATTTTACTTATGGTTTATATTAAAAAGGTATTGTTGTTGAAATATATAAACATACATATAAATTTCTTACCATCTAAAATATTGTTTTAGTAAAAGACTAAAATTATATTTTTAGAACCAATCTTAAAAATATATTATTTTTAAGATATTTTCTATAGCTTTTACCAAGTATAACATATATGTTCATATGAAATATATCTTAGAATATATAGGTATATATTCTAAGGATACAAGATCACATAATGAACAACGCGGACATATGTATTCCTAACCGTACAACGATATACACATTTACATCACCTAAAACTTGGTGAACACACATTTATACAACTACGATACCACTCACGAGGTACAAGAATATATATATTTGGCGAAATATATACACTAAACAGCTATCAGTTAATGCATCTAAGACACAGTTCAACGAATAACAAAGACATACAAGTCTTAACACCGAAGTGTCTAACAAATATAGGACGTTTGTAGGTCGTAACACTATTCAAGACGAGTGCATGTGAGATCACAGTTACTTACAATTCACGGACGCAATTCTGTGAGTTCATGTCCCCTATTCATTTTAAATGTTATACAACTTTACAACTATCGGGGAAAATACATGTTTAATTGTATGTTAAGTCACGGAATGAAACACCTTAGATCATGTGCGATTAGGGTCATACATCTAAGCACCATTAATCCAATTTGGACCTAGGTACAAGGGGTTAGATCTAATCGGTTTTAGCGAGCCCCACTCTTGGTCGTGGACCCATACAAAAGAGTGCGTTTGTGTCCCAGTCGATGGTAGTCGACACAAAATCGTCTAGGTTTGGATTGCTTCCTATTTCGTCACACATATTAATGTCCTCGCGAAACATTCATGATCAACGATTTCATTGACGCTTTACATACTATATCATTACATACAAATACATTTTATACAACTCACATTTTGTGGATACATTTTATACAACTCACATTTTACAGATACCTGTTATACAACTCACATTTTACAGATACATCTCATACAACTAAACTACATGAACTCGCCAACTTTTGTTGATGTTTTCATACTTAAGATGTATTTCAGGAAATTAGTGGACCATGCAGATATTTCAGTTCAAGAAAGCAAGTATAAAGACTCCATGCCAACTTTTGAAGGGTTTGCCCATTATATAACACCTCTTTGTGGTGATATAGTGGTCAAAGCCTTGACATTTTAAGACTTACATTTTAATGTATGAAATAATGATAACTTATTTTCATTTGATGGTTTGTAACCAATACATTTAACTTTTGTTGCGTTCTTTTGAAACGATTATGACAATGGCATTGGAGCTTGTTTTAATTCATTTAGTATGTTCACTTATATTGTTATGCAATGAGAACCGATCAGATCACACCTCGCGCTTCCGCTATGAGCGGGTGTGACAGGTTGGTATCAGAGCATCGATTGTAGTGAACCAGGATTCTTTCTCGAGTGTAGTCTACAATCACTAGGGACGTCTCATGAAAACAATTTATACAAGAACAAGAGGTTTTCATAGCATAAACATTTTTCAACGTCCACTACAACAAAAATTCATTTCACATAAATCAAGCGAGGATATTTATGTGGGTGAAGTCTATGAGAAATAGACACATTACATTAACAGACAATGTGTCTATAACACATTACATTATCAGTTTAGTCATGTAATCAAGTCATTACAAAGACCGAAGTGTCTAACAAATATAGGACGTTTGTAGGTCGTGACACTATTCAAGACAACGGCATGTGAGATCACAGTTACTTACAATTCACGGACGCAATTCTGTGAGTTCATGTTTCCTATTCATTTTAAATGTTTTACAACTTTACAACTATCGGGGAAAATACATGTTTAATTGTGTGTTAAGTCATGGAATGAAACACCTTAGATCATGTACGATTAGGGTCATACATCTAAGCACCATTAATCCAGTTTGGACCTAGGTACAAGGGATTAGATCTAATGGGTTTTGGCGAGCCCCACTCTTGGTCGTGGACCCATACAAAAGAGTGCGTTTGTGTCCCAGTCGATGGTAGTCGACACAAAATCGTCTAGGTTTGGATTGCTTCCTATTTCGTCACACATATTAATGTCCTCGCGAAACATTAATGATCAACAAAATTTCATCGACGCTTTACATACTACATCTTTACATACAGATACATTTTATACAACTCACATTTTATGGATACATTTTATACAACTCACATTTTACAGATACATTTTATACAATTCACATTTTACAGATACATTTTTTACAACTCACATTTTACAGATACATCTCATACAGCTAAACTGCATGAACTCGCCAACTTTTGTTGATGTTTTCAAACTTAACATGTATTTCAAGAAATTAGTGGACCATGCAGATATTTTAGTTCAAGAAAGCAAGTATAAAGACTCCATGCCAAACTTTGAAGGGTTTGCCTGTTATATACCACCTCTTTGCGGTGATATAGTGGTTAAAGCCTTGACATTTTAAGACTTACATTTTAATGTATGAAACAATGACAACTTATTTTCATTTGATGGTTTGTACCAATACATTTAACTTATGTTGCATTCTTTTGAAACGATTATGACAATGGCATTGGAGCTTGTTTTTATTCATTTAGTATGTTCACATATATTATTATGCAATGAGAACCGATCAGGTCACACCTCGCGCTTCCGCTATGAGCGGGTGTGACAAATACTACATGCCTTAGGAAAGGCTCCTTCGTGCGAAATTGTAGTATGCGGGTTCGCACGAAGTTATAGTTTTCGTATGTTCGAATGAGAGTATCAAAAGTGGGCTTGTACAAACCCCTACTGGGCTCGCACAAAGCTGGTCTGTTGGTACTTAGACTATAGACTAGGTCAATTCTACACGACTCGACCTATTTCCCTATAGTTATGGCTCTGATACCAATCTGTCACACCCCAACCGATGGCGGAATCATCGGGGCGCAGAACTAGGCGAACCAGATTGCTCAAGAGAATCCACAACAACTATATATTACCAATATTTTTAACATTCATTATCCCATACCAACAAACAAATATTCAGCACATAATTATTACAGACAGCGAGTTCTAAAAAGCAAAACAAGTCCGACAACCTAGATTTCTATTAGTGGAGTTTCTAGACTGCCTATCTTGATTTCAGCAAAAGATTCCATCAACCTGTCACATACGTTAAAATAAAGTCAATACATAAAGTAAAGGTGAGTACACAAGTTTGCATAGCATATAGTATGAAAAGCGTTTACGCATAACCAGCATGTAACACGTAACGGGCGAAGCATGTAACTATCAAACAATGATTACAACTTAACCACGAGACTGCGTTGTAGAGTATGCGCGACACATGTTCAGCGAACACGTGAAGTAAAGTGATATGATCCCTAGCGACCCCTGTCCACGACAGGTGCTGAGTCCAAACTATAGTACTATCGTTGCTAGAGGCGGTATAGTGTAACACTGTATAAGCATAGTACAAGCATTCATAGATCACGTATAGCATGCGGGAGCGGTTAGCGTTTAGAAAGTGTTTGCGTTGTGTGTTGTGTTTTGATATAGAACGTATGTAACACCCAAAAGTGCGTTAAATGAAAATGGGTTCGAGTATACTCACAGTGCGTGTTTATCAAGTAAACACCAGTGGAATTGGATTGAAGGGAGCCCGTTGAGTTAGCCTGTGTACGGAAACAGTAGCATAAGTCGTTGAGCAGAGTGTCGAATGGGGTTAAGTGTTCGACTGGTGATCCAAACGAATGGGTAAAATCCATCTGAATGGATGTCATTCGGACGGATGGCCATTCGAACGGATGGCCATTCGAACGGATGGCCATTCGAACGGATGGCCATTCGAATGATTGTGTGGGTGTTTGTAAATTGTTAAAATTCATAGTTTCGTTAAATCGTTTGAACATTTGAAACTTATAAAGGTCAGGTCATCCGGTCGGATGGTCATCCGAATGGACGGCCATTCGAGCGAGATGATCTAGGGTTGAAACTTTGTAATATTTTCGAAGTAAAAGTTTTGAGTTAGCGGAGATGGCGTGACGACGTGTCAAACCACGGAAACTTACCAAGCCTAGCTTATTCGGTCGGATGGTCTCAGCCCATTCAGTCAGATGTGCTGTTCTTGATGAAGATTCATGTTTGACCCGTTAATCGGTCCATCTCTCCGGTGGAATTCCGTTTTCAAGCCGGATCTTGACTAAGGAACGAGTCGAGAGTCTGATTGAGTCCAGATTCCATCGAAAATGTGTAAAAACTGAAGAAAAGTTGAAAACAGATGAAAAGTGTTGAAATCTTGTTGAGATTAAGTTAAAAAGTGTGGAAATCCTTTAGATCTAGAACCAGTCTCGATCAAATGGTGTTTCACAACAATTTGCATAAGCAAACGAGTGAAAACCACCGTCAAGAGGTCCAAATCAGTGATTTCAGGGAAAAAGTTAGTGTTTGCGTGTGATTTTGTTGAAGAAGATGATGTAGAAGTGATTAGAGATGAAAATTATACAAGATCTGAGAAGAAATGCTTACAGAATGGCCTTGATTTACGATTGAGAGTAACTGAGAGCGTGTGAGCGGATGGAAGTGTCAAATCAGCGAAATGAGGCGTACGGTTAGTATTTATAGGGTGAGAGTGAGGGTTAAGTCGGTGGAGAAAGGCGGTGTTTGGGGCGGATGGCCATCCGGGCGGATGGTCATCCGAGTAGATGGTCTTCCAGTCGGATGTCCATTCGAACGGTAGGCCATTCGACCGGCCGTGTGTGTGCGAGTTAGTTTTCCAACTTCGTTTCGTTTGTCAAGCGTTGTGTTGTGTTTAATCGAGTTGCGAGTACGTTTGAGCGTATAAGCATTGCGTTGATAACCACCTATCATTCAAACAAATAATCACACAAATAACACACATAAACTAAATGCATAAAATAAATTCGCGTTTCGAGTCTGCGTTGAGTTTGCATTGCGATAGCGTTTAGTCTAAACAAGCGATGTAACATGCGATATAATGCGTTTAAGTAGTAAGCGTTATAAGTAGCATTGTAATGTGATGACTACGTTTTGAATAAGCGTTTAAAATGCGCCAAAAATATAGTCTTAACCCATAGCGTTAATCGAAATCTCGGGAGTACAAGCGTTTAAGGAAAGAAAGTTAATGATAGGTAACGATCTGAAAAGTCGGGTTGTTACAATTGTTCTGTGACTATTGGTTGTTGGTTGGTTTAAAGATATGCCAGTTCCTCCAACAGTCAAAGCTTCTTATGTAAACAAGGGTGCTTTAAAATCTGAAGGCCGAATTATCAGCTGGAAGTATACTGAAGTGTTCAATTATTTCGTGATCAAGAGGAAAGATGGGTTATAATGCTTTATGGGTTTGGGGTTAGAGAGCTTCAATAGTTTGCCTACTTGTGCACTGCACAGTCTAGCTTAGAAACATATCATCAACAAAAGGGATCATGGTATTGGTAATTATGTGGCAACCATACTTCAAAGAGAAATGAGTGGGGGATTTGATAAGATCAAGCCTGTAGTGCAGAGGAAGATTGTTCACAAAACTTGAGTTCATCTAGCTTTAAAGAACCCTGAATTAAGCTCGTGTATATCCTTCATCTAAGGTTATGGAAGATTCTACTACACAAGATATCTCAAGACGTTTTGGTGGGATCTTTTCAATGTTGGTACTATATATGATCGTATTATGGGTGAAGCTGTGTTTGAATTAGAAAAGTGTTGAAATATGTTGGGTTAATAACATCATTCATTTGGGCTTCTATTTATATATCTGGATAGGCTTATATGTGTTATGTAATGGGCCCAGCTTGGTTGTTATAAGTTTGTTAAGTTGTTGCAACAGGTTGTTAGAAGGTGAAAGTATGAGGGCTGTTATGTAACATCTCAGGGACCCCGATCATCTTGGAGAGAACTTTTGGGGCAAAGTGTAACATTTGAGGACCTCATATAAAAGGCTAAGTTATGTAACACATCTGGTTCTCTCTGTATTTTAGGGTTTCTTATAGTTGTTGCTATTGATCTGTTCAGATTATTGTTCTTATCTCTCGCCTGTATTTCAGAGAGATTGTACTCTTGGTAATGATGATCATCTGTGGATGATCATCAGGATATTCATTGTATTGTTTGTTTGTTCTTGATCTTACAGTTTGTAAGATCTTTGGGTATTTGGGGGGTACTGATTTTGGGTTAGATAAATAAGATTTTGTCGCTACATCTTGTGTTTGTTATGTTTGATCATCATACCATAGTTGTTACCATGGTATCAGAGTCATTGAGCTCTTGTTAATGATCACTTTATTTCTTCCGCTGTGATTTGTGTTCTCTATTTGATTATTTGTTTGTTGTATCTTTGTTCTAGGGTTTCTTGTCTCGGGAACTGTTATTGGCGACAGATCTGCTTAGATCTGTTATCTTGGAGGTGTGCTTGTCATTGTTGGACGAAACCCTAACTTAGGGTTTGTTGACTTCCAAGGTTACTTCCAGATATGTGATGGTCTCTGAAACCCTAGAAGGTTCAGGGCAAACTAACCAGTGTGTATTATGTTCTTTAGCTCATTAATATGTGGTTTGTAATCCTAGAAGGTTACAAATTCAGAATCACTTGGAATGAGTTAAACACACTTGTAAGATCGTTCCTCTCTTATCTTCGGTTTATTTCTTTGTTATTGTTTTTATTTGATGTCGGGGTAGTGAGGACCAGTTTTATTGATTGATTGATTTAGTTGATACCATGGTAGTGAGGACCGGTTTGTCTGCTGTTTGATTCTTCTTGTGTATAATCTATGTTGTTTGTTATTACTTTGTTGTTTCTGTCAATTATTGTTCTGTGACTATTGGTTGTTGGTTAGGTTGTGGCTCCTGAGTAAAGGCTTGTCCAGGCTCCATAGACTAATGACCCTGGAATCTGGTCCCTGACTCAGCTTCGCGCTAGGCTCTTCTTTCTGTTATTGTTGTTTACTTTTGTGATCTATTATCTGTTGATAACTTGTGTTCCCTTTGTGCTGTGTTTTGTTATCTTCTTATATGTTTGTTCATTTGGCATATGTTGTTTTGTCATTATGGGTGAACCTGCTAGTACATCTGTTACTATAATTAGTAGATTAGATATAGGAAACCCTCTTTATTTGCATCCTAGTGATTCAAGTGCCTTGACCATAGTTAGTATAAAACTTAAAGGGACTGAGAATTATGCTGTTTGGTCTAGTGCAATGAAGCTTGCACTAGAAGCCAAAAATAAATATGGCTTTATAGATGGTAAGTGTGAAAAACCTGATGATGATGTGTTGGCTGCCCAATGGGATAGATGCAACTTTGTGGTGTTAACTTGGTTATTAAATTATGTGTCTGATGAACTGTTTTTAGGTCAAATCTTTTCCAAACTTGCTTTAGAAGTTTGGACAGACTTGAAAGAGACTTATGATAAGGTAGATGGTTTTATTGTCTATGATTTGTATAAAAGAATTAATTGTATTTCTCATAACGGTAGTACTGTGGCTGAATACTATAATAAATTGACAACAATGTGGAAGTAGTTTGGTGCAATGGTGCATCTGCCTTCATGTTCTTGTCAAGTAGCCAAAGACTACAATAATTTTTCAACCTTAATAAAACTGATGTAGTTCCTTATGGGCCTTGATGATGTGTATCAGCCTATAAGGACAAACTTATTAACAAGAGAACTATTTCCTTCAGTCAAAGCTGCATATGCTTTGATTTCTAGAGAGGAGTCTCATAGGCTTTCATGTAGTGGGTTAAAGAGTCAATCTGTTTCTTTTGTAACTAAGTCAAATCAGTCTTTTGACCATAGAAAAAGGAACTTTAGGGGACCTAATCCAAACCTAAAATGTACTAATTGCAATATGTTAGGTCATACTATTGATCATTGTTTTGAGATTATTGGTTATCCTCCTGGTATGAAGAAAAGGTATATTGGTCAGTCTGGTAGAAATAATGGAGGTAATAAGTCTAATTTGACTGCTGCTCCATCTAGTTCTGTTGCATCTGCTTTACCTTTTACTCCTGAGCAGATTTCTAAGTTGATAACTTTATTTGGTGAGAAATCTTGGGGAGATCAGTTGAAGTCTAATATGGGAGGTGAGTCTTTTTGTGTGAATAATTTTGTTAGTTGTTCTAGTGTTGTCAGTTTTGAGCATGATTATGGTTGGGTTGTTGATTCATGAGCAAATCAACATATGATTAATTGTATTGATGTATCTGAATGTGGTTTAAAAGTTAGTCATCCCAATGGGACTAGTGTTAATGTTTTGAAAATTTGTGATTTAAAGCTGATTAACAATGTGGTTTTAAAAGATGTTTTTTATGTTCCTGGGTATAGTGTTAATCTTCTTGCTGTGCATAAATTGTCCAAAGACAATAACATTGTTGTTTTGTTTAATGAGAATAATTGCATGCTACAGAATTTGGAATTAAAGAAAATCCTGGTGATTGGTAGTCAAGATAATGGGCTATACTTTGTTGGTAGGCATGATAATTCTGTGAATATGTGTTTTAGTAGTGTTTTAAAGTCAAATATGTGGCACAGTAGGTTAGGACACCCTTCAGATCATGTTCTTGCTATTTTAAAAGATCATTTAGGTATTAAATCTGTTGAACATGGTCCATGTGAAATTTGTCACAAATCTAAACAAGTTAGGGTACCTTTTCCACTAAGTGATCATATGTATAAGAGTGCTGGTGATCTAAACACTTAGACTTATGGGGTCCTTATAGAGTTACTAGTTATGAAGGGTACAAGTATTTTTTAACTGTTGTTGATGATTATTCTAGATCAGTTTGGTGTTATCTACTTAAAAATAAAATGGAAGTTTTGAATATCTAAAAGTTTTTTATGAACTTGTTTTAACTCAGTTTAAAACAAAAATAAAAGTGTTTCATTGTGATAATGGAACTGAAGTTGTGAATAATCAGATGAACATTTTTTTGTAAGGAAAATGGTATTATACATCAAACTTCCTGTTCATATACACCATAGCAAAATGGTGTAGCTGAACTGAAACATAGGCATCTTGTAAACATAGCCAGAGCCTTGATGTTCCAGGGTGGTCTACCACTAAGATTTTGGAGTGATTGTGTGCTAACTGTAGTGTATTTAATCAACAAGCTTCCGTCTTCTGTGTTAGTATGAAAAAGTCCTTATGAACTTATGTTAGTTTTGAACCCTCCTTGTCCCATCTGAGGTCTTAAATGAGTTTGATAAATTTGCTTTTCATGCTGATAAGTGTGTTCTTATTGGATATACAAATGTTAAAAAAGGATATAAACTTTGGAGTTTAGATGAGAAAATTTTCTTTTTTTTTCTAGAGATGTAAAGTTTTATGAGCATGTTTATTCTTTCAAGTCTAAACTCCTTAGTGATAAAATTGATCAAGTGGTAATTGATAAAAGTTTAAATCATGTAAATTTGTTTTTATCTGTATGAAGTACACACACTTGAAGTATCTCAAACTCCCAATGACGAAGAGGGTACAATTAGATCTCATGACATAGTTAGTGATGATCAGCAGCTAGTTCCCTCTACATCAGCCACTCCTGGACCAACTGACTTAGGTCATAACTTAGAGTCTAGTGTAGATAGTAGTGTTAGGGTGGAGTCTGGCGAGGTAGAGGACACTGTTGTGTCAGATGCTTAGGTCAACCCATCTGAGGTAACATTTACTAGTCTTAGAAGGTCTTCTAGGAATACTTCTATTCCTAAACATTTTCAAGATTATGTGCTTAATAGTAGCGTAAAATTACATAGGTAAAGTTGTTAGTTATGCTTGTTTATCTGCTGATAATGTTTGTTTTATTAGCAATTTAAATAAGTCTTTTGAACCGTGTTCATATAGTGAAGCTTCAAAAGATTCTAAATAGGTTGAAGCTATGAATTTAGAAATGGAAGCTTTACATAGAAATAAAACATGGGAATTAGTGGATTTACCTACTAATAGGAAATCCATAGGTTGCAAATGGATTTATAAAGTTAAATATAAAGCAAATGGGGAAATTGAGAGATATAAGGCTCGTTTGGTTGCAAAGGGGTACAACCAAAGAGAAGGGTTAGATTTTGATGAGACTTTCTCACATGTAGTTCAAATGGTTACAGTCAGATGTGTTTTGAGTCTTGCTGTTCAAAATGGTTGGCCATTATATCAATTAGATGTTAATAATGAGTTTTCTATGGAACGATATCTGAGGATGTTTATATCACCCTTCCTGAAGGTTACTACTCTAAAAATGAAACCAAGGTGGGTAAACCTTTTTAAATCTTTATATGGGTTAAAACAAGCTCCAAGGAAATGGAATGAAAAGTTAACTGATGTTCTCATTAGTGTAGGTTTTGTGTAAAGTTGTTGTGATCATTCGTTGTATATTTTGTCTAACAGTTCTGTATTTGTTGTCCTACTTGTATATGTTGATGATATTGTAATTACTGGAAATAATGATGAGGAAATTAGTAGGATTAAAAAGCTTCTTAGTGATAGTTTCCAAATTAAAGATTTGGGTATTCTTAGGTATTTTCTAGGGTTAGAAGTGGTTTATGATAATGCTGGTATATGTTTAAATCAAAGAAAATATTGTTTGGAATTGTTGTCTGAGTTTGGTTATCTTGGCTGCAAACCGGTTAACACACCTATTGAATTAAGTCATGTCATTAATGCTAAGACTAATAGTAGTAATGAGGAATTAATTGACATTACCAATTCTCAAAAGTTAGTTGGGAAGTTGATTTATTTGTCTCTTACTCGTCCTCATGTAAGTTATTTTGTGCAATACTTGAGTCAATTTATGCACAAACCCACTATTGTTCATCTCAAAGTTGCCTTGAGATTGTTGAGATATTTGAAAGTGTGTCCTGGACGTGGTCTTATGTTTAAGAAAAATAGTGTGTTTGATTTAACATGTTTTGTTGATTCTGATTGGGCTAAGTGTTTAGATACTAGAAAGTCTATCACCGGTTTTTGTGTTTTCTTGGGTGGAAATCTGGTTTCTAGGAAAAGCAAGAAACAGGGTACTGTTTCTAGATCCACCGGAGAAGATGAGTATAGAGCCATGTGCTCTGCCACGTGTGAACTTGTTTGGATTGTGAATTTGCTTAGTGAGTTGAATGTGCATTGTGATTTACCTATAAAGTTGTACTGTGACAATAGTGCTGCTATATCTATAGCAGCAAACCCGATCTTCCATGAAAGAACAAAGCATTTTGAAATTGATTTATATATTTGAGAGAAAAAATTGCATTCGGGTTTATAACAACATAAAAAATTGCTTCAGAAAATCAACTTGCTGACTTGTTCACTGAAGGGTTGAGTAGTACTCAACAAAATGTTTTGTAAGAAACTGGGGTTGACAAATTTGTTTAAGCCAATTGAATGAAGGGGGGTGTTGAAATATGTTGGGTTAATAACATCATTCATTTGGGCTTCTTTTTATATATCTGGATGGGCTTATATGTGTTATGTAATGGGCCCAGCCTGGTTGTTATAAGCAGGGCCGGTACTAGAATTTTGGGGGCCCAAAGCGAATTAAAAATTCGAGGCCCTTTTTAATTTTTTTAGGCTCCTAATTTTGGTTTGTATCTGACATGAAATATATTAGGAAGAAACTTATAAAGCACTTAACCATTATATAAAGTAGATTTTCCTAATCAAATAATGTTGGGATCTAATACATAAATCAAATCTAAGTTGGTCAAAAGAGTTTAACCTAACAAATAACAACTTACATTTATGTGTGATTGTGTGAAAGTAATTAAAACATGCTACTTATTTTAAGTATACTATTGTTATTAGTTAGAAACGATTTTTTTTAAATAAAATTTTACATGGACGTATCATGTTAAAAATTGTGTGATGTATGTATAATATCAAACCATAGTTGTATGGATCGCCGGAAACCTATTCCGGAGAACTTTCAACGCCGGATTTTAAAGATCTTTGTGTCTAATCTTCCAGAGGGATGCAGTGGGGCGGATCTGGCTTCGCATGTCCGTCCATTTGGGCAGATTTTTGAACTTTACATAGCAAGGAAAAGAGACAAAGGCGGTAATCGTTTCGGTTTTTTATCGATGCTTGATGTTAAAGATAAAGTGGAACTGTTAAGGAATTTGAAGACCATTCACATGGGGGATTACAAGTTATGGTTCAATATAGCCCGGTTTGTGTTAGAAGACGGCGAGATTAATAGTCATCGGGAGGACAGATCTAGAAATAAGGTACCATCACATGAAGAACGGAAGCAGGATCCGAAGTGTGGGATGACAGAAGGTGTGGATCGTTCTTTTAAAGATATGTTAGTGGGAAAAACAATCAGTGTGGATTCTGATGTGAATGGGTTTGGTTCAGTGCATGGTCGTGCGGTAGCAGTGAGGCTGGTCGATTTTCATACATTGAAGAATATCAAAACCCTTTTGAAAGACATGGGATTCGTAGCAGAAAGATTGCAATATATTGGTGGCCTCGATGTTCTGATAATGTTTAGAGATTCCGAGTTGGCTATTAAGTTTAAGGATGATGCTACGAGGTTTCATGAGAAGATATCAATGATCGCATTGTGGGAGGGGCAAGTTCTGGGTTTCGAGAGACTTGCATGGCCGAAAATCCAAGGAATACCTTTGCACATTATGTCTAACAGTGTCATTGATTTAGTTGGAGGTTCGTTTGGAAGGGTCGTACACAAAGCTTCACGTTCGGAGTTTGATCTTGATCTTTCCCATGAATATGTGGGTATTTTGGTAGGGGGAGGAAGACGTGTAGCGGAAGAGATCCTGCTCAAGTGGAAAGATCGTAAATTTCGTGTGTCGGTATCGGAGGATATTGGTGACTGGATTCCAGAGTTTGCGGAGCCTAGTGAAATGGGTTGCTCTCACAATACGGACGAAAATGATGAAGCTCCGGTCGATGTTAGGTCACCGGAGAAGGGGTTCGAAGTTGACGGTGCTGCAATTAATGAGGAGGTTGACCAGAATTTGTCCGAAATGTCCGAAACGCCAGGGAGTCAAAGTAATGGTAATTATAGCATTAATGAGCCGGTTCCTATTATTGGTAATGATGAAGCAATTGATGACCAAGGAATTAATGCTACATTTATTTCTGGAGAGAATTTTAATTTTGAAGAGAATATTGATGTTACTGGGCCCCATACGATTGATAATATTAACAAAAGAAAAAAAGTAAAAAAAGGGGAAGTGGACCGGCCCAGCTTCGGGTATGTTAGCAGCCAGGAAAGTCTTAAAATCACTAAACGGGCCAAGAATGATGATCTCTTTGGGCTAGATGAATTATTGGGCTTGAACAACAAGGAATTGGACCAAATGGGGAGGGAGCCCACCAGGTTTGATCTTAATTATCAACCTGTGGGGACGAGTACAGTATCATCAGGGGAAGACGGTCAGGTACACCTTGAAGATAATGTTCCAGACACGCAGATGCCTCATGACCCGACTGTTGAAGAAACGGAACAAATCAGAAATCAAGAAGTCTTACATACTATTATCTTGGGAGCGAAATTGGGGGCTAATCTCAATAATTGTCAAGATATGGTGCGCGATTCTGTCGTTCAAGAAGGTTTACAAAGGGGTAAGTGATGAATTGTTTATCCATTAACATTCGGGGGATTGGGGGATCCGGTAAAGCAGGATGGATTAATAAAATTAAAGTTGAATGTGGTGTCTCGTTTTTGGGGTTACAAGAATCTATGTGTGGTACAGTGAATTCTGTGGTTATTTCTAATTATTGGGGAGGGTCGGGAGCAGATTATGAATATGTTGAAGCGGATGGAAACTCCGATGGTTTAGTTAGCATATGGGACCCGAAAGTGTTTTCTAAAGATTAAGTTTTTAAAGACAAGAATTTTTTGTGGGTTTCGGACACTCTTACAGATGGGTTGATAAGGCTTAATATGTGTAATGTGTACGCGCCACAAATTACCGGGGAAAAAAGAAATCTTTGGGCGCGAATTGTCAGTTTTATGCAATCTAAAGAGGGATGGTGGATTATTTTTGGGGATTTTAATGCTGTTCGTGACAGAGAAGAAAGGAAAAATTCAAACTTTGACCCAGTGTGTGCTAGAGATTTCAATAATTTCATTGAGGAGGCGGGTTTGTGCGAGTATCAATTAAAAGGCATGAAATACACATGTCTAACTGTTCGTAGAGGTCAATGTAAATTGAGCAGGATTGACAGATTCCTTGTTTGTGATGGGGTCTTTAATAAATGGCCAAATGTTTGTGTTCGAGCCTTGAAAAAAGATCTTTCGGACCATTCTCCAATTATTTTTTCTATTGTTGACACTAATTTTGGTGCTAAGCCCTTCAGGTGGTTTGATTCTTGGCTGGAGAAACCTGGTTGTGAAGATATTATTCGCTCGGTGTTATCAAGTTGGCCAGATGAAGGTCATAGTGATTTGAATCTGATGCACAAGCTTAAGAAGTTACGGGGATGTCTTAGTGAGTGGTATAAAAAGTGGAGTTGCTCCGAAAAAGAGACAGAGATGCGCCTTCGTGAAGACAAAGAAAAAATGGAACTAATCATGGAGCAAAAAGAATTAGACGAAGAGGAGTTTTGGGTGTGGTCGGAATGTTCCAAATGTTTAGAAGAGATACAATTATACAGGGCTCGTGACTTGAAACAAAGATCCCGGGTGAAATGGGCGTCGCTGGGGGATGAGAATTCTAATTTTTTTCATAATGTGGTAAATGGTAGGAAAGCCAGAAACGGGATCCCCGGGTTAACCATTGAAGGGGAGTGGGTTTCTAAACCCGCTTTGGTTAAAAAAGAAGTCTTGGGATTTTTTAGAAAACATTTTAAAGAAGACTTTCACACTCGCCCTCGGCTCCATTATCCAGGATTGAAGACCATTTCAGAGGATGACAAGGTTACGTTAATCTCCCCCTTTTCCAAACAAGAGATTAAAGAAGCGGCGTTTGAGTGTGGTTCGAATAAGGCTCCGGGCCCGGATGGGTTCAACTTTCGTTTTGTCAAGCGTTTTTGGGACTTATTAGAGAACGATTTCATTCGTATCTTGACAGAATTTTACGAGTCTGGCTTCATTAACCCGGGATGTGCATCATCGTTCATCACTTTAATTCCTAAGGTTAAAACTCCTTTGGGTCTTAGAGATTATAGACCTATAACTCTTATTGGGATGATTAGTAAGGTTATCTCTAAAATCTTAGCTAATCGCCTTAAAAAGGTTATGGGTCAGGTGATTTCTGAATCTCAATCGGCTTTTATTTCTGGTCGTTTTATTCTTGATGGCCCTCTTATGATTAACGAGCTTTTTGATTGGCTTAAGAAAAAAAGGGGAAAGGCTTTTGTATTAAAAATCGATTTTGAGAAGGCATATGATAATGTTAATTGGAATTTCTTAATTTCGGTTATGGAGCAAATGGGCTTTCCCTCTATATGGTGTATGTGGATGAAGGGTATTCTTATTTCAAATAGAGCTTCTGTTCTTGTTAATGGCTCCCCAACCTTTGAATTTAAATGTGAAAAGGGCTTGAGACAGGGTGATCCCATATCTCCTTTTCTTTTTCTCTTTGTCATGGAGGCGTTGTCTTGTTTGTTAAAGAAAGCTAAGGAGTTGGGGGAACTTAAAGGGATCCGCTTGACTGAAATCGAGTCAGACATAACACATCTTTTTTATGCAGATGACGCATTAATTTTGGGGGAATGGTCTAAACCAAACCTCCAAAGCATGGCCAGGATTCTTCGTATTTTCCACCTATGTTCAGGGCTTCGTATAAATATTTCTAAATCTAATCTGTATGGGATTGGTACTGATGACGAGGAGGTGGATGAGATGATGGAAGTGTTGGGATGTCGAAGGGGGTCCTTTCCGTTTGTTTACCTTGGGATACAAGTGGGCGCATCTATGTCTCGGGTTTGTAATTGGGATCCGGTTGTCGATGTGATAAAAAACAGGCTTGCTACTTGGAAAGCTAGGTGTCTATCTATTGGTGGCCGATTAATTCTCATCAAATCGGTCCTTGAAAGCTTACCTATATATTATTTATCTTTGTATAAAGTCCCCAAAACGGTGCTGGATAAAATAGAAGCCATCATGCGACATTTTTTATGGGCCGGTTGTAGTAGTGAAAGGAAAATTGCATGGGTTGCTTGGGACATCATCACAATGACAAAAGAGGATGGTGGGCTAGGCGTCTCAAATCTACAACATGTGAACGAAGCTCTCCTATTAAAGTGGTCGTGGCGTTTTAAAAATGAAACGAATACTTTGTGGAAAAAGACTGTGTTAGCGTGCAATGGATCGTCCCGCACTTGGCATTCTATTCCTTGCTCTTCAACGGCTAGTAGAACATGGAAAAATATTGTCAAAATCGCAGATAAAAGACTTCCAAATGGCTGTTTGATGCAGAATTATTTCATCGGGACTGTTGGAGATGGGTCTACCATTTCATTTTGGAGTGACATATGGTTAAGGGAGGAACCTTTAAAGATCAGTTACCCTAACCTATTCAGACTTGAACGCAACAAATGGGTTAATGTATGTAATCGGTTGAAGATGGATAATGATACTCTTACGTCCAGCTGGGATTGGAGGTCTGACCCGTCTTCCCAAGAAGAGATTTCCGAGTTGTTCCAACTTCTGGATGATTTATTTGGGTTGCAGTGGATGGGAGGTGTAGATAAATGGTGCTGGAAGGGAGATTCTAGCAATATTTTTTCAGTTCGGTCGGCAAAAAAAATTATGTATAAAGCGTCTCATTCGGTTCCTTCTCAGACCATCGATTGGAAGGCTTGGGTTCCCCTAAAATGTAAGGTGATGGTGTGGAGAACAATCCGTAATCGGCTACCTACATGTTCAGAATTATTGAAGAGAGGTGTCCATATTCAGCAACAATCTTGTGTTTTTTGCCATACGGTCTCGGAAACTGCTACGCATCTTTTCTCAGGGTGTTTATTCGCTTCGGAAATTTGGTATAGACTAAGTGCTTGGTGTCGGTTGAGTCCTATTTTTATCTTTGATGTTGAGGATATTGTGAAGCTCGCTGATATTGATTCCCTTCCGACATCTAAAAGGTTTGTGCTCCGTGGTATAATCTACACTAGCTTGTGGATGATATGGATCGAAAGAAATGAAAGAATTTTCTCCAACAAGTCTCGAAGGCCGGTTGAAGTGTTGGAACGCATCAAGTTGACGTCTTTCTTTTGGTTTCGTCATAGAACTAGAATTAAACATGTCGATTGGAAACAGTGGTGTATTTTTCCGTTAGATGTGATGTAATCCGTTTGTTGCCCGGGGGTCCTTGCTTTGAGGACCCTTTGCGGTTTTTGTTTTAATGAAAGTTACTTTACAAAAAAAAATGTTAAAAATTGTGTGGACAAAATATTTTAGCTTATTAAATTAAGAGAGGTGATTAAAAAGATGCATTTATAACTCCTTATTAAAAGAGTGAGTGAGGTGATTAATAATTCTGAAAATGGGAAGCAGATGTGATTTGAACCCAGCCCTCTACAAAAATCAAATCTTCTTCTTGCCACCAGACTACAGTTGTATTAATAAATATCACCATAAATATAATATTCTTTTTTTATAAATATGGATTTATTTTTTTTTTATTTTGGTGGCCGTATTTTTCAGAGGCCCTAAGCCGTCGCTTACCCCAATTACACTAAAGAGCCGGCCCTGGTTATAAGTTTGTTAAGTTGTTGCAACAGGTTGTTAGAAGGTGAAAGTATGAGGGTTGTTATCTAACATGTCAGGGACCCCGATCATCTTGGAGAGAACTTTTGGGGCAAAATGTAACATTTGAGGGACCTCATATAAGGCCGTGGGGTATGGTGGGGCGGGAGTTGGGCTTGGGTTTGGGTTGGGGCATTTGGTGACACGTGGAATGGGAGCCCCCCCACCGCCTGGTTACGTGTAAGCGGGGTATGGCGGGGCGTGGGTTGGGCTTGGGTTGGGTGCACCGCGTGGCAGAAGCAATTAAAAAAAAAATACCAAAAAATTTATAAAAAATCACACAACAATTATAAAAAAAAACCTACAACTTCATTAAAATTTAAAACATTACATAGTCCTAAAAATTACAAAATAACAAACCTAAAGCGTTAAAAAATTTCAAAAAGGTCGATCTTGTCGAACGCCTTTTTTTCCTTGCCTCGAAACTCTATGTTAGCCACCGCCACCCGGTCCTCGTGGCTTAACTCGCCACCGGGAACGGCTTCGTAGTAAGCCTTGAAACGCTCGAGCTTGGGCCGTAGATCGCGCCATTTATGTTGTCACGCGTTGAGGTTGTGGCGGTCGTTACCGACGTTAAGTCGGTAGGCTTCGAATGCTTCCACCCAATATTTTGTTTGGCCGGGTGGCCGACCCTTCATAGCGTCAACGGCGCTTGTGACGAGAGCAATTTCCTCTTCACGAGTCCAAGATGCCATAGCGGGGTTGGGTTCGTGGGATGGGGTGGACCAGTGGGGTAGCGGGTTCAGGGAGAAGTGGTAGCTGGTGGGGTTGTTGGTGGGGTTGTTGGGTTCCTGGGATGGGGGGACCAGTGGGTTGGGGTTTCAATATATAGGCTCTTTGGGTGATCCGCGTGGCGGTTCAGGGAGATGGGGGGGGGGGGTGGACCGTTTGGGGGGACGGTTTGAATTTTAAAATTCAAAATTCAAAAAACCAACCGCCTGACGTGGCGGGTGAGCCAATGAAATTCAGCCAACTAGCATGGCCATACCGCCCCACGCCCGGCTTGAAAGCCAAGCCCCAAGGGCCACGCCCAAACCCCCGCCCCATACCCCACGGTCTAAAAGGCTGAGTTCTGGAGAATTCATTCACTCTCTCCTCTTTCACCTTTACGCATACAATCTGGTTCTCTCTGTATTTTAGGGTTTCTTTTAGTTGTTTCTATTGATATGTTCAGATCATTGTTCTTATCTCTCGGCTGTATTTCAGAGAGATTGTACTCTTGGTATTGATGATCATCTGTGGATGATTATCAGGATATTCATTGTATTGTTTGTTTGTTCTTGATCTTACAGTTTGTAAGACCCTTTGGGTATTTGGGGGGTACTAATTTTGGGTTGGATAAATAAGATTTTGTCGTTGTTTTTGTCGCTACATCTTGTGGTTGTTATGTTTGATTATCATACCATAGTTAACAAAAAGAAAGGGAAAATTCTACACATCACCGATCACATGATGAATATGAGAAACTTCTCAGAAAAAGACTTGAAGATCATACACAAAATCATATTTAGTTTTACAAAGATCATGAAAAAGAAGCATTGCAGTTTAAAAGGGTTGTCAGGTTGTGTGTAAAGAAGGGAGTGCATGTAGGGAGCTAGAAACCAGCTAACTGAGTCAATTTGAAGATCATCAAACTATTGTCAAAAGGGGGAATTTGTAGATACATGTTAATTGTGACAATTGCTTAGATGATGACTTTTGTATTTAATCTTCTTGTAAGTAACTTGTTAAGCTTTTGGGCTCCAACTTTTAAAAAGGGCCCTAATCAGCTAGGTGTATAATCTAAATTATGAAACCATTCAAAAAGAATATAATTTGGCTAGTTCATTTAAGTTCTTGAGGTAGCATAAAAATTTTGTTTCGTATTTTAGAAACCAACTATTAATTGGTTACACTTAATTGTTGGATTGGTTTAAATCAAACCTCAATGGATTTTTGTTGGAAGCAAAAATAACATCTATGCTACAAATCATATTAATTCATCTTTAGAAAAAAAAATTACATAATCATATGCAAATTACAACCATTGAAGGAATTCACATATTCAAGATACCCGTTATCATTTGGAAACAACTATGGTTAGAACTTGGGGTTTTCATAATAAAGAAGATGTTTCTGGGGCTTAAAAAGGTACCTAGTAAGATATGCCGAGCGAATTAGATAGATAAACAAACGATACTGTAATCGTACATACAAGAGGACCGGAAACACAACAAACGCACAGATGAGGATTGGCATCCATAACAAATTACCCTTACCATAAAGTATGAAAAAACTGACACCAAAAGTGACCATCATGGTTGTTATAGATAGAAAAAGAGTTGCTAGACCCAATAGGAGCTTTCTAGGTAATGATTCCAAAAAATCATTTTCAGCATATCGTGACGTAAGAATGGATAAGAAAATGAGAATTGAAGCTGAGGAAGAGATTAGAGATATGGCATCTGCCACAACGAAAACCGCAAAGATTGCTTTCGAATGAAAGATTGGGATACCACTGGTTTGGTCATATCCACTGGGAATTGTAAAAGTTGCCGCAAATACTATGGTTGCAATAAGCGCTGCAACAACCATACATTGACTAGCCGTTCCTTTCATCCACTCCTCACTTAGTCTGGCTAGATTTTTGTGTTCCTTGGTGAATATTTCATGCAGTGTTACACCATTTACGTTCTCTCGTTGTATATGTGGAGGAGGGATCATTTTCATTACTTCCTGCAAAACAAACTATAATAGTTAACTACTCTCTTTAGATTATAAACGAGAGAAAAAAATAGAATCTTCAAAGATTGGAGAGGAATATATATACATGGAACCATGATAGCTCTAGTTGCATCTGGAAAGCAACTCCTGACACAACTGCAAGCCGCTCTTCTGTGGCAGTCTTTGCAGCTAATTTCCAGATATTGTTGCCATCCGTATCTCGGAGAGTTATCAAATCCTTCATTCCGCCTATCTGATGCAAAAGGTTGTAGATTTCATTGTGCCGATGTTTCACGGCAACATGAAATATGCTTTGATTGTTATCATTTACCTTCCAAACCAAATCAGGATATCGACGGATGAGCTCAACTAAAAAAATAGTATTTCCCTTTTCTGCAGCAATAAACAATATCTGAGAAGAGTATGTTTGCTTTTCATACGTTTTGATTTTTCTGTGGGTTTCGTTACTCATATTCTCAATATGCTCAAAAATGCATGTTTTTAGTGTTGTAGCCCTCATTTCCAATTGATGGATCTTGATTATCCGCAGTACATTGTCATCCATAGCATCAATATGTTTGAAAATGAGCTGTTGTAGTTCCAGTTCCAGTGCCAGACGTTCCTTATCAGAAACTGGCTTGTTGCCTTGTATGATTGAGTTTGGATGGTCTAGGTTAATCTTTTGGGTTTTAACACGCATGTTCACAAGACTTTCAGAAATAAGATCTTGTAAACGCAGAGCGTTAGTTGACTCTGACAGACCTTGTCTAAATAGGTTATTGGTTTCAACTTTCATGTTTTCCAAATGGTCAGAAATGATTTCTCGAAGTTGCATAACTGTCTTGGTGTCATTCATATTCGAATCTGGTGGCCCTTTGAGTATTTCATCAATTTTATCTTTAGGCTTTTTCACAACATCATCCCAAATGAATCTTAGCAGTGGCAATGCATTACCCTCTTTAGAAGCTCTCTTTAAACAAATAAATGCAAAAACTGAGACCAACAAACAGGTGTTAAAGAGGGCAAATTCATGATACCAATCACTAAATATCAACGAGCAACAACTAATAATATAAAGGAATAATGGAATTTAATAATCCCAAGTTTCACCAGTTGGCCGGCAACGGACCTAACTTCAAAAATAGCCACTGGCGGTCCCAACTTTTGACATTTTGTAAAACATGGGACATTTGCTAACACCGTCCAAGGGATGTTAGTGGTGACCGCCAGTGGTCCAATGTTTGAAGTTGGGACCACCCTCTCCTCCTCTCCCAGCAAGGGTCCAATGTTTTACAAAATGTCAAAAGTTGCGACCGCCAGTGGCTATTTTTGAAGTTGGGTCCGTTGTCGGCCAACTAGTGAAAGTTGGGATTATTAAATTTCATTATTCCTTATACAAAAGCTAGATAACGCTATACATTATTGTTCATGAAAATTTATGACATATCATAACCTTTTTAAAATTAATGAATCATAAATAAAAGGAGTAAATTACGATTTTGGCCCATGTGGTTATATTACTTTTATCCTTTTAGCCCAATTTTTTTTTTTAACATCTGAGCTCTCAACGTCTATTTTTCTAACCCTTTTGGCCTCTAAAGTTTTTTTTTTTCTAACCCTTTTGGCCCTTAACATTTATTTGATGAGTTTAGTGTTAGGGGCCAAAAGGGTTAGAAAAAAGACTTTGGGGGCTCAGATGATTAAAAAAAAAAATTTAAGCTAAAAGGGTAAAAGGGTAAAAGTGATATAACTACAGGGGCCAAATCATAATTTACTCTATATAAAAGCTATTTACATTTTTAATAGAGTTAATTACACCGTTAGTCCCTGTGATTTGTAGAAAGTAATAACCTCATGTACTAATAGTATAAAGTAACAATCGAAGGCTTTAATGTTTGATTTTGTAACATCTTAGGGCATTAAGACTAACTGTCGTTAAAAACTAACTAAGAACTTAATACCCAACTTTGAACTTGGAGAAACAAGAGGACTACCCATGTTATTAAGCAAAAGATTAACTCTTGTAATATTTAAAACACAATTTTTCTTTTTCTCTTATTATTTAACTAAACTTTTTAATTATTTAATTAAAACTTTTTTTTAAATTGTTAAACGTATTTAACATAATTAACGTAATTAAAGCTAATTTGAAGTCACTTTCGTAATTAGCTTATATGTAAATTAGCAAGTTTATACGTAAGGTAACTGTTTTTTATCATTGAAAACCAAAACCGAATCGTCAAAAATTATAACCAAACTGAACCGTTATTACGGTTTGGTTCCGGTTCCGGTACAGTTTCACGGTTTGAGCCTTTTAGGCCCAACCCCTTTATTCAAGTTTTCAAACATATACACACCAAAATAAATACTAGAAGCTACAACCAAATATATACATGATGCACAAGGAAAAAAAATAAAAGCTACAACATAGAATTATAGCTAAAAAATAGTAGCTGCCAAAGTGCCATTTCACAATAGAGTTGTCCAAAATAAATTGCTAGTCTCCGTTCACAAAAAGCAAAAAGTTGTCCAAAATATTATTAAAACAAGTTGTCCAAAACTAGATCAAAATAGGTAAACATTTAAAACAAGTTGTCCAAAACTAGACCAAAATAGGTAAACATAGTAGTTCTATCACAGCAAAATGAAAACACGCTGCAATGAAATCATATTTTTCAAAGGAATATTGGATTTTAATAATCCCAATTATTCGTCGTTGGCCGTCAACAGTCCCAACTTTAAAAATAACCATCGGCAGTCCTAATTTTTAACATACTGGCCTCCAATGGATCCTGACTAGCAGAACCATAACGCCGTTAGTCTCCGGTCGCCGGAAAAACGTTTTTTTGGCCGGAAAACTCATTTTTGGCCTGAAAACCTAACATTTTCGTCCCGAACCTCTTTGTAACCTTATTATGGACCTTTGGGAACCTTTTCTAGTAAAAACCCCAATTATTAAAGTCGCCGGAAAACCCCTTTTTTGCCATAAAACTTCTTTTTCGTCGCAAAACTCAACTTTTGGCCCGAAAACTCAACATTTTCGTCCCGAACCTCTTTGTAACCTTAGGTCGGACCTTTAGAAACCTTTTTCTGGACAAAACCGGTTTTTCGGCGATTGGAGACTAACGGTGTTAGAGTTCTGTTAGTCAGGGTCCATTGGTGGCCAATATGTCAATAGTTGGGACTGCCAGTGGTTATTTTTGAAGTTGAGACTGTTGGCAGCCAACGGCGAATAGTTGGAATTATTAAAATCCAATATTTCTTTTTCAAATGAAGAGACGGGCTCTATTTATCACATTGCCAAAATTTTACTTTTATGTGTGTATATATATGCATATTTATTTATTTATATACCCTAAGTTTTCAGTTAGTATTTAACAACTGTTAGCCTTAAGGCCCTAGAATGTTACAAAATCAAACGTTAAAACCTCAACCTGTTAATTTAAACTATTAGTACCCGAGATTGTTATTTTCCACAAACCACAGGGACTAAGAGTGTGTTTAACTCTTTTTAATAAAAGTAAATTACGATTTTGACCCTGTGGTTATATCACTTTTACCATTTTAGCCCATTTTTTTTTTAACATCTGAGCCCCCAACGTCTTTTTTTCTAACTCTTTTGGCCCCTAACGTCTTTTTTTCCCTTTTGGCCCCGATCATTTAATGGATGGGGTTAGTGTTAGGGGCCAAAAGGGTTAGAAAAAAAGACGTTGGGGGCTCAGATATTAAAATATTTTTTTGAGCTTAAAGGGTAAAAATGATATAACACAGGGGCCAAAATCGTAATTTACTCTTTTAATTATAATGAAATGAAACTAGATAAAATATCAACAATGATAACTATTATTTTTTGCCCTCCAAGTCTCCAACTATAACTATCAATTAATAAGACGAAACACTCACTTGAAACCACATTAATCATTCGAACTAAAAAATATAATCATATGTCAAAAATGATTCAGGTTCTCAACTTTTTACGGATATCAAAAGTTAAATCGAGTATTTAGACATAGTTGATTACCTGACTTGATGGCAGCCATGACACTATATTTTTTTTCATGAAAAGCTTCAGGCTTTCCGGCCAAAACTCTTAGTACAACACCAATATAAGTGTCGGGATGTTTTTTTAGGATCTTTAGTGCCGTATCTGAATAGAAAGAATTAACAATCCTTTTGTTAGGATAAATGTTACTACAAAAACCAACGAACATGAAAGAATAATTAAATTAATTACAAGTTTTTAATTATTAAAAATGCGTATATGTTGATTATAACTCTTATTGTTAAGAATTATATAGTTCTTAACGTGGTCTTAATTTCTAATCATATATTCTATGCAAAGTAATCTAATTGGTGTTAGTAATGGAATGAACAAGAAAAATAGAGTGCAAGCATGAGAATAAATCTTTAGTATCTATTTTTCAAATCAATGGTTAAGACGAGAATATAGAAAAAAAAATAGGAGTGTAAGGGTATTTTAGGAAAATCTTATTTATTAGACGCATGCATATTTCACCCTCGTTTTATAAACGTTTATAACTTTTTTATAAGACACTATTTTTTCATAAAAATTTCACCATAAAATCGAGCGTCGTTTTATCTTTAATTTGAGAACCATATTGCTATATAAAATATGACGATTAAAAAACCTACAAAAATGTGTTGATTCATATGTTGTATAACATTTTTTTGTGCTGTATTGTTATACTACATTTTTGTACTAAATTTTTTTTGCTGGATTTTTATACTATATTTTTATGCTAAATTTTTTGTCTTAAATTTTTTTTATCTAAATTTTTTGTGCTGTATTTTTTGTAATAGATTTTTTATGCTATATTTTTTTTGTACTGAATTTTTCGTGATATATTTTTTGTTGTATTTTTTTAAAAAACGAAAGGGTGTCACATGTCATTTTCATACTCCTACTTATAAGAAGAAAATGTTTTAGTATCAAAATGTCATTTCTTATGCTTATAAGAAGTGTCACTCGTCATTATCAAAATATTTTTTAAGATACTTAGGCAAAATCCACTTTTTTGTGGATCCTTACCCTCTTTACTATTATCTATTAATATCACTCTAATAAAATCGTGACCTGTGTCATATAGATTAATTGAAGCAAATTGGATGAATCTTAGTACCCGTTAAGTTTTCTCGAAGACCTATATATAAACATACAAATGGTCGTTGATGGAGTTAATTGGCAGGAGGTATCAACCAGCAAACGGTGTTAAACCTTAAGCAGCATAAACTGTCATCTTCAACATTAATCCTAAGTCCAATCTACTTCTACTACCACTTTTAAAAATACTACCACTACCACTACTAATAATAATACAGTTCAGTTTAAATCATGTTAGGAAAATGCTTACCGAACATGTTATTCTCCACGCAAATTTCAACTAGCCATCTACGATTTTGAGGATTCCAACCTTGTTCATGACCCAAAATCTTGGTTTCTTTATATATATATTCAACTACATCTTTATTTCCAAACACAGCGGCTATATATAGTGGCATCATTGTTCCTCCAACACCAGGGATTTTTAACAATCTCATGTTCGCCTCTGCCATAATCTTAACGGTTTTCAAATTTCCAGCACAAGCTGCTAAATAGAGGGCGGTTTTGCGTTCTTTGTTTTGAAGTTCCAAGTCATCTTCTCCCATCATTGCCACCAGGTTTTTCACATACTCTTCCATACGTTTGGAATCATCTTTCACGGATGCCGCTACGTGAAGCGGTGTTTCCCAGTTTTCTGTGATACTATACCTTACCAAGTGTGGTTTCCCCTCAAGAATGGCCTTAGCATCTTTCCAGTTGCCTTTAAGGGATGCTTCATATAGAGGGAGACCGAAATTGAGGTAATCTTCTCTAGTTCCTTTAATGTAGTTACAAAAAGTACTTAATTAGTTAGGAGTGACAACTTAAATTTAAATAAAAAAATTATTGAAACCAATCCGGTTATATTTTTTGAGAATTCACTTTGTTGCTAAAAAAATTAAACTCACATGTTGTACAGGTGTTACTTAAGTTTTTGTGTACGATAACTGGAAACATATTACATCTTTTTAGCAGCGCAACTTATTGCTCGTTTACCATCTATTTTAATGTAAATTCAAATGTTTAACAAAAAAAAAAGTTTACATAAAAAAATAATGCTAGATAAATGAAATAAATAATGTAGTGAAAATTACTTAATTTTCATAATTCGTTAATTTGATATTTTAAAACGGTCTCACAACAGGTGACAAATTTGGAGCCCTGGTGACTATGGGAGATACTGGGAATGAGCAAATGGTACCTTTTCGGTATCAATTTGGTACCAACTTTTGAGGTTTTTGGTACCGGTATTGAACCGTACCGGATATTTTTTATACTGTGGGAGCCGTTTTTGGGGATTTTCGATTCCGGTATTTTCGCTACCGGTTGGTACCGAGCTCGTCCTAGAAAATGCGTTCTTTTTCAAGTTAAAAATGTGGTGTAACATAGGAGCAATAAAAGGCTAAATTGCACTTTACGTCCTTTAAAAAAGGAACAGAGATAAACTTATACCTTCATATAGATCTAGGCAAGGTAGCTTCAGTAATTGACGCTGCAGAGGTGGTGGTGGTGGTGGTGGTGGGGGCCGCTGTGGCTGGGCTTGTGGTTGCAGTTGTGATTGTTGTGGCTGTTGTGATGGTGGCAGTGGGTGCAGCGGCTGGGGGGATGGCTGCCGGCTCATCTGTACAGTTACAACATCAATTAATATAATGACTCAAAATTTAAAACCCAACAACAATTGCATGACATGGTGAGTGGTGACTAACCTCTGCGTCAAAGAGAACAAGAACTATAAGCTTTTAGATGGTTTGAAGTTTGAACATCTATTTCATGATATATATAAAAAACCGGACTTTTTAACTCCATGTGAACAGTCAATGGTCAACGTCAACTTCGATATAAAGTTGGGGGATTCTATTGGCACACCCGCTGGGCTATCCGTACACTTTGAAAGTCCAATACGGATCATATAGGCCTATACATCTGTATTGGATAAAGTTAACACATGGCAGAATGACAGGTGCAGGTGCTGTCTGGTGGCTAGCCTATATGAATCGTATAGGCCTATACGATGCGTCGCCCTGATTTTTTGAGATTTGATTTTTTTGGTGTGTTGTGTTTGGTTTTTGGTGTTTTGTGTTTGGTTATTGGTGCTTATTGTTGGTTATTTTTGTTTTCGTGAATTTAAAATCTTTATTTTTTTATCGTTACGTATCGTATTATAGCGTATCATGGGGTATCATATCACATTTTTAACTTTTTAATATTTCATCGTGACGTGTCATATGATATCGTATCATCCTTGTATCGTATCGTGTCGTGTCGTATCGTAGTTGTATTTTGTATTATTTTTTAATGTTGATGTATTCACGACGTGTGATATTATACATTATACGTAACCAAGCAAACCAATCTAAACTGTAACATTCTCTTTTGCGTCTAGAAGAAATTACATCCAAAGACGCTAGAAAACATAAACTTTTAAATTATACGAATCTTTCACGACCCAAAAAGGTAGATTACTTACTAGAGTAATTTAATAGACATCAAAAATACCAACTTGAATACATAATTAAAATTTTTACAAAAATTGGGCATGACCCGTCCGTAAAACGAGTATGCCCCTGTTTTAACCACATTCAAAACAATATCATTCTACATGATACTACTAAAACTAAAACATCAAGTACTAAAAGACGTTTTACCAACAATTTGTACAAAAAGTATTTTGACCCAAAACATTAGCATAAGCTAGCGGAAGCGCTTGGTAAACATATTTTGATCGTGTGCTCGCTCCATTTCGCCGAGTCGCCTAAGTTGAGGATTTACCTACATTCAATGACAAGACTTTAAAAGTTAGTCGTAATTCCCATTTAACTCAATGTAACAACATATTAGCTTCATTCATTCATATGATTTCATTATTCTTACGCATTCAATTTACCCAATTAAATGGGTAATGGCATATATCCTCATAATGAGGTTCAAGCTTATCGCATACGACCCGGTAACATCGGGTTAGTTGCTTTCAACATAAATCTTTCTTTTCCATCCGTATAACGGATTAAACTTCAAGCATTTGTCATAGCATTCATGACCACCCGTT
Source organism: Helianthus tuberosus (assembly GCA_030545235.1). Taxonomy (NCBI): domain Eukaryota; kingdom Viridiplantae; phylum Streptophyta; class Magnoliopsida; order Asterales; family Asteraceae; genus Helianthus; species Helianthus tuberosus. The sequence continues at coordinate 19,316,398 of CM060403.1, forward strand.
CAAAACGGGTAGTAGCTTATTCTTACTCGACTTGTTCAACTAGAACTTGTCGACTTGCATAGCTTATCATACCTTTTGTTAGCATAACCAAATCCGCAAGGGATTTGCTATTTCGCATCCACTACAACATAACTTCTAAAACCTTTTTCGAGATAAACTCTTACATCTAACCAATCTTTATCCGTAAAGAAATTGCACGAATTGTACTATCAAATAATAACATTCAATATCATCGTAAATCTACTAGTAGAGTAAATAAAGTTCAAAAGAACTTACCGCGATCTTGAGATACTCATGCCTTGCGCCTTCTTCCTTCTTCGTGCCTATATGTCATAATCCCATACTTTAGCTTTCAAAAACATTACTTTCACAATCCTTATAGTTCCTTATGGTGTCTACTAATCACATACGCCATTATCATAAAGAAGTTACATCGACTTAACAAGTATTCATGTAAAAACCATAACTAAACTCACTTAGGCATTTCATCGAACACATTGCGTGCGTACCATCTACAAGGCATAGTGTACAAGTGTATTATGCATAATCTTACTAGTTCATATCAAAATCATGAAATTCAACTAATTTTTCACATAACCTTCATCCTAAATCAGATCCTTATAATAATAATCTACAACATCTAACTTCATATATCATAACCATACTCAATTTAACACATTTAGCATCATCATCTTCATAACATTACTATTACAAGTGGGTTTTTACCAAAATCTTTCAAATAACCTAAAATCAACATGATTCTTATCCTAGAAGGTAACCCTAACTCAGATTTCTCATATTTAGGCATAAAATTTCGAGATTGGGTTGAACCCCTCATTCTACAAATCATGATTTCAGTAAATTAAACTTACCACTTCAATAATCGAGGTTAGATGATCGAAATCTTGAAGCATGCAATCGATTATCTTTGAAATCCTTTGTCAATTTGTTGAATTTAGCAAGAACAAGGGTTTCCTCCTTGTTCCCCTGTGTTGTTCGATCCCCACATACACACCAGGAGTGTGTTTGGGGTTTTTATTTCTTTTAATCCCTTCTTATTGCTATTTTCTACATGTGCCCCTTCTAGTTTGTTTGTTATTTTAATTTTGGCCTTTCTCATTATCCTACTAGTATTTGTAACATTTACATTTACTAGGTTAGACCTTAATAGATTTAGCTTGTATGTCTAAAGGTCATTTTTGGGGTGTTACAAGTCTACCCCCCTTAAAGGAGGTTTCGTCCCCGAAACCTTTCTCATTCCTACTAGACCACTTCTACTCTTACTTTTTCATTTATTCATTCACGATGCTTAATACAACATAGATGCATTCGGGATCTTGGCAAGAGTTTCATTCATGCATAAAACGTATTTGTACGCATAGTCCCTCCATTCTTAAATCAAGTAAATTACTTTCATAATCACATATATCAGAATCTGATCCAGAACTCTTATTAGTGTCTTTTTCACTTTATAATGCTAGTTCCTAGCATACATCATCACTTACAGTTCGTTCATTGAAATTTATTCCAAATGTATACTATTGATCATACAAGCTTATGCTTACTGCTTGTTTCTATCTCTCTAAATGAGCGTAACATATTCGTATATTTATTAATGTATATAAATAGATAATTTCATTCCGCACACTAATCATGCACGATATAATTCATTATTGTAATCATGAGCAACCCCCATTATCCTATTACTAACGTTCTTCTAATTACGTTATTGTTCATATGAGGGCTTAACATAACATTATACGTATACTATAAACATTTAATGATTTAGTGGTACTAATACAAAGCTACCCACTTCCTAATTACCTTTTCATACTTAGTACGAGTATAAGGCATCATTCTACGGTTACTACCCTCACTTGAACTAATTTCAAATTTGAGTTTAGCCTCAAATTTAATCCTTCGCACACTTTATTATTAGTTCCTTGCATGAACTACTTATGATAACAACTAGGTATGTTGTGTACGAGCACCCTATGAGTGTTTAACCAATTCAGCTCAAACTTTCATTTAAGGCCTTTAGATCTCCCTCTTAATGACACTCATACTTTCTCACGCTGACCGTTACAGGTCGATTATTGTATACCATGCCATAATTATTCTACCATTCTTTTTTTTCACGCTTACAAATAAATCTACGGATTCTTAATCATTAATCAAGAATTAAACATTTTACTAACCTCACCTTTAATGCATAAGTTAGTTATCCATGTGCCGGATCGATTCGATTCTTTATATGTACCAAAATTGGCCTCATTCATTCATGAAATATGCTCCCACTCGTGGGAATCTTTCTACTAGCTTCATTACTATCATCTCACTAAGAATCCCATCATATTTGTCTAATATAACAGTTAGCACCTAACCCTTCATAACTGCGTCCTACGGGGCGTTAGTTCGCCCATTGCCTCTTTTAAAATCTTCTTACGTTCATGCTAAAACATATCATACATTCCATTTTCTTTACATACAATCCTTTCTTTTTATTGGTTATTTCTCCAACTTTCGCAGTTTGACCTTTCAAGGTCAGACTAACACCACCTCACCTATTGTGGTTGTATCGAGGTACACGTTCGTATCTTATACTTGCATAATTTTCAAGGACTTCATTTATTTCGTCTAGTCGAGCCCTAAGCTCCTATTAAAAATATAATATTTTTATACGTACCTGGCGCGGGTCAAAACCCTTGACTCGTTATTTATACTTTGCAACGGTTAATTCACCCACATTCTCTACTAATGAGCATCCTACATTACACATTGTATTTCTTACGTAATACTTCTGGCATTTGTAAGTAATTGTTATTTACTGCCTTCTACAATATAACCTTATAAGGTTAACCACCACCCAGTACTTTTTGTATTTAAGTATTGCAGTACATGTTGTACTTATTTTCAATTAGAACATCTTTACAAAATGTCTTTAGATAACATCCCAACTAATATTCTTTCCATACCTTTCATCAACATTGCCAAGCTTTCATTCCCGCCTTAGGACTTCTCAACTAAAATTTGTGACTGCTTTACCCTTATAATGAGGTTTTATCGGTTTTAACATTATGCCAACCGTTTCAACAAAACATACCATAGCATTTCTAATTTATTGATACATTTCACTTTGATTTCGAATATGCAAACATGTATATACCTTCATATAAATAAAGTCGAAGTGATTGCAAAATCACTTACCTTTAGTGTTCACGTTCATGTTTGCCTCATTGCTTCCTCTTACCCCGTTTGCCATCCATACTTGAATCAACTGACGAGATTTCCATCTTTACATATTATTACATTCGTAACATTGTTAGCTTATGTGAGCATACATATAACTATTCATTTTCTTTCTATTCATACGTTAATTGACTTTCGTTAGTCAAATTTCGTATAAACGAGACATTTATTAATAGTTATCTCATTTCAAATCCATACAACTAATCTATCATCAAGCATAACACGTAAATCACTTAATACATAATACATTAACTCTTTACTTTAGCATTTGTGTCTAATGACCATTTCATGATATCCCTATTATATTGACTTTTAGATAGTCAACTGTCTTGCTTACACACTTCAAGCTTTTGAACATGTAATCATCTAAATATGATAGACCGTAATATTAATATTCTTCGTATTTCATATATACAATTTACGTAATCCTCGAAACAATAAACATATATGCATTCACTTTCACGTACTTTCACGTGCTAATGCTTCATGATTCTATAAATAGTAAATATCATTCAAATTAACTATATAACATAATCCCAACGTATCCTTTAATAGTAAGCTCGTATGATTCGCATTTAGCACATATTCGCCTCTTAATCGTAACCAGGCAAATAATTAAATACACATAAGCATCACACCATTCAAGTACAAGGTACAAACCTCTAATGCGTAATTCTGATCAAAGCATACATTCATCTGAATTTTCATACCAATTCCATCTAACTTACATTCTTTAATTTACTTCCACCACTATTCTCACCATCCTTATATTCATTTATTAACAATTCCGGTCCCTTCACATATCTAAGTACTTTAGTCTATATTTACTTCCTTCATTATTCATTATCATACATTTCCAACTCTACCTTATACATTCGTCATTCATCTCATGCCATCCTATACGTTACATTCAACTTTTATAAATTTTTACTTTATCGCCGACGATCTTCATAACTTGACGAGAACATAAAACGGGTATTTCTAAGAAGTATGGGAACTTAAATCATAATTCACAAGCTTCTATACATCATAGTTCATTAGCCCATAATTACTTCATTCGCATTCTTAAATTTTAAACTTTTACTCCCCTTTTTAAACTTTCATCATTCACTTAGTATCATTCGACACATTACTTTCAACTTTTACATTTAATACGGATTATAAGCTTTCAACATATCATTATTCATTAGTCAGCATTTACTTAATCTATATTGTGTCATTCGGTTCATCTCTTTTGGGTTCTTACGAATCCGTTCTTGTTGTAATCACTAATTGTGATTACATACACCTATTAAGCCTTATACGGACTTTACGTAGTTATTAAATAAGTTTTCGGACAGCTGATGGGTTGGTTAAAGGACGCAATTCCATGGTTGTAAAATCGACAAGTTATACTTCATTTGTTTCGGAATAGTGCTACTTTGATTCGATTTATATTTGGTAGGTTGTGACAAGTTTAAGGTAGTTTCGGAGGCTAAAGGGAGGCATTTTGGGATAAAAAACGGACGACGGATCAAGCAAAACGAGTCGAAACGGCGAAACCAGTAACGTATGAGGAAAGTGGCGTCAGAGACGCCACATCTGGCGTCGGCGACGCTTAACGGCGTCGACTGGTAATGTGACCGCGTCGTCCAGGGGGAACTGGCGTCGGAAGAAACTGAATTTTCCAAGCGGCGTCGACGACGCCACTGCCCGCGTCGTCGACGCCTAGCCGTTTGTGCATCGGGCAGATTTCGTTTTAAGCATCCTCATTCGATTATTTCCATTCCGTTTAGGCTATACAGCTCCTGAACTTCTCATTTAACCTTCCCACATACCTTTTTAATTATTTCCTTCAAACTCATAATAAACACTTGCAATTTACTTACAACTTAAATGTTACCTCATGGGCGATCTTGGAGCGAGCACTTCTTCGAACGAGCCATCGGTTTGAGTTCAAGCATCACGTTTAACGCTCGAATCCCTCAAACCTTGGCTCTGATACCAACTTGTAACATCCTCTTTTGCGTCTAGAAGAAATTACATCCAAAGACGCTAGAAAACATAAACTTTTAAATTATACGAATCTTTCACGACCCAAAAAGGTAGATTACTTACTAGAGTAATTTAATAGACATCAAAAATACCAACTTGAATACATAATTAAAATTTTTACAAAAATTGGGCATGACCCGTCCGTAAAACGAGTATGCCCCTGTTTTAACCACATTCAAAACAATATCATTCTACATGATACTACTAAAACTAAAACATCAAGTACTAAAAGACGTTTTACCAACAATTTGTACAAAAAGTATTTTGACCCAAAACATTAGCATAAGCTAGCGGAAGCGCTTGGTAAACATATTTTGATCGTGTGCTCGCTCCATTTCGCCGAGTCGCCTAAGTTGAGGATTTACCTACATTCAATGACAAGACTTTAAAAGTTAGTCGTAATTCCCATTTAACTCAATGTAACAACATATTAGCTTCATTCATTCATATGATTTCATTATTCTTACGCATTCAATTTACCCAATTAAATGGGTAATGGCATATATCCTCATAATGAGGTTCAAGCTTATCGCATACGACCCGGTAACATCGGGTTAGTTGCTTTCAACATAAATCTTTCTTTTCCATCCGTATAACGGATTAAACTTCAAGCATTTGTCATAGCATTCATGACCACCCGTTCAAAACGGGTAGTAGCTTATTCTTACTCGACTTGTTCAACTAGAACTTGTCGACTTGCATAGCTTATCATACCTTTTGTTAGCATAACCAAATCCGCAAGGGATTTGCTATTTCGCATCCACTACAACATAACTTCTAAAACCTTTTTCGAGATAAACTCTTACATCTAACCAATCTTTATCCGTAAAGAAATTGCACGAATTGTACTATCAAATAATAACATTCAATATCATCGTAAATCTACTAGTAGAGTAAATAAAGTTCAAAAGAACTTACCGCGATCTTGAGATACTCATGCCTTGCGCCTTCTTCCTTCTTCGTGCCTATATGTCATAATCCCATACTTTAGCTTTCAAAAACATTACTTTCACAATCCTTATAGTTCCTTATGGTGTCTACTAATCACATACGCCATTATCATAAAGAAGTTACATCGACTTAACAAGTATTCATGTAAAAACCATAACTAAACTCACTTAGGCATTTCATCGAACACATTGCGTGCGTACCATCTACAAGGCATAGTGTACAAGTGTATTATGCATAATCTTACTAGTTCATATCAAAATCATGAAATTCAACTAATTTTTCACATAACCTTCATCCTAAATCAGATCCTTATAATAATAATCTACAACATCTAACTTCATATATCATAACCATACTCAATTTAACACATTTAGCATCATCATCTTCATAACATTACTATTACAAGTGGGTTTTTACCAAAATCTTTCAAATAACCTAAAATCAACATGATTCTTATCCTAGAAGGTAACCCTAACTCAGATTTCTCATATTTAGGCATACAATTTCGAGATTGGGTTGAACCCCTCATTCTACAAATCATGATTTCAGTAAATTAAACTTACCACTTCAATAATCGAGGTTAGATGATCGAAATCTTGAAGCATGCAATCGATTATCTTTGAAATCCTTTGTCAATTTGTTGAATTTAGCAAGAACAAGGGTTTCCTCCTTGTTCCCCTGTGTTGTTCGATCCCCACATACACACCAGGAGTGTGTTTGGGGTTTTTATTTCTTTTAATCCCTTCTTATTGCTATTTTCTACATGTGCCCCTTCTAGTTTGTTTGTTATTTTAATTTTGGCCTTTCTCATTATCCTACTAGTATTTGTAACATTTACATTTACTAGGTTAGACCTTAATAGATTTAGCTTGTATGTCTAAAGGTCATTTTTGGGGTGTTACATAAACAGTCAAAATAAACAATCACAAATAAACTGAAACTGCAAAATTACATAATAAGTTTGTATATATACATGATATCGTCCAAAATACATAAACAATCAAAATACAAAAAAAGTACAACGATCCTAAACCGCTGGATCCACATCCGAATCCTCCTGAGTCTCGCCTGAGGGCCCTGCCCCCTGATCCACATCCTGTCCAGGGCGAGGCGACAACAACGGTATCGGCAATGGGGTCCGATCACGGTCCATAGTCGCCTGTATATATCGCCCTGGATCGCCCGCATGAGAAGGGCCTCAGTACGGCGGCGATGGGCTTTTATCCGCGCCTGCAGTCGGTCCTCCATCAACTGTCACGCAAGCCGGACACGACCTCCTCCGCTTGATCATCATTTACTCTCCCATAGTAAGAATCAGGGACAGCAGGCCCCTTCTAATACAAACGGTGTGCTAAGTATTTCATAAACAAAAAAACAAAAGAAGTTAAAAAAATGCTATACCACACTGCTTTCCGAAATAAACGTGCTCTTGTTTGTGTCCGGCGACGCACTGAAAATGTAATTAAGGTTAAACCAAGACATGGTGGAATCGAATATATAGAAAAAACGAAGACAATGTGAATCGTCTTCGTCTTCCTCGTTTATAAAGACAAAGCAGAATGCAAATTCACATAATAATACGGGTCGTATAGGGCTGACGCAATGTTCCTTTCAATCACTTTATGTCACTGTTGTTGAGTGACAGAAAGTAACTCATACTTAAATACGGATCGTATAGACCTATACGATCCGTATAGGGTTTGCATGTGAACCCTATCTGTTAGGTTTGACAGACAACTTATTATTAAGGCCAATACGATGCGCATTAGTTCGCATGAGAAGACAGTGTCAGCCTTTGACTGACCTTAGAAATTGAATTTAACCTAATACGCATATATGATGCGTATTGTTGATGTCGATTGAATTTTTCAAAGTGTGCCAATAATACGACCATTCTTTATCTCCTCTTTTGTAATAGATAATGACACGTGTGCTAAAATTTTAATTAGAAAATTTTTAACTTTATGTTCATGATTTTGTAATTTAACTTTATTTTTGGAGTTTTGTATTTTAACTATATATATAAATACAAATATAGTTCCTCTGCACACGTCTTTTATCAGAGATATTGTTAGGCAACTATTGGTAATTCAAGAATAAAAGATGTGTGGTGCAATACCATTGGTTAAGTAGGTTAATTACACTGTTAGGCTAATAGCTTCAGTTATAGACATTCAAGACTGAATACTATTCTAGTCCCTATAGTATGAATGTTTACAAGACCAGTCCTTTATGTTTAGCTACTAAATACTATCATAACAGATATGGAGAAAGAAGCAGTTGGATGCGAGGAGATTGTAAAGGCTACTCAAGCTACCCGACCCGATAACGTAAGTCAAAAGTGTTACAAAGCCAATCAGATTGTAAGGGCTACTCCACCTTAATGTTCTTCTGATCATTTAAGGCAAGTGTTCGACTTATACACGTCTGACGTCTGAAGATACCTTTTCATAAAATACATTTCATGTTAAATTGCAGACGGCATTTGAACATGGCATTAACAGTTTAGACACTTCAGAGATACTAAGAAATAATCACTTTCACTACTTCGGAATCCCTTTATTTTTTCTTTAGCATGGATTTACATCTTTATTATTTTCTAAAGACTTTTGTTTGCAGAAATCTGACCATAAGAGTTATGGTTTGACGAGTTGACTTGATTTAATATTTAGGGGCCGTTTGGCAACATCTGAAATGTTAAGTGCTGAACCAGTATGAGGTCTGAACCATTAAGTGCTGAATTAGTAAGAGGTCTGAACCATTAAGAGCCTGTATAATGCTTAACCGTTCAGAGACGAATGTCTGACCAATTCAGATTAGAGGTCTTAACCATTTAGACTCTGTATAAATCTTAACCATTCAGAGGCACATGTCTGAACTATTCAGACATCTGCTCGTGAAACAAACAGTCTGAACCATTAAGTGCTGAACCAATAAGAGGTCTGAACCATTAAGAGCCTAATTAAGAGGTAAACAAACAGCCCCTTATAGGTTTTGGAGCTCTTGGATCATTGACATCAATCCTGGTAATATTCTTAAGTCATGTTTTCAGCTACCACTCTTGAAGTCTTGATAACCATTCATTATTTTTTTTGTGTCATTTTATGCAGATTAAATTGTTTTTTATTCCTTGTGCATGTATCTAATAGATTGCAATAACACCAAACATGTAGTTTAGGTGTGTTACGCCGTGCTCGCAGTATGCGCATATAATGTATATATATGTGTGGGCTATTAAGGGACAAAAGTGAAAGTGCACTAATTTTAACGTTATTTTACTAATTTCGTGAAAATAACGTTAAAAGCTAAGGACGGTTAATCATGTATCATGTGGTGGCGTTGATAGCTGAAAGATAAAAAAGGTACATGCACTAATCGGTCTTAGTCCCGATTGCTGATTGTTATGTGCCTTATGTCCAGGGCTTGATACAAAACTACTATCAACCCGGGGGTTTCACTGGAAGCAGCCTCTCTATTCCTACGGGATAAAGGTAAGGCTGTCTAAATGTTACCCTTCTCAGACCCTACCTTTACTTTTCTATTAGTGGGATTTACTGACTATGATGATGATGTAGTTTAGGTGTGTGACCTTAGAAGTTGAAGCAACCCATCACATCAACTATCTGGGGTTGTTCATTATTCGAAACGACTCAAAGTACGCCCAAATATCGAGTTTAAAAAAAAAATTAAATAAAAAAGGAATATTGGATTTAAATAACCCCAATTTTCACCAATTGACCGATAACACTCCCAACTTTCTATTTGTACACTAGCACTCCCAACTTTCAACTTATTGACCGATCTAAACCCTAAACCAGTTAGTTTTTGCTGATGTAGCATCTGATGTGTCCATTTCTGCTGACGTGGCAGCTGATGTGGCTTTTTTATGATGTGGCAGTTGACTTCGCATTTTGATGACATGGCGGTTGATGTGGCAACCTACTCACTTGATGCGGTAAAATATTGGATATTGGTCAAGGACCGATATTTGAAATATAGGTTTTCTTGGTGAGATATCGGTAATTTTAAAATAATGCAGAATTTTTATATATAGCAATTTAACACCGATAATTCAGTGATATATCGGTTATTCCATTTCTGCTGACGTGGCAGCTGATGTGGCTTTTCTATGACATGGCAGCTGACTTGGCATTTTGATGACTTAGCGGCTGATGTGGCAACCTATGCATTTAATACGGTAAAATATCGGATATCGGTCAAGGACCGATATTTGAAATATAGGTTATCTCGGTGAGATATCGGTAATTTTAATATAATGCGGAATTTATATATATAGCAATTTAACACCGATAATTCAATGATATATCGGTTATATCGGTCATATATCAGTGATATATCGGTTATATCGGTGATAAATTGGTTATGTCAGTCACACCCTAAATTTCCACATGCGGAGCACTACCGCGAGGCGTGTGGCTGACCAGGATCATACCACTAATCATATTGAACAATCATAAATCATAAAACAGTTTTCATCATAACCAATACAATTAGTGACAATTAAAGTCTAAGTCCAAAGTTTAAGTTTGAAATAACGTTTAAAGATAGCAGCGGAAGCATAAGTGAAACAATTCAACCAAAGTTTCAAAGTTCATAATTATTATTGAGGAAAACCATACATGGGTTAACGCGACCACTACACTCCCCGCTGTAAGCTCCTGAGCCATCACTGGTTACCTGCAAAGCATGCAGTAGGGTATCAACTTAAAGTTTTGGTCAACCACGTCCTATTATGGTTACCGAGTTCGGTCAGATACGTATGCAAGTATTCCATGTATTTATACAAGTAGCACACAAATTCTATGTCTCACATAAATGCACATACCTAAACTACAACTTAGACAGTCTAAAATTAAGAGTGTGCGACATGTCTTGGAAGTGTGCGGTCTAGTATTGTATTGAGCCCAATAACAAGTGTGCGGCACAATGAATTGCGCCCCACTATAGGATAGCCCGCATAGGGTGTGCGATCCAAACTCTAATGTGCGGCTTGTCCAGAGTGTGCGATCATGCTTTGAGTGTTTGTACCTCATGCGGTAACTATTTATGAAGAGAGAACGTGCGATTTAGAGAGTGTGCGACCTTGCATTGCACTCTGGTATGTTGTGCATCATGATTTGTACCAGGCAGAAGTGTGCACCTACACGTCACACCACTTGTTCCTTATGCTTCGGTGGTTGTACCACCTTCAACTGTACGGTGCACCCTACACTCAGGTGTGCGGTATGCTGTGCTTGTTTGTACAACGTGCATTCTGAGTTGTACATCTCATGACATGTGCGGTTATTACATTATCCAAACAGTAACATTTAAAACAAATCAAACACATGTTTTTAGCATTAATCTTTTAGACCTAATCATAATCATCATCCTTTCATCATGCAATTATTGTCGCTCTATTGAACACACTTGGACCATAACAACGATATTTATCAACATTCAAATGTAAGTGTACCCTCCTATATACTTATCACAATGATCATAATCAGGTCTATACACACAACAATCATTCGAAATTAAGTTTAGATATGGTCTCATTTCTAAACACAAGAACATCCTCTCATACATTATGAATGAGCTTATTATCATTTTAAACATTAAATGAAGTATCATGCGCAGATTCAAACAGGATCATTATCAATATTCAGAGAGCAAAAATCATGTTTATAAACTTTACACTGAATTGTCATCGTTCAAATCATCAATCAATCCAAGTTCCTTACTTTGTTCAACACTCATTAGGTATAATCATTAATCACCTAGTTCATCTATCGTATAATCATTTAAGAATATTGTTTCAACACTATTTGAACCATCATCTTCAATCAAGTTTTTATCACATACATCATATTATCGGATAGTGTACTAACCGGTTAACTGAGAGTGAAAATGTGCTCCTAAGTGGTGTTGCTAGCTGCCGTTGAATGATGATATGCTATTGCCACTGGAAATCCAAAGAGAAGAAGAGGAGTAGGCTATGTAGTTAATATCCCGATATATCAACTGATATATATCAGTGATATATCGGTTAATATCAAAATATCGGTACCGATAATATCAACGATATTGAGCGATATTTGACCGATATTGGACCGAGATTTGATGAATATATCACCGATTTTCCTGATATCGGTACCTTTCTTCTTAGTTCTATTATCTGTCTTCTTTCTTATTGTTGCTATTAGTGTTTTAAGTCTTAATTGTTAGTTGTTATTGTTAAAGGTTAGTGTTTTAAGTCTTAGTAAGTTCCTACTTACTACAATTGTTAATGTTTTGCAAGTTGCAAAAGGTTAAATTGTTAATGGTAGGAGAGTATACTGAATTGTTAATGTTAATTAATATATAAATTTAGCATGATATTAAAATTTCCGATATCCCACCGATATCCTACTGCGATAACCGATATCTCAAATATTGGTCCTTGACTGATATCCGATATTTTACCGCAATAACTACTTAGGGAGTAGGTGTCTCTTTAGGGTTTTTAGAGAGGGAGGAGGTTGGTGAAGAGAGAGAGAAGAATGTTCTTGGGATTGCTGAAAAAGGAATGTTCACCCGTCAAGAATCATTTGACAAATCTTCCTAGGGTTGCACACACATTTCCTTAAATACCTGAATGGAGATGCCGCACACCTTCTTCACCGCCTTTAAGTGTGCGGCCCCCATTGGGTGGGCTGTGGACTTGGGCCTGATTCACAACTATGTGACCCAAATGAGTTAAAAGAGGAGTGTGTGGGTGTGTCGATGTGTGCGGTTTGCACCACTGTGTGGCTTGTTTCAAAATAATACTCATAACTATAATAACTCTTATATAAATCAACTAACACTCATATAATCATTTCCCATAATTATAAATTAATCTCATTTTTTAATTTCACATAATTACTTTCAAACAATTATAACGTAACATGAAAAGAGCAGGAAAACCCGAAGTGTCACATTATCCCCAAGTTCAAAGAAATTTCGTCCCGAAATTTAGCACGCAGCCACTGATAAGCTAGTGTATTTAAACTTATTTGCGGGGTGTCACATCATCCCCCTATTGGTTTGGAATTTCGTCCTGAAATGTAGTTGTAGCCTCAGTGCTGGAAGTATTGTTTGTAAATAACTAGGGATACTTGCGCATCATCTGGTCTTCCTGTTCCTTGGTAAACTCTGGGCCACGACGCGAGTTCCAACAAACCCAAACTATAGGTATCTTTCTACGCTTGAGGGTTTTGATTTCTCGATCCATGATCTCAACTGGTTCCTCAACAAAGCGTAGTTAATCATCGATCATGATTTCCTTAAAAGGGACGATAAGCATTTCATCTGACAGACACTTCTTCAGATTTAATACATGAAATACGTTGCGCACCGCACTTAGTTCTTCAGGCAGGTTTAGTCTGTATGCTACCTTACCGATCCTTTCAGTAATTTCAAAAGGTCCAACGTATCGCGGATTAAGCTTGCCCCTTTTGCTAAAAGGTACCACACCTTTCCAAGGTGAGACTTTAAGTAGAACCCGGTCCCCGACTTGGAATTCTAGAGGTTTCCTACACCTATCCGCATAGCTTTTCTGGCGGTCACGAGCCGCCGCCATTCGTTGTCTAATATGGCAATATTTTCCATGGTGTCAAGTATGAGTTCTGGGCCAGTAATTTGGCTTTCGCCCACTTACGCCCAACACAAAGGTGACCGGCATTTTCGTCTGTACAATGCCTCAAATGGTGCTGCATGAATGCTAGTGTGGTAACTGTTGTTATAAGAAAATTCTACCAGTGGTAAGTGTCGTTGCCACCCGTTTCCAAAGTCAATAACACATGCTCTCAGCATGTCTTCAAGCGTTTGGATGGTACGTTCAGTCTGACCATCAGTCTGAGGGTGGTAAGCAATGCTCATGTCTAAGCGTGAGGCAAAGGATTGATGCATAGTCTGCCACAAATCAGACGTAAAATGTGGGTCACGGTCGGAGATGGTAGAAGTTGGCACTCCATGCCTAGCAACTACTTCTTTTAAGTAGATGGTTGCAAGTCTCAAAAACTTGTCAGTTTCTTTGATCGCGAGGAAGTGCGCAGACTTGGTTAAACGGTCTACGATCACCGAAATGGTATCATTTCCGCTTTGGGACTTTGGTAAACCAGTGACGAAGTCCATGGAATTCTGTTCCCATTTCCATGTTGGCAACTCTGGTTATTGCAGCAATCCTGATGTCTTTTGATACTCGATCTTGACTCTGGCACATGTCAAGCACTTGCTAACGTATCTTGCTACAATGGCTTTCATGTTAGGCCACTAATACATGGCCTTGAGGTTGTGATACATCTTGTCAGAACTGGGATGTATTGAGTATCGAGACTTGTGTGCTTCGTCCATCACAAGCTCTCGGAGATTACCGTAAGACAGAACCTAGATACGTTCCATGAAATAGCGTATGCCGCCGTCCTTGAGTTTGAGCTGTTTTTCCATGCTCCGCATGGATTCCGCTAGAAGTTTTTCTGCTTTGAGGGTTTCAACTTGAGCGTTTCGGATTTGGATAGGGAGGTTCGAAAGGATGGTAAGCTGTAATGCACCCACGCGCTTAGGATTGGTTTCCTTCCTACTGAGGGCATCGGCCACAACGTTTGCCTTGCCTGGATGATACTTGATCGTGCACTCGTAGTCGTTTATTTTGACTCATCGGCGTTGGCGCATGTTCAACTCCTTTTGATCCAGTATGTGCTAGAGACTCTTGTGATCAGTGTAAATTATGCACTTGGTACCATACAAGTGATGCCTCTATATCTTGAGTGCAAAAACTACTGCTCCCAGCTCCAAATCATGCGTATTGTAGTTCTTCTCGTGAACTTTGAGTTGTCGTGAGGCGTAAGTAATAACTTTCTCACGTTGCATCAACCCGCAACCGAGTCCTTGAATCGACGCATCGCAGTAGAAAATAAAATCATTGGTACCCTCTAGTAATGAAAGAATATGAGCACTACAAAGTTTCTCCTTCAGTTTCTGAAATTTAGACTCTTGAGAATCATTCCACTTGTAAGCGATACCCTTTTAAGTTAAAGCTGTGAGGGGTAGATCAATCTTCGAAAATCCCTTGATGAATCTGCGGTAGTAACCTGCCAATCCCAAGAATTGACGAATTTATTTTGGAGTTTTTGGTATCGGCCAGTTCTTAATAGCGTTAATCTTAGCTGGATCAACGTGAATCCAAGCTTCATTGACCACATGACCAAGGAAATGGACTTCACGAAGCCAAAAGTCACATTTCGAGAACTTGGCATAGAGTTGTTCGTTTCGAAGAAGTTCTATAATAAGTCTTAAGTGTTGCTCGTGTTCTTCTCAATTTTTCGAGTAGATTAAGATATCGTTGATGAATACAATTACGAATTTATTGAGGTAAGGTTTGCATACTCGGTTCATGAGATCCATGAAGAGCGCAGGTGTGTTTGTCATTCCAAATGGCATAACCAAAAACTTTAAATGGTCGTAACGAGTTATGAAGGCTATTTTAGAGATGTCCTCATCTCGAACTCTCAGCTGATGATAGCCTGATCGTAGATCAATCTTAGAATAATAACTCGACCCTTGCAGCTGATCGAACAGATAGTCGATGCATAGGAGTTGGTAACGGTTCTTGATAGTTACTTTGTTCAGCTCACGATAATGGATGCACATATGGAAAGTGTCATCCTTCTTTTTGATGAATAGTACAAGAGCTCCACAGGGTGACGAGCTAGGACGAATAAAACCTTTATCTAACAGCTCCTGCAATTGTGCAGATAGTTCCTCCAATTCGGCTGGGGCTAATCGATAAGGTGCACGAGCTATAGGTGCCGCTCAAGGAGTTAGCTCGATTTGAAATTCAACTTGACGGTGAGCTGGAAGACCAGGTAATTCCTCAGGAAATACCTCAGGGTAGTCACGAGTGCTAGAATAGCGGTATGGCCCTTTCGTAAACAGTTCTGGACCTTTAAGAATGAGATGATGCCTGTGACAGCACCACCTTTGTCACCTTGAACGAGGAATACGAACAACTTTCTCTTGACAGAGTATTTTGGCTCGATGTTTGGATAACCAATCCATTCCGATGACAACGTCGAAGCTTCCAAGAAAGATGGGAAAAATATTTATGAGGAAGGTTTGACCAGATAGCATGAGTTTACAATTATTGAAGATGTGTGTGGCCTCGATTTTTCTACTGTTAGCTAATTTGACGATGTGTTTAATGTTTAAAGGTGTTGGTGCAAGCTTAAGCGTCTTACTAATACGTAGAGATACATAGCTAGCATCGTAGCTAGCAACGGCTCCAGAATTAAATAGTATAGAAACATAACGATCATCAAGTAGGAACTTACCCGCCACAACGTTGGGGTCATTCCTTGCTTTACCAACACCTATCACAAAGGCTCTTCCTCTTGCACCATTACCACCATTGTTGTTGTTGTTCCCAGCGCCCTGGTTATTGTTGTTTTGATTCAGTTGAGAGCAATTTTTCTTAATATGCCCCTCTACTCCTCACTAATAGCATCCTCTGTTGTAGGCTTGTTGCTACTACTTCTACTGTCAGGGTTGGTTTTGCTTTGCTGGGTATGGGCTTTTACATTCCTTTGATTCATGCCCTAACTTGTTGCATCGCTGGCATCGGTTTTTCTCACATGGCCCGCTGTGGTGTCGACCACACTTGTTACACCTGGGATGGTTTCCTTGATAACCACCCTGGTTCTGGTTAGCTTGTTGTTGTTGGCTTTTGAGGTTCTCAGACTTTCTCTACAGAGCTGGGGCTTGCGTGGGGTTAGAATCCTTTCCTTTAGTGCCATCCCACTTATGCTTGTTATCACCAGAAGTATCAGTAGTAGCACTGATTCGTTTGGGCAGCTTGGCTTACTCCACAGCTTGATCAGTAAGACGGTGAACTAGGCAGACAACCTGTTGGATCGTAGGGAGGTTAGCTGAAGTCACCAGGCTTTGGATTTCGGGAACCATACCCTTGAGATAAAGTTCGATTCTTTGGTAAGCAGGCTGAGACATGTTGGGACAAAGAGCAGCATAGTCGTTGGATCGCTTAGTGTACGTCTCGATTTCTGATCCAACCATCTACAATTCCTAGTACTCTGTCTCAAGTTTATGAATGTCGTCCCTGTGACTGTATTCTTCCTTAATCAGCTTCTTGAAGTCGTTCCATGGAGTGGCATTAGCATCGGCCAATCCAAGCATCTGAACTTGAGCCTTCCACCAAGAAAGCGCATTCCCTTCAAGTGTACCAGTAGCAAACTTCACCCAGGTGGCAGTAGGACATTCACACACAGCGAACACAGACTCGACCTTCTCGATCCAGTGTAGAAGGCCTATGGTGTAACACCCCTAAAAATATTGAATTATATATACAGGAATACATGTATAATTATATATATCGAAAATAAAATAGTAAGATTTAAAAACTAGGAATAACTAACCTTGTTAAAATCTTGTTATAAAATATGGGAAATCAAAGGATTATAACCATTTTATAAAATTTAGAAACTAGAGGGACTAAAACTATACTTAAGTGAAACTCATGTTTTTAAAACATGAGATAAACACAAAAACACACCTATGTGTGTGTGTTCAGTCGATCAAAACCACAGGAACCAAAAGAGCTTCTCTCAAAAACTCTAGAATCATCAATTTCTCTTAAAATCGAAGGAGGAATCGAATTTGAAATCGATTCCAAGCTAGAATTGTGATCAGACAAGTTAATAGATCACAAGGTATGTTAAATTCTTAGATTTGGTGATGTTTTGAATTGACATGATTTCTTATAACTGAAATTATTGGAGAATTGATTGATGTTATGGTTAAATTATGATGGATACAAGTCTATGAATAAGTCTTAGACAATAATTTGATCAATTCATGTCATAGCCTATTAGTTTCAATGTTTATCATATAGGGTTATAGGGGTTTTGTGATGAATACTTGAATCCTTGTGATACCTGATGTTAATTGAATGTTATGGTGCAAATTTGAGTGTTGTTTCATTCATACTAGACATATGATTATGAAAATGATGATTTCATATGGGTAATTTGTTAATTATGTTAGTATTATAATCTCCCCTTTAAGGTGTTCGACAAAATGTCTAAGTGAATCGGAATATTTGAAAAATGTGAAGTAAACACTTAATTGATTAACTAAAAGTATGGTATGTCGAATATTGAAACATGAATTCTAAGCGATATATTCGAATTAAATCTATAGGCAATTTGGGTGGATCATCGTGTGGGCAAGGCGGAATGAATAACTGCTTAAAAGGAAAGCTTTGAAAGGTACGTAGCTTTATGCTTCGTAGAATTTCGTTAATATTTTGTATTGATATACGTTGAATAATGAAGATACATTCATGAAATTCGGTTCATTCTTAAGCGGTGGATTCCGTATAAATGAACCGAATGGATAAATACGATTAACGATAAGTTTGGTTGTTGAAAGTGATGGATTTCACTAAAATGTCCAAACGGGTCAAAATAATAAATATATGAGAGGTTTTTTTGTTTGAAAGTGATGGACTTCACTTGAACATTCAAATGGGTCCAAATGATGAAATGATAAAGTTTTTGTTGTATAAAAGAGATGGATTTTGCTAAGGCAAACCAAACGGGTCAATTAATGGTAGGTGCAAGCTGGGTAACGGGAGCACTTATTCCATAAATGTTAAACCCCTGTGACGGGTAGTGATTGGTTAAACACGCAAACCAGTAATGGAAGCGTGAGTGTCATAAGTAATGAACCCGGGTAAATGGGTTGTAGATGAAAAAAAAAATAATTCCATGAAAGGAATTGATGTGCTAAAAAGTAGTTTAATAGAATTAACTAAATTAACCCAATTCTAGACTCTAAGTAATACTCTAGACTCACTAAGACACACTAAACTACTAACCGTCAAGTGTACCGATCGACTCTAGTATAGCTTTTGTAAGTCCGGATATAGAACCCACGAGACTCTATCAAACTACGTTGATGACTCTATTTAGACTAGGCTGACACGGACTGAACTATTTTGTTTGTTTGTGATGTGTGTAAAATGCAACATATAAATTACATCAAATGAGGCATAAAACTAACCCTTTTTAGTACTAATATTGGAAAAAGAGTGTTTTTTGTCTTCCTTTTGTATTTTCAGGATGAAATGAGCTCAAAAACGCAAAAGAAGCAAAAAGACAGCTAATTCCAACATAAATACAAGAAAAGGAACATTAGTGGACTGCCCGAACCCTCAACGGCACCTTCCAAAGCAAAATAGAGAAAACAGAAGGCTGAACACGCCCCGTGCTCAGCCAGCACGGGGCCGTGCCCAAGAAGCAGCAGAAAAGACAAACCTATAGAAGCTTCTATTGCCCATCACGGGGCCGTGCTCAGCGGACACGGGGGCGTGTCGAAAGTACAGCAGGCGCATTTATTGTAATTGCGAATTACAATTAATGAGGAGAGAGAGTGTCAGACGGACACGGGGCCGTGTCCAGCGGACACGGGGCCGTGTCCAGCTCTCTGTTCAGCCTATAAATAGGAGTGCTTGGATTCATTTCATCTCATCCCTTGGCACACCACCTCTCTCACACTTCATCCACCACCCACCACCATCACAACACCATCATCCACCACCATCATCCATTGTCCATCATAGAGTGTGTGAGTCGTCTCGGGATCCAAGATTGATCGTAAGAGTTCTTGACAATCAAGGCCATGTTTGCCTAAGTCTCTTACATCACTTGGTGAAGACAAAGTGTCTAGTATAATACTTTTTATTTCTAATCTTTTGCACTTTTTATTTGGTTTTGTATTAATGACTTTAATAACTAGTTACTTATGTTGAAGGTGATCTTTCCTTATCGTTTGTCCGTGGTGTCTTGGCATTATTTTACTGTCTATATAAAATAAAGGATTTTCACCATTCATATCTCCACGGTCTATATGGAGGTATGTTGGCTACCTGGTAGGGGGTTAAGGGAACGGTTTGGTAAAGGTCTTGCCATTATTCAGCGTTTAGAGGTCCTGCAATGGACCTGGGTCAAATTTAGTAGGACCTCCTTCAATACTTCACGGTATTGGATGGCGGGGGTCCAAACTCTTTGATCCCCTCATAAGTTAACTACTATTAATACTATAACCCGGCTATTTAGGACTGTATCCCTGCTGACTCAGACTACTTAGCCGAGGGTAACGTCACCGCCAAAAGCGGGGCCTACCACAATACTGCATTAATAACTTAATTCATTATCTTCCAATAATCCACCCCTTTAGGATTGTATCCCTGCTGACTCAAACTACTGGGGTGAGGGTAACGTCACCTTCAAAAGAGGGGCCTACTACAATAACTAAGATAATCTCTTAATTATGTGCAAAAGTGCGGAAATAATCAAAGGTTATACTAGATACGAGTCGGAACCAAGTGATTCATCTTGTCTATCTGTTTTTATTTTTATTTTTATTTTTATTTTCAGCATTTTAGTTAGTTTTATTTTTCTTAGTTTAAAACATTTTTCTAAACTTCTATTTTGGTTAGACGTTGAGGATAAACCGGTATTAAAAGCTCTTGTGTCCTTGGACGACCTCGGTATCTTACCAACGCTATACTACACTCAACGATGGGTGCACTTGCCCATATGTGTGTTTAGTGTTAGTAAAATATCTTGTTTTATAAATTTAAAACTTGGCTAAAATAAGTGTTAAAAGGGCTTAAAATATACACCTAATATATAACACTTTACCGCACATCAGTTTGATAGGGGGGGGGGGGGGGAGTTTCTAAAAATCCAAAGAAAGTAATTAAACTAAATTAATTAACTAAACTAACTAAAACGAATTACTTTAGGCTTTTACTCAGACGGTGGAAACACTACCTAGACTCGAATCCTGGTTGCTTTTAGTTATGGATTTTATTTGAAGATTGATTATTATGGACCGGGATTGTAATATTCTAAACCTCTCGAGTTACCAACTAAGCCTCCTAACCCTTCTCAAGAGTACATTAGGGCACCCTAAAGGCTGTTATAGTCACCGGTAAATTAGACATCTTTTCAAGACCTCTAATGATTTATGAAAGTACCCTACAAGACTCTCTCTGTTTCTGGACTTAAGTCAAGGATAAATTTGGGTTCTTAACAAGACTTGTTAGACAGTAGCTAATAGGTTTACTTCCTAAGAAGGACCCACCTTACGGTTTAATCGCTTAGACCTAACAATAACCTCGCACCTTTCAAGCTCAATTATTCTATTTTTTTCTTTTCTTTTCATGATTAAAAATTCTAACAATTTTGGCTTATAACGGCATTCTTTATACTATTATTGGCGGTTTCAATTTCCCATTTTCCCAGATGAGTACCCACTAGTAGACTCACAATTATGGTAATAATAAATCAAAGGGACCTAAAACCGAACCGGGCCTATTCACATATCCCAAACTAGAAACAAGCTCGACTTAATTAATCTCATATTATCATTATTTGAACCCGAACAAAAACCCATCTTTTCTATTATTTTCCGTATCAATTTTGCAAACTTCTTTATTCAAAATACATTTTCTAATTTTTCAGTTTTTTTTATTTTTTAAAAAAAATTAATTATTTTTTTTTCAAATTTTTATGACTCGACTACTACAACTATGTGTCCCATCCCCACACTTAAAGATTGCATTGTCCCTAACGCAAGAACGAGGATACGACTCAAACTAACTACCTATAAAATAAAAAAAACTAAATAAACAATACAAAGTATACAAGTGAAACGACTTAGCTGAATATGCGAGACTATCAAAGTGCCAGTCAATTCCACATATGCCCTCAATCCGAAAACGCTCAGCAAACAATTCCTAACTCTCTCACGCTAACGGAAGCGGCAAAACCAACACCATACCTATCACATCCAAAATAAACATTCCAAAATAACGTATGATAGATAAAAGTGTTTCAAAACATCCAACACACCTACGAGTCATCCAATCTACCCCAACCCATCCAACCAAGTAGCCAAGTATTCAAAAATTAGGAGTACAGACCGGATATAATAAAAACAGCATAAAAGCAAAATAAAAGATACTGCATAAAAGCAAAATAAAAGATACTGCATAAAAGATACTGCATAAAACTCCACATGCTGCTATCCCTACACTAGTCCTCGTCACCTAACTCCTCCTAGACTGCTCAAAGACCTAATATGGCTCAACTCCCTGCATACCACTGGGTCCTACCTGTAGCTATCGAAAATAATGAGGAACTCCTAAATGTAGACCCTCCATCATGTGCCTCATACCATCTTCCAACCTCTGCTGACCCTTCTCATGAGCTCTACGACTCTCCTCCATCACCTGCCTAACTGCACCAAACTGCTCATCGACATAACCACGCAAATCCCCAAAACCTGTCTGCATCAAATCATATACATAATCTAAAGTAACTAGATCAGGTCGTGGCGGCCTCAATGGGTACTGCCTAGCTGGAATCTCATGTCGTGTAAGGGGCCTCTAGTAATGAGGAGGAATGCCCCCTTGCATAACTGCTGCAGCACTAGAACCAGGAGTAGGCTGAACCTGTAGACCCTGACGAATGGGCTGCCACTCAGTCGGATCAGTGTATGTCAATATCCCTGCAGGCTGTAGATCCCTAACACTCATGAAACAAGGGTCTGGGCCCTCTCTCATCTTATCCGCTGGATATCTCTCGAAAACTCCCAAGCTCTCAGCCAACCAAGTCACAAACAGCCCACAATACACACGAGCAACCGGGCCACCTCTCCAAAGTCTCCTCATCGACCATGCGAATATAGTAGCCAAGTTCACCGGCCTCCTCTCAACCATACACATCAAGCAAAACAGACTAACTTGATTCACCTTATTATCTCCTTGCCCCCTACCAACCAATGTAGCTGACAGAATCTTGTGGATATATCGATGAACTGGATCAATGATATCACTTGCAACTACACCAGTAGAGTACGAAACTGTCGATATAGTACCCCAGAATCTAACCAACTCATCAACCTGAACACTGTGCCAACGCTTTTTCTTGAACACTCCTTGCAAACTTGTAAGAAACTCGGGTGTCCGTACCTCTTCTTGTGTACAAAATTGTGTAGCCACTGCGAATTCTGGAATCGTCATCTCGTATGACTACCCACCCAAGGGAAAGAAAACTGCATCCTTCTCATTAAAGTTCCCTTGCTTATAGTCAAAGGTGGAATGGAACTCCAAAGTAATTTCTTTGTATTGCTTTACATCACAGTCTAAAACTCTCCTAAACTTCGGACCCAATAACTGCTCGACTCTAGCTCTCGCCCCCAGGCGATCTATCAATCCCCAATCAATCCTTCTAAACGGTAGCAGATCTACCATATACAAAGTAGCAAACCTCTGAGATTCACCTGAATTCAACTCAAATTGCAACAAAGGGCTATCCAGAAGCCTCGTACTCTGACCATGAGGAACCCCCGGTCCACTATATTCAACGACCCTAACATACTGTGGTTTTTGCACTGGTTCTAGCTGAGCCGGGCCTCCTCTTTTGACGAGTGGTTTGACCTCTCTTCCTACCAGCTCTGCTAGATGAACCTTCACCTGACATTCTGCTAAACAATTCAAGATTGACAAGACAAAGCAAAGCAGATTATTAGTAACGAACTATTTTTGGTATTTTTTATTTTTTAATTTTTTTTGGATTTTTTAAATTTTTTAAGAAAATGGCATAACCGTATAGCATTTCATTAACGGTTAAAACCGAAAATAAGTGAAAAACAAAATCTGGTTACCGTTTACAAAAGCATAAGTTATAAACAACCTCGCCCGAATGGAGATTGAGTACAGGCGAAGTGTTTTGCACCTGTACGTGCATATAAGTAAACCCAAGACCAAACTTAAACCTAAGACTCGACTCAAAATACAAGACTCAATGTACACTACCCCCTCCCGACACCTTAATTGTCCTCAATTAAATTTAAGTGCCTACCAAATCGTCATTGAGGCCCAACCTTGCTTAAATTCAGTTGCTTTATAGTTCAAAACAGATTTTAACGTCGAAAAATATTCTGCCTAATTAAAGGAGGTTTTTATCTAGTCAAAAATGCCCGATTCAATATTACAAGGTCAAAACTTTATGCAATGTACTAACATACCAATCAATCATCATCAGCAAATCAATGTCAATAATCCCAAACCGACCATCATCTGTTCCCAATAATTGACACGAAAACAACCTAAACATAACGCCACTTTTGCTTAATAAAGCCCAATACCGACAAGTGACTCTCAAATTCTGCAAATCAATCCTCCATATGTCCAAACCATCCATTCGCACCCAATAAACAACTTAAACCTAAAGCTAAACTTGACACGGACTCGACTCGACACGACTGACCTGAACCAAACACTCAAAACTGACACTAGGACCCAACTATGACTCATATACGACTCGATAAACATGTATGAATGAGTACAAGCAGAAATACATACCAGAATCGCCAGAATTTTGCAAGAAAAAGTAAAAGATTTCATGAATGGTGAGGTCCCAATGTGAGAGATTCAGTGGTCAGATGCTTAAATGGTTCGGTGGTTTGTGTTCGGGATCGAAATCCGGTCAGATAGGGCAAAAAATGGAAGATGTTGGTGGCGATTTGATGGTGAAACGGTGGTGTAGGGTGATAGGGTTTGGTTTCGGCGGTGTGGAATGAAGAAGTTAGGGCAAAATGATGAAATTTGGGGGTTTAAACAAGTCTTGCTGCAGATAGAGTCTCTGGCGCCCCACGACAGAGATAGAGGTCTGTCTCGCGGGCAGCCACCTAGTAAAAGAATTCCGGAGCCATTACTCCCTGGCGGGCCGCGACAAAGAGACTTGTGTCTCTCGCCCCCCGCCAGAAGCCATTTTTCACATAATGTTTCATTTTTTTGCCAGTTTCATGCCTTAGAATTTTTTTTAAACATTACCAAACCTCCGAAAACTCAACCCAAATTTTTCTAACACTGGAACTTATCTGAAAACTTGTTTTTCTCGCCAATCCCTGCACATTATCAGTAATGAATCCCTGCAAATGAGTCGAAATACAAAAACGAAGACCGAAATACTAGCGAAAACAACCATTAGCTACGAAAAATAAGCAAAACAAACGAAAATACAAATGGTACAAACTTTAGACTTGAGATCACTCAAGACACTAAACGATGGTATTTGGAATGTCTTCGAGAGGAGTTTTCTCCCTCTCGGTCTTGTGAATCGGGCTACCTAAATAATGCTTCAATCTATGGCCGTTCACCTTCCAAGATCCTTTAGTAACTTCATCAAATAACTCAATCGCGCCATACGAGAACACCTCCTTCACCACATAAGGTCCCATCCATTTCCACCTCAACTTTCCGGGAAATAACTTGAACCTCGAATTATAAAGAAGAACTTTATCACCAACTTTGAACTCCTTCAACCCCTTAAGCTTCCTATCATGCAACGTTTTCGTTTTCTCCTTGATATTCCAAGAACGCTCATACACCGCATCTCTAAGGGCCTCTAACTCATGGATTTGGAAATACCTTCTCCTAGCCGCTGGAGTAAGATCAAGATTGAAGGTTTTAAGAGCCCAAAGCGCTCGGTGCTCCAATTCTACCAGAAGATGGCATGCTTTGCCATAGACTATCATGAACGGTGTGGTCCCTAAGGGTGTTTTGTTGGTGGTACGAAATGCCCACAAAGCATCATCAAGTTTCTCCGACCAATCCTTACGACTCTTTCCTACCGTTTTCTCTAATATTCTCTTCACTCCCCTATTCGCATTCTCTACTTGACTGTTCGTTTGTGGATGGTCATGGTGGACAAACGGTGAGTAACTCCATAACGCTCTAATGCCTTCTCCATCACGGCATTACAAAAATGTGATCCTCGGTCACTAATGATGGCTTTGGGTATACCGAAACGAGTAAACAATTTCTTTAAGAATCTCACCACCACCCGGGCATCGTTCGTTAGCAAAGCTTGAGCTTCAACCCACTTCTAAACGTACTCTATCGCCACGAGGATGTACCTATTTCCACTAGAATGGGGGAAAGGTCCCATGAAGTCGATGCCCCAAACATCAAAGATTTCAAGAATTTGAATGGGATTTTGAGGCATCTCATTCTTGGATGAGATATTGCCGGTACGTTGGCAAGCATCGCACGTCCAAACGAATTCTAAAGCATCCTCAACTACCGAAGGCCAAAAGAAACCGCAATCAAAGACTTTTTGTGTGGTAGTGTGTGCGCCATGATGACCTCCCGTCAACCCCTCGTGCATGTGTCTAAGAATATCTATACCCTCTTTCTTGCTAACACACCTCCTAAGAATACGATCCACTCCTATCCTAAAAAGGTAAGGATCATCCCATATATAATTCTTCGCAACCCTAAACAACTTCCTCCTTTGTTGGGCATTCATATCCTTCATCACACACCCGTTGGCAAGATAGTTCGCCATATCACTAAACCACGGCAACCCTTCTTTCTCCGCCGATACAAAATCTATAGACTCATGAGGGAATCTATCTCCTATCGCCACCTCAAGAATCTCCTCCCTACTCGGATCCTCTAATCGCGAAAGGTGATCCGCCGTTACGTTCTCTACTCCTTTCTTATCCCTAATCTCTATGTCAAACTGGGAAAGGAGTAGAATCCAACGGATGAGACGGGGCTTAGCATCTTTCTTTTGGAAAAGAAAGCGCAAAGCCGCATGGTCGGTGAAAACTATGGTCTTTGAAAGCACAAGGTATGACCGGATCTTATTGAAAGCAAATACGACGGATAGAAGTTCCTTTTCGGTAGTAGTGTAATTCTCTTGGGCGTCATGGAGGGTTTTACTCGCATAGTAGATCGGGTGAAAGTGGTTCTCCCGTCTTTGACCCAAGACCGCCCCGACCGCGTAGTTGCTCGCGTCGCACATGAGCTCAAAAGGTAAGCTCCAATCAGGGGATGCAAGAATGGGTGCACTCACGAGTTTCTCTTTAAGGAAATCGAACGCCTGAAGACACTCCTTATCAAAGACAAATGGGTCATCCTTCTCAAGGATTCGAGTCATGGGGCGACTAATTTCAGAAAAATCCTTAATAAGGTGCCGATAGAAGCCCGCATGACCTAAGAAGCTACGAATGGACTTAACACTAGTCAGTGGAGGGAGCCTACGAATTGTATCAATCTTGGCACGATCTACCTCTATCCCGGCTCTAGAAATCTTATGCCCTAAGACAATCCCCTCTGTAACCATGAAGTGACACTTTTCCCAATTAAGCATCAACTTCGTCTCAATACATCTCTTCATCATTCTCGCTAGATTACCTAAACATTGGTCAAACGAATCGCCATATACCGAGAAATCATCCATAAAAACCTCCATAGAGCTCTCAACCATGTCTTGAAAGATAGCTATCATGCACCGTTGGAATGTAGCTGGAGCATTACAGAGTCCAAAAGGCATGCGTCAGTACGCGTATGTGCCACATGGACATGTAAAAGTCGTATTCTCTTGGTCTTCTGACGCGATAGGGATTTGGAAATAGCCTGAAAACCATCAAGGAAACAATAGAATTGTTTCCCCGCGAGACGCTCTAGCATTTGATCGATAAATGGGAGTGGGAAGTGGTCTTTCCGGGTGGCGTCATTGAGCTTGCGGTAGTCAATACACACACGCCAACCGGTGACCGTACGAGAAGGGATGAGCTCGTTTTTCTCGTTCAAGACAACAGTCACCCCCCCCTTCTTAGGGACGACTTGAGTAGGGCTCACTCAAGAAGAATCAGATATGGGGTAAATCAAACCGGCTTCCATTAACTTCAACACCTCTTTTCTAACTACCTCTTTCATGTTGGGATTTAGGCGCCTTTGAGGTTGCACCACCGGTTTAAACTCGTCCTTTATAAGAATACGGTGGGTACAAAGAGTGGGGCTAATCCCCTTAATGCCGGACAACTTCCAAGCGATCGCCTCCTTGTGCTCCTTTAGCACCTTGATGTGCGTTAGGTGTGATATGTTTTTATGTATATTTTAAGCCCTTTTTTTAACACTTTAGTCAAGTTTTAAGTTTATAAAACACGATATTCTACTAACACTAAACACACATATGGGCAAGTGCACCCATCGTGAACTTAGTATAGCGTTTGTAAGATACCGAGGTCGTCCAAAGACACAAGAGCTTTTAATACCGGTTTATCCTCAACGTCTAATAAAATCAAAGGTTTAGAAAAGGTTTTTAAAAAATGAAAATTAAAAACTAAAAATAATGAAAATAAAAATAAAATAAAACAGATAGACAAGATGAATCACTTGGATCCGACTCGCCTTTAATGTAACCTTTGATGATTTCCGCACTTTTTCACTTTCTAAGAGATTATCTTAGTTATAGTAGTAGGCCCCTCTTTTGAAGATGACGTTACCCTCAACCCAGTAGTTTGAGTCAGCAAGGATACAATACTAAAGGGTTGGAATATTGGAAGATAATTAATTAAGTTATTAATGCGTAATGTGGTAGGCCCCTCTTTTGAAGGTGACGTTACCCTCGGCTATGTGGTTTGAGTCAGCAGGGATACAATCCCAATTAGCTGGGTTAATGTATTAATAGTAGTATACATATGAGGGGATCAAGCCATTCGCACCCCCGCCATCCAATACCAGTGGTTATTGAAGGAGGTCCTAGTAAGCTTGACCCAGGTCCTTGTTGGATCTATACACTAAACAAGGCAAAAACCTTACCAAACCATTCCCTTAACCCCCGACCAGGTAGCCAACATATCTCTATATAGACCGTAGAGATATGAATGGTGTAAATCTTTTATTTTATATAGACAGTAAAATAACGCCAAGAAACCACAGACAAATGATAAGAAAGTTTCACCTTCAACATAAGAAACTAGTTATTAAAGTCATTAATACAAAACCAAATAAAAAGTGCGAAAAGATTCAAAATCAAAAGTATTACACTAAATGCTTTTCTTCACCAAGTGATGTAAGAGACTTAGGCAAACATTGCCTTTGATTGTCAAGAACTCTTACTATCAATCTTGGATCTCGAGACTACTACACACACTCTAGGATGGATGATGGATGATGGTGGTGGATGTGGGTGTTATGATGGTGGTGGAGTGTGGGTGAAGTGGGAGAGAGGTGGTTTGCCAATGGATGATTTGGAAGTGCGCCAAGCACCCCTATATATAGCCTGTGGAGAAGCTCGGACACGGCCCCGTGGCCATTGGTCATGGCCCCGTGTCCATCCTTTTTCTCTTTCTTCATTAATTGCAAATGTCTTTATTAGGCTCCACACGCCCCCTGTTCACTTTGCATGGCTCCGTGTGCAGAAGAGAATCTGTACTATCAAGATTTGTAAGATTTTGCAAATCTTAGCGTTGACCACGACCCGTGTTGAGCTGGACATGCCCCCATGCTGGGAATAGAAGCTTCTATCAGTTTATCTTTTATGTAGGTGCTTGGCCACGCCCCGAGCCTTCTGTTTTCTTGTTTTTGCTTGGGAAGATGCAGTCAAGGGGTCGGGCATGCCATGTTTGTTCCTTTTCTTGTATTTATGTTAGAGTTTGCTGCATATTTGTACTTTTTGTTCATTTATGCTCATTTAGTCCTGAAAATACAAAAGGAAGACAAAAGCAAACTTTTTCCAACATTAGTACTAAAAAAAGGGTTAGTTTTATGCCTCAATTGATGTAATTTATATGTTGCATTTTACACACATCAAATACCCCCACACTTGAATCTTTGCTTGTCCTCAAGCAAAACTCTTTATAATGTGGCTTACACGCCCAAATGGAATGGGTAGAAGAGACGCTTTGGGCTTGTCTTGAGTGTCGGGAATCCAAGATCTTTATTAGGCTTTATTTTTATGCTATTTACAATCCTATTCGTTATGATTTATTTAGAACATTTCATAAGAAAAATTACTTATTTGGGCATAACATGCCTCTTTAAAATTCCATTTATATACAAGTTCACATACCTCACGGGAGATCACTCAACACTCGGCTGAAGATGTATTTTTGTGAAACACTCGAGACCGGCATGGAACTTACTTCTACCATATGCTTGCCAAGTAATCAATCATCCTCCTTTTTAACTAAAAACCTTTATAAATATCAAGAGGACTTGGAGAAGGGTTAGGCTTGGGTTAAAGGTAGGTGGTTTTGGGTTAGTGGTTAGTAAAAAGGGCGAAAAGCGTAAAATACGTCGGTCGTCGTAAAACTTTTTGTTTTTGTGACTTTTTATTCAAACAAAGCATTTTCAAACAAAATTTCTTTTGAGAAATTTGTTTGTTTATTGCTATACTTCATTTTTTTTATAAGGAATGTCACATGAAAACCAAGCTTTTTACTAAAATAAAGGGTTTAAAAATAAAAAGGGTTTTGGTGGGTAAAGGGTGTTTGTTTTGTGGGTTTAGAAATGAAAAGGATTAGACTCAAAGGGGTTAACTAGGGGGATTTTTGGGTAGGTGAAAAAAAAAATGAAAAATAATGGTGTTGAAAAGATAAAGGGTTAGTCCTAACGCCTCCGTCATTTACTTACTTGGGTTTAAGTTGGTAAGGACCGAAAATGCATCGTCATGACAAGTTCTAGAGTCGTAAGAAACTAAGTTGCTATTCACACAAGAAACGAAAAATGAGCATTTAATTTAAAGATGTATATTTGTAAGCTCAATAAAGGCTCAAAACTCACTTTTTGTGGGAATGGGTTTATAATGTGATCAAGTATATATAATCAAATTTTAACTAGATTTGTCATGCCGTTTCATAATTTTCTTATGATGGTTCTTTTTATCACGACGGTATCGGTTGTAAATTTATAAAAATATAACCTTTTTAGAACTTGTTATTCCCAAATTAAAAAAGACAAGTAAAAAATGAAAAGTTTTTGAAAAAAATTGGGGTGATTAGCGGTTCCAATAGAGTTTTGTGTAAGGCTTGTTATTAGGACTTGCAAAATTCAAGGTTTTTAGCATCCCCCCCCCCCCACACTTAAATTACACATTGTCCTCAATGTGTCCCAAAAATAAGTTTTTAGGTTGATTGAATGTCTAAAAAGGTGTTTAAAACAAGGTTTTGGTGTTACTGTGCATCTGGACACGGCCCCGTGCTGGGTGAGCATGGCCCCGTGGTCAGACTGCCAGTGACGAAAACTTACAGAAGGTGGACACGAGGGCAAGCCTACTGAACACGACCCCGTGTTGGGCAGAAATTAAACAAACAGCAGGTTCTGGGCGGTGGACACGGGGCGTGCCGGCTGGGTACGGCCCCGTGTTGACAATCTGCAATCCTTGAAAACAGGTTTCGTCTTTCGGTTTTGTATTCTAGGCTTATGTAGCACTAGTACTTAGTGCTTCCAAGACTCGTAGGTACCTGTTTTACCTAAAAATACCACACCAAACAAACTAACCAACATCCTACTTTACCATAAGTTCAACATCCACGACACAAACTAAAAAAAATGCAAGAAATTAAAAGTGTTAACGGAAAAGTAAATTGTTCAATAATGGCACGCAGGCCATGAAATTTTTTATGAGAGATAAAGGGTTAACCTGTTACGACCTTCAACCGTGTACTGCCACCACCAACGCCTCCCGCTCAATCCATATCCTCGTCCTCATCATCCCCTCCTTGACCCGCAATGTACTCTCGGATATTGCCGATGTCATCTTGAATTTCGAAGATGTTCCTCTCTATAACTCTGACTTAGGCGTACGTGTTGCTTGCCATATTGTAGGTGTTTCAGGTGCACATGAGGTTTTCCTGCAACAAATCATGTAAACTTTGAAAATTAGGAAAACCACCTCCTTGAGAGGAGGATTGGCCCGGATCACCATGGTGCTGATTCTGGTACTGTGGAGGAGGACGGATTTGTGGAGCGTAAAGGACGAGAGCTTCTTGAGGGTTCCACACATGCCCTTGAACCGTCTGAAATCTGACTATCCCGTCATCTGCTTCGTTGATTAAATTCATGGAGCGACATATGACAAGGTCCACTTTTCCCGACCATGGGCCCCTATGGAAGGATCTTGGCATCCCTTGCACAAAATGCTTGAATGGGCGGTAGATCCACCCTTCAAAAAGGATAGGGGTTAGGGGAGTGGCAAGTTGGTTCAAGTGCATGTTGCGAAGTAGCAGGTGTGGAACATCGAGGTTTATACGGTTGTGAATGCAGTGGAGGACTATCAGATCACGCAAACCTACAACACCACCACTGTTATGTCTCTGGCAGAGGGAGTAGCTGAGGACCCTATGGATGTAGCGGTAGAAAGGGTCCCGCAACTGTATGCTCTTGGTCTGGCTTGGGTTATAGTGTCCTTCCCCAATCTGAGCCCATGCTACTTGGCGTTGGTCTTATGGGAGTTCGCCGAGACCACCAGTGTTCTCCTCCACTCCAGCATCCTCTTCAGCCTACAAACCGATGATTGCCCCCAAATTGTGCAATTGAAATTGAGTACATAAACCCTGCACAACATAATTCCACCCCCTCATTGTCAAACGGCTCCGCTTTTGCCTTGAAGCCAAACGTGCTATAAAATTCCATATTATACTCGTGCACGGAGTGAAGCCGAGTGCAAAGAGCTGCTCTTAGTGGGCCAGTAACAAGGTTGTTGAAGCGGTCGATTTGGCCTACTGCTTCTAGAGTATCCAAGTAAACTTGTCGAGGGTTTTCTTCGGGCCTTGTCTTGAGAACCTCAAACCGTGCTTGAGCAGCCCACTCATTCGGGTTGAACCTAGTAAATTTATTGGCCATCTGAAAGAAAACACCAAACAATTAGCATGAAAAAGTAAAATTTTCGAAGAAAACTGAAAACAGTCAGCTGAACACGACCCCGTGTTCAGTAGACATGCCCCATGTTCGCCAGAAATCAGCTGGACACGCCCCCGTGCCCAGGCGTCTGTTTCCCAAAAATGTGATTTTTCATCCCGGTTTCGAAAACTTGAAAATTTTTGGTCCAGTAGGGGCGGTTTTCCCCGAAAATGAAACCCCAACTGCCGTTTTTCCCAAAACAAACCATTTACCCCTTCAGTTTCATCTTTTTCGGTTCAATAACAAGGGTTTGAGGTTTTCGTGAGAAATCGGGCAAATTTACAAACAATTCAAGTTGATTTACTTCCTATAACATGCATCTATACTAATACTAACAGATCTAAGCAAAAATTGAGGTTTGATTCGGTTCAAGTTGAAGAACCCTTGATTTTTCCCCAAATTTTTTATGTTAAACTACATGCAAGTGATTAAACTAACTAATTAGAATTATAGAATCATACCTTGACGTTGTTAGAAGTCGGAGGAACGTGAAAATCTGCAGAAATTTTCGGTGGAACCAGAGAGTTCTTGAGGAAACGGGGCGTGTTGAAATGAAAAAATGAAGGAAACAGGGGTTTTATTCCTGACAGTTGCGCGAACACGGCCTCGTGTCCACTGGATACGGCCCCATGGGCGGGCAAAATTAATTTTTTTAAGTGCACGTGTGAATGCCCTGTTTCCCGAAACTTGGTTTTAGAAACCTTACCGATTTAGATGCTTTCCTGACGTTCGTAACTTACAAGATATGATGTTGATGCATCAATCCTTTGTTTAATCTTCGGCAGCTTGTAGCGAGATTTCCTCCTCTTCATCCTCAATGAATCCTTGATAGAGCTTTAGCCGTTAGCCATTGACTTTGATTGGGATTCCATTTCGAGATTTAATTTCAATTGCACCGTGTGGAAAAAAAAAGGTCCCGACCACCTAGACTTTAACTTACCAGGAAATAATCGAAGTTGTGAATTAAATAATAGAACTTGATCTCCTACCCGAAATTCATTAGGTTTAATGTGTTTATCATGCAAATTTTTCATTCTTTCCTTATAAATTTCGGAGTTAGAGTATGCGTGATTTCTTAATTCGTCTAATTCATTTAATTGACAAAATCAATTTTTACCGGCTATTTCCAAGTCCAAGTTTACGTTTTTGATTGCCCAGTAGGCTTTGTGTGCTATCTCTACCGGCAAATGACAACTTTTTCCATAGACAAGATTATATAGGATTGTACCTATTTTTGTTTTATACGCAGTTCGAAAAGCCTATAAAGCGTCGTCTAATTTATCAGCCCATTCCTTTTTATTTAATCCTACGGTTTTTTCAAGTATTCTTTTTAAACCTCGATTAGTCCTTTTGACTTGACCGTTTGTTTGAGGGTGATATGCTGTTGAGACCCTGTGATAGACCCCATACCTTGTTAAAAAAATTTCGATTTGATGGTTACAAACATGGGTACTTCTATCACTTATTAATGCTTTTGGAGTTCCAAAACGAGAAAATAAGCGTTTCAGGAATCTTACCACAACTCTTCAATCGTTTGTTGGAAGCGCTTCGGCCTTGGCCCACTTTGACAAGTAATATAATGCCACAAGTATATCTTTGTTTCCTTTTGACGGTGGGAAGGGTCTCATAAAATCGAGTCCCCACACATCAAAAATTTCACAAACAAGAATACCATTTTGTGGCATTTTGCTTTGGAAGAAATATTACCTGATCTTTGGCAAGCGTCACATGTCTTCACAAGACTTTGGGCGTCTTTGAATTTGGTTGGCCAATAAAATCCTGAATCAAATAGCTTTCGTGCGGTACTAGGGGCACCATGATGTCCTCCGTATGGACCTTCATGACAATGGCGGAGAATTCTTCTTGCTTCACTACCATGTACGCATCAACGGATAAGTTGGTCGGCACACATTTTGAAAAGATAAGGATCTTCCAAAAAATAATGCTTTACATCTGCAAATAAATTTTTTCTTTGATGATGTGGCCATCCTTTTGTGACTATCCCGCTGGCTAAGTAGTTAGCATAGTCAGCGTATCATGGCTCTTCTCGGTATTCTACCATTTTTACGGACTCCGTTGGGAATTTTTCATTGATTAGCTCGTCCCTAGTTGCCTCCAAAGCTGGATCTTCCAAGCGAGAAAGATTATCCGCAGCGGTGTTTTCTGCTACTCTTTTGTCTTTTATTTCATCGTCAAATTCTTGTAGGAGCAGAATCCATCTGATTAAACGTGGTTTAGCATCCTGTTTTTTAAAGAGATATCGAATGGCTGCATGGTCTGTATAAACTATCGTTTTAGAAAGAACAAGATAAGAACAAAATTTATCAAAAGCAAATACTACAGCTAGTAATTCTTTTTCTGTTGTTGTGAAATTTTCTTGTGCATCATTAAGTGTTTTACTAGTGTAATAAATTGGGTGAAAATGCTTATCTTTCCGTTGTCCCAAGATAGCTCCAACTGCAAAGTCACTTGCGTCAAACATGATTCCGAAAGGTAATTTCCAATCAGGTGCTATCATGATAGGTGCATTGACTAGCATTTCTTTTAGCGATAGAAATGCTTGGTTGCAATCCATGTCAAAGATGAAAGGGGCATCTTTTTCAAGTAATTTTGTTAGAGGTCCTGAGATTTTCGAAAAGTCTTTGATAAATCGTCTATAAAATCCGGCATGCCCAAGGAAACTCCTTATAGCTCTAACGGAGGATGGGGGTGGTAATCGAGAAATAGTGTCTATTTGTGACAACTGTAACTTTTCCGTACATTCCGTACATTAATTGAACAGTATATTGTGCTTTAAATAACTGTGCCTGATCTAGTTTACTAGACGAATGAAATTCTGAATACTGTTATATACATACAATGGCATTTCATGTTGCAAGACTTTTATCGTTGCTACATGCAACCCAATATAGTTCTAATAATGCGCAGAGCAGAATTGGCACCATTTTCAGAAAAAAACTAAAAATGCTGACGAAGTTCAGTACATAGACAGACAGTGTTTGGAGGCCCAGTATGAGCCAGAGACTACGTATTACACTAGTATAGTGTGTAGGGAAGTAAGGACCACAAAACTGCATTCCTGAGTTATAGTTTAAGTGCCGGGAAGTGCCTAAAACTCACCCAAAGTGCAGAATTCTGCATAAATCAGCAAAATTCAGCATTTTAACAAGTTTATTACATGCAAAAATATGACTAAATGGTCCTAAATACTTTCCTAAGTGTCGGGAATTAAAAGTGTCACAAAGGGGTACATAAAGAACACTAAATGGAAATACTTGACACTTTAATGAACCGGTATCTAACCGAACAATCGGACATTACCCGGAACCCCAAAATATTGCTAGAAACATTGTTTTATTATTTCTTGGCTAGTTATGATCCCCGAACACCCTAACACACTATATAATGTGTCATACACTTAAAACACTAGACTTTTCACTTAACCTCCAACTATTATCTTATTTACCATTCAAAAATTACATTTACCCCCCCCCCCCCCCCTTGGAACTTACGGTCACAAGTACCCCCCCCCCCCCCAAGATCACCACCATACCCAAATATTTGATTCTTATTTTATTTAGATCTTGCTTGATATA
Organism: Helianthus tuberosus; assembly: GCA_030545235.1. NCBI lineage: Eukaryota > Viridiplantae > Streptophyta > Magnoliopsida > Asterales > Asteraceae > Helianthus > Helianthus tuberosus. Next base: position 19,353,034 of record CM060403.1, read on the forward strand.
GTGAACAAAATGTTGCTGGAAGATTATAAGTATGGCATGAAATCTCTAAAGATCATCATATCTCACACTTCACTCCATCTTCCTCACTCTCTCCCTCTCCTCTCGGCCTAGGTAGTGCCGCCACCACCACCACCATACATCCATCATCCTCTCATTCCAAGATCATTCCAAGGTTGTAAGAAGGTGTCTTGTGAAGCTTGGTGCTCTTGAATCTTAAAGAACCTCCATCCATTGCTTCCATCCACCATCTTTGTCATCTTAAATCTATTGTGATCTTCCCTAGCCTTTGAGCTAGTTGTAAGCTTCTTGTTACTAGTTTTTACTTCTCATTTGGTTGGTTAAAAGTTGTAGTATATTGATTATCACAAGAACCCTAAAATACTTTAACAAGAATCATGAACATGAAGCTTACATATGATGAAATCTTGTCGAAATAATGTCATTTAGAGTATGTATGATACTTGCTTGTTGTTTTTCTTGAGAATATGAGGTTGATCATCACTTAGATCTTGCTAGATTGTGATTAAACACATGATCTAGCAAGTGAGAGGAGGATTATGTGACAACATAAGATGATCATCTTCTTGTGTAAACATGAACTTGATGAATAAAGAAATTTCTTGGAAAATAATGAACAAAGTAAGCTAGTAATCTTATGAATCTAAGATTTATGAATGGTATTTCGAAAGAACCGGGTTCAAAATATGATTTTTAGTAGAACTTGATTCTTACTTAAACCTACACTAATTTTAGTAGAAAAACAAGTGCATAAACACTTATGAAACAAGAAAATTTAATAAATAAACATTTTTGTAAAATATGTTTACAAGTTGTAAACACCAAGATTCTTTAAGAATGAGATTTTTAAAGTAATGAACACACTTTAAGGGGTAACCAAACCTACTAAAAACACTACCAAGTTACTACAAGTTTTTGTGAAAGATCAAGTTCAGGTTGTTATGTAAAGTGTATAGTTTTTGCACTTGGTAAGAATAATATTGTTTAAGGTTGATTATTGATTATTGTGTGTTGATTTTTGAAAAGAAAATGATATGCTTTAATAGCATGGACACCTCCATTTTTAGGAGAAACTATGACAAAATTTTCTAAAAATATAAACACTTAGAAAAATATTTTCTAAACAAATATTTACAAGTGTGATTTAACTATGGGTTTCAATATAAACTTTGCCGTAGACTTTGCTACAAAAATACAAGTATTGGAGGATGATTTTTATAAATAAAAATGGATAAATATATATTTAGAATATATTTACATTAAGACACTTGTGTGAATATTTGTATAGTTTGTGGAATAGTTATGTTATTTTAAAGTAAAATAATATAACTTAACAAATACCATGAAATTTACTATCCAAAACAATACCATTACGAATATATCTTTGGTAAATATTATTTGGATACAAGAAAGGAAAATATGATTTTCGTTATTATTACAAAGTATATCATATTTTCGACAAAGAGAAAATATATTATTTTTGGAAGTAAAAATATATTTTTCTTAGAATATTTAGAAAATATATGATTTTTGGGAAAAATATATATTTTCTGGACAATACATGGTTTTTGGGACAAAATGAGTTTACAAATATATTTTCTAAAGTGAGACTTAGAAATATATTTTTTTGGAAATTACAAATACACATGTATGAAATACTCCCATCCTTGGGAAGGAAATACGAAAATAAATACTTGAGAAGTATTATAACCTTGGATAATGTTAAAGACATAAAAGAAACGTACCTCAAAACATAAATACTAAGGCAAGGCATGACCCCCTCGTCTAATAGACATTAGTACATTGTAGGGAGTCGTGTTTGCTAAGGAGATTTGAGTTATGAGTATCGAAGACGCAAAACAGTGAGTTCATGCTCCCCCTTTTCTCTTAACTATTATCGGTTTTATAACTCTCAGGGGTGAAATACATGTTACGAATGCTTAAACGGTATGAAATGCCTATGAAATACTAGATCATGTGGGCATAGACTTGATATTGAAATGCCATTAATACTTAATTAGGGACGAGGGTTAGATCTAACGGATACGGCCGAGCCCTACTCATGGTCCTCATGTGACCACTTGAGTGCTTCGGTGTCCCAGTCGAGGGAAATCGACATAGTCAAGGGAAATTGACATAGTCAAGGTAAATTGACATAGTCGAAGGGAAATTCAACATAGTCGAGGGAAATCGACATAGTTGAGGGAAAATCGACAACGGTATATGCCTACTCATTACGAGTGCTCCCTATGTCCTCACATGCCTTAAAGTCCTTGTAAAACAATTATGTTCATACACGCTTTTCATACCTGTTTACAAAGGAGTCCATCAAAGATTTACAAGATTACAATACTCATACAAAACGCATGAACTCGCTCAACTTTTGTTGATGTTTTCCAAAATTACATGTATTTCAGGTGACAGGATGGATCTTTGGCGTGGGTGTCGTAACTAGAAGTAGACTTCAAGTTTCGATGTCATCCACTTTTGTTGGTTTGTAACCTAGTCGAAGGTTGTGTTTTAAAACTTAAATAACCAGTGTTCGTAATACACAGATTTTATGAATGGATGAACATCGTTTTGATCATGTAGTTGTTTATTATGATTGAATGCAATGATATTAAACCAGTCACACATCATACGCTTCCGCAAAAGTCAGGGTGTGACAGTTTGGTATCAGAGCTTCGATTGTAGTGAACTACGATTCCTTCTCGAGTCTAGACTACAATCACTAGAGTTCTCTCCCAAAAACATTTTACAAAAAGGTTTTTCATTGCATTCACGTAAGCGTCAAGATCCACGAGTCAAACCCTTTTCAAAGAAGAGACAAGGCAAGGACATTAGTAGGGAATACCCCAAAATAAGGTGCCAACTAAGGCATAGTCTACACGAATTATACTTGCCAAAGACAAAATGACCCCCCAAAGGATAAACGAGAGTTATACGTAATATGATGCATCAAATTGCCTGCTTATGCTAAGTAACATACTTGTATATTGATATATATACATACAAATAAGTGTACGGAATGATTATTGACGTGAATAAGATACTTTCGACTCCGACTCCTATTATTGTACTTACCCGCACGATGAAGCTTTCGACATCGCGTTCATTGCAAAGCTCATGGCTGGAGTGATTACCAAACGAGATTCTGAGCTAGCTTCCATAGAAATGGTTGCTCTTCTCTCTCAATCGTGAAGGGGCCTGACTACGGTAGTGATGGCGAGGTAGAGGCGGAAACCTTGAACGAATTCTTAATCCGCAGGACGAGGTCCCTGCGGCTTTTGTGAAGCGAGATTGACGACATACTTGACCAGAAAAGGAAGATGAGGTATTCAACTTGAAGGTGCCCCTCCAACTATTAGGAATTCTCCTTATTCTTATTTCATTTAATCATCATGCCTATTCGCGCATAACGATAACGAGTGTTAGCGCGTGGATCACCGCAATGGTCCTTTCCATGTCAAAGATATAAGGACAGTAGTGTCCCCTCTTTGGTTGATCATCTGCTTGGACGAGAAAAAAATTGGGGTAATTGTGCAAGACAATTTATTATTACGGGGGCCCACGTAATAACGACTTGTAGTGCATGGAAATCCTGGTGGACTCTACGAGCCAAGCTAATGATCACTACACAAAAATAAACTCTAGGTGTTCACACCTTCATCTGGTAGAACAATACATAGACCATTGTTTCAGCACTTTATAAAGTAGGAAACCTATCTTTGCCTACTTCGTGGCTGACACTTCTACCCGTGTACGAAACGTTTGAGAACCGATATTTAAGCAAGTGAAGATGGATGACATTCGGAAAGATTCAGTGACGTTACACTCTCTATCACCCCTACATGAACAACCTCTGGGAAATTATACACATCAGTAAAGCTAAAGACCTAAGAAAACCAATGTAGCAGGAACTAACTGAAACTTGTGACCAAGGTGATGTAACCTCGGGTTCATTTGGTTACAGGCAATAAGTCAAGTTGCCAAGCTTATATGAAAGCTCAGTAATTGTTTCCTCACCCATACATTGATTATATATGCATGTGATATTGGGTGACTACATGTTTACTTATGGTGCTATGTACCTCATAAACAATTATGCAGTGTTGTCTAACCTACCTCATACCTTCTAACAGAAGAGAATGCCGCCCAGACGAGACACAGACATTAGTATGTTACCAAGGACAGAAGCCGAGCTTCAAGAACGTATCTCACAGGCAATTGCACGACATGAAGCCCTCCGCTCTTAACATAGCGGTGGCACTTCCGGAAATAACCCTCCAACTGGCAGCACCTATAAACAGTTCCTGGACTACAAGCCATTGAACTTTGATGGCACAGGAGGTGCCGTTGCATTTGTCCGTTGGGTAGAAAAGACTGACTCCGTTCTAAGAATGAGTAACTGTTCACCCCAGCAGAGTGTCACCTATATCTCAGGGTTGTTTTTTGATAGCGCACTCTCCTGGTGGAACCCTCAGGTTCAGACCCTTGGTGCAGATGTTGCTAATGCACTGAGCTGGGACGAGCTCAAGGAAATGATGGAGAAGAAATACTATTCTGGGGCTGAAATCCAGAAACTTGAGGTGGAGTTATGGAATTTGAAAATGGACGGGCCGAAGATTTCAGAGTACGTCCAGCGATTTCACGACTTGTCTATGGTCGTCCCCTACTTAGTCAAGCTGGAATTTAAGAGGATTGAGCGATTCATTTGGGGACTTGCACCTCAAATTAGGAGCATGGTTACTACCTCAAAGCCCTCAACCATCGCAGAGGCTATCGATTTGAGTGTCACTCTTACTGATGAAGCTCTATGCATGGGAAAATTCTCGGAATCTGAGGATAACAAGAAAGAGACTCATGTGGAGTCATCAGGCCACAAGAAGAGGAAGTATTCAAACCTAAAGTCAAGCACCCAAGTCAGCTATGGAAGCTCTAAGGCAAACAAAAGAAAGGAAGTGAACCCGCCGCATGGCAGGAAAGCTTATGGAGCCACTAATAAGGCTGGTGATAAGGTTTACTTGGGGACTAAGCCAAGGTGTGAGGAATGCAATTTTTACCATGAAGTTCAATGTCTGAGGCCTAAGTGTGGGAAGTGTGGAAAGGAAGGGCACAACAAGGATGTCTGTTGGGCGAAGGATCCAGATGGGAGAGATAATGGTAGAGTACCAGGTTGCTACAAATGTGGTGAAGCAGGGCACTTTAGGAAGGATTGCCCTAGGAAGAAACAAGCAAGGAAGGGATTTCACGACCAAAGCTTGTGAAGCACGCCAGGATCCAGATGCGGTTACGGGTATGTTCCCTATTAACCAACCCTATGCATCTATTTTTTATTAATACTGGCACCAACTTTAACCTTGCATGCTTAGAACTTAAGAATCTGCTTGGCCTAGTTTCGAGTAAAATAGACGTCCCATATTCTTTAGAAATGGGCGTATAGAAGGCTAGTTAAGCAGACGAGGCAATTAAGGATTATATTGTGGTGATTCAGAAGGTCGGAACCTTCTGTTACCATTGACTTGGGAAGTCATGATATGGTAGTCAGCATGGATTGGATATGCAAGTATAGAGCTGGAGCTAGAAGGCAACCCCGTGGTGGAGGAAGTTCTAGTAGCCTTTTTCTGAAGACTTGCCAGGAATACCTCCACAGCAACAAGAGGAGTTTAGGATGAACCTAGTGCCAGGAGCGGCACTAGTCCCGAATGATGCCTTACCGACTAGCTTCGTCCGCAAAGCATGAGCCTCTGATATAAATGCAAGAGCTGCTAGACAGAGGGGATCAAGGACATGACATCCTCAGTTAAGGACACAAGAAGAAAGTTTATAGTTTCCACTTTGCATCAATTCTAGAGAGTTGGATATCAAGGATCGGTATCCTTTGCTAAGGATTGATGACATGAACGGACCAATCGTAAGGTTCTAGTTACCACTCAAATATTGACTTGAGGACAGGATGCCCTCAACTGTGAATACAAGAAGGAAATATCCCTAAAACGACCTTTAGGACTAGCTTCGAGCATTACGAGTTCCTTGTCGTACCATTTGGATTAACACATGTATCGACAATATTTATGGACCTCATGAATCGAACGTGTAATCCATACCTGGATTGATCATGATTATATTTATTGACTACATTCTTATATGGCCAACGACCAAGGAAGGTCATGAGCAACAACTGCAATTTCCCTTGTAACTCTTAGAGAAAGAACAGTTATGTGCTAAAATGTCAAAAAGCGGATTTCAAATTCGCGAGGTAAGAACTTTAGGGTACATGGTGGATAAAAATGAGATTCATGCCAACCCTGCAATCAAGAGCTAAGGAGTTAGAGTTGCAATTATCTGACGCTTCTCGATAAAGTCTCGATTGTGTGTCGATGCAACGAGACCACGACATTGCATACCCCTCACGATGATTAAGGGATCATGAGAAGAAACCTTGATCTAGATACAGTGATTTTGAACCGCAAATTTGACGTCATTACCTGTAAGAAAACGCTGCACGACCTCCACTAATCACAAGGGTTGCAGCACACCGTTGATAGTAAAAACTAGAATATTAACGTAGATGGACTAAGCTACTGAACGATGCAGACTGTATGGACATGATACGTGCTTGTGTGATAAACTTGATGAAAAGTTGGAACACTCACTTGCCCTTAGTGGAGTTTTCCTACAACAGTATTTATCACACCGCCGTTTAAACCGCTTCGTGTGAAGCTTTGGATGGAACATAATAAGTCGATCCCCGTTGTGTTAAACGGAGATCGGAGATAAACAATCTACTGGCCCGAGTTGGTTCAGGAAAAAATAGTGGCAAGATCGTTCAGATGTCTGATCATATCAAGACAGCCCGCAGAATACAGAAAGATTACGCCGACGAGCGGCAGAAATCGTAGGAATTTGAGATAAGAAGTATGGCTTTAATGGGAGCCTCGCCTTGAGGAAGCGTGGTGCAATTTGGAAAATGTGAAAGGTTGGATCCCCGGTATATTAGACCTTTCGAGGTCCTGGTAGGGATCGGAACCATTGCTCACAAGCTGAAATTTCCTGTTTGGGTAGGTATATCCCGAAAACTGACCAGGGGGTTCTCTTGTAGTTGTTTCGCTATACCACCTACTTGTCGCTGAAGGTCTAAGAGTGCGGATTGTTGGGTCTTAATGTGAAGCTCTTGATTTTTATTTATTTGCTCTTGATTTTTAGCGAAGTTACCAAATTCGGTTAAAGTTTTCTGAGTAACCTGATCTCTCACCATTAACTGAGCAAACATCTCCTCAATCCTACTTAGACTACCCTCTGAACCTTTACCATTAACCTGACCCTCTTGATTTGACCCCCCACTAGCAAATTGACCACCCGAACCTGAACTACCAAACTGACCCGTCTGACCTGACCCTCCACTAGTGTATAGACCTGGCCCCCCGTTTTGATACTGACCGGATGGGAAACCAGGAGGATTACCGGAAGAGCGGAAGTTATTATTATTATTATTATTATTATTATTATTACTACTACTCCAGTTGGAGTTATAATTAGAATTGTTATTATTAAACGGACCCCTAGACTGACCTGCAATGTACTCTACCTGCTCAAGTGTAAGTGTGGGACAATCTATCGTATCGTGGCCTCCCCTACACACTTCACACCTATCGACCTTTTTCTTAATCTCATTAAGCTCTTGTTTAAAAGTTTTCTCCATCCTATCTAGAGCAACAGCTACCGATGAGTCCAAGCCAACTTGGTTTACCCCTCGAGCGGCCGAGGAGGTACTAGTCATAGGAATAGAAGCCCTGCTGGTAGTGCTATAGTCCATGTCAGAATGGGCAAAACTCTAAAAAAGATCATTACACTCAACTACTGTCTTTTTACCCATGAGTTGCCCTCCAGCAGAAGTATCAAACCGGGTTTTGATCTCGGGGGTGAGACCATTGTAGAACTTTTCTACAAGTGCCCAATCCGACAGACCATGCTGAGAACAACGAGAAATCAAAGTTTGGAATCTCTCCCAGGCCAGGTGATAAGGCTCATCAGGCTCCATCCGGAACGAATGGATCTAATCGCGTAGATGAGATGCTTTGGTGGGTGGGAAATATTTAGCTAAAAAAGCATCTCGTAAACCTACCCAGGTGGTGAAAGTTCCCGTTGGCTGCGAATCAAACCAGACGGCTGCGTGGCCAGCGAGAGTAAATGGGAAAACCTGAAGGTACTGGGCATCTAGATTAACACCCTCAATAGAGAAGGTGCTACAAAGGCTGGTAATTCGGTTAATGTGGGTGAGAGCATCCTCATCATCACGGCCGTGGAATTGGCATGAATTAGTGATGGCCGTCATGATGTAGGACGGGATTTGCCAGGACCTATCATTGGCGATGTTGGGAAGGGTGATGGGTGAAGTAGCACCGGTGAAACCGGTGGTGGCTTGTTCGTTAACGGTGCTGTTATTGGCCATTTGGGAATTGGGTGTAGGACTAGGTGTAAGGGAACGGGAAGGTGGTGGGGAGTTGTGGGGTGACGACTTCGGGGTGAAGTCAAAGTCTGGTGGCTTAGATTGGAGTGTAGAGTCAGAAGTGGCTGAAGATGAAGTAGAAGATTTACTAACCTTTAAACTAGAAGACGAGAAGGCAAACTTGTCGATCGGCGGCTTCGGTGGTCCTTATGAACGTGTATGGGGCATTCACTGCAAAACCGAAAATAAACAAGTAAGACGACTCTAACAAAAGACTCTAAAAAAAAATAAAAAGACACTAAAATTATTTAGACTTCAACGACTCGAAAACACAAAAATAGCACGTAATGGTATCAGATGAAGTCCAAACAAAGTAATCAACGCAATTGCCAAGAATCCCCGGCAACGGCACTAAAAACTTGATGTGCTAAAAAGTAGTTTAATAGAATTAACTAAATTAACCTAATTCTAGGCTCTAAGTAATACTCTAGACTACACACTAAACTACTAACCGGCAAGTGTATCGATCGACTCTAGTATAGCTACTGTAAGTCCCGATATCGAACTCACGAGACTCTATCGAACTACGTTGATGGCTCTATTTAGACTAGACTGACACGGACTGAACTATTTTGTTTGTTTGATTGGGGGGGGGGGGGGGTTCTGAAAATCCTAAGAAAGTAATTAAACTAAATTAATTAACTAAACTAACTAAAACGAATTACTTTAGGCTTTTACTCAGACGATGGAAACACTACCTAGACTCGAATCCTGGTTGCTTTTAGTTATGGATTTTATTTGAAGATAGATTATTATGGACCGGGATCGTAAGATTCTAAACCTCTCGAGTTACCAACTAAGCATCCTAACCCTTCTCAAGAGTACATTAGGGCACCCTAAAGGCTGTTATAGTCACCGGTAAATTAGACTCCTTTTCAAGACCTCTAATGATTTATGAAAGTACCCTACAAGACTCTCTCCATTTCGGGACTCAAGTCAAGGATAAATTGGGTTCTTAACTAGACTCGTTAGACAACAGCTAATAGGTTTACTTCCTAAGAAGGACCCACCTTATGGTTTAATCACTTAGACCTAACAATAACCTCGCACCTTTCAGCTATCGAGGGTTAGTAGAACACTTGATTTTATAAGATTACCGAATATTGCTTTTAAGGTCTATTACGTATTCAACCCTAAAGATTCACGATTTATTATGTGATATAGACACTCACCAAAATCTAGAACTTAACACAACTCTATTATATGATAAAGACCGTCACCAAGAATTATGTAAAGTAATAAACAATACTCAAACACAATCAAGTATGCATACACATCTAGCTAATAATCAAATCGCCTACAATACATAAATAAATCCATAAATATTATAAATTCATAATAAAAATCCAAACTTTATGCAACCATTCATCTTGTCTAGGTAGTTAAAGAAATCTAGCCAATCAAAGTCATGGAAGCAAGCATAAACAAAGTATTTTTAGAGAAACAAAACATAGTCGACGAGAAAGAAACACAAGTGAAAACACCCGGATGTCTGGTAGATGACCCGAATGATTCTCTGAACTTCCAACCTTCAACCGGCAGCTTCGAATGCTCAAAAACGCTTCAAACACAGCTCCAAGTTCGCCCAAAAGATTACTAATTCGCAAGTGAGGGTTTCTTGAATGTTTAATATGTTTATATATGATTTGCAACTGAAACCCTTTGCCCAGCTCGGAGAAATCTGACGAAAACACTCTCTCGTGGGGCACGAGAGAGACATAGTAATTGCTCGTGGGCCACCACCGAGTAAAAGACGTCTTAAAATCTTTAGGTCTCTCGCCACCCGCGAGAGACACCCTTATTTGTATCGCAGCCCGCCAGAGAACCTTTTTCCAGTATTTTAAATCCGTTTCAGCTCCCGATCTCTCCAACACATTCTAGGACTTGTCTTTTCCATGTTTTAACTCGTTTAATGCAATTTCCAGCAGTTTCAAACGCCAAAGACCTGCAAAACGCAATTGGATCAGAAGTACGCAAATTCTAACGAAAACTTAACTATAACTAATGGAAAACTATACAAATTATACACGAATAAAGGATGTATTTTACAATACATCAGGAATTTGAATGATTCAAGTTAATGAACTTGAACATTAAACAGGTCGAATATGTGTTCTCGCAAACTGAGTATTGGGAACGTGGAACACAAAGTTATTAAGCCCGGGTAATAGGTATAACCGTGGAAAATAATCCCACTAAAAAGTTATTGATGATTTGAGCTTAGGTGCTTAAACATCAAAACGGGTCAAAATAAAGTAAAACGCAAACCGGGTAACGGGAGCGTAAACTATATATGAATTATGGATCCGGGTAATAGATTACAGCTTCGATATGTTAAGAAATGAACCCCAAGTGATTAAAATGAGTTTGGATAGGTTTGGATGTAAATTGGGTGAAAAATAAACGTGTAGAGCTTACACGGCTGGGTGGACACTTGACACGACCGGGTGAAGGTTCTGTGAAAAATATTTGTTTAGCTGACACGGCCGGGTGGACACTTGACATGGCCGGGTGAAGGAGCTGAAAAAAATAAAAATTTCTTGTGTTTAATTATTTTGTTTAAATGCTTTGATTTCTAATCATTTGAGTGAAATTGTATGATAGGTAACGATGCACTTTAGACCTCGGAGGATGATCAAGCCATGTCAAGAACCGAACACACAATATAACGAAGCTTCTGCTACTTTAATAGTCTCTTTTGTTACCAAACTTCCGTAAAACTATTATAACCATCTTTTGGATGTTTTAAACTTTTGTAAATATCGTTTGAAGGTTTTTAACTCTATGTAAATGCGGTTTCATCGATGTTTTGGAAAAACGGCGTTTAAAATGCACTATATATTATATGAAATATTCAATAAATGTAAGGGTCTTACATATGGCTCCTTCAATGCCATTGAAGGTGAGAGGTTTACAATCCATAAACGTTTTGAAAGTGTAAACTCGTGGTTGAGTGGGTGCGGGTTAACTTGTCATGTAAAACGAAGCAAACAAGGTTAAGGGCAACAAGAAGATTACGAGAGTAGGATCTAAACATCCTAAAACGATAAGTTTACCTCCGGGGTGGGCTGCCAAGGCCTCAGCCATGACGTTAATCAGGGTCGTTAGCTGATCCTGAGTCATGTTAATGTTGCCTCTTCAGCGTTCGCTCATTGTCTTCATATCTAGAAAACACAAAGTGAGAAAGACGCTGTAGTGTTGTGAGAAAATAGTGGGAAGTTTGACCATTGCACACAAGTACATATATATAGCTAACTTTTCATATACTAAGCATAATATAACATATATCATTACATATGCACCAAATAAGCAACAAGTAAACACATGCCCTAGCCATGAAGTCTAGAATGTTGAGCCTTGCACTTGGAGTGTAGTGTCGTTGCGAGTTGTTTGGTACAAAATGGGTTATAGTCTGGTTTTCTCTCAAAAAGCTTTTCTTTTTAAAACCGAGTTCACTATAACCAATGGCTCTGATACCAATCTGTCACACCCTCAATTTTCACATGCGGAGTACTACCGCGAAGCGTGTGGCTGAGCAGGATCATGCCACCAATCATATTGAACAATCATAGATAATAAAACAGTTTTCATCACAACCAATACGATTAGTGACTATTAAAGTCTAAGTCCAAAGTTTAAGTTTGAAACAACGTTTAAATATAACAGCGAAAGCATAAGTTAAACAATTCAACCAAAGTTTCAAAGTTCATAATTATTATTGAGGAAACCCCAACACGGGTTAACGCGGCCACTACACTCCCCGTTGCAAGCTCCTGAGCCATCACTGGTTACCTGCAAAGCATGCAGTAGGGTATCAACATAAAGTTGTCGAGTTCACGAGTTATCTAGTTTTAGTTCCAAAAACTTGAGTTTGTTAAATTACTCATCTATACCATGCCATGGGGAGCTACCCCATAATTATAAGTTACTAAACTCCATGATGATACCGAAACTTTCTCACTTAAGTTGTTGTTGCCCTATTTGTCAATGTCTATCATCATTGACGGTTGTTGAGGACTATTAGATCACATCCGTTCACTCAAGGCACAGTGTGAGGTTAGTGAGATCTAAATTGCGCAATTTAACTAATATCCCGTTCGCCTGGCCCCGACGACTAATTGGTATAGTAATGTAGGGACTTTGTGACAGAGTTTCGTTTAGTAGGCTATCTTGTGAAATATAAATAGTATTTAAGTTAAGCGTCCCACACAAGGGGAAAGTGTTGTCCGTATCCCACACAAGGAGAAAATGTTACCCATTCCGTTTCCTTCCACCGGGAATACATGCTTTTAATAAAGTGTGAACTCACCTTGTTTGCTCGGCAGATAGTTTACTTTGTTTTAAAGTTTTGGTCAACCACGTCCTATTATGGTTATCGAGTTTGGTCAGATACGTATGCAAGTATTCCATGTATTTATACAAGTAGCACACAAATTCTATGTCTCACATAAACAGCAACGTAGACAGTCTAAATTTAAGAGTGTGCGACATGTCTTGGAAGTGTGCGCTCCAGTATTGTATTGAGCCCAAAACATGTCTGCGGCCCAATGAATTTTTAATCCAAAAGAGAATGTGCGGCCCACTATGGGACAACCCGCATAGGTTGTGCGATCCACACTCCAATGTGCGGGTTGTCCAGAGTGTGCGGTCATGCTTTAAGTGTTTTTACCTCATGCAATAAATATTTGTGAAGAGAGAATGTGCGGCTTAATGGGTGTGCGACCTTGCACTGCACTCTGGTACGTTGTGCATCGTGGTTTGTACCAGGCAGAAGTGTGTCCCAACGCATCACAACACTTGTTTCTTATGCTTCGGTGGTTGTACCACCTTCAAGTGTACGACGCACCCTTCACTCAGGTGTGCGGTATGCTGCGATTGTTTGTACAACGTGCATTCTGAGTTGTACATCTCATGACGTGTGCGGTTATTACTTTATCCAAACAGTAACATTTCAAACAAATCAAACACATGTTTTTAGCATCAATCTTTTAGACCTAACCATAATCATCATCCTTTCATCAGGCAATTATTGTCGCTCTATTGAACACACTTGGACCATAACAACGATATTTATCAACATTCAAATGTAACTGTACCCTCCTATATACTCATCACAATGATCATAATCAGGTCTATACCCACAACAATCATTCGAAATTATGTTTAGATCTGGACTCATTTCTAAACACCAGAACATCCTCTCATACATTATGAATGAGCTTATTATCATTTTAAACATTAAATCAAGTACCATGTGCAGATTCAAACAGGATCGTTATCAATAATCAAAGAGTAAAAATCATGTTTATAAACTCCACGCTGAATTGTCATCGTTCAAATCATCAATCAATCCAAGTTCCTTGCTTTATTCAACACTCCTAAGTGGTGTTGCTAGCTGCCGTTGAATGATGATATGTTATTGCCGCCAGAAATCCAAAGATAATAAGAAGAGTAGGTGTCTCTGTCTGGTTTTTTGAGAGAGATGAGGTTGGTGAAGAGAGAGAGAAGAATGTTCTTGGGATTGCTAAAAAAGGAATGTTCAGCCGTCAAGAATCATTTAACAAATCCTCCTAGGGTGGCACACATATTTCCTTATGTACCAGAATGGAGATGCCGCACACCTTCTTCACCGCCTTTAAGTGTACGGCCCCCATGGGGTGGGGTGTGGACTTGGGCCTGATCCACAACTGTGCGACCCAAATGAGTTGAAAGAGGAGTCTGTGAGTTTGTCGATGTGTGCGGTTTGCACCACTGTGCGGCTTGTTTCAAAATAATATTTATAACTATAATAATTCTCCTATAAGTCACCTAACACTCATATAATCAATTCCGATAATTATAAATTAATCTCATTTCTTAATTTCACATAATTAGTTTCACACAATTATAACGTAACATGAAAAGAGCAGGAAAACCCGAAGTGTCACAATGTCGGTCAATATCATCGATAATGTCGGTACTGATATTTGACACTGATATTTTACTAAGGAACTGATATGACTGATATAACCGATATATCACTGATATTAACTGCATAGGTGGCAACTGACATGACATTTTTAATGATGTGGCAGCTGACATCCGCTAACTGTGTTAGGGTTCTGTTAGTTAGGGTGTGTTATCAGCCAATAAGTCAAAAGTTAGGAGTGTTCTTGGCCAATTGATGAAAGTTGGTGTTATTTAAATCCAGAGTTAAGTTAACGTACAAACAGCCTTATCATATAAAACGTGCGAAAGATATGAAAAAGAAAAAAAAAATATGTGGTGGCATTTTGGTAATTATTTGCTGAGTAAAATGCTCGTATACTCCCTGTGGTTTTGTGAAGTAACACCTATAGTTCCCAACTTTTGGAAATTACACTCGTGCTCCCTGTAGTTTACTTTTTGTTACTCGGATGGTCCCTGGAGTGGATGTCCGTTAGTTTTCACCGTTAACTACATGTAAAATGACAAAATTACCTCTTGCTCCACCTATCTCACCCACTTTATCTTCTCCACTCTAAACCACCCACCACCATCTCCACCATTCATTCCACCAACATCCACCAACCATTTCTACACTACCCACCATCATTATCCACCCTCAATAACATCACCAGCACCTACCATCTGTCAGAACGATTAACTTTATTAGGAACAAGAATCAAAACCTCACATGCTCAATTTTTAATCCACTGCAACAAATCTGACAAAATTAAAACAAATGGGTATTGGTACCGAAAGAAAAACACCCAGCAGAAGTAAGAGAGAGAGAGAGAGAAAGAGAAGAAAGAGAGTAGAGTTGTACGATTTATGTGGGGATTGCGTTGCGTTCTCGATCGACAAAGATAGGGAAGAGAAATCGTGAATCATTCTGACAAATGGTAGTGATGTTATGGAGGGTGGATAATGATGGTGGGTAGTGTAGAAATGGTTAGTGGATGAAGGGGTATGGTCCCAAAAAGCCGCGCAGACCAATCAGGTCGTGCGCAGGACCATACTCCTAAGACATCAATCTGACAAACCTACAGACCCCGCGCGGACTACATAGGCACAACGTAAGTCGCGCGCGAGGCCCAAGTAAGGTTGAAGCATAGATTCTACACTTGGCATCCTGAATGAAAGCCCTCGACCCCTTGAACTTGCGTGTTTGGATGCACTGTAGAGGTCGCGTGAGGGTAGCGGCGTAGGTTCATTCAAGAAAGCACGAAAGGTACGAGTGGCAGAGAAGTAAGCCAATCAGCGTCCAACAGGCTGTATCCTATTGTGGCCCACGATTAACAATCGTGCAGGAGACAAAAAGTACACAAGGATGCCTACGTGGAACCAATCACGGGCCGGCGACAACTGCCCTGTGATCTCCACTCACCTGTTGATGTCAGAGAGACAACAAGGACGACAACCCTGACACGTGGCTCTAATCAAGGTGCGCCAGCACCGACAATCTTCTAGAAACACTAGTAGTCGTCATAGAAGAGACAAAAAGGATATTCCTTGTTGTCGACTCCAGGCCCATCAGCCCATCTCCTTCCACACTACTCCAGCTATAAATAGGGACCTTCATGTACAGGTTAAATCATTCTGCTCTTTACTCTCTCACTCTTAAAACACACTTATTTCCTCAAAACAAATACTTATTCTCACGCCGGAGAGTGGTTAAGAGGGAAACCCCCATATTCCCCTCTTAACGAGCTTAACGGGGTGTTGATTGTTTTGAAAGAACGATCTCAGCTTTAGCTCAGGAAGGATTAAGAAGATTAACCTCTATGGTTGAAACATAAACCAAACTAATAACCCTAAAATTAGGTCCATGTTTCTTCATTGGCACCCAGCGATTTTTACAATCATCTCATCTTCTTTTTTGAGCTTTTTCTGTTCTCTCGATCATGGCTGGTCAGGGAATACCGGATTTTGGTTTTGATACAAACTCTCAAATAGGAATGGGGGAGGACAACTCGCACGTCCAACCCCTTCCCATTGACGAGTTAGCCGAGGGCGAAGCAACAAACGTTGGGGGACCCTGCGCGAGTATCACTCACATCACTCAAACGGCTACCCCAACGAGTAACACTACTGGACCATCAAACACAGCACCTTCAAACATATCATCGTTGTTAGGTTTACAAGAGAGTGAAACCCTAGCCTCCCGGTACGCCAAACAAATTGCTACCGTAAATGCTGTTTACTAATCTTTGAGCGCACAACAAGCAGTGTTGCAAGCGGAACCATCCCTGGTGACACCCCCCTGAACCAACACAGGGGGCGTGCCACAGAACGTGCAAGGGAAGTTCAATAGACCTCCTCCCCAAAAAAGACCAAGTGTGAATGACACGCGCGATACGTATGAGGAGAAAGGCAGTTACTATGATTATCCATCCAATGCGCAACACAGGCGTCCGTTGCACAGCTGGCTGGGGCTGCACAACATCAACAACGAATGGGATAACATGGATGGGGATGATCTTACTTGGCAAGAAGATGAGGGTTCTTCAGTTTTCAACCGATTGCAAAGAAATCATGAGTCTTACAGACCAACGCCGTGCGCCGTCTACAATGAAGCAGCAGAGCACGATTCCAGTCTCGTCTATAGACCAGCAGAAGCTGCCAAACATTCTAAGTTTATCCGAAGCATTGCTCTAGCTCCGCTGGAAAACGCAAAGATGCCATAAACCGTGGGAAAGTTCAACGGTCTTACTGACCCTGATGATCACGTGCGACTCATCACGAGCATTGGTGTATTGGGACAATGGACCATGCCAATGTGTGCCATCTCTTCATCCAAACTTTCATGGGGGCTGCTCGCGCATGGTTCGACAGCCTCCCACCTGGGAGAATCAAATAGTAGATCGATTTCAGAGACCAGTTTGTAACACACTTTAGCCAGCAGAGACGCTATCTGCGTGATACATCCGAAGTCACAGACATCTGGCGAAGGGAGAATGAGGGGTTAGAAGATTTTACACTCGTTTCAACAAAGGGTGTTTAGAGATTTGAGGCGTTAGTGAAGACTTGATGCGCGCTCACTTCAAAAAGGCCATTCGTTGTGACAGTCTGATCAGGACTATCACAAGTAAAGATGGCATGCCTAAAGAACGGGGGCAAACTCATGGCGGCAGCAAAGATTTTTGTGCAGACAGAAGAATCGTTAGAAGGTGGCAAGAATTCTTATTCTGAAAATCATTTTTCAAGAGGCAACTCACGTGACACTGGTAGGCGCAACAAAAACAGAAACCCTGGCTGGAAGACAAGCCAATCCAGCGGTTATGAAGAGAGACCTCACTTCAAGGAGGATGCACAAGACACAATTGATCGGATTGGTTATCGCAAACCTGTCAAGAATAAGAATCGAGAAACACATTGGACTCCGCTCATCAAAATACCGAAGGAGGTGCTCATGACGGAGAATCATGATTTTAAGGCGCTGAAACCAATGACAAACAAGAAGGGGCATGACCCTAATCTTTATTGTGACTTTCACAAAGATACAGGCCATCTTACTGATGACTTTATCAGTTTGAGGCAAGAGATCGAGAAGGCCTTAAAAAGCGGCAAGTTAAGCCATCTAGTCAAGAATGTGCGCAAGGAGACGCGCCAAATCCAAAAAAAATGCTGACGGAGGTCAAAAGAAGGTCAGGCGTTTAGAAACTCACATGGTCAATGGACCAAGGCATAGCACGAAAAGCAGGGGCAAGCACCCATTTGAGCCAGCTTGGCAGGAGCAGCAAGTTATCTTCCCAGTAGTGCGCGGGGGTCCAAGCGCCAATCGCCCCGTCGTCATTACTAGCATTATAGGCCATTATGAAACAGAGTATGTTTTCATTGATCCAGGAAGCACAACCGACATAATCTATGAAAAATGTTTCAATCAGTTCGACCCAGAAGATAAAGCGCATCTCGAGCCAGTTGATTATCCATTGTCTGGGTTCTGCAACGAAACAGTCTTCCCGTTAGGATAGATTAGCTTCCCCATCACGCTATCTGACGGGAAGCACTCAAGAACAACGAACATTAACTTCATGGTGATGCCAGTAAAGTCGAGACACGTCGTACTGATCGGAAGAGAAACCCAAGGAGAAATGAAATGGTTTGAATCGCAAATACCTAGAACAAACGGTGACGATCGGCCATGCAATTTCCCCAAACATCAGGACGCACCTAAAACAACTACTGTTCAGAAACATGGATATATTCGCCTGGACACCGTCTGACATGACAGACGTCCCGCACGACATCACTGAACATTGTTTGAATACTTATCCATCTGTTGAGCCTAAAGTCCAGAGAAATCGTAGTCTAGGGACCGGCAAGACAAAGGCTATGAATGAACAAGTTTGTGAGCTGCTCAAGGCAGGAATATTACGGGAGGTGCACTACCACAGTTGGGTCGCGAATCCTGTAATGGTCGAGAAGTGTACAGGTGGGTGGCGCATGTGCGTCGACTACACAGATCTCAATAAGGCATGCCCCAAAGACTGTTATTCATTGCCTGAGATTGACAAGAAAATAGCCTCTCTCGCACCATTTAGGTGGAAATGTTTTTTAGATTGCTACAAAGGCTATCACCAAGTCCAGGTGATGCTGGAAGATGAAGATAAAACTGCTCTTCGCACCGACATCGGTATTTTTTTGCTATACAAAGATGCCCTTCGGGCTCAAGAATGCTGGCGTAACTTACCAACGGTTAAAGGACAAAACGTTTGGTGATGACATTGGGAAGCATATCGAGGTGTATATTGATGATCTTGTGATGAAGAGTCCTGAAGAGGACCAAATGTTGAAAGACATCGAGAAGACGTTCAATTCTCTGCGAAGCGTGAACATGAAGCTAAATCCGGCAAAATGTTCTTTTGGAATGGAGGAAGGAAAATTTCTATTTTTGTGGTTACCAACGGTGGTTTTAAAATCACCCAAAAGTCCAAGCAATTGAAAGAATGCCATCACCGCACACAATCAAAGAAATGCAAAGATTAGCCGGTCGCCTAGCCGTGCTCAATCGTTTCTTATCAAATCACGCGGCGAAATCTTACCCTTTCATCAGTACATTACGCAATTGCCTTAAAAAACAAGAATTTAAATGGACAGCAGAAGCAGAAGCAGCCTTCTAGCAGATGAAAGAACGCTTGATCAAGCTCCCAACTCTGACAGCACCATTCGAAAAGGAACCCCTCATATTGTACTTGTCCGCTTCAGACAAGGCAACTGGGTCAGTATTGCTAGTGGAGAGAGATGGAGTTCAAACTCCAATTTATTATGTCAGTAGGGTGCTCACTAATCCGGAACGCGCTATTCGACCATGGAAAAGTTGGTTCTCGCACTGCTACATGCTTCCAGAAGGCTGCACAGGTATTTCACCTGTTATGTCATCACTGTACTCACTAATTTTCACATTGGCACTATGTTGCAAAAGCCGGAAACTTCGGGGCATTTGGAAAAATGGGCAATCGAACTGGGGAGTCATAACATCTTGTATAGGCCACGCCCAGCTATCAAAGTCCAAGTGTTAGCAAATTTCATTACCGAAGTTCCAGAAGACAAGATCAAAGAATGTGAAGTAGTGGATACTCCCACCCAGAACACATCGAATGAATTGTGGTTGCTATTCACCGATGGGGCTTCAAATGAAGACGGCGCAGGAGCAGGTTTGCGCCTAGTTAGCCCAGAAAAGCATGAGTTCACTTATGTTATAAAGTTGGATTTCAACAACACCAACAATGAGGCAGAGTACGAAGCATTCCTGGCAGGCTTGCGCCTAGCCATCAAAATGGGGGCAAAAAACTTACAAGCACATGTGGATTCTTTGCTAATCGCAAGCCAGATCAATGGGCTATATGACGTAAAGGGAGAGGTAATGGCTTTATACTTGGAATAAGCAAGAGAGCTGCTTCAAAGGTTCAAGTCATACAAGGTTGTTCACATCAACCGATCAGAAAACAAGCCCGCGGACGCGCTAAGTTAGCTAGCCTCAACAGAGTTTCAACACCTCGCGAAGGATGTCAGAATTGAAGTTTTGAAAAACCCATCGGTACTGCTTCGCCAGGTCAATGTCATCGAAATAGGGCCACCTTCGTGGATGACCCCTATCATTCAATATCTGCAAGAGGGGATTCTTCCAGAAAATAAGGCAGAGGCTAGGAAGATCCAAAACAAAGCACTGTTTTATGAAATGAACGGGGGCATTCTTTACAGGAGATCCTTTTTGGGGACACTATTACGCAGCGTGGACCCCCAAGATGCAAGTTACTTAATCAGAGAAATTCATGAAGGCATCTGTGGATTACATGCGGGCCCTCGCATGGTTGTGGCAAAGACGATGAATGTAGGCTATTATTGGCTAGGGATGCACATCGATGCTTTAAATGAATTGCACAAATGTGATGCCTGTCAATGGCATGCGCCGAAGACCTTGCGCCCAAAAATGATCTGATTCCAGTATCAACAGCTTGGCGCTTCCAACAGTGGGGGATCGACATGGTGGGACCCTTTCCTGAAGCCCAGGCGTAGTTAAGTTCAAAATCGTTGCTGTCGATTATTTCACTAAATGGGTGGAGGCAAAGGCCCTGGCATCAACTTCAGCAAATGATTGTGCAGAAATTCATTTTGGGAGCATATCATTTGCAGATTCGGCCTCCCACTCAAAATAGTGATAGATAATGGCACAATTTTTTCCTCCGAAGACTTTCACAAGTGGATGAAAGAATTGAACATTGAACACACCTTCTCTTCCGTTGCGCACCCCCAAGGCAATGGACAAGTGGAAAGTGTTAACAAAAGCATAGTTGAAGGGATAAAGGCCCGCCTGGGCACAAAACGACGAGGCTGGGTCGATGAGCTCCCCAGCATCCTATGGGCTCATCGTACCATGCCAAAGATAAGCAATGGCGAGACCCCCTTTAGCCATGTTTACGGCTCAGAGGCGGTTATCCTAGCAGAAATTGGCCTCCCCTCGCCGCACTTAACAGCAGTTAGCACAATCGATAACGAGGCGGAGCGCCATTTAGACTTTCACCTACTTGAAGAAAGGCGTGAGATCGCGCGCATTAAAGAGGCCAAGTATAAAAACCCAGCTGGAGCGATACTACAATGAGAGGGTGCACATATGTACGTACCCTCCAGGGGAGTATGTGTTCAGGGACAACGAAGCCTCTAATGCCGAGCGCCCTGGAAAACCAGCACCCAAATGGGAGGGCCCATACTTAGTTCATGAGGTGCTAGGAAAAAGGGCGTACAAACTGCGCACTTTAGATGGTCACATCATCCCACGCACATGGAACGCGCAACAACTGTGCAAATGCTACATGTAACAACCTTTTATGTATGTTGGCCACATGCCTATTTCAGTTGTTTAATGCAAAAGTGGTCTATGATTTATGATTACATTATGTTTTGTCTAAGTTACAAATGCATGCTAAACTTTTGATTAGCACAAAAACACTTCAGTAAATTACGAGCTCTTGAGTTAAGCCTCCAAAGTTCTCCGCGAACACAGCGCGTGGCTGGGCAACAATACTAATAACGAGCCACACTTACATTTATTCGCGCTAACTTAAACAAAGTTTCTAACAACAATGCAATAATTGTAACATTTGACAGAATAAAAGGCAAACTTAGTTCCATTCATAAAAGCGCAACCGCGTACCTTTTACATATTTAGAAACCAAAAAAAACTACAAGGCATTAAATCCTAAACATCCTACAATCTATTCGTCGCCACCATCTCCAGCTCTCTCCTCCTCATCAGACAACTCCACAGTTTTCGGAGCAACGAGGATGGACTTCAGTCGCGCCACATAGTCATCATGTTTTAGCGCCTCCGTGACCAATTCCACAACTCGCAAAGATAGATGATCATAAACCTCCTCAGTTTGGGCAAGCATCTCATCAGCTTGGTCAGTCACGGAGCAATGGCGAGTCCTAAAGTGTTGTTGCAACGCCTCCTCCACATGTTGGGCGCATTCCAGTTAGCTACCATGATACCCAAAGGCACGCGCAGCATCTGTAAGCGCGGCAACTGCCTGATCCAGCTCCGTTGCGTTCAGTATAGAGTTAGCAACCTATTTGAGAAACAAATCATAAAATAAGATAAGTATCTACAAAATTACGACTATCTAAGATGAAAAAGGAAATCACTTACAGTAGCCACTCCATGGCTGCGCATCCATTCAGATTCGGAAAGAAGCGTATCTACAATGGATTGAGCTTCAGCGTAGTTGTCCTGCGCCACATTCAAGGCTGAAGTACTGATGTTGTGTGCCTCTTCGGCCGCTTTACGTGCCTCTTCGACAGTGTCAGCCTTCACCTTTTCTACGGCCAGGTCTATTTCTAAAGACTCATTCTTGTCATGAGCCTCAAACAAACTACACTTCAACTTTGCAGTCTCTGCATCCTTACCAGCCAGATTGTCGCAACCCCCGACCCCTGCCTTGGGAGGCGGGCGGCCACGGCCTACTCAGAGATGCTGGTATCGGTGTTTATCATTATTTGGCAGCGGAAATTTCATCAGGGCCGTAGTTAGGAAATATTTTATCAGAGTAAAATACCACATTTTATAATAATAATTATATCGGGATAAAACCCAAGGTTTTGTTACAAACATGTTTATAGGGATAAACCCTATTTTATTGAAATAAAACATCTTCTTTATTTAGGTAACTTTTATAGCCACTTTTCCAAGCCTTCAGTGTTGTCCAGCTGGCTTCTATTTGGCTTTCACATTTTGTTACCTGAAACGCGTTTAAAAACAGTTTGTCAGTGGGAAATACTGGTGAGTGAATCCCAATTTAATCAAAACAGGTTTACAGTATTGAGGGCGATCTCACAATTACATTTGTTTATTTTTCTACTTTAATTACCACCCACGGTACTGTCAACCCGACTTGTGGTCATGTTACTACTCACAGTGTAGTAACAAATTTTGTATACAAAACCCCAACATACCGACGATAATTGTAGAATTACAAATACTCAATCACTATGAAATATAATTTAAAACATTGAGGATTTGTAAAACAGTTTGCAAAAAGGAGGATTAACTCACATTGCTATCTTAGGTAATAATTAGCGGCTTCCTGGTTATAATCTATAAATTTTAAATAATGCACACGTATTAGTATAATAACCCAAATTTACATTAGTTATACCCTCCTCGAGACAGAACTCCAACGACTACGTCGGGCAGAGCCTCAACAGCCGTTACGAAGCACTAGATCAATCGGGCAGCGTATCTAATACGTAACCAGGGGTTATGATACTTACATTGAGGCAGAACTTCGTTATTTTAGTGGTTATAATACCCGGGAATTATAATTGCTATTCAGAAATTTAGAGAGAGAATTGTGTGATGAATGAATTTCAAATGAACGTCGAAATCCAATTTATAGGGCCTGATCGGCCATCTATCGCGCCCCGCGAAAGATGAGGCAAGGGTTTATCCGGGCCGTGAGCTAGGAGATCTAGGGTGTAGCCTTGTCCGGTCAACAACATAGCTTCGACAAGTGGTGACACGTGGCGGCTCTGGGTGAGGCCTCGTAGCCAGGTTTTCGCGCCCCGCGTAAGCCTTTTATGGCTCTATCGCGGGCCGCCAGGGACCATTAAAAATTGTTTTTATTTAATTTTTATAAAAATAAAGGTATTTAGGGCCATTTTGCGTATACGTGGTGTATTTTAAGGCGTATAGGGGTGTGCTAAATATTTTAGGAGGGTTGTTATATCCTCCCCCGCCTTGTTTTAGAACTCGTCCTCGAGGTCTACTGGAATAGGTGTGGGTATTTCCTCTGCATCTCTGATTCAAGCTCCCATGTGTACTCTGGTCCTCTCTTGGAATCCCATTTCACTTTGACTAGAACTAGTCTCTTGTGTTTGAGATTCTTGACTTTTCTATCTTCAATCTGTAGAGGCTTCTCTATAAATTTAAGCTTTTCCTTTACCTCTATGTCCTTAAGAGGTACTACTAATGATTCATCGGCTAAACACTTTTTGAGATTGCATACATGAAATACGTCATGTATTCCTGCCATTTCTTCTGGCAGTTGTAGCTGATAAGCTACTGGTCCTATCCTTCTAATAATCTCAAAGGGTCCAATATACATGGGGCTTAGCTTACCTCTCTTGATGAATCTCACCACTCCTTTCCAAGGAGAAACTTTTAATAAGACCTTATCTCCTACCTGAAATTCCAACGGCTTTCGTCTATTATCAGCATAACTCTTTTGTCGATCACGTGCTACCTTCAGTCTTTCCTTGAAGTGAATAATTTTGTCTGTTGTTTCTTGTACTATCTCTGGTCTAGATAGTTGCTTTTCTCCAATTTATGCCCAACAGACTGGAGTTCGGCACTTTTGTCCATAAAGCGCTTCTAATGGTGCTGCATTAAAACTGGTATGATAGCTATTATTGTAAGAAAATTCTATCAATGGTAGATGATCGTCCCAATATTCTCCGAAATCAATTACACAAGCTCTAAGCATATCTTCCATTGTCTGAATTGTCCTTTCGCTTTGTCCGTCCGTTTGAGGATGATAAACGGTGCTTAGATTTAGCTTGGTTCCTATTGCTTTTTGGAAACTAGTCCAAAAATGAGAGGTAAAACGGCTATCTCTATCAGAAACAATAGATAAAGGAATTCCATGTAATGAAACTATTTCATTTACGTACAACTTGGCTAGTTGTTCCATACTGAAAGTTTCCTTCGTTGGTAAGAAATGAGCTAACTTGGTTAGCCTGTATTCAATCACCCAGATTGTATCATTACCTTTTCTTGTCTTGGGTAATTTGGTAACAAAGTCCATTGTTATCAATTCCCACTTCCACATCGTCATTTCTAACTGTTGCAACAAACCTGAGGGTTTCTGATGTTCAGCTTTAACTTGTGAACAAGTTAGACATTTAGCAACATAAGTTGCTATATCCTTTTTCATTCCTATCCACCAGAAATTCGTTCTTAAATCTTGATACATTTTATCACTTCCAGGGTGTATCGTATATTTAGACTTATGGACTTCTTTCAATATTCGATGGCGTAAGTTTCCTCGTTTAGGTATCCAAACCCATTCCTTATGGAATCTCCAAATTCTATCTGTTCCTTGTTCTAATTCCTTAGTCATTCCTTTCAATTTTTCAGTATCATCCTTGATTACTGATTCATGTGCTTCTCTAACCTGTTCACTTAAATCTATCTGCAGATTTAATTTAAAAGAACGTACTCTTTTTGGCTTTTCGTGATACTTTCGACTTAAAGCATCGGATACTATATTAGCCTTTCCTGCATGATACTGGATATTACAATCATAATCACTAAGAATTTCCATCCAGCGTCTATGTCTCATATTTAACTCCTTTTGCCCAAAAACATATCTTAAACTCTTATAATTAGTGAAAATGGTAAACTTACTACCGTAAAGGTAATGTCTCCAAATCTTAAGGGCAAACATTATGGCTCCTAACTCCAAATCTTGGGTTGTATAATTCTCTTCATGATTCTTAAGTTGTCTAAAGGCATAGGCTATAACCTTTTAACGTTGCATCAACACACATCCATACCCTAACTTTGAAGCGTCACAATAGACTACAAAGTCTTTTGTTCCTTGTTGGTGCACTGAATGTCTGTTAACTATGTCTTATCAAGTCTTTTTGTCTAGATAGAATGAATGAGCACACAATAGATTAAAAATTAGGGTTTTATATGTTTATATAGGGTGTTTCGCTTGAAGGGGTTTCAAGGCAAGTTCAATAGAAACCTATTGATCAGCTTTCTCTTGAACTGATATTATGTATATTCAAGAGAAACCTAGTAGTGTGTCATTTTCAAGAGAAACCTAGGGCCTATATATAGGAGAGTAGGTCATTTGAAGTGAAACATGTATGGTGTTTGTGTGTGAGTCGAGGTGCTGCCAAAATTTTGTTAGAAATTGATTGTAAAGACTTAGAATCGATTAATAGAGGAAGAATTGAAAGGAACAAAGCTGTTATGACTTTATATACGTTGATTCCGCCTTCGTATTTGAAGATGAACTGCCTTAACTAACATTTAGGGTCACGCACACGGTCCAACAAGTGGTATCAGAGCTCAGGACGAGGAGTTCATACCATAGCAGCTTGATTCTACCAGATTCTCTTACTTCTACTCACTTCTTCTCATACTTTTCTGAACTGAACTAGTTTCAACCGTCGGAATGGTCTGATTTTTGAGTATATTGTGTAAAACATAGTTTTAACAAATCCTACAAAGAATCAGATCGAAATTTGGTTTAAAACTGATAAAAAAATGGCATAAAACTGGGTTTCGTTTGAACTGATCTTCGAACTTTCGCTTGAAAAATTCAAGTGAAACCTCTATATTATACAGCTTTCGCTTGAACAGTACATATAATACAGCTTTCATTTGGAAGTAATCAGGTTTCTCTTGAAAATAATCAAGGGTTTCGCTTGAATCTATTGATCTTGTAGCTTTCGCTTGAACTGTTCAAACTTGGGTAGCTTTCGCTTGAAACTTGTGTAGCTTTCGCTTGAACTGTTCAAACTTGTGTAGCTTTCGCTTGAAACTTGTGTTGGCTTTCGCTTGAACTGTTTGAACTTGTTGTAGCTTTCGCTTGAAACCATTCTGTTTCAAGTGGTTTCTTTTGAATTTGAGTTTTTCAAAATCAAGAAAATTCTAAGTGTTTGCTGATTTTTCAGGTACATTCAAGATGGATGATTTCAATCCGTTCTATGATGTCTTTGCGTTTGCTGGAGACGGTGGAAATGATACATCTTCGAGTAACACCAATGACAACACGCGGAAGCCAAAGAAAAAGTTATCGGATGCATTGGAGGTTGAATGTGCTTTCGGAACCTACAATAAACCCCCGAAGTTAATGGCTATAGAAGATTACAGTCGGTGGGCAAAGAAATTTGAAGATTGGTTGATGGCTTTTGCTTTTCCTAGTTGGAAGAGTCTAAAAGTTGGATATCAAAATGGAAACAAACAGGGTGAAACCTTAACAACAAATGAGGAGATAGAGTTGTTTGTTGCAGAGCAAAAATGTATTGCGTTGCTGTTTCAGTTCGTAAGAGAAGATATAATATCTTTGATTGAATACTCTAGTGCTACAGACCTTTGGAACAAATTGAGAAACAAATGTATAGGAAGCGAAGAAATCGTGAAAAACAAAAACAAACTACTTAGAAAAGAGTTTGATTTGTTTGGGTGTTTAAAGAATGAATCAGTTTGTAAAATGATAGAGAGGTTTGGGCATCTGAAACTGGAACTGGCGAGACATGATATTGTCTATTCTCAAGAAGATCTAGTCGACAAATTGTTCGATGCATTACCATATGAGATGGATTGGCAATATTATGCGTTGATGCTAAAGAATACTATCAAGCCACTAAAAGAGTTGACAGTAGACTTGTTGATTGAGAGATTAGAGAGTCATGAGTTGGAACTAAAGAAGACATACAAAGTCAATCACACATCATACCAGCAGAACTTGGATTTGTATTATCCAAAGAGTATGATGCCAAAGAACACATCTCCCAAGACTGCGTTTTCTGCTGAAAATGTTTCCAAAACAAGCAAAGAAAGTCAAAGCAGTGGTTATCACAGTGGATATTACAGTGGGTCTTCATCAAATTCAAACCAGTCTGATGCAAAGAACTTATTTCAATGCAACATCGCTGTAGACTTAAAGAACGCTCAGAATTTCAGCGAAGAGTCTGCCAAACAACAGATGGTTTTCCTAGCATCTGTGCTAGAATCTTATGAAAGTCTTGTAGCAGGGAAGATAGGCAACACCAACCTGACAAAAGAAGATTATGATCAGATAGATCCTGAGGAGATGGAACTAATCGACATAAGGTGGTGCATGGCCAGTGCAGTTCGTTGAGCACAGCGTTTCATGGAGATAACCGAGAGAAAGTCAATTGGTGGACCATCTACCAAGTTGGGCTTTGATAAGTCTAAGGTGACATGCTTCAAGTGCAAACAGAAAGGTCACTTTAAGCATGAATGCAGAAATGCGTATGCTGATGAATCTGAAAACCCGTTCAGAGAAGATTTCTACAAGAAGGCGATTTATCATCAGAATAAATCAGAACCGCCAAGGATGAAGCAGCTTGAGGATAACAAAGAAAAATCTAGAGCTCTTGCGGTGATTTATGATGATGAAGGTTACGACTGGAGCGAGTTGTTACCTGAGGAGGATGCGGTTGGATATGCATTCATGGCAAAATCTGAACCTGTTCCTTGGAAAGATGACGGAACTGAAGAACAGAAGTATGGTTACAGAAAGCAGTTAGCTATAAACAAAATGATCAGAATATATGGTATTTTTGATGAGGCAAAAAGAGCAAATAGATGGGATCCAGACAGGGAGTGTTATCTTGACCCCTATGGAAACATTGCTGTTGATCATAAAACTCTTGATTTGGAAACCATAATCCAAGAGTATAAAATTGAAGATGATTATTGGCAGAAGAAATGGTGGGGAAGCGGTGAAGATGAAGAGAAAGAAAAGAAGGAGAAAGAAGAGATAGAAAAGTCAAAGAAGATTGACACTGGGATCATTGACACGACACAGGAGTTGAATGCAGAAAACATGGGAAAGATGGCTGACAAGGTGCTGGCTGCTAATGCACTCGAGGTAGATTCTAAATCCGTTTCTGAGTCTAAAAGCCAAGTCAGTTCAAATGCGTCAACGACTGAGTCATGTAAGAAGGTCAGTGGTAATTTTGACTGCAAAAATTGCATCAAAGAATGCAAGGTTTGTAGTACAAATACTTATCTCAAAGGTAAGAAGATTGAAGATCTGACTGCTAAAGTCAGAAGTGTTGAGGATCAAATCCTTGATCATGACAAAATGGTGAAAGCTTCAACTGAACGGTTAAAAGAATTAACTAACAAAATTGAAACTGATAAAATTGATCAAGAAAAAGTTAGGAAAGAAAATGAAAGGTTAATTCTTGAAAATCGTCAGATCACTGAAAAATTTGAGAAGCTTAAAAGCACGATTAAAGATAATGATGATTGAAATGGTAAAACTTATAAAGAAAATTTCCAATTGCAATGTGTTTTGAGAATCAAAGAAGAATTAATAAACAAACAATTGGATGAGATTGCTAAATTGAAACTTCAGTTTGAAGAAGCCAAGATTGAGAATGAATGGATCAATTTGAAATTGAACAGTTATAGCTCTGCAAGCTTTGTTTTGCAACACATTATTCCCAAACCCATCGGCAAAGACAAAGTAGGCGAAGATGTATACTGTGATGGAACTGGGGTTGGGTTTCATCAAGTTCCACCACCAGTTCTAGAAAATTATTCGAAAAAGCAATCTGGGTTGGTTAATCTTGAGGAAGAAAATGATGTGAAACTTCCTGAGTCAATTGATGTGACATTTTCTTCATCATCATCTGATGATAGTGTTCAAACTGAGATTGTTAAAGGCATGGCTGAAAGTGTTTTGGATAGTGATTCAGCTGAGGATGAAAAACGTTTTCTTGACAAGTAGATTCAGAAACCAAAATCCAAAAACAACTTAGGTGATGAACCGGGTCTTGTGATGTACAAGATGGCTGGATCTGATAAGTTGTATTCGGATTCTGAGTTTCCTCTGGAGAATGTAAATGTTTCAAAATTGACAAATGTGTTCAAAATGGTTGAAATCGATTTGTCTGAAGTAAAGAGTTTAAAACAAACAAAAAGGCAAATGAATTTTGAGAAAGATAAAGCTTACTACAAAAAGCTTGTAGTTCCACCGCGTTTTTATAATAACAATTGAAACAATTGGTCGGGTGGTTATCAGGGTGGTAAGAGTTATCAAAAGAGAAATGTTCAAAACAAGAAGTTTGCTGAGAAGAGAGTGTTTGTGAACAGTTCAAGTTCACTTTCTGATGAGGAAAATGAAATCTTTTCAAAATCAAATGAAGAGTTCTTTGAGAAGAGGGCTTCACAACCTCAGTCTGAAGGCAAAAGTCGAGTAGTTGATACTCGTACATGTTTTAGATGTAACAAAGTTGGTCACATTGCAAGAAATTGCACCAACTCCAAGCTTAAGACTGAAGTTGTTGAAAGTCATAAGAAGAAGGTTGATACTAAAGGCAAAGCTCCATTAGTTGTTGAGAAAATTTTGAAAAATGAGAAATCAAAAGTCAAAATTGAACTCGTTAAGAATGTGGTAACTAAAAATGACAAATTTTATAAACGGGTTGCATCATCTCAACAAACATGGAAGCCAAAAGTTGTTGAAAAACCAAAGGTTTCAGAGTCAGAAAAACAATCGTCTTCTACCACATCGGTTAAGATGAATGTTCCTTTGGATTATTATGAAAAGTTGGAGAAACAATCTTCTACTCTACCAGAGAAGAAGAATGTTCAAAAGAAAAATCAACCAACCGGTCAACTTAAGATAGATGAGTTTTTCTTATACAAAAAGGTTGAGGTTGGATCAGATGAAAGTTTGAAAATGAATGATAAAAATTTTCTTCCACTTTACACTGCTAAAACTCACATTAAAGTCAAGTTACCTGAGTCAAAAGAGGCTTGGGTAGCATCAAAATCTCATTAAAGATTTTGGACTTGCCAAAGCTTCCTAGTTGGTAATTGTGAAGCATGAATTAGCATCTTTATTGAATTGTTTGTGATATGTGCAGGAACTTCCGAGAGCTATTTCAAGATGGATTATGGATAGCGGAGCGTCTCGACATATGACAGGGAAGACTGCATTGTTGTACGATGTTAGAAATATCAATGGAGGTTATGTGGGATTCGCAGGAAATCAAGGTGGTAGAATTGTTGGTGAAGGAACGTTATCCAATGGGATTGTAAGGTTTGAAAGAGTTAACTACATTGCTGAGCTGTAGAATAATCTGCTAAGCATTTTGCAGGTCTGTGACAGGATGTATACTACTCACTTTACTGATAAAGAATGTTTGATCTTGAAGCCAGGATTTGTTATCCCTGAAGAATGGATTATCATGAGGGCACCAATAGTCAATGATCTGTACGTGTTGGACATGAGCGTAGCTACTACAACCACGGGTCAGGCTCATTGTTTTGTGTCTAGAGCAGCAGAGAAAGAATCGAAGTTGTGGCACCGGAAGATGGGGCATATACATCTTAGAAAAATGAATCACTTGGTGCACAATGACTTAGTTCTTGGAGTTAATATCAAAGGTTTTCATCTGGAAGGGGAGTGCATTAGTTGCATCAAAGGCAAGCAGAAGAAAAAGTCACACCCTAAAAAGCAAGTCAATTCAGTTTCCAGACCGTTAGAGAGACTACATATGGATTTGTTTGGTCCAGTAAACGTCAAAAGTATTACAAGGGATCTTTACTGTCTTGTGGTTACTGATGATTATTCCAGATTTTCGTGGGTATCATTCTTGAAGTCGAAAGATGAAACGTTTGACAGTTTGATGGCGTTGTTCAGAAAAATTGAAAATCTGTACCAAAGGCGTATCAGAAGAATCAGAAGTGATAATGGTACTGAGTTCAAGAACAACAAGATGGAAGAATATTGTGATGAAAGAGGTATATTGCATGAGTTTAGTGCTCCGTATACTTCGCAGTAGAATGGAGTCGCAGAACGCAAAAACAGGACGCTAATCGAAACGGCTAGAACAATGCTTGCTAATTCAAAGCTACCGATAAATTTTTGGGCAGAAGCAGTTTCCGCCGCATGCTATACACTCAACCGGGTTCTCACTGTAAAGAAATTCAACAAGACATGCTTTGAGTTGATCAATAATCGTAAACCGAACCTGAAGTTTTTAGAACCGTTTGGGTCTCCTTGTACAGTTCTAAAGCCTTTTTGTAAGTTTGGTCCAAAGAGTATTGAAGGAATATTTGTGGGTTACTCAAGTCCACAAAGACGTGTCTTTGTTCCAAGCATGAAGCAAATCATCGAAGCACATCATGTTGAATGTCAGGGGTATACTATGCCGCCTCAAAATCCCGGTGACTCACGGTGTTTTAATTACGATAAATTGTGGGATTCGTTTGACATAGAAGAAGAAAAGGAAGAAGAAGAAGAAGATTTCTTTGACGAGTTGGATATTCTGAGAGAGTATGAAGAATCGCAGGAAAGGTTTCCAGCTGAGTATTCAAGAAGACCTCGACAAACTTCAAATGATGATGAAGCAGGTCCAAGCAATGCTGGTGAACATGATGATGTCCAACAAAATGAACTTGCTCAAGATAATCAGTCGGCACAGAATGATAATCAAGAATCTGAGAACATGTCAGTATTTGATCGTGGTGATTCAGATTATGACGGGGAGCAAATTCAGATCTCAAGTCAAACAAACCTAGTTAGTGAACAAGATGCAAATCAGAATGTTACTAATCTGGAAGGTGATATGTTCCAGGCGAAGTAATGCCACGAACTCTTTCATATCATCCAGAGGAATTGATCATTGGAGAACTGCAGACTGGCGTTCGCAGTCGAAGACAGATTGATAAAGGGCTTACATGTTTTTATACAAGAGTTGCTCCTTTGCAAACTGAATTCTCATTGAGTTGTTTTATATCGCAGGTTGAACCAAGGACTTACAAAGAGGCGCTTACAGAAGATTCTCGGGTCAATGCAATGCAGGAGGAACTGAGTCAATTCAAAAAGTTGGGAGTGTGGAAGTTAGTGGATTTACCAGATGGTCAGAGGAAGATAAACACCAAGTGGGTGTTCAAGTGTAAGAGAGACAATAGAGGCGTTGTGGTTCGCAACAAAGCTCGACTCGTAGTCCAGGGTTTCAGTTAACAGGAGGGGATAGATTTTACCGAAGTGTATGCTCCTGTAGCTCGACTAGAAGCTATCAGAATTTTTCAAGCATTTGCATCATGGAAAAATTTCGAAGTATATCAGTTAGATGTAAAATTGGCTTTTCTCTAAGGGAAGGTAAAAGAGGAGGTTTATGTCGGTCAGCCACCAGGCTTTACCGATCCACTTCACAAAGACAAGGTCTATTTGCTAGACAAAGCGCTGTATGGTTTACACCAGGCCCCAAGAGCTTGGTACGAGACATTGTCTCAACACCTACTAGCCAACAGTTTCATTCGTGGAAAAGTGGATGCCACTCTCTTCACCAAAGTAGTCGATGGACATCTTCTGATAGTTCAAATTTACGTGGACGACATCATATTTGGGTCAACAAATGAAGATCTATGCAAAGATTTTGAACGAGTTATGAAGCAGAAATTCGAAATGTCATCAATGGGTGAGATGAAATTCTTTTTGGGACTGCAGGTTGATCAACTACCCAAAGGAATTTTCATACATCAAACGAAGTACGTTCATGATATCTTGGAGAAATTCGGGATGTCAGGTTCTACTCCAGCTTCCACCCCATTAGCAACGAATCATGGGATAAACCCTGATCTCACCTGAGAGAAGGTAGATGAAACGATGTATCTTTCCATGATCGGTTCGCTGATGTATTTGACAGCTTCAAGACCCGATATCATGTACCCAACCTCCCTCGCAGCAAGATATCAATCTAACCCGAGAGCATCGCACATCGTTATAGTCAAAAGGATATTACGCTACTTGAAAGGAACTCCATCATTGGGGTTGTGGTATCCAAGAGAAGGCGATTTCACGCTCGAAGGGTATTCTGATTCCGATTTCGGATGCTGCAAAGTTAATGCTAAATCAACAACAGCAGGGTGCCAGTTTTTCGGATCACGATTGGTTACTTGGCAATGCAAAAAGCAAACCTCTGTGGCTTTATCCACATGTGAAGCAGAGTATGTATCTACTAGCAGTTGCTGCTCACGGATCTTGTGGATCCAGCAACAGATGCGCGACAACGGTTTGCAATTTCTAAACACCCCTATCTTTGTTGATAATGAGGCAGCGATTAACATTACTAAAAATCCAGTACATCACGCTAAAACCAAACATAGAGAAATTCGTTATCACTTCATTCGTGATTGTTTTGAGAAGAAGTTGATACGAATTGAGAAAATCCACACTGATGAACAAAAAGCTGATTTACATACCAAAGCTTTTGATAAAGCACGTTTTCAATATTTGCTAAAATTGAACGGTATGAAGCTTTTATCGGTGTTGGAGGAGATCATTGGCGTTGATGAAGGAGACATTGTAGATGATGTTGAGAAACAATCTGCAATGGTTTGTCGATTTTTTACTTGTTTTGGTATTTAGGGGGAGTATAGGGTAATTTTTCAGAAAATACAAAAACAATAAAAAATGTCAAAAATACAAAAACATGAGATATTTTCAAAAACCAAAAACAATAGAAAACCAGAAAAAGAGCTTGTGTAAAAAGGGAAAATGATAGTACATCGGCTTGACAGTCAAGGTATGCTAAAGAAATGGAATGTTTTAAAAGATTAAACAGTCTCGCTGATGATATGCCGATAGGTTTTTACACAGTTAGTAAGTTTGTTTGGGATATAAACTTAAATCTTTACTTACTTATTTCGTGGGGAACACTACTTGGATATATAGGTAACCCCTGAAATCTCGTTTGAAAGATTCCTTTTTCTGATATACTAGGTTTTTATACTCAGTGATATCTGGGGTATTATTCCGGGACTTCTGCTGAATGGATGTTCTGACCTAGTCCTCGAATAATACTTTATGCAAATGCTTGAAACATAGCATCACCCTCAGCATAAATGATAAGACAATAAAATTGCTTAGCAATGCTGTTGTAAAAAAGATCCTCTAAAGGGTACACACCCAAGTTGAGTCATGATCTCTCTGCTGAACG
This sequence comes from Helianthus tuberosus, assembly GCA_030545235.1. Lineage (NCBI taxonomy): Eukaryota > Viridiplantae > Streptophyta > Magnoliopsida > Asterales > Asteraceae > Helianthus > Helianthus tuberosus. Next base: position 19,388,246 of record CM060403.1, read on the forward strand.
GTAGTTCTGACCTGAGCTCTCATCATTCTTCATAAATTATTAACCCCTTACAGATATCATTTGTGTTATAATTACCTGTAAGACTGAATATTGGGATCTGGATACGGGAGTATATTCAAGAGGTGGGACACACGTATTAGTTTAAGTCTCTAAAACACTAATTTCGTATCCTGGACAAATTGAAATTTGTGTGAGAATTTAAGTGGATCGGTATATCGACAATCTATGCGAATTGTTTAATTCTGAGTATGTAATTGAAGCTTAACGGTACTTGTGACTTGTCGGATAGCTGATATGATTCTCTAACACGCTCACCAAAAATATGTTTGTAAATAAGTTTACTTTCATTACATTTTAGTTCTGTATTTCATTCCTAGTTTAGAAGTTTTATTAGAAATCCAAAAAGATTTTTCACTTCTGCTTTATTTTTGACAAACCAAAGTGGAGAGTTGATCTTCAGATTCGAAAGATTGAACGTAGATGAAGGAGATTTCTGGACTGGAGGATGAGTCGTGAGCTAAACATGATAAGTTTGAAAAGTTGAAAAGTTTAAGCAAGTTCATTAACTTGAAACTTGTAAATTTTTAGAAATTCAAATTGAACTAAACGTCAGTGTGAATTGTCTCTGATCAACCAAGGTCATTAAATTGGACTTGGTAGATTAATTGAGTAATCAGGGTCATTAACTTGGACCTGAATACTTAAATGGATTTCAAACACTGAAAGTTGAATGATAAGTTCTGGATTGAAATTATTATTATCATATATCTTATATTTGGGTAGAGTATATGCAGGTAACATGAATCCCCATGGCATTGAAAAAGTCAAACTTTGTACCAGAATTTCAAGTCCCAGTATTTCGAGAGGGGGAGTCTGCGAAAGGGGGAGTTAGAGTTCTGGATCAACAGTCAAAGGGGAGATTGAAGATGGAGCTAGGTTGAGTTCTTGAACCTGTGAAGAGGAGTTTTACAATGACAAAATTTTGGAGAAAGACAAAGACTGAAGACTTGACGCCGAAGACTTCGTCAACATCCAAGGGGGAGTCTGTTGGTGCACTGAATGTCTGTTAACTATGTCTTATCAAGTCTTTTTGTATAGATAGAATGAATGAGCACACAATAGATTAGAAATTAGGGTTTTATATGTTTATCTAGGGTGTTTCGCTTGAAGGGGTTTCAAGGCAAGTTCAAGAGAAACCTATTGATCAGCTTTCTCTTGAACTGATATTGTGCATATTCAAGAGAAACCTAGTAGTGTGTCATTTTCAAGAGAAACCTAGGGCCTATATATAGGAGAGTAGGTCATTTGAAGCGAAACATGTATGGTGTTTGTGTGTGAGTCGAGGTGCTGCCGAAATTTTGTTAGAAATTGATTGTAAAGACTCAGAATCGATTAATAGAGGAAGAATTGAAAGGAACAAAGCTGTTATGACTTTATATACGTTGATTCCGCCTTCGTATTTGAAGATGAACTGCCTTAACTGACTTTTAGGGTCACGCACACGGTCCAACATTCCTTCTGGTAACGCTAGTATAGGTGCGTTGGTTAATCTTTGCTTAAGAATTCTAAAGGCTTCTTCTTATTTTGGGCCCCATTCAAACTTAACAGATTTACAGGTTAGCTTAGTTAAGGGAATGACTATTCTAGAAAAATCTCAGATAAACCGTCTATGATATACGGCCAGTCCTAAAAAACTTCTAACCTTTGTTGGTGACTCAGGGGTTTTCCATTTAGTAATTGCCTCGATCTTTGTGGGATCCACATGAATTCCTTCATGATCAACTAAATGTCCAAGAAACTGTACTTCTTCTAACCAAAACTCACACTTCGAAAATTTAGCATAAAGCTTTTCTTTTCTCAATAAACTTAGGAGTGCATGTAGGTGCGCTGCATGTTCCTTTTTATTCTTAGAGTAAATGAGAATATCATCTATAAAGACAATTATGAATTTATCTAAATATGGCTTACATATTCGGTTCATCATGTCCATAAATGCGGATGGGGCATTGGTTAAACCAAATGGCATGACGGTAAATTCATAATGGCATTACCTTGTTCAAAAAGCGGTCTTAGGAATATCCTCTTCCTACACTTTTAATTGATGATATCCTGAGCGTAAGTCGATTTTAGAAAAGAATCGAGCTCCTTGTAACTGATCAAACAAATCATCGATTCTCGGTAAGGGGTAACGATTTTTTATCGTGACATTATTCAATTCACGGTAATCAATGCACATTCGCATTGACCCATCCTTCTTCTTGACAAACAAAATTGGTGCTCCCCATGGTGATGAACTTGGCTGTATGAATCCTTTCTCCAAAAGTTCATCTAACTGTTTCTTTAACTCTTGCATTTCTGGGGGTACCAAACGGTAAGGTGCCTTGGCAATCGGTGCTATTCCTGGTAGCAGGTGAATTCTGAATTTGATTTCTCTGTCCGGCGGTAGTCCTGGTAATTCTTCTGGGAATACGTCTGAGAATTGAGATACTACGGGGATATCTTTTAATTCTTTTTCTTTAGTGTTAATGATTATGGAAATCATATACACTAGTGATCCTTTTCTTGCACAACTTGCTGTTTTCATCACAGAGATGAATTTCGTGGATCTAGTTGGCTTATCTCCTTTAATTGTGATCTTTTCACCTTTTGGTGAATTTACTTGTATTGACTTTTGATCACATAGAATACTGGCTTTATTGGCTATTAACCAAGCCATTCCTAATACTACATCAAATCCTGCCAGATTCATTGGGTAAAGATTGGCAATAAACTTTTGATTTAAAAATTCTATTCTTGCTCCCTGCAAGATTTCAGTAATCTTAATGGATTCTCCGTTGGCTGTTTCTACTAGACTTTCTTGTTGAAGTTTAGTTAATAGTTGATTGAGAAGTTTTCAAAATGAAGATTTAATAAAACTTTGGTTCGCACCAGAGTCAAATAATACTTTGGCAAAAACATCATTAACTAAAAACGTACCGGCAATCATGTCCGAAATCATTTTGGCTTCTTCTGTAGTTAGAACAAATGCTCTAGCATTCTTAATATTCTTGTTGTTCATGGCTGGAGCTAGTTTCGGACAATTTGGCTTGATATGACATTTTTCTCCACAATTGAAGCATACCCCATTACTTGGTTTCTTTCTACAATCTTCTTCTTTGTGTCCTGGTATCTTTCAGAAATTGCAGTAGGTGGAGCATTTTCCTGAATGCTTCTTCTTACAGGCTTTACAGTAAGGTCTAGAGGTAGAACCTATATTTTTTCCCACGGTTGGAATTACCGTAGCGAAATTCTTGGGTAAGCCTTTGAGCTAGGTTCTTTCTTTGGTTTTCTTCTTGTGTACGTACCAGTTCATCAGTCAAGGTATTTGCTAGTTCTACAGCTTCTTCTATAGTTTGTGGTCTAGCGGCCTTGACTACATGTCTAATCTTGTTGATTAATCCCCAGATGTAATGGGAGATTAATACTGGTTCTGGTGATGCTAGGGTTGGTACTATTCTAGCATATTCAAAGAATGTAGTAGTGTAACCCTTGCTATCTACTCTAGTCATTCTAAGGTTTAAGAATTTATTAGCTATCTGTTCCTTTTCATTAGGAGGACATAATTTTCTTTCCACCATGTTCTTAAACTCCTTCCATTCCATATTATAGACTTTATCACTTCGCCTAGACTGGAGAATAGTGTTCCACCATTCTAGAGCTGCATTCTTAAATAAATTGGAAGCAAACATGATTTTATCTTCTTCTTCGCACTTGCTTATTTTTAAGACTGCCTCAGTCTTTTCTATCCCGCGTAGAGCTGCAATGGCTCCTTCATTGCCAGAGAATTCTATTGGTTTACAGGACCAGAATTCTTTGTAAGAATAACCATAAGACATGGTTCTTCTTCTTTTTGGAATTGGCAATTGAAGTAAAGGTCCATTGTTTACGCTGTGATCAGGTTCAGTAGGTGGTCGTTTACTTCCACTATTACTTTTATTATTTTCTATTTCCTTAACCATTTTGATAATATATGGCATTGCGTCTATAATCCCTTGTGCCACTATGTGTTGGATGGCACTGTTATCTACTTGGTTTCCGTTATTATCGTTATTCGGATTTTCTTGATTCACTTCGTTGTCCATCTGGATTATAAACATTTACCACATATTAATATCACAGGACAATATCTAATGCAATCAATCGCACAACAAGCACATTGATCAAAATCGTTGGACATTGTGACCTTTACTCTATTTTATATATATGCGTCTATTACAAACTGTATATATATATATATATATATATATATATATTACTGATAAGGGTTCATCCAAAATTGCATGTTACGCTCGTCGTACTTCCAAACGAGCCTTTCACCTATCTGTCTTATCCTTTCACTTTCATCTAACAACTCCTCACCAAATGTTCAGAGTTCTTGCACATTCTCAGTACTCATGGGTGGGGCTGGTGCTGGTACCGGGTCAGGAAACTAGGGCTTCGGTTCTTCGTGTGGCTATGGGTTTTCTAAGATTTCCCTGATATACTGGTCATTATCCCAATATGGATCTAGAGGGTCCAGGTTGGGATAGGGTGCTACTGGGTTTTGCATGGGTTCCTCTATTAGGTAAAGTTTCTGATAATCCCTGTGGTCGTCAAACCATGGGTCATAGTCTGGGGATGGGGTGCTGGGACTCTAGGAATTTCAGCTGGGTCAAAAGCAGGTACTGGAATTTGGTCTATTGGGTTTGGTTCAATTTCCATAGGTTGTGTAGGAAACAGTAGTAACGGCTGAGATGCAATGAGTTGTTCTAGGTTTGGGTCTGCAGCTATAGTAGCTAATATGTGAAAATTAACTAATCTCATATTGAGCATATCCTGAGTATGAGCATTCATTTCTCTATTGGCCGCTGCTAAGGCCTGCTGTTGCTGTAACTTTCTCATTCTTTTTCTACGCTCATGCGCTGCCCGGCTGAACCATCCTCTCTTTTTGGGATGGAATGGCTCTTCGGACTGTGCCTTAAATACAAAGATCCCTTCTTCTGTGTCAGCGGAGTACCCCAAGGGGGTAGGCTGGGAAGAAGTTCCTTCGTCCTTAGGTGAACTAGACAGTTGACGTTAAGCGTCCGAAGGTCCTTGATCACTCATACTGTAAACTAACAAATTGTCAAATAACACAAAACAATAAAATATGCACGTAATCCCGTAGATAATTTCCTAACATAACAGATAAAATTTTGGTGTCAGCAAAACACTTCTGTGGCTGAAATTAGTGGCTGTAGCTCTGATACCACCATCTGTCGCAACCCCGACCCCTGCCTTGGGTGGCGGGCGGCCGCGGCCTACTCAGAGATGGTGGTATCAGTGTTTATCGTTATTTGTCAGCGGAAATTTTATCAGGACCGTAGTTAGGAAATATTTTGTCAGAGTAAAATACCACATTTTATAATAATAATTATATTGGGATAAAACCCAAGGTTTCATTACAAACAGATTTATAGGGATAAACCCTATTTTATTGAAATAAAACATCTTCTTTATTTAGGTAACTTTTATAGCCACTTTTCCAACCCTTCAGTGCTGTCCAGCTGGCTTCTATTTGACTTTCACATTTTGTTACCTGAACGCGTTTAAAAACATTTTGTCAGTGGGATATACTGGTGAGTGAATCCCAATTTAATCAAAACAAGTTTTATCAGTTTATAGTATTGAGTGCGATCTCGCAATTACATTTATTTATTTTTCTACTTTAATTACCACCCACGGTACTGTCAACCCGACTTGTGGTCATGTTACTAATCACAGTGTAGTAACAAATTTTATATACAAAACCCCAACATACCGACGATAATTGTAGAATTACAAATACTCAATCACCGTGAAATATAATTTAAAATATTGATGCTTTGTAAAACAGTTTGCAAAAAGGAGGATTAACTCACATTGCTATCTTAGGTAATTTCCTGTCGCTTCCTGGTTTTAATCTATGAATTTTAAATAATGCACACGTGTTAGTATAATAACCCAAATTTACATTAGTTATACCCTCCCTGAGACAGAACTCCAACGACTACGTCGGGCAGAGCCTCAACAGCCGTTACGGAGCAATAGATCAATCGGTCAGCGTATCTAATACGTAACCGGGGGTTATGATACTTACATCGAGGCAGAACATCGTTATTTTAGTGGGAATAATACCCGGGAATTATAATTGCTATTTAAAAATTTAGAGAGAGATTTGTGTGATGAACGAATTTCAAATGAAAGTTGAAATCCAATTTATAGGGCCTGATCGGCCATCTCTCGCGCCCCGAGAAAGATGAGGCAAGGGTTTACGCGGGCCGCGAGCTAGGGGATCTAGGGTGTAACCTTGTCCGGTCAACAACATAGCTTCGACAAGTGGTGACACGTGGCGGCTTCGGGTGAGGCCTCGTAGCCAGGCTGTCGCACCCCGCGTAAGCCTTTGATGGCTCTATCGCGTGCCGCCAGGGACCATTAAAAATTGTTTTTATTTAATTTTTATACAAATAAAGGTATTTTGGGCCATTTTACGTATATGGGGTGTATTTTAAGGCGTATAGGGGTGTGCTAAATATTTTAGGAAGGTTGTTATACAGATCCCTGTCCTTACTCAGGATCCGCACATTTAAGTCAACCTACAGCTTATCAAGAAAAGCCTAAGTTAGAATATGTCTAGCAGTAAAGAAGTATAGGAAAAAAGAGAGCTAGCCTGTTGGACCTCAGCACACGCTCTCTATCAGACTTAGCTTCCTCAATCTTCTCCTTCAAGCTTGAATCTTCAGCTTCCAAGTTTGTGATCTTGGCGCGGGCAGCGAACATCTTCTTATTATCATTATCACAAGGCACCCGCCACTCTTTCCGCTCCTTAACAAGAAGCTCTTCACAAGCCTGAAGCTTACTCTTCAAACCATCTCGCCCCCATTCCTCAGATTTTTTTCTCCTTGTCAAAGGCAACTTTCTCTTCTTGTAACTGGCTCTTCAACTGCTCAAATTCTTTTGCCTCAGTAGACAGGCGCTCATGATACCTTTCCCAACTGGCACGCTCCCGGTGCATAGTCCGCCATTCTCGCAGAATCTGATGACCAGCAAAAGAAGTGTTGGCCTTGCCTATAATGTATGCGCGATACAAAGTTTCATGGTTATGCGTCTTCTAACGGTTCACCTCCCTAGGAGGAAAGGTTCCCAGAAACAATCCCTACACGCCCCAAATTCAAAAAAGGTGTCCTTCTGTTTCAAGCTCCAGACAGGGGCGTGCGCTTCATTTCCACGCTCTTCAGTATAAGGCTTGTAATAAATATCCCCCAAAGTGTCTTCCGCACCAATGGGTGATCGTGGCCTTGGGGTTCTCCTCGGGTCACTTTTCTGACCAGCTGCGCCAGAGCCACCAGCATCCGTACCAGTCGTAGTGGCAGAAACATCTTTTTGCGCCACCTGCGCCTGTACATTAGAAGCAGACCCCCCAGCAAGAGATTGTATTTGTGCAGTTTGGGCGAGGGCATCATGTTGCGCAGCTAGACTTGAAGCAAAACCGCCTGGTTCCTTGTCTTTCAAAGCCTGGTCAAACCCGGTAATAAGCACAACCTGCGGACCCTGCGCTTTATCATGAGCGGTAGTAGCAGCGGTCTCGGTTTCCTCCAAAATTTCCTTTTCAGGAATCACATTGCCCGCAGGCTCCTCAGCTCCTTTTTCTACCTCCTTCTCAGGAATTGTCTTCGGAGGGATAATGGTAAATTTGGTCTTCTAGAGCTCCGGCTCCTTAGTCTTTTTAGGCTTAGGCCCCTTCACCTTCACCTCAGGATTCTTCAGCACCTCTAGAGAAGGGAAAAGTGTTAAAAATTGTACTAAGGAAGAAAGCATCAAAAACTTGAAGGTTAAAATGCCAACCTGGTGAGAATTTATAAAGGCTCCGCAACCTACCCTATTTCCCTATTGGCTGGGTCGCAGCTGCCTTCTGCGCTATTGGAGTCACAGCACCAGAAACTTCACGAGATCTCTTCCACGTCACCAACTTAGCAGCTTCCTCCTCAACCTCTTCTTCTTCCTCTTCCTCATGAAGGGACGACGGAGTCGTGCCCAATTCGGGGGCCCTGGAGCCCACGCTCCCAGAACTCTTCGAAGCAACAGCTGCGCTGCTCTTCGCCTTCTCACCTATACGTGACAAACCCTACAGTGAATCACTAGCAATAACATAGTCTTCAAGGTTACTCTGTCGAAAGTGAAGAGTACCTTTTTTGCACGTCCCCCTCCAGCCTTCTTACTAGTCGTGCCGGTGTCAGCAGTGACTTTCTTTTTTGTCGTTGCCTTCTTCTTCGTCGGGGCCTTCTTTGGTTTCTCTTCAGGATCTATCCCTAGGTCGTGCAACACACCTGCACATATGTTATACCAAGAGCTTAGCTCTTCATTCTACGAGCCCATAGCTTGCTCGCTAGAAAGATAAAGAATTTCCTTCCCAGCAGAAGTCACGCCTCACAAAGGCCTTGGTTTGGGAAGTTGGGCACCTTCGGTTGCAGTGGGAGGACTAGCAAAGATTCCCGCTGGTGGGTATAAGAAGTTGTTCTTAATCTGCTCATACCAGAACACTTCACCATCTCCCAAGGGACGAACTCCCATCGCGCCACCAAATGTGGGAAACGCGCTTTGGTAAAGCTGAGCAACTATAGTTAAGAATAACAATCAGGCGTGAGCGTTTCATAAGGAAAAAGATAAATGAAGTATGGAAATATACCTTCCCCTTCAAACATCAAAACATGCACTTCCTTACTGCCCACAAGCCACTTGTCACTCATGCCCGCGTCAACTAAACCTTGTTGGCCAAAAACCCTGTTTGGCGTAGCCATTAACCGCATATACCAATCTGCTATCTTCGGAATTGAAAGTTCTTCATTCTCGTTCTTATCTGACTCCCGGTAAATCATCACGATTGGAATAACTTCTTCCCGGATGAAAAAGAACTTCCTTTTCCAGTCATAGAAGCTCTTGGGTGGATTTATCAGTATCTTCTTCGCAGCACGTTGACCAAAAGAATAGAATCCCGTGTTTCGGATCAACTGGTAGAAGGCTCTAAACTTTTCAACCGTTGGCTATAGCCCCAGTGATATACAAATAAACTCGAAGTGGTGAATCCTAACCATCCCCATCGGACTAAGCTGGGAGATGTGGAAGCCATAGAAGTGTAATATGGAAGCAAAAAATTGAGTCACCGGCAGTCGAAAATTGCCATCGAAGAAAAAATCAGCAAACAAGGTAATATAACCCGGTGGTGCATCGGCGGCTGTCTGGCCTTGCCGAGGATACCGAGCATCCCACTCGGCCAGGAACTGGAATCCCCTAACTATCTGCTCAAACAACCATTGATCCCATTTGAGGACAGGAACTGGACCGGTATCTTCTTCGACAGGAACAATCTATTCTTCAGCCATTTATGAATAAGAACAGAAGAGATAAGATGAAGATCTTCACAAACCTTCTGGAAAACGCTTGAAGGATATCAAGAAACCTTTGAAGATTTGAAGATTATAAGAAGTTTAGAGAGAGAGAGAGAGAGAGAATTCGAAGGATGGATGTGAATTCTCTCCCTACCCTCGAATATATATAGCCATCTCATTTAATGTGATGGATAACCGTGCCGAATGCACCGCGCGCGTATCCAATCAGAGACCCTCACGTAAGGCGGGATTTCCGGAGTAACGGTTACCACGCGCGCGTGGGCCTCACTCGCCTGACAGCAGGCGAACCGCCATTGACAGCATAATGATCGTCGTGTTAGCAGTCAACTCAAGGGTCGCTGTCAAAGACATTTGCACCAACCTGTCAGGATTCAAAATTCGATGAGTTTTCCTGCCTAAATTTAAAAGAAACTTCATGACGAAGGTAGCAAGAGCTGCGCTGCATGCATCATCAGTCAATGATCACGCGCGCCATCTCTCATGTGCAAACATATAAATAACAAGTTCAAAACGAAGCTCATAGAAACAAAGTCGTTCAAGAGGCAAGTCTGTTAGCCGCGCCGTAGTAATGGCCAAACATTTAAACGTGCAAGCTATCAAGACTTAGAAAGAGCTCAAAAGACCAACCCACTTAATTCGTTTTTCTGAGCCCAGTGCTCCAACCATTTACTTCGCGCATGGAAACAGCACTGTACTAGGGGACTTGAAGGGGTATGGTCCCAAAAAGCCACGAAAAATAATCAGGTCAGGTGCAAGACCATACTCCTAAGACATCAATCTGACAAACCTACAGACCCCGTGCGGACTACATATGCACAATATAAGTCACGCGCGAGGCTTAAGCAAAGTTGAAGCTCACATTCTACACTTGGCATCCTGAATGAAAGCCCTCGACCCCTTGACCATGCGCCGGCTGTTTGGATGCACTCCAGAGGCCGCACGAGGGTAGCGGCGCAGGTTCATTCCAGGAAGCATGAAAGGTACGAGTGGCAGAGAAGTAAGCCAATCAGCGTCTAACAGGCTGTATCCTATCGTGCCCCACGATTAACAATCGTGCAGGAGACAAAAAGTACAAAAGGACGCCTATGTGGCACCAATCAGGGGGCGGCGACAACTGCCCCATGATCTCCACTCACCTGTTGATGTCAGAAAGACAACAAGGACGACAACCCAGACACGTTGTAGGATCGTTGTGCGACCTGAATGAGTCGTTCAGAAAAGCTTATATCCGAATCTAAGGCGGAATTCAGAGAAACGGACTTGTTTACAGCTTGATTCAATTTAAATATCTCTATTATTGATCTAACAGTGATTTACAACCTAGAGACAATCTGGAAGCACTTCGTTACCGGATCAGAAAAGTTACAAATGACAACCAAGGCTCCACTATATATAGGCATGTAATTTCGCACAGAATAACCAAGGGTAATTTTGTGCGAAATACCAACTTGTAATTTCGTGCGAAATAGCCTTTGGCTATTTCGTGCGAAACAACTAAAACACACACGAAATACAGTTTCTAGCATTCCGAGCACTGGTTTATCCTATCTTGTTACATGACTTGATACAAGACGAAGTCAACAGACATAGTGCAATAACAGACTCCCCCTTGGATGTTGACGAAGTCTTCAGCATCTAATCTTCAGTATGACACATCTTCAGTCTTGATCAGTCTTCAAACTCTTTCCGAATTATCTAACATTGTAAGCATCCATCAATCTTTATCTTCTTCGATCAGCTTCTATCTTTGAATGTTATACCAGAATCTGACTCTGGCTCTTACTTTAACATTTTTAGAAACACTTTTCTCAGGCTCCCCCTTTCGTCAAGCTTCCGTGCTAATCGACACCTTGCTTTCTGGTTACAAACTCCCCCTTACATTGAGCTTGTCTTCAGACTCCCCTTTAGACTTAGCTGTCGGGATCGTAGTCTGGAATCACATCTGCATCACTCAAACATTTATAAGTAACATTGTTTTGAATTTCAAGGATCAAATATCCTGGCTCTTTAGCAGAATTTTTACAATCTAAGAATCCAACTCCCTCACAGTTAATCATCCAAGTCCAACTTAATGACCTTCGAGATATCACAAACTATTTTTGATTTTTGATTAAAACTTCAAGTTTCAAATTAATGAACTTGTTTATTTTCAGAAACACAATCAGCATACTAAGATTTTGAAACTCAGCACTCAAACATCGGTTGTCGAAAATAAAGTAAAATCAAAATCTTTTTGTATTTTTCTGGAATATAAAGCAGTAAAAAAAATATTTACAAACATATTTACAGAAAATATTTTTGTTTGAGTTTGTGTAAGAGGATCATATCAGTTTTTGACAAGTCACAAGTACCGTTGAGCTTAGTTACACATTAAGAATTAAACAATTCACTTAGATTGTCGATATACTAATCCACTTAAATTTTCACACAAATTTCAACTGATTCAGGATACGAATTAGATGTATTAAAGACTTAAACTCAGTCATGTGTCCCACCTATTGAATATACTCCCGTTTCCAGATCCTAATATTCAGTCTTACAGGTGAGTATACCTAGATGATATCTGTAAAGGGTTAAATGTGAGACCGTGAGAGCTCAGGCTATTGCTTCCGCAAAATCAGAGAGATGACGGTTCGACTTTAGGTATGTTCCCTTTAGAGAATCTTTTCTTCAACAGCGCATGATTAGCATTTTGCAATGTTTCATCATTTTTTATGCTGAGGGTGTGCTTTTATTTCAAGCATGCAGAAAGTATTATACGGGGACTAGGCCATTGCTTCCGCATTATCAGAAGTCCCGGAATAATACCCCAGATATCACTAAGCATAAAGACCTAGTATCTCAGAAAGAGGGACCTTTCAAACAAGATTTCAGGGGTTACCTATATATCCAAGAAGTGTTCCCCACGAAACAAGCAAGTTTGAATTTATGTTTATATCCCGAAAAAGTTTACTAAATGTATAAAAACCTATCGGCATATCATCAGTGAGACCGTTTAACGCTATTTAATCATTACAATTCTTCAGCATACTGTAACTGTCTACTGATGTACTATCATTTTCTCTTTTTACACAAAAACTCAATTTTGAATTTTATCATATTTTTGACTTTTTCAAATTTTCTAATTTTTTGGATTTTCTTACATTATTACTCCCCCTAAAATGCAAAATCATTTAAAGAAAATTTGACAACCCGATACTGATAGCTTTGTCTCGCCATCCATTTTTTGCTTTTCGTGTTCTGTTTTGAAGAAAATAACATACCCCCATGATTTACAACACATTGATCTTTTACAGTTTGAAAACCGTTTTTCAATCTTGTGAAATTAATAATGTTTGTTCCGCCATGTGGATTTCGGCATATTAAAGCAACATATTTTTGAATTTTTGGATTTTTGACAAATTTAAAATAATCATATTTTTTATTTTTCAAAATTTTGACAAAATAAAAACATATTTTTGGTTTTTTTTTTTTAATTTTTCAATTTTTAGGGTTTTTTTTTAAATATTGTTTATTTATGTACAGAAATCAAACAAACTCCCTGTTTCAACCAACACAGGGTTCAACAGCCTTCTCTTCCTGTGCCAGGCTACTCCGATTTCCATTCTCACAGTCTTCCATTTTCTTGAGCACCTGCACATTCAAACTATTAAATCACTTGAACAATTTAGCCCAGGTCTATTTGACCTTAGGCATTTCAACACAATATGCATCATTCAACTTCGGAAAATCTTTGTCATTTTGTACAAAGACTTTTTCAATTTTAACTTCATCTTTTACCGAAGTCATTTGTTTCTTAGCACTCCATGTTTGACCTTTAGGAGTACCTCGTTTGTAAAAATTTGAACATTTTGATTTTGAATCACAACTTTAGGTTTCCAAAACTCGTTTGGTTTTATTGCATCGACAGTTGTTTTCCAACTTTGTGTTGTTCTTAATCTGGGTGTGTGAGAATTCCATATCTGTCTTAAATCGAACCTATTTAGGTTTGATTTCCAAGTTTGATTCGAAGCAAACTTGTTTGTGTTGAACCTCCAAGTTTGTTTTGAATCAAATTTGATTGACCTGTGTTTCACATCCTCAGATTTCTGTTTTTCCACATTATCAGACTTCTTTTTCTCAACATCAAAAGGTTTTAGATTTTGACACTTGCGTGCAAGATGTCCGATTTGATCACATTTAAAACATGTTCTCTTTTAAACATCTTTGACCTGTGGTTGTTGTTTTTTCTTTTGAGCATAGAACTCTTCATTAGACTGTCGTCTAAATTGGAGTTCTTTCTCTTCTTCAGAACGTGTTCCATGAATAAAATTCATCTTTGCCTGATAATTCGGCGTTGCATTTCTTTTCCAAATTTGTTTCTTCTAATAACCCAACCCAGCCTTCATGTTTTTCTTTTTGTAACCAGGTTTGGTATGAAAAGTTTTATGACCTTTTCCAGCAAACTTTGGAATTTCAGATTTTTCAATCCCAACCATTTTGAAAACTTTGTCAATCTTTTCTGAAATCACATTCTGAATTGGGAATACAACATCTAAGAATAATTTTTTCGATCCAATCATGGTATAAACCAATCCTTTTGAATCATCATCCAGATTTTTCTCAGATTTTGAGTTTTTCAGATATCCATCGTGAAAATTACCTTCATTTTCATCATGTGATTCAGTTTTACCTGTATTAACCGACTCTTCTTTCAACACACTTTCAACGACCTTACCTACCACCTCTGAATCACTAGAATCATCATATTTGGAATAGGTTACGTCAATGTTATCTAGCAATTGATCAACCATGTTGAAAGCTTTTTCAACCTTTTCATCATCATAAAATGCAAACTTTTCCGGCGGTGGAACTTGATGAAACTCTGAGCCAATGCCTTTCTTGTTTTGCTCAGACTCACCATCTCCCGGTTTTATATTGAAAATACGTTCGAGCACATATGATGACGCGTGATAACTTTTTAACTTGTTGTTATCCTGTTCTAAATCAGCAATCTGACGCTTTAGCTTAGCAACATCCTCAATGTAAGAGTTTACAACTTGTTGCTTTATTTCATACTGTCGCTTAAGCGTATTAGTTGTTTCAGAACAGTAATCCAATCTTGATTGAACAAATTTCATTTCACTTTTCACCTTTTCATATGACTCTTTTGTAATATGATATGCCAATTTTATTGAATTATATTCCTTTTTCATTTCTTGACAAACATTTTATTTTTGATCACATTCTTCTGACTTTTTCACACGTTTTCTTTCAAAACTTCATTTTCTTTTTCTAACTTTTTACATTTTTCCGAAAGTTTTTCGTCATTATATTTCAAAACTTTTTCATTTTCTAACATTTCTTTGTATTTATTTTTAAAAACATTTTCAATTTTTGTGAACTCAAGATCTCTTGTTCTGAACTTTTCGTCTTTTTCAGTACAAGCACTGCATGGTTTCATGCATTTCCTGCACTGTTCAACAGTTTCATTTAAGTTTTTAGAATCAGAAATTACCTCAGTGATTGGCACCTTGAAGTTCTCTGCTACATCTATCTGATCAGCATCGTTCTGCTTCAGTTCAGTTTCACTCTTCTTTTCTTCACCAGTACAAGCATCACCAACAACCTTCGAAATCTCATCCTTCACTTCAATCAAATTTTCAACTTTCTTCTCAGCTTCTTCAATTTGTTGTTCTTTGGTAACAGCTTCTTTCATACCAACTTCTTCTTCTACCTTCTCATTCTCTACTTTCACATCTTCAGCGACCTTCTTCAACTCATCAACCAGGTTTTCAACACTATTCTTCATTCTCTCTTCATCACTTTTCCTCAAACACGATGTCATGACATATCTTATGTCTTTTTTGTGACAACCCTCACAAATCCAAGTATCCGTACGAATTAATTAATATTTAATTAGTGCTTAATTACTGTGCTTGATAACAATTATGATTTAACTGATTTCTATTTTCTGATGCATACATACTCATGCATCACATTTTATTACTGTCACTCCATTCATTACACACAAACAATAGTGACAAACTTGATGCACAAAGCACAGTTAACACACTAAACGGGTAACCCAGTAAACATGCTGACAATGCCAGCACCTAGACAGACACTATATTGAGGCCAGTATGAGCCAGGAATAAAGTACTACACTGGTAGGGAGTGTAGGGATGTGAGGACCATAAAACTGCGTCACTAGGTGATAGTTATAGTGCCCGGAAGTGCCTAAAACATACTTAAAGTGCAGAATTCTGCACTAGTTAACCAAAATTCAGCATTTAACAATGCTAGTAAAGTGCAAAAACTTGGCAAAATAGTCCTAGACACTTTCCAAAGTGTTGGTAATTTAATGTGTCACTAAAAACAATATAAAAGACACTTTAAATACTTATTTAACACTTTAACGGATCAACATCCAACCGAACAACCGGGCTTTACCCGGAACATAAAAATATTGCCAAACACATTGTGTTTACTTTACTGAGCTAGTTAGGGTCCCCGAACACCCTAACACACCTTATATTGTATAACACACACTAATTGTTAGTACATAACGTCTGTAGCTTCCGTCAGCATGTAGTCATATTTTGTATTCTGTGTTTTTGTAAACAGTATGTATGTATGTATGTATGTATGTATGTATGTATGTATGTATGTATGTATGTATGTATGTATGTATGTATGTATGTAGAATAGCATGACAACTCAGGAGTAGGTTTTGTATGTAAAAGTGTTGGTTGGAACAAGTTCACTCGTCCGGATGGAAATCCGCACGGAGAACTTATCCGCACGGATAAGTCATCCGCCCGGATAAGTCATCCGCCCGGATAAGTTATCCGCACGGATAAACCACTCGGACGAAAACACTTCTTAAGTCTCCTGAGGATGTCTATATATATGGGGTCCGGGGCAACTATGTTAGAACTTTTGACTCGCACGGATAGTCTGTACTTCTACCAGAACTTTGTAACTTTCAGAACACTCAATAGAAAGAACAGACAAGTGTTTAAACGTTGAATTCTGTGTTGAATAAATCTGTGATTCGTCATAATGGATTCCGCACATTAGACGAAGTCGATTCATCTTGTTCCTTACGATCAGATCCTGCATCAGCGGGACCAACAAGTGGTATCAGAGCATCCAGGGAGCTGAATCGAGATCAACAACACCGAATTCACCGGAATTCAAGCTTTATTCGCTTATCAAAGTCAAATTTCAACGGAGATTTGACAGATTTCTTCTACTTCTACTTAGTTTTTGAATTCGTTCTTCATTCGTCACCATAAAATCAGAAAAACTTAAAATTAAACAAGAATTTACGGTTAAAATTTGATAAAATTGATATCAATTGATTCGCAATCATTCAAAATATAATCCTACTAAGTTTCATAATCAGATTCAACCTAAAACTAGATCAAATTCATCAAAAACCATGTTTAGCTGTTCGTATCTGATGACGTCATCCACTCGCTTGGACAGTTGTCCTAACGGATTGGATTAGTTAGTTACTGAAAGCTGTTTGCTGACGATTTGCTAACATCATCATTGTTACTCGCACGGATTACAATCCGTGCGGATAACCTAAAAGGTCAAAAGTCAAAGTTACTCGTACGAACGATAATCCGAGCGGATCACCATCCGTGCGGATAAACTTTGTCACCATCCGGATTCCTACTCGAACGGATAACCATCCGGATCAAGTGCTTGAAATTTTTAGAACTTGTAAAATTTATCTAAGTGTTTGAAAAATTGTTTCAGGTACTTGAAAATGGAAGAATTCATGAATCCATTCAGTAATATGTATGCTTTCGCAGGCAACTCTGGAGACGATACTTCCAACCATTCAAATGATAATCCGAACTCGAAGAAAACTTTATCTGATGCCTTAAGTGTTGAAAGCGCATATGGTACATATAACAAACCACCAAAGCTAATGGCGATCGAAGAGTATAATCGGTGGGCAAAAATATTTGATGAGTGGCTGAAAGCATTCGCGTATCCGAGCTGGAAAAGTTTAAAGAATGGTTTTGATGCTGGTAGACTAGATTGTGAGAATCTGTCAGAAACTGAAGATGTAGAAAACTTTGTCGCTGAACAAAAATGCGTCGCTTTGATTCACCAGTCCGTAAGAGACGACATTATTTCACTAATTAAATACACAAACGCAAAGGATCTATGGGAAAAGTTAAAAATAAAATGTGTAGGAAGTGCTGAAATAGTCAAAAACAAAAAGAAACTGTTGAGAAAAGAGTTTGATTTGTTTGGATGTTTAAAAAATGAATCTGTTTGTAAAATGATTGAGAGATTTGGACACCTAAAGTTGGAATTGGCGAGACATGGAATCATCTATTCTCAAGAGGAATTAGTTAACAAACTGTTCGATTCTCTACAAGAAGAGATGGATTGGCAGTACTATGCATTGATGTTAAAGAATACAATCAGAGCAGAAGATCTGACCGTTGACTTGCTGATTGAAAGATTAGAGAGTCATGAATTGGAGATAAAGAAAACACACAAAGTAAATCATTCATCATACCAACAAAACATGGAGCTGTACTATCCAAAGAGTATGATTCCCAAGAATGTTTCTACAAGAACTGCTTTCTCCGCTGAAAATTCAAACACTTCAAGTAAAGAAAGTCCAAGTTCAAACAATGGTTTTCATGGAGGTTTTTCATCCAATGCTCCAAGCCAGGGATCGTCTTCAAATTCTTCGAGTCAACAACAATCTGTTCCAACGAACGTGTTTCAATGCAACATTGCTGTGGATTTAAAAAATGGTCAAAACTTCAGTGAAGAATCCGCAAAGCAGCAGATGGTCTTCTTAGCTTCTGTGCTAGAGTCTTATGAGAGCCTTGTAGCTGGGAAGATTGGCAACACCAACCTAACTAAAGAAGACTACGATCAGATTGATCCTGAGGAGATG
Organism: Helianthus tuberosus; assembly: GCA_030545235.1. Classification (NCBI taxonomy): domain Eukaryota; kingdom Viridiplantae; phylum Streptophyta; class Magnoliopsida; order Asterales; family Asteraceae; genus Helianthus; species Helianthus tuberosus. Next base: position 19,406,609 of record CM060403.1, read on the forward strand.
GAACTGATCGACATAAGATGGTGTATGGCCAGTGCAGTTCGTCGGGCACAGCGATTTATGGAAATTACAGGAAGAAAATCTATTGGTGGACCATCTACCAAGTTAGGCTTTGACAAGTCAAAGGTGACATGTTTCAAATGTAAACAGAAAGGTCATTTCAAAAGAGAGTGTCGAAATTCTTATGCTGATGATTCTGATAACCCGTTCAAAGAAGATTACTACAAGAGAGCGATTTATCATCAGAATAAATCAGAATTGCCCAGAATGAAGCAGCTTGAGGACACCCCCAAAGGAAAATCTAGAGCTCTTGCTGTGATCCATGATGATGAAGGTTTGGATTGGAGCGAACTGTTACCAGAGGAAGATGCGGTGGGTTATGCATTTGTGACGAAGATTGTTCCTTTTAAAGACAATAGAAATGAAGAAGAAAAGTTCGTAAACCGAAGAATGAAAGCCCAAACCAGGATGAGCAGAATCTATAACATTTACAAAGAAGCTAAAAGAGTAAGGAGATGGGATGCCGACAGAGAATGTTATCTTGATCCACAAGGAAACATTGCAGTTAACCCAGATTCCATTAGTGTTGATGCTCTCATCCAGCAATTTTCCGAAGAAGAAGAAGCTAGACAAAGAGAATGGTGGGGAGGTGGTGATGAGAAAGTAGTAGAGAAAGAAGAAAAAGTCAAAGAAGCAGAACAGAAGTCAAAGAATATTGATGATGGGGTCATAGATACATCACAAGAGTTAACGGCTGAAAACTTAAGGAAGATGGCTGAAAAAGTTCTTGCAGCAAAAGAACTTGAGGTAGTTTCTGGTTCTGGAACTGAGTCCAAAAACAAGGTCAGTTCAAAAGATACACTTGAGTCAGGTAAGAAAGTTAAATCTGAAAATGACTGCAAAAATTGCATGAAAGAGTGCAAAGTTTGTAGTACAATCACTTACCTCAATGGTAAGAAGGTTGAAGAATTCACTAGTAGAGTCAAGAGTGTTGAAGATCAAATCTTAAACCGTGACAAAATGCTGAAAGCTTCGAATGATAGATCAAAAGAATTAACTGAGAAAATTGAAAATGATAAAAATGACATAGACAGAATAAGAAAAGAAAATGAAAAGTTGATTCTTGAAAATCGTAAAATTTCTGAAAATTTTGAAAAGCTAAAGCGAACGGTTAAAGATTCTGATGACAGAAATGGTAAAACAACGAAAGAAAATCTTCAACTTTTAGGGGTTCTTAGGGTAAAAGAAGAGTTAATCAACCAACAACTTGATGAAATTGCAAAATTGAAGCTTCAGTTTGAAGAAGCTAAGATTGAGAATGAGCGTATCAATTTGAAACTGAACAGTTACAACTCTGCAAGCTTTGTTTTGCAACACATTGTTCCAAAACCCATTGGGAAAAACAAAGCTGGCAAAGATGTATACTGTGATGGAACTGGGGTGGGGTTTCATCAAGTTCCGCCACCTGTTCTAAACAATTTTTCAAAGAAGCAATCAGGGTTGGTTAATGATGAAGTTGAAACAAATGAGATAAAATTGCCAGAGACAATTGATGTGACATTTTCTTCATCATCATCTGATGATAGTGTTCAAACCGAGATTGTTAAAGGTATGGCTGAAAGTGTCTTGGATAGTGATTCGACTGAAGATGAAGAATGTTTTCTGAACAATTACATTCCGAAACCAAAATCTAAAAACAACTTAAATGATGAACCGGGTCTTGTGATGTACAAGATGTCTGGTTCTGATAAGTTGTATTCAGACTTTGAGTTTCCACTGGAGAATGTTAATGTGAACAAATTGAAAAATGTTTTCAAACTGGTTGAAATTGATTTGTCTGAAGTAGACGGTTTGAAACAGACAAAGAGACAAATGAATTTTGATAAAGATAAAGCTTACTATAAGAAACCTGTTATTCCATCTCATTTTTCTAACAATAATCGAAATAAATGGTCGGGAGGATATCAGGGTGGTAAGAATTATCAGAAAAAGAATGTTCAAAACAAGAAGTTTGCTGTGAAAAAGGTGTTTGTGAACAGTTCAAGTTCACTTTCTGATGAGGAATCTGAAATTTTTTCAAAAACAAACAAAGAGTTCTTTGAAAAGAAGGCCTCGCAGCCTCAGTCTGAAGGCTCAAGTTGGGTAGTTGACACCCGAACATGCTTCAAATGTAATCAAGTTAGACATATTGCACGAAAGTGTACCAACTTGAAGCCTAAGACTGAAACTGTGAAGAATTCTATCAAGAGAGATGTTGTGAAAGGAAAGCCTCCATTGATTGTTGAGAAAAATGTTTTGAAAAATGAAAACACCAAGATCAAAACTGAACCTGTTAAGAATTCGATATCTAAAAATGATAAATTTTACCAACGGGTTGCATCACCTCAACAAACATGGAAGCCAAAAGTTGTTGAAAAGAAAGCAAATTCACCAAAGGTATCTGAAACTGAAAAATCATCATCTTCAACCAAGAAGATGTATGTACCTTTGGAGTTTTATGAGAAACAAAAATCGACTTCTGAAAAGAAGTATGTGGTGAAGAAAAATCAACCAGCTGGTCAACCTCAAAAGGACGAATTTTTCTTATTCAAAGAGGTTGAAGTTGGGACTGCTGAAAACTTAAAAATGAATGATAAAAACTTTCCGCCACTTTACACTACAAAAACTCACATTAATATCAAGTTACCCGAGTCAAAAGAGGCTTGGGTAGCATCAAAATCTCATTGAATGTTTTGATATGTGCAGGAGCTTCCAAGATCCGTTTCACGTTGGATTATGGATAGTGGAGCTTCTCGGCACATGACAGGAAAGACAGCGCTGCTGTATGATGTTAGAAATATCAATGGAGGTTATGTAGGGTTCGCTGGTAACCAAGGTGGTAGAATTGTTGGTGAAGGAACGTTATCCAACGGGATCGTCACGTTTGAAAGAGTTAACTACATTGCTGAGCTGGAAAATAATCTGCTAAGTATCTCGCAGATTTGTGACCGGATGTATACTACTCACTTCACAGACAAAGAGTGTTTGATTTTGAAACCAGGCTTTGTTATTCCTGAAGAATGGATTATCATGAGAGCTCCAAGAGTGAATGATCTGTATGTTTTAGACATGAGTGTAGCAACTACAACAACGGGTCAAGCACACTGTTTTGTTTCTAAAGCAACGGAGAAAGAATCAAAGTTGTGGCATCGTAAGATGGGCCACATTCACCTTCGTAAAATGAATCATCTAGTACATAATGATTTGGTTCTGGGAGTTCACATTAAAGGTTTCCATCTGGAAAAGGAGTGCATTAGTTGCATGAAAGGCAAGCAAAAGAAAAGGTCACACCCCAAAAAGCAAAGCAAAGCAAAGCAAGTCAATTCAGTCTCAAGACCTTTGGAGAGACTTCACATGGATTTATTTGGTCCTATGAATGTCAAAAGTATTACAGGAGAACTTTATTGTCTTGTGATTACTGATGATTATTCCAGATTTTCATGGGTATCATTCTTAAACTCGAAAGAGGAAACGTTTGACAGTTTGAGGGGGTTGTTCAGAAAGATTGAAAATTTGTACCAAAGGCGTATCAGAAGAATTAGAAGTGATAATGGTACTGAGTTCAAGAACAACAAGATGGAAGAATATTGTGATGAAAGAGGTATCTTGCATGAGTTTAGTGCTCCGTACACTCCGCAACAGAATGGAGTTGCAGAACGTAAAAACAGGACGCTGATCGAAACGGCCAGAACAATGCTTGCTGATTCAAAGTTACCGATAAATTTCTGGGCAGAAGCAGTTTCCGCCGCATGCTATACGCTCAACGGAGTTCTCACTGTCAAGAAATTCAACAAAACATGCTTTGAGTTGATCAATAACCGAAAACCGAATTTAAAGTATCTTAAACCGTTCGGGTCACCCTGTACTGTTCTAGAGCCTTTTGGAAAGTTTGGTCCGAAGAGTATTGAAGGAATATTCATAGGTTATGCAAGTCTATTATGACGAGTCTTCGTTCCAAGTCTTAAGCGGATTATTGAAGCTCAAAATGTTGAATGTCAAGGTCATACAATGCCTCCACAGAATCCTGGCGACTCGTGGCGTTTCAATTATGATATTCTGTGGGAGTCCTTCAACATGGAGGAAGAACCAGAGTTCTTTGATGAGTTGGATATTCTGAGAGAGTATGAAGATTCAGATGAAAGATTTCCAGCAGAAACTTATAGAAAACGACAAGCTTCAAATGATGATGAGGCAGGTCCAAGCAATGCTGGAGAACATGACGATATTGAAAATGATGTTGCTCAAGAAGATCAGACGGTAGAGAATGATAATCAAGAATCTGAAAACAGACCAATGTTCGATCGTGATGGTTCAGATTCTGAGGGGGAGATAATCCAGTTTTCAAATCAAAATATTCCAGTCAGTGAACAAGTTGCTAATCAAAACATCACAAATTTGGAGAGCGAAGTAGATGTTTCAGGCGAGGTGATGCCAAGAACGCTTTCTTATCATCCAGAGGAACTGATAATCGGAGAACTGCAATCAGGCGTCCGCACTCGAAGACAGCTTGATCAAGGACTTACATGTTTTTATACAAAAGTTGCTCCTTTACAAACCGAATTTTCATTAAGTTGCTTTATCTCGCAGATAGAACCAAGGACGTACAAAGAGGCGCTTACTGAAGATTCGTGGGTAAATGCAATGCAGGAGGAGTTAAGCCAATTCGAGAAGTTAGGTGTGTGGAAGCTAGTAGATTTACCCGATGGACATCGGAAGATTAATACCAAATGGGTGTTTAAATGCAAGAGGGATGATCGAGGAGTTATCATTCGAAACAAAGCTCGACTCGTTGTCCAAGGCTTCAGTTAGCAGGAGGGGATAGATTTCACTGAAGTATATGCCCCTGTTGCAAGACTTGAAGCAATCAGAATCTTCCTTGCATTTGCATCGTGGAAAGGATTTAAAGTTTTTCAGTTAGATGTGAAGTCGGCGTTTCTTTACAGCAAGGTAAAAGAGGAGGTTTATGTCGGACAGCCACCGGGATTCACCGACCCAATTCACAAAGACAAAGTTTATCTCCTTAATAAGGCGTTGTACGGCTTACATCAGGCCCCGAGAGCCTGGTATGAGACATTGTCTCAACATCTGTTAGCCAACCACTTCATTCGAGGAAAGATAGACGCCACTCTGTTCACAAAAGAAGTCGACGGGCATCTTCTGATAGTCCAAATTTATGTGGACGATATAATATTCGGGTCTACTAATGAACAACTCTGCAAAGATTTTGAACAAGTTATGAAGCAGAAGTTTGAAATGTCTTCAATGGGTGAGATGAAGTTCTTCTTGGGAGTTCAAGTTGATCAACTTCCCGAGGGAACCTTCATACATCAAACAAAATACGTTCATGATGTTCTGGAGAAATTCGGGATGTCAGGAATGTCACCAATGTCCACCCCATTAGCGACGAACCATGGGATAAACCCTGATCTCACCGGAGAGAAGGTAGATGAAACATTGTATCGTTCCATGATCGGCTCGTTAATGTACTTGATGGGATCAAGACCGGATATTATGTACCCAACCTGCCTCGCGGCTCGATTTCAGTCAAATCCTAGAGCTTCGCACATGGTAATTGTGAAAAGGATTCTACGCTACCTGAAAGGAACTCCATCTCCGGGGTTGTGGTATCCAAAAGTTGGCGACTTCATGCTCGAAGGATATTCTGATTCTGATTTCGGATGCTGCAAAGTGAATGCTAAATCAACAACAGCGGGGTGCCAGTTTTTCGGACCACGATTGGTCACCTGGCAATGCAAGAAGCAGACCTTTGTCGCTTTGTCCACTTGTGAAGCTGAATATGTATCTGCTAGCAGCTGCTGCTCTCAGATCTTGTGGATCCAGCAACAGATGTGAGACTACGGTTTGCAATTTCTTAACTCCCCTATCTTTGTTGATAATGAGGCAGCAATTAACATAACAAAAAATCCTGTTCATCATGCTAAAACAAAACACATTGAAATTCGTCATCACTTCATCCGAGACTGTTTCGAGAAGAAGTTGATACGAATAGAGAAAATCCACACCGATGAACAAAAAGCTGACTTACATACCAAAGCATTTGACAAAACACGTTTTAAGTATCTTTTAAAACTTAATGGTATGAAGTTACTATCGGATGCGGAGGAAATCGTTGGCGTTGATGAAGGTACCACTATAGATGATGTTGAAAAACAATCTGCAATGGTTTGTCGAATTTTTACTTGTTTTGGTTTTTAGGGGGAGATAGTAGTTTTATTTTCAGAAAATACAAAAACAATAAAAAATTCGAAATAGCCAAAAACATTAGAAAATTTCAAAAACCCAAAAACATGATAAAATTTCAAAAAGAGTTTGTGTAAAAAGGGAAAATGATAGTACCTCAGCTAAACGGTTACAGTACGCTAAAGAAATGGAAAGTTTAAATGCGTTAAACAGTCTCACTGATGATGTGCCGATAGGTTTTTACACATTTAGTAAATTTCTTCGGGATATAAACCTAAAATCTTACTTACTTATTTCGTGGGGAACATTACTTGGATATATAGGTAACCCCTGAAATCTCGTTTGAAAGATCTTTTTTTCTGATATACTAGGTCTTTATTCTCAGTGATATCTGGGGTATTATTCCAGGACTTCTGTTGAACGGTAGTTCTGACCTAGTCCTCGAATAATACTTTCTGCAAATGCTTGAAACATAGCATCACCCTCAGTATATATGATAAGACAATAAAATTGCTTAGCAATGCTGTTGTAAAAAAGATCCTCTAAAGGGGACACACCCAAAGGTTGAGTCATGATCTCTCTGCTGAACGGTAGTTCTGACCTGAGCTCTCATGATTCTTCATAAATTATTAACCCCTACAGATATCATTTGTGATATAATTACCTGTAAGACTGAATATCAAGATCTAGATACGGGAGTATATTCAAGAGGTGGGACACGCGTATAAGTTTAAGTCTCTAAAATACTAAATCAGTATCCTGAACAGAGTGAAATGTGTGTAAGAATTTAAGTGGATCAGCATATCGATAATCTAAGTGAATTGTTTAATGTTTGGCATGAAATCAAGCTTAATGGTGCTTGTAACTTGTCAGAAGCTGATATGATTCTCTAACACGCTCACCAAAAATATGTGTGTAAATAGTTTACATTTACTGCTCTTATATTCTAGTCTAATTACTTCATTAAAATTCCAAAAATATTTTATTTTTCTGCTTTATTTTCCGACAAACCAAAGTGGAGAGTTAATCTTCGGATTCGAAAGTTGAAAGCAGATGCAGGAAGTTTCTGAGGTGGTAAATAAGTTTAGAGCTAATCATGGCTAATCTGTACATTGAAAAGTCAAAAACAAGTTCATTAAATTGATACTTGAAATTTTTTTCTGAAAAAATGATTGAACAAAAATTCCAAAAGTCAGTATGCTTTGTTTCAGGTCAACCAAGGTCATTAAGTTGGACTTGGTCGACAAATCAAGTACCTTGGGTCATTAATTTGAACCAAGATACTTAAGTGGATCTCTAAAAATCTGACAAAATTTGAGAAAAGTCAAAGTTTCCTAAAGAAAACAAATTGTGTGCCTCATCCGAATGACAATCCTGACGGATAGAAATCCGCACGGATGGAAATCCGCATGGATAGCTTTTTGGATCCTGTGACACTATATAAAGAGGGTCAAAGAGTTGGTCAATGTTACTCGCCCGGACAACTCTCTTTCTCTCTCACACACACATCATCTTTCTGAGCATTTTCTTTGGATTTCTTTGCACGGATCTTTGTTTTCGTTGGTTTGCACAACATTAACAATGGCAAAGGTATGTTTTTCTAACTCAAATATGATATGATTCGTTGTTTAATAACTGTTCATATCGTATCGTTTCTGTTCGGAGCTCTTATCTTAAGATCTAGCTTGTGTTAGTCAGTTTTGTCATGAAATAATCATAGGGTTTTGTTCGGAATGTTTAGATCTAAAGTTTTACCGGTTTAATTTTTGTTATATCATGATTAAATCTTGTAGATCTGATGTTTAGACGGTACGAAGTGTCGGTTAGGTTTTTGTGAAATTAAACTGTGTATAGGACGTTTTAGACATCATTGAACATAGGGTTTTGATCGCGTTGACATCCTCTGTGTAGATCTGTGTTCAATTTTAGGATTTGCCTTAGAAAAATTTTTGGTGTTTAAAGTCTGTTCTTCATCTGATTTGTATCCGGACGGATGACATTCCGGGGGCAACAACAGGTTGTCCGCACGGATGACAATCCAGGGGCAACAACAGGTTGTCCGCACGGATGATAATCCGTGGCTATGTCAGGTTGTCCGCACGGATAACATTTCGGGGCAAAGTCTTGTTATCTTACTATTCGCACGAATAGCAATCCGCGTCAATACCATCCGGGTTGACTTTAGTTGACCAATCCGGACGGACACTTTGTCAGGACGGATGGCAATCCGTTCGGGTGACAATCCGTGCGGATAACCCTTCAAGAGAAAATCCGTGCGGATACACACTTAACGGAAAATACGGACAGATATCCATTTGTACCCCTTCACAGAATGGAAAGTTTTTAAGTGTTAGAATATTTTGAGATTCCAAATTTTCTTAAACAAATCAAATCTTTTTGCAGGATTGGGATAAATCTCAAAATATCTATTGTCTATTGGATAAAGAGTTTACCGATAACACAATAATTCAAGATATTGCAAAATTTTTGAGAGAAAGCAGAATCTCTAAGGCTTTAACAGATAAAACTGTAGCATATGAATCTCATGTTAAACGATTTTGGAATGCTGCAAAATATGTAGAGAGTGATAAAACTATTTATTCTGCTGTATCAAAGAAGGACGAAAAGGGAAAAGATATAGATTTGGAGATGAAAGTGACAGTTGGTGATGTAAGGAGGGTATTGGACTTAAGAGATGCTGATAGTGACCCAACCATTGTTTCTGAACGTCTTGTAAAAGGGATGTGGTGCAGAATGGGTTTTGCTGGAAGTGTGAATGGAAAAATGCTGAAAACAAGTTTCAGTCATGCTTACAAATTCATGGTTCATTGTGTCATCCATGCGTTGTCACATAGAAAAGGTGAAAGTCAAGTTCAAAAGGAACAAGATGGTAAAGATACACAACATGTTGAATCATCCCAATCTCAAGAAACAGAAGCTGAAAAGCAGACTAGTCACGATGACTATGTTGAAGTTACTGAAGGTGGAGTCTTTTATTCAAAGTTTCCAACAATTCCAGAAAATATAGAGATTCCAGAATCTTCCTCACGTCCAAAGGATTCAGAAGATTTTTTTAGCAATCTTCCACGTGCTTCAGGAGATCCGTTAGAAGATCTGAATTTTGATGATGATTTGTTCAACAATGAAGCAGTGAGAGTTCTGGCAAAGAAAGTCAAAGAGCTTGAAAAAGAAAAAGATAAAGCTAAAGAAGAACGTGATCTTTTATTGAAGCAAGTGAATAAAATAATGAAAGCTCATGACCAAATGAGACTGGTGCTCATCAATCATGAAGAAGAAATGAAGAAAATGAAGGAAGATGGTGATAATAATACTAAAGTGATTGAAGTTCTAACTGCAGAAATTTCTTCATTGAATGAGAAAACAAAGAATCTACAAGATGTGAATCAATCGCTGAATCAGCTTCTCAGTGAAATGAGTGAAGCTACATCTAATGAAATGAAGACAATGAAATTGGAAATGGAAGCGATGAGAGCTGACAAAGTGATGAAGGATGAACAACTTCGAATGTTATACTGTGTCATGGAAAGTCATCTAAAAATGGATGTTCAAGCTGCATTCAATGATATTGAAGTAAGAAGAACTGAGGAAAGAAGACTTGAAAGAGAAAGAAGACTAGCTGAAGATGCAATTCAAAAGAACAAAAGTGTTATTGTAGATACTCAAGAAGCTGGTGGTTCTTCAAGTCAAATTGATGCTGAAATGATTGATGCTGAAAGTGTTCAAGAACAAGTTGCTGAAGAGCAAGTTGAACATGGTCAAGATTTCATGTTAGTTGGTGAGCCTTCTCTACATGTTGATTCTGATGAAATTATGCGTAGAGTTGCTGCTATTCAAAAGAAGAAAAAGGCCAAAGAAGTATTGCTACTTGAATGGAAAACAAAGCAATTTGTACTTGTTGGTGATGCATATACAGTGCCTCTCAGTGTAAAAGAAGCTCTTCGAAGAATGGAAATTATGAGAAGAAGAAAGGAAGCAAAGAAGGCACGAGGAGAAGAAGTCAATGATTCTGATGAAGTGTGACACCCGTGTCACTGCGACCATCAAACAAATGCCAAACCAATGAAATATTATATTTCATACTTGGGATTTGTAAAAATATGTGTATCGATTTCACATATCAACTCTTGTTTCGATTTCAAGCTCTAAATCGCTTTCTGGAAGGTTATACCCGCACTGATGCGTAAATATAACCAGTTTAATGCAACGAACACTCCGGAATAGTGAAATAGGCTTAACATACCTTAAATAACCTTTACATAACTTATATATAAGTTTTGGAAGGTTTGGTGTGGTGAAATCAAGTTTAATCGCTTACAGGGACTAAAGTTGACAAACTGCGAAAGTATGCCAATTTGAACTGTAACAGACCTTCCGGAACATGACCATAAGTTAAACACACCATAAATATCCTTTACATAGCTTAGAAATAGGCTTTAATGGGTTCGGTGTGCTAAAATAAACTTTTGGGTCATTCAGGGACTAAAAGTGTCAAAAAGTGCACAAGTTTGCATTTTCGCGCATAACTTACGTTCTGAATACATCCGGACATCCAAAAATTTATGTAAGCACTAAAATATTTTATTTTAGTGTTCGCCATAAGAAAACATGCAGAAACTCAGTTTTTCGCATTCGGGACCAGATTCGATGTATTAGCCGTTGTTTAATTCACAACCACACATTCTAAACTTGCTTAGTCAGCGGATAAGGATGGAATTTTGGCACCATAACTTTGCAACACATGTATGGATGGAATTTAAACACCTAAACACCATAACTTTGCAACACATGTATGGATGGAATTTAAACACCTAAACACCATAACTTTGCAACACATGTACGGATGGGATTAAGGCACGTTTTCCATGAAACGATCTTAACGGTTCGGGTATTCCTATAAATACCCCATACCCCCCATTGCTAAAATCACTAGAATTCTGATTTGAGAACCTCTAAGTTGAAACCATTGTTTCATACCTGAGATTCTTGAATCGGGATTAGCATTCGGGGACCCTTCGTAAGTATTCTTTCGTTCTTTTCCTTATTTTACTGCTTTTCGAGTCAGAAAGTCAAACTTTGTTTGACTTTCAGCGTTGACCAGTAATGGTCAATGCGAAGTTCGTTTGAACTTCGCAACGTGAGTGTAATCACGTTGGTCATAGTCCCTTGGGACTATGCCCACTGATTACCACGTTGTCTAGGGTCGTAGGGTAAGCGATCTAATGAATCGCTTATACCTCGAACCCGACCCAGTTTGGTCGATCATTAGGATCCGACCAAACACATTAGGTGACCATAGTAGGTAGGGAATAACCTTCCGAGGTTATACCCTATGGTCACATCGTTTAAGTAGTTGTATGATAGGTAGTTTATATGCCTTAGGTAAATTACCAGAATACCCTTTTCATGTATAATTGGTAATTAAGCATATGTAACCTAAACCTTTGTCACATAACTGATTATGTAATATGTTTAGGCATATAACACTTGTCATAGGGCTAGTTAGGCGGTCCGAACGCGTTTCACGCGAACGACGCGTTAAAGTAGCATAAGCTACCTAAACGGGTCGTAATGGGTCGAAATCACTCAGGTTAAGTTTCATTTAGTATGTAGGATTTGTTAAACCAAATGACACGAGTCTCTACACTCGTTTGGTTTACAAACCCTAATGCTACCCAATCTTCCGATCTAGGTCCGGTTTATTAACATAGTTACCTATACTAGGTGCCGTTTGATATCCGCGATCTCTAGCATTGTTTAGTTGTTACTCAAGGACTACTGAGCAATCTCAGGTGAGTACATAGACCCCTCTTTTACTGTTTTTCCAAACTGTTTTGGGGTGGAACACATGTGCCTACTTGTTACATTCATGCTTTCCCGTTTTCACATCATATACCTGCTATGTTCGATAGTACATTATAGTACATGTTTTCAATACATTTTATGCTATGTATGTCCATTATGTGCATACTTAGTACATTGTTTTACATTGCTTTTCTGTTGCATATGCTTATCCAGCATATGAACACATTATACTACATATTGAACCGTTGTAAACATTTGACTATGTGATCCGTTGATATCTGTGAACCGTTTGTATCTGTGATCCGTTGATATCTGTGAACCGTTTGTATCTGTGAACTGTTTGTATCTGTGAACCGTTTGTATCTGTGAACCGTTTGTATCTGTGAACCGTTTGTATCTGTGATCCGTTGATATCTGTGAACCGTTTGTATCTGTGAACCGTTTGTATCTGTGAACCGTTTGTATCTGTGAACCGTTTGTATCTGTGAACCGTTTGTATCTGTGAACCGTTTGTATCTATGAACCGTATTTGACTATACATGAACATTTCTATACTTGTTAAACATTTCATCTTGATAGTTTGGTTTGAGTAAGTGATTAAGTAACGAGGCGTGTGTAATATGATACAAGCATGGTGGATACGCCGCTGGTACTTCCTATATATAAGTGTTTGTATGGTATTACATATCGTAGCGTTATTTGAATCATTTCAGTTTGAGACATATGACATTTTATACAAATAACATACTTTTCACAAGACATTGTTTTACAAACAACTTATCTTATACAAATCCATTTTACTATGGTTAGTCATTTAACCATACATTATTCACTTATTTATACATATCATCTGAACTCATTGTTTTTCAAATGATTTACAAAACAAAGCAAATTACAAGGTTCATGACTAAACATTTTCTCAAACATAAGTCATGGAACCTATTTTCACAAAACCTATGTATCTCACAGGCATTTTTATGCTGACGTACCTATTTTCACATGTGTTTTCAGGAGCTGTTGCATAAGATGATCAAGATACACATAGGCAGACTTGGGCTTTAGTGACAATAAAAGATGCAAGACTAGTTAATTATGTTGTATTTCTTTGTTGTTAAGACATTGTAACACTTTTTATCAATAAAACGAAACTTCAATTGCCATGGATTTGAAACAATTAATTCTGTTACAACACTCCCCGACATTTCCGCCACGTTTTGTATGTTCTACGTGGTCGGGGTGTGACAGAAAAGATGGTATCAGAGCCAATGGTTATAGGGAATTAGGTTATTAGTAATGCTTTGACCTAGTCTATAACCTTCTTAGGACCCTAACGCGAGTTTACTTGCGTTTAGTCATTAAACAATACCGTCACCTATCCTTGGGCGACGACCACAACAAGAACATAAATTTCAAAACCGCTTTGAAAACTAATCATCTGTTCTAGGATGATTAATTACTAGGTTTTGAACCCTCTATTGTAAGGTTTTGAACCCTCTGTTATATGGTTTCGAACCCCTTTGAATTTTCAAAATCTCGTCAAGGTTTTGGGTTTTAAATAATGTGAACACGTGCAAACTGGAAGGGTGAATGCCTGTATTCTGAGTTTTATGTCTAGGCAAGCACTTCGTATACATCTCAACCAGACGCGAGACCAGTTGTGCTTACCTGGGAATTCTTGGGATGAGTGTTCACTTATAGGCGAGCATGTCTTCGCGATACATTATTTTTGACCTATTTACTTTGATTAGTCACCGTCTCATTTGTTTGCCTTAAGTAACAAACAAATGATCGCAATTTTATGCATTGTTATTCTGTTTTCATTTCCCTTGTTCCCTCCCATATCTCCTATGTTCTTCATGGTGTCTCTTCATCGCAACAAGACTCGAGTGTCCGGACCAGGTGCTACAACTGCCCAACAAATAGGCGTAGTACTCCAGAAGACCGTTGATTTAGCTATCACCATGAGTCAGCTCAGGAATGAAGCTGTGTAAGGGAACTGCTCCTTGGTGCAATCAATGCCATCATCATTATTCAAATCAAATACCATGTTACAAATGTACCCACGGTGGACGATGGAGACATTTGGTTAACATGTGTCGCTTTGCTGTTCAAAGCAAGGCAGTAGCAAACCCTGTTGCTGCTTAACCTTCAAGTTCTGCTTCATATGTCGCCCTGGCATATCTAGCGCCTGAACCTCATGAACTTTCTACCTTGTGTATCGACTTAAGCACGCCTAGTGCAAGGTGTCGAAGCACCCCTCGTTACACAAATTTCAAAATCCATAAAGGATCTTTCTATCCTCATAATCAGATCCTTGTGGATGAATATCACTCAAATCGGAGCCCTTAATTGAATTATTCGTATGCCTTAATACGAACATTACCATTCAATAAGGACAAAGCCGAATTCTTATTTAGATCTTCCTATCTTCATAGTTAGATTCTAATGATTTAAGTGCCGCATGGAATCCACGGATTGGATTCCTGGTGTGCTTTGAGTATCCGCGTCCAAAGATAACAAATTAATAACCAAGTTAAACAATTATGTGATTATGTGCTTATATGTTCCCTTTTATGTTTTTGTGTGATCCAAATTCTTGTCATCCAAATCCTCGTAGAATCTTCCATATCTTTGGGTGCTATATTAAATCCTCAACGGGCTTGTACGTAACAAAAAGACCCTTGGATTATATTGTACCATTCCATAATTAGATCCTGAGAGGTCTAGGTAAACAGATTGATCCAAAAATCTGGTTAGGAATATCATGTGATGATATAGCTGAAAGGACTCCTTGGTGGCCTAATTTAAAAAGATCCTTTGTCGATCTAATAAAAAGGACCCTATGGTAGTTTAGTCACACTCATCATCAGGTTTGATTTTTCCTCCCCTTCACATTTCAGACAAATTGTGCGGACTATGCAAGGAATTGCGTAATTATGGATGCATACATAATTATGAAATTCAGTGCACGGAAACCACAGCAAATTTTGTCATGTGTCTAGAGACTATTCCGTTCATTTTTGTTTCTGAAGATGTAAAATGACTATTCCGTTCATTTTTGTTTCTGAAGATGTAAAATGACTATTCCGTTCATTTTTGTTTCTGAAGATGTAAAATGACTATTCCGTTCATTTTTGTTTCTGAAGATGTAAAATGACTATTCTGTTCATTTTTGTTTCTGAAGATTTAAAATGACTATTCTGTTCATTTTTGTTTCTGAAGATGTAAAATGACTATTCCGTTCATTTTTGTTTCTGAAGATGTAAAATGACTATTCCGTTCATTTTTGTTTCTGAAGATGTAAAATGACTATTCTGTTCCTTTTTGTTTCTGAAGATGTAAAATGACTATTCTGTTCATTTTTGTTTCTGAAGATGTTGTGGAAAATGACTATTCTGTTCATTTTTGTTTCTAAAGAATGCCTGTTGAGAATAACTCTGTTCATTTTTCATTTCTGAAAAATGTTCGTTAAAGAGAAATTACAGGATTACGTCTTGTTCATCTTTGATGGTTATTTAACACAAAGTCACAAATAGACTCCTACGAATTAATTTCGGGACGAAATTTCCTAAAGTAGGGGAGACTGTGACACCCGTGTCACTGCGACCATCAAACAAATGCCAAACCAATGAAATATTATATTTCATACTTGGGATTTGTAAAAATATGTGTATCGATTTCACATATCAACTCTTGTTTCGATTTCAAGCTCTAAATCGCTTTCTGGAAGGTTATACCCGCACTGATGCGTAAATATAACCAGTTTAATGCAACGAACACTCCGGAATAGTGAAATAGGCTTAACATACCTTAAATAACCTTTACATAACTTATATATAAGTTTTGGAAGGTTTGGTGTGGTGAAATCAAGTTTAATCGCTTACAGGGACTAAAGTTGACAAACTGCGAAAGTATGCCAATTTGAACTGTAACAGACCTTCCGGAACATGACCATAAGTTAAACACACCATAAATATCCTTTACATAGCTTAGAAATAGGCTTTAATGGGTTCGGTGTGCTAAAATAAACTTTTGGGTCATTCAGGGACTAAAAGTGTCAAAAAGTGCACAAGTTTGCATTTTCGCGCATAACTTACGTTCTGAATACATCCGGACATCCAAAAATTTATGTAAGCACTAAAATATTTTATTTTAGTGTTCGCCATAAGAAAACATGCAGAAACTCAGTTTTTCGCATTCGGGACCAGATTCGATGTATTAGCCGTTGTTTAATTCACAACCACACATTCTAAACTTGCTTAGTCAGCGGATAAGGATGGAATTTTGGCACCATAACTTTGCAACACATGTATGGATGGAATTTAAACACCTAAACACCATAACTTTGCAACACATGTATGGATGGAATTTAAACACCTAAACACCATAACTTTGCAACACATGTACGGATGGGATTAAGGCACGTTTTCCATGAAACGATCTTAACGGTTCGGGTATTCCTATAAATACCCCATACCCCCCATTGCTAAAATCACTAGAATTCTGATTTGAGAACCTCTAAGTTGAAACCATTGTTTCATACCTGAGATTCTTGAATCGGGATTAGCATTCGGGGACCCTTCGTAAGTATTCTTTCGTTCTTTTCCTTATTTTACTGCTTTTCGAGTCAGAAAGTCAAACTTTGTTTGACTTTCAGCGTTGACCAGTAATGGTCAATGCGAAGTTCGTTTGAACTTCGCAACGTGAGTGTAATCACGTTGGTCATAGTCCCTTGGGACTATGCCCACTGATTACCACGTTGTCTAGGGTCGTAGGGTAAGCGATCTAATGAATCGCTTATACCTCGAACCCGACCCAGTTTGGTCAATCATTAGGATCCGACCAAACACATTAGGTGACCATAGTAGGTAGGGAATAACCTTCCGAGGTTATACCCTATGGTCACATCGTTTAAGTAGTTGTATAATAGGTAGTTTATATGCCTTAGGTAAATTACCAGAATACCCTTTTCATGTATAATTGGTAATTAAGCATATGTAACCTAAACCTTTGTCACATAACTGATTATGTAATATGTTTAGGCATATAACACTTGTCATAGGGCTAGTTAGGCGGTCCGAACGCGTTTCACGCGAACGACGCGTTAAAGTAGCATAAGCTACCTAAACGGGTCGTAATGGGTCGAAATCACTCAGGTTAAGTTTCATTTAGTATGTAGGCTTTGTTAAACCAAATGACACGAGTCTCTACACTCATTTGGTTTACAAACCCTAATGCTACCCAATCTTCCGATCTAGGTCCGGTTTATTAACATAGTTACCTATACTAGGTGCCGTTTGATATCCGCGATCTCTAGCATTGTTTAGTTGTTACTCAAGGACTACTGAGCAATCTCAGGTGAGTACATAGACCCCTCTTTTACTGTTTTTCCAAACTGTTTTGGGGTGGAACACATGTGCCTACTTGTTACATTCATGCTTTCCCGTTTTCACATCATATACCTGCTATGTTCGATAGTACATTATAGTACATGTTTTCAATACATTTTATGCTATGTATGTCCATTATGTGCATACTTAGTACATTGTTTTACATTGCTTTTCTGTTGCATATGCTTATCCAGCATATGAACACATTATACTACATATTGAACCGTTGTAAACATTTGACTATGTGATCCGTTGATATCTGTGAACCGTTTGTATCTGTGATCCGTTGATATCTGTGAACCGTTTGTATCTGTGAACCGTTTGTATCTGTGAACCGTTTGTATCTGTGAACCGTTTGTATCTGTGATCCGTTGATATCTGTGAACCGTTTGTATCTGTGAACCGTTTGTATCTGTGAACCGTTTGTATCTGTGAACCGTTTGTATCTGTGAACCGTTTGTATCTGTGAACCGTTTGTATCTGTGAACCGTTTGTATCTGTGAACCGTTTGTATATGTGAACCGTATTTGACTATACATGAACATTTCTATACTTGTTAAACATTTCATCTTGATAGTTTGGTTTGAGTAAGTGATTAAGTAACGAGGCGTGTGTAATATGATACAAGCATGGTGGATACGCCGCTGGTACTTCCTATATATAAGTGTTTGTATGGTATTACATATCGTAGCGTTATTTGAATCATTTCAGTTTGAGACATATGACATTTTATACAAATAACATACTTTTCACAAGACATTGTTTTACAAACAACTTATCTTATACAAATCCATTTTACTATGGTTAGTCATTTAACCATACATTATTCACTTATTTATACATATCATCTGAACTCATTGTTTTTCAAATGATTTACAAAACAAAGCAAATTACTAGGTTCATGACTAAACATTTTCTCAAACATAAGTCATGGAACCTATTTTCACAAAACCTATGTTTCTCACAGGCATTTTTATGCTGACGTACCTATTTTCACATGTGTTTTTCAGGAGCTGTTGCATAAGATGATCAAGATACACATAGGCAGACTTGGGCTTTAGTGACAATAAAAGATGCAAGACTAGTTAATTATGTTGTATTTCTTTGTTGTTAAGACATTGTAACACTTTTTATCAATAAAACGAAACTTCAATTGCCATGGATTTGAAACAATTAATTCTGTTACAACACTCCCCGACATTTCCGCCACGTTTTGTATGTTCTACGTGGTCGGGGTGTGACATGAAGAACTTCTTGAGGATGATGAAGCAGATGAAGATGAAGATGACAATGATAAGAAAGATGAAGATGATAAGAAAAATGATGACGATGATCAAGGTGCTTCTGGATTGCTGGTGAAGAATCCTATTGATGAACAAAAGATTGAGGAGTTTCTAAATGATCAGATCAATGAACAAGAAGATGATGATCAGCAAGAAACCTCTACATCTGGAAAACAGCACGCAGATCAGGTATTCCTCACGAATCCTACTGTCATTTTCTTACATGATAAAAATCAGGAGATGATTGAGGTTAGAAGGTCAAGGGAAGAGATGTTAGAGGAATTAGGATTGCACGAAGGGAAATTTAAATTCGATATTGAAGATGAGATTCCTGAGACTTCTGAAGATGTATTTGAACCAAGATATGTTTTTGAAGCTGATCATTACAATGATGTAATTGTTGAATATGCTTCAGATTCATCTGATGATGAAGTTGATTTTCATTATTCTGGAGTTGATGAAACATTTCCCTCGTTGGCTGAAATGTTCAAAGACCGAAATGTTGATGAAATCAGAAGAAAGATTGTGGAGAAAGTGTCTACTGAAGGAATTCCAGATACCATACCGAGAGAAAATCTTGCTGAAGAAAGAAAGAAATGGTACAAAGTCATGCCAAAAGAGAGAAAGAAACTTAGGGCACTTCAATTCTTCACACATGACAAAGATATCTCTTGGGGTGATATTCTCTCTTGGGGATATTTAGAAGACTTAAAAGTTTATGCAATCAGAAGAGAGCAGGGAGTACAGTACTTTGAGTTTTTGGCTGATATCATAACTCTACCATGGTGGGATATAGATGAGTTGGTGAAAACAAAGAACATCAAAGAATATTACCATGGATTAGATGTGAAGCAACATGATCAAAAGTTATGGAATTATGTGAAGTTGCAAGCGCAGAAAAGGTATCCTGATTGGAAACCACACTTTCCAGAACAAATTGTCAGAATCTTAGAAAGTGGTGAAAAAGATATTACTCTGGATATCAAGCCTCCTAGTTGTCTGAAGAATATGCCTTTACGGGCAATGGAGCAAGATTTCCATGAAGAGTTTGAAGGGTGGTTATACAATCAATCTACTGCTGAAGCAATAATTTCATTAAATAACAAGTCCACTAGTGAAGAAAGAAGGATTTGTGTGTTAGATCCTATGTGGCTTGTAAACTGCTCAAAGAAAGACATAGATTTTCTGTTCTATAACAAGATAGTTTATGAGAGGCCTGACAGAGAGCAAGCAATGCAATATCAAAAGATTGTGGATGTTTGTTTCGCAAAAGACATCAACTCTGGAAGATACTGGAAGACAAAATGGAGAGATCTGGAGATTGATGAGTTCTTAAAAGTATACAAGCGTGAACAACGTTCTAAAAAGATTGCTGAGCATGCTGCTAAGTTGGGAAAACGTAAATTGGGAATTGTACCTCCAACTGATCAAACGCCAATTGAATCTGAAGAAAACAAAATTCCAAAGTGGGAACGGAAGCGTGATGGAGATCCTGTCTACAGAAATTGGTGGATGACTGAAGGAAGACAAAAACGAAAAAGAATGTTGGAGGAAAAGGCACCGAAAAGAAGGGAGAAAGCGCGTGAACGAAGACACAGCAGGAGGATTTGAAGACTATGCTGGAAGGTACTACAGCTACATCCGAGGGGGAGTCTGTTAGTACATAACGTCTGTAGCTTCCGTTAGCATGTAGTCATATTTTGTATTCTGTGTTTTTGTAAACAGTATGTATGTATGTAGAATAGCATGACAACTCAGGAGTAGGTTTTGTATGTAAAAGTGTTGGTTGGAACAAGTTCACTCGTCCGGATGGCAATCCGCACGGATGGTAATCCGCACGGAGAACTAATCCGCACGGAGAACTTATCCGCACGGAGAACTTATCCGCACGGATAAGTTATCCGCCCGGATAAGTCATTCGCCCGGATAAGTCATCCGCCCGGATAAGTTATCCGCACAGATAAACCACTCGGACGAACAACACTTCTTAAGTCTCCTGAGGATGTCTATATATATGGGGTCCGGGGCAACTATGTTAGAACTTTTGACTCGCACGGATAGTCTGTACTTCTACCGGATCTTTGTAACTTTCAGAACACTCAATAGAAAGAACAGACAAGTGTTTAAACGTTGAATTCTGTGTTGAACAAATCTGTGATTCGTCATAATGGATTCCGCACATTAGACGAAGTCGATTCATCTTGTTCCTTACGATCAGATCCTGCATCAGCGGGACCAACACTAATACACTAACTTAACATTTATAATCTAACTAGATTATAACTATAACATTACATCCCAACCCCATACCCCCCCCCCCTTCAAACCAGTTTGTGGAGTGGGGACACACCCCACAATTCTTTCATTATTTTATTTGTGGATGTTGGATATCTAGAAGCACAATACATGTTGGATAATGGTGGAATTGGATTATAAATAAACTCAAGGGATTAAGACTTTCATTTTACAAACACACTTAGCAACTTAACTCTCTTCCTCTCCTCTTCTCGTGTTCGGCCGAAGACCACCACACACGCTACCACCATCATCAAACCTTCTTCAAGAAATCTACATTCATACAAAGGTGCAAGAGATCATACGAACAAGCTTGGTGCACTCGTAAGTTCAAGAACCACTCTCGTTTCCTTTTATCCACCACTTTTACGCCTTGTTTCTTCCCTAGCCTTGTGCTAGTAGTAAGTGTTCTAAAACATCATCTTGTTCTTGATTTTAGTGGTTAATAGATGGTTGAATGATGAAATGCTAAGAAACACTAATGAACATAATCTAAAGTCTTGAACATAAGTGTTAAAGGGTGGATAAAGAGAAGGTATATGGGTAAATCATGTAGATCTTATGTAGTTATGATTATTTGATGTTGTTTGTTAGTTGAAGTAGGATGGATCATCATCTAGACATGCTAGATCATGTTCAAGAACATGAACTAGTAAGATGTAAATGCTAGAAATATGAAAGATGATGAATCCATCCATACATGAACTTGAAACTTGAATAAATATAATTTTTCTTGAAAAATAAGGTTATAAACTTGTAGATCTAAAGATCTACAAGTGGTTTTTCGGAAGAACCAAGTGAAAAATACTAGTCTTGTTAAAACCCGGATCTTGTGTAAACTAAATACATTTTTAGAAGGTAAACAAGTGTATAAACACTTGTGTAACAAGAAAATTTAACAAAGAAATATTTTTGTAAATCATGACTAGAAGTTGTTAAACTTCAAATTCTTTAAAAATAAGGTTTTTAAGAAACTAATCCTATTTTTAAAGATAACAAGACCTACTAAGCATGATAGTAACTTACTACATATTTTTACACACATTCAAGTTCATGAGTTTATGATTTAGGGTTGTTTTTGTCAAGATTAGTGATTAAAGATTGTATATTGTTGATTGATGATTGATGAGTAAATTTTGAAAAGAAAATGATACGCTAGAAAGCGTGGACACCTCCATTTATAGAGGAAACTCTGGCGAAATTTTTCTAGAATTTCAACACTTAGAAAAATTTTTCTAACAAATGCTTACAAATAAATTTTTAACTTGGTTTTCGAAATAAACTTCGCCATGATTTTTATTTCAAAAATTACCAAGTACCGGAGGTCGATTTTCGTAAATAAAACTTGATAAATATATATTTAGAGTATATATTTTATAATAAAACGATTGTGTGATTACGTAATTATTTTGTGAACTAGATATATTATTTTTAGGGTAAAAATAATATAACTTATGATATCATGAGATTTCGACTCCCAATATAATACTAAGACTCTCACAAAATAAATATTTAAATTATACAAGTATTGTTATCACAACGCGAACCCTAAAGTGTAACTTATGTATATTTTGGAATTTGAATATTTTAGACAAGTGATTAAAATATATTTTTCAAGTGAGACTTAAAAATATATTTTCGAATTTATAACGAATACATGTATAAAAACCCCCATCCTTGGGAAGGAAATATAAAATAAATAAGAAGTGTGAATACGGAATAGTTACCTAACTATTTCTCCAAAAACGTTAACCCTAAGCCAAGGCACGACCATCCGTCTAATAGGTATTAGTACGTGTAGGTCGTCACGCAGCAGGTTGAGTTGGAGACTTACGTTTCGGGATACGCACTTCTGTGAGCTCATGTTCCCCCTTTTCTTTTTAGTGTTTTCGGTTTTATACTTCAGGGGTGAAATACATGCAACAATTATTACAGACCTCTACATACATGGTATGGTTAGCTTAAGGAGGGTTTACGACTTAGATCATGTGAGTGGGTAGGTTTTACTTGGGGCCATTAATCCTCGTTGTAGGACCGAGGGACATTAGTGATTGATCTATTTGGGTGTAGCGAGCCCCACTCCTGAGTCCGCTGGGTGGGCCAAGTGGTGACTAAGTGCCCGACGCACAAATCCGCTAAGTTTGAGTCTTCCTGCATCACTTCACACATATCATTGGCTTTGCAACCCAATGGTGATCTCTTTTTCCTTAATTGCTATATACCAGGGACTTTTTATACAAACTTTAAAGGTTTATACAAACTCACTTTTACATGAACTCGCTCAACTTTATGTTGATTTTTCAACTTACATGTATTTCAGGAAATTAAGGGATCTGGCAAGGTATGCGATGTCGTCAAGCTGCGTAAGAATAATGATGTCATCCGAGTTTAGGAGGAGTGACCTTTGCCTGGACGGGTCACAAGTCTTAAACTGTGTTTTTATTCACGTCTCCTGGTTGTGTCTTGTGAACAAGTTTCTAATTATGTCATGGTTGTAATTCGTTGCATGTGTCGACTTTTAAACAATGTTGTCGTGATTACTTTTAAAAACTCGTTGAATGGATGAACATCATGTGTTTTATTTCATATAACATTGTTGTGATTGTGCTATGGTATTAAGAAGTCACACCAAAATAAACCCACGCTTCCGCAAAAGCCAGGGTGTGACAGCTTGGTATCAGAGCAACGATCATAGTGAACTAGGATTCTTTCTCGAGTCTAGACTATGATCACTAGGGCTCTCACGAAAACATTTTTACATTGCATACACTAAAACGTCCAGATCCAGGATACAAAACATTTTTACAAATAACATTTCAAAATTTATATATTTCAGTCTTAGAGACTGAGGGAGTTCAGCCTTAGAGGCTGGGGAGGTTCAGCCTTAGAGGCTGGGGAGGTTCAGTCTTAGAGACTGAGGGAATTCAGCCTTAGAGGCTGGGGAGGTTCAGCCTTAGAGGCTGGGGAGGTTCATTCTTAGAGGCTGAGGGAGGGTCAGTCTTAGAGACTGAGGGGTCCAATCTTAGAGATTGGGGAGGTTTAGTCTTAGAGACTGGGAGGTTGGTCTTAGAGACTAGGGAGTTAGTCTGAGAGGCTAGGAGGTTCAGTCTGAGAGGCTGGGAGGATAGTCAAGGAGACTAGGATGATTACTTGTTTGCTTTATTGTGGCTAACATGTTTATTTGACTTCATGATTGATATATGTGCATATATGTGATTGTGTTACAGACATCATGGTTTCATCATCAGACACAGGAGTATTGGATACACTAGACCCCATGGCGATCGTATCAGATGACGAGATCCCGTCAGAGCGAGAGGTCTACACATCAGACACCACCAGCACGGACGACAATGATTTCCAGCCGTTCGCGCTGCCTGGCGTTGGAGTTGAGCCTGCTGATGGCCTTCCTGCCGGGGATTTACCACTTGCGGTGATCCCTGCTCCCATACCTCTTGCTACTTTTCCAGTAGTTGATATGCCCCTCGATGTCGTTTCTGACGATGACATCGATCTGTTTGAGGAGGACCCCCCTGAGGCTGACTATGAGGGCGGGGCCCCTATTGTTGCTGACGTTATTCTTCCCATCGCCGAGGCCCCTTTTGAGGAGCTTCCTGTTGGTTCACCTGTCCCGGACTCATTGGAGTCTGTGGCATCCGCATCTGTACAAGACCACGGTGTGCAGCCTCACTTTTCTGACCCTGACATGGCGATGTCGGCTACACCCGGTCCATCGCACGAGTTCGAGTTCGACCACGAGGTCGATGACGCTTTGAGCCGGTCTTTCCACCTGACTTCGACCCTGACCACGATATTGAGTTTATTCACATGGATCAGCCCCTAGAGGCGCCCGTAGATCTTATTGATCCTTTGCTCGACATCCCTGCTGATCTTGATATGGATCTTGTTGACCCGGAGCCTGCTGTGGTGTCACACCCCGACCACGTAGAACATACAAAACGTGGCGGAAATGTCGGGGAGTGTTGTAACAGAATTAATTGTTTCAAATCCATGGCAATTGAAGTTTCGTTTTATTGATTAAAAGTGTTACAATGTCTTAACAAACAAAGAAATACAACATAATTAACTAGTCTTGCATCTTTTATTGTCACTAAAGCCCAAGTCTGCCTATGTGTATCTTGATCATCTTATGCAACAGCTCCTGAAAACACATGTGAAAATAGGTACGTCAGCATCAAAAATGCCTGTGAGATACATAGGTTTTGTGAAAATAGGTTTCATGACTTATGTTTGAGAAAATGTTTAGTCATGAACCTTTTAATTTGCTTTGTTTTGTAAATCATTTGAAAAACAATAAGTTCAGATGATAAGTATAAATAATAGAATAATGCATGGTTAAATGAGTAACCATGTAAAATGAGTTTGTATTAGTTAAGTTGAAGTAAAACTTGGTTTAAATCAAAGTTATGTTTTGTAAAATATATGCATGCTATACTGAATATGAACATTTATGCGGTATTGTGAAAATTCATACATCCAAGCCTTGAGACAGACGGATAACTATGTAAAAGTGAGTTATCAAGAGAATATGTATTCGGATTCGGTCATTCCTTTCATCCCCTTTCCCTGGGATGTCCGGAACGGGATTTGTCAAGTCCTATGGTACCACTACCTACTACCGAGCGGCATGATCGGTGTTAATGAATGTACATTGTATCATTTAAACAAACCAAATGTCATACCAAAATGTAAGCATGTGATGAAGATAATGTACCTAATATGCTAGTGTAAACATACAAAGTAGAGCTGTAAAACAATGTGTCCATATGTTACTGGAACATATGCAACAGAGATGCAATGTAAAATGATGTACTAAGTATGCAAAGTCATCATACAAAGTAGAAAAGTCATGTAAAACAATGTACTAAGTATGCAAAGTCATCATACAAAGTAGAAAATGTAATGAAATCATGTACTAATAGTGTACTAATGAGCATAGCAAGTATATGATGTAAAAACAATGGAAAGCACGAAAGTAACAAGTAGGCACATGTGTTCCACCCCAAAATAGTTTGGAAAACAGTAAAAGAGGGGTCTATGTACTCACTTGAGATTGCTCAGTAGTCCTTGAATAACAACTAAACAATGCTAGAGATCGCGGATATCAAACGACACCTAATTTAGGTAACTATGTTAATGAACCGGACCTAAATCGGAAGATCTGATAGAATAAGGGTTCATAAACCAAACGAGTATAGAGACTCGTGTCATATGGTTTAACAAAGCCTTCATACTAAATGAAACCTAACCTAATAGCTTACGACCCATTACGACCCGTTTAGGTAGCTTATGCTACTTTAACGCGTCGTTCGCGTGAAACGCGTTCGGACCGCCTAACTAGCCCTATGACAAGTGTTATATGCCTAAACATGTTACATAATCAGTTATGTGACAAAAGTTTAGGTTACATATGCTTAATTACCAATTATACATGAAAAGGGTATTCTGGTAATTTACCTAAGGCATATAAACTACCTATCATACAACTACTTAAACGATGTGACCATAAGGTATAACCTCGGGAGGTTATTCCCTACCTACTATGGTCACCTAATGTATTTGGTCGGATCCTAATGATCGACCAAATGGGTCGAGTTCGAAGGTATAGGCGATTTATTAGATCGCCTACCCTACGACCCTAGACAACGTGGTAATCAGTGGGCATAGTCCCAAGGGACTATGACCAACGTGATTACAATCACGTTGCGAAGTTCAAATGAACTTCGCATTGACCATAAGCTGGTCAACGCTGAAAGTCAAACAAAGTTTGACTTTCTGACTCTAAAAGCAATAAAATAAAGAAAAGAACGAAAGAATACTTACGAAGGGTCCCCGAATGCTAATCCCGATTCAAGAATCTCAGGTATGAAACAATGGTTTCAACTTAGAGGTTCTCAACTCAGAATTCTTGTAATTTTGAAGCATGGGGGGTGGGGTATTTATAGTAAAAGGTCCACCGTTAAGATCGTTTCATGGAAAACGTGCCTTAATCCCACCCGTACAAGTGTCGGGACCTTATGGTAGCTCAAAGTGATCCTTATCATCTGACTAGACAATTGGGAACATGTGGAGGAGGATTAAACAGCTGCAAACAGGCTGTTTAAAAACACTGCATCTGTTCTGTCACAGGCTAGCGCACCGTTACGTTAAAAGTGTAGCGGTGCGCTAGGCCATAGTTTGGCAGATTTACACTTTTGGTCCCTGTCCTGCGTTCAGCCCATTTTTGACACGTTTAAGGCCCGTTAACCCCATTTCAAAGCTCTAAAATGAAGTTAAAGTATAGGGAACTTAAAATGTGTTCAAAAATATCTCGGATGTCGGTTCGTTTAGCCGTACGGTTGCGATGTTCGGTTAATTACGACGGAATGCGCATAAGCGCGAAAAACGATCCAAATGACGCGACGAATGGATTTTTGGCAATCCAAACACTAAAGCATAATATAGTCATGCTTACATAAATTTTTGGATGTCCGGATGTATTCAGAACGTAAGTTATGCGCGAAAGTGCAAACTTGTGCACTTTTTGACACTTTTAGTCCCTGAATGACCCAAAAGTTTATTTTAGCACACCTAACCCCTTAAAGCCTATTTCTAAGCTATGTAAAGGATATTTATGGTGTGTTTAACTTATGGTCATGTTCTGGAATGTCTGTTACAGTTCAAATTGGCATACTTTCGCAGTTTGTCAACTTTAGTCCCTGTAAGCGATTTAACTTGATTTTGCCATACCAAAGCCTTCAAAACTTATTTCTAAGTTTATGTAAAGGTTATTTAAGGTATGTTAAGCCTATGTCACTATTCCGGAGTGTTTGTTGCATTAAACTGGTTATATTTACGCATCGGTGCGCGTATAACCTTCCAGAAAGCGATTTAGAGTTTGAAATTGAACAAGAATTGATATGTGCAAATGATACACATATTTTTACAAATCCCAAGTATGAAATATAATAATTCATTGGTTTGGTATTTGTTTGATGGCCGTGGAGGCACAGGTGTTACAGTCTCCCCTACTTTAGGAAATTTCGTCCCGAAATTTATTTAGAGGAAACTTGTGAGAGCTTGAAAACATGAAGTTGAAAAGATCAAACAACATTGGTTAGGGTTCTGAACTTCTAGTAACTTTAATAACATCATGTTTGCAATGTAAGAGGGATACTTTTATACAAGTATATGAAGCGTCATTGGTGTGTCCACCGTACCTCCATTACATTGTTCTCATTTTGTTATTGTTGTCACTATCGGTTCTTACACATAATAAATCTTACTGGGTTTCTGTGCACTAAATTTCATAATTATGTACGCGTCCATAATTAGACAATTCCTTGCACAGTTCACACGGTCTATTTTATAATGTGTAGTGTAAAACCAAATGAACAATCCTGTAATGAGTGTGACTAGACCGCCATAGAGTCCTTTTAATTAAATCAATAAATGATCTAAAATAGACTATCAAGGAGTCTGTCCAGCGACATCACTAGATGTCGTTCTTTAACCAAATTGTGAATCAATCTTTTTTACTAGACCACTAAAGGGTCTCTTATGAATCATGGAGTGGTACTATATAATCCAAGGGTCTTAACTATTAAATAGAAGCCCATTAAGGATTTAAGGTAGTACCTTTTGACTATCCTGCTACGAATCCCTCATATGAAGATATGAAAGATTCTGCGAGGATTTGGATAACGAATATCCAGAGTATACAAAAACACAAAAATGTATAAAAGAAAACATAAGATGCTTAAACACATAGTCACATAACCACAAAATTGTTTAACTAGAAGTTTGTTCTGCTAACAGAGCACATGTATTTAAAGCACACTAGAAATCCATTCCTTGGATTTCATTTGGTACTTTAAACATTTTTCAAGAATCTAACTATAAAGATAGAAAGATTTTTAAAAGAAAAATTCGATTTCGATTATAAGGAGCCGAAATGTTCGAATTTAGGTACAAAAGGAATCCAATTGAGGATTCTGATTTGAATGATAATCATCCACAAGGATCTAAATGTGAAGATAAAAAGATCCCATATGGATTTTTTTTTTAGAAGTTGAAGATGTTTTGAAACCTTGCATTGGATGTGCTTAGGTCAAAACATGATGTAAAATGCTTATGAAGTTGAGATGCTTGATATGTCAAGGCGACATATGAAGCAGAATTTGAAGGTTATGTCAATGTATGAGGAAAATATTTTTGAAAACTATGCATGGGATTCTTTTAAGAAAAATGTGTTTAACGTTTTTGAAACCTTATATATAATACTTTTGAAATCATAAAGTAGGTGTATTAGATAGATATATTTACAAAAATGTTTTAAGATCATGCGAGATGAATTTTGAAATCATGTATAAGGTTTTTGAAAGACATGAATGATGCTTTTCGAAATCATGCACTTGATAAGAAAATGTATTGTGGTAATATTGTCTTCAGACTATATGAAATATTTTGAAATTAGGAAGGTTGGTTTTGATAACATGACCAATGTTTTTGAAATAACATAGACAATGCATCTAGAAAAATTGTTTTCAAACTATATGAAATGTTTTGAGATCATGAAAATTGTTTTGAAAATACTTGTACTGTGTATGTTGAAAAATCAAAACGTAATGGGTATGAGATTTGAAAATACCCTTAGTTATCTAACCAAGGATTTAAAGGCACAGATGTGCGAAAAGCACGATTACTCATAATGTCACTTAATTTTCTGTACTTTGTTTCTTAGAGTGAAACGAGTACTTAAAATTTTCGAGGGAATCATGAGCAATCATTTGAAAGAGAGAAATCACAAGAGTAGTTTGTAAGGTACATAGTTCCTTGATGTAGGTATCATAGGAAAAGCCATACACACCTAGCAGGGGGTTGAGCTGGTTGGTTGGGGACTGCTTTACTATTGTGAGCGACCATGGCGAAGTTCTGAGAAGCCTTTCGCTTCTTTGACTTCTTAGGGGGTCGTTCATCCATGGTCTTTGATTCCTCGATTGGTTTATTGGCTGATGGTGTTGTCGCCTGACTAGGTCCTGCCTGTCTTGGTGACTCTTGAGTGGCTTCATCCTGGAGATGATACATGGCAGTAGCTAATTCAACAGTCTTCAGGACTACTTCGCCTATTCACTGAGCGAATTTTGGCTACTTGCTCAGATATCTGGGCGTCATCGTGATGAAGAGACATTCTTGAAGAAAAAGAAAGGCATAGGGAGAAACAGGTGAAAGATTATTGGACAATCAAAACAGAAAGATAACGCATGAAAATTGCGATCATTTGTTTGTTACCTAAGGCAAACAAATGAGACGGTGACTAATCAAAGTAAATGGATCAAAAATAATGTATCGCGAAGACATGCTCGCCTATAAGTGAACACTCATCCCAAGAATTCCCAAGTAAGCACAACTGGTCTCGCGTCTGATGAGATGTATACGAAGTGCTTGCCTAGACAGAAAACCCAGAATACAGGCATTCACCCTTCCAGTTTGCACGTGTTCACATTATTTAAAACCCAAAACCTTGACGAAGTTTTGAAAACTCAAAGGGGTTCAAAACCATATAATAGAGAGTTCAAAACCTTACAATAGAGGGTTCAAAACCTAGTAATCAATCATCCTAGAACAGATGATTAGTTTTCAAAGCGGTTTTGAAATTTATGTTCTTGTTGTGGTCGTCGCCTAAGGATAGGTGACGGTATTGTTTTATGACTAAACGCAAGTAAACTCGCGTTAGGGTCCTAAGAAGGTTATAGACTAGGTCAAAGCATTACTAATAACCTAATTCCCTATAACCATTGGCTCTGATACCATCTTTTCTGTCACACCCCGACCACGTAGAACATACAAAACGTGGCGGAAATGTCGGGGAGTGTTGTAACAGAATTAATTGTTTCAAATCCATGGCAATTGAAGTTTCGTTTTATTGATTAAAAGTGTTACAATGTCTTAACAAACAAAGAAATACAACATAATTAACTAGTCTTGCATCTTTTATTGTCACGAAAGCCCAAGTCTGCCTATGTGTATCTTGATCATCTTATGCAACAGCTCATGAAAACACATGTGAAAATAGGTACGTCAGCATAAAAATGCCTGTGAGATACATAGGTTTTGTGAAAATAGGTTTCATGACTTATGTTTGAAAAAATGTTTAGTCATGAACCTTTTAATTTGCTTTGTTTTGTAAATCATTTGAAAAACAATAAGTTCAGATGATAAGTATAAATAATAGAATAATGCATGGTTAAATGAGTAACCATGTAAAATGAGTTTGTATTAGTTAAGTTGTTTGTAAAACAATGTATTGTAAAAAGTATGTTATTTGTATAAAATGTTATATGTATCAAACTGAAATGATTCAAATAACGCTACGATACATAATACCATACAATCACTTATATATAGGAAGTACCAGCGGCGTATCCACCATGCTTGTATCATATTACACACGCATCGTTACTTAATCACTTAATCAAACCAAACCAACAATGTAATAAGTCTATGTTTAAACCAATAGTTAAAAGTCCTTGTATAACCATGTCAAATATTTATAATCCAAAAGTAGTCAAGTAATGTATAACCAAAATGATATGTATGGTAAGTAAAATTAAGACTACTTAAACCATAAGTAAAAAAATGTACAAAACAAAGTATTGAAGTAAAACTTGGTTTAAATCAAAGTTATGTTTTGTAAAATATATGCATGCTATACTGAATATGAACATTTATGCGGTATTGTGAAAATTCATACATCCAAGCCTTGAGACAGACGGATAACTATGTAAAAGTGAGTTATCAAGAGAATATGTATTCGGATTCGGTCATTCCTTTCATCCCCTTTCCCTGGGATGTCCGGAGCGGGATTTGTCAAGTCCTATGGTACCCCTACCTACTACCGAGCGGCATGATCGGTGTTAATGAATGTACATTGTATCATTTAAACAAACCAAATGTCATACCAAAATGTAAGCATGTGATGAAGATAATGTACCTAATATGCTAGTGTAAACATACAAAGTAGAGCTGTAAAACAATGTGTCCATATGTTACTGGAACATATGCAACAAAGATGCAATGTAAAATGATGTACTAAGTATGCAAAGTCATCATACAAAGTAGAAAAGTCATGTAAAACAATGTACTAAGTATGCAAAGTCATCATACAAAGTAGAAAATGTAATGAAATCATGTACTAATAGTGTACTAATGAGCATAGCAAGTATATGATGTAAAAACAATGGAAAGCACGAAAGTAACAAGTAGGCACATGTGTTCCACCCCAAAACAGTTTGGAAAACAGTAAAAGAGGGGTCTATGTACTCACTTGAGATTGCTCAGTAGTCCTTGAATAACAACTAAACAATGCTAGAGATCGCGGATATCAAACGGCACCTAATTTAGGTAACTATGTTAATGAACCGGACCTAAATCGGAAGATCTGATAGAATAAGGGTTCGTAAACCAAACGAGTATAGAGACTCGTGTCATATGGTTTAACAAAGCCTACATACTAAATGAAACCTAACCTAATAGCTTACGACCCATTACGACCCGTTTAGGTAGCTTATGCTACTTTAACGCGTCGTTCGCGTGAAACGCGTTCGGACCGCCTAACTAGCCCTATGACAAGTGTTATATGCCTAAACATGTTACATAATCAGTTATGTGACAAAAGTTTAGGTTACATATGCTTAATTACCAATTATACAT
This sequence comes from Helianthus tuberosus, assembly GCA_030545235.1. Classification (NCBI taxonomy): domain Eukaryota; kingdom Viridiplantae; phylum Streptophyta; class Magnoliopsida; order Asterales; family Asteraceae; genus Helianthus; species Helianthus tuberosus. The sequence continues at coordinate 19,439,349 of CM060403.1, forward strand.
GAAAAGGGTATTCTGGTAATTTACCTAAGGCATATAAACTACCTATCATACAACTACTTAAACGATGTGACCATAAGGTATAACCTCGGGAGGTTATTCCCTACCTACTATGGCCACCTAATGTATTTGGTCGGATCCTAATGATCGACCAAATGGGTCGAGTTCGAAGGTATAGGCGATTTATTAGATCGCCTACCCTACAACCCTAGACAACGTGGTAATCAGTGGGCATAGTCCCAAGGGACTATGACCAACGTGATTACAATCACGTTGCGAAGTTCAAATGAACTTCGCATTGACCATAAGCTGGTCAACGCTGAAAGTCAAACAAAGTTTGACTTTCTGACTCTAAAAGCAATAAAATAAAGAAAAGAACGAAAGAATACTTACGAAGGGTCCCCGAATGCTAATCCCGATTCAAGAATCTCAGGTATGAAACAATGGTTTCAACTTAGAGGTTCTCAACTCAGAATTCTTGTAATTTTGAAGCATGGGGGGTGGGGTATTTATAGTAAAAGGTCCACCGTTAAGATCGTTTCATGGAAAACGTGCCTTAATCCCACCCGTACAAGTGTCGGGACCTTATGGTAGCTCAAAGTGATCCTTATCATCTGACTAGACAATTGGGAACATGTGGAGGAGGATTAAACAGCTGCAAAGAGGCTGTTTAAAAACACTGCATCTGGTCTGTCACAGGCTAGTGCACCGTTACGTTAAAAGTGTAGCGGTGCGCTAGGCCATAGTTTGGCAGATTTACACTTTTGGTCCCTGTCCTGCGTTCAGCCCATTTTCGACACGTTTAAGGCCCGTTAACCCCATTTCAAAGCTCTAAAATGAAGTTAAAGTATAGGGAACTTAAAATGTGTTCAAAAATATCTCGGATGTCGGTTCGTTTAGCCGTACGGTTGCGATGTTCGGTTAATTACGACGGAATGCGCATAAGCGCGAAAAACGATCCAAATGACGCGACGAATGGATTTTTGGCAATCCAAACACTAAAGAATAATATAGTCATGCTTACATAAATTTTTGGATGTCCGGATGTATTCAGAACGTAAGTTATGCGCGAAAGTGCAAACTTGTGCACTTTTTGACACTTTTAGTCCCTGAATGACCCAAAAGTTTATTTTAGCACACCTAACCCCTTAAAGCCTATTTCTAAGCTATGTAAAGGATATTTATGGTGTGTTTAACTTATGGTCATGTTCCGGAATGTCTGTTACAGTTCAAATTGGCATACTTTCGCAGTTTGTCAACTTTAGTCCCTGTAAGCGATTTAACTTGATTTTGCCATACCAAAGCCTTCAAAACTTATTTCTAAGTTTATGTAAAGGTTATTTAAGGTATGTTAAGCCTATGTCACTATTCCGGAGTGTTTTTTGCATTAAACTGGTTATATTTACGCATCGGTGCGCGTATAACCTTCCAGAAAGTGATTTAGAGTTTGAAATTGAACAAGAATTGATATGTGCAAATGATACACATATTTTTACAAATCCCAAGTATGAAATATAATAATTCATTGGTTTGGTATTTGTTTGATGGCCGTGGAGGCACAGGTGTTACATGTGGCCCAAGAGCCTGTAGTTGCTCCTGACCCTGCATTAGAGCATGACCCTGTCCATGATGATGCACCAGCCGTTGTACCTATTGTTGATGATGTACCCATTGTTGATCTTCCCGTTGTTGCTCCACCCTTGATAGACGGTCCTGTTGTTGATGCACCACTTCCCGATCCTGTGCCGGTACTATTTGACCGTGCACCTTTTTCTACTCATATAGATCCACGGTACGCCGACACCCTGAATGGGTGGATTGAAGATGACGACTATCCACCTTACGTGGTGCCTGTCACACCTGTTTCTGTACCCACCGATATTCCCCTGATTCCCCCGTACACTACAGATGTTCACTGCACTAATCTTCCGATTACCTTTCTCCAGGACATCCCTCCACCACGTCCTGGGGAGGGTTCATCGCGACAGCCTTTTGGTCACATACCTTTCATGTCAGGAGGAGGCCAGTTTATACCTCAGATGCCTCATCCTACTTTTGTTCCACCTGTATCGGTGTCTGATCTGGTCATGTCACAGTTTCCTTCAGTTGCACCACCGACTGCACCATCTTTCATGCCATCTAGCGAGCCATTTTTATGGACTACGCCCCCTATCATGCCACTGTCTGATCCATACCACCTGTACCTTGTTGGGTACTCTACGGAGGACATCCTCATTTCCTTGATGATACAGCAGGACGCATTGACGCGTCGTATTCAGATTTTGGAGACAGCTCCACATCCACCTTGTCATTCTCGGCCCCCATTTGCAGCACTGCACCCTCCACGTCCACTCTCCCCTGATTCAGACGCTCGCTTTTGGAATTCTGAGCAGCAGATAGCATATTTGTTGCGCGCCTATCGTGCTATGGAGGAGGACTGGTTACATATGCGTCGCTTACTTTTCTCTCGTTTTCCTCCTCCTCCGCCGCCATCAGCATAGGCATATTTTTGGTTTTATGTAGGTAGACTTTTGGTGAGAAGGTCGCTATTGAGCCAGCTTATGAAGCCTTTTTGAGAAATAACACTTTTGTATATGATAGTTGTAGTTGACTTGTATTTTTGGGGGTGATGTTGCCCCGTGATTTTATTCAGATGTGTGATGTACTATTAAACATGTAAAACAATATTGTGATCGTGATTTATGAAGCTCAATGGCAACATTCTCACTACATGCTTTGTTCAGTTACTTACTTTATGTTATAACATGTGATGTTATGTGATTGATGAATGTTATTACCTACGCATATTTATTATACTTACTATGACCTGACCTATACGATCATCTTTTAGAAGATGCCTCCAAGACGCGATGTACGCATGCCCACTAACGAGGCGGAACTTCAAGGGATAATCGCCGCGGCCATAGCTCAGTATGCGGCTTCACAAGCTGGAACAAGCGGAAGCGTCTCGAACAACAACAACAATCCACACAATGGTAATGTCAAGTTGTTGAGAGATACTACGATACATTTGGATATTTATAGCACGTCCGCTAATGCAATTTGTAAAATTTTAACGTATGTGTAGGGTGCGCTTACAAGCAATTCCTCGACTGTAAGCCCATGAATTTCGACAGCACCGGAGGTGCTGTTGCGTTTGTTAGGTGGACTGAGAAGACGGACTCTATCCTTAGAATGAGCAAGTGTGCTCCCGAGTAACAAGTGACTTACATCTCAGGGCCGTTTCTGGATGGAGCCCTATCTTGGTGGAATCTCCAAGTGCAAACCTTAGGTGAAGCTGCTGCTTATGCGTTGTCATGGAATGAGCTGAAGGGGCTCATGAGAAGGAAGTACTGCTCACATGCTGAGATTCAAAAGCTAGAGACTGAGTTCTGGCATCTAAAAATGGAAGGTCCCAAGATTGGGGAATATGTTCAAAGATTTCATGATTTGTCTCACGTAGTACCATACATGGTCACGCCCGAGTTTAAACGAGTTGAGCACTTTATCTGGGGATTGGCTCCCCAGATCATGAGTATGGTTACCACGTCCAAGCCTGCAACAATCACAGAAGCCATCGATCTTAGTGTGGCACTTACTGAGGAGGCTATTCGGTTGAACAAGTTTTTGGGTACTGAGCAGAAGAAGAAAGAGACTCACGTGGAGTCGTCTGGGGAAAACAAGCGAAAATTTTCAAACTTCAAGCAAGGAACCAGCCATGTGATCAAGAAGGGTGAATCAAGCACACCCGCAAGAGCTGCAACCGGTGTTGAGAACAAAGGAAAGGGTTATATGGGCACTCTGCCCAAGTGTGATACATGCCAGCGCCATCATTCTGGCCTGTGCGGATTGAGGAAATGTGAATCGTGTGGAAAGAGCGGCCACACAAAGTATACATGCTGGGTTGGTTCAGGCAAGGGTGGCCAAAGGGGTTTCAATAACAACAACCGTGGTGGTAACGGGAACCGCCCGCAAGAAAATAATGGAGGAAATGGAAATCGTGGGAATGTTGCGAATCAAGCTGGGAATGGAAATCGCAACCAAAACAACACTCAAGGCGGGAATGGGAATGGGAATGGCCGAGGGCCAGGATGCTTCAATTGTGGAGATATTGGGCACTTTAAGAGGGAATGCCCGAAGCTGAATCAAGCCCGTGGAAGAGTGTTTAACATTGGAGCTAGGGAAGCGCGCCAGGATCCCAACGTTGTCACTGGTACATTCCCTATAAACCAACGCTTTGCATCTGTTCTGTTTGATACTGGTGCCGATTATAGTTTCGTATCGTTAGAATTTAAGAATATACTTGGGTTGACTGCTAGTAAGTTAGATGTTCCGTACTCGATTGAATTGGCGAATGGGAAACTAGTTGAAACCAATGAAGTTGTCCGAGGATGCCTGATAGAACTGGGAGGACACGAATTTACGCTAGATCTACTGCCAGTCAAGTTGGGAAGCTTCGACGTGGTAGTAGGGATGGATTGGTTGTCGAGCAACAAGGCCGAGATTGTTTGTCACGAGAAGATCATCCGTATCCCAATGGAAGATAGAGAGACGATCATAGTTCATGGAGAGAAGCGCGACAACCCATTAAGAATCATTAGCTGCCTGAAAGCTAGAAAGTGTTTGCAGAAGGGATGTGTTGCATTCTTGTCACACATCGTGGATAAAGAAGCTGCTGAACCGAAGATCGAAGACATTCCAGTCATAAGAGAATATCCTGAAGTCTTTCCAGAAGACTTGCCAGGATTACCGCCGCAAAGACAAGTCGAGTTTCACATCGACTTAGTTCCAGGCGCCGCGCCTGTGGCTAAGGCACCCTACCGACTTGCGCCTTCGGAGATGCAGGAGTTGTCGACACAACTCCAGGAGCTGTTAGACAAGGGATTCATCAGACCAAGCTTCTCACCTTGGGGAGCACCGGTTCTGTTTGTTAAGAAGAAGGATGATAGTTTTTGTATGTGTATCGACTACCGGGAACTGAACAAGTTGACAATCAAGAATAGATATCCTCTGCCAAGAATCGATGATATCTTTTATCAGCTGCAAGGTTCAAGTTTCTACTCCAAGATAGATTTGCGATCAGGTTATCATCAGTTAAGAATACAAGAGGAAAGTATTCCCAAGACTGCTTTTAGAACTCGATATGGGCATTACGAGTTTCTGGTGATGCCGTTTGGGTTGACAAACGCGCCAGCCGTTTTTATGGATTTGATGAATAGAGTTTGTAAGCCATACCTCGACAAGTTCGTGATTGTGTTCATCGATGACATTTTGAGCTACTCGAAGACGAAGGATGAACACGAACAGCATTTGAGAGCTATTTTGGAGCTACTTAAAAAGGAGAAATTGTATGCCAAGTTCTCGAAGTGTGAGTTCTGGTCACGCGAAGTCCAATTTCTTGGACATGTGGTTAATGGAAATGGAATCCATGTGGATCCAACAAAGATCGAGGTGATCAAGGATTGGGAAACTCCAAAGACGCCAACCGAGATTCGACAGTTCTTAGGGTTGGCTGGTTATTATCGAAGGTTCATTGAGGATTTCTCTAAAATCGCTCAACCTCTGACCGCGCTCACACAGAAAGACAAGAAGTTTGATTGGGGTAAAAAACAGGAAGAAGCATTTCAGTTGTTGAAAAACAAGCTGTGCGATGCACCGATCTTATCGCTACCCGAAGGAACGAACGATTTCGTAGTATATTGTGACGCCTCGCGTCAAGGTTTGGGATGTGTGTTGATGCAGCGACAGAAAGTTATAGCATATGCTTCTCGCCAATTGAAAGTCCATGAGAAGAATTATACCACGCATGACTTAGAGTTAGGCGCGATGGTATTTGCATTGAAGATCTGGCGACACTATTTATATGGTACGCGATGTACAATCTGCATGGATCATAAGAGTCTGCAGCACATATTTAATCAAAAAGAGCTTAACATAAGGCAAAGACGCTGGGTAGAGCTGTTAAACGATTATGATTGCGAGATCAAGTATCACCCAGGGAAGGCAAATGTGGTCGCCGATGCCCTGAGTCGAAAGGAAAGGATTAAGCCCATAAGGGTTAGGGCTTTGGAAATGATCGTCCAGACAGACCTATCTTTACGCATTCGTGTCGCGCAGAGAGAAGCTTTGAAAGAAGGGAATATCAAGGATGAGTATCTCCGTGGGATGGAGAAGCAATTGGTACCAAATGAGGAAGGAACTTTGTGTTTCATGAAAAGGATTTGGGTTCCTATGTTTGGTGGATTAAGAAAGGTTATTTTTGATGAAGCTCATAAATCATGGTACTCGATTCATCCAGGAGCGGATAAAATGTACCAAGACCTAAGGGATTTCTATTGGTGGCCTAGAATGAAAGGCGACGTTGCAGTGTATGTTAGCAAATGTTTAACGTGCGCCAAGGTAAAAGTCGAATACCAAAATCCTTCAGGTCTTCTACAGCAACCTGAAATACCCAAATGGAAATGGGAACATATTTAAATGGATTTCATTACGAAATTGCCCAAGACACCCAGAGGCCACGATACAATTTGGGTGATAGTAGACCGTCTAACAAAGTATGCACACTTTTTGCCAATCAAAGAAAAAGACAAAACGAGTAAACTCGCTGAGATATACATGAGAGAGATTGTTGCACGACATGGAGTGCCTCTCTCAATCATCTTTGATAGGGATGGAAGATTCGTGTCAAGGATTTGGCAATCTTTCCAAGAAGCATTTGGTTCCCAGTTAAATCTGAGCACCGCATTTCACCCACAAACTGATGGCCAAAGTGAGAGAACTATTCAGACATTGGAAGATATGCTAAGAGCATGTGTAATGGACCTAGGTGGTAGCTGGGACAATCACTTACCCTTGTTCGAATTTTCGTACAACAACAGCTACCACACAAGTATTGGAGCCGCGCCATTTGAAGCTCTTTATGGACGCAAGTGCCGATCACCACTGTGCTAGGTTGATGTGGGTGATAGACAGCTTGTTGTTCCCGAAATAGTGCAAGAGACGACAGACAAGATTGCACAGATCCGAGAGCTCATCAAGGCGGCTCGTGACAGACAGAAAGACTATGCAAACCGAAGGAGGAAACCTTTGAAATTTCAAGTTGGGGATACGGTTTTGTTAAAGGTTTCACCCTGGAAGGGTGTGGCACGCTTTGGGAAGCGTGGAAAGTTGAATCCGCGTTACATTGTGGCCCATTCAGAATCCTGCAAAGGATTGGGCTTGTAGCCTACAAATTGGACCTACCTGCTGAACTTAATGGCATTCACGATACATTTCACGTATCGAATTTGAAAAAGAGTCCAACTCAAGAGACAGTGATCATTCCTGCTGACGAAGTTCATATCGACGACACGCTCCACTTTACCGAAGAACCCGTTGAGGTTACGGATTGGAAAGTTAACAAAACACGCAGGAGTAGTGTCAAGCTCGTCAAAGTTCAATGGAATGCAAGACATGGACCAGAATTCACGTGGGAACGTGAGGATCGTATGAAGGAGAAATACCCCCATTTATTTCCCAAGACCCCTGCAACTAGAAGCAGAGCCTAAAATTTCAGGACAAAATTTCTCTAACGGGGGGAGAATGTGACAACCCTCACAAATTCAGGTATCCGTATGAATTAATTAATATTTAATTAGTGCTTAATTACTGTGCTTGATAACAATTATGATTTAACTACTTTCTGTTTTCTGATACATACATACTCATGCATCACATTTTATTACTGTCACTCCATTCATTACACACAAACAATAGTGACAGACTTGATGCACAAAGCACAGTTAGAACACTAAACGGGTAACCCAGTAAACATGCTAACAATGTCAGCACCTAGACAGACACTATACTGAGGCCAGTGTGAGCCAGGAATAAAGTACTACACTGGTAGGGAGTGTAGGGATGTGAGGACCATAAAACTGCGTCACTAGGTGATAGTTATAGTGCCCGGAAGTGCCTAAAACATACTTAAAGTGCAGAATTCTACACTAGTTAACCAAAATTCAGTATTTAACAATGCTAGTAAAGTGCAAAAACTTGGCAAAATAGTCCTAGACACTTTTCAAAGTTTTGGTAATTTAATGTGTCACTAAAAACAATATAAAAGACACTTTAAATACTTATTTAACACTTTAACGGATCAACATCCAACCGAACAACTGGACTTTACCCGGAACATAAAAATATTGATAAACACATTGTTTTTACTTTTCTGAGCTAGTTAGGGTCCCCGAACACCCTAACACACCTTATATTGTATAACACACACTAATACACTAACTTAACATTTATAATCTAACTAGATTATAACTATAACATTACATCCCAACCCCATAACCCCCCCCCCCCTTCGAACCCGTTTGTGGAGTGGGGACACACCCCACAATTCTTTCATTATTTTATTTGTGGATGTTGGATATCTAGAAGCACAATACATGTTGGATAATGGTGGAATTGGATTATAAATAAACTCAAGGGATTAAGACTTTCATTTTACAAACACACTTAGCAACTTAACTCTCTTCCTCTCCTCTTCTCTTGTTCGGCCAAAGACCACCACACACGCTACCACCATAATCAAACCTTCTTCAAGCTATCTACATTCATACAAAGGTGCAAGAGGTCATACGAACAAGCTTGGTGCACTCGGAAGTTCAAGAACCACTCTCGTTTCCTTTTATCCACCACTTTTACGCCTTGTTTCTTCCCTAGCCTTGTGCTAGTAGTAAGTGTTCTAAAACATCATCTTGTTCTTGATTTTAGTGATTAATAAATGGTTGAATGATGAAATGCTAAGAAACACTAATGAACATAATCTAAAGTCTTGAACATAAGTGTTAAAGGGTGGATAAAGAGAAGGTATATGGGTAAATCATGTAGATCTTGTGTAGTTATGATTATTTGATGTTGTTTGTTAGTTGAAATAGGATGGATCATCATCTAGACATGCTAGATCATGTTCAAGAACATGAACTAGTAAGATGTAAATGCTAGAAATATGAAAGATGATGAATCCATCCATACATGAACTTGAAACTTGAATAAATATAATTTTTCTTGAAAAATAAGGTTATAAACTTGTAGATCTAAAGATCTACAAGTGGTTTTTCGGAAGAACCAAGTGAAAAATACTAGTCTTGTTAAAACCCGGATCTTGTGTAAACTAAATACATTTTTAGAAGGTAAACAAGTGTATGAACACTTGTGTAACAAGAAAATTTAACAAAGAAATATTTTTGTAAATCATGACTAGAAGTTGTTAAACTTCAAATTCTTTAAAAATAAGGTTTTTAAGAAACTAATCCTATTTTTAAAGATAACAAGACCTACTAAGCAAGATAGTAACTTACTACATATTTTTACACACCTTCAAGTTCATGAGTTTATGATTTAGGGTTGTTTTTGTCAAGATTACTGATTAAAGATTGTATATTGTTGATTGATGATTGATGAGTAAACTTTGAAAAGAAAATGATACGCTAGAAAACGTGGACACCTCCATTTACAGAGAAAACTCTGGCGAAATTTTTCTAGAATTTCAACACTTAGAAATATTTTTCTAACAAATGCTTACAAATATATTTTTAACTTGGTTTTCAAAATAAACTTCGCCATGATTTTTATTTCAAAAATTACCAAGTACCGGAGGTCGATTTTCGTAAATAAAACTTGATAAATATATATTTAGAGTATATATTTTATAATAAAACGATTGTGTGATTACGTGATTATTTTGTGAACTAGATATATTATTTTTAGGGTAAAAATAATATAACTTATGATATCATGAGATTTCGACTCCCAAAATAATACTAAGACTCTCACAAAATAAATATTTAAATTATACAAGTATTGTTATCACAACGCGAACCCTAAAGTGTAACTTATGTATATTTTGGAATTTGAATATTGTAGACAAGTGTTTAAAATATATTTTTCAAGTGAGACTTAAAAATATATTTTCGAATTTATAACGAATACATGTATAAAAACCCCCATCCTTGGGAAGGAAATATAAAATAAATAAGAAGTGTGAATACGGAATAGTTACCTAACTATTTCTCCAAAAACGTTAAACACTAAGCCAAGGCACGGTCATCCGTCTAATAGGTATTAGTACATGTAGGTCGTCACGCAGCATGTTGAGTTGGAGACTTACGTTTCGGGATACGCACTTCTGTGAGTTTATGTTCCCCCTTTTCTTTTTACTGTTTTTGGTTTTATACTTCGGGGGTGAAATACATGCGACAATTATTACAGACCTCTACATATATGGTATGGTTAGCTTAAGGAGGGTTTATGACTTAGATCATGTGAGTGGGTAGGTTTTACTTGGGGCCATTAATCCTCGTTGTAGGACTGAGGGACATTAGTGATTGATCTATTTGGGTGTAGCGAGCCCCACTCCTGAGTCCGCTGGGTGGGCCAGGTGGTGACTAAGTGCCCGACGCACAAATCCGCTAGGTTTGAGTCTTCCTGCATCACTTCACACATATCATTGGCTTTGCAACCCAATGGTGATCTATTTTTCCTTAATTGCTACATACCAGGGACTTTTTATACAAACTTTAAAGGTTTATACAAACTCACTTTTACATGAACTCGCTCAACTTTATGTTGATTTTTCAACTTACATGTATTTCAGGAAATTAAGGGATCTGGCAAGGTATGCGATGTCGTCAAGCTGCGTAAGAATAATGATGTCATCCGAGTTTAGGAGGAGTGACCTTTGCCTGGACGGGTCACAAGTCTTAAACTGTGTTTTTATTCACGTCTCCTGGTTGTGTCTTGTGAACAAGTTTCTAATTATGTCATGGTTGTAATTCGTTGCATGTGTCGACTTTTAAACAATGTTGTCGTGTTTACTTTTAAAAACTCGTTGAATGGATGAACATCATGTGTTTTATTTCATATAGCATTGTTGTGATTGTGTTATGGTATTAAGAAGTCACACAAAAATAAACCCACGCTTCCGCAAATGCCAGGGTGTGACATTTTTCATGCCTTTTCGCATATGTGTTATCATTTGATACATTTGTATAATATTCGACAGATCGAGGAATTATGAGAAGAACATCATCAAAAATTATGTCCTTCTTGGGAACAACAGGTTCTCCATTTCTGTTGACATAGCACTCTCATTTTTTATCCCATCTTTTATTAATCACTGCACTTTTATATTCTTCTTGCATTTCATTAATTCTGTTTGCAGTAATGTTTCTTTCTCTGTATGTCTTTTCTTCCCGAATCTCTTCTCTGGTTTTCTCTTTGACCTCAGCAACAAAAACATAATGGTTGCTCTTTGATGTACTTCTTCCATGAGCTGTAACTCGATTATCCAAACGATCTTCTTCTAGAATAATCTGACTCCAATCATATCCTTCGTCATCATGGATTACTGCACAAGCTCTTGATTTTTCTCTAGGATTATTTTCAATCATCTTCGGCTCTTTTTTGCTTCGGTGGTAGATCGCCTTACGATAATAATCATCATTGAAACGATGTTCATTTCCACCAACTGCAGAATTGTTGCATTCTCTCTTGAAATGACCTTTTTATTTGCACTTGAAGCAGGTCACTTTGGATTTATCAAATCCCAGTTTTGTTGATGGACCACCGATTGACTGTTTCCCAGTAATCTCCATATATCTTTGATCTCTGCGGATGCAACTTGCCAAACACCAGCGAATATCAATGAGTTCTATTTCTTCCGGATCAATCTGGTTGAAGTCTTCTTTGGTTAACTCTGAGTTTCCAATTTTACCAGCTACAATACCTTCATACGATTCCAGAACAGATGCCAGGAAGCTCATTTGCTGTTTAGCTAAGTTGATGCTCATTGCAGGAGAATTCTTAAGCTTAAGAGCAATGTTGCATAGTATCTCCTCTGATTCTTCAGAATTAGCTTTTGACAAAGATGAATGATAACCGGGGTCATAACTTGATGAGCTTTTCTGAGATTCTTTTGTCCTCTCACCACTGAATGTTGTCTTTGGTGATTCACCAACTTTCACCGAAGGTAAATTACCTTTGTAATAGAGACCAACATTCAATTTTTTCAATTAACATATCGAGAGAAATTGTTTCATACAAAACATCATTTTTCAATATAAACACAAATGTTTGCCACTGATCAGCTCGTGGTAATGCTTCTATGATTTTGTCAATTAGTTCTTCTCTCGTTTTCTCAATCTTAAATCTTTCTAGTTCAATTTTTAGATGACAAAAACGTTCCATCATTTGTCAGACTGATTCACCTTTCAAGCTATCAAACAAATCAAATTCTTTCTTTAACAAAGCAATTTTATTTTTCTTGATTTGTTTACCCCCCTCAGCTTTAACCCTTAAAGCCTCCCAAACTGATTTAGAAGATCCGTCATGTTGTAGTAACGCAAATATGTCATTTCCGATTGATGACTTGATCAAGGCAATCATTCTCTGTTCAGCTGCAAATTCGGATTTGTCTTCTTTGGATAAATTCTTGAGTGGAAGATCTTCTCCTTTATCATTTTTTGGTCTTTCATATCCGAACTCAAGACAGAACCAGCTTTCATATGCATAAGCTTTTGCCCAGTTAATGAAACGTTCTTTCCACCAAGTATAGTCTTCAATACTTTCGAGCGTTGGTGGTTTTGAATATGTTCCATAAAAATTATCATGTTTAATGTTTTCATTGATTGCTTTTGTTATGGTTTTTGGTGTAACAGTTGAAGTTTCGGAAGATTCGGGTGTTAATGCGTTGTAGAACGTGTTGTAGAATTCTTCAGCCATGATGTGAACTTCTTGAATTTCTTTGGTGCGGAATAACCTTCTTCAAACGAAATAGCAACTGGTGCGAAATTACCTGCAATAGACCTTCAAACGAAATAACAATTCAAACGAAATATAATTTCGTACGAAATTAACTTGCATTCAAACGAAAACAACCTCTTTGGAATGAAATAGTAATTTCGTATGAAATATCTCAAACGAAATCTGATTTCGTGCGAAATTACCAGCAATTTCAAACGAAATTAATCTCAAAATGTAATTTCGTGCGAAATTAAGATGCTATTCCATGCGAAATTTTGATGCCATCAGCATATCGGTCCAAGTTTTGTCAAATTGATCAGGTTTTAGCTCGATTTTAGGTCCAATTCTTTCAAGGCTTTGTTAAAACACTGTTTCACAAGTAATGTGTGAAATTCAAACCATTTTAACCGTGAAAAGTTTGTTAAATTTGAAAAGGAAGGTGTAGAAGTCAGAAATCTGATGAAATCAAGCTGAACTCTTCCTCCTGAGCTCTAATACCACTTGTAGGATCGTTGTGCGACCTGAATGAGTCGTTCAGAAGAGCTTATATCCGAATCTAAGGCGGAATTCAGAGAAACGGACTTGTTTACAGCTTGATTCAATTTAAATATCTCTATTATTGATCTAACAGTGATTTACAACCTGGAGACAATCCGGCGGCACTTCGTTACCGGATCAAAAAAGTTACAAATGACAACCTAGGCTCCACTATATATAGGCATGTAATTTCGCACGGAATAACCAAGGGTAATTTCGTGCGAAATACCAACTTGTAATTTCGCGCGAAATAGCCTTTGGCTATTTCGTGCGAAATAGCTAAACACACACGAAATACAGTTTCTAGCATCCCGAGCACTGGTTTATCCTCTCTTGTTACATGACTTGATACAAGACGAAGTCAACAGACATAGTGCACTAACACACGTGGCTCTAATCAAGGTGTGCCAGCACCGACAATCTTCTAGAAACACTAACGGTCATCATAGAAGTGACAAAAAAGATATTCCTTGTTGTCGACTCTAGGCCCAAGGCCCACCAGCCCATCTCCTTCTACACTACTCCGGCTATAAATAGGGACCTTCACGTACAGGTTAAATTATTCTGCTCTCTACTCTCTCACTCTTAACACACACTTATTTCCTCAAAACAAATACTTATTCTCACGCCGGAGAGTGGTTAAGAGGGAAACCCCCATATTCCCCTCTTAACGAGCTTAACGGGGTGTTGATTGTTTTGCAAGAACGACCTCAGCTTTAGCTCAGGAAGGATTAAGAAGATAAACCTCTATGGTTGAAACATAAACCAAACTAATAACCCTAAAATTAGGTTCGTGTTTCCTTAGTGGATGTTGGTGGTGATGAATGGTGGAGATGGTGGTGGGTGGTTTAGAGAGGATAAGATGAAGTGGGTGAGGTAAGTGGAGCAAGGGGTAATTTTGTCTCTTTACATGGAGTTAACAGTGAAAACTAACAGACATCCACTCCAGGGACCATCCGGGTAACAAAAAGTAAACCACAGGGAGCACCATTGTAATTTCCAAATGTTGAGGACTATTGGTGTTACTTTACTAAACCACAGGGACTATCGCGACATTTTACTCTTATTTGCTCGTAGGGTAATTATCAAAATTACTGTACAAATGATCTTGTAGGGTAATTTGGTAAAATATTCTTGTAGGGTAATTTTGAAACTTGCAGGGTAATTTTGATACACATGTAGAGTAATTATGATACTCTACAAATCACCCTACAAGATCAAAATTAACTTATAAGATCAAAATTATGATACAAGATCATTTACAGAGTTATTATGATACTCTATAAGATTAAAATTGCCCTACAAAAACATTTTACAAAATTACCATACAAGATCAAAATTACACTAGAAGAACATGAATGGTCAAACATATTATAATACTCCATCCATTTTTTTTGAACGGCAACCACACTTTATGTGTGTGTGTGTATATATATATATATATATATATATATATATATATATATATATATAAAGAGCCACCAAGAAGCTGAAGGAACAACAAAGGAAAAACGAAAAACAAGCAAAAACAAATTACAACATATCTACAATATCAAACTCCTTCCATTTCTCCCATTTTGGCGTCTTGAGATTTAAACGGTTGCAAATCCAAAGAAACACATCCTCTTTAATCATATCCACAGTTTTGTTAATTGGAACGAAGTGATCTTTAAACACCTTCTTGTTCCTAGCACTCCAAATCCTCTAAACGGTCGCCATGGCTATCGTGTAGACAACCCGTTTCCAAACTTTTCCTCCCGGACATATATTGATGTAGGAAATAAGATTTTTAAGGTTGATGATATCCACCGGGAACCTGATACGTACCCAAGTCAGAATATTCCACCAAATGCACCGAGACCACAGGCAAATCACGAAGTTATGATCTTGGTCCTCATATAAAATCCCACATCTAGAACAGGTACTATCTGCGAGAGGGACACCCCTATGGATGAGACCCACTTTGGATGCTATTTTACCGATAATAGCCCTCCAAAGCAGAAAGTTCACTTTCGGAGGAGCCCAGTTATTCCACCCAAAAATATAACTGTCATTAGCTGCCTCCTCGCTAGCCAACTCGATGTCCGATCGGACCTGTTTGAAAGAAAACGATCCATTCGGATCGGTCCTCCACCTCCAAACCGCCCCCTCCTCCACAATATTCTCTTTAATGTTAATACCTATTTTCGCCAAAGCCGCCTCCACTGAAACCACATCCTTCCAAACCCCCAGAATAGTTTTTTTTTCAAAGGGATAAAATGGGGAGGATTAGTAGCTTCGTTACCGTTGTGAATTGCTGCCACCACTTCGGCCCATAAGTGATTAGGGTTCTCTTTGAACCTCCACCACCACTAAGAAAGCATGGCACCCCTAACACCCATTCCACCAGCTTTTTTTTACTTCATTAAGAGCTCCCACCGAATCCATCTTAGTTTATGCCCCGTATTCGATTTTCCCCATATAAAATCCCTCTCCATCCTATATATGTGATAACATGTAAATTTATGTTTACATAAATTTTATCAAAAAAGAAAATGAATGGTCAAACAAGTCGAGTGATTCAAAGTCACCAGAATGAATTATTGGAAATTTCGGATTCCTGTCAATAACAACTGTACTCATTTATCGAAAATATTGGATGTAACACCCCAATCGCGTAATACAACAACACGCGGCGGAAAACATTGGGGAGTCACGTTACAAATTGTTTCATAACACATGGCTCATAAAGTTTTGTTTTATTGAGTTAATAGTTTTCATTGTTTTGCAGAATACAATTAATACACAATAATTGTCTTGTAGATTTTAAAGTCACTAAGGCCCAAGTCCACCGTATGTGAAGCATGCTCAAAGTCAAATATAAACACCTGAAACACATGTTAAAATAGGTACGTCGGCATAAAAATGCCTGTGAATAACATAGGTTTGGTTGTTGAGGATTCATGGCTTTGATTTTGTTAATAGAAATGTTTAACTAAAAAGTAGCCATGAACCTTTGTAAAAATGTTTTCTTTTGTCAAATCATATGAAAATCAATGTGAAAATCAAATGATTTAAAAGAAATAATGCATGGTTAAATAAATAACCAAATAAAAATGAATTGTGTAAAATATGTCATGTCTTGAAATAAAGTGTCATGTCTTGTGTAAAAGATGTCGTGTTGTTAGTGCATACGTCTGTCGACTTTGTCTTGTATCGAGTCTTGTATTGTATTAGATAGATCAGGGCACGCAAAACGAGAAAAGTGTGTTTGTGGGTAATTTCGCACAAAATTAGATTTCGTGTGAAACTAACTTCGCTTGAGCTGGTCCGTGCGAAATTAGCTCTCCTATAAATACCTTTGATGCCTTGTCATTTGTAACTTTCCGGTTTGAGAGCCGAAGTGCTGCCGAAGTGTCGACTCGCTGTGAAACGTTGTTATATCAATCAAAGACTGTTTAAAGTGTATATCTAGCTGAATTGAACTTGATACGTTTGTTTCCGCCTCTCGTATTAAGCAAAAACTCTTCTGATCGACTCATTCGGGTCAGAAAACGATCCTACAAGTGGTATCAGAGCTCAGGAGGAAGAGTTCTTACCAATTCAGCTGCAAATTCTGATTTCTACACCTTCTTTTCAAAATTAAACTTGATTTCAAGGTCAAAATGTCTTGAATTTCACATATTATACGCGCAATTGTGTTTTAACAAACCTTTGAAAGTTTCAGACTTAAAATCGAACAACAACTTGGTCAATTTTAACAAAATCAGCTTGAGATGATGACATCAGCAGTATTTCGCACGAAATAAGCCTTATTTCGCACCAGATTGGAATTTCGTTTGAGAATTTCACACGAAATTAGTTATTTCGCACCAGATTGGTATTTCGTTTGAGAGTTCCAAACGAAATCAGTTATTTCGCATCAACTTGGAATTTCGTTTGAGTATTTCACACGAAATCACCTATTTCGTTTGAAAGGGTGTTATTTCGCATGAAAACAGTGATTTCGCACAGGATTGGTATTTTGTTTGAACAGGGTAATTTCGCACCAAAGGATATTTCGTTTGAAGGAGTTATTTCGTTTGAAGGAGTTATTTCGTTTGAAAGTGTTTGATTTGTGAAAATTGTAAAACCGAATCATGGAAGAGGAATTTTACAATGCCTTTGCAACTCCGATTAGCATTGTACAAAACACAATGTTGGAAAACGAAACGGGCACTATGCAAAAACCGCCAAAACTCATGAACATTGAAGAGTATAAAGGATGGGAAGAATGATTTGAGAATTGGGTACAAGCAAATTACTTGGATGCTTGGGAATGTGCTGAAACGAAATATGTTAGACCAATGATTGATGATGAGGAGATTATTGCAATTAAAGATCTAAGTGCAGAAGAGAAAAAGAAATACAAAGATGAAAAGATGATGACGAGTTTATTGCATCAAGCTATTAAGGAATATATCTTGGTTTTATTGCAACACAATGGAACTGCTTATTCAATCTGGAAAGCTTTAAAATCAAAGTTCATTGGAAGTAAAGAAATGATCAAGAATAAAAAATCACTTTTGAAAAAAGAATTCGATCTATTTCGTGGTTTAAGAACTGAGAGCACTAAGCAGATCATTGAAAGATACTGCAATTTGTTAGTCAACATGAAGAGAGTGAGCATTACAAAAGATAATGAAGAATTGATTGAGAAGTTAGCCGATGCATTGCCACATGAAACTTGGGGCACATATCTCATGATGTTGAGAAATAAGAAAGATTTTAACAATTTGACACTGAGTAAGTTCATTGAAAAACTTGAAGCTCAGGAAATGGAACAAAGAAAGATTTCAAGAATGAAAGATTTTGATGGAGAACAAGATATCGGTCTTTATTACAAAGGAGGTATTAGTGATCGGATTGTCGCGCTCCGGTCAAAGATAATATTTATATGCCCAAATTACCCTTAACAAATAGCTAGGGGTAGCAAGGGGTCGAACCACGAAGAGTATGTGGTTTGCGAATGGATTCACTTGAATTAAAACGATTGTCACAATTTATGAAGCTTGCTTATAATATTCTTGTATTTTTGATTTGTTAGAAGATATGGATTTAACTAAATGAATTGGTTTAATTGGATAACAATTACTAATTAACAATTTCAATAAAGGTTTGGTTACTAGACAATAATAAGGAAAAGGATTCACACCCGGTTTCGGTAATCGCTAACTTAAGGTTTCTACGAGTTTTAAGATTCAATTCAATTGCATACAATTAACGGATTTAGTGTACCGTGACTTAGGTGCTAATAACTATCGACGTTTCAACGAACGGACAAGAATACACTTTGTAATCAACACAAGTAAATCCTAACCAAGACAACGCATATTACACATAACCATTTCATAAAGTCATAACTTTTAACATCGTTCGACAATTTATGAATACGAAACAAATGCAAGCTATTGTCAAGGGTTTCAAAAATCATACACAAATTGTCACAAAGTTGAAGCAATAAACAATTCAAAACCATAAATTAAACAACTACCTACACCGGGGTGAAACCGAGATGATTAGCCGCTCATGGTTGAAGAAGCTTGATCACCGGATGAATGAACCTTGACGGAAGTCATGTTGGAGCCTGGAGGATGGAGAATGATGAATGTTCTTGGTGCAAGATGATGGCTTGTAGAAGATGATGGTGGAAGGATTGAATGTTGGAAGTAAGTGATTCTGAATGGCCGTTGCTCATTTGGCTCTTGATGATGATCTGGATTATATAGAAGGGAAGAATATGGAGCATTTATTTCTCCTCAAGAAATTGGGGCATTTATTTCTCCTCAAGAATATGGGGCATTTATTTCTCCTCAAGAAATTGGGGCATTCATTTCCCTTCCTGATTATGATTGATCTTGATGATATTAGTGATGGTGATTGATCTTCTTCAAGTTCTTGGCTCTCGATTGTGGAAAATGGATTGAAAATAGAGATGGGATAGAATGGATTTCTTGAATGCCTCCTACATATATTGCATCTTGATGAACTTGCATAATTGAAATGAGATGATTCCCCTTCATAACATGGCTCCAAGAACTATATAAAAACCCCACTTTGAGTGTCATTCCCGGTTGTAAGGCAAAAAGGAGTCAAAACTAATCATTTCTACCATCAAAAACCAACTTTTCGCGTTTCAGACATTCGCTGCCTGTCGCCGACGGCCTCCCCATATGCTGAAACCCTCCGACGGGCTAGATGACTGGTTACGGGTTGTTTTGGCCGACGGGGCTTTCTAGAGCCCGTCGGCGACGGCCTCAAGCCCGTCGGCGACGGCCTCAAGCCCGTCGGCGACGACCTCTAATTTTTCATGTTTTGTCCGAAACTGTTTTCTTCATAACTTCTTCGTTATAGCTCCGTTTTACTCACCGTTTTCGCCCACGTACTCGTAATTCAGCCCTCTATCATTCCATCTTCCAATATATTCATTTTAAATACATTAAAATTCCCAAAACACATCCAATCTTCGTGATTAACCCGGTTTTGTTCATTTCAAATCCCCGGTTGATCCGATTCACGTCCCAGCGCTCCGTTTAGCTCCCGATTAGCTCTTTAAACTCTTTTAGACCTGTAAAACATGAATCCCATTAAAAGTAGGCTATTCAAGATTAAAAGCTATGAAAAACATCAACTTAAGCACAAACGATAACCAGTTTTCGACCACGTATCATATCCCCACACTTATCTTTTGCTTGCCCTGAAGCAAATCTGTTTTTCACTTTCACGTGGGTCGAACTATGAATACACTTCCCATTCCCGAGACAAAGGTTAAGGTCTATTGTCATACGAAAGTTCACATTCTTTACAATTGCCACATATTTACCGGTCAAGTGAATAATCACATATAATAATGGTTATCCAAGATTAACCCGCCCGTAAAACTAGCAAGTTATGCACATCCCTCGCAATGTTCTCTCCACTCGGTTTACAACTTGGCTAATGTGTATAATGTATTAGCACTTCAATCAATTAATTGCTCAAAAACGATTAGAACACGTACCCGCATAGGCTTGCAACTCAATCATTCCCCACCACCGATCACGAATACTAAGCACAAGTCATAAGGTCTTTGAACGGGTTGTAACGGGGCTAGGTTAAGGGTAGGAAATAGGACATTTTAAAGTGGCTAAGGTGATGTAAATTCGATTTTTATTGCAAAACAACTAATCTACGCACAACTAACTACCAATATCAAACTAGAAGGCAACAAGCTTTCGCCTTTTATTTCTCAACTAAGAACACATATTTTTGTTCTTTTCTCAACAATTTTCTCGTCTTTTTCATAACATTTTCTGATTTTTCTCTCTTTTTTTTTTCTTTTTTTTTATTATATGCAAACAAACAAACAACTATACAAACTTGACTCCTATAATCGAATTTCCATCACACGGGTTAAAAACAAAAAAGTTTAAGGTTATGGGCTAAAGGGTGGTCAAACGAAAGTTTAGGCTCAAGATTGGCTACTAGGGGATAATTTTTGGGTAAGGGTATAAGAATGGTGTAAAAGGAAAAAGGTTTACCTAATGCCTTAATCATTCTCGTGCTCGTATTCGGTCTAGGGTCTTGAACGTATCAAAAGTTGCAAGTTCTACAATACGCGACTAATGGTCCACTCAAACAACGAAACATGTAAATGTAAATCTTATGATATAGAAGTGGCTCAAAATCTCACGTATAAGGGTATGATATGTGATATGCATCAAATGCTAGTTCCTTAGGCGAATTATTCCCAAATAACCACCCGCTAAATACCCTTCATCCTATTAATTTGAACTTGACCATGACAAAAGACCAAATGGGTTGTGCCATCCCTCGTTGACTTAGTTACTTTTGCTTTTAAGATCGCTTTGAAACAAGAAATTTTTGAAAAATTTTTGAAATTTTCCCCCATCCCCACACTTGAGGTAAACATTGTCCTCAATGTGTAGTATTTAAATGAACGAAAAATCGAAAACTTTTACTACTCCCCCATCCCCACACTTGAGGTAAACATTGTCCTCAATGTGTAAGAACTAGAGTTTTAAAGCGCACAAGGGATGTGACACGGCTATCCTTCCCAAAATCTCACCCCGGGAAAAAAAATACAAAATACAATCCACTTATTACTAAACTAATAATCAAGGTAAAATGGAAACGCATGCACCTGATTTTTTCGCTTGATGCCCATATCTTCTTCTCTTCATAAAAACGGTTGTCTCGCGAACATCATGTACCTACAAATTCTAACCTTTGTGTAGAAGCATGCTTCTCATAACCATCAAAATTTGTTAGGTGATTAGTTCTACCATTTTTATGAAAGTGTTACCAACTCATGCGTTAAATTACCTTGATTTTTGTGAAAAAAAAAATAAGTTACAACAATAACAAGCCTAACTCACTTTCGTAGGAATCACGGTTGCATTTAGCTTATGCAACAAGCCCTTTTAAACCTCCCGATAGCTCCAGAGGACGAGTAGGTCTCGTGAGGGTTATATAGGAAACACACCCACAACGTTCATTTAACTACTAAAATAAAATAAAACAAATAATAATACTAACTCTACAACAATCATACCTGATTTACCTCTCATGGTGGTCGAAGTGCACATTTGCCTACCGAGTTTCCAACATACGCTCGGTAATTAGCATGCCGAATCCATTCTCTTTTTCTTCTATTCGGCATGCGTAACGTACAACTTCGGGGTCACTTCTTACCAAACCGGCCAATGTCTTGCAATGCCACCCTTCGAATCCTTATACCCGAACCTTCATCCCCAACTTTGTTGGTTGGAGTGATAAGTATGGGAGAAGGATAGGCATGATTGTGGGCTTCTTTCGGTTTTGACCCGTCTTGCGGTGTTATGTCTTCCGCTCGGTTCCAACATTCAGTTTCTTGCTCTGGAAGATCTATAACCTCTTCCACCACATCACCATCAACCATGGTACCATTCGCCAAAACCTCTTGGTCTCGCCTAAGTTGGGCCATCTCCTCGGTTAATTGACCAACCTGAATAACCAAAGCCTCAAATGATTTGTCTCTCAGCTCGTCTTTCTTTTTCATTTCTATCATCATATCCATAATCATATCGAGCTTAGAGTTTAACGAATCTTGAGGCTCCTCGTATGTCGGCTGAGGGGAGTCATGATAATAGTCATCATACTCCTCCTGGTAACTCGGGAAATGCGGCAAGTCGGGTTGATAGTTGTTGTAACCCTGCTCTTGCTCATAATGGTAATCTAGCTCCGAATAGTAATATTCTTGATAATCTGGTGGTGGTGGATTAGCGCATGGATAATATGAGGATGGACCATTGAAATCTTCATAGTCCGCCCTCCTATATTCATACAATCCGCTGAGGTAGTCTTCCCGATCCTTGTTGGCTTGAACTTTTTCGTGGAAAACAGAGCAATCTTCTAAATAATGCTCTTCGCTTCCGCAACACTCACACGGATCATCATCTACCCAATTCATATTGAAAGATGGTACCTGCAAAACATGTACCTGCACAAACAAGCTCGACCACCCGAAGTCAAATCACAAATATACAAGACAAAGGAAAGAAAAAAACTAAACAACTTAAACAGATAATCACGAATTTCAAACAATAATCCAAACACAAAGCGCACGCACTCCCCGGCAACGGCGCCAAAATTTGATCGGATTGTCGCGCTCCGGTCAAAGATAATATCTATATGCCCAAATTACCCTTAACAAATAGCTAGTGGTAGCAAGGGGTCGAACCACGAAGAGTATGTGGTTTGCGAATGGATTCACTTGAATTAAAACGATTGTCACAATTTATGAAGCTTGCTTATAATATTCTTGTATTTTTGTTTTGTTGGGAGATAAGGATTTAACTAAATGAATTGGTTTAATTGGATAACAATTACTAATTAACAATTTCAATAAAGGTTTGGTTACTAGACAATAATAAGGAAAAGGATTCACACCCGGTTTCGGTAATTGCTAACTTAAGGTTTCTACGAGTTTTAAGATTCAACTCAATTGCATACAATTAACGGATTTAGTGTACCGTGACTTAGGTGCTAATAACTATCGACGTTTCAATGAACGGATAAGAATACACTTTGTAATCAACACAAGTAAATCCTAACCAAGACAACGCATATTACACATAACCATTTCATAAAGTCATAACTTTTAACATCGCTCGACAATTTATGAATACGAAACAAATGCAAGCTATTGTCAATGGTTTCAAAAATCATACACAAATTGTCACAAAGTTGAAGCAATAAACAATTCAAAACCATAAATTAAACAACTACTTACACCGGGGTGAAACCGAGATGATTAGCCGCTCATGGTTGAAGAAGCTTGATCACCGGATGAATGAACCTTGACGGAAGTCATGTTGGAGCTTGGAGGATGGAGAATGATGAATGTTCTTGGTGCAAGATGATGGCTTATAGAAGATGATGGTGGAAGGATTGAATGTTGGAAGTAAGTGATTCTGAATGGTCGTTGGTCATTTTGCTCTTGATGATGATCTGGATTATATAGAAGGGAAGAATATGGAGCATTTATTTCTCCTCAAGAATATGGAGCATTTATTTCTCCTCAAGAAATTGGGCCATTTATTTCTCCTCAAGAATATGGGGCATTTATTTCTCCTCAAGAAATTGGGGCATTCATTTCCCTTCCTGATTATGATTGATCTTGATGATATTAGTGATAGTGATTGATCTTCTTCAAGTTCTTGGCTCTCGATTGTGGAAAATGGATTGAAAATAGAGATGGGATAGAATGGATTTCTTGAATGCCTCCTACATATACCCGCATAGGCTTGCAACTCAATCATTCCCCACCACCGATCACGAATACTAAGCACAAGTCATAAGGTCTTTGAACGGGTTGTAACGGGGCTAGGTTAAGGGTAGGAAATAGGACATTTTAAAGTGGCTAAGGTGATGTAAATTCGATTTTTATTGCAAAATAACTAATCTACGCACAACTAACTACCAATATCAAACTAGAAGGCAACAAGCTTTCGCCTTTTATTTCTCAACTAAGAACACATATTTTTGTTCTTTTCTCAATAATTTTCTCGTCTTTTTCATAACATTTTCTGATTTTTCTCTCTTTTTTTTTCTTTTTTTTTTATTATATGCAAACAAACAAACAACTATACAAACTTGACTCCTATAATCGAATTTCCATCACACGGGTTAAAAACAAAAAAGTTTAAGGTTATGGGCTAAAGGGTGGTCAAACGAAAGTTTAGGCTCAAGATTGGCTACTAGGGGATAATTTTTGGGTAAGGGTATAAGAATGGTGTAAAAGGAAAAAGGTTTACCTAATGCCTTAATCATTCTCGTGCTCGTATTCGGTCTATGGTCTTGAACGTATCAAAAGTTGCAAGTTCTACAATACGCGACTAATGGTCCACTCAAACAACGAAACATGTAAATGTAAATCTTATGATATAGAAGTGGCTCAAAATCTCACGTATAAGGGTATGATATGTGATATGCATCAAATGCTAGTTCCTTAGGCGAATTATTCCCAAATAACCACCCGCTAAATACCCTTCATGCTATTAATTTGAACTTGACCATGACAAAAGACCAAATGGGTTGTGCCATCCCTCGTTGACTTAGTTACTTTTGCTTTTAAGATCGCGTTGAAACAAGAAATTTTTGAAAATTTTTTGAAATTTTCCCCCATCCCCACACTGAGGTAAACATTGTCCTCAATGTGTAGTATTTAAATGAACGGAAAATCGAAAACTTTTACTACTCCCCCATCCCCACACTTGAGGTAAACATTGTCCTTAATGTGTAAGAACTAGAGTTTTAAAGTGCACAAGGGATGTGACACGGCTATCCTTCCCAAAATTTCACCCCGGAAAAAAAAATACAAAATACAATCCACTTATTACTAAACTAATAATCAAGGTAAAATGGAAACGCATGCACCTGATTTTTTCGCTTGATGCCCATATCTTCTTCTCTTCATAAAAACGGTTGTCTCGCGAACATCATGTACCTACAAATTCTAACCCTTGTGTAGAAGCATGCTTCTCATAACCATCAAAATTTGTTAGGTGATTAGTTCTACCATTTTTATGAAAGTGTTACCAACTCATGCGTTAAATTACCTTGATTTTTGTGAAAAAAAAATAAGTTACAACAATAACAAGCCTAACTCACTTTCGTAGGAATCACGGTTGTATTTAGCTTATGCAACAAGCCCTTTTAAACCTCCCGATAGCTCCAGAGGACGAGTAGGTCTCGTGAGGGTTATATAGGAAACACACCCACAACGTTCATTTAACTACTAAAATAAAATAAAACAAATAATAATACTAACTCTACAACAATCATACCTGATTTACCTCTCATGGTGGTCGAAGTGCACATTTGCCTACCGAGTTTCCAACATACGCTCGGTAATTAGCATGCCGAATCCATTCTCTTTTTCTTCTATTCGGCATGCGTAACGTACAACTTCGGGGTCACTTCTTACCAAACCGGCCAATGTCTTGCAATGCCACCCTTCGAATCCTTATACCCGAACCTTCATCCCCAACTTTGTTGGTTGGAGTGATAAGTATGGGAGAAGGATAGGCATGATTGTGGGCTTCTTTCGGTTTTGACCCGTCTTGCGGTGTTATGTCTTCCGCTCGGTTCCAACATTCAGTTTCTTGCTCTGGAAGATCTATAACCTCTTCCACCACATCACCATCAACCATGGTACCATTCGCCAAAACCTCTTGGTCTCGCCTAAGTTGGGCCATCTCCTCGGTTAATTGACCAACCTGAATAACCAAAGCCTCAAATGATTTGTCTCTCAGCTTGTCTTTCTTTTTCATTTCTATCATCATATCCATAATCATATCGAGCTTAGAGTTTAACGAATCTTGAGGCTCCTCGTATGTCGGCTGAGGGGAGTCATGATAATAGTCATCATACTCCTCCTGGTAACTCGGGAAATGCGGCAAGTCGGGTTGATAGTTGTTGTAACCCTGCTCTTGCTCATAATGGTAATCTAGCTCCGAATAGTAATATTCTTGATAATCTGGTGGTGGTGGATTAGCGCATGGATAATATGAGGATGGACCATTGAAATCTTCATAGTCCGCCCTCCTATATTCATACAATCCGCTGAGGTAGTCTTCCCGATCCTTGTTGGCTTGAACTTTTTCGTGGAAAACAGAGCAATCTTCTAAATAATGCTCTCCGCTTCCGCAACACTCACACGGATCATCATCTACCCAATTCATATTGAAAGATGGTACCTGCAAAACATGTACCTGCACAAACAAGCTCGACCACCCGAAGTCAAATCACAAATATACAAGACAAAGGAAAGAAAAAAACTAAACAACTTAAACAGATAATCACGAATTTCAAACAATAATCCAAACACAAAGCGCACGCACTCCCCGGCAACGGCGCCAAAATTTGATCGGATTGTCGCGCTCCGGTCAAAGATAATATCTATATGCCCAAATTACCCTTAACAAATAGCTAGTGGTAGCAAGGGGTCGAACCACGAAGAGTATGTGGTTTGCGAATGGATTCACTTGAATTAAAACGATTGTCACAATTTATGAAGCTTGCTTATAATATTCTTGTATTTTTGTTTTGTTGGGAGATAAGGATTTAACTAAATGAATTGGTTTAATTGGATAACAATTACTAATTAACAATTTCAATAAAGGTTTGGTTACTAGACAATAATAAGGAAAAGGATTCACACCCGGTTTCGGTAATTGCTAACTTAAGGTTTCTACGAGTTTTAAGATTCAACTCAATTGCATACAATTAACGGATTTAGTGTACCGTGACTTAGGTGCTAATAACTATCGACGTTTCAATGAACGGATAAGAATACACTTTGTAATCAACACAAGTAAATCCTAACCAAGACAACGCATATTACACATAACCATTTCATAAAGTCATAACTTTTAACATCGCTCGACAATTTATGAATACGAAACAAATGCAAGCTATTGTCAATGGTTTCAAAAATCATACACAAATTGTCACAAAGTTGAAGCAATAAACAATTCAAAACCATAAATTAAACAACTACTTACACCGGGGTGAAACCGAGATGATTAGCCGCTCATGGTTGAAGAAGCTTGATCACCGGATGAATGAACCTTGACGGAAGTCATGTTGGAGCTTGGAGGATGGAGAATGATGAATGTTCTTGGTGCAAGATGATGGCTTATAGAAGATGATGGTGGAAGGATTGAATGTTGGAAGTAAGTGATTCTGAATGGTCGTTGGTCATTTTGCTCTTGATGATGATCTGGATTATATAGAAGGGAAGAATATGGAGCATTTATTTCTCCTCAAGAATATAGAGCATTTATTTCTCCTCAAGAAATTGGGCCATTTATTTCTCCTCAAGAATATGGGGCATTTATTTCTCCTCAAGAAATTGGGGCATTCATTTCCCTTCCTGATTATGATTGATCTTGATGATATTAGTGATAGTGATTGATCTTCTTCAAGTTCTTGGCTCTCGATTGTGGAAAATGGATTGAAAATAGAGATGGGATAGAATGGATTTCTTGAATGCCTCCTACATATACCCGCATAGGCTTGCAACTCAATCATTCCCCACCACCGATCACGAATACTAAGCACAAGTCATAAGGTCTTTGAACGGGTTGTAACGGGGCTAGGTTAAGGGTAGGAAATAGGACATTTTAAAGTGGCTAAGGTGATGTAAATTCGATTTTTATTGCAAAATAACTAATCTACGCACAACTAACTACCAATATCAAACTAGAAGGCAACAAGCTTTCGCCTTTTATTTCTCAACTAAGAACACATATTTTTGTTCTTTTCTCAATAATTTTCTCGTCTTTTTCATAACATTTTCTGATTTTTCTCTCTTTTTTTTTCTTTTTTTTTTATTATATGCAAACAAACAAACAACTATACAAACTTGACTCCTATAATCGAATTTCCATCACACGGGTTAAAAACAAAAAAGTTTAAGGTTATGGGCTAAAGGGTGGTCAAACGAAAGTTTAGGCTCAAGATTGGCTACTAGGGGATAATTTTTGGGTAAGGGTATAAGAATGGTGTAAAAGGAAAAAGGTTTACCTAATGCCTTAATCATTCTCGTGCTCGTATTCGGTCTATGGTCTTGAACGTATCAAAAGTTGCAAGTTCTACAATACGCGACTAATGGTCCACTCAAACAACGAAACATGTAAATGTAAATCTTATGATATAGAAGTGGCTCAAAATCTCACGTATAAGGGTATGATATGTGATATGCATCAAATGCTAGTTCCTTAGGCGAATTATTCCCAAATAACCACCCGCTAAATACCCTTCATGCTATTAATTTGAACTTGACCATGACAAAAGACCAAATGGGTTGTGCCATCCCTCGTTGACTTAGTTACTTTTGCTTTTAAGATCGCGTTGAAACAAGAAATTTTTGAAAATTTTTTGAAATTTTCCCCCATCCCCACACTGAGGTAAACATTGTCCTCAATGTGTAGTATTTAAATGAACGGAAAATCGAAAACTTTTACTACTCCCCCATCCCCACACTTGAGGTAAACATTGTCCTTAATGTGTAAGAACTAGAGTTTTAAAGTGCACAAGGGATGTGACACGGCTATCCTTCCCAAAATTTCACCCCGGAAAAAAAAATACAAAATACAATCCACTTATTACTAAACTAATAATCAAGGTAAAATGGAAACGCATGCACCTGATTTTTTCGCTTGATGCCCATATCTTCTTCTCTTCATAAAAACGGTTGTCTCGCGAACATCATGTACCTACAAATTCTAACCCTTGTGTAGAAGCATGCTTCTCATAACCATCAAAATTTGTTAGGTGATTAGTTCTACCATTTTTATGAAAGTGTTACCAACTCATGCGTTAAATTACCTTGATTTTTGTGAAAAAAAAATAAGTTACAACAATAACAAGCCTAACTCACTTTCGTAGGAATCACGGTTGTATTTAGCTTATGCAACAAGCCCTTTTAAACCTCCCGATAGCTCCAGAGGACGAGTAGGTCTCGTGAGGGTTATATAGGAAACACACCCACAACGTTCATTTAACTACTAAAATAAAATAAAACAAATAATAATACTAACTCTACAACAATCATACCTGATTTACCTCTCATGGTGGTCGAAGTGCACATTTGCCTACCGAGTTTCCAACATACGCTCGGTAATTAGCATGCCGAATCCATTCTCTTTTTCTTCTATTCGGCATGCGTAACGTACAACTTCGGGGTCACTTCTTACCAAACCGGCCAATGTCTTGCAATGCCACCCTTCGAATCCTTATACCCGAACCTTCATCCCCAACTTTGTTGGTTGGAGTGATAAGTATGGGAGAAGGATAGGCATGATTGTGGGCTTCTTTCGGTTTTGACCCGTCTTGCGGTGTTATGTCTTCCGCTCGGTTCCAACATTCAGTTTCTTGCTCTGGAAGATCTATAACCTCTTCCACCACATCACCATCAACCATGGTACCATTCGCCAAAACCTCTTGGTCTCGCCTAAGTTGGGCCATCTCCTCGGTTAATTGACCAACCTGAATAACCAAAGCCTCAAATGATTTGTCTCTCAGCTCGTCTTTCTTTTTCATTTCTATCATCATATCCATAATCATATCGAGCTTAGAGTTTAACGAATCTTGAGGCTCCTCGTATGTCGGCTGAGGGGAGTCATGATAATAGTCATCATACTCCTCCTGGTAACTCGGGAAATGCGGCAAGTCGGGTTGATAGTTGTTGTAACCCTGCTCTTGCTCATAATGGTAATCTAGCTCCGAATAGTAATATTCTTGATAATCTGGTGGTGGTGGATTAGCGCATGGATAATATGAGGATGGACCATTGAAATCTTCATAGTCCGCCCTCCTATATTCATACAATCCGCTGAGGTAGTCTTCCCGATCCTTGTTGGCTTGAACTTTTTCGTGGAAAACAGAGCAATCTTCTAAATAATGCTCTCCGCTTCCGCAACACTCACACGGATCATCATCTACCCAATTCATATTGAAAGATGGTACCTGCAAAACATGTACCTGCACAAACAAGCTCGACCACCCGAAGTCAAATCACAAATATACAAGACAAAGGAAAGAAAAAAACTAAACAACTTAAACAGATAATCACGAATTTCAAACAATAATCCAAACACAAAGCGCACGCACTCCCCGGCAACGGCGCCAAAATTTGATCGGATTGTCGCGCTCCGGTCAAAGATAATATCTATATGCCCAAATTACCCTTAACAAATAGCTAGTGGTAGCAAGGGGTCGAACCACGAAGAGTATGTGGTTTGCGAATGGATTCACTTGAATTAAAACGATTGTCACAATTTATGAAGCTTGCTTATAATATTCTTGTATTTTTGTTTTGTTGGGAGATAAGGATTTAACTAAATGAATTGGTTTAATTGGATAACAATTACTAATTAACAATTTCAATAAAGGTTTGGTTACTAGACAATAATAAGGAAAAGGATTCACACCCGGTTTCGGTAATTGCTAACTTAAGGTTTCTACGAGTTTTAAGATTCAACTCAATTGCATACAATTAACGGATTTAGTGTACCGTGACTTAGGTGCTAATAACTATCGACGTTTCAATGAACGGATAAGAATACACTTTGTAATCAACACAAGTAAATCCTAACCAAGACAACGCATATTACACATAACCATTTCATAAAGTCATAACTTTTAACATCGCTCGACAATTTATGAATACGAAACAAATGCAAGCTATTGTCAATGGTTTCAAAAATCATACACAAATTGTCACAAAGTTGAAGCAATAAACAATTCAAAACCATAAATTAAACAACTACTTACACCGGGGTGAAACCGAGATGATTAGCCGCTCATGGTTGAAGAAGCTTGATCACCGGATGAATGAACCTTGACGGAAGTCATGTTGGAGCTTGGAGGATGGAGAATGATGAATGTTCTTGGTGCAAGATGATGGCTTATAGAAGATGATGGTGGAAGGATTGAATGTTGGAAGTAAGTGATTCTGAATGGTCGTTGGTCATTTTGCTCTTGATGATGATCTGGATTATATAGAAGGGAAGAATATGGAGCATTTATTTCTCCTCAAGAATATGGAGCATTTATTTCTCCTCAAGAAATTGGGCCATTTATTTCTCCTCAAGAATATGGGGCATTTATTTCTCCTCAAGAAATTGGGGCATTCATTTCCCTTCCTGATTATGATTGATCTTGATGATATTAGTGATAGTGATTGATCTTCTTCAAGTTCTTGGCTCTCGATTGTGGAAAATGGATTGAAAATAGAGATGGGATAGAATGGATTTCTTGAATGCCTCCTACATATACCCGCATAGGCTTGCAACTCAATCATTCCCCACCACCGATCACGAATACTAAGCACAAGTCATAAGGTCTTTGAACGGGTTGTAACGGGGCTAGGTTAAGGGTAGGAAATAGGACATTTTAAAGTGGCTAAGGTGATGTAAATTCGATTTTTATTGCAAAATAACTAATCTACGCACAACTAACTACCAATATCAAACTAGAAGGCAACAAGCTTTCGCCTTTTATTTCTCAACTAAGAACACATATTTTTGTTCTTTTCTCAATAATTTTCTCGTCTTTTTCATAACATTTTCTGATTTTTCTCTCTTTTTTTTTCTTTTTTTTTTATTATATGCAAACAAACAAACAACTATACAAACTTGACTCCTATAATCGAATTTCCATCACACGGGTTAAAAACAAAAAAGTTTAAGGTTATGGGCTAAAGGGTGGTCAAACGAAAGTTTAGGCTCAAGATTGGCTACTAGGGGATAATTTTTGGGTAAGGGTATAAGAATGGTGTAAAAGGAAAAAGGTTTACCTAATGCCTTAATCATTCTCGTGCTCGTATTCGGTCTATGGTCTTGAACGTATCAAAAGTTGCAAGTTCTACAATACGCGACTAATGGTCCACTCAAACAACGAAACATGTAAATGTAAATCTTATGATATAGAAGTGGCTCAAAATCTCACGTATAAGGGTATGATATGTGATATGCATCAAATGCTAGTTCCTTAGGCGAATTATTCCCAAATAACCACCCGCTAAATACCCTTCATGCTATTAATTTGAACTTGACCATGACAAAAGACCAAATGGGTTGTGCCATCCCTCGTTGACTTAGTTACTTTTGCTTTTAAGATCGCGTTGAAACAAGAAATTTTTGAAAATTTTTTGAAATTTTCCCCCATCCCCACACTGAGGTAAACATTGTCCTCAATGTGTAGTATTTAAATGAACGGAAAATCGAAAACTTTTACTACTCCCCCATCCCCACACTTGAGGTAAACATTGTCCTTAATGTGTAAGAACTAGAGTTTTAAAGTGCACAAGGGATGTGACACGGCTATCCTTCCCAAAATTTCACCCCGGAAAAAAAAATACAAAATACAATCCACTTATTACTAAACTAATAATCAAGGTAAAATGGAAACGCATGCACCTGATTTTTTCGCTTGATGCCCATATCTTCTTCTCTTCATAAAAACGGTTGTCTCGCGAACATCATGTACCTACAAATTCTAACCCTTGTGTAGAAGCATGCTTCTCATAACCATCAAAATTTGTTAGGTGATTAGTTCTACCATTTTTATGAAAGTGTTACCAACTCATGCGTTAAATTACCTTGATTTTTGTGAAAAAAAAATAAGTTACAACAATAACAAGCCTAACTCACTTTCGTAGGAATCACGGTTGTATTTAGCTTATGCAACAAGCCCTTTTAAACCTCCCGATAGCTCCAGAGGACGAGTAGGTCTCGTGAGGGTTATATAGGAAACACACCCACAACGTTCATTTAACTACTAAAATAAAATAAAACAAATAATAATACTAACTCTACAACAATCATACCTGATTTACCTCTCATGGTGGTCGAAGTGCACATTTGCCTACCGAGTTTCCAACATACGCTCGGTAATTAGCATGCCGAATCCATTCTCTTTTTCTTCTATTCGGCATGCGTAACGTACAACTTCGGGGTCACTTCTTACCAAACCGGCCAATGTCTTGCAATGCCACCCTTCGAATCCTTATACCCGAACCTTCATCCCCAACTTTGTTGGTTGGAGTGATAAGTATGGGAGAAGGATAGGCATGATTGTGGGCTTCTTTCGGTTTTGACCCGTCTTGCGGTGTTATGTCTTCCGCTCGGTTCCAACATTCAGTTTCTTGCTCTGGAAGATCTATAACCTCTTCCACCACATCACCATCAACCATGGTACCATTCGCCAAAACCTCTTGGTCTCGCCTAAGTTGGGCCATCTCCTCGGTTAATTGACCAACCTGAATAACCAAAGCCTCAAATGATTTGTCTCTCAGCTCGTCTTTCTTTTTCATTTCTATCATCATATCCATAATCATATCGAGCTTAGAGTTTAACGAATCTTGAGGCTCCTCGTATGTCGGCTGAGGGGAGTCATGATAATAGTCATCATACTCCTCCTGGTAACTCGGGAAATGCGGCAAGTCGGGTTGATAGTTGTTGTAACCCTGCTCTTGCTCATAATGGTAATCTAGCTCCGAATAGTAATATTCTTGATAATCTGGTGGTGGTGGATTAGCGCATGGATAATATGAGGATGGACCATTGAAATCTTCATAGTCCGCCCTCCTATATTCATACAATCCGCTGAGGTAGTCTTCCCGATCCTTGTTGGCTTGAACTTTTTCGTGGAAAACAGAGCAATCTTCTAAATAATGCTCTCCGCTTCCGCAACACTCACACGGATCATCATCTACCCAATTCATATTGAAAGATGGTACCTGCAAAACATGTACCTGCACAAACAAGCTCGACCACCCGAAGTCAAATCACAAATATACAAGACAAAGGAAAGAAAAAAACTAAACAACTTAAACAGATAATCACGAATTTCAAACAATAATCCAAACACAAAGCGCACGCACTCCCCGGCAACGGCGCCAAAATTTGATCGGATTGTCGCGCTCCGGTCAAAGATAATATCTATATGCCCAAATTACCCTTAACAAATAGCTAGTGGTAGCAAGGGGTCGAACCACGAAGAGTATGTGGTTTGCGAATGGATTCACTTGAATTAAAACGATTGTCACAATTTATGAAGCTTGCTTATAATATTCTTGTATTTTTGTTTTGTTGGGAGATAAGGATTTAACTAAATGAATTGGTTTAATTGGATAACAATTACTAATTAACAATTTCAATAAAGGTTTGGTTACTAGACAATAATAAGGAAAAGGATTCACACCCGGTTTCGGTAATTGCTAACTTAAGGTTTCTACGAGTTTTAAGATTCAACTCAATTGCATACAATTAACGGATTTAGTGTACCGTGACTTAGGTGCTAATAACTATCGACGTTTCAATGAACGGATAAGAATACACTTTGTAATCAACACAAGTAAATCCTAACCAAGACAACGCATATTACACATAACCATTTCATAAAGTCATAACTTTTAACATCGCTCGACAATTTATGAATACGAAACAAATGCAAGCTATTGTCAATGGTTTCAAAAATCATACACAAATTGTCACAAAGTTGAAGCAATAAACAATTCAAAACCATAAATTAAACAACTACTTACACCGGGGTGAAACCGAGATGATTAGCCGCTCATGGTTGAAGAAGCTTGATCACCGGATGAATGAACCTTGACGGAAGTCATGTTGGAGCTTGGAGGATGGAGAATGATGAATGTTCTTGGTGCAAGATGATGGCTTATAGAAGATGATGGTGGAAGGATTGAATGTTGGAAGTAAGTGATTCTGAATGGTCGTTGGTCATTTTGCTCTTGATGATGATCTGGATTATATAGAAGGGAAGAATATGGAGCATTTATTTCTCCTCAAGAATATGGAGCATTTATTTCTCCTCAAGAAATTGGGCCATTTATTTCTCCTCAAGAATATGGGGCATTTATTTCTCCTCAAGAAATTGGGGCATTCATTTCCCTTCCTGATTATGATTGATCTTGATGATATTAGTGATAGTGATTGATCTTCTTCAAGTTCTTGGCTCTCGATTGTGGAAAATGGATTGAAAATAGAGATGGGATAGAATGGATTTCTTGAATGCCTCCTACATATACCCGCATAGGCTTGCAACTCAATCATTCCCCACCACCGATCACGAATACTAAGCACAAGTCATAAGGTCTTTGAACGGGTTGTAACGGGGCTAGGTTAAGGGTAGGAAATAGGACATTTTAAAGTGGCTAAGGTGATGTAAATTCGATTTTTATTGCAAAATAACTAATCTACGCACAACTAACTACCAATATCAAACTAGAAGGCAACAAGCTTTCGCCTTTTATTTCTCAACTAAGAACACATATTTTTGTTCTTTTCTCAATAATTTTCTCGTCTTTTTCATAACATTTTCTGATTTTTCTCTCTTTTTTTTTCTTTTTTTTTTATTATATGCAAACAAACAAACAACTATACAAACTTGACTCCTATAATCGAATTTCCATCACACGGGTTAAAAACAAAAAAGTTTAAGGTTATGGGCTAAAGGGTGGTCAAACGAAAGTTTAGGCTCAAGATTGGCTACTAGGGGATAATTTTTGGGTAAGGGTATAAGAATGGTGTAAAAGGAAAAAGGTTTACCTAATGCCTTAATCATTCTCGTGCTCGTATTCGGTCTATGGTCTTGAACGTATCAAAAGTTGCAAGTTCTACAATACGCGACTAATGGTCCACTCAAACAACGAAACATGTAAATGTAAATCTTATGATATAGAAGTGGCTCAAAATCTCACGTATAAGGGTATGATATGTGATATGCATCAAATGCTAGTTCCTTAGGCGAATTATTCCCAAATAACCACCCGCTAAATACCCTTCATGCTATTAATTTGAACTTGACCATGACAAAAGACCAAATGGGTTGTGCCATCCCTCGTTGACTTAGTTACTTTTGCTTTTAAGATCGCGTTGAAACAAGAAATTTTTGAAAATTTTTTGAAATTTTCCCCCATCCCCACACTGAGGTAAACATTGTCCTCAATGTGTAGTATTTAAATGAACGGAAAATCGAAAACTTTTACTACTCCCCCATCCCCACACTTGAGGTAAACATTGTCCTTAATGTGTAAGAACTAGAGTTTTAAAGTGCACAAGGGATGTGACACGGCTATCCTTCCCAAAATTTCACCCCGGAAAAAAAAATACAAAATACAATCCACTTATTACTAAACTAATAATCAAGGTAAAATGGAAACGCATGCACCTGATTTTTTCGCTTGATGCCCATATCTTCTTCTCTTCATAAAAACGGTTGTCTCGCGAACATCATGTACCTACAAATTCTAACCCTTGTGTAGAAGCATGCTTCTCATAACCATCAAAATTTGTTAGGTGATTAGTTCTACCATTTTTATGAAAGTGTTACCAACTCATGCGTTAAATTACCTTGATTTTTGTGAAAAAAAAAATAAGTTACAACAATAACAAGCCTAACTCACTTTCGTAGGAATCACGGTTGTATTTAGCTTATGCAACAAGCCCTTTTAAACCTCCGGATAGCTCCAGAGGACGAGTAGGTCTCGTGAGGGTTATATAGGAAACACACCCACAACGTTCATTTAACTACTAAAATAAAATAAAACAAATAATAATACTAACTCTACAACAATCATACCTGATTTACCTCTCATGGTGGTCGAAGTGCACATTTGCCTACCGAGTTTCCAACATACACTCGGTAATTAGCATGCCGAATCCATTCTCTTTTTCTTCTATTCGGCATGCGTAACGTACAACTTCGGGGTCACTTCTTACCAAACCGGCCAATGTCTTGCAATGCCACCCTTCGAATCCTTATACCCGAACCTTCATCCCCAACTTTGTTGGTTGGAGTGATAAGTATGGGAGAAGGATAGGCATGAATGTGGGCTTCTTTCGGTTCTGACCCGTCTTGCGGTGTTATGTCTTCTGCTCGGTTCAAACATTCAGTTTCTTGCTCTGGAAGATCTATAACCTCTTCCACCACATCACCATCAACCATGGTACCATTCGCCAAAACCTCTTGGTCTCGCCTAAGTTGGGCCATCTCCTCGGTTAATTGACCAACCTGAATAACCAAAGCCTCAAATGATTTGTCTCTCAGCTCGTCTTTCTTTTTCATTTCTATCATCATATCCATAATCATACCGAGCTTAGAGTTTAACGAATCTTGAGGCTCCTCGTATGTCGGCTGAGGGGAGTCATGATAATAGTCATCATACTCCTCCTGGTAACTCGGGAAATGCGGCAAGTCGGGTTGATAGTTGTTGTAACCCTGCTCTTGCTCATAATGGTAATCTAGCTCCGAATAGTAATATTCTTGATAATCTGGTGGTGGTGGATTAGCGCATGGATAATATGAGGATGGACCATTGAAATCTTCATAGTCCGCCCTCCTATATTCATACAATACGCTGAGGTAGTCTTCCCAATCCTTGTTGCCTTGAACTTTTTCGTGGAAAACAGAGCAATCTTCTAAATAATGCTCTCCGCTTCCGCAACACTCACACGGATCATCATCTACCCAATTCATATTGAAAGATGGTACCTGCAAAACATGTACCTGCACAAACAAGCTCGACCACCCGAAGTAAAATCACAAATATACAAGACAAAGGAAAGAAAATAAACTAAACAGCTTAAACAGATAATCATGAATTTCAAACAATAATCCAAACACAAAGCGCACGCACTCCCCGGCAACGGCGCCAAAATTTGATCGGATTGTCGCGCTCCGGTCAAAGATAATATTTATATGCCCAAATTACCCTTAACAAATAGCTAGTGGTAGCAAGGGGTTGAACCACGAAGAGTATGTGGTTTGCGAATGGATTCACTTGAATTAAAACGATTGTCACAATTTATGAAGCTTGCTTATAATATTCTTGTATTTTTGTTTTGTTGGAAGATATGGATTTAACTAAATGAATTGGTTTAATTGGATAACAATTACTAATTAACAATTTCAATAAAGGTTTGGTTACTAGACAATAATAAGGAAAAGGATTCACACCCGGTTTCGGTAATTGCTAACTTAAGGTTTCTACGAGTTTTAAGATTCAACTCAATTGCATACAATTAACGGATTTAGTGTACCGTGACTTAGGTGCTAATAACTATCGACGTTTCAACGAACGGACAAGAATACACTTTGTAATCAACACAAGTAAATCCTAACCAAGACAACGCATGTTACACATAACCATTTCATAAAGTCATAACTTTTAACATCGCTCGACAATTTATGAATACGAAACAAATGCAATCTATTGTCAAAGGTTTCAAAAATCATACACAAATTGTCACAAAGTTGAAGCAATAAACAATTCAAAACCATAAATTAAACAACTACCTACACCAGGGTGAAACCGAGATGATTAGCCGCTCATGGTTGACGAAGCTTGATCACCGGATGAATGAACCTTAACGGAAGTCATGTTGGAGCTTGGAGGATGGAGAATGATGAATGTTCTTGGTGCAAGATGATGGCTTGTAGAAGATGATGGTGGAAGGATTGAATGTTGGAAGTAAGTGATTCTGAATGGTCGTTGGTCATTTGGCTCTTGATCATGATCTGTATTATATAGAAGGGAAGAATATGGAGCATTTATTTCTCCTCAAGAATATGAAGCATTTATTTCTCCTCAAGAAATTGGGGCATTTATTTCTCCTCAAGAATATGGGGCATTTATTTATCCTCAAGAAATTGGGGCATTCATTTCCCTTCCTGATTATGATTGATCTTCATGATATTAGTGATGGTGATTGATCTTCTTCAAGTTCTTGGCTCTCGATTGTGGAAAATGGATTGAAAATAGAGATGGGAAAGAATGGATTTCTTGAATGCCTCCTACATATATTGCATCTTGATGAACTTGCATAATTGAAATGAGATGATTCCCCTTCATAACATGGTTCCAAGAACTATATAAAAACCCCACTTTGAGTGTCTTTCCCGGTTGTAAGGCAAAAAGGAGTCAAAACTAATCATTTCTACCACCAAAAACCAACTTTTCGCGTTTCAGACATTCGCTGCCCGTCGCAGACGGCCTGGGGCCCGTCGGCGACGGCCTCCCCATATGCTGAAACCATCCGACGGGCTAGATGACTGGTTACGGGTTGTTTTGGCCAACGGGGCTTTCTAGAGCCCGTCGGCGATGGCCTCAAGCCCGTCGTCGACGACCTATAATTTTTCATGTTTTGTCCGAAACTGTTTTCTTCATTAGTTCTTCGTTATAGCTCCGTTTTACTCACCGTTTTCGCCCACGTACTCGTAATTCAGCCCTCTATCATGCCATCTTCCAATATTCATTTTAAATCCATTAACATTCCCAAAACACATCCAATCTTCGTGATTAACCCGGTTTTGTTCATTTCACATCCCCGGTTGATCCGATTCACGTCCCAGCGCTCCGTTTAGCTCCCGATTAGCTCTTTAAACTCTTTTAGACCTGTAAAACATGAATCCCATTAAAAGTAAGCTATTAAAGATTAAAAGCTATGTAAAAAATCAACTTAAGCACAAACGATAACTAGTTTTCGACCACGTATCAATTAGTGATAAAACCAACATGTCACCAAAGATTGAAACTGCATTCAATGCTAAAAGTTCGTCTGGAAGTTCATCTAAAGGATCAAACAGCAAAACAAGTTTTTCTTCATATCCATAATTTGATCCAAACTTGTCAACAACAAAGAATGGCAAGATGCTTCAATGCAACATTGTATTAAACCTTGAAAATGATCAAAATTTTTCAGAAGAGGTTACAAAAAGTCACATGTCTTTGTTGGGAACTGTGTTGGAATCATATAGAAGTCTAGTAGCAGGAAAGATCGGGAATCCAATGTTGACAAAAGAAGATTACGATCAGATTGATGCTGAGGAGATGGAATTGATGGATATAAAGTGGTGTTTGGCGAGTGTTTTGAGAAGAGCCGAAAAGTTTAAACAAATTACGGGAAGAGATGATTTCCGTGATGCAAATGTTTCTACTTTAGGTTTTGATAAATCTAAAGTTACTTGTTTTCGTTGTAGGGAAAAAGGACACTTCAAGAGAGAGTGCACAAACCGCGAAGCAACTGGAGCTCAAAATCTGTTCAACAACAATGATTATTATCGGAAAGCAATCTTTCATCAAGTTGCTCAACAATCACATCAACAACAACCACAAACTGCTCATGCCAGGAAGGAGATTGAAGAATCATCAAAGAGAGCCTGTATGGTGAATCAAGAAGATAAAAAATCATCAAAAGGATTTATTTGGGACAAATATGTTTCAGTTGATAGTAAAGCATGTCTGATAAATTAAGATGATGAAAAATTACCAGAGGGGTTTAGCTGGGAAAATTTAAGTTGGGATAATTATTGTCGGGAGAAAGAGATTTTAAAAGCCAAAGCTTTTGTTGCTCGAGTTGCTGAAGACAGTGATAATGATGATGATTATTATGCAAGAAGAATGGAAGAGCACTTAAGAATGCTAGAGGAGAGTGACAGTGATGATGAAAAAGCTAAAAAGAAAAAGAAGAAAGTTAAAAAACCTGTCAGCAGTGATGATGAAGAAGTTCCTGTGATAAGGAAGAAAATAAAAGACATTCCAGTTTTTAAAATTGAAGCAGAAGCTGATGCACAAAAGATTCCTGTGAAATGTGAAAATTGTGAAGCAGTGAAGAAGCAAAATAGTACTTTGATTCATAACATGAACAGATTGAAAGAATCCTATGATGTTCTAAACAAAGCAATTAATCAGTACAATCAAACAAGTAGTGAACAAGCAACAGCCATGAAAACACTTCAAGGAGCTTTCATGACAAAGCAGAAAGTTGTCAACAATTATATTGAAAAGTGTGTTGTGTTGGAACAGAAATTGGAAACACAGAGGATTGAAACAGAGAGAGTAAACAGGTTGTTAAAAAGTTACTCATGTACTTCTTATGTTATTGACAGGATTTATCCAACCGTTGAAGGCATGAAGGCATTTGATGAAGAGGAAGTATCTGAAGACAAGAGCTCTGAAAAGAAGAAGGATACTGAAATGAAAGATTCTGGTAAGAAACAAAGTGCCAGTTACAACAAGTGTCCACCTCCGCTTGAAAATGGATATTCTCCACGAAATCCAAATTCAGAAAGAGTCAAAAAGGCAACCAATTTACAGTGGGAGTCTGAGTCTTCAGAAAATTTGCCAGACAACATCGATGTCATTTTCACATCGTCTAACACTGATCATGAGTCCGAATTAATAAAGAAAGTGGTCGATCAGGTGTTGGATAACGATGAAACCGAGGAGTCAAAGTTGGAGTCAATATCAGAGTCAAAGTCTGACAAGTCAAAGTCAACAGTCAAAAAGGAGAAACGGGTTTATAATAAAGAATTTCTGTTATCAAAATCTAATTTGAATGATGAAACATTCAAAATAGCCTATACTTTGAATAATTCTGACAAATTATATTCTGATGAAGAATTTCCAATAAGAGGTGTCAAAACTGAAATGATCAAAAAGGTTTTCAAACTAACATAAATTAATAATTCTGAAATAAAAAATGTAAATTTTGCTGAAAAACCTAAAAAGTACACCTCAAGAGATCAACAAAGGTTAAACAAGAAAAAGGGTTACAGTTCTGGTTCTGGTTTTCAAAAGAAACCAAACCATAACGATAATTTCAAAAGAAAAGGTCTCAGTTTTATTCCACTGAAAAATCATAAAAATGAGAAAACTTATAAACCAAAAACTGTTTTTGTTTCAGGAATATCATCTGAAGAAGAAAAAGTGCAATTGTTCAGAAAGCAGACAAACAAATAATTCCTTGCTAAAAAGCAAGAAGAAATGAAGAAGGATGTTGCTCAGAAAAATGAGACTAGAACCTGTTTTCAATGCAAAATTGTTGGTCATATTGTCAGGAACTGTCCAAAGGCAATTCAAACAAAACAGGGAGTTTCTGAAAAACTGAAAGAAAATATGGTTGAGAATGAACCACCAACTAAACAATTCAAAGTTTTCAAAAATTCGAAGTTTGAGGTTGGTGAATGTTCAAAAAGGTTTTACAAGAGAAAAGCAAATCTTGATAACCACAAGTGGGTTATTAAGAAATCTGATGATAGTTCTGGCAATGATTCTGATTCATCAAAATCATAGGAGCTATTTTCAGGCAATGAATCTGATTCCACAAAGTCAGAGGAGCCACGTGTTGAGTTAAAATTGCAAACATCAGTTCCGCCAATTGATGATGTTAATTTTCCACCATTGAGGGATGAGAATTTTAAACAAAAAGTTGGTAAAATTGAGATTTCAAATCAATTTTTCTCATAAAAGAAAGAATTTGATGTTGAAAAATCCTTTAACTCCATAGTTCAAAGTATTTTTGGAAAAATGGTTGACGGGAAGGTCAAAGGGGTAAAGGAATTTTATGAGAAGAAAACGAAGAAACCAGGTAAAATGGGTCATCCCAGGTTTGTGACTGGGATGGAACCTATTATGATTGAAAACCAGGACTTGCCAGAGCTTCCAAGTTGATAATCGTGGAGCAGGAATCGGCATCATTCTTGAAATTATTTTTTTGGTAAATCTATAAGTGGTAGTTTTCTTGAAATTGTTATATTTTGATTTACAAATGGTATGGTTGGTAAGTGAACCTACAAGTGGTTGAAGAAGGTTTTCACCTTCAAAAGGTAAATCAAGGTTATTAAATTAAACTTGATTTAACTTTCATTCAAGTGGTTGAGAAAACAAAGTGATGAATTGATCCCCATTCTTACAAGTGATAAAATCAACAAAACAAATTTTCCGGAAAAACCATTTTGATTAAAACAAACGTAAGTGTTCTGAAATCATAATGGGAAAATAGTTTGTTATCAGGGGGAGTTCTGATTGTTTATGCCAAGTGGATGGAGATTTGAAGCAATTCACAACAGTTGTCACTTTATTTGTACAGTTTGTTTTCAAATTTCTTAAATGCTTTTGAATTTTAGGGGGAGTAAGAAATTTCAGAAAATCCAAAAACATTTGAAAATTTGAAAAAGTCAAAAACATGATAAAATCAAAAATGAGTTTTGTTGAGAAAAAGAGGAAATGATAATACATCGGTGGACGATCACAGCATGCTAAAGAATTGGAAAGTCAAAATGTGATAAACGGTCTCACTGATGATATGCCAGTAGGTTTTTACACATTTAGTAGATTGTGTCGAGATATAAACCTAAATTTCAAACTTACTTATATCGTGGGGAACATCTCTCGGATATATGGGTAACCCCCGAAATCTTGTTTGAAAGGTCCTGCTTTCTGAGATACTAGGTCTTTATGCTTAGTGATATCTGGGGTATTATCCCGGGACTTCTGATTTTACGGACCTGTATAATACTTTATGCTTGCTTGAAATGTAGCACCCCCCTCAGCATAAAAAATGATGAAACATTGCAAAATGCTAATCATGTACTGTTGAAGAAAAGATTCTCTAAAGGGAACACACCAAAAGTCGAAGCCATCATCTCTCTGATTTTGCGGAAGCAATAGCCTGAGCTCTCATGGCCCTCGCATTTAACCCTTTACAGATATCATCTAGGTATACTCACCTGTAAGACTGAATATTGG
The DNA here is from genome assembly GCA_030545235.1 of Helianthus tuberosus. Lineage (NCBI taxonomy): Eukaryota > Viridiplantae > Streptophyta > Magnoliopsida > Asterales > Asteraceae > Helianthus > Helianthus tuberosus. The sequence continues at coordinate 19,483,294 of CM060403.1, forward strand.
GTTCTGGATACGGGAGTATATTCTGAGGTGGGACACGCGAATAAGTTTAAGTCTCTAAAACATTAATCCGTATCTCGAAACAATTGAACTTTGTGTGAAAATTTAAGTGGATCAATATAATGACAATCTACGTGAATCGTTTAGAACTTAAAATGTTTAAAGCTTAACGGTGTTGGTGATTTGTCTTATAATCTTATATGATCCTCTTACACAAACTCGCAAAAATAATGTCTGTATATATTTCTTTTCTGCATTTCATTTATGTACAAAAATTCCAAAAAGATTTTAGTGTGTTTTAGCATAATATTTTGAAAATTCAAAAAGATTTTCGACAACTGACGTTGAAGAGCTGATTTTCAAAATTCCGAGTGCTAAACATGATGAACATGTTTGGGAGAGTTTGTTTGAATTGAGAAAAAGATTTGAATATCTTGCCACAAGTGGTAATTAGAAGTTTTTTTATAAATCATTCTATTCATACAAGTGGTTCATCAGAGATTAAAATTGTAAAATCATTTATTGATTTGATAAATACCTGCAAATGATGTATAAATTTGTCAAATTTTCAATTTATGAAATTTATTTTGAGGTAGAGGATGTGCAGGTAAGCCAGGTTTTGATTCCTGGAGAGTCTATGATTAGAGAGAATCAGGTTTTTATCTTGAGCAGGATGTGAGCCAGGTCAAGATCTTGAACTTGAGGAAGTCAGACTGCGATCCCAAGCACAATTTAAGGGGGAGTCTGAAGATAGTAGAGCCAGATTCAGATCCTGAAGATCAAGCAAGCTGCTAATATTGATGATCTTAAGGAATCAAGAGACCTGATCAAGAGGATTATAGAGCCAGGTTGCAATTCTGGAAGAAAGAGAACGAGAAGATTGAGGATACTTTACATTGTTAGATATTTCGGAAAGTTCGAGAAGACTGATAAAGACTGAAGATTGAAGACTCGACACTGAAGACTTCGTCAACATCCGAGGGGGAGTCTGTTAGTGCATACGTCTGTCGACTTTGTCTTGTATCGAGTCTTGTATTGTGTTAGATAGATCAGGGCACGGAAAACGAGTGACGTGATGTCGCGGTCACAATCAAATTTAATCCAATTACAACTAATTAGCTAGCGGTAAGTGGGTATCGAACACAGGGAGTTTGTGGAATATGTGTTATCTCAATGTATGTCTAACTAACTAGATTAATCTAAATTGCAAGAAATGTAAATTTCAATGTTTGGGTTGATTGGTTTTAATTAACTAAATTAAACTAAATTAGATTACAAATCAAGGTTAAGTTTTGTAACAAGATAAGAGGATAGTGATCATCCCGAGTTTCAGGTTTTAAGGGACAACTAACGTTCATGTTCAACTGGAAAGAACCACATAGACATGGCTCATGTAAGATCAATTGTTTGTGATGAAAGGGAACTAAGTACTCGGATTCCTAGAACACGAGGTTGTTACCCGATGACCAATCAACACATATCCAACCCTAATCCCTCCCATGATATCTCGATTGCCAACGGCACCAAGAACGTATGGTTTAGAACTATGATCAAACATACATCAACAATTTACAAACAACCAATCAAACACCATAATAAACTAACACCACATGCACAGTCTAATATTCCAGAAATTAAAGAACAAACATAATTGTCACAAATAAAACCTTACATCCGAGACGATCACCAAGCAAACCTAGCCTCTCATAGTGTTATGAACCATCATCACAATCGAACCTTTGTCCATTGGAATCAAAAACAAAGTCTTCATGTTTAGATCACTCAAGAACACCTTAGAACACCCCAAATTCGCCCCTTAGGAGTTACAAAACGAATGGGAATGATTAGATGATGAAAAGGCACCATAAACAACCTTAAATGAGGGAGTTACAAGTTTCACGCTGGCCTCCACCGTAAATTACGGTACCACCATAAGTTACGGTGGCTTAAAATGGTTTACGGTGGAGTTAAACTGAGTTAAGGCATCAATTTTTGTCAGAGTCTACCGTAAATTACGGTACCACCGTAAGTTACGGTAGGCTTCAACAATCAATTTTTTTTTCTTCATAACTTTCTCGTTTCAACTCCGTTTTCTTCACCGTTTTCGCCTACGTTCTCGTAATTTCATCCTCTATCATGTTATCTTCTTAATTCTTCAATTCCAAAATTTTATTTTTTTCATTTATTCTCCGTCTTTCAATCTACAATCCAGTCGTGTCTATTCGAAGCTTTATTTCCATACTTTTAAGCTCTAAATGTACCTGAAACACAAGCAACCGTAGTTATCTAATTCAAGACAATTACATGATCAAATGAGGGATTCACTCGTCTTTTAACACACTTAAGGGTTGTCCCATGGACCACCCGTCAACGAGAAAAGTGTGTTTGTGGGTAATTTCGCACGAAATAACACTTAGGTTATTTCATACGAAATTAGGTAGTAATTTCGCACGAAATTAGATTTCGTGTGAAACTAATTTTGCTTGAGCTGGTCCGTGCAAAATTAGCTCTCCTATAAATACCTTTGATGCCTTGTCATTTGTAACTTTCCGGTTTGAGAGCCGAAGTGCTGCCGAAGTGTTGACTCGCTGTAAAACGTTGTTATATCAATCAAAAGACTGTTTAAAGTGTATATCTAACTGAATTGAACTTGATACGTTTGTTTCCGCCTCTCGTATTAAGCAAAAACTCTTCTGATCGACTCATTCGGGTCAGAAAACGATCCTACACGTGTCTTGTATAAAAATGTCATGTCTTGTCTAAAAATATCATGTATTGTCTTTGTCGAAGTAGTTTGAATAACGCCACAATATGTAATGTAATAAAAGCACTTATATATATGAAGTACCAGTGGCGTATCCACCATGATTTTATCACATTACACACGTCTCGTTATTTAAATTACTTACCAATAAACCACCAAATAATGTCATGTTTAACCAATGTCAAATGTCATGTATAACAATGTCTAATGTCAAGTATAAACCATGTCTAGTATAACAAATGTCAAGTAACAACCAATGTCTTGTATGGAAAGTAAAAAGTCTTTACTCAAACCACATGTGATAATGTCATGCATAACCGAATGTCTTGTGTAACCAAATGTCATGTACAAAACAATGTCTTTGAATAAAAAAAAGTTTAATTCAAAAGTTATGTTTTGAAAACCAATGCTTTTATTGATATGAACATTTATATGGTTTGTTAACGAATACATTCAAGCCTTGTCGTCTGTCAAATAAACCCTTATAAAGACAAAGGTTTATCAATGTTCATCAGGTTCTATCATTCCCCAGATGGATACTTCCAAACAAACTAGGAAGCGGGAACGAGGTTATCAAACCTATGGTAAACCATACATACTACCGGTCGGCTGGATAATGTTAATGAATGTATCTAGTCTCATTTAACATACCAAAATGTCATAATCAATGTGAGCATGTCATGTAAAATGTCTTTGTAAACCATGTACTAAGTATGCTAAGTCAACATACGAAGTAGAGTGTTCATGAATTCAAGGTGCTAGATATGCTAAGTCAACATATGAAGCAAAATGGATCCTTGAAATCAATGTGCTAGACATGCTAAGTCAACATACGAAGCAAAATGTAATGTAAATCAATGTGCTCATATGCTAAGTCAACATATGCCACAAAAGTATCCTTGAAATCAATGTGCTAGAATTCTAAGTCAACATACATAGCAAAATGTAATTGAAATCATGTACTATATGCGTACTAGATGAACATAGCAAGTATATGTAATGAAAAGCATGAAAACACGAAAGTAACAATCCGGAACATGTGTATCACCCCAAAATATTTACAAAAAGTAAAAGAGGGGACAATGTACTCACTTGGGATTGCAAAGTATTCTTGAATCAAGTGAACTAACAAGCTCGGGAAATCAAGGAATCAAATGGCACCTAGTATCGATAACCATGTTAATAATCGAGTCCTAAACCGGTGGATCGGATAGAATGAAGTTCTATAAATCAAATGATTATTGAAACTCATATGGCTTGATTTAATAGACTTAACATTCTGATTAGAATGAAATCCTAAGTGCTTTTGACCCGTTACGACTCGTTAAGGTAGTTTACGCTACTTTAACGTGTCGTTTGCGTAAACATAAGGTCTGATGGTTATATATGTCATATGATAAGTCCTATATGCCCAAACATGTTTAAAAATGTTATCACATCAGTGTAGATGTCAAAAGTTGATTACATATGTTAAAAATGAAGTTATGCACAAAAAGGGCATTTTGGTCATTTTTAAGGGGCATATAGACGACTTAACAAATAACTAACCAAACAAAGTGACCATAAGGTATAACCTCAGTAGGTTATTCCCTATGCAACTATGGTCACAAAATGTGTTTGGGGATCCTAATGATCGACCAAACGGGCCGGGTTCGAAAGTCTAAGCGGTTGTCAAGACCGCTTGACTTACGACCCTAAATAAGCACTAAACTAGAAGTAACGAGTTAAACATGTTAAAACATATTTAACTAAGTTAGAAAACTAATTTGGTATAAAAACAAGGTGTTTTGATTCCCGAAAATAGTTCAGGTTCGTAAAATGCACCTAAACATGCATTTTGAGTGAAACTTTGACTCGTCACTACGACTAGTAAACATGGTAATCAGTAGGTATAATCGCTAGGGATTATAACCATCGTGATTACGATCACGTTGTAAAGTTCAATTGAACTTTGTCTTGACCAATTAATGGTCAAAGCCGAAAGTCAAACATTGTTTGACTTTTAGCTTGAAATAGCTAAAACTAAATAAACAAGACTGGGAAGGACACTTACTAGTGTTCTAGGAAGAAGAATACTCAATTAGGAAGCCTCCAACAAGGTGGTAGCCTCTAAGTAGAGCATGAGATGAAGAAAAGAAGGAATGAGCAAGTTGGAAGAATGAAATGGGTGATGTATTTATAGTGTTCAAGGATTTACAAGATATTGCCAAGTGTTTGTGTGGTCACCAAGGAAAGATCATGGCCCTACAAGTGTGTGGATAGGAGTAAAAGCCTTGGAGAACACTTAAAATAGCCCACAAGATAAAAAAAAAACTAGGCTTGAAAACAGCAGGAAACAGCTTAGGAAGCTGTTTTGAAGCTTCTGGTCTGATGGCTCTCATGGGCCATGACCTAGTTAGGTTATTCTCTTGCGGGCCGCCAGCCACCTCAGATCAGAACTTTCAAAAATTGGCAGAAATGGTCCCTACAGCTCCAAAAACTTGTTTTTCGACGCGTTTAACCCCTGTTAACCCATTTTCAAGGCTCTACAAGGATGTTAAAGCATATGGGACTTGAAATATGCTTGAAAATATCATGGATGTTAGTTTGTTCGGTCGTACGGTCATGTTTTGCGCTTAATTATGACGAAAGTTCGAATGGACGCGAAAACGATCTAAATTTCGCAACAAATGGTATTTTTGCATTCCCATCACTAAAAGATAATATTTTAATGATTACAAAAATTTTTGGATGTCCGCATATGGTCAGAACGCAGAATATTCGCGAATTTGCATACTTTTGAAGTTTTGACGCTTTTAGCCCTTGTGACCAAATAAGCTTATTTTTCACAAACCAACCCCCTCAAAACGTATTTCTAAGTTGTGGAAAGGGTATTTAAGGTATGTTTAGCTTATGTCACTGTTCCGGAGTGTATGTCGCTATGAGAATTGGCAGACTTTTGTAGTTTGTCGCAAATAGTCCCTGTGATCGAATAAACTTGTTTTTACCATACCAAACCCTTCAAAATTTATTTCTAAGCTATGTAAAGGATATTTAAGGTATGTATAGCTTATGTCATTGTTCCGGAGTGTATGTTGCATTAAACGGATTACGTTTACGTAACAGTTTAAGCATAACTTTCTAGAGAATGTTTAAGAGTTCGAATTTGAACAAGGATTGATATTGTGCAAATATCATGAATAATTCACAATCCAATAAATAAAACGCAAGGTTTTATTACTTATGAATTTGTTCTGGATTGGTTAGTGATAAATGTAGGCACAATTGTCACATTCTCCCCTTCTTTAGGAAATTTCGTTCCAAAATTTATTCGTAGGAGTCTGTTTGCAATAGTTGTGTTAAGCAAATGTCTTGCGCGGAATCTAGAGTTTTATCAATTTGCATAGATTAACTCATCAAGGATCTCCATGTAAGATATAACTTTATCATTCCCTAGTGGATGCTTCCTCAGATAATGCAGGAAGTGGGAATGGGCTGTTATACCTTTGATGCTCATCCCCTAATGGATACTTCCTCAATTAATGCAGGAAGTAGAGATGAGGGATTTGATTAATGGTAAAACCAAATCAACCAATAGTATTGTGAGTATCCTTTAAGAGTCTAACTATTAAGATAGAAATATCTTGTAAGGATTTGACTCTTTGTTTCCTTGTCTTGTAAAGCATTCTTATAAATCTAATCAAGGATTTAAAAGTAGTACTTTAAGTGTCCCTTTAAGAATCTAACTATTAAGATAGGAAGATTCTATAAGGATTTGTGTTTCATTTCTCCAGTGGATATTCTTCAGAAGCAAAAATGAATGGATAATTCATTTTCCTTAATGGATTCTTCATCAGAAGTGGAAATGAAAGATGAATAGGTTATTCATTTCCAAATGGATATTTCTTCAAAAGCGAAAATGAATGGATAATTCATTTTTCTTTATGGATACTTTTATCAGAAACAGAAATGAAGGAATGTATAAGTTGTTCATTTCTCAATGGTTATTTCTTCAGAAGCGAAAATGAATGGATAGTTCATTTTCCTCAGTGGATACTTCGTCAGAAGTGGAAATGAAGGATTATTGTCTAGATTATTCAATTCCCTTATGGATATTTCTTCAGAAGTCAAAAATAATGGATAATTCATTTTCCTCAATGGATACTTCGTCAGATGTGGAAATGAAGGATTGTATAGATTATCCATGTAACACCCCGGCCGGAGGCGGAAAAGCCAAAGGTGTCACGAAACTTGATAGAATGCATTTGAGCACATGGAGATTTAATTAAGTTGAAATATGATTAAAGTTCATTTAAATAGATTGCATTCAAATCTAAAAGGAATTATTGAACATAAACAAATTACAACTTAACAAATAAATCACAATTACAATTGATTTCGGATTTAGTCTAAGGCATAAGTCTTGAATCAATCCTATATGAAATATTCTTGCAAATCATAGCATCATACATCGTCACCTGAAACATATGTTAGGGGTAAAAGGATCAACAAAGGTTGAGTGAATTCATAGGTTTTGTTCTGCAAAAATGTCAATGTGATATAAATAAAGTTTCAACAAAAAGTGGTTGTCTTTATGTCATAAGAGTAATACATGTAGTTACTTAATGGTACATTCAAACCTATGACGATACTCGGAAATATCATCCATCCTTCCTTGTATGTATGTATGTATGTAGTGGTTCCAAACAAAAACAACAAAATTGCAAAGTTGGAAGTTTGGATGGGGTGTCAATCCTATAGCGCTATAATACAACCGATGGGCTTATGCAAGTTGATGAACGTAAACTTCTTAAAGCAAACAACAAAGTATTAAGCAAATGCAAAAACAATCAGGGAAACCACAAATAGCAAATAGTTTGTATCACATTGTAACATATGTATCATCCCAAAAATAATGTAAAAAGGGACTATGAACTCACTTTGAGTGCGGTAAGTCCAACAAGTAAGTTTAATGTAAGAGTTTGTGGAAACAAGATCCAACGTCACTCTAATCGTTTGAACATGCATCAATATAAAGTTTGTATTAACAATAATGTTTAATTGTATAAAAGGAAATCTTAAATCTATAGGTTTCGGTATGATTTGTCTAAATGGTAACTATAAGGTTTGGATAACCTAATAGAGAACTCGGAAAATGAATTTGGAATTATATATGAAAAATATTTCTTTGACATCAATAATTAAATTATATAAATACATAATTGAGTTACTATAAACATTTTAAAATAATAAATCAATTATATTCGATTTGTATAATTAGTTTAACATAAATAATTTTACCAAAATATTTCATAAGTGATATAATTAATTTATAACTTATAATTGAATTTAGAAGTACAAAAATATATAATTATTTGGTAAATGATAATTATATAGTTTAAAGAATAAATATGATAATTATATAACTAATTATCAAAATAATTAATTTAAATCAGAATAATTAAAAATAACATTTTTAATTATTGAACTTTAATATTACTGAATTAAGATAATTATTACAGTTTTGAAATCATTTTAAATAAATAGAATTAATTAAAATGATTATAATAACAATAAATAAGTTTATATAAGTTTAATTATCTAAATAATTAAATATAATAAAAATTCAGATTCTAAATTTATATAAACTCAGAATAATGCATATTTTGTCATAAAAATAATTTTGGATAAAAATTATATAGTTATATAATTTAATTACATTAAATTAAACTATATTTATAAGTAAAAATACTGATTTAATTATATAAATATCAAAATTATATAAAATATTAGTAAAAATATTATTTTTGTAAATTTTAGCATTTAAAATAATTTGTATAAAAAGTTTGGTATTTATTTCATAAAAATGGATTTATTATGAATTATTTATTATTAAACTGTTTTAATATTATAAAAATTAGCTTTATAAAAAAAATTTACAGATTTTATATTTTTAATAAAGGTAACAATATATAATAAAGTTATAAAAATTATAAAAAGGTTAAAAGGATTAAAAATAAAACAATTAAAAACAAAATTAGACCCCAAGGTTCGAACTTGGGTCTGTGCTGTAACCAAACAGAGTCTTAACCACTGGGCTAAGCTTCTGTTTGTGTTTGGTTTAGGACTACTAAACTTATAACCAAACAAGACCATGTTATCTTCTCCAAAGAGAAGTCAAAGTCAGGAGACTAAGTCAAACAGAAAGTCAAACTCGTGATTTCTACGGGCAACCTATGTTATATCTAATTTAAACCCTAGGAATCGTTCTATAGGCATAAACTAACTATTTATCACAAGAAAAACTTACCGGTATTGACGAAAAGGCGGTTGACAAAGATTTCGGCGAAAAAGTGACTATTCCGACGAGTTGCAGGTTTTAATCCGACGATTTCGGGTGTTTAAGTGTTTGTAAATGGTGTGGAATGTTGCTAGGAATGTAGGGAATTTAAATACACGAAGTTTGGATCTCAGATTCAACAAAACTTAATGGATTTGATCTAATTTAATTTTTTTATAAAAAGCTTAGATTTCCAGTTGTTTAGCACGAATTTGTGTTGTTTGAATGATTGTGATTAGTTGGGATAGGTTGGGAATCATGTGGGTAACTTTACAGGTAAAAAAAAATGGATCAAGATCGATTTTTGGTGTTTTTTGTTTAAAGCCGGGAGTTATTGTTGCTGTTTAAAGCCGCGAGTTAAGTTGGAGAAAAGATTATTGAAGGGCCAGAACTAGTTCAGATTACAAATGAAAAAGTCACTATGGCACGAGAAAAACTGAAAGAAGCTCAGAGCAGACAAAAGAGCTATGCAGATCAAGATAGACGACCACTCGAATTTAAAATTGGCGACCACGTATTCTTAAAGGTATCACCTTGGCGTGGCGTTCATAGATTTGGAATTAAAGGTAAGCTTAGTCCCCGTTTCATCGGTCCGTTTGAAATCCTTGAAAGAATTGGAGAAGTATCATATCGACTGGCTTTACCGCCTCAGCTCTCTCACGTTCATAACGTTTTTCATGTCTCCTCGTTAAGAGGATATAATTATCATCCACTCCATGTCATTAGTTATCCGTTACTTACAATTCACGAGGATTTGTCCTACGAAGAGGAACCAGAAGCCATCTTAGATCGACAAGAAAGGGTTTTGCGTAGGAAAGTAATTCCGTTTGTTAAAGTCCTCTGGAAAAATCACTCTGAACGCGAAGCAACATGGGAATCTGAAGAATCAATTCGCTCTCTATACCCTAATCTATTCTAGTAATAGAATTTTAGTCGAGTAACGGTAAATCTTGCTCTTTGATATATGTTCATTTGTTTCTATTTACGGTCATTCATGTTTTACCTTATGTGAATATATCTTAGTTATGATTAAGCATGTTTATGTAGGAGATATCAGTACCAATAATCACTCTTGTTATCTGTAAGTCTATGTTGATTTTCTGCATAATTAAATATGTTATTAAGATACGTAGTAGAAGAACCATTAGGACATGGTAGTAAAGGTAATTGACAATTATGGTCATGAACGTAACTATGAATTTCAAATACACATGTGTGTTTAGGAGATTCTTGTTATATAAGTTAGTAACTCTGCTATGAAAGTTCCGTTTCCGTTAATTATGCGATAGGTTATATTCTTATTTGAAAAATTTCGAGGACGAAATTTCTTTTAAGGGGGTAATAGTTGTAATGACCATAAATTTAAAATCATTATTCTAGAAATAAAAGAATAATAATAATTTATAATAAACTAAACATTTATCTTATGATCCATCCTTCTGTATATCAACCAAAACTATTATTATTATTTATAAATTATCCAATAGGAAACCCTAATTAAGACACCCAAGTAATTCTGTACAAACCCTAGAATTTTCAGAATCAGGATCAGGGGCCCTAAAACTCAGGGGGGGGGTATTCCCTACTCAACGATTATCCATATAACTCATTATATAATTCGAATTTATCCATTTCGTCGACTCAGCTAAGCTAGTTGGACACGTGGCAACCCTATGCATAAAATAAGTGGCTACGCGGGCCGCGTAAAGATAGGCTGAAGGTTCACGCGGGCCGCGACAATGTCAAATTTCACCTATAAATAGCAGCGATTGGGACTTGATTCTGGGCACAAAAACGACGAAGAAACTCAAAATATATGCTGAGATATCGTCCAAATACTCTCAAAACACACACGAAATCACTAATTAGTATAGCAGGGTGCTGCTGCACAGGGTATTAACTCAATCACTGATATGATTCAATGTCCGATTGATTGAAATCAATCCAATGGATGTTTAAGTGCTGCTCAAAATTGAGTTATGCTTTGTCATTAGTCGTGATTCCGATGGATGTTTAAGTAATTTCACTTTGTCATTGGTTGTGATTCCGATGGATGTTTAAGTGTTTGCACTTTGTCATTCGTTGTGAATCCGATGGATGTTTAAGTGATTTCACTTTGTCATTAATTGTGAATCCGATGGATGTTTAGGTATCGCACTTTGTCATTCGTTGTAAGGATTTTAATCTCGTGAGTTATCGTAAATGTTGTATTAAGTTACTAACCTAGTTTGTGTGCATATTATTTAAATTAGGTTAAAAGACTAATCAGTAGTCTAAACTCTGCCCGTATAAATCTGAAATATTATCACAAGGTAGCATCACTTTGGAATTATCAAGGTACGGATCCTTACCCCACTCCTTGTTGTTTGATATTCAATTGTTATAAACCCGTTGAGTTCGTATATCTTTTCAACCTCATCACGTCTTTGATTATCGATTCATTTGACAGTCCGTTTGATTCCTATTCTAATCATAACTTTGGATTTAGCTTTCTTGTCATGCGATATTATTATGTTAGTTGTACTCATTATCGCATGTTCCAATATATGTTACGAAAAATATTTTGATAAGTTATGTAAATAAGACCTTTTGTACTCTGATACCCTGAGTGTCGCTTCTCGTGGAATGTCCCACGAGCATGTTGTTGTGGCATCGACATCATGTGCTCCATCCGTGACGGAGAGATCAGTTCACGGCGTCCCTAGGTACAAGTGAGGTACAAAGCTACTAGGAGGCGTATGAATCGATCCTAGGATTTAAGTTAAGGAGGTGGATAGCGGGTATGCCAACTCGCCATCTCGTGTGATAATTATGCAGGAGTAGCTACCTGTGTATTGTCACGTTTTAAGTTTGGCTCATGGGTACATCCGTATGATTTATATTATGAAATTACGTCATTTGCATCGTATCATTTTAGCATAAAGTTCCATCCGGATAACATTTCATATAAAGCGTTACTTCTTATTTAAGCCTATTATTCCGTACTGAGCATTTGGCTCATTCCGTAAACTTTTTGTATATACAGGTCTGCAGGTTACTTTGGGAGGGGAAAAGAGAGAAGAATAAAGCCTAGGAATAAATCTGAAGATGTTAGTTAATTAAGTCGAATGTCTCTGCTTGTATATTAACCTTAAGTTTATTTGTCGTGTGGTTGTATCCTTATCAAATAAATAAATGGAATTATGACTTTTGTTTATGATACTGTTATTGTGACACGTCAGCCCTTCTGGGTTGGGGTGTTACAGCTATGGTATCAGAGCAAAGGCTCTTTCCTGTAGAAAACTTGAAGATAGTAATTAAAACCTGTGAGGAATGGGTAGATATCTATGATAGGATTCAACTTAGTCTCTTATTTTGTTTAACTCCTATGTCTATTCTTATAGATGCCTCCTCGTCGTCCGCTACGTAGGAGTACTCGTACTAACCATGTACGTAACAACACTTCTTCGAATGAGACTCCAGTTGATCCAAACATAATTAATGCTATCAACCAGGCTGTTGCCGGGTTGCTTCCAAACCTTGTTGCTCAAACAGCTGAGGCCGTTATTCAACAAACTCGTCATCCAGAACGTAATAATTCGAATCCAATCTCTGGGGAAGAAATTCGTGAGAATACCACGAACCATACTACCTATAGTATAGACATATGGATCGCTAAATTCCAAAAACAAAAGCCGAAATCCTTTAGTCATGCTAATAATCCAGTCAAAGCAAGGAACTGGATAGCTCATGTTGAAAAGATCTTCGGAGTTCTTGGAGTTCCGGAGCAATACAAAGTTAGATTGGCTACCTACAAATTTGAAGATGACGCACAAACTTGGTGGGAAGGATATAAGCAAGTCAAAGGAGGGGATGATTTTGACGCTAATCTTTCATGGGTCGACTTTCGTACCATCTTTTACGACAAGTATTTTTCTACCGCTGATAAAGAAGCTTATATCAGGGAGTATGCAGTGATTCGACAGGGAAGTGATGAACCAGCCTCTGAATTCATTACTCGATTTTCAAGGTTGGCTAGTATTGTAGGAGACGTTGCAGGATCAGCAGAAGCCCAAGCAGAAAAATGCAAGTGGGCAGTCAATGATCGAATTCGGAAGTCGATCATGTACATGAAATTTAAGGATATTACTGAAGTTGCTGATGCAATCAAAACTTTTGAGTTCGAGAGAAAAGAATTTTTATCTCGAACTGGGATAATAAGAAGAGAAATAGGGAAGGACAAATTAAGCAGGAATTCGGCCAATCATCCACTATGCCACAGCATCAAGACCGCAAAGTGCAAGGAAATCAAAACTCTGGAAATCAGGCACGTCCATGGCAACCTAGACTGCAAAACCCGAGGCCTGCTCAAAACCAGATTCAGTTGTATGCAGAACCTATTAGAGCTCAACCACTGAATCAACATGTAAACCCGAATCAGATTACATATCCTCTATGTAATACTTGTGGTAAGCGACATCAGGGCGTATGTCACCGAGGTACAGGAGCATGCTTTAGATGTGGCCAAACTGGACACATGATCAAGGAGTGTACAAAGAAAGACACTAAGAAGAATAACCGACCAAACATTGCACCACCCAATGTTGGAGGAAGAGTTTTCGCACTTTCTGCTACTGATGCTGCTAATGCCCCAGGTACTGTGTCGGGAACCCTTCAGCTTGGTAAACATAGTATCCATGTGTTATTCGATACAGGAGCGACCCATTCTTTAGTATCCCACTCGTTTACTAAGTACCTTCCGATAAGACCAACTCTCTTAAATCATACTTTAACCATTTCCACTCCCATGGAAAATTCATCCGTAATCACTTACGTATATAAAGATTGTCCGATTCGTATTGAATCTATTGTGTGTAAGGCAGACCTATTTCCAATACATATGTGTGACTTTGATGTTATTCTAGGGATAGATTGGTTGTCTCGACATCGCGTAACTATAGATTGTCATTCTCGCCGTGTTATTTTCGGTGATCTTCATCATCCTGATATTATATATCAGGGAACTCAAGCTCATAAATCTCTTAAAATTATCTCCGCATTCAAAGCTCGAAAATTCATATCAAACGGTTGTGCTGGATTCCTGGCATCGATTAAGGATACTTCTGCTAGTGTTAATGGTATCGATAGCCACTCCGTTGTTCGTGAATATCCTGATGTATTTCCAGATGAACTACCGGGATTACCACCTGACCGTCAGGTAGAATTCACCATCGACTTGATCCCTGGCGCCGAGCCTATTTCTAAAGCTCCATATCGTATGGCCCCAATGGAACTGAAGGAGTTGAAGGAACAATTGCAAGAATTGTTAGATCTGGGATTCATAAGACCCAGTGTTTCACCTTGGGGTGCTCCGGTCTTATTTGTGAAGAAGAAAGACGGTAGTATGCGTTTATGTATTGACTACCGAGAGCTGAACAAGATTACTATTCGTAATCAGTATCCTCTGCCTCGCATTGATGATCTCTTTGATCAACTTCAGGGGGCTCAGTTCTTCTCAAAAATCAACCTGAGGTCAGGGTACCATCAGCTAAAGATCAAAAATGATGATGTTCCCAAGACCGCCTTTCGTACTCGTTATGGTCATTACGAATTCTTGGTTATGCCCTTTGGGCTAACTAACGCACCCGCAGTCTTCATGGATTTGATGAATCGCGTGTTTCACAAATTCCTAGACAAATTCGTAATTGTTTTTATCGATGACATTCTGGTATATTCCAAGAGTCGTGAAGAGCATGAAGCACATCTACATGCAGTACTTGGAACCTTGCGGCATGAGAAGTTGTACGCTAAGTTTTCCAAATGTGACTTTTGGCTTAGCCAAGTGGCATTTCTAGGTCATGTCATATCAGCAGAGGGAATTATGGTAGACCCAACAAAGGTTGAAGCTATTACAAAATGGCCAAGACCCACTTCTGTTACCGAAATACGAAGTTTCTTGGGTCTTGCTGGCTATTACCGAAGATTTGTTGAAAGATTCTCGGTAATTGCTTTACCACTCACAAAACTCCTAAGGAAAGGGGTGAAGTACTCATGGAATGAGGAACAAGAGAAAAGCTTTAAAGAATTGAAGAAACGACTCGTATCCTCCCCGATACTCGCTCTTCCTTCTGGATCAGGAGGTTACCAAGTCTATAGTGATGCCTCAAAGAAAGGATTAGGTTGTGTGCTAATGCAACATGGGAAGGTTATCGCTTATGCCTCCCGTCAGTTAAAGCCTTATGAAGTTAACTACCCTACACATGATTTAGAACTAGCCGCAGTCGTCTTTGCACTTAAGATTTGGCGACACTATCTGTATGGTGAAAGTTGTGACATTTTTACTGACCACAAGAGCCTCAAGTACATATTCACCCAGAAAGAGCTAAATATGAGACAAAGAAGGTGGTTAGAACTTTTAAAAGATTACGACGCAAATATTCAATACCATCCAGGCATAGCCAATGTTGTAGCTGACGCGTTGAGCCGAAAGAATTCCGGGACTATATCTTGCTTACAAATTCAGCCTCGTATTAGGAGGGATCTCGAAAGAATGAACATTTGGCTTTAGGTTAGTAAATCTGATGGATATATAGCTAGAATGCAGATTGAACCCGACCTCATATCACGGATCAAAGATGCACAAAAGCAAGATGGAGAACTTTGGGAAATTGTGCAAAATCTTGAGGTGGGTAAGCAATCTGAATTTCGTATAGACCATCATGGGGTGATTTGGTGCGGTAAAAGACTTTGTGTACCCGATGAATCCACCCTTCGTGAGTCATTGTTAGCCGAAGCTCACAGCTCACCATTTTCAATTCACCCAGGATCTATAAAGATGTATCGAGACTTAAGACAGAACTTCTGGTGGAATGGCATGAAGGAAGACGTTGCTCGCTACGTAAGTAAATGCCTCACTTGCCAACAAGTGAAAATTGAACATAAACGAGCAAGCGGTCTGCTGCAGCCATTAGATATTCCCATATGGAAGTGGGATGAGATCAAAATGGATTTTGTTACCGGTTTGCCTAAGACTTTCAAGAAGAATGATGTTGTATGGGTTGTTGTCGATAGATTGTCGAAGTTAGCACATTTTCTACCGATTCAGCAAGGATTTTCAGTTAATAAGTTATCCGAAATATTTCTCCAAGAAATTATTCGACTCCATGGCACACCATCTTCCATTGTTTCAGATAGAGACCCACGTTTCACCTCACGATTTTGGAAAGGTTTTCAGGCAGCTTGGGGTACACGACTGAAGTTTAGTACGGCTTTCCATCCACAAACAGATGGGCAGTCAGAACGCACGATTCAGACCTTGGAAGACATGCTCCGAGCATGTGCACTTGAATGGTCTGGAAACTGGGATGAATATTTATGCCTTGTTGAGTTCGCTTACAACAATAGTTGGCAAGCAAGTATTGGCATGGCACCTTTTGAGCTTTTGTATGGTCGTAAATGTCACGCACCGGTATACTGGGATGAAGTTGGAGAAAAGATTATTGAAGGGCCAGAACTAATTCAGATTACAAATGAAAAAGTCACTATGGCACGAGAAAAACTGAAAGAAGCTCAGAGCAGACAAAAGAGCTATGCAGATCAAGATAGATGACGGGTGGTCCGTTGGACAACCCTTAAATGGTTTAAAAAGATTAAAATTCCATGCTTTACTTGGTTATTTGCTTGAACTTAGTAACTACGAGTGTTCGTGTGTCTTACAGGTAAATCGCTTAATTCGGTTAAATTGGCAACGCACATGTGGACAGTTGGACGGCACATATAGGATGAATGGATTATTATGATTTCAACATATATAATTATCATCATCAACACTTGTGATGATTATTATATGACATCATCATCATCATCTCACGTAGACAAGGAAGTGGCAAACATAAAACATCATCATCAACATTGACTTTTAGGGGATGGATGGCATATAATATCATCGCCATATTATATTCACGTGAGGTGGAGAAACCCTTAGCACATGGAACGACACATGCAGACTTTTGAGGGGCATAATTGTGAAGTTCTATTTAAAACAATCAAATCATCACATCATGAAGGGAATAAAAACAGTTGGCAGCCATCATAATACACACATAATTGGGCCGAATAGAAGAGTGGAATTGTTAACACATCATTGGGCTTCATCTTAGGCAACATCACATGATTGGTAATTGTGGGCGGCAACATCAAAAGACAAAAGTCAACATCATTATGTGGAAGGGTTTTATCTAGCAAGGACATCACATCAAATATACACATTCACGTGTGGGCTTGGTGGCATGTATTGTGGGCCGACAAAGTACATGTGGGCGGCACATCCTTGGACTTTTTGTCAAATGTTAAAGAGGGGCTGAACAACACGTGAATGAGGAGATTATTGGCAGCAAGCATCGGTGGACCTGGATTGCATTTGGAGGCTACCGTAAAGCAGATGGTTTGCACCGTAAACGAATCAAGTCCACCGTAATTTACGGTGGAGCCGTAAATTACGGTGGTGGCTGCAATCAGAACCGTAACTGCCCTCTTAAATTAGTTTTTATTTTTGGTGTCTTTTCATTGATCCTCATCATTGGACGGTTTTGGATCATCATTGGGGCGATTTTTGGCTACTTGCTTGGTTTGTGAACAATTCTTATCATCCGGTTTGTATTTTCGATTCGTATGAACATTGGTTTGATTATGATGATGATTCACCGAGCCATGTCCGGCTAAACTCTTCGGTGATCATCTTAGGTGAATGTTTCTTGAACTTTTGTGTGTTTTAATTCTGAATTTCTAGAATGATAACTTGCGTTGCTTGAATATCATGGTGTATGTTTGATTGCTTGTAATTTGTTAATCGATATTGCAATTTCTAGTCTTAATCGTACGTTCTTGGTGCCGTTGGCAATCGAGATATCACGGGAAGGGTTAGGGTTGGTTATTGGTTAATTGGTCATCGGGAAACAACCTCGCGTTTATATAATCCGAGTACTTTGTCCCCTTTTATCACTTCAATCATCTATACACGAGTTATGTCTATGTAACTCTTTCTAGTTGGAATTGCACACAATTGTTTAAAGAAACTGAAACCTAGGATGATCATTGTTCTCTCCTAATTTGTCTTAAAACCTACATTTGATTTGCATTAGTTTAATTTAGTTTTCTAAATCAACAAACCAAACTCTTGATTTTTAATTTTCTGCAAATTAGGATAATTGTAGTTAATTGCAAGGCTATACAATTGACATATTTTCCACATACTCCCTGAGTTCGATACCCTATTACCGCTATCTATAGTTGTATTTGGGATTAAATTTGCGTGACCACGACAATCACGTCAAATTTTGGCGCCGTGATTGTCGTGAACATTTTTGGAGAACTTGTCATTGGACGGTTTTGGACACCTTGGGGGCGATTTTTGGAGAACTTGTTGGTTTTGTGAACATTTTTCAATCATTCGGTTTGTGCTTTCGATTCGTATGAACAATAGATTGATGTTGATGATGATTCACCGAGCCATGTCCGGCTAAACTCTTCGGTGATCATCCTAGGTGAATGTTTCTGAAACTTTTGTGTGTTTAATTTCTGCATTTCTAGAATGATATCTTGCGTTGCTTGAATGTCATGGTGTATGTTTGATTGTTTGTAGTGTGTTAATCAATATTGCAATTTCTAGTCTTAATCGTACGTTCTTGGTGCCGTTGGCAACCGAGATATCACGGGAAGGGTTAGGGTTGGTTATTGGTTAATAGGTCATCGGGAAACAACCTCGCGTTATCTAATCCGAGTACTTTGTTCCCTTTTATCACTTCAATCACGTATACACGAGTTATGTCTATGTAACTCTTTCTAGTGAAATTGCACACAACTGTTTAAAGAAACTGAAACCTAGGGTGATCATTGTTCTCTCCTAATTGTTTAAAACCTACATTTGATTTGCATTAGTTTAATTTAGTTTTCTAAATCAACAAACCAAACTCTTGAATTTTAATTTCTGCAATTTAGTCTAATATTAGTTTAAATACAAAGCTATACAATCGACACATTTTCCACATACTCCCTGAGTTCGATACCCTTTTACCACTAACTACAGTTGTTTGGGGATTAAATTTGCGTGACCCACGACAAGCACGTCAAATTTTGGCGCCGTTGCCAGGGATACCCAAAATTTGACGTGATTGTCGTGGTCACGCAAATTTAATCCCAAATACAACTATAGATAGCGGTAATAGGGTATCGAACTCAGGGAGTATGTGGAAAATATGTCAATTGTATAGCCTTGCAATTAACTACAATTATCCTAATTTGCAGAAAATTAAAAATCAAGAGTTTGGTTTGTTGATTTAGAAAACTAAATTAAACTAATGCAAATCAAATGTAGGTTTTAAGACAAATTAGGAGAGAACAATGATCATCCTAGGTTTCAGTTTCTTTAAACAATTGTGTGCAATTCCAACTAGAAAGAGTTACATAGACATAACTCGTGTATAGATGATTGAAGTGATAAAAGGGGACAAAGTACTCGGATTATATAAACGCGAGGTTGTTTCCCGATGACCAATTAACCAATAACCAACCCTAACCCTTCCCGTGATATCTCGATTGCCAACGGCACCAAGAACGTACGATTAAGACTAGAAATTGCAATATCGATTAACAAATTACAAGCAATCAAACATACACCATGATATTCAAGCAACGCAAGTTATCATTCTAGAAATTCAGAATTAAAACACACAAAAGTTCAAGAAACATTCACCTAAGATGATCACCGAAGAGTTTAGCCGGACATGGCTCGGTGAATCATCATCATAATCAAACCAATGTTCATACGAATCGAAAATACAAACCGGATGATAAGAATTGTTCACAAACCAAGCAAGTAGCCAAAAATCGCCCCAATGATGATCCAAAACCGTCCAATGATGAGGATCAATGAAAAGACACCAAAAATAAAAACTAATTTAAGAGGGCAGTTACGGTTCTGATTGCAGCCACCACCGTAATTTACGGCTCCACCGTAAATTACGGTGGACTTGATTCGTTTACGGTGCAAACCATCTGCTTTACGGTAGCCTCCAAATGCAATCCAGGTCCACCGATGCTTGCTGCCAATAATCTCCTCATTCACGTGTTGTTCAGCCCCTCTTTAACATTTGACAAAAAGTCCAAGGATGTGCCGCCCACATGTACTTTGTCGGCCCACAATACATGCCACCAAGCCCACACGTGAATGTGTATATTTGATGTGATGTCCTTGCTAGATAAAACCCTTCCACATAATGATGTTGACTTTTGTCTTTTGATGTTGCCGCCCACAATTACCAATCATGTGATGTTGCCTAAGATGAAGCCCAATGATGTGTTAACAATTCCACTCTTCTATTCGGCCCAATTATGTGTGTATTATGATGGCTGCCAACTGTTTTTATTCCCTTCATGATGTGATGATTTGATTGTTTTAAATAGAACTTCACAATTATGCCCCTCAAAAGTCTGCATGTGTCGTTCCATGTGCTAAGGGTTTCTCCACCTCACGTGAATATAATATGGCGATGATATTATATGCCATCCATCCCCTAAAAGTCAATGTTGATGATGATGTTTTATGTTTGCCACTTCCTTGTCTACGTGAGATGATGATGATGATGTCATATAATAATCATCACAAGTGTTGATGATGATAATTATATATGTTGAAATCATAATAATCCATTCATCCTATATGTGCCGTCCAACTGTCCACATGTGCGTTGCCAATTTAACCGAATTAAGCGATTTACCTGTAAGACACACGAACACTCGTAGTTACTAAGTTCAAGCAAATAACCAAGTAAAGCATGGAATTTTAATCTTTTTAAACCATTTAAGGGTTGTCCAACGGACCACCCGTCACATCCCCACACTTACCCGTTGCTTGTCCCAAGCAACTCATTAAATCAATTTCAACTCAAGCGATGCGATCAATGTAAACCAATCTAAATGTGCCGTCATTTTACTAACCTTCAATCGTACCACAAGACACACCCCTCACAGAAATCTCTCGGTTACAAGAATTATTAGCAATATGCTAAACCACTCAATGCGTGTGTGTGTGTGCGACAATAAGCTTGTATACAAATCAAGTTTCCTCCTAACAAATGTCTAACATGCTTTAGAATCAAAGGGACTTGCGGGTTGCAACGGGGCTAGGTGTAAAGGTAGGAAAATGGTGGAATACATATGAAAGAACTAATTGATTTGACCCGGTATTTTTTTTATGTCTACTACTACGAAACAAACACCAAAAATAAATACAAAGCTTCTTGACATTCTCAACTCTATTGCAACTAAATACTTCTTTTTGTATTTTTCATATTTTTTCTTCTCTTTTTTTTTTCTTTTCTTTCCTCTTTTTTTTTTTTTTTTTTTTTATAACACATCAAACTCAACAATATATACAAGAACATCAATACTACAAACTAAATCTCCTAAACCGGGTCATCTCAAAAGGTAAAATTTTTGTAGGAAGTAGGCTCGGGTCCCAATCGAATGGTCTAAGGCTCAACATGGCTTTCTAAGGACCAAACCCCCACCCCTCACAATACCAAACTCATATATGTAAAGTATGAGGTCCAACCCACCAATCCCACACTCTCACACTTCTAGGCGAGGTTACCTAAAAGTCCCCTATCATTTCCAAAAGCATGCTAATTCTAGGATTTAACAAGTATTCACACACAAGTTCTATTAACACAACAACACACACCGCCACTCAAACAATGAAATATCAATAACAATCATGTGTGGCTCAAATCCTCACCAAGAAAAGACTAGGAATGGGTGTCGGTGTGTCAAATGGAACAATATCATGCTTTCAAATTTTTACACTTTTCGCTTGAATTTACAAAAATTTTAAAATTCTCAAAAATTCCCCCATCCCCACACTTGGGATACATTGTCCCAATGTATGGTTTTGAGGAAAAGATCGCTTTAACCAAGAACATCAACAATTGCTTATACTCTCAAACCCCAAATTTCTTTTTTTTTTTTTTATTATTATTAACACCACCAATTCCTTCACAACCCATAAACTAAACACATCAAAACACCACCCAACCGCCCAACCAACAAAAAATCACACACTACACCACCCAACCTCCCAACCATAAACAAAAACATGAATATATACAAAGGTGCACAAAATGAGAACAAGACACGACCTGATTAGTAAATCAGCAGTGTTGGTAGTGATGCAGCTGCGGTGATCGAACCGGTTCAAAAACATCTCTCAGATTCGCCGATATCTCAACAGGGATGTTGCCAAACATCCCCACACTTGAATCATTGCATCCGCGAGGGTTGAAACGTAATAACCTGCCAACACACAAACACAACACCAAAACAAAACCAAACAAAACAAAACAAAACAAAACAAAACAAAACAAAACAAAACACAAATACAATACTCTACATCCTCGGGCTGCCTCCCGAGAGCGCTAAGTTTAAAGGTCTTCAGCCAGACCATACCTGATATGCGTTATGGTGGTCTTAATGCACACTTACCCGCAACATTTCCAACAAATGCCCGGAAATTTACTCTCCACTTCACTACTTCGTTTTCTGTGCCCAACAAATCCAAACTCTCCCATAAACATAAATTATGAATGAAATCTCCCACATCATGAAGTGCCACCTTCCTAGTTTCTAAACATGCATCCTCAACACTCTTGGTTTCCATAACCACCGCAGCCGGAGAGTTGTAATCAGCTTTGATTGGTTCATCAAGTAAAATTATTGGTTCACCAAGTAAAAGGCCCTCAACTTTGCTCTCCATAGGTGGTTCCTCCACAATAATTTCAATTGTATATTCCTCATTTGACCCTAATAATTCAGTTTCAAGTTCGGGAGGACTCACAACCTTTTCTTCTACATCACCCCTAGGTGTCATTTGTTCAATCTGCACATGTATCCAGTGTTGTTTTGCTTGACGTTTTTCCACCATCGACGTCCCTGGCCTCATCTCTTTCACCTCTTTTGGTAACAAATCATATTTCCATTCCAAAAGTTCTACTCGTTCTTCCATTGACAAATGAGGTTTTGTTAATTCTTTTTCAACATGAACCATGTGTCTCTTTCTCATCATCTCGTCAAGACTTTCAGATTTATGTGACTGATAGTGCAAAGTAGGTTGTTGAGTTACACATTCATAACCAGACTGATCAAATGTATACTGAGCATGATAATAATCTTGATTGTACATCTGAGGGCCTTCATATGAAAGTTGGGAATATTCATCATAATAATCCATGTTCGACTTGTAAGGTGAATCATAGTATGAATCATGTGGGTGAAACTCATCATAAAGGACATTCCGCTCGTCCATTCTCATCTGTTCTTCTCTACGCTTATGTTGGGCCTCCCCACAACATATACTCGGATGAAGTGGGCCTTTGCACAATCTACACGTTAATAAGCTGAAATTTGTGTAATGCCCTGTCATCCTGCACAACACAACTCAACTACCAAGTGTAAATCATGAACATAAAAGAAATCTTTTTGGTTTTTTTTTTTTTTCAAACTAATACACAAGATAACACACGTTGCGCACTACTCCCCGATAGCGGCGCCAATAGACGACCACTCGAATTTAAAATTGGCGACCACGTATTCTTAAAGGTATCACCTTGGCGTGGCGTTCGTAGATTTGGAATTAAAGGTAAGCTTAGTCCCCGTTTCATCGGTCCGTTTGAAATCCTTGAAAGAATTGGAGAAGTATCATATCGACTGGCTTTACCGCCTCAGCTCTCTCACGTTCATAACGTTTTTCATGTCTCCTCGTTAAGAGGATATAATTATCATCCACTCCATGTCATTAGTTATCCGTTACTTACAATTCACGAGGATTTGTCCTACGAAGAGGAAACAGAAGCCATCTTAGATCGACAAGAAAGGGTTTTGCGTAGGAAAGTAATTCCGTTTGTTAAAGTCCTCTGGAAAAATCACTCTGAACGCGAAGCAACATGGGAATCTGAAGAATCAATTCGCTCTCTATACCCTAATCTATTCTAGTAATAGAATTTTAGTCGAGTAACGGTAAATCTTGCTCTTTGATATATGTTCATTTGTTTCTGTTTACGGTCATTCATGCTTTACCTTATGTGAATATATCTTAGTTATGATTAAGCATGTTTATGTAGGAGATATCAGTACCAATAGTCACTCTTGTTATCTGTAAGTCTATGTTGATTTTCTGCATAATTAAATATGTTATTAAGATACGTAGTAGAAGAACCATTAGGACATGGTAGTAAAGGTAATTGACAATTATGGTCATGAACGTAACTATGAATTTCAAATACACATGTGTGTTTAGGAGATTCTTGTTATATAAGTTAGTAACTCTGCTATGAAAGTTCTGTTTCCGTTACTTATGCGATAGGTTATATTCTTATTTGAAAAATTTCGAGGACGAAATTTCTTTTAAGGGGGTAATAGTTGTAATGACCATAAATTTAAAATCATTATTCTAGAAATAAAAGAATAATAATAATTTATAATAAACTAAACATTTATCTTATGATCCATCCTTCTGTATATCAACCAAAACTATTATTATTATTTATAAATTATCCAATAGGAAACCCTAATTAAGACACCCAAGTAATTCAGTACAAACCCTAGAATTTTCAGAATTTTCAGAATCAGGATCAGGGCCCCTAAAACTCTGGGGGGGGGTATTCCCTACTCAACGATTATCCAAATAACTCATTATATAATTCGAATTTATCCATTTCGTCGACTCAGCTAAGCTAGTTGGACACGTGGCAACCCTATGCATAAAATAAGTGGCTACGCGGGCCGCGTAAAGATAGGCTGAAGGTTCACGCGGGCCGCGACAATGTCAAATTTCACCTATAAATAGCAGCGATTGGGACTTGATTCTGGGCACAAAAACGACGAAGAAACTCAAAATATACGCTGAGATATCGTCCAAATACTCTCAAAACACACACGAAATCACTAATTAGTATAGCAGGGTGCTGCTGCACAGGGTATTAACTCAATCGCTGATACGATTCAATGTCCGATTGATTGAAATCAATCCAATGGATGTTTAAGTGCTGCTCAAAATTGAGTTATGCTTTGTCATTAGTTGTGATTCCGATGGATGTTTAAGTAATTTCACTTTGTCATTGGTTGTGATTCCGATGGATGTTTAAGTGTTTGCACTTTGTCATTCGTTGTGAATCCGATGGATGTTTAAGTGATTTCACTTTGTCATTAATTGTGAATCCGATGGATGTTTAAGTATCGCACTTTGTCATTCGTTGTAAGGATTTTAATCTCGTGAGTTATCGTAAATGTTGTATTAAGTTACTAACCTAGTTTGTGTGCATATTATTTAAATTAGGTTAAAAGACTAATCAGTAGTCTAAACTCTGCCCGTATAAATCTGAAATATTATCACAAGGTAGCATCACTTTGGAATTATCAAGGTACGGATCCTTACCCCACTCCTTGTTGTTTGATATTCAATTGTTATAAACCCGTTGAGTTCGTATATCTTTTCAACCTCATCACGTCTTTGATTATCGATTCATTTGACAGTCCGTTTGATTCCTATTCTAATCATAACTTTGGATTTAGCTTTCATGTCATGCGATATTATTATGTTAGTTGTACTCATTATCGCATGTTCCAATATATGTTACGAAAAATATTTTGATAAGTTATGTAAATAAGACCTTTTGTACTCTGATACCCTGAGTGTCGCTTCTCGTGGAATGTCCCACGAGCATGTTGTTGTGGCATCGACATCATGTGCTCCATCCGTGACGGAGAGATCAGTTCACGGGGTCCCTAGGTACAAGTGAGGTACAAAGCTACTAGGAGGCGTATGGATCGATCCTAGGATTTAAGTTAAGGAGATGGATAACGGGTATGCCAACTCGCCATCTCGTGTGATAATTATGCAGGAGTAGCTACCTGTGTATTGTCACGTTTTAAGTTTGGCTCATGGGTACATCCGTATGATTTATATTATGAAATTACGTCATTTGCATCGTATCATTTTCGCATAAAGTTCCATCCGGATAACATTTCATATAAAGCGTTGCTTCTTATTTGAGCCTATTATTCCGTACTGAGCATTTGGCTCATTCCGTAAACTTTTTGTATATACAGGTCCGCAGGTTACTTTGGGAGGGGAAAAGAGAGAAGAATAAAGCCTAGGAATAAATCTGAAGATGTTAGTTAATTAAGTCGAATGTCTCTGCTTGTATATTAACCTTAAGTTTATTTGTCGTGTGGTTGTATCCTTATCAAAAAAATAAATGGAATTATGACTTTTGTTTATGATATTGTTATTGTGACACGTCAGCCCATCTGGGTTGGGGTGTTACAATGATTTTGCTATTCTAGTAATGTAAGATCCCCCCATGAGACTTTTCAGGGGATTTGTTTGTTGACTAGAAAAATATGCAGCAAGTTCGTGGGCAATATAACAAGGAACTCGCTCGAAAATACTATGTAGATGGAAGAGTTCGGAGGTACTAAACCTTTGTTGATTAGTTGGGCGCCCCGTGATAGTGTTGGCTAAAACACGGTGCATATACCGATAACGAGGGTCTTTGAAGTTTATAGAATTATTGTTGCCGCACCATGCTTTTGATGCATGGCGTTGCCAATATTCTTTCATTTTCGCATAGGTATAGGAGGTTGATGCCCTCATAAAATAGGTTGTCTAACTTCTTCATCGGTATATATACCCAGACGAACTGCGAATTCTGTTAATGACATGTTATAAAGTTGT
This sequence comes from Helianthus tuberosus, assembly GCA_030545235.1. Lineage (NCBI taxonomy): Eukaryota > Viridiplantae > Streptophyta > Magnoliopsida > Asterales > Asteraceae > Helianthus > Helianthus tuberosus. The sequence continues at coordinate 19,510,138 of CM060403.1, forward strand.
CCACAAAGCCAAAAATGAATGGATTCATCGGTAAGACTTCTATTAGATTTGTAATAGAAAGTGGACAAGAATTCATATACCAGTTCATCATATGATGGCTCTAGGATGTCGAAGAAACGGCGCCAAGGTGTATTATGTGGTAGTAATCTTGCCAGTGAACCACTGGGGTCAACCATTTCTATTCGAAGCCAATCAATACCACTAATGGTAAAAACTTCAAGATCTTTGAGTTTCTGATACTTCTCACGAGTGGGTAGCTCAGCAAATCGAAGGAATGGATGAATTCCTGCTGCATTTGAGGATTCAGCATGTGCTACGGGGAAATATGCCATTTGAATGTTGGGTTTTATTGAACCAAGAAAAGTTCGGGTATGGGTTATTTTGGGTACCTCAGGCGATGGCGGTGGGTTAGGTCGATACAGAGGGGGAGTCCGGGAGTGTGTGAAAGAAATGGTGATGGTGTGAGAAAATATAAGAATGACTAGGTTTTTATAGAGCTCGAAGTTTCTTAAATTTTGAAGGTAAATTTGCATGCAAGTATGAACGCAACGTATTTAAATTACAAAGAGAAACGCGTACGTTGATTTATTCCGGGAAAATCAGGGTGAAAGGTATAGAAATTTGGACCATTCGAAATTATCGTTCACTGTGGGCGGTAATAAGTCGAAAGAAGGAAAAGGAGACAGCGATAGATAGGGAAGTGCAGCCGTCTTGATCAACTGTGTTGGCGGCAAAGGAAAAAGGAATAGGCGAAATGAAAGTGTGCCTCTGCTCTTGTCGTGTTCGTCGTAAGGCGAAAATGAAGAAACAAACAAAACGAAACGACCTTTCATTTCCCAATAATTCAGCGAGGAAGAAAGAAATAGGGATCAAGTGGTGGAGGGGTTAGGGTCTTGGTAAGTTAGGTGTGAAACCCGAAAATAATTTGAATTTGAAAAGAGTTTTGGTAAAATGATCTTCTATTATTTATAAGATCTTGTAGACATGCGATAAAGTTGGTTTGGTTTCTGCTTGATAGTGGATATCTTTAGTAAAATGAAGTAGTGTGATCGTGTTTTAATGGCTATGTTAAATAGGAAATTTATGGGCAAGAGAGTCATCGGACCAATTATGTATCTACAAGCAGTAGGGGAAAACATAAGGTCATAGGAATCGAACTGAAATGTTTTTGGTGGAATAAATTTATAAAATCAATGACGAGGATAGAAAACACATAATAAGATGGATATCGAATAAACGACATCAATGACAAGTTAAAGTAGTTAGGTTCTTATAACTTAGTGAAGTCATGCTTTAGCCTATAAGTGGACACTCATCTCAAGAGTTCCCAGGTAAGCACAACTGGTCCCTTGAGTTGGGATTTATATGAAGTGCTTGCCTAGACAGAAAACTCGAGATACAGGCATCCACCCTTCCAGATTGCCCAAGTTCGTTATTAGAGCCCAAGACTTTGATGAGAATTTAAAAATCAGAAGAAGTTTTGAAAATAATCACCTAAGGATAGGTGAGGAGCATTTGTAAAACCTAAAGATTCTAAAGACGAGATCCGTGGAGACGAGGCATTAGTTACAGAAGATAAGGATGAGGATGAAGACAAAGGCAAAGATAACGGAAGAGCTTGCTAATGGAAAAGTGTCCTAGGTAGTTATAGTCTAGGTCAAAGTATTGCTAATAACCTAAATCCCTATAACCATGGCTCTAATACCAATCTATAACACCCCGGCCGGAGGCGGAAAAACCAAAGGTGTCACGAAACTTGATAGAATGCATTTGAGCATATGGAGATTTAATTAAGTTGAAATATGATTAAAGTTCATTTAAATAGATTGCATTCAAATCTAAACGGAATTATTGAACATAAACAAATTACAACATAACAAATAAATCACAATTACAATTGATTTCGGATTTAGTCTAAGGCATAAGTCTTGAATCAATCCTATATGAAATATTCTTGCAAATCATAGCATCATACATTGTCACCTGAAACATATGTTAGGGGTAAAAGGATCAACAAAGGTTGAGTGAATTCATAGGTTTTGTTCTGCAAAAATGTCAATGTGATATAAATAAAGTTTCAACAAAAAGTGGTTGTCGATATGTCTTTATGGCATAAGAGTAATACATGTAGTTACTTAATGGTACATTCAAACCTATGATGATACTCGAAAATATCATCCATCCTTCCTTGTATGTATGTATGTAGTGGTTCCAAACAAAAACAATAAAATTGCAAAGTTGGAAGTTTGGATGGGGTGTCAATCCTATAGCGCTATAATACAACCGATGGGCTTATGCAAGTTGATGAACATAAACTTCTTAAAGCAAACAACAAAGTATTAAGCAAATGCAAAAACAATCGGGGAAACCACAAATAGCAAATAGTTTGTATCACATTGTAACATATGTATCATCCCAAAAATAATGTAAAAAGGGACTTTGAGTGCGGTAAGTCCAACAAGTAAGTTTAATGTAAGAGTTTGTGGAAACAAGATCCAACGTCACTCTAATCGTTTGAACATGCATCAATATAAAGTTTGTATTAATAATAATGTTTAATTGTATAAAAGGAAATCTTAAATCTATATGTTTCGGTATGGTTTGTCTAAATGGTAACTATAAGGTTTGGATAACCTAATAGAGAACTCGGAAAATGAAAATGGAATTATATATGAAAAATATTTCTTTGACATAAATAATTAAATTATATAAATACATAATTGAGTTACTATAAACATTTTAAAATAATAAATCAATTATATTCGATTTGTATAATTAGTTTAACATAAATAATTTTACCAAAATATTTCATAAGTGATATAATTAATTTATAACTTATAATTGAATTTAGAAGTACAAAAATATATAATTATTTGGTAAATGATAATTGTATAGTTTAAAGAATAAATATGATAATTATATAACTAATTATCAAAATAATTAATTTAAATCAGAATAATTAAAAATAACATTTTTAATTATTGAACTTTAATATTACTGATTTAAGATAATTATTACAGTTTTGAAATCATTTTAAATAAATAGAATTAATTAAAATGATTATAATAACAATAAATAAGTTTATATAAGTTTAATTATCTAAATAATTAAATATAATAAAAATTCAGATTCTAAATTTATATAAACTCAGAATAATGCATATTTTGTCATAAAAATAATTTTGGATAAAAATTATATAGTTATATAATTTAATTACATTAAATTAAACTATATTTATAAGTAAAAATACTGATTTAATTATATAAATATCAAAATTATATAAAATATCAGTAAACAATATTATTTTTGTAAAGTTTAGCATTTAAAATAATTTGTATAAAAAGTTTGGTATTTATTTCATAAAAATGGATTTATTATGAATTATTTATTATTAAACAGTTTTAATATTATAAAAATTAGTCTTATAAAAATTTTTACAGATTTTATATTTTTAATAAAGGTAACAATATATAATAAAGTTATAAAAATTATAAAAAGGTTAAAAGGATTAAAAATAAAACAATTAAAAAGAAAAGCAGACCACAAGGTTCGAACTTGGGTCTGTGCTATAACCAAACAGAGTCTTAACCACTGGGCTAAGCTTCTGTTTGTGTTTGGTTTAGGACTACTAAACTTATAACCAAGCAAGACCTGGTTATCTTCTCTAAAGAGAAGTCAAAGTCAGGAGACTAAGTCAAACTCGTGATTTCTACGGGCAAACCTATGTTATATCTAAATTAAACCCTAGGAATCGTTCTATAGGCATAAACTAACTATTTATCACAAGAAAAACTAACCGGTATTGACAAAAAAGACGGTTGACAAAGATTCCGGCGAAAAAGTGACTATTCCGGCGAGTTGCAGGTTTTAATCTGACGATTTCGGGTGTTTAAGTGTTTGTAAATAGTGTGGAATGTTGCTAGGAATGTAGGGAACTTAAATACACGAAGTTTGGATCTCAGATTCAACAAAACTTAGTGGATTTGATCTACTTTAATTTTTTTATAAAAAGCTTAGATTTCCAGTTGTTTAGCACGAATTTGTGTTGTTTGAATGATTGGGATTAGTTGGGATAGGTTGGGAATCATGTGGGTAACTTTACAGGTCAAAAAAAATGGAACAAGATCGATTTTTGGTGTTTTTTGTTTAAAGCCGCGAGTTATTGTTGCTGTTTATAATATTCAGCTCAAAATTAATGTCTATATATATATAATAAAAACATTAACTAACACAACCAAGCAGGTAGCCCAGCTGGTTGTGTGTGTGTGCTGGTGTGTGGGGAGACACGTGTTCGCTCCCTGTTTGGGGCGATTATTTGGGATTAAATCTCATTTTTTTATTTCTGAATTAACTTAATAATTATAATAATTCTAATGATTATATATAAGACTTAATAATCATGATATATCAGCTCCGAGACTGATGATAAACTGGTTAAGTCGTTCGTGTTACAACCGCGAGGTCACGAGTTCGAATCCCATATACGACCGGTTCGAAGGGGTTTTCCCTTTTTTAATTGATTTTTGGGATATTTACACTTTGGTCCCTGTGGTTTAATAATTTACAAAACAGTCCCTGAAGTTTCTAATGTTGTCACAAATGGTCCCTGTAATAGTCTGTTTGTTAAACTAACTGGGTTAGTGTTTTAAAGAGGATTTCTTTTATAGATGTTAACTTAGTGAAAATCAGTTAATTTAAGTTTAAAAATGGCAGATCTAGTCCCTATAGTTCAAGTTTAAAGAAAAGACTAATTGAACCCTGAACTTTTAAAACTAAATATATGTATATACTTCTTTTATAAAATAAGTTTCAAAAATGACCAAAAGGACCCTAAACTTGCATTTTGGAATAATTGCTCTTTTAACCCTTGTACTTATATAGTTTCAAAAATGACAATTTAGTCCCTAAACTTTGTAATTTTAAATAATGACGGTTTTAGTCCTCGAAATTAAAAAGTAATAATTTCAAGCAAGTTTCAAAGAATGTCAAACAGGTCCCTCAAATTGTAGTTTCACAAAATGTCATAATAGGCCTTTATAGTTTTTGTAACCTTGTTTAATAGCATAAAACTCAAAAATTTTGCAATTGTTTCACTTGTTTGTATTGGTATAAGCATGTATAAGCACAAAGCAAGTATGTTCAAACAAGTTTCATTCCAAATACGATATTTGTTACAATGCAAGTCAAAACAAAACATGTGTGAAAACCAGGGTGGTTACAATTCATTTCCCGATTGATATTTCTTCGGAAGCGAAAATGAATGGATAATTCATTTTCCTCAGTGGATACTTTCTCAGAAGTGGAAATGAAGGATTTTTGTCTAGATTATTCATTTCCCTATGGATATTTCTTCGAAAGCAAAAATGAATGGATAATTCATTTTCCTCAATGATACTTCGTCAGAGGTGGAAATGAAGGATTGTTATAAAGAATATTCATTTCCCCGATGGATATTTTTCTTCGGAAGCGAAAATTTATTTTCCTTAGTGGATACTTCGTCAGAAGTGGAAATGAAGGATTGTTGTAAAGAATATTCATTTCCCCGATGGATATTTCTTCGGAAGCGAAAACGAATGGATAATTCATTTTCCTCAGTGGATACTTCGTTAGAAGTGGAAATGAAGGATTGTTGTAAAGAATATTCATTTCCCCGATGGATGTTTCTTCGAAAGCGAAAATGAATGGATAATTCATTTTCCTTAGTGGATACTTCGTCAGAAGTGGAAATGAAACAATCAATACAAGATTATTCATTCCCCAATGGATATTTCTTTAGAAGCGAAAATGAATGAATAATTCATTTTCCTCAGTGGATACTTCATCAAAAGCGGAATGAATTTATTCATTTTCCCAATGGATATTTCTTCAGAAGTGAAAATGAACGGATAGTTCATTTTCCTCGATGGATACTTCATCAGAAACAAAAATGAATATGGTTTTTGAATGGATTATTCATTTCCCAATGGATGTCTCTTTCAGAAGCGAAAAATGAGTAGCTAGTTCATTTTTCCTCGGTGGATACTTCGTCAGAAACGGAAATGAATATAGATGGCTTTTGTTTAAGTTAACAGATATGGGTCTGAGATAACATAAAATCCTCATGTGATTTGGATAACGCTATGACAGATAATACAATAAGAACACTTATATATAGGAAGTACCAATGGCGTATCCACCATGTTCTTACTATATTACATTCGTCTCGTTATCTAATCACCCTAGATCACACCTAGCAGGACTCACTATGATTTCCATGCATAAAATCTCATAATTATGTGTGCACCCATAATTACTTAACTCGTTGCATAGTCTGCATAGTTTATCTTGCCAAGTGATAAATTATGGATATGGTCAAAGAAAAAAATGCTTTGTTTCAACAATTGAAATAATAGGTGTGTCTCACGTGTTTTCCACTAGCCATTAAGGTTGTACGTGTTTCACGGATAGACGGGTTCATAGGTTTAGTAGTGGAATGTGCAATCACAAATGGGATGTATCACGAGAGTTGTTTGATTCTGTAAAGAATAAGAACTCCGTATTTCGATATAAAGTCGCACATTACACATATATGAACAAACATGTAAATTTTGTAATTTTTATATAGGAATACTGATATCATTGCAAACCAACTGAAAAATGTACATGAGTCTTGGATAACAAAAGAAATCGGAATGTAAAATCCTAGTTGTTTATAACTGCATTGTTGTTGGGACGAGCCTCGTTAACTCCAGCGTTAAGAGCACGTCCTTAAGCAGGGTTGTTAACAACTTGATTTTGTGTAGTCGCAACTCGGCAAACCTTAGTTGTATGACTAATAAGCCCATAATTTAGGCATTTGCACCAACGTACACTGGCATGATGATAAAGGTTACATTGGTTGCACAGAGGTGCAGTTCCATTGTATGATTTTCTAGCAGGAGGTTGAGCTGGTTGGTTGGGAACAGCTTGGTAGTGTCGAGTAACCACAAAAAGGTTTTGTGAAGCCTTACGCTTCCTAGATTTCTTGGAAGGTTTACCTTTGATTTCCTTGGGTTTCTCTTGTGTAATTTTAGCAGTATGTTCTTTGTCGCCCTTGCGAAATAGTTTCCCTTTCCTGATTTGAGATTCAGTCAGGGTAGCTGCTAACTTAATAGCTTGTCTAACAGTTGCAGGGTTGTTACCAGTGACTATATCCTGAACCAGGTCAGGAAGGCCATCAATGTATTTCTCGATCGCCTTGTCCAAAGGCGTAACCATCGTAGGGCATAACAAGCTCAACTCCTCATAACGATCGGTGTAGGCACGATGTTCTCCACTATCTTGTTTTTGATCGTGGAATTCATTCTCGAGTGCCCGTAATTCGAGACGAGGACAAAACTCTTTCCTCATTAGAGCGCGAAGCTCTTCCCATGTCTGTACCATTGCAACATCTGCACCCCTATCCCTCATAATTCTGTTCCACCACGTGAGTGCTCTCTTTTGAAACACACTTGATGCAAACTCTACTTTGCGCTCATTTAGACATTGGACATGGCGAAATGTGTTCTCAAGACTCTCAAACCATTGTAGGAGCCTAATTGCTCCCTCAGAACCACTAAACTTGAGTGGTTTAGCCGAGTTAAATTGTTTATAGTTGCACGGAGCAGGTGCATTGTTGTTGTTGTTGGCTTGGTTTATTTGAGTTATGAGATTAGGTAGCACAGCAGCAATTTGCTAAGCAATTATGGTAGCCATTTCGGTGTCCTGAGCAGCATTTTGATGGGAAGGCATTCTAAAAGAGAAGGAAATGAGAGAAGATGAGCAAGATGATATTTGGATAATCAAAACTGGATGTTAAGAATATCGATGAAGCATAATGATTGTGATCATTTGTTTTATGCTTAAAACAAACAATTGACATAGTGACTAATCAAAGTAAATGGGTTTTTATAATGTAGCGTGAAGACATGCTTTAGCCTATAGGTAGACACTCACCCTAAGAGTTCCCAGGTAAGAGTGATTGGTCCGATGATGCGGATTTGTACGAACACTCTAGCCTTAGACAGAAAACTCAGGGTACAGGCACCTACCCTTCTGGATTGCACGTTTTCATATTATTAAAACCCAAACTTTGACGAGATTTTGAAAATTTTAAAGGAATGAAGCAAAAAAAATAATCATCTAAGGATAGAAGATTGATTTTCAAAATGAACTTGTGGATTTGTTTTGGTAATCACCTAAGGATAGGTGACGATACTGTTTTAAACACAAGATAACTTGTGTTAGGGTCCTAGAAAGGTTATAGTCTAGGTCAGAAGCATTACTAATAACCAAATTCTCTATAACCATGGCTCTGATACCAATCTGTAACACCCCAATCGCGTAATACAACAACGTGTGGCGGAAAACATTGGGGAGTCACGTTAAAAATTGTTTCATAACACATGGCTCATAAAGTTTTGTTTTATTGAATTAATAGTTTTCATTTTTTTCTAGAATACAACTAATACACAACAATTGTCTTGTAGATTTTAAAGTCACTAAGGCCCAAGTCCACCCTATGTGAAGCATGCTCAAAGTCAAACATAAACACCTGAAACACATGTGAAAATAGGTACGTCAGCATAAAAATGCATGTGAGTAACATAGGTTTTGTTGTTGAGGATTCATGGCTTTGATTTTGTTAAAAGAAATGTTTAACTAAAAAGTAGCCATGAACCTTTGTAAAAATGTTTTCTTTTGTAAAATCATATGAAAATCAATGTGAAAATCAAATGATTTAAAAGAAATAATGCATGGTTAAATAAATAACCAAATGAAAAATGAATTGTGTAAAATATGTCATGTCTTGAAATAAAGTATCATGTCTTGTGTAAAAGATATCGTGTCTTGTATAAAAATGTCATGTCTTGTCTAAAAATGTCATGTCTTGTCTTTGTCGAAGTAGTTTGAAGAACACCACGATATGTAATCTAATAAAAGCACTTATATATAGGAAGTACCAGTGGCGTATCCAGCACGCTTTTATCACATTACTCACGTCGCGTTATTTAAATTACTTACCAATAAACCACCAAATAATGTCTTGTTTAACCAATGTCAAATGTCATGTATAACAATGTCTAATATCAAGTATAAACCATGTCTAATATAACAAATGTCAAGTAACAACCAATGTCTTGTATGGCAAGTAAAAAGTCTTTACTCAAACCACATGTAATAATGTCATGTATAACCGAATGTCTTGTGTAACCGAATGTCTTGTGTAACCAAATGTCATGTACAAAACAATGTCTTTGAATAAACAAAAGTTTAATCCAAAAGTTATGTTTTGAAAACCATTGCTTTTATCGATGTGAACATTCATATGGTTTGTTAACGAATACATTCAAGCCTTGTCGTCTGTCAAATAAACCCTTATAAAGACAAAGGTTTATCAATGTTCATTGGGTTCTGTTATTCCCCAGATGGATACTTCCAAACAAACTAGGAAGCGGGAAAGAGGTTATCAAACCTATGGTAAACCATACATACTACCGGTCAGTGGGATAATGTTAATGAATGTGTCTAGTCTCGTTTAACATACCAAAATGCCATAATCAATGTGAGCATGTCATGTAAAATGTCTTTGTAAACCATGTACTAAGTATGCTAAGTCAACATCCGAAGTAGAGTGTTCATGAATTCAAGGTACTAGATATGCTAGGTCAACATATGAAGCAAAATGGATCCTTGAAATCAATGTGCTAGGCATGCTAAGTCAACATACGAAGAAAAATGTAATGTAAATCAATGTGCTCATACGCTAGGTCAACATGTGCCGCAAAAAGTAATGTAAATCAATGTGCTCATATGCTAAGTTAACATATGCCGCAAAAGTATCCTTGAAATCAATGTGCTAGCATGCTAAGTCAACCTACATAGCAAAACATAATTGAAATCATGTACTATATCCCTATTAGATGAACATAGCAAGTATATGTCATGAAAATCATGAAAGCACGAAAGTAACAATCACCCCAAAATATTTACAAAAAGTAAAAGAAGGGACTATGTACTCACTTGGGATTGCAAAGTATTCTTGAATCAAGTGAACTAACAAGCTCGGGAAATCAAGGAATCAAATGGCACCTAGTATCGATAACTATGTTAATAATCGAGTCCTAAACCGGTGGATTGGATAGAATGAAGTTCTATAAATCAAATGAGTATTGGAACTCATATGGCATGATTTAATAGACTTAACATTCTGACTAGAATGAAATCCTAAGTGATTTTGACCCGTTACAACTCGTTAAGGTAGTTTACGCTACTTTAACGTGTCGTTTGCATAAACATAAGGTCGGATGGTTATATATGTCATATGATAAGTCTTATATGTCCAAACATGTTTAAAAATGTTATCACATCAGTTTAGATGTCAAAAATTTGATTACATGTGTTAAAAATGAAGTTATGCACAAAAAGGGCATTTTGGTCATTTTTAATGGGCATATAGACGACTTAACAAATAAATAACCAAACAAAGTGACCATATGGTATAACCTCAGTAGGTTATTCCCTATACAACTATGGTCACAACATGTGTTTGGTCGGATCCTAATGATCGACCAAACGGGCCGAGTTCGAAAGTTTAAGCGGTTGTCAAGACCGCTTGATTTACGACCCTAAATAAGCACTAAACTAGAAGTGACGAGTAAACATGCTTAAACATATTTAACTAAGTTAGAAAACTGATTTGGTATCAAAACAAAGTGTTTTGATACCCGAATATAGTTCCGTCGTAAAATGCACATAAACGTGCATTTTGACCGAAACTTTGACTCGTCACTACGACTAGTAAAGTGGTAATCAGTAGATATAATCGTTAGGGATTGTAACCATCGTGATTACGATCACGTTGCAATGTTCAACTGAACTTTGTCTTGACCAATTAATGGTCAAAGCCGAAAGTCAAACACTGTTTGACTTTTAGCTTGAAATAGCTAAAAATAAATAAACAAGACTAGGAAGAATACTTACAAGTGTTCTAGGATGAAGAATACTCAATTAGGAAGCCTCCAACAAAGTGGTAGCCTCCAAGTAGAGCAGGAGATGAAGAAAAGAAGGAATAAGCAAGTTGGAAGAATGAAATGGGTTATGTATTTATAGTGTTCAAGGATTAACAAGATCTTGCCAAGTGTTTGTGTGGTCACCAAGGAAAGATCATGGCCCTACTAGTGTGTGGACAGGAGTAAAAGCCTTGGAGAACACTTAAAATAGCCCACAAGATCAAAAACTAGGCTTGAAAACAGCAGGAAAAAGCTTAGGAAGTTGTTTTGAAGCTTCTGGTATGATGGCTCTCACGGGCCGTGACCCAGTTAGGTAATTCTCTTGCGGGCCGCCAGCCACCTCAGATCAGAACTTTCAAAAATTGGCAGAAATGGTCCCTACAGCTCCAAAACTTGTTTTTCGACGCGTTTAACCCCTGTTAACCCATTTTCAAGGCTCTACAAGGATGTTAAAGCATATGGGACTTTAAATATGCTTGAAAATATCATGGATGTTGGTTTGTTCGGTCGTACGGTCATGTTTTGCGCTTAATTACGACGAAAGTTCGAACGGACGCGAAAACGATCTAAATTTCGCAACAAATGGTATTTTTGCATTCCCATCACTAAAATATAATATTTTAATGATTACAAAAATTTTTGGATGTCCGCATATGGTAAGAATACAGAATATGCGCGAATTTGCATACTTTTGAAGTTTTGACGCTTTTAGCCCCTGTGACCAAATAAGCTTATTTTTCACAAACCAAACCCCTCAAAACGTATTTCTAAGTCGTGGAAATGGTATTTAAGGTATGTTTAGCTTATGTCACTGTTCCGGAGTGTATGTCGCTACGAGAATTGGCAGACTTTTGCAATTAGTCGCAAATAGTCCCTGTGATCGAATAAACTAGTTTTTGTCATACCAAACCCTTTAAAACTTATTTCTAAGCTATGTAAAGGATATTTAAGGTATGTTAAGCTTATGTCATTGTTCCGGAGCGTACGTTGCGTTAAAAAGTTTACGTTTACATAACAGTTTACGCATAACTTTCCAGAGAATGTTTAAGAATTCGAATTTGAACAAGGATTGATATTGTGCAAATATCATGAATAATTACACAATCCAATAAATAAAATGCAAGGTTTTATTGCTTACGAAACTGTTCGGGATTGGTTAGTGATAATTGTAGGCACAGTTGTCACATTGGATTCCTGTCAATAACAGTTGTACTCATTTATAACGTATTAATTATATTTTAAGGATGCAAAATAACAGATAACATTAATGAACGCAAAATAAAAGGATAGAAATGTTGCCGACACCACACATTTTGGCCCACTGTAAATGATCTTGTTTCAACTTTATGTAAGCTTGGTAGTTAGTGGCTTGAGTTCATTGAAGATTAGCTTGGGCTCGGTTATCGAGCCAGCTAATCATATTTACATCACAGGAACATCTAGAAATTAGATCTGACATTCTTAAAAAAAAAGAGTAAACTGCTAAACTGGTCCCTGAGGTTTGGTCACATTTGTCACTTTAGTCCAAAACTCAAACCTTTTGAATCTGGATCCTTATGGTTTCAATTTTGTTGCCATATTCATCCAAAAGCAAAATCTGGTCAGATTTTTCAATTAACATCCAGCTTTTTTTTTATCTTGTTCCTCCCTTTTAATGAATGGCAAAATGATCAGATTTTTTTAATTTGTTATAATAAAACGTTAACAGACCATTTTGTCCTTCATTAAAGAGAAATAAAAGACAAAAAAAAACTGGATGTTAACTGAAAAATCTGACAAAATTTTGATTTTGCATGAAAATGTCAACAAAATTAAAACCACAAGGATATTGGATTTAAATAACCCCAACTTTCACCAATTTAATTAAAAAAGAGATATTGGATTTAAATAACCCCAACTTTCACCAATTGGCCGATAACACTCCCAATTTTCGATTTTACACCAGCCCTCCCAACATTCAAATAACCCCAACTTTCACCAATTGGCCGATAACACTCCCAATTTTCGATTTTACACCAGCGCTCCCAACATTCAACTTATTGGCCAATAACACTCCCTAACTAACTGAACCCTGACCCAATTTGTTAGTTTTTGCTCATGTGGCATCCGATGTGCCCATTTCTACTGACGTGGCTTTTTTGATGATGTGGCAGCTGACGTGGCATTTTGATGACGTGGCGGCTGATGTGGGAACTGACATGACTTTTTTGATACGTGGCAGTTGACATCAGCTAATTGTGTTACGATTCTGTTAATTAGGGAATGTTATCAGCCAATAAGTAGAAAGTTGAGAGTGTCGTTGTACAAATCGAAAGTTGGGAGTGTTATTGGCAAATTGATGAAAGTTGCGGTTATTTAAATCCAGAATTAAGTTCACGTACAAACAACCTTATCGTACAAAACGTACGAAAGGCATGAATGAAAAAAGTAAAAAAAAAAACGCGGTGACATTTCCGTAATTATTTGCTCGTAGGGTAATTATCAAAATTACCGTACAAACGATCTTGTAGGGTAATTTTGTAAAATGTTCTTGTAGGGTAATTTTGAACCTTGCAGCGTAATTTTGATACACCTGTAGAGTAATTCTCATACTCTACAAAATTACCCTACAAGATCACAATTATCTTACAAGCTCAAAATTACCATACAATATCATTTATAAAGTAATTATGATACTCTATAAGATCAAAATTATCCTATAAAAACATTTTATAAAATTACCCTACAAGATAAAAGTTACACTAGAAGAACATGAAAGGTCAAAGAGATTATACTACTTCATCCTATATATGTGATAACATGTAAATTTATGTTTATAAAAATTTTATAAAAAAAAAAAAAGAAAATGAATGGTCAAGTCGAGTGATTCAAAGTCACCGGAATGAATTATTGGAAATATTGGATTCCTGTCAATAACAGTTATACTCATTTATCGGAAATATTGGATTCCTATCAATAACAGTTGTACTCATTTATAACGTATTAATTATATTTTAAGAATGCAAAATAACAGATAACATTAATGAACGCAAAATAAACGGATAGAAATGTTGCCGACATCACACATTTTGGCCCACAGTACATGATCTTGTTTCAACTTTGTGTAAGCTTGGTAGTTGGTGGCTTTAATTCATTGAAGATTAGCTTGGGCTTGGTTATCGAGCAGGCTACTCATATTTACATCACAAGAGCATCTAGAAATTAGATCTGACATTCTTTAAAAAAGAGTAAACTGCTAAAATGGTCCCTGAGTTTTGGTCACTTTTGCCACTTTAGTCCAAAACTCAAGTCTTTTGAATCTAGGTCACTATGGTTTCAATTTTGTTGTCATTTTCATCCAAAAGCAAAATCTGATCAGATTTTTCAATTAATATCCAGTTTTTTTTTTTTTGTCTTTTTCCTCCTTTTTAATTAATGGCAAAATGGTCAGTTTATTTTAATTTGTTATAATAAAACATCAAAAGACCATTTTTCCTTCATTAAAGGGAGAGAAAAGACAAAAAAAAAAAAAAAAAAAAAACTAAACTGGATGTTAACTGAAAAATCTGACAGGATTTTGATTTTGGATGAAAATGTCAACAAAATTAAAACCACAAGGATATTAGATTTAAATAAGCCTAACTTCCACCGATTTAAAAAAAAAAGCAGATATTGGATTTAAATAACCCAAACTTTCACCAATTGTCCAATAACACTCCCAACTTTCGATTTGTACACCAGCACTCCCAACATTCAACTTATTGGCCGATAACACTCCCCTAACTAACTGAACTCTAACCAGTTAGTTAGTTTTTTCTAATGTTGCATTTGATGTGTCCATTTCTGCTGACGTGCCTTTTTGATGATGTGGCAACTGATTACCCTACAAGATCAAAATTATATTACATGATCATTTGTAAAGTAATTATGATACTGTACAAAATTACTATACAAGATTAAAATTACCTTTTATAAGAATATTTTACAAAATTTTATATATATTATTGGTGATGCTCTATGAATAGTACATTGGCCGAAGCTTTAAATATACACAAAAAAAAAAATTACATGGCAACTAGCTAGCTGTTAGACTATTTCCAATGCTAAGGCCAGTGGGTGTGGCATGGCGTCACCACCCCACCTCACCATTTTTAGCGTCTCGAGGCGACAACTACCATACCGCCGCCGCAAAAGGGGGGCGTTATACCCCTTCCGCCATGGTGCTAACGAGCCGCTATGAGGAGATCCAGGAATGTTTGGTCATTTTAGTTTAAAGGGGCGCTATAGGTTAAAGGGGGCTTTATA
The DNA here is from genome assembly GCA_030545235.1 of Helianthus tuberosus. Taxonomy (NCBI): domain Eukaryota; kingdom Viridiplantae; phylum Streptophyta; class Magnoliopsida; order Asterales; family Asteraceae; genus Helianthus; species Helianthus tuberosus. The sequence continues at coordinate 19,525,431 of CM060403.1, forward strand.
CCACATCCTGCAAGTTAAAGCAATGGGCTTTAAAGCCTCTGTGTGACGTGGCGCTGAGGTGGCGTGATAAAGCCAATAGGGGCTTTATACTACACCCTGTAGCCTAAGTGTGTCCTTAGCTGCATTTAGCTACCACGTCATCTGGCACATAATATCCTTAAAAATCCTTAAAAGCCTCACTTTCATCTCTAACCCTACAAATATTTTTACCTTCTTAATTTTCACCTCATCACCTACCCATTACACAATATTTAAATAAAACTTTTCTTTTTTCACTTTGGACCCACCATCGCATGAACCGAGGGAAAGCCATGCTTTGTGTAAGGGCATCCAACCTAAGGGCTTATTGAGATGGATGAGCTCCAATGATAAGGGCTTCTAAGGGCCTCTAAGGGCTTGTTCTCCAAATGCTCATTGGAGATATTCTTAGTTTGATTTTTTTTTCAACCTGACTATTTGTGGTCATATTATATAAAATAAAGTTCAATATACATTGCAAAAAATGAGTTTGGTTAGTCGTTTGTGTGCACCCTACTCAAATGATGAATCCAGGTTCAATCCTCATTGATTTCTTTTTTATTTTCTCTGGATCTCTTCATTTCTTAAATCACAATGAAAATATTTTTGTTTACATTAATTCTTATCTTAGTTAAATATTTTTACTTTGGTTTTCGTTACTACCTAAGTTTCTAAAGGTTTTTTTTTTTTTTTTTTTTTATTTCTCTTCTAAACGAATTGTAAACCTTTTTTATGATTTTAAATTTTAAATCTTTTCTAATATCTGAAAGTTACTTTTTATATATTGGATTCGATATTTATATTCATTTTTATAAACATGTGTTGATATATTTTTGTCTGTATCCCGACTTTTTTTTGTTTTGTTTTTTCTTTGGTTGCTATACTGAGTGTTGGTATCATAACGAACAGAACTAATACTAATACCGATCGAAATTGAATTCCCGCCCTAATGATAAAGGTCCATGAATAGTTATTTCAAATTTATAATAATAATAATACATCTCTTTAATGTTTTATTAATATTATATTCACTTTTACGTTTGAGCATATTTTTAACTTTTTTTTCCATTTTAAAAGTAACATTTTCTTTATCATTTAGTTTTTTTAATAATTCTTTTTTCTTTATATTTTTTTTACATTAATTCTTATCTTGGTTAAATATTTTTACTTTGGTTTTCGTTACTACCCAAGTTTCTAAAGTTTTTTTTTTTTTATTTCTCTTCTTAACGAAGTTTAAACCTTTTTTATGATTTTAAATTTTAAATCTTTTCTAATATCTAAAAGTTACTTTTTATATATTGGATTCGATATTTATATTCGTTTTTATAAACATATGTTGATATATTTTTGTGTGTATCACGACTTTTTTTTTGTTTTGTTTTTTCTTTGGTTGTTACACTAAGTGTTGGTATCATAACAAACATAACTAATACCGATCGAAATTGAATTCCCGCCCTAATGATAAAGGTCCATCAATAGTTATTTCAAATTTATAATAATTTTATTATTATTATATTCACTTTTACGTTTGAGCATATTTTTAACTTTTTTTTCCATTTTAAAAGTCATATTTTCTTTATCATTTAGTTTTTTTAATAATTCTTTTTTTCTTTTTAAAATTATATTTCCTTTATCAAATAATTTAATATTTCTTTACTAATTTACCTTCGTTAATTATTTTTTTCTAAAATCTTAAGTACGTAGTTGTGTTTAATTTTTTTCCAACATTCCGGCATAAGTTTTGTTAAAAATGAATTTGTATTTAAAATAGAGTATTTATTTGGTATCGTATAATGATACGATGATAAACTGAATCGATTCTAACAGTTTAGTTTTCTAAACAATATGCTTCATTTTCAAATAACGTTTGTTTGACGCTATTATTACATTTGTTTCGCCGCAAAACGCGACATCAAGAAATCTAGTTAACATGAATGGTCAAACATATTACTACTCCACCATCCTATATATGTGACAGCATGTAAATTTGGGTTTACAAAAAATTATCAAAAAAGAAAATGAATGGTCAAACAAGTCGAGAGATTCAAAGTCACCGGAATGAATTATTGGAAATATTGGATTCCTGTGAATAACAAATGTACTCATTTATAACGTATTAATTATTTTTTAAGAATGCAAAATAAACGGATAGAAATGTTGCCGCACACATTTTGAACCACTGTAATTTTTATTTTTTTTAAATTAAACTTCATTAAAAACAAATCTCTGAACCCAAAAGAACAAAAGGCCAATACAAACCAACACCCCCGACGTAAATGGGCAAAGGGTCAAATTACAACATATATATAAGATATTTATACCATTCATTCCAGCTAATATTTACATGACGATCTATTTTTAAGCCAACCGAACCCTCTCGATTTAATCTCTAACAAAATATCCTGCGAACTTCTTCTGATCTGCTTGAAAACCAGCTCGTTTCTGCCTTTCCAAATACACCAACACGAGATAATAACCAACCTAAGAATAATCTTCTTCATTTTTTTCTTTCCCTGAGTAGCTTGGAAATACCACTGTAAATGATCTTGTTTCAACTTTGTGTAAGCTTGGTAGTTAGTTGCTTGAGTTTATTGAAGATTAGCTTCGGCTCACTTATCGAGCCGGCTAATCATATAATTTACATTAAAGGAACATCTAGAAATTAGATCTGACATTCTTTAAAAAAGTTATCATCTTGAATTATTTGTTCATACAAGAGGAAAAAATATGTTGAATCTTACATTAGCATATTCAACGATTGTGCAAAACCAAAACACAACAAATAATGACAGAAGAGAAAAAGTTGGTGGTACTGGTTCTTTAGTATTAGGGTGGAGGGTATGGTTCAATCACTTTAGAGTGTTTGAGTTATTATCTAGCCAATAATATCATGTCATGTCAAGTACTCATTCTACTCCCCATTTTGCACTCAATCTGAGGGTATAATTCAAACATATGAAGAGTGGTAAAGAATTTAAAATAAAAAATTGTGATTGGTTGAAAAACAATGGGGCCCACTATTAACCTCCTCTCTCTCCTCCTTCCCTTCTCTTCCCGAGCGGCGAGTATACACCGAAATACACATTCCTCGTTCACCGAATAATTGCCGGAAATGGATCACCGATCGGTGAAGTGAAGACCCCGAAGGGTTCACCGAACCACACCGGGTACCCTTATTGGATTGTGTGTACAACTACGTCAAACCATACTTTTCAGATAGATGGATCTACATTTATTATATATTATTATTGTTGTTATTGTTATCTAACTTTTTGTTATGTTTCTAAAACATAGGGTAGTCGGTGTGAATGCGGGGACTCAATCGGTTTCCTTTCACTGAACGGTGAATCGCCGCAGGCCCCAAAGTGGTGATCGTTGAGTGTGTTAATCGGTGTATAGTCACCACATGGAAAGGGAGAATAATACCGTTGAAAACTAGCAGTTATTTAAAAAAAATCAAGTTTTTTTTTATAAAAGCAACACCATTCAACACAATTTTTCACCGTTCTCTTCTCCATCTTTCACTTCTACCATTTTTCTCTTCTCCAACTATTTTCTAAAAAAAAATCACTTCTTCCATTTTTCACTTTATTTTCTAAAAATGGATGATATACCACTGCTATTCATTCCAATTGATATTAGTGAAGACGACGATTCTTTCTCAAACGATGGTAGTTTAATTTTTTTTCCAAAATCTTATTAACGTAGCCGCCAAACTGGAAGACACATGTACTTCTAGAAAAAGGAAATCTGTCCGTCGAGATCGAGAGAAATGTCACGAAAACCTTATGAGAAATTATTTTGTCGAGGAGCCCGTATTCAACGAAGAGGTTTTTCGTCATAGGTTGCGTTTGTCGAAAAGGTTGTTTTTAAAAATTGTGAGTGACGTGCAAACGAATAACTCTTGGTTTCAAGAGACCCGAGATGGGGCTTTGAAGAAGAGTTTTACACCGATGCAAAAAGTTAAGTCGGCGATTAAGCAACTTGCAACCGGTAACCCTTCAGACAAGTACGACGAGTATTTAAATATGTCCGAAAGGACTTCACGAGAATGTCTAGAAAATTTTTGCGAACGGTATGTGATTTATACGCTTTCGAGTTTTTACGTAGACCTACTAGCTACGACGTTGCGCTCTTGTACCATGCTCCCGAAGAGAAACATCACCTTCCTGGGATGTTGGGTAGTCTTGATTGTACACATTTTGTTTGGAGAATGTGTCCAACGGAGTTGCTGTGACAGCTGTCAAATTTGCATGCATCCGTACGTTTAATTAATATTGATTTATGCTTAATGACTGTGCTTAATTACAACTGTTGATTTAACTGCTTTCTGATTTCTAAAACATACATACACATGCATCACATTCATACTGTCACTACATTCATTACATACAAACTTTAGTGGCATACTTGATGCACAAAGCACAGTTAGCACGGTGAGCGGATAACCCAGAAACATGCTGACAATGCCAGCATATAGACAGACAGTATTTGGAGGCCCAGTATGAGTCATAAATAAGGTATCACACTAGTGTAGTGTGTAGGGAAGTGAGGACCATAAAACTGCGTCACTAGGTGATAGTTAAAGTGCCAGGAAGTGCCTAAAACACACTTTAAATGCAGAATTATGCACTAAATAACCAAAATTCAGCATTTAATAATGCTAGTGAAGTGCAAAAACTTGGCAAACTAGTCCTAGATACTTTTCAAAGTGTTAAGGGAATTAAATGTGTCACTAAAAGTAATATAAAAGACACCTTACGGATTAATTTAGCAATTTAACGGAACAACACCCAACCAAACAACCAGACTTTACCCGGAACATAAAAATATTGCCAAACACATTGTTTTTATTTTTCTGAGCTAGTTAGGGTCCTCGAACACCCTAACACACTATATATTATATAACACACCATAACCATTAACTAAACACTTGTTACTTAACTAGACCACTAACTAAATTAGTAACCATCAATTGAAAACCAAACCCATACCCCTCCCCCCCTTCGAACCGGTTATGGGAAGTGGGGACACCCCCATAATTCTTTACATTATTTTATTTGAGTGTTGGGTAATTAGAGACATGATACACATTGGTTAATATGGAAACATGGTTTATATAAGTGCACAAGGGATTGATCTTCTCATTCACAAACTCACAACACAAACAAGCTCTCTCTCTCTCTCTCTCTCTCTCTCTCTCTCTTTCTCTTCTCCTTGTGTTCGGCCGAAAACCCAAGCACCACCATCATCACCTTCAAGTTTCCTTCAAGCAATCTATACATATCCAAAGGTGTTAGAGATCCTACAAGTAAGCTTGGTGTGTTCGGAAGCTCAAGGACCGCTCTCGTTTTCTTTTAACCACCACTTTTATGCTCTTGAACTCCCCTAGCCTTGTGCTAGTAGTAAGTGTCTTAGATCTTCATACTTGTCATATTATTGTTGGTTAATAGTGAAAAGAATGGTGAAAATATAAGAACTCTAAAGAACATAAACAAAGTCTTGAACATAAACTAACAAAGTGATGAAGTAGTGTTAAAATGTTGATGAAATCATGTTATTTTTGTGTTGTTATGCTTGTTGTTTGTTGTAAGCTAGTTGAAATGATATGGTTCATCACATGGACTTGCTAGATCATGTTTAAGAACATGAACTAGCAAGGTGTGAAAGTTAGAAATGTTGTGGATGATGGAATCATCCACACATAAACTATGAACTTGAATAAATACATGTTCTCTTGAAAAATAAAGATCAAAATGAGTTATAATCTTGTCGATCTAAAGATCTATGAGTGGTTTTTCGAAAGAACCAAGTGAAAGGTATAAGTTTTGATAAAACTTGGATCTTACATGAACTAAACACATTTTTAGTGGAGAAACAAGTGTAGAAACACTTGTGTAATAAGAAAATTTCACAAAGAAGTATTTTTAGAAAATATGACTAGAAGTTGTGAAAATACAAACTCTTTAAAAATGAAGTTTTAAAAGGACTAATCACATTTTTAAAGGTAACAAGACCCATTAAGTGTGTTAATAAGTTACTACACATTTTTATAATTTTTTCAAGTTCATAAGTTTATGGTTTATGTTTGTTTTTGACTAGTTTGGTAAATGAAGGTTATATGTTGATGATTGATTGAATGATTTTACAAAAGAAAATGATATGCTAGTAAGCATGGACGCCTCCATTTACAAAGGAAACTCTGGCGAAATTTTTCTAAAATTTCAACACTTAGAAAATATTTTTCTAACAAGTGTTACCAATATATTTTAACTTAGTTTTTAAAATAAACTTCGCCATGATTTTTATTACAAAAATATTAAGTGCCGGAGGTTGATTTTCGTAAATAAAATTTGGTAAATATATATTTAGAACATATATTTTATACTAAAACTCTTGTGTGGTTATTTGTTTATTTTGTGAACTAGTTATATTATTTTTAGGGAAAAATAATATAACTTATGTATAACATGAAATTACGACTCCAAAAGGATACCAAAACTCTTACAAAATAAATATTTAAGTTACGCAAGTATTGTTGCTATACGAAACGCTAAAACATGACTTATGTAATATTTCAGAAAGATACTTTTACACGTATATTTTGGTGGAATATTATTTTGGAAAGTCTATGAAGTAAAATATAATATTTTTAGGAAAAATATGTATATTTTGGAATTAAGACGTTTTAGACAAGTGATTAAAATATATTTTTCTAAGTGGGACTTAAAATATATTTTTCGGAATTACAAGTGTACATTTATAAATACCCCCATCCTTGGGAAGGAAATACACTTATAAAATAATTGAGAAGTAGAAATATGAAGTATTGTGTAGCAATGAATCCAAACGTTAACTAGTGATTATAACTTGGAATAATGTTAAGAAATCGTACCTCAAAAACATAAATACTAAGACAAGGCACGACCCGTTCGTCTAATAGACGTTAGACCATTGTAGGTAGTCGTGTTTTCCGCGGAGATTTGGGTTACAAGTACGAAGACGTAATACTGTGAGTTCATGTCCCCCTTTTCTCTTAACTGTTTTCAGTTTTATACTTCGGGGGTGGAATACATGTTACAATAATTACAAAAACTTTTATACATGGTATGGTTAGCTTAAGGAGGGTTTACTACTTAGATCATGTGAGTGGGTAGGTGGAACTTTAGGCCATTAATCCTCGTTGTAGGACCGAGGGTCATGAGTGATAGATCTATTCGGGTGTAGCGAGCCCCACTCCTGAGTCCGCTGAGTGGACCATGAGATGACTATGAGCCTGATGCCAAAATCTGCTAGGTTTGAGTCTTCCTGCATCACTTCACACATATCATTGGCTTTGCAACCCAATGGTGATCTCGTTTTCCTTAATTGCTACATACCAGGAATTTTCATACATACAGACACATTACAAAGGTTTATACATACTCACTTACACATGAACTCGCTCAACTTTATGTTGATTTATCAAACTACATGTATTTCAGGGAATTAGCGGATCTGGCGAAGTATGCATAAGTCAAGCTGCGTTGAATTACAAGTACGAAGACGCAATACTGTGAGTTCATGTCCCCCTTTTCTCTTAACTGTTTTTAGTTTTATACTTCGGGGGTGGAATACATGTTACAATAATTACAGACACTTTTATACATGGTATGGTTAGCTTAAGGAGGGTTGACTACTTAGATCATGTGAGTGGGTAGGTGGAACTTAAGGCCATTAATCATCGTTGTAGGACCGAGGGTCATGAGTGATAGATCTATTCGGGTGTAGCGAGCCCCACTCCTGAGTCCGCTGAGTGGACCATGAGGTGACTGAGCCTGACGCTAAAATATGCTAGGTTTGAGTCTTCCTGCATCACTTCACACATATCATTGGCTTTGCAACCCAATGGTGATCTCGTTTTCCTTAATTGCTACATATCAGGAATTTTCATACATACAGACACATTACAAAGGTTTATACATACTCACTTACACATGAACTCGCTCAACTTTATGTTGATTTTTCAAACTACATGTATTTCAGGGAATTAGCGGATCTGGCGAAGTATGCATAAGTCAAGCTGCGTTGAATAAGATGTCATCCCGGGCAGTAGGTTTAGGAGGTGTAACCCTTACCTGGACGGGTTGCATGTCTTAAACCTCGTTTTATTAAAAGTCTTTCGTTGTGTCTTATGAACACGTTTTAGACAAGTATGGTTTGTAAAATTGTTTTAAGTATCGACTTTTCCAAACACTGATGTTGTGGTATTTTAAAACTTAATGAATGGATGAACGTCTTGTATTTTTATCATATAGCATTGTTATGATTGTTGCTATGGTATTAAGAAGTCACACCAAAAAAACCCACGCTTCCGCAAAAGTCAGGGTGTGACAACTTGGTATCAGAGTTTTGATCGTAGCGAACTAGGATTCTTTCTCAATTCTAGACTACGATCATTAGGGCTCTCACGAAAACGTTTTCACGACTTGTTTTTCATTGCATACACATAACGTCCAGATCCAGGGAACAAACATTTTTACAGACAAAAGGCACACATACACATTTAAAAATTCATATTTATAGTTCAGTCTTAGAGACTGAGGGAGGTTCAGTCTTAGAGGCTGAGGGAGGATCAGCCTTAGAGGCTGGGGATAATTAGTCTTAGAGACTGGGAGGATTGGTCTTAGAGGCCAGGGAGTTGGTCTTAGAGACCAGGGAATTAGTCTTAGAGACTGGGAGTTGGTCTTAGAGACCAGGGAGTTAGTCTGAGAGACTGGGAGGTTGGTCTTAGAGATCAGGGATTTAGTCTTAGAGACTGGGAGGTTGGTCTTAGAGACCAGGGATTTAGTCCTAGAGGCTGGGAAAGTTGGTCTTAAAGACCAGGGAGTTGGTCTTAGAGACCAGGGAGTTGGTCTTAGAGACCAGGGAGTTAGTCTGAGAGACTAGGGAGTTTAGTCTAAGAGACTTGGTGGGATAGTCTGGGAAGACTAGGATGAATATGTAGATACATGATTACATTATGAATTGTCTTTATTTGCAAAACACAAAGTGTTAAAGATTACTGTAAATATGCATGCTATGACTACTACATACCGGCACACACGTCACCTTCCTCAGGGAACGAATTGTCGGTTGATAACGACCCTACGGCCACCACCACAGATGATGAGACTGTACCTGCGCCAGAGATGTTTACGTCAGACACTGAGAGTAACCCTGACATGCTGACCAAGGACGAGGACGACTTCCAACCGTCCGTGCTGCCAGACTTTGGCGATGAATTACCCTCGTTGATGGTTTCCTTGATGAAGATCCCTCTGTCATTCATGTTTCGGCCCATGACCACTTCATTACTGGTCATCCCATTGGTAAGCACACCATGGCTCCGATCCTCGACAATGCGCCCCTTGTGGACATTCCTTCCGAAGGTTGGTGACTCGACGAACAATTGATAACGATATTGACGTGATATTGATGGCCCTTCCAATAACGCCTATGATTATGGAAGGTTAGACGAGAACGTTGTTACTAATTTCACTTGTGAGACCCCTGTTGTCAAGCTACCCTCTGATTCTAGCATGCATTCGATTTCAGACTCCTTCGAGTCTGTGACATTGCAGCCTTACAGATAGCCGAATTACAGCTTTCTACTACTGACACAGACAACGATGACATGACTGCTGCACTATCCCCTGCTCAAGGCACCACACCGTTACACGACCCAGAGCCTGCTCCTGAGCTAGCTTCTGCACCTTTTGGGCCCGCTTGATGTTGCACCTGCTGAACCTGCACCTTTACTTGATCATGACCCTGTTTCTTTTGATTTACTAGACAATGCATCCCTTATACCCGACCCAGCACCCGCATCTAATGATCTTCCTATCAGTTGAGACGTTTGATATTGCACCCACAACCGCTGACATTGCTCCTTTCCCCTATGAAGACCGACGTCCTTTGCACCGACATGCCTATTGCTTTCTTTCAAGACATACCCGCACCCCGGAAAGGAACTCCAGGTCAGCACCCGCATAACGATCCTTTTTCTACAGCAACAGTTCCTTTGATCTCACAGGCCGCACCGTTTGTTACGTTCACCTCTACATCACTGGACGAATCATTTCGATGGTTCCTATGATACACTATGCTGATATTGGACCCTTACCATCCCTCATATTATGGAGTCTGAACACGGGATGAGTGATCCTGTAACATCAGCTACAGTTTGAGGATATAAGTCGCAGATTTTTTAAGCTTGAGTTAACACCACGTCCTCCACCCTATCTATTGCCAGTATACTTTGCTCCCCCACATTTATCAAATATTCCTTTTGAACTCTCGTCTGCTGCTATTACACCTTTCCCAGGTTTTTGATGCTCGTTTCCTTACTGTCGAGCGACAAATCAGTTAATTACTTCGACGTATATACAAGCTCGTGGAGGAATTCACGCATGTCGACAGTTTACTTTTCTTTCCTCCTCCACCTCAGTCACCAGTATAGTTGGTTTCTGGATTATGCGGATCGCATTACATTTGGGTAGGACATCTATGATAAGCCGAGATTGTGGAGACTTCTGAAAACCACATCTGATTACATAATTTCGATACACTAATATATTCAACGAACAAGGGTAGGGTGACCCGGTGTCCCTGTTGATGAGATACGTTTTGGAAGACGATACAATTGTGACCAGGGAATAATGAGAAGTCAATCATCATTAAGCATGAGACAATACTTTGTGACCAATGACCAACGAAGGTTCAGTCGCTGTTAAGCGCGTTATTGATCTATATGTGTGTGCTATAATTATAATGCTACGTGCTTACTTGCTATACTCTCATTAAACATAATTACCAAATTACTTGGTTATACTATGATTATACTATTGCTTGATTGGTTGGTATGATAACCTAATATGTGTATGCACATACGATCTCTAAACAACTATATGCACTCCCCGAACGAATAAGACCTGACCTAACCAATCTTCTTCTCAGAAGATGTTGACACAAGGGAACGTCAATGCCAACAACCCTCCGCCCACATCGACGGCACGACTACAAGAACGCATCGCGCAACTCGAGGCCCTTCGCTCCGAACACGACGGAGGTACCTAAGGAAATAACCCACCCAGCGGCTGCACCTACAAGCAGTTCTTGGACCACAAACCTCGAGAATTCGACGGCACTGGGGGTGCCTTAGCCTTCATGCGATGGGTTGAGAAGACGGATTCTGTTTTACGATTGAGCAAATGTGACCCTGAACATCAGGTCACGTATATAGCTGGACTATTGGTGGATGGGGCTCTGTCATGGTGGAACCTTCAAGTTCAGGCAATGGGCGAGGCCGCTGTGTATACTATGACGTGGGATGAACTGAAAGATTTGATGCGTAAGAGATATTGCTCGAGGGCAGAAGTCCAGAAGTTGGAAACTGAACTGTGGAACTTGAAAATGGAAGGACAAAAGATAGCTGAGTATGTGCAGAGATTTAACGATTTATCACGAGTTGCTACGCTCCTGGTGGGACCAGAGTTTAAGAGAATTGAACGTTTCATAGGGGGATTGGCACCTCAGATTCTAAGCCTGGTAACAACATCTAAACCTTCAACGATCACCGAGGCTATCGACATAAGCGTGGCACTCACGGAAGAAGCAGTTAGACGAGGAGAATTTTCCACTGCGGAGGAGAAAAAGGAGAATCCTGTAGAGTCATCTGGGGATAACAAGAGAAAGCTCGCAAATTTCAAGATGGTTACTCGAGGGAGTAGCAAGAAGAAGGCCAAAAAGGGAAAAGACTACATGGGTATCCTACCTAAGTGCGACAATTGTTTACGTTATCATGTCGGGCGATGTAAATATGGAAAATGTGATAAATGTGGTAAGAGGGGGCATCCTAAAGAAACTTGTAGGCAAGATACTGAACATAGTAATGGAGGCCAAGATGGTAGTGAGAATCACGGAGGAAACAACGATAATGACAATTATCAAGGCAGAACGAGTGACAAACAGAAACGTGCTCGAGGTTATTTTAACTGTGGAAGCAAAAAGCATTTCAGAAAATATTACCCTAAAAATAATCAAGCACAAGAATGAAAACTCAACACCAGAGCTAGGGAGGCACGCCAGAAATTCAAGCGAGGATATCGGTACGTCCCATATTACTCAATGTTATGCATCTGTATTGCCAAATACTGTTGCAAATTTTAGCTTTGAATCTCTAGAGTTTGAGAGTATACTTGGTTTAGTAACAAGTAAGTTAGATAATCCGCACCCGATAGTACTAGCTAACGGGAAGCTAGTGGGAGCCAACGAAGTAAGTGGAAACAGCAAGATAAAACCCGGAGAGCGTGAGTTTACGCTTGAGCTACTGTCAGTTGAATTGGGGAGCTTCGACAAGGTAATTGGATGGATGGGTTGTTAAGTGATCAAGCGGAGATTGATATCCGCGTCCCGATGCCGAGCAAAGAAACAATCTCGACTCATGAAGCAGAGTACGCCTTTACAAATTACAAATTGCTTGAAGGTACGAAAGTTGTTTGCGAAAAAAGGAGGTGTTGTTTTCTTGACTCATGTCGTGGACAAGGGAGTCGAAGAACCAAAACACAAAGATATTCCTGTGATAAGGAAATATCCTAAAGTCTTCCTCTAAGATTTGCCAGAAATACCTCCTCAATGACAAGTCGAATTTCGCATCGATTTGATTCCAGGCGCCGCGTCTGTAGTAATTGCACTCTAGGGACTTACACCTTCGGAAATGCAAGGATTGTCAGTGTAATTTCAGTAGTGGATAGAGAAGGAAGATAACAGACCAAAATTTCCGTTTTGGGTAACCCCAGTTCTGCTTGTCAAGTGAAAGGACAATGACTCTCAAATGAACATCAAACTACCAGGAGCCGGACGAGCTAGCCAACAAGAGTCAGCGACTCTTGCTAAGGATTGGCAAACCACTTATTTGACTAACTGCAAGGATCCAACCATTATTTCCCGACTGATCGATGATCGAGTAACCGTAAATTTAGGAAGAAAGTATACCGGGGGAAAATTGTGGGACAATAACTTGTTTTAAACGTACACAAGAATGGCGTTTCCTACACGATGCACAGAACAATTCTACACCAAATACGAAACTCTGGGAATCTAGGAAACATGTACTTAGGACCATCGGGAACCAGGTCCAAACTCACAAAGGTCGTTACTTAGGAACCAGATCCGTTAACTCAAGCAGACACCATTAACCTGACACATATGCCAGTTCCATTGACCAAACCGAAAGTACTTGAATTTCTTTTACTTCTAGCGAGTAGACGTTTGCATCTCTACTCCCCTTAATGGTAGTTGCATCGCGTTGATTTTCTTCGCAAAGAGCCAACACACATTTGTTCCGATACTTGGTCATTTCTTCATTTAGCAAGTACTCATTGTTTCAGTACTCGGAAACTTTCATGACATACATGCATCATTTGCTACGCATGTGGTTTCGTTTCGAACAAACATTTCATTGAAATTTAAATATCATTTTGCTAAACCTAATTACTGATTCATGTTTCGAATGACCTACATTATTGTTATTGTTAGCTCTTTTGATACCAAGTCAACACACTTTCTTGAAACTTCATTTATCTCAAATTACATTCATGGTTTATCTTTGTGACCATGCCAAGATTCCTTTGTGGATACATACGTTTATTGCCGAGTTATGATGAAACCCAGTTCAATTGCTTGAACTTATCCATTTCATATATTCAGTTTAAGACATTATATGATGTATTGAGGGCATCATATTCAAATATTTTACAAATGTTCTTTGCTTCAAGCCATAGTAGACTTGCTTGGTCTACGGCTCCCCTAAATCGTTCGTTGATGTCAATACCTTGTGGGTATACTTTCACAAGATTGAAGATTGCGCTAAGTTGGTTACGCACCTCATACACGGGTTTAATTGTTTATTTATTGACTGGCTCTAAATCCGTTTTGTTTATCACAATCAAAGCAGTCTCAACACAGTTATGTGTTAAGATAACGGTACATGGATTCATTTCATATCACAATGTACCCCCTAACGATTCTTTCGTTATAAATTGAATACCTTGCAGTACTTATTACTTTTTCATCTTCAATAAAAAATAGTGGCTCTTTGAATATTCCTTGTTCAGCTGGAAACCTTATGACATTGTGTAAATCAAATCTTCAGCCCGTCTCAGTACACTTTCGTTTGATTTCCGAAACGGTGAACTTGTTCAGTCACCACTATACTTGAATTATGTCAGTACGACACCTTGTGGTGTCATTACAAACTTGTAGCTTGTGCTAATCATGGTTAACCGTTTCACACAGAACTGCATATACTTTCATTTGACTTTTCATTTAAACATTTCTGATGCAACTACGAATCAAGACAATGATACACCAGATTCACTTGTATTTCATTCGTCGTACTTTCGCAATTCAAAAATGTCAACACACTAAACCTCACCATTCAATTATTCGAGGGTTGACATATCATTTTACTAGTACGTTTGAGTTGTTGATTTTGAATTCATATAGCAGATGCTATGGTTTGTGAAAACTCGTCTGCATATTGCGATCGATCGTTTGAGGATCTTTTCAGTCAAAACTCCTCTTTTGTGGAACCCCTGTTAACAGGATACCGTAGACTATACGTCAAATACGTCTTGTACCTTTGACATCAAATGCTAAAAGCACATACCTTTTAACCATAGGATTCGGGCTGTTATATAGTCTTGGACTCACCTGATGTGAGTAAGGTTTGATCCGGTTTGGTGATTATCTACCTCGGTAATATTCATATACATACACGTGTGACGTAACCATAAGGAGTAAGGTAGTACAAATTTCGAGGACAAAATTTTCTTAACGGGGGGAGAATGTGACAACTGTCAAATTTGCATGCATCCGTACGTTTAATTAATATTGATTTATGCTTAATGACTGTGCTTAATTACAACTGTTGAGTTAACTGCTTTCTGATTTCTAAAACATACATACACGTGCATCACATTCAGACTGTCACTACATTCATTACATACAAACTTTAGTGGCATACTTGATGCACAAAGCACAGTTAGCACGGTGAGCGGATAACCCAGAAACATGCTGACCATGTCAGCACATAGACAGACAGTATTTGGAGGCCCAGTATGAGTCAGAAATAAGGTATCACACTAGTGTAGTGTGTAGGGAAGTGAGGACCATAAAACTGCGTCACTAGGTGATAGTTAAAGTGCCGGGAAGTGCCTAAAACACACTTTAAATGCAGAATTCTGCACTAAATAACCAAAATTCAACATTTAATAATGCTAGTAAAGTGCAAAAACTTGGCAAAATAGTCCTAGATACTTTTCAAAGTGTTGGGAATTAAATGTGTCACTAAAAGTAATATAAAAGACACCTTACGGATTAATTTAGCACTTTAACGGAACAACACCCAACCGAACAACCGGACTTTACCCGGAACATAAAATTATTACCAAACACATTGTTTTTATTTTTCTGAGCAAGTTAGGGTCCCTGAACACCCTAACACACTATATATTATATAACACACCATAACCATTAACTAAACACTTGTTACTTAACTGGATCACTAACTAAATTAGTCTATACTTTCACTGAACGGTGAATCGGTGTGAATGCGGGGACTCAATCGGTTTCCTTTCACTGAACGGTGAATCGCCGCAGGCCCCAAAGTGGTGATCGGTGAGTGTGTTAATCGGTGTATAGTCACCACATGGAAAGGGGGAATAGTACCGTTGAAAACTAGCCGTTATTTAAAAAAAATCAAGTTTTTTTTTATAAAAGCAACACCATTCAACACAATTTTTCACCGTTCTCTTCTCCATCTTTCACTTCTACCATTTTTCTCTTCTCCAACTATTTTCTAAAAAAAAATCACTTCTTCCATTTTTCACTTTATTTTCTAAAAATGGATGATATACCACTGCTATTCATTCCAATTAATATTAGTGAAGATGACGATTCTTTCTCAAACGATAGTAGTTTAATTTTTTTTTTCCAAAATCTTATTAACGTAGCCGCCAAACTGGAAGACACAGGTACTTCTAGAAAAAGGAAATCTGTCCGTCGAGATCGAGAGAAATGTCACGAAAACCTTATGAGAAATTATTTTGTTGAGGAGCCCGTATTCAACGAAGAGGTTTTTCGTCATAGGTTGCGTTTGTCGAAAAGGTTGTTTTTAAAAATTGTGAGTGACGTGCAAACGAATAACTCTTGGTTTCAAGAGACCCGAGATGGGGCTTTGAAGAAGGGTTTTACACCGATGCAAAAAGTTACGTCGGCGATTAAGCAACTTGCAACCGGTAACCCTCCAGACAAGTACGACGAGTATTTAAATATGTCCGAAAGGACTTCCTGAGAATGTCTAAAAAATTTTTGCGAACGGTATGTGATTTATACGCTTTCGAGTTTTTACGTAGACCTACTAGCTACGATGTTGCGCTCTTGTACCAAGCTCCCGAAGAGAAACATCACCTTCCTGGGATGTTGGGTAGTCTTGATTGTACACATTTTGTTTGGAGAATGTGTCCAACGGAGTTGCGGTGACAACTGTCAAATTTGCATGCATCTGTATGTTTAATTAATATTGATTTATGCTTAATGACTATGCTTAATTACAACTATTGATTTAACTGCTTTCTGATTTCTAAAACATACATACACATGCATCACATTCTTACTGTCACTACATTCATTACATACAAACTTTAGTGGCATACTTGATGCACAAAGCACAGTTAGCACGGTGAGCGGATAACCCAGAAACATGCTGACAATGCCAGCACATAGACAGACAGTATTTGGAGGCCCAGTATGAGTCAGAAATAAGGTATCACACTAGTGTAGTGTGTAGGGAAGTGAGGACCATAAAACTGCGTCACTAGGTGATAGTTAAAGTGCCAGGAAGTGCCTAAAACACACTTTAAATGCAGAATTATGCACTAAATAACCAAAATTCAGCATTTAATAATGCTAGTAAAGTGCAAAAACTTGGCAAACTAGTCCTAGATACTTTTCAAAGTGTTAAGGGAATTAAATGTGTCACTAAAAGTAATATAAAAGACACCTTACGGATTAATTTAGCACTTTAACGGAACAACACCCAACCGAACAACCAGACTTTACCCGGAACATAAAAATATTGCCAAACACATTGTTTTTATTTTTCTGAGCTAGTTAGGGTCCTCGAACACCCTAACACACTATATATTATATAACACACCATAACCATTAACTAAACACTTGTTACTTAACTAGACCACTAACTAAATTAGTAACCATCAATTGAAAACCAACCCCATACCCACCCCTTCGAACCGGTTATGGGAAGTGGGGACACCCCCATAATTCTTTACATTATTTTATTTGAGTGTTGGGTAATTAGAGACATGATACACATTGGTTAATATGGAAACATGGTTTATATAAGTGTACAAGGGATTGATCTTCTCATTCACAAACTTACAACACAAACAAGCTCTCTCTCTCTCTTTATCTTCTCCTTGTGTTTGGCCGAAAACCCAAGCACCACCATCATCACCTTCAAGTTTCCTTCAAGCAATCTATACATATCCAAAGGTGTTAGAGATCCTACAAGTAAGCTTGGTGTGTTCGGAAGCTCAAGGACCGCTCTCGTTTTCTTTTAACCACCACTTTTATGCTCTTGAACTCCCCTAGCCTTGTGCTAGTAGTAAGTGTCTTAGATCTTCATACTTGTCATATTATTGTTGGTTAATAGTGAAAAGAATGGTGAAAATATAAGAACTCTAAAGAACATAAACAAAGTCTTGAACATAAACTAACAAAGTGATGAAGTAGTGTTAAAATGTTGATGAAATCATGTTATTTTTGTGTTGTTATGCTTGTTGTTTGTTGTAAGCTAGTTGAAATGATATGGTTCATCACATGGACTTGCTAGATCATGTTTAAGAACATGAACTAGCAAGGTGTGAAAGTTAGAAATGTTGTGGATGATGGAATCATCCACACATAAACTATGAACTTGAATAAATACATGTTCTCTTGAAAAATAAAGATCAAAATGAGTTATAATCTAGTCGATCTAAAGATCTATGAGTGGTTTTTCGAAAGAACCAAGTGAAAGGTATAAGTTTTGATAAAACTTGGATCTTACATGAACTAAACACATTTTTAGTGGAGAAACAAGTGTAGAAACACTTGTGTAATAAGAAAATTTCACAAAGAAGTATTTTTAGAAAATATGACTAGAAGTTGTGAAAATACAAACTCTTTAAAAATGAAGTTTTAAAAGGACTAATCACATTTTTAAAGGTAACAAGACCCATTAAGTGTGTTAATAAGTTACTACACATTTTTATAATTTTTTCAAGTTCATAAGTTTATGGTTTATGTTTGTTTTTGACTAGTTTGGTAAATGAAGGTTATATGTTGATGATTGATTGAATGATTTTACAAAAGAAAATGATATGTTAGTAAGCATGGACGCCTCCATTTACAAAGGAAACTCTGGCGAAATTTTTCTAAAATTTCAACACTTAGAAAATATTTTTCTAACAAGTGTTACCAATATATTTTAACTTAGTTTTTAAAATAAACTTCGCCATGATTTTTATTACAAAAATATTAAGTGCCGGAGGTTGATTTTCGTAAATAAAATTTGGTAAATATATATTTAGAACATATATTTTATACTAAAACTCTTGTGTGGTTATTTGTTTATTTTGTGAACTAGTTATATTAGTTTTAGGGAAAAATAATATAACTTATGTATAACATGAAATTACGACTCCAAAAGGATACCAAAACTCTTACAAAATAAATATTTAAGTTACGCAAGTATTGTTGCTATACGAAACGCTAAAACATGACTTATGTAATATTTCAGAAAGATACTTTTACACGTATATTTTGGTGGAATATTATTTTGGAAAGTCTATGAAGTAAAATATAATATTTTTGGGAAAAATATGTATATTTTGGAATTAAGACGTTTTAGACAAGTGATTAAAATATATTTTTCTAAGTGGGACTTAAAATATATTTTTCGGAATTACAAGTGTACATTTATAAATACCCCCATCCTTGGGAAGGAAATACACTTATAAAATAATTGAGAAGTAGAAATATGAAGTATTGTGTAGCAATGAATCCAAACGTTAACTAGTGATTATAACTTGGAATAATGTTAAGAAATCGTACCTCAAAAACATAAATACTAAGACAAGGCACGACCCGTTCGTCTAATAGACGTTAGACCATTGTAGGTAGTCGTGTTTTCCGCGGAGATTTGGGTTACAAGTACGAAGACGTAATACTGTGAGTTCATGTCCCCCTTTTCTCTTAACTGTTTTCAGTTTTATACTTCGGGGGTGGAATACATGTTACAATAATTACAAAAACTTTTATACATGGTATGGTTAGCTTAAGGAGGGTTTACTACTTAGATCATATGAGTGGGTAGGTGGAACTTTAGGCCATTA
The DNA here is from genome assembly GCA_030545235.1 of Helianthus tuberosus. Classification (NCBI taxonomy): domain Eukaryota; kingdom Viridiplantae; phylum Streptophyta; class Magnoliopsida; order Asterales; family Asteraceae; genus Helianthus; species Helianthus tuberosus. Next base: position 19,544,927 of record CM060403.1, read on the forward strand.
ATCCTCGTTGTAGGACCGAGGGTCATGAGTGATAGATCTATTCGGGTGTAGCGAGCCCCAATCCTGAGTCCGCTGAGTGGACCATGAGATGACTATGAGCCTGATGCCAAAATCTGCTAGGTTTGAGTCTTCCTGCATCACTTCACACATATCATTGGCTTTGCAACCCAATGGTGATCTCGTTTTCCTTAATTGCTACATACCAGGAATTTTTATACATACAGACACATTACAAAGGTTTATACATACTCACTTACACATGAACTCGCTCAACTTTATGTTGATTTATCAAACTACATGTATTTCAGGGAATTAGCGGATCTGACGAAGTATGCATAAGTCAAGCTGCGTTGAATAAGATGTCATCCAGGGCAGTAGGTTTAGGAGGTGTAACCCTTATGTAACGCTCGGCTCTTTTGTACTTTCCATTTATAGAAAGTTTTGTTCGTATTTCTATTTTTGGAAACTATGTATTCTTGTAATCGTTCTTTCTTTGTAATCATTGTAAAACCGAGACTTGGATCATTAATGAAACTCGTATTTTGTTACAAATATGATATACATACTTTATATATGCTCATACGTTCAATTTTGTGGAACAATTGATGCTTATTCGAAATTCTTGGAAACTATGTGCTAAACTTGTAAATACGTGAAACTTATGCATAAAAGGTGTTTTGATCATAAACGATACTCGAATATGACCTTCATACACTAAATTATACTTGATTATGTTCCTCATACTTTATTTGGCCTTAAACTATGCTTAAATGGCAAAACTAGTCCTTAAAACACCTTAAAAACCCTAATTACAAACTTCAGGGACCAAAATGCAAATATAGGAATATTGTAGGCTTGCGCACCGTAACACTCCCATTGTTAAGGTGCGCAAGGATGTCTGCAGACATGCAGACTTTTGCAACTTCGTGAATTTGAACGTAAATAACTCGTTTTTGACTTCTAGACAAGATTTGAGCAGCCATTACACCTCTCCACCAACCCCAAACTCATTCCCTATAAATCCACACCTTCCTTAAGGCCTTAAACACTTTGACAACTCTCAAATCTCTCCTAAATCACTCTCAAATCTCTTGCAAAGAAGAAATTCGGACAGATTCACTACCTCTTACAAAAGTGACCATAACTTGCTCAAAACTCAACCAAATTACTTGATTCTTTTTCCTACTTGCTTGTATAATCATGGGGTTTGATTCCTTGATCTCTCCTTGGAGAAATCAGACCTGGAATTACCCTGAAAATGTCCATAAACTTTCTGTTTTGCAAAGAACTTTCTTAAACTCTTGTATACTTCAAACAAACTTTTGTTCTTATGCTTCTAGTCTATTGTATGATTAGTAAAGCCAAACCAAGGTTGTTTTACACTTAATAAGAGTGTCTAAACACTCTAAACTTTCTGTTTTAATCGAGTTATTTGCTCGTAAGTGGTGTCAAGTCTTGAACTTGAAGAAGGTGTGACTACTTAGTTAGCCTAGGCTAACTTACATACAAGTCCACACATCACTTGATGTTTTGTTTAGTATAATTGTACCTTTATTTCTTGAATATAACTATTGTTGGTGCACTACATCTGTCAACTTCGTCTTGGATCGAGTCATACATTAAATTGTATAGATTAGGGCATGGTTTACGAGAAAATAGGAAGTGTATAGTAGTTTAGGAGCTGATTTCGCACATATGATCATAGACAGGTGATTTCGCTTATGTGGTCAAGTTGGGATTTCGCTCTTGTGGTCTTGTGTCTCTTGGAGCGAAATCTGGAACCTATATATAGGTGTCCATGAGCGAAATCACAGTAGAACATTACCTTGTATTCCATGCCGAAGCTCTGCCGGTGTGAGGATTGAGCTGTAATTGTTGTCAGATTAATACAATCAGTAGATTAAGTGAAGAATCAGCTGTTTCTAGCTTTGTTTCTTGTTATTCCGCACCTAAAACGAAGTTGAACGCCTCTGAACAACTCGTTTGGGTCAGAACACGATCCTACAATTGGTATCAGAGCTCAGGAGGAGAAGTTCTGCAGAGATTAGCTGGAATTTATCAATTTTTCTTGCTTCTACACCTTCTTTCATCTATCCAGAAAATTTTACCGGTCGGAATTCATTCAAAATTTCACAGATGGTGCGCAATTGAACATAGACAAACCCTGGAGAGTTTCAGATCTAAATACGGACTAAGAATGAACCAAATTAGCTTCCGAGTTAATTCCGCTTATTTGGACATTCTCTGATTTCGCTCATATTAACATCTAATTTCACTTTTGTGGACATCAGAGACTCCTGATTTCGCTCTTGTGTCATCAAGGTTCCGCTTATACGAACATCAGGGTTCCACTTATTCGTACATCTGATTTCGCTCAAAGGAACATCAGATTTCGCTCATTTGTACACTCTGATTTCGCTCCAGTAAACAAGTTCTTTGGGTTTTCGCTTTTGTGTCACCAATCACTTGAGTTTGCTTATACTTCACAGTTTTTGAAATACGTGTTGAAAAGTTATGGATACACTTAAAGTCAAATTTGAGGGTAGCGAGAAAATGATTAAAAGCAAGAAGGCACTGTTAAAGAAAGAGTTTGATCTGTTCAGCAGTCTACCGGGTGAAGACACAAAGAAGCTGATTGAAAGATACTGTCACCTTGTGCGATCTATGTCAATGCTTAGTATAAAAAAGGAGTCTGAAGAGTGGGTAGACAAATTAGCTGATGCGTTACCGCAAAAAGAGTGGGGAACTTATTTGATGATCCTGAAAAACACAGGGGTTTATGATGGATTATCAATTGGTGAGTTTATCGAAAAGATTGAGGGACAAGATTTGGAACAGCAAAAGATTGCAAGAATGAACAGTTCAAGTGGTCAACAGGACGTAAAAATGTACTACAAAGGTAGTATTCCGGTTCCAGAAGCTGAGAGAAGTCCGAAAATTCAAACTGCTTTTAGTATTGGAGATTCATCGGAAAAAGTTGATCAAAGTTCAAACAAAAGCAGCAGTGGTTTCTCATTATATCCGAGTGTCAATTCAAAGAATTCATCAGAAAGCTTTCAGTCTCAAAGCACAAAGACAGGAAATGGATATGTGATTCAGTGTAACATAGCTCTAAATCTTCCAGAAGGTCAAAGTTTTTCAGAAGACACTGCTAAAGACCACATGGCTCTACTTGGTTCTGTGTTGTTATCTTATGAGGGTCTAGTGGCTGGTCGGATCAGAAATCCTATGCTCACCAAAGAGGATTACGATCAGATAGACGCCGAAGAGATGGAACTGATGGACATCAAATGGTGTCTTGCTAGTGTTGTTAGACGTGCTGAAAAATTCAAAACAATTACTGGGAGAAATGATTTTCTTGATGCTCATGTATCTACTTTAGGTTTTGATAAATCTAAAGTTACTTGTTTTCGTTGCAGGGAGAAAGGTCATTTCAAGCGGGAGTGTAAGAACAGGGAAGCTAGTGGCGCTCAGAATCCGTTTGGAAAAGATGATTACTACCGGAAAGCCATTTATCAGCAAGTTGGTCAATCACAAGACTCACAGATAGCTCATGGTAGAAGAATCGAGGATTCAAAAAGAGCGTGTGTGGTGGATTTTGACTGGAACAATTATATCTCTCCTGATAGAAAAGCATGCATAGTCGATCAAGATGATGAGAGGCTACCTGAAGGTTTTAGTTGGAATATGTTTGTAGATGAGAATGGGAATTTCAAAGCTTTTATTGCTAAGATTGTCCGAGAACCAGACATGTTTGCCACATGGATGAAGTCTATTGGAGTGACTGTAAAGAGTGTGGATGAAGAGTCTGTTGTTTCTGTTGAAAGTTCAAAAAGTGCTGATGAAAGTCTACAAAGTTCAGATGAGAGTGTACAGAATGCTGTTAGTTCAGAAAAGGAAGTTATTTTTGATCAAACACCATCTGATTCTGGTCTATCAGATGCTGATACTGAAAAATCTATACAGTTTGATCAGTCACCAGTTGATAGTAGCAGTGATGATGAGGAGGAAAAACACATTAATATTGCTAAATCTCATCTATCTCCTGAAAGTTTTCATTTCTATTTTGCAGATCGTATGGAGAAACTGAAGGAGAAACGAGCTGCTAAAGAACAACAACAAAAGAAATCTGAAGATGTTGTTCAGAAAGAGAATGTTGAAGGTGTTGCTGAGAAGATAGTTGAAACTGAACAAATGAAGGAAGAAGAGAAGGTGATCAGAGAAGAAAAAGTGGTTGAAGTGGTAAAGACAATCAAGATTGAGAAGATTGTTGAAGTTGTAAAGCCTTGCGAGAAGTGTTTGGAAGCATGCAATGGTTGTGAAGCAAAAGATGACATCATTGCTGAGTATGAAAAGAAGAAAGAGCAGTTATTGTTCAACCTCAACTATGTGAAAGAATCTTATGATGTCTTGAACAAAACAGTAACTGGTCTCCAAAAGACAAACTCAGAAAGAGAACAAGCACTAACAATGATGAATGCTGTGATGATGACAAAGCAGAAAGCTATCAACTTTTACATCGAAGAAAGTGCTAAATGGAAGCAAGAGTTGGAGACAGAGAAGATTGAGAATGAGAGAATTAGACGTTTATTACAAAGTTATTCTAGCTCTGATTATCTCATTGATCGTATTTACCCAACTGTTGCAGGTATGGAAGCTTTTCAAGACGAAAAGCCAAAGAAGAAAGATAGTGGTAAGAAACCAACTGTTAGCTATAACAAGTGTCCGCCTCCAATTTGGGAAGGATATTCTCCTAGAAAACCAAACGAGGAGCAACTTGAAAAAGCAGGCAATATAAAGCTAAAAACCGACACAACTGACGTTTTACCAGATAACATTGATGTCACGTTTACCTCTTCCGATACTGATCATGAGTCTGAGTTAATCAAAAAGGTGGTTGATCAGGTGTTGGATACTGAGGAGGAGTCGGAGTCAAAGTATGAGTCTGGAGGGTCAAATTCGTCAGTCAACAGTCAAAAGTCGTCGGTTAAACGGTCTTACAGTAAAGAATTTTTATTATCAAAAGCAAATTTGGATGATGAAACATTTGAAGTCGCATACACTTTAAATGATTCTGACAAATTATATTCTGACAAAGAGTTTCCAATAAGAAGTGTTCGTTTTGACATGATCAAAAAGGTTTTCAAAATGACAGAAATTAATATTTCTGAAATAAAAGATTTAAATCTTACTGAAAAACCTAAAAAGTACACTTCAAGAGTTCAACAACGTCTAAACAAGAAAAAGGGTTACAATTCTGGTTCTGGTTTTCAAAAGAAACCAAACCAAAATCGTAGCTACAAAAAGAGAGGTTTAGGTTTTATTCCACCTGAAAACTATAAAAATGAAAATTATGTTCGAGATTTTAAATAAAAAATGACATATGTTGCAGGAACTAGTCATGAAGAAGAATCAAAGAGTACATTCTGGAGACAGTCAAATCAAGAATTTTTTGCTGAGAAGAAAAGGAATGGAACTGGAGTGTTTCATCCAAGAGAGACTCGAACCTGTTTCAAATGCAACGAAGCTGGTCACATTGCATGGAATTGTCCGAAAAATGCTAAGACTAAACAGGGAGTTTCGGAAAAACTGAAAGAAATAGTTGTTGATGTTGAACCACCAACCAAAAAAATCAAAATTTTTAATAATTCAACTTATGAGGTTGGTGAGTGTTCTAAGAAGAATTTTTATCAAAAGAAAGAGAAAGACAACCAAGTGTGGGTAGTTAAGAAAGTTGATGAGAAAGTCGGCAATGAATCTGGTTCCACAAAGCCAGATGAGCCACAGGTTGAGACAAAAGATTCAGTGAATGATGATGAATTTTCATCACTGATGTTTGAAAAGATTAAACAGAAAGTTGGTAAGGTTGAAATATCAAATCAATTCTTTGATGATCAAAAGGAATTTGATGTTGAGAAAACATTTAATGGAAGTGTTAAGAAATTTTTTGGGAAAATGCTTGATGGAAAAGTAAAAGGGGTTAAAGATTTCTATGCAACTAAAAAGGCAACATATAACCCTACTGAGCAAGAATTGAAAACCCTCAAGTCTGAAAAGACTTGGGTGGAAATTCTATTTCCTTAAAGTCTTAGGACTTTGCCGGAGATCCCAAGTTTGTAATCGCGGATCAGGAATCGGCATTTTTCTTAGTAATTGATTGTGTGATTGAATCTTATGACAGTTAAATTTTACAGGATGAATGTGGATTGCCGGAGCTTCCAGGTTGGTAAGTGCGAAGCAGGAATCGGCATCCTGATTGATAAAAATGATGCATGTAGACGTAATATTCCTACAGTTGGTATTGGTTAGTCATACCTACAAGTGGTAATTCTTACTATTGGTACAGAGATTGCTTAATTGCAAACGGTAAATCAGGGACATTAATTTGTACTTGATATACTACATTTGATACAAACTGACAAGATGATGAACCATATCCCCATACTTAACAAGTGTTAAACTTACAAGTGGTAAAAACAAACTCATTTTCTGGAAAAATCATTTTGATTAAAACAAACTTAAGTGTTTTGAAATCTAAATGAGAAAATGGTTTGTTGAAAGGGGGAGTTCTGATTGTTTATGCCTAGTGGATGGCGAATTAATGCAATTCGATGTCAGTTGTCAAGTTTTTGTACAGTTTGTTTTACATTTTATACTACAATTGGGTCAAGAGTCTAGTAGTTTTCAAATTTCCTAAAATGTGTTTGCATTTTAGGGGGAGTAGAAAATTTCAGAAAATCCAAAAACATTAGAAAATTTAAAAAAGGCAAAAACATGATAAAATAAAAAATGAGTTTTGTTGTCAAAAAGAGGAAATGATAGTACATCAGTGGACGATCACAACATGCTAAAGAATTGGAAAGTTAAAATGATAAACGGTCTCATTGATGATGTGCCAGTAGATTTTTGCACATTTAGTAGATTGTTACGAGATATAAACCTAAATTTCAAACTTGCTTATATCGTGGGGAAACATCTCTCGGATATATGAGTAACCCTCGAAATCTCGTTTGAAAGGTCTCATAATCTGATATACTAGGTCTTTATGCTTAATGATGTCTGGGGTATTATTCCGGGACTTCTGCTGAATGGTAGTTCTGACTTAGTCCTTGGATAATACTTTCCACAAATGCTTGAAACATAGCATCACCCTCAGCATGCAGATGAAACAATAAAATTGATAGTCGCTGCTGTTGTAGCTAAAAGATCCTCTAAAGGGGACATACCAAAAGTCGAAGCTGATATCTCTCTGCGTATACGGAAATATCGACCTGAGATCCCTCGGCCCTCGCATTACCTAATTTATGTACATATATCATTGTAGTATACTCACCTGTAAGGCTGAATATTGGGATCTGGATACGGGAGTATATTCTGATGTGGGACACGCGATTGAGTTCAAGTGCTTAAGACATTAATATCGTATCTCGGAACAGTTGAACTTTGTGTGAGAATTTAAGTGGACCAATATACTGACAATCTAAGTGAATCGTTTAGAACTTAAAATGAAATGAAGCTTAATGGTGTTGGTGTTATGTCTCAGAAACTGATATGATCCTCTTGCACGAACTCACAAAAATATTGTTTGTAAATATTTCATTTTAGCATTTTATTGTTTTTACAATTGGTGTCAGTTACTTTCTTTCATTAAAACTCCAAAAAGATTTTAAGTGTGTTTTAGCATAAATTTTTGAAAAAATTCAAAAAGATTTTCGACAACTGATGTTGAAAAGCTGATTTTCAAAGTTCCAAGTGCAAAACATGATGACATTGTTGTGAGGAGAGTGTGTTTTAAATGTCAAAATATGTTTTATAAATCAACAAGTGGTTCATCATATGTGGATATTTTGAGGTAGAGTGATTGTTGGTGCATATGTTTATAAGAGAGAGTTATCTGATTATTGCAGAGTGTTAGTGTATTCGAATTGTTAAAGGTAGAAAATTTATTTCTGGGTTAAGAATGTGCAGGTTTAGCCAGGTATCGATCCTGAAGTATGAACAGAACTAGAGCCAAGTTTCGATTCTGGAAATGAATTGCTGTGTAAGCCAGACAAAGATCCTGATGCAGATTTTACTGAAGAACAAAGGAATGCCAGCAAATTGTTAAGGGGAGTCTGAAGATTTTCAAGATAATAGGAGTTTGTTGAAGAAGAGATTGAGTGAAAAGCCCAGAGACTGATCAAGACTGAAGAAATGAAGATACAGCATTGTCGTGACTCGATAGTCGACTCCGTCAACATCTGAGGGGGAGTCTGTTGGTGCACTACATCTGTCGACTTCGTCTTGGATCGAGTCATACATTAAATTGTATAGATTAGGGCACGGTTTACGAGCAAATAGGAAGTGTATAGTAGTTTAGGAGCTGATTTCGCTCATATGATCATAGACAGGTGATTTCGCTTATGTGGTCAAGTTGGGATTTCGCTCTTGTGGTCTTATGTCTCTTGGAGCGAAATCTGGAACCTATATATAGGTGTCCATGAGCGAAATCACAGTAGAACATTACCTTGTATTCCATGCCGAAGCTCTGCTGGTGTGAAGATTGAGCTGTAATTGTTGTCAGATTAATACAATCAGTATATTAAGTGAAGAATCAGCTGTTTCTAGCTTTGTTTCTTGTTATTCCGCACCTGAAACGAAGTTGAACGCCTCTGAACGACTCGTTTGGGTCAGAACACGATCCTACAACTATGAGGTTCCTAAATGGAAGATTCGTCTTCCTACCTCTTACATGACCTATATATTAACATAACAATCGAGGTAACCATGTGGAAGGTCTAACCTCCCGCCTCCTACATAACTCATATGACACCAAGAGGTACCAAAGTGGAAGGTTCAACCTCCCGCCTCCTACATGATTAACTATATTATTATGTAAATATATATTATAAACCGAACCCTTGATAGTGATAATATAAATCTACTACCAAGTTAATAAGTTTCTCACTATGTGTGTAGTTCCTTGTCACGATTCTAATTGGTCTCGAGCCTATGAAATCATATATAATCCTTAAGGATTACTATAGTGTCAAGACAAGTGCTAATACCATAAGTGAATATTTTCTTAATACATACTTTGTCACTCTTTGAATCTTAAGTCCGAATATCCCTTCGTTCATCCAAATTACTCATGCACCTTGACTTTCCTCTTGTAGGATAACTTTGGTGTCTCTCCATTAATCAACTCTTCACGGATTCAAGTAGGAAAGCTTGCAAACCGTGAGTATACTCGATCCCTTTTTCCCCTTTATACTTTGGGATGCAACATGTATAATTATGCAAACAACTTTTAAACTCAATCAAACTTACTCTATCCATGATTAAACATGAAACTAATGTGAATTACTTGTTATTCTCGTATGCTATGTGAACGCTTTGGAACGTTATATGCTCATTAACTTTGCTAGCCCACCTCAACAATTATAGCGCTATAGGATTAACGCCCCGCCCGTTATACTCTTGGGTATTGTTAAGTTAAACATTACCACCCCGCTAAACTCTTGGGATTAGGCTCTTTTATGCGTTGTATTCTCGGGTTTGATCATATTGTACGCCAAAATTGCATACTAGTAATCACATATTATGAATCATGTTGGACTTGAGTTTTTATTCTATTATGCTATGTAATTAAACTTGTATACTCGCCTTTGCTTTTGCATTGAAACTCTATTTTAATACATGTTGCAGGTTGATTGTTGAAGTATGGATGAATGATGAAATGAGTTTAGGGTGGACTAGATACACACCTTTAATCTATTTATCTTTTGATGTTATGTTGAAATTTGAACAATTTTGTTATTTCTATTCTAAATGTTGTATGACAATTTAGCATTTGCAATAAAATTTGAATTTAATTAATATTGTCACATAGTGTTATGAAGTCTCTAGCAATCTATACACACTTCATCTCATCCTGATGTTTCCGCCATCGGTTGGGGTGTGACAGATTGGTATCAGAGCCATAACTATAGGGAATTAGGAAAATTGCCATGCTTTTGCCCTAATCTATAGTTTTAGGAATTTTGCCTCTTATGTGTTGTTTAAAAATCTTGTACTCTACCATGCATGCTTCCTAGCTATACTTTTGTTGATTAAATTTATATGTGTTTCCTAAGGTTAACATGAATACACTTTTGATTATTTGTATACTCTTGTAACACAAACGAGACAACTTTACCAAAATAGGCGTGAAACCCACAATTTGGTAAACAACTCTCATTCTACCTTAAACTATTTCTTTTGCACGAAATTACACCATTGAGCTAGGAGTGAAATCCACAACTTAATGGTAATTTCCATTTCAACTCTAGTGGACCCTTGTCATAGTGTCAAAATTTTATTTTGACCCGACAAGTACCAACCACATTTAGGGTACGAAGTCGTCAAGTTAGGGGTGAAACCCGCATCTCGTCGATCAAGGCCCATTCCTCGATTTTCAATCTCGCCAAAGTCTCGATTGTTTCAATCGATTAGAGACGTGTAGTAACTGGAAGGGTAAGATACCGTTAATCGCTCTCGACGAGAGTATCTTACCTATAGGCCAAATCACGTTTTCTCTAATTCGAAAGGACTTTCGACCCACTTTGGAATAGTTGACGTTTCTATACTCGAAACAATCCAATGTTTTATTGAGCCTCTCTTTTATGTATCTCAATTTATATGTGATTTTATACGTGAACGTTCATCCATTTCAAACTTTTTACTCATTTCGCACGTCTATCGCAATCAAAAACAATAATAATCTTTCGTGAAGAAACTAAATTTATGATGCTTTCAATTACTTATGTTATGCTATGTGAAACTCATGATTTTGCTATATGAGACGTCTAAACTCTTTATGTTAGGTGAATCAATTTGAACCCTTTATGCTATGTGAATCAATTTATGCAAACAATTTTCTTAAACAAACATTATGATCAAGTCTCACCTATTCGTTCTTTTGAATCTTAGATGATGTCTACCCGTCTTTCCAATGCGACTAAGCAGTCAAGGACCCGTGCTACGAAGAAGATGATGGCTTTCATGGCCGATCAATTTGCGCGCGTCGTTCCAAAGGTCATCACCGAGATTCGAGCTTCTGAAACTACTCGCTCTTCTGTCGACTCTAAAGTTGAAATACGCAAGCCCGCTTCGTTCAACTTCAAGCACTTTTCGTCGTGAAATCCCAAGCCATTCACTGGCAATGATGGGGTGACCGCCATGCTCGAGTGGTTTGATAGCATAGAGGTCACGTTCATCAACAGTGATTGCCCCGATGAGCTCAAAACGCGTAGTGCGACTGGGGTATTCCAAGCCCGAGCTCTTGAATGGTGGACTAACGAAAGAAACATCCGTACGAACGAACTGGCGTATGCGTTGGCATGGGAAGAAGTTAAGACCCTGATGATGGACGAATTTTGTCCTCCGCATGAGCAACAAAAGTTGGAGGAAGAATTTTGGGCACTAAAGCAAGTGGGAGATGAGAACCAAGCTTACACCACCCGTTTCAAACAACTTAGCTTCATTGTTCCTCACCTCGTTATGACCCCTGACCGCAAGATAAGGAAGTACATCAATGGGTTACCCTCTGCTATGCGTGATACGATCGAGGCTGCCAAACTCGATAATATCGAAGCTGTCTATCTTTTGGCCGCTTCCCTGAACAACAACCGTGTACGCGACAAGCAAGCCGCAAACCCCGTTTCATTCAAGCCAGCCAACCAAATTACCCAACAGTCGAGTAGCAATAGGGGGAAGAAGCGAAAGCAATCGAACCCTGTTTGCAATGCGATTGTGCCACCCGTTAACCCAAATCATGTTGCTCCTGATAACACCCAAAAGTCATACATTGGGATTCAGCCCAAGTGTGCCACTTGTAACTATCACTATCCCGCCAATGCCAGGTGTCGTCGTTGTACCAATTGCAACCGTTATGGGCACGATACCGCCTTTTGCCGCAGCTATCAACAGCAACGAGCACCACCAGCTCAACAAGCTCCACCTGCTCCTCAAAATGCAAGACCAGCTAGGGCTTGTTTCAAATGTGGGGATACTAATCATCTTCTTCCTCAATGCCCACAATGGAATCAAGAGCAACAACAACCTCCTCGTGGACGCGCTTTCAACCTGAATGCAAATCAAGCGAGCAACGACAATGATGTCGTTAATGGTACGTTTCTTGTTAACCATCTTTATGCTTCGATACTGTTTGATACTGGTGCGGACAAAAGCTTTGTGTCCTTAGAATTTGAATCATTGTTAAATTGCACACGCTCTAAGCTACCTAAGTCGTTTTCCGTCGAAGTCGCAAATGGCAAGTCCATCTTAGTCGATTTCGCCTTCCTCGATTGTCGTCTTACTCTTAACGAGCACGCTTTTACTATCGACCTCATACCCATGCAACTGGGTAGTTTCGACGTCACCATAGGCATGGATTGGCTTCAAAAGAACCATGCCGAAATTGCTTGTCATGAGAAATACGTTCGTTTACCCCTTCCAGCTGGCGATGTCTTGCACGTCTATGGAGACTGACCTTCAAAGGGACTGAAGTTGATGTCCTACACACAGGCGAACAAATATTTACGCAAAAAGTACTTTGCCTTTTTAGCCCACGTTGTGGAAGAAAAGGGCAAGGGAAAGAGTATAAGTGATGTTCCAGTGGTGCGCGACTTCCCTGACGTCTTTCCTGAAGATTTGCCTGGCCCTCCTCCACCTCGATCTGTTGACTTTCGTATTGACCTCGTACCTAGTGCGACTCCTGTTGCCAAAGCTCCTTATCATCTTGAACCTTCTGAGATGCAAGAATTATCTACGCAACTTCAAGAACTCCTCGATAAAGGTTTCATTCGTCCAAGTACCTCACCTTGGGGTGCTCATGTGCTCTTCGTCAAAAAGAAGGATGGCTCTTTCCTCATGTGCATCGACTATCGTGAGCTCAACAAACTCACTGTCAAAAATCGTTACCCTCTTCCGCGTATCGACGATCTCTTTGATCAACTTCAAGGCGCTACCTGTTTCTCCAAGATCGATCTTCGTTCTAGTTATCACCAACTTCGTGTTCTCGATGAGGACATCCCTAAAACCGCTTTTCGCACTCGCTATGGACACTACGAGTTCGTGGTTATGCCTTTTGGCTTGACCAACGCACCCGTTGTGTTCATGGATCTCATGAATCGTGTTTGTAAGCCTTATTTGGATCGTTTCGTGATCGTTTTCATTGATGATATTCTCATTTATTCTAAATCTCAAGCCGATCATAAACGTCATCTTCGTCTTATACTCGAGATCTTACGTATTGAACGCTTATACGCTAAGTTCTCTAAATGCGAGTTTTAGATTAAAGAAGTCCAATTCCTTGGACACGTTGTTAGTGAAAAAGGAATCCACGTTGACCCTGCAAAGATCGAAGCGGTAAAGAATTGGACCGCGCCTAAATCTCCTTCTGAAATCCGTTCCTTCTTAGGATTGGCGGGTTATTACCGTCGATTCATCTCGAATTTTTCAAAAATCGTAGTTCCTCTCACTTCTTTGACTCAAAAAGAGAAACCTTTTGCTTGGGGTCCCGAGCAAGAGGAATCTTTTCGGACTCTCAAAGACTTGCTTTGCAACGCTCCTATTCTCGCTCTTCCTGATGGGAATGATGATTTCGTGGTGTATTGTGATGCCTCAAACCGTGGTCTTGGTTGCGTTCTCATGCAACGAGGCAAGGTCATCGCTTATGCATCTCGTCAACTTAAGATACATGAGAAAAACTATACTACCCATGACCTTGAACTTGGCGCAGTTGTTTTTGTTGGACCGTTCTATGACCCTAAAATGTCAGTCAAAGTAGTTCATCTTCATGTGTAAAGGCGGAATCAATGCACATAAAGTCATAACAGCTCTAATCCTTTTAATCTTTCTTTTCTGATTGATTTGAGTGCTTGTACAACGTTTTCTGATACAAATCCGTCAGCACTTCGTGTTCCACATACAATGACCTCACTCTCTCAGCTCTATCTACCAAATGAACACACAACCTATATATAGGCTGAAGATTTCGCTTGAGATTGCTTCAAGCGAAATCTCACATGTTGATTTCGCTTGAAGCTGTTTCAAGCGAAACCTTCAAGTTTAAACCATACAAACCCTAATTAAACCTTGTTATGTGTTCTTTCAAACAATCTAGACACAAGACCTAATGCAGACGAAGTCAACAGACATTCCATACACTAACAGACTCCCCCTTGGATGTTGACTAAGTCTTCAGCTCCTGAGTTGTTGGTACACTTTATGTGGACGCGACTCGACTCGGTTAGATTCGGTTCGGGTCGACTCGGTTAGGTCCGGCTCCTGCCCGACGTCACGACATTCCTCTGTCGTGCGCCCCAGAGTTCGACACGCGAGGCACGGAACGCCGTAAGCCATTCCCGCAAACACATCACCATGACATCACCTTGGTGATGTCATGATGATGTCACAAAGTCTTGTCCTATGTTGAAATTGCAAAAACATATAACAGATTCAAGTTCTGGGCCGTAAACTTCATGTTGGGCCGAATACTTGAATTAGACTTTGTCATCATTTGGGCTTGTACTAAACTCGACGAAACAAGATTGATTTAAATTGTAAACGACGAAACAGAATGTGTTTCGTCGACTATGTGTGTTTCGTAGAGAGTTAGTGTGTTTCGTCATGTTCAGTCTGTATCTTAGTATAAATACAGCTCTCTGTTTCATTGTGAACCGGAGATGAGTGCAGAGAGATCAGAAAATACTTGTAAAGAAACTCTGTCAAAATTTAGTCTGAACTGTGTTTGTATCAGTTGTAAAGGTTCTTATCCCGTTAATCAATCGAGTGTGTATCATTGATTAATCCGTGTTGTTTTTATTGCTATATATGTTTGATTTGGCATAGTTACGTGGATTCCGCACGCGTAACCGTGTTTACTATAAACAAGAGATTCGGTTCGTAATCGATCCTCAGATTTCGGGACCTACAAGTGGTATCAGAGCTGTGGCTCTAATCCTTGTTTAAAACCAAACTTGTTTGGGTTTTTATCAAGTTTGAAACTGATTATTTATGTTTTTTTTAAAATGGGTTCTTGAAAAGTTTCATATTTTTTCCAGAAAATTGTTCAAAAAAAATCAGTTAAAAATGGTGTTGTTTTGCTATAAGTTTTAGTGAAAACCTTATTATTTTGCATTTCTACATATTTGTGTTCGGTTTTTATTGAAAGTTTAAGCAAAATCGTGTTTCGGAAAATTTTTCGGTGACCGGAATCATCATATCTTCAAAGTGTTCTTCAGAGATATTCAAAGTGTTCTTAAATTGTTGTTGTTTGATCTGAATTTAGTGTTAAATTTAAGTGTCAATTGATTTTAATAAAATTGTTTGACTTTTGTGATAAGTTGATGATGGTCTGTTGAATTTAGAGATATCTTGAATACAGCAAGGTTGAATATTGTGGATCACTTGTCAGAAGATATTATTTGAAAATATCTTAACATCTTATCCCAAAACAACTTGTTTCGTTGATCAACCCTCAATAACCTGTTTTGTCACATTGAAGTGGGCTGGATATTCACATTTATTTTGGCTTCACATTTAATTGTTATTAAAAGCTAAAAGCCTGTTTCGCCAATCAACAAACATAACCGGTTTCGTGGGTTACAAACAAACATAAAATTCATTTCGTCAAATCAATTCAACGAAACACTTTGTTGGGCCTTCATCTTGTTTTTGTCAAAGGCCCAAGAAGACCAAAATACTTTCCTGTTTCACCGAGTTTTAAAAAAAAAAAAAAAAAAAAAATTTGTTTCGTGGGCTTTTTATCAAACCTATTTCGTCGGAGGTTATTAAAAATCTGTTTCGTCGCTTAACACTTCTTCCGTTTCGTCGGACCTTTAAACAAATCATTTGTTTCGTCACACTTCAAATAATTCAGTTTCGTCGAGTGGTCAACATCACAACTGTTTCGTCGATACTTGTATTATTTTAAACAGAAGACTTGCAATAGTGTGATAACAGTCTGTTTCAAGTGTGTGACCAGTTTTTTTTTTGGTGAAATGTATTCTGGAGGAGGTTTTATCCCGTCAGCTCCACCTCCGGTCTTCGATCCGAGTGCCTATCAATTTCCAGCGCATTTGAGTGCTCAAAATCAGGCATACTCTGGAGGAGGTTTTAGTCCATCCGTACCACAACAAGCTCAGCCTTATTCTGGAGGAGGTTTTATTCCTTATACACCTCCAGTTGTCACTACTCAACCTCAAGATTCCACAACACAACCTCAATTCGATCCAAGTGTCGATTGTGGTCCGGCCATACCGTTAGGAAACAGTGATCAAACAAGAACTGCGCTTTATGCTGAAGTTGTCAAGAATGTCAGTGATGGTGAATCTTCAGGAAGTTATTACAGTTCAGAATCGGACGTCAAGGAGGGAATGGATTCTGAAGCTGATAATTTGTCGAATGATGCTAACGAGAAATCTGACTTGATCAAGAAAGCTGATGAGACTTCAAAAGAAATGGAGAAGATTCTCACTGAAGATGGATCTTTCTCTTATCAGACTGCCTTTATGGCAAATGTCTCAGATTCTACAAGCCAGGTAAAATCTGAAATTCTTATCAACTGTAGAGATTGTGAGTATATGAAAAGTGAATTTGATAGAATAAAGCTTCACTGTGATTCGATTCATATTCACAATCAGAATTTAGTTGTTGAAATGGCTAAATGCAAAGAATCGAATATGGCTTTGATTCGAAACGAAAAAGAATTTAAATCTATGATTGAAATTCAAAAGAAAAATGTTTCCGAAGTGACAAAAACTGTTTATCATAAACAAGTTAGTATAAATGAATACATTAACATTGTTGAGGAAACTAAAAAGGAACTAGCCATTGCCAAATGTGAGCATGATGCAATCAAGCAAAAATTGGAGAGTTACTCTAATTCCCGATTTGTGCTCGATCACATTATAGATGTTCAACAACTAAAGGGAAACAAGAAAGGTGTTGGGTATAAGAAGTGTCCGCCCCCTTTGAGACATGATTATACTTATATGCCCGATGAGGAGGAAATGCCTCGGTTTGAACCAACTGTTCCTCTTAACTATGAGGAGTTTACAACTGGTCTAGGGTTCAAATCGAACAGTTCCTCGGAGGGCTCATCTGGAAAAACCGAAAATTCAACATCTGTTGGTACGGAACAAAGTCCTCCCACAGTTGAGGACTATGATTCGTCAGATGATGAACCAGATGTGAGTGATGAGGATAAATCTCTTAAAAGGAACAAAGGAGTAGAAGTGCCTTTTGAGAATCACATTCTGTGTGATCCTCCTACTCCTGTTGTGCAATCATCTGCTGTTAAACAAGAGATAGATCCTATCACTGAGACAGTGTCTACCATTAAAAGTGATAACGTGTTGTATACTTTGGTCGGTGATAGTAAAATTTATTCAGACAAATATTTTCCAATCAAAAACGTCAATCAATCCTTGATTGATAAAGTGTTTGAAGATAATACAACTAAGTTTTTGGGAAAAGCGATCCCGAGAGTTTCAGTAACTCAGTGTGATCCGATTCCAAAAGCTGAAGTTAGAAGAAAATTTGGAAATCAAAAATCACCGACAAAGCAACAACCTGTCGTTTTTAAGGGTAAACAACAACAACAACGAGCTCCAAAGCCTAAGGCTAAGGTTGAATCAAAAGGAGCTCGTTACAAGAAGAAGGCAAAAGACGTTAAATTTGTGGCCTCCAAAGGTACTGATAAAGTGGAGACTTTTGAAAATAAGTCAAATACCGATTTTGTTCAAAAAGTCAACATTTTGAAACGTAATAATGATAACAATTACACTCAACACACAAATGGGTGTAAAGCTAGTACCTCTGGGTCTACAACTTCAACGTCAGGTCGTCGAACAGATTCTCCTAAGTTTGTTGAAAGGAGAACTTGTTTCAAATGTGGGAAGTTTGGGCATATCATTAAAGACTGCACAAACTCGCCCAAACCAAATTTTGTTGAAAGAGCCCCTTCTGAACAAGGTCACCAACAACGTCGTCCTGTGTCACCAAAAACTGATAAACGCACTGTTAAAGAACAGGAAACAAAACAACGACGTAAAAATATGAAGGTGATCGAAAAGGCTTTAAACCCAGAAACTGTTAAAAGGAAACCAATTTTGTCACAACCATTAAAACCGGAGATTTCTAAATCTATAAATAATACGCAATCCGGTAAACAGAAACAAGTTTGGAAACCGAAAACAGGTGAGGATTCAGGGGGAGGCTTGCAATTTAAGGACCTTCAAGAAATTGAAATTACATTTCTTGATTCTCAGGGGCAACCTAAGTCTATGAAGGCTTGGGTCCCCCTCTCCAACTAATCTCTGAGTGAGTGTGCAGGATGTTCCAGGAGGAACTTTCGATAGTCATAGGATTGTCGATAGTGGAGTGTCCATGCACAAGATAGGCGACTCAAAGCTCCAAGATATTGTTATTTCTAGGAGTGGTTGCCTTTGATGGAGAGAAAAAGAAAAGAAGACAGAAGTGTCTGTCGAAAGAGATTGAAAGCTTCGACAGAATGAAAATCATTTCAAAATGTGATTGT
Organism: Helianthus tuberosus; assembly: GCA_030545235.1. NCBI lineage: Eukaryota > Viridiplantae > Streptophyta > Magnoliopsida > Asterales > Asteraceae > Helianthus > Helianthus tuberosus. The sequence goes on from CM060403.1 coordinate 19,563,492, forward strand.
TCAAGGTTTTGATCGGGTCCCCAGGATAGATTCAATCAAAATGTACGCACCTGCCGCACGTCTGAAGTTCAAATCAACAAGATGAACGTGCAGTGTACATTTCTTCGCGGTGAAATTGAAGAAAATGTGTTTGTTGAACAAACCAACCGGGTGTGCGGATGCCTTGGCATGGTTTGAACAACCGCACACTACTTCTCAAAGAGAAAGACAAAGACCTTCGCTGGTGCAATGTGGAAGACCAGCCGGACTCAAAGGTTTCTGATCTTGTTGCTGTGAAGAGATTTCTAAGTAGCTACAAAGAATCGACTTTGAAACCCACACCGGGTGGATATCCAGTTTGGGAGAGCACTCAGATTCATTGCAATGCACGAAGCAGTTGCAGGATACGGTTTTAAAATTCTAATCTCTCCTATACTTGTCGATATTTAAGCTGCTTTATAAATTGTTATTCTCTTATAGCACTCTTTGACCAGACAATGTTGTCATGGTCCGCACCGCTTACCGACATGCCAACTGATTTTTCCAAAATTCGATAAAATCATTTCTGATTCAAAATTAATTTTGGTAAACGGCATTGAGGTAAAACATGAGTTAACCAGCATCGGGTAATCGTTTTTGTATATACCTTTGTGTCTTTTAAATTTATCATAGTTTGTTGATTTTAGGGGGAGTAAATCCAAAAATTTGAAAATTCAAAAACAGTGAAAAATTTCAAAACGCAAAAACATTGGAAAAACAAAAATGAGTTTCCTGGCGAGAAAAAGAGAATATGATAGTAGATCAGTGGTCTGTCGAAACCTCTTCAAACTGAATTGCAAAATGAAAAATGTTAAGCAGCTCTATATAAGATGTATCGGTAGGCTCACAATCATTTTAAAGTGTGCAGGGTGATATAAACTTAAATCGACTGAAGACCAGGTGGGAACCACACATTGGCATATGGTCTTAGTACCGAAATTTCGTTTGAGAGATTGCCGAGGTTCTGAGATATTCGGTCTTTATGCTGTCTTATCATCTGGGTATCATGGTTGTATCAAACCGTAAAAATAACGGAGACGAAGTCTAAGATCTTCCATGATACTATACATACGTGTACATACTGCATTCGACCTCAATAAGTGATCAACAATCACATGTCCAAACAAAATAAGTGATAATATATCACAGATTCTTTGCGGGAGTCAAGTTCGTCTCTCTGCTGTACGAAAGTACTGACCTGTTCACGGACTTGCTCCTGTGCCCTCATGCATCGAAAATCAAGTTCCTCATCAATAAGTGATTCTATCACATAGGACTTGTTTTCAATCAAAATAAGTGAGTTTCTCACATCTTTTATACGGTCAAACAGATGATAATCGGTATACTCACCGGTAAGATGAACTCTCGTGCATACCTTGATACGGGAATGTGTCGTGTGTGGATGAACACCGGTCGGTAAGTATAAATCATACCTTAACGTATCCCCTCGCCATGATTACATCTGATAAGTTGAGCTTAAGTGGACAACAATACCGATAATTGTTATAGGATGCTTATCTTAAGTTAACTAATTGAACAAAAAGAGCGTTTTGGCGTGACCGTACACTGATATGATTCTCTTACCCTCGAAACTCGCAAAAAGAATGTCTGTAGATATTTATTTACTGTTTTCAGTTTATGCATCTTTGTTTATATTTATTTATTGCTTTCCGTCTTTACATTTGAAAAATGAAAATTTCCAAAAAGATTTTGCTTCTAGTTTATTTTTGATTGACCGATGTTGGAACTCGAGTCTATCCTACCCAAAATCCTGATCGTAAGCCGGAAAACAATTGCACCTTCATAAAAAGTCGAAGTTAACAAGTTTTGAAAGTTAAAGAATTAAAATTGATCATTTTCTATACTTTCAAACTGTTGTCGGTCGGTGTTTGATTGAGATTTGATCTCATATGTGTCGTTTGTTTAATTTGTCTATATTCCAAGCGGTTGTTCTCATTACGTGTTTAGCTTTCTTGTATGTGCAGATGCGACATCAGAATCAGCTAAAGGCGAAGAGAACGTGTCAGATGACAAGCCGTAAAGTGAAGACACGACGTTGATGCAATCAGAAGATCAAGATGATTGGATTGCAGTTGATCACTCATCAACACCACAAGGATCTAAATCATTGAAGATCAAAAGATTCACGAGCATAACTCAATGGAGAGTTCATTCTAAGGGGGAGTTTGTTAACACACTACCTAAATAAAATGGGGAGTTTGTTGATACACTTTCTACTTTCGAAGCGTGAAGACTTTGAAGATCCTCCGACATGAAAGACACAGAAGACGAACAATCACAAAAGACGAACCATCACGAGTAGCGTCCAAGGGGGAGATTGTTGGTACACTTTATGTGGACGCGACTCGACTCGGTTAGATTCGGTTCGGGTCGACTCGGTTAGGTCCGGCTCCTGCCCGACGTCACGACATTCCTCTGTCGTGCGCCCCAGAGTTCGACACGCGAGGCACGGAACGCCGTAAGCCATTCCCGCAAACACATCACCATGACATCACCTTGGTGATGTCATGATGATGTCACAAAGTCTTGTCCTATGTTGAAATTGCAAAAACATATAACAGATTCAAGTTCTGGGCCGTAAACTTCATGTTGGGCCGAATACTTGAATTAGACTTTGTCATCATTTGGGCTTGTACTAAACTCGACGAAACAAGATTGATTTAAATTGTAAACGACGAAACAGAATGTGTTTCGTCGACTATGTGTGTTTCGTAGAGAGTTAGTGTGTTTCGTCATGTTCAGTCTGTATCTTAGTATAAATACAGCTCTCTGTTTCATTGTGAACCGGAGATGAGTGCAGAGAGATCAGAAAATACTTGTAAAGAAACTCTGTCAAAATTTAGTCTGAACTGTGTTTGTATCAGTTGTAAAGGTTCTTATCCCGTTAATCAATCGAGTGTGTATCATTGATTAATCCGTGTTGTTTTTATTGCTATATATGTTTGATTTGGCATAGTTACGTGGATTCCGCACGCGTAACCGTGTTTACTATAAACAAGAGATTCGGTTCGTAATCGATCCTCAGATTTCGGGACCTACATGAGTCTTCAGTCTTGGTCTTTTCTCCAACTCTCTCTCTTCACATCATAAACACTCTATCTTCACAGATTTAGGATCACAATCCTGACTCCATCTTCAAACTCCCCTTTGACTGTTGATCCAGACTCCCCCTTTCATTGACTCCCCCTCTCAATATGCTACAATCTGAGATATCTGGTTCAAGCTTTGTCAATTAGCTTCCGTTGGGAATAATGAAGTCCAAACCTGCATATTCTCTACCACACCATAAGTTTCACAAATTTATAACACTTAGATTTAAAAACTTTCTGGTAGAAATCATCAATTCAACAATCATACTAGTTACATCAAGTTCAAATGAATGATCTTGATTAACTAAACACACAAAATTTCAAAACATTTGTATATAGCATTCAAAGTTTTCAACAAACTCTCCCAATCCTGTTCATCAAGTTTAGCACTTGGAATTTTGAAAATCAGCTCTACAACATCAGTTGTCGAAAATCTTTTTGTATTTTCAAAATTTTATGCTAAAACACACTAAAATCTTTTTGTATTTTGAATTTAAAGAAATGCAGTAAACACATATATACAAATAATATTTTTGTGAGTTTGTGTAAGAGGATCATATCAGTTTTTGAAACAAATCACTAGCACCGTTAAGCTTTTGACATTTTAAGCTCTAAACGATTCACGTAGATTGTCAGTATACTGGTCCACTTAAATTTTCACACAAAGTTCAACTGCTTCGAGATACGAGTTTAATGTCTTAGATACTTAAACTTAATCACGTGTCCCACCTCAGAATATACTCCCGTATCCAGATCCCAATATTCAGTCTTACAGGTAATTGTAACACAAATGATATCTGTAAGGGGTTAATAATTTATGAAGAATCATGAGAGCTCAGGTCAGAACTACCGTTCAGCAGAGAGATCATGACTCAACTTGCGGTGTGTCCCCTTTAGAGGATTTTTTTTTTACAACAACATTTGCTAAGCAATTTTATTGTCTTATCATTTATGCTGAGGGTGATGCTGTGTTTCAAGCATTTGCAGAAAGTATTATTCAAGGACTAGGTCAGAACTACCGTTCAGCAGAAGTCCCGGAATAATACCCCAGATATCACTAAGTATAAAGACCTGTATATCAGAATACGAAACCTTTCAAACGAAATTTCGGGGGTTACCCATATATCCGAGAGATGTTACCCACGATATAAGCAAGTTTGAAATTTAAGTTTATATCTCGTCACAATCTACTAAATGTGCAAAAACCTACTGACACATCATCAGTGAGACCGTTTATCACATTTGACATTTCATATCTTTAGCATACTGTGATAGTCCACTGATTTTCTATCATCTCCTCTTTTTTCACAACAAAACTCATTTTTGATTTTCCAATGTTTTTGTCATTTTCAAATTTTCTATTTTTTTAAAATTTTTCTCCCCCTAAAATCAAAATATGTTTCAATTTTGATTTTCTGGAAAATTTGAAAACAAACTATACAAGAAACGTGACAAACTGATATCAAATCACTTCAATTCGCCATTCACTCGGCTTAACAATCAGAACTCCCCCTGACAACAAAACATTTTCCCATTTAGATTTCAAAACACTTAAGTTTGTTTTAATCAAATGGTTTTTCTTTTGGAAAATTAGTTTTGTGTGTCATTTCACAAACTCGGGGTTTCATCACCTTGTTCTTTTTCAACCATTTTAAAGAATTAACAATTAATACCCTTGTCAACAACAAACACTAGTAGAAAATCAAGTACAACTTAATGTCCCTGATTTACCACTTGTAAATCGAAATATCACAGTTACCATCCTGTGAATTTCTCAAGAATGATGCCGATACCTGCTTCACGCTTACCAACCTGGAAGCTCCGGCAAGTCAGGTTTTTCATTTGAAAAGATCTACCCAAGCCTGACCAGCCTTGGGTTTTACAACTTTTACCTCAACAGATGGCTCTTCTGGTTTTGACGAACCAGAATCATTGCCTGATTGTGACTTGTCTGACTTTGATGAGCCAGATTCATTGCCGACATGTGACTCCTTTGTTTCCAAAGAAACAAATTCATCACCACCAACTTTCTCTTTCTTCACTCTCTCTTCTGTCCTCAGATTTGTATCTAATGAATTCGTTTTGCTTGATTTGTCATCCTTTGGAGAGCAAGACGATTTACCAGAACTTTTATCTGTTTTACCAGTTGTATCCGAGGACAAAATTTTCTCGAGATACTCTCTAGCTTTCTTCCTTTTCTTTCGCAGTCTGTCTTTCTGCCCCTGTGAAAGTTTAACTTTCTTTTCTTGAATTGTCTGATCCTGAACTATAGGTTTTAGAACCTTCTGTTCATGGGGCTTGACGTTGACTGGCTTCTTTGCCATTCTTTGAGATTCAACCCTCGATCTTCCCATCGATCTCCTTGGGCAATCTCTAGCAATGTGGCCTCTGATTTGGCAGTTATAGCATCTTCTTGTCTCATAATTCCAACTCTGGCAGTTAACAGCAATGTGTCCTTGATAACCGCATCTGTAACACATTCTGTTATCGTACCATGTACCACCTTCAGTCCAAACATTCAAATCATAGCACTGTTTGGCTCTGTGGTAATCGTCACTCCTCCTGAAAGCTGGATTTGGCCTTTGAGCTCTGTGGTCCGACCTGCACCACTCATAACCAACTATTTTTGAGTTTTTGTTTTTAGATTTTTGTAATTTTTCAAAATGATTGGATGACTTATCTGATGAGCTTTTATTTTCATTTTTAGGATTTTTCAAATTTTTATCTTTTTGTTTCTGTTCTACAATCTTCTTAACAGGTTTTTGTTTAGAACATTCACCTGTTTCAGTAGATTGCAAAACAGTATTTTTAAATTTTTCTTGTAAATCTAAAAATATTTTTCTTTTCTTTTCTTTTTCATCATCAGATACTTCATCACAATCTTCAATTTTGACTTTGACTTTGTCAAAATTTGTGACATTGTCACTTATTGGAACAGAATTGATCGGTTTTGGACACTCATATGGTGCCGAAGTCACAAAACCTTTCAATTTCACTTCAAGCTCTTTGATTTTAAACCAAGCTTTTTCAGCTTCTTTTTCAAGCTGAATGATTTTAGCAAGATGAGAATTGATTTCAATTTGTTTTTCAAGATTATCTTTACCAAAAATATCTCTCTCATCTGCTAAAATCTTGATTTGATTTTGAAAATCTTTTTCTTTTTCTTTCAAATTGTTAATATCCAATGTTAAACTGTCCAAACCACTCAACAGTTTGACATTTTCTGTCATCAATTTCTCACAATTTTCTCTCATTTCAAGAATCTGTTTATCATCAGATTCTTTCTCATCCTTCAGAGTATTGTTTTCCAATGTCAAACTCTCCACATCCTTCAAGAGTTTCACACTGTCTATTTCTGATTTTTCACAATTCGAACATTTTCCATTCATCTTTCCATTATCAACTTCTTTCTTTGTTTCCATCTTGTATGTTCCTGCACAAAAAATTTTAACAAAATCAAGAGGATTCATATTTTCATCAATATAACTACCCCTCTTAATATCATATCTCATAACATTTTTTGCTGCAAGACACACAGTGATTCGTTTTCTCATTTCAATGATCACATCCAAATCTATCTTTCTTGATTCTTCTTTTATTTCATCCAATAATTTCCTTTTTCTTGAATCTTCATCACTCCTATGATTTGTTATTGTATTGATGAAACTTCTTAAATCAAAGCGTGATAAACTAGAATCCCTTCTTAGTCCATTCACGAATTTCTCCCATTCCAAAGGTAAAGCATCAACAAATTTTGAAATTCTTTCATCATTTGAATGATATATCTTATGTCTTTCTAACTTGATGATTAGATCATAAAACCTTTCTTTCAACTCCTCCACTGATTCATTCTTCTTACATATAAAATTTTCCCATCTTTTAATATAAACCTCTTTATCATATCTCGTTTCATTCCAAGCTTCCTTTTTCCAGTTATTCAGATTTTCAAGATTCTTGTTTTCTTGTTCATCAAACATTTTGACTTCACTTTCTTTGTTAAGTGACATGATTAAAAAAAAATTTCCGTTCAAAATTCACACAATTTCAACTTCTAGATATTTACACCTTGTAAAAATCCTCGAATCACCTGCAAAAACAACAAAACACTTAGAAAATTTTTCAAAGTTTTGAAAAATGAACAAGTTCAAGCGAAATACTTGAAATATAATCAGCTTCAAGCGAAATAAGTTTGATAAAACTGTTCAAGCGAAATCTGATATTAAGTGTTTTCAAGCGAAAACAACTATTTCGCTTCAAATGATTGGAACCTTCAAGCGAAATTCCAAATGATCTATTTCGCTTCAACAAATCAGACCTTCAAGCGAAATCTGAAATAACAGTTTCGCTTCAACTGTTCAAGCGAAAACCACTATTTCGCTTCAGGAAGTCCCAAGCGAAATCCAAGATCACAACACTATTTCGCTTCAGAGTTTCAAGCGAAATAGTCCAAACAGTCTGATTTGAAGCGAAATCAACCTATAACCTTCGAATACTTTCAAGCGAAATCCAGTTTTAGGTCAATTCTAACATGTTTTAGTCTGAATTTTAGTCCGAAACTTTGTAGGCTTTGTTAAAACTCAGTTTTACACGTTATACTCTGAAATCGGACCATTTTGTCCATTGGAACTTGTTCAGATCAGAAAAGTAAGAGAAGAAGTGAGTAGAAATAAGAAAATCCGGTAGAATCAAGCTGCTATGGTATGAACTCCTCGTCCTGAGCTCTGATACCACTTGTTGGACCGTTCTATGACCCTAAAATGTCAGTCAAAGTAGTTCATCTTCATGTGTAAAGGCGGAATCAATGCACATAAAGTCATAACAGCTCTAATCCTTTTAATCTTTCTTTTCTGATTGATTTGAGTGCTTGTACAACGTTTTCTGATACAAATCCGTCAGCACTTCGTGTTCCACATACAATGACCTCACTCTCTCAGCTCTATCTACCAAATGAACACACAACCTATATATAGGCTGAAGATTTCGCTTGAGATTGCTTCAAGCGAAATCTCACATGTTGATTTCGCTTGAAGTTGTTTCAAGCGAAACCTTCAAGTTTAAACCATACAAACCCTAATTAAACCTTGTTATGTGTTCTTTCAAACAATCTAGACACAAGACCTAATGCAGACGAAGTCAACAGACATTCCATACACTAACAGTTTTTGCATTGAAAATTTGGCGATACTACCTTTATGGTACTAAGTGTGTGGTTTTCACTGACCACAAGAGCCTTCAACATATCTTCGACCAAAAGGAACTGAACATGCGTCAACATCGTTGGGTGGAACTGTTAAACGACTACGACTGCGAAATCAAATACCATCCAGGTAAAGCAAATGTAGTAGCTGACGCCCTTAGTCGCAAAACTCATATGAAGGGTATTTGTTGTCCTCAGCTCTTGAACGATCTTCCGCGCTGCATTCGCGAAGCCCAGTATGCCTCTATTAACAAAGGTAACTTCCATGTTGAGATACGAGGCGCTAGAGAACACGACCTCGTCTCCAAAGCCGATGGTATCCTATACCTTAACAATTGTGCCTGGATCCCCGATCGTGAAGACCTTCAAGACTTCATTATGAACGAGGCACACAAAACCAAGTACTCAATTCATCCTGGTGACGACAAGATGTACCATAATCTACGTACGTCCTATTGGTGGCCCGGTATGAAGAGAGACATTGCCGTATACGTTTCTAAGTGTCTTACCTGTTTGAAAGTCAAAGCCAAGCATCAAAGACCTTCTGGTCTACTCGAACAACCTGAAATCCCCGTTTGGATATGGGATAGCATTGCGATGGACTTCATAACCAAACTTCCCCGAACACCTTCTGGTCACGATAGTATTTGGGTAATTATCGATCGTCTAACCAAATCCGCTCAATTCATCCCTATTCGCGAAGATTTCAAGGTTGAACGACTTGCTCGCATCTATACTGACGAAGTTATACGCCATCATGGTATTCCTCTCGACATCATTTCCGATCGCGATGGTCGATTTACTTCGCGTCTCTGGCAAACCTTTCAGTCCGCTATGGGTACTCATTTGAATCTCAGTACGGCCTTTCATCCTCAAACGGATGGACAGACTGAACGTACTATCCAAACCCTAGAGGACATGCTCCGTTCTTGTGTCATCGACTTTGGTGGTAGTTGGGATGTGCATTTACCTTTGGTCGAGTTCTCGTACAACAATAGCTACCACTCCAGTATTCAAATGGCTCCATTCGAGGCATTGTATGGTCGCAGATGCCGATCTCCTTTAAACTGGCACGAGATTGGTGACAAACATTTTACTGGCCCTGAGATCATACAAGAAGCAACAGATAAGATTCAACAAATCCGTGATAATCTACTCAAGGCTCGAAATCATCAAAAGGTCTATGCTGATAAGGGACGCAAACCGATGGAATGCAACGTTGGGGATCACGTTCTACTCAAAGTGTCTCCTTGGAAAGGAGTGGTTCGTTTTGGTAAAAAGGGAAAACTTGCCCCTCGCTATGTTGGTCCTTTCAAGATACTCGAAAGGATTGGTAAGGTGGCTTATCGACTCGATTTACCTCAAGAACTCAACAACGTTCATCCAACATTTCACGTCTCAAATCTAAAGAAGTGTCACGCTGAAGAAGGACTTCAAGTCCCTCTTGAAGATCTCCAAATAAATGACACTTTGCATTTTGTGGAAAAACCCATCAAAATCATGGATCAAGGAGTCAAGTTATTGAGGCGCAGTAAAATTCCTATCGTCAAGGTTCGATGGGAAGGAAAACGTGGCGCCGAATTCACTTGGGAACTCAAGACGATATGAAGAAGTACCCTCATCTCTTCCCTACGTCTTCCTAAATTTCGGGACGAAATCTCCTAAAGGAGGGGAGACTGTAACGCCCGGCTCTTTTGTACTTTCCATTTATAGAAAGTTTTGTTCGTATTTCTATTTTTGGAAACTATGTATTCTTGTAATCGTTCTTTCTTTGTAATCATTGTAAAACCGAGACTTGGATCATTAATGAAACTCGTATTTTGTTACAAATATGATATACATACTTTATATATGCTCATACGTTCAATTTTGTGGAACAATTGATGCTTATTCGAAATTCTTGGAAACTATGTGCTAAACTTGTAAATACGTGAAACTTATGCATAAAACGTGTTTTGATCATAAACGATACTTGAATACGACCTTCATACACTAAATTATACTTGATTATGTTCCTCATACTTTATTTGGCCTTAAACTATGCTTAAATGGCAAAACTAGTCCTTAAAACACCTTAAAAGCCCTAATTACAAACTTCAGGGACTAAAATGCAAATATAGGAATATTGTAGGCTTGCGCACCGTAACACTCCCATTGTTGAGGTGCGCAAGGATGTCTGCAGACATGCAGACTTTTGCAACTTCGCGAATTTGAACGTAAATAACTCGTTTTTTACTTCTAGACGAGATTTGAGCAGCCATTACACCTCTCCACCAACCCCAAACTCATTCCCTATAAATCCACACCTTCCTTAAGGCCTTAAACACTTTGAAAACTCTCAAATCTCTCCTAAATCACTCTCAAATCTCTTGCAAAGAAGAAATTCGGACAGATTCACTACCTCTTACAAAAGTGAGCATAACTTGCTCAAAACTCAACCAAATTACTTGATTCTTTTTCCTACTTGCTTGTATAATCATGGGGTTTGATTCCTTGATCTCTCCTTGGAGAAATCAGACCTGGAATTACCCTGAAAATGTCCATAAACTTTCTGTTTTGCAAAGAACTTTCTTAAACTCTTGTATACTTCAAACAAACTTGTGTTCTTATGCTTCTAATCTATTGTATGATTAGTAAAGCCAAACCAAGGTTGTTTTACACTTAATAAGAGTGTCTAAACACTCTGAACTTTCTGTTTTAATCGAGTTATTTGCTCGCAAGTGGTGTCAAGTCTTGAACTTGAAGATGGTGTGACTACTTAGTTAGCCTAGGCTAACTTACATACAAGTCCACACATCACTTGATGTTTTGTTTAGTATAATTGTACCTTTATTTCTTGAATATAACTATGAGGTTCCTAAATGGAAGATTCGTCTTCCTACCTCTTACATGACCTATATATTAATGATGTATTGTAAAATACATCTTTATTCGCGTCAGGTTTTAGTAGTTAGATATTTCGTTTTTGTCCGTTTTAGCGTAGAATGTACATAATTTTGATATCTTTGTGTTTTCCAGGTCTTTACCGCCAAAAGGAGCAGATACGAGTTAAATTCAGGAAAGGCGAAAGGCTGGAACGGAAATCGAGGGGTTCAGGAGCGAAAACGAAGCGAAAAAGCATTCTGAAGGTCTAAGGCGGGCCGCGTGAGCTTATAACACATGCTACGCGGGCCGCGTTAACTTAAAGAATCGATCCGGACATTTGAAAGGCACGCGGGCCGCGTTAACTTATCTTTACCATTACGCGGGCCGCGTGGGGACTGAAATCGTGAACTGACTTGGAAACATCAGCGGATTTTAGGGTTTTGAGGATTATAAATCAATATGATCGACAACAGACGAATACATTACGAATTTTAGAGTTCTTGGATGATCTTGGAGGCTGTTTTGAAGCTTGTTGAAGGTTCGGGTTGCTAGGAATCGTCGGGGAACATTCGGGAGCACTCGGGATCGAAGTTTACGGGTTCTATCATCTTGTTTCTTCGTTTTTCGTTTGTTTTTGTTAGTTCAATGATGAATTCAGATTTGACTATGATTTATGCTATGTTTTTAGATATATGATTATCGGCTAGAAACCTTTACTACCTAGGCTATGATGAATGTTTAACAAAGTTTGGATTTTTATTGGATTTTTGGCGTGGTTATGGATCTTTCTTGTATTGTAAAAGCTTCGGGAATTTAACTTGGTGTATATGCATGCTTGTGATTATTTTATTATTGTTTATTGCTTCGTTCGATTCTTGGTGACGGTCTTTACCACGGAATAGAGTCGAGCTAGGGTTTTAGGTTTTGGTGAGTGTCTATATCACGTAATAAATCTTTGATCCTTTAGGATGAAAATAGAGTAAGTAACCTTAGAAGTAATAACCGGTAATTTAATAAAATCAAGTGTTCTGCTAGACTCGTCGCTGAGAGGCTCGAGGATATTAATAGGTCTCGGTTTGGTTATAAGGACTTAACATTCCATTGTCTATTAACCTAAGATTAAAACCCGTAGTTGCTTTAGACGTTCGCGCTGAGAGGTAGAGCGTCTTATATAGGCACTTTCAGGAAACTAGAGGACTGAGAGGAAATCTAGAAAACCGGTTAGCGTAACAGCCTAGGTAGTGCCACAAGAATCGCCTTGAGAGTGTTTGAGGGGCTTAGTGGTGTCTTAATAGGTTTAGTATCTAAAGATCCCGGTTCCATACCACAAAACTATCGAATAGAAATCCAATCCAAGTTAAACAGGAGTCTAGCCTAGGTAGCCTTCATCATCTCTTGAGTTCAGTCGTCGTTCGAGTTTGCGTCTAGTTCGTCTAGCTAGTATTCATTATTTGCATTCTTAGGATTTTTAGAAACCCCCCCCCCCCAATCAATAAACAATTAGTCAGGTCGTGTCAGTCTAAGTCTAGAATAGAGTCGTTAGCGTAATCCTTAGAGTCCCGTGGGTTCGATACTCGGACTTCCTTAGGCTATACTGCATCGATCGGTACACTTGCCGGTCGTGTGGTTTAGGGTTTAGAGAGTCTTAGTTTTATAAATTTAAAACTTAGAGAGTCTAGTTTAGAGTTTAATTTAGTTAATTTAGTTAAACCGCTTTTTAGCACATCAAGTTTTTGGCGCCGTTTCCGGGGATTCTTTGGCGATTGCGTTGATTACTTTGTTTGGACTTATTTGACATATTACGTGCTATTTGTGTTCGTTGAGTCGTAGGAGTCTAAAAATTATAAAAATCAAAAATTTTTTTGCTTTAGTGTGTTTTCTAGATTAGTGAGTCAGTTGTTAGAGTCGTAGTATTTGTATTCGGTTTTGTAGTGGATGCCCCATACGCATTCGCATGGACCTCCGCCCGAGCTGTTTACGATCAAGTCTTCCTTCTCGCTTTCTTCGTCCGAGGAAAGTCCTTCTGGTTCTTCCTCATCATCACCACACACCGACTTCACACCGAAGTCATCACCTCACGTTTCACCACACGTTTCCCCACCACCCTCCCGTTCTCGTACACCTAGTCCTCCACCCGTAGTTCAAATGGCGAACCGAACCGTTTACCAGCAGGCTACCACCGGTTTCACCGGCGCTAATTCTCCTATCACCCTTCCCGCCATTGCAAATGATAGGTCCTGGCAGATTCCTACCTACATCATGACGGCCATTACGAATTCGTGCCAGTTTCATGGTCGTGACGACGAGGATGCTCCCGCTCATATAAATCGCATCACTCGTCTTTGTGGCACTACTCCATAGAGGGTGTCAACCTTGATGCTCGATACCTACAGGTCTTCCCATTTTCTCTCGCTGGACGCGCAGCCGTCTGGTTCGATTCTCAGCCCGCAGGCACTTTCACTACTTCGGCTGGTCTTCGCGATGCTTTCATAGCTAAGTACTTCCCACCAGCCAAGGCGTCTCGCCTTCGTGATCAGATTCACTCCTTCCGTATGGAGCCTGATGAGCCATACCACTTAGCTTGGGAGCGTTTCCAGATGCTTCTTTCCCGTTGTTCGCAGCATGGTTTATCTGATTGGGCGTTAGTTGAAAAATTCTACAATGGTCTTACTCCTGAGATTAGAGCTCGTTTCGATACTTCAGCAGGAGGGCAGCTTATGGGAAAGAAGACGGTGAATGAGTGCAATGATTTGTTTGAGAGTTTCGCCCACTCTGATATGGACTACAGCTCTACCGGCAGGACTTCCATTCCTGTTCATACCTCCTCGGCCGGTCGAGGGGTAAACCAAGCTAGCTTGGATCCATCGGTAGCTGCTATAGTCGAGACTTTGAGGAAAGAGATGAGGCAAGAGATGAGGCAGGAGTTGAATGAGATTAAGAAGAAAGTGGATAGGTGTGAGGTTTGTAGGGGAGGTCACGACACACTCGAGTGTCACACACTTACTTTAGAGCAGGTTGAGTTCATAGCGGGTCAGTCTAGGGGTCAATTTAGTAATAATAATAGTTTTAACTCCAGCTGGCAGGGTAGTGGTAATAGTGGTAGTTATCGTTCTTCTGGCAATCCCCCTGGTTTCCCATCTGGTCAGTATCGAAATAGGGGGCCGGGTCTTTACACGAGTAGTGGTTCGAGTCAAGAGGGTCAAGGTAGTGGAAAAGGTTCAGAGGGAAATTTGAGTAGGTTAGAGGAGATGTTCGCCCAGATGATGACACAAAATCAGGCGTTCATTCAAGCTCAAGATCAAATTAATAAGAGTCACGAACTTCAGCTTAAAAATCAAGAGTCCACTCTTTTAGATCTTAAGAGAACAGTGACTGATATAGCTAGGCAGTTGAGAGAGTCCCCTCCTGGTCAGTATTCAGGTACCACTCACCCAGTTAACCATTCTGTGAAATCAATTACTACTCGTAGTGGGATGAGTCTAGGAGAGGTCGTGAGAAAGAATGTTGAGTTAGAGAGTGATGCTGAGGTAGATGAGGAGATCGAGATGGAGGCCCCAGGTAAGGTGCAACATAGGCTAGACCCAGCAAGTACCGCACACGCCAAGGAGTCGCCAGTAGAGAAGAAAGTGGAGAAGCAGCCGGCGAAGGTTCGGCCACCACCAGTGATTGATATTTCCCGCCTTCCGTTTCCCGCCCGCGCTAAGCAACAGCTATACGCTAGGGAATACGAGAAATTTCTTGAGATGTTCACCCAGCTAAAGGTGAATCTTCCGTTCATAGAGGCCCTGAGATCCATGCCCAAGTACGCCAAGTTCCTTAAGGATTTTCTCAAGCGTAAGGATAGGGTAGGTGAGTGTTCTAGTACTCCATTGAATGGAGAGTGTTCTGCAGTGATTTTGAATAAACTTCCTGAGAAACTCACTGATCCAGGCATATTCACGATCTCATGTTTGTTTGGTGGTAATGTTAAAAACCACGCGTTGGCAGACCTTGGTGCTAGTATTAATTTGATGCCATATTCATTTTACGAAAAACTAGGCCTTGGTGATTTGAAGCCAACTCGTATGACCCTCTCGTTAGCCGATAAGACAGTTAAGTATCCTAGGGGGATTGTAGAGAACTTGTTAGTGAAAGTGGACAAGTTTGTCTTCCCGGCAGATTTTGTAGTGCTAGATATGGAGGCCGATGATAAAGTGCCGTTGATTTTAGGGCGCCCGTTCTTGAACACTGCTAAAGCACTTATAGATGTCTTCTTAGGCACAATCACACTTAGAGCGGGCGATGAATCGGTAGTTTTCAAGGTGAATAATGCGAGAGGGCCGAGTGAGAGAGTCGAGGCGATAGCGTCAATGGAGGAGAGTGAGAGGTTTGAGAGTGATGAGAAAAAAGTGGTGAGTGAGCCGAGTTTAGAAGAGGTGTTAAAACCCAAGTGTGGGGATCCACCTGATAGGAGAGTAGAGGAGTTGGAAGAGAGATTGCTGAGGTTAGAATCTAAGATAGAGATACTGAGCAAGGCTCAGTGTGGGGATAGGTTTCGATATGAAACATCTAGATTCAAACCGCCCGATGATGAGTTGAGAGGTTGTGAGAGATATGAGGATAGGAGAGATGCGGGCAATGTTAGGTATGATAGTGCTACAGCCCGTAAGAGTTGGTTTGGAGGTGAGCAGCACTTGTATGATCCTCCATGAGTGTGTGAACAGTTGTGACCCACTTGTAGAGTTTGTATTTTGAGTCTTTTATTCTGTACTTTGAGTCTAATTTAGTAGTATTGAGTCAGTCGTTTGTGTCGAGTCGATATTGCTGTGGTGTTTGCTTGTTTTTGTTTATGCAGGTTTAAATATGTACCACCCGTACTCAATCTCCATTCGGGTGAGTTTGGAGCTGCTTATCAGATTTCAGGCATTTATCAAGTGTATCAGTCAGAGTCAAAGCCGATCGCGAACGAAATGCTATATGATCGAGCTGGATTGGACGAGTGTTTGAAGCTTACGCGATTATAAAACCAGCTAAGTCCTTTCCAATTTGCCCTTTGTCTTTTTATTTCTTATTTATTTTTAGTTTTTTTTAGTCGGTTTCCATCCTACATTGAGGGCAATGTAGAGTTTAAGTGTGGGGATGGGAATTATCGTTTAGTGTCGTTAGTATAGAGTCTTGAGTCATAAATTTGAAAAATAAAAAAAAATTAAAGAATTTTGAAAAATCCAAAAAAATTAAAAAAATTATAAAATTAGGAAATGTCTTTTGAAATAAGAAGTTTGCAAAATAAAAACGGAAAATGATAGAAAAGTCGGGTTTTTGTTCGGGTTCAAATAATGATAATATTAGATAAAATAATCGTGCTTGTGTCTAGTTTGGGATGTGCGGGTAGGCTCGGTTCGGCTCTAGGTTCCTTTGATCTTAAATTACCTAATTGTCGGTCTACTAGTGGGTTCTCATCTAGGGAAAGTGGGGAAATTGAAACCGCCAAAAATAGTATAAGGGATGCCGTTATAAGCTAAGATTGTTAGAGTTTTTGGTCATTATCTCGTGA
This sequence comes from Helianthus tuberosus, assembly GCA_030545235.1. Lineage (NCBI taxonomy): Eukaryota > Viridiplantae > Streptophyta > Magnoliopsida > Asterales > Asteraceae > Helianthus > Helianthus tuberosus. Next base: position 19,580,215 of record CM060403.1, read on the forward strand.
AAAAAAAAATGAAATAAACGAGCTAGAAACTAAATGAAAGTAGCCACTTCTATGTAGTCTGTGGTTGGGGATAGCGACTCTACAGCCGGATTACCTCTAGGGTGTGTGAAATCGACCTTGCTAAAAAAAAAAGTACCGAAGCCTAAGTAATCCGAGTTGGGGATAGCGACTCTACAGCCGGAATGCCTCTTGGTTAGGGAATGCAACGTCTACGCTCGTAAAAAGAAAAGAAAAAAAATGATGAAAAAAAATATATAGATTTGATTTTAAACTCTCTTGATCTTGGTATAAAACGGTTAGGAAATAACCCAGTGGTTGTTCCTTTTGTCCTATAAGCTTGAGGGGGGATTGGGTGGACTTGCGATTCTTAGCGTGAGACCCTAGGTAGATTGACCGAACTTGAATTAAATTGCATGATAAGGGCTTGGAACCGGGTTGGGTTTAAGTGGATCAAAATACTTGCAATCGCGGCTAACACGAGTTTCGGTTTTAATAAAAAGAAATTAAGCTTTGTCCCGTTCGACTATTCCGACTATGATTTCGTTTGCATAATTCTTTTTCGAGGACGAAAAAAGGTTAAGTGTGGGGATATTTGATGTATTGTAAAATACATCTTTATTCGCGTCAGGTTTTAGTAGTTAGATATTTCGTTTTTGTCCGTTTTAGCGTAGAATGTACATACTTTTGATATCTTTGTGTTTTCCAGGTCTTTACAGCCAAAAGGAGCAGATACGAGTTAAATTCAGGAAAGGCGAAAGGCTGGAACGGAAATCGAGGAGTTCGGGAGCGAAAACGAAGCGAAAAAGCATTCTGAAGGTCTAAGGCGGGCTGCGTGAGCTTATAAAACATGCTACGCGGGCCGCGTTAACTTAAAGAATCGATCCAGACATTTGAAAGGCGCGCGGGCCGTGTTAACTTATCTTTACCATTACGCGGGCCGCGTGGGGACTGAAATCGTGAACCGACTTGGAAACAGCAGCGGATTTTAGGGTTTTGAGGATTATAAATCAATATGATCGACAACAGACGAATACATTACGAATTTTAGAGTTCTTGGATGATCTTGGAGGCTGTTTTGAAGCTTGTTGAAGGTTCGGGTTGCTAGGAATCGTCGGGGAACATTCGGGAGCACTCGGGATCGAAGTTTACGGGTTCTATCATCTTTTTTCTTCGTTTTTCGTTTGTTTTTGTTAGTTCAATGATGAATTCAGATTTGACTATGATTTATGCTATGTTTTTAGATATGATTATCGGCTAGAAACCTTTACTACCTAGGCTATGATGAATGTTTAACAAAGTTTGGATTTTTATTGGATTTTTGGCGTGGTTATGGATCTTTCTTGTATTGTAACAGCTTCGGGAATTTAACTTGGTGTATATGCATGCTTGTGATTATTTTATTATTGTTTATTGCTTCGTTCGATTCTTGGTGACGGTCTTTATCACGGAATAGAGTCGGGCTAGGGTTTTAGGTTTTGGTGAGTGTCTATATCACGTAATAAATCTTTGATCCTTTAGGGTGAAAATCGAGTAAGTAACCTTAGAAGTAATAACCGGTAATTTAATAAAATCAAGTGTTTTGCTAGACTCGTCGCTGAGAGGCTCGAGGATATTAATAAGTCTCGGTTTGGTTATAAGGACTTAACATTCCATTGTCTATTAAGCTAAGATTAAAACCCGTAGTTGCTTTAGACGTTCGCGCTGAGAGGTAGAGCGTCTTATATAGGCACTTTCAGGAAACTAGAGGACTGAGAGGAAATCTAGAAAACCGGTTAGCGTAACAGCCTAGGTAGTGCCACAAGAATCGCCTTGAGAGTGTTTGAGGGGCTTAGTGGTGTCTTAATAGGTTTAGTATCCAAAGATCCCGGTTCCATACCACAAAACTATCGAATAGAAATCCAATCCAAGTTAAACAGGAGTCTAGCCTAGGTAGCCTTCATCATCTCTTGAGTTTAGTCGTCGTTCGAGTTTACGTCTAGTTCGTCTAGCTATTATTCATTATTTGCATTCTTAGGATTTTTAGAAACCCCCCCCCCCATCAATAAACAATTAGTCAGGTCGTGTCAGTCTAAGTCTAGAATAGAGTCGTTAGCGTAATCCTTAGAGTCTCGTGGGTTCGATACTCGGACTTCCTTAGGCTATACTGCATCGATCGGTACACTTGCCGGTCGTGTGGTTTAGGGTTTAGAGAGTCTTAGTTTTATAAATTTAAAACTTAGAGAGTCTAGTTTAGGGTTTAATTTAGTTAATTTAGTTAAACCGCTTTTTAGCACATCAATTAACATAACAATCGAGGTAACCAAGTGGAAGGTCTATCATCCCGCCTCCTACATAACTCATATGACACCAAGAGGTACCAAAGTGGAAGGTTCAACCTCCCGCCTCCTACATGATTAACTATATTATTATGTAAATATATATTATAAACCGAACCCTTGATAGTGATTATATAAATCTACTACCAAGTTAATAAGTTTCTCACTATGTGTGTAGTTCCTTGTCACGATTCTAATAGGTCTCGAGCCTATGAAATCATATATTGTTAAGCTAAATATTACCACCCCGCTAAACTCTTGGGATTAGGCTCTTTTATGCGTTGTATTCTCGGGTTTGATCATATTGTACGCCAAAATTGCATACTAGTAATCACATATTATGAATCATGTTGGACTTGAGTTTTTATTCTATTATGCTATGTAATTAAACTTGTATACTCGCCTTTGCTTTTGCATTGAAACTCTATTTTAATACATGTTGCAGGTTGATTGTTGAAGTATGGATGAATGATGAAATGAGTTTAGGGTGGACTAGATACACACCTTTAATCTATTTATCTTTTGATGTTATTTTGAAATTTGAACAATGTTGTTATTTCTATTCTAAATGTTGTATGACAATTTAGCATTTGCAATGAAATTTGAATTTAATTAATATTGTCACATAGTGTTATGAAGTCTCTAGCAATCTATACACACTTCGTCTCATCCCGATGTTTCCGCCATCGGTTGGGGTGTGACACCTTACCTGGACGGGTTGCATGTCTTAAACCTCGTTTTATTAAAAGTCTTTCGTTGTGTCTTATGAACACGTTTTAGACAAGTATGGTTTGTAAAATTGTTTTAAGTATCGACTTTTCCAAACACTGATGTTGTGGTATTTTAAAACTTAATGAATGGATGAACGTCTTGTATTTTTATCATATAGCATTGTTATGATTGTTGCTATGGTATTAAGAAGTCACACCAAAAAAACTCACGCTTCCGCAACAGTCAGGGTGTGACAGTTGCGAGGTCAATATATGAGGGGGGATCACAGTTACCTGACAGTTATGCTCGAAGCGGTGGCATCTCAAGATTTGTGGATTTAGCATGCTTTTTGTGGTCCAGCAGGTTCACAAAACGACATCAACGTGCTCCAACAATCTTCGTTATTTCTTACTCAACGAAATGGAACGACACCAAAATGCCCATTTTACGTGAACAATCACTTGTACAAGCGTGGATACTATCTTACCGACGGAATCTACCCTACTTGGTTCGTGTTTGTGAAATCATTTCCGTATCCTCACATTGTGAAAGAAAAGAAGTTCAAGAGGCAACACGAGGCGGCAAGAAAAGACGTGGAACGGGCTTTTGGTGTTTTAAAGGCAAAATGGGGTGTACTTAATCGACCGATGAGTGCTATGAGTGTTAAAAAAATTAGGAGTGTCGTATATGCGTGCATTATTATGCATAATATGATTCTAAAAGACGACGGAAACACGATTGCACCGGTACATATTCGGGGTCCTCCAGTCGAGCCCTTGAAGACACTACTTATAACGAGCTCATCGATGAAGATACGCATTATAGACTAAAATATGATCTTGTGGAGCATCTTGGAGAACAAGATTTACCCCACCTTTTGGCAGATTCCGACGACGAATAGTTAAATTAGTTTTTTTTTTTAATTTATTTTTAGATTTTACTGTCATGTTATTTATTTTAATTATGTAATGTGTTTTTCTTAATTAAAAGTACTTTTATTTAGTTTTATATATGTTTTATTTATTTATGCATAATTTATAATTTTTAGAAATAAAAAAATATATAACTCAAACACCCTGACAATGTTTGAATCATTGCCGGTGATTGAATTCAAAATGAGGAGTGAAATGGGGAGTTGAAATGGCATAATATTATTCGCTGGACAATGACTCAAACACTCTAAAGTGTTTGAATCATACCCTCCACCCTTACTTGATATACGCAAATTCTTTTAATTGTTGTGTATCTCAACATATTTTGTCCACTTTATTGTTGTGATCCTTAGAAACTTATGTTTATGGCAAGTGTTCAATTTACGCATGCTTTCTATTTCATGCTAATTATATATAACATCTGAAGTTCGAGAGGAGTGGTGCGGTAAACACCATCGGTAAGCGGTTTGCCGATTGGTAATACCGCCGCCAATGGTGTTTACCGATCGGTGAAAGGGGGTGAGCGGTGAAGCTTTACCGATGAGGGGAAGGGGTGTTTGTCAGCTTTTGCCTCCTATGATTGGGTGAAGCTTTACTTATGTTTTTTTTTTAAATAATAGTTTACCTAATCCAAGATAGGTAGACCACCGCCAACGTTTTTTAGCATTAGGTAAACAAAATAGTTAAATTGACGTGAGTTTACCTATTCCAAATAGGTAACCACTCCCTTCACCCTTATAAGTTTACAGACTGCAGAGTAAGATATAATGACTGTCACTACTTCATAATCCCTTTCTTTAGCATGGATTTACATCTTTACTAATTCTTAAAGAATTTTGTCTGCAATATCTCGCCATAAGATTTATGGTTTGAGGGTTTGACAAGTTGATTTGATTCTTATTTTTGTAGGTTTTGGATCGTTGGATCAATGACATCATTCCTTGTAGTTTTCTTGAGTCATGTTTTTCGTCATATTCTCGTTAGCCAAAGGGCCATTTCATTGACACCATTCCTTGTAGTTTTCTTGAGTCATGTTTTTCAAGGAACCGGATCAAGAACAGGACCGACTCCTATAGCAAATGAAACATGAACTAGCAAAAATACATGCTACCTTAGTTTTAATACATTTTTAAAATAAAAAAATGAAGCATTTAAAGAAGATTACACAGCTTCATCCTAATGTCAAATTGGGGAGTAAACTGCTAAAATCATCCCTGAGGTTTGACTCAAATTGCTAGATCAGTCCAAAATCAATTTTTTTTGCTAAAACAGTCCCTGAGCCTAGTTTCTGTTGCTATTTCAGTCCAATAAATTAACACCGTTAGAACCTCCGTTAATGAATGGGTAAAACTGTTAAATTCGTCCCTGAGGTTTGATTCAAGTTGCTAGATCAATCCAAAATCAAGTTTTTTGAATTTGTTAATTATAAACTTATTTAGGTATATAATTTTGCTAGACTTGCATTAATTTTTTGAATTTGTTAATTATAAACTTATGTAGATTATAAACTTATTTAGGTATATAATTTTTCTAGACTTGCATTAATTTTTTGAATTTGTTAATTATAAACTTATGTAGATTATCAACTTCTTTAGGTATATAAATCATTAATATCACAAGATTATAAACTTATTTTAGGCGGGTCCAGTTATATTTATGTTCGTTGAATAAATCATTAATATCACAAGAGAAAAAAAATGGTAAATGACAGGTTCTTAATGCATCAATGCTTGTACCAAATACATTATATATTTTCTTAAATGTCTTAAAATTTAAGATAAATTACAAGTCTACCCTAAATATATAATTTAAATTTGTGTTTAGTTATAAAAATATAAACAAAATGTAGCTCTTTTGGATAGCGCAATTTTATTTGACCTGTCTTAAACACTGGTTTGACCCGAACCCGTTTTGACTCAAACCAAAATAATCCTTTTTATGAGACTTGTTCTGGCACGACATGTTGTCCGACCTCACCTGAATGATAAGTATTATTAAATAAGTAACCACTTAATTAAGTAGAAAAAATGAATAAAAGAACTTTATAATACAAATATTAAATTAAAATAATTGATAAATATTAAACATTAAATATTACGATTTAAATAAAAACAAATAAAAAGTATGTTAATTTCTTAATATTTAAATTTACATATAATGTTTGTATTTTTCATAACTAAATATTGTTTAAATTAACTGTTGTCTTATTTAAATCCTTAAATAAATACTAAATATTTACATGGTAACAACAACAACAACAACATCAAAATAAAATCAGTATTTAAGGCTGGGCCGGTTAAATTACGCTCTTCAAAAAAGCTACATTTATATTTTTAAAACTAATTTTATTTAAATTAAATTAAGTATTATCTTATTTAAATACTTAAGTATATAATTAGTAAACATTTAATGATAATAATAATAATAATAATAATCAAAATAACTAACAAATAATTTTTCAAAATAACTAACAAAAGGATTTTTTCTCTTGTGATATTAATGATTTATATACCTAAATAAGTTTATAATCTAAATAAGTTTATAATTAACAAATTCAAAAAATTAATGCAAGTCTAGAAAAATTATATACCTAAATAAGTTTATAATCTAAATAAGTTTATAATTAACAAATTCAAAAAATTAATGCAAGTCTAGAAAAATTATATACCTAAATAAGTTTATAATTAACAAATTCAAAAAACTTGATTTTGGACTGATCTAGCAACTTGAATCAAACCTCAGGGACGAATTTAGCAGTTTTACCCATTCATTAACGGAGGTTCTAACCACTACTAGAAAACTAGGTTTTTCCGACTGCGATTTTGGTCGCAAACCAGTCGCAATTGCCCTGTTGCGACCGTTTTCCGACCAGAACTACAATCGGAAAAACACCCGTCGCAATTGCTCTATTCCGACTAAGTTGCGACTGCTGCTATCTTTTGCGACCCAGGTTTTGCGACTTTAATAATGGTCACAAATATTGCGACTGTTCTTGGTTTTGTGAAACTTTGGTTGCGACGGTCATGATGCGACTGTATTCCGACCGCATGCCTCTTACAAACTTCGATCGTTTTCCGACCGCCTGTCCTTACAAACTGCGACCGTTTTGCAACTGCTTGCCTTTTGAAAAATTGCGACCGTTTTTGCAGTCGCAATTTCTATTTATTTTTTAAAAACTATTTTTATCCATTTTCTATTTTAACCTGCATATAATGTCAATTTTAAATTTTACATATTATCAATTTTTCACAATTATATAAAACATCCCACTTGAAACATCAAATACCAAAGTTATCATAACAAAATACATATTCAAAACAAAGTGTTTATACGTTTTGAAACCTAAGTCGTTTTGAAACCTAGCTTTTAGCATCGCTTCAATGTTTGCCATCCTTTCATTCATAGCCTCTTTCTCCGCCTTATCTCTCTTTTTCCACCACCAATTCTGCAATAATATCGTTCAACCTTTCTTTTTCTTTCACTGTATCTCGGATAATCACGTTCAACCTTTCGATCTAATAAAACCAATGCAAAGTGAAATATTAATGGACACGACCCTTTCCGATATTTGTCGTAGTACATCCCATGATATCTACAATAAAAAGCCAAGTGTGAGATTCAGCAAATATGATTTGTTGATTTTGATTTTTAGGAATTAGTTATTTCTGTTACTCCTTAGGGGTTGTGAGATTCAGATTAATGCAGAGTCAAAATAGTAGAATACCCAATCCAAACAGCAATAAAACAGCTTAACGACGGCTGAATCCGATTGAAAACCTGTTCATTACCAAAAAATCAGAGTAAAGTTAGTACAAAACCACCGAGACATTGCAAAATTTAGGTCTACGTGAGAAAGAAAAGAAAAAGTACATAACGAAGTAGACGAGATCGAAACCTGCGTATTCTGTTAAATGAAGAATATTTAGCTGAAACAGCTTAGTAGCATGTAAATGCGACCGTAAACCTATTCATCAACATATATAGCATGCCTAGTACTGTATGAACAGCTTAGAAAACAGATGTACTTTTTAGTTTTAGGGGCAGGGCAAAAGATGCGGGTTAACCATTTAACCGCATCTTTTAGTTTTGTCATCCGCATCATTTGCCCAATTGTGTACTAGTGTAATATGCTAAATTTTGTAAATCAAAGTAATAATATATTTTTAGTATGAATATATAAACATATATAGCATAATAACAGTGGGAAACAACTTAGTAGCATGTGCACAAAAGTTATTAGTCTAAACGGGTTCGGGTCAAAACGGGTTAACTATAAAAAAGGGTTGTTTTGGTTCGGGTCGAAACGGGTCCGGGTCGAAACGGGTTTCGGGTCGGGTCTGGTCAGTTTTTTTTTTTCTTTTAACAATATAACTTTGGTACCTCGAATCATTTCATATGATTTATTTTGTAACGCGTGTACAATTAACGTCAATTGTTATTAAAACCAACCATTTGATTTATGAATATGACAATTAATTTATGTTTGAAATTGGTCAACTGGTCATTATACTCGTTGAATTTCCTACATGTATAAGGGAATTTAAAACAAGATGTATATACAAAGTATGAAGTAAGTTCAGGGTTAATTAAACAAGGAAATGATCTAAGAAAGACTTGTCAAACTAATTAACCCGAATACCTGTTTGTAAAATATATGAATCCAAGTGGTTAAATTTCAAACTAACATGATCTTCGCATAAGTGCCATAGCACATCTGTAGTTCTTCCCTTGATTGGTTTAGGGAGAAGGGCACTGCAAGTCTACAACCAATCAGTCGCCAGCCACACAAGTCGGTACCTTCGAGTTTCGTTTCGTACTATTATAACAGGTCTTAATACAGTGTCTTATTTTAATGCAATTTTGTGACATTATGTCTGTATCTGCAGCTGCTGCTGCGTTTATGCAGCCACTGCTGCTAGGTTTATACCTTTGGTTCATTGAATTGTAATATATTCTAAATATATACTATAATATGATTTGAAAGTGGTTTTTTTAAATATGATGTTTTAAATGTTTAAAGAACACATGTGTAAGCCATCAAAATTGCGTCAAGGTTTTTACAATAGACCCATAATTAAAATTAACTAAAAAATAACCTATTTAGTTTTGGCACATTTACCATTCTATAACCGGTGTGTGTGTATATATAGAGAGAGAGAGAGAGCGCAAATCTCCGCGCATATGCAGCCGCACATTGCGTTTCGGTAGCCGCATGCTTCGTTTCTGAAGCCGCGCGCTGCAGCGTTACGGCAGTCGCGCCCATTGCGTTTGGCCGCTGCGTTTCTGCAGCCACGCTCTACATTTCGGCAGCCGCATGCTGTGGCAATAACACACACTATCTTTTTACAGAACCATTTAGTGTAAAATAATCAATTGACAAGCCGTGCGCTCGTTTTTAATTTATTAATTAATTTTTATAAATTGAAATTACATTTTCTATAAAAATTAGTTATTTTACATATATATGTAATATATTAATGAAAACTTAAATAAAAATTGGGCGTGTTAGGCTCGCGAGTCGGCTCGAGCTCGATAAGTGACACTCGGGCTCAGGCGCGCTTACTAAACGAGCTTGTTTTTAGGTTCGGGCTCGGGGTCGAGCTCGTTTAAGCTCGACTCGTTCGAGCTTTTTACAAGCTGAGCTCGAGTAGCTCAGCTCATTTGCACCGCTACGTTATTTCAGTTGTTTTCCATAAGTAGTTTCGACCCGAACCAAAACAACCCCTTTTTTAATTGACCCGTTTTGACCCGAACCTGTTTTGACCCATGACCCAACCCGACCCGTTTGCCAGGTCTACTTGAAACTGGCACTATATTGCTAGCAATAATATAACAAATTTTATGAACGAGTGTATTTAGATTGACCCGACCAGTTTTGCTAGAACAAGGGACATACCACCATGCCGATTTCATTTTTCTCTTCACCGTTGACTTCCACTGTGTTGTCGATGACTAGATTCATGAACTGGTCAAACCCACGAAGAGTCCCCATCACTGTCCGATTCGCATTCAGCTTGACTAAAATAAAAGATCAAGGAACATGGATAATTAGTAAAAATGTTGATTAATATTAAATACTGTGTACGAAACGATTAAATATATACCACTTTGGAATCAGCTAAAGAATTTAGACCTGCCTAAAATGTGTAAGTTTTCTTAAAAAAAAACAAGATCAATTGATCCAATAACACTTCTTAAACCGTTGATCTTAACTCTATTGTGCCATATGAGTACCATAGGTTATATGAACTATTAGAAGAACAAGGTATGGTCATATAGATTTGAACCAAACGCATTATACGACTTCCAGCAGTGGCAGAACTAGCCCATTAAGTCAGGGGTATCCCAATTTTTTTTACCGTCCAATCATACAATATTAAAAAAACGACAATAAATAAATAAAGTAAAACATATACCTACCTGTGTGTTCCCGTTTCAACCATAAGACGCGCAAAAGCACTTATTTCCATTCATCTTCCCTACTCCCTAATTTAACAACAAAAATAAAGTCTTAATTATGAAAGATCATCATAAAAGAAATCAAACTATAAGTCTAAAACTAAAACAACATATCTATTATCTAATCTATACAACTTACAAGTCCACCTAACACCAAGTTTGACAATGTTATAACTTATATAGCTTGCTGGGAAAATAAAATAAATAAAGAGAGAAAGAAAGAAAAAAAACAACTGTTGCAAATTTTGGTGACAATTGCCAAGTTTTCTAGTAGTGACATATAATCATCAGAAATATGTTTAACAAAAGGAAGAAATTAAATTAAATCACTGTGTTTAAATTAAAAAAATCGAGTAGATGCAAAACTTGAATCCAGATATCATCAAATCGAAACCGAAAAACATAATCGATAATTCGTTTGCTCGCACTGTGTACGAATTCATAAATTATAACCTAACTATAATCCATAAACCCTAAATCCTCACTCGAACAACATATGTTTACAGTTTCTACAGCATAAAATAACTGTAAAATCCATATAAACAGTTATCATATCGAAATCGAACACACGATCGATAAACAAATCAGTTAGGTTAACCTAAACCGTTTAGATCGAGTTATGAACAAACATGAAGTCATGAAGAAAACAGTGATTTAGGTCTACTACTGTCTACATATCGTAAGATGTAGTAATTACGAGCAGAAAATTGGAAGAAATTAGGGCAAAATTAGGGAGAATAAGATACCACACCTTGCCCTCTGCCGCCTCCTGCCACTAAACCACGACATATGCCGGCATCTGCTGTACTACTTGCCATGATACTACAAAAAATAAATCTTAAATACCTCAGATCCGTGAAACGACACAGCAGAAGTACACTTCAAAACTAGAATCAAATTAACAACAATAACCTTCAAATACCTCAGATCCGTGAAACGACATGAAATCGAGAACAACTTCGATTACCAGCAAAAGTGTGACAGAAATTGGTTAGAGGAACGATTAAGGAGTCGTCGATCTAGGTTTTATGCAGAACAATTGATGAATCTTCGGTGATGTGGAGGAACGATTGGGGAATCATCGGTGAATCTTCGTCGATCTAGGGCTGACATCGTGAATTGGCAGAGTCAGTTTTAGGTTTTGAGAGAGAGAGAGATTGGGGGAATTAGGAGCGGGATACGAAAATTTTAAAAGGGATTATTTATATTTTAAAGAGATTGGGGCAATTAGGCCCATAACAAAGTCTTATACTGCGAATAAAAATACACAGTTGATAGTTGTTTATAATATGGATTTTATATGGTATAATTAAGCTCAAAATAAATATAAAGTAAATAGGATACTAAACTTGGGATTTTAGAAGGGCGGAAACGGCCCGAGGGACGGGTTTATACGAAGAAGATGGAAGGGAGGAATCGGGTGGCGGCTGCGGATTTGGGTGGGAGTGTGTCGATGGGTACGGGAACCCGCTTGGGATTTTGGCGCGGCAACTTTCGTATCCGCTGCATAAGATACGGGACAAGTGTCCGCTTTATAGGTCGGATGGTCGGTTGGTTGGTTGAGACGTTTTGGCAGGTAGATGGTTCACCGACGAATCCGGAGGAAATGAGTTTGTTTAACACGGGTTTACTCTCGAGGCTTTCGTTAGCATAAAACTACTGTTATGAAAATCTTTATATTTTGTAAATTTCTCATTGAATAATCAACTAGAAGCAGTTAACATTTCAGTAAACATATACAACTTTTTAATCAGGATAAAAGGTTTATACGGATTACTAAATGAACATTTCAGTTAACATTGCTTCAAACTCATGAGCAAAATAAGATAATTAAGACATGTCAGATAGCATTTAATAAACACTACAGAACCAATAACTCGTATTTGCGACCGCTTTAGACGGTCGCAACTTTTTCTTTTATATATATATCTCATATTTGCGACCTCTTTATGCAGTCGCAACTTTTCCTTTTCTCGTATTTGCAACCGTTTTCCGACACTATTCAACTAATTTGCGACTGCAAATACGAGGTCACAAAACTTGCGACTGTTTTGCGACCGAATCTAGATTGGTCTTTAATTGTGCGACTATTTTGATTTTGGTCACAAACCAGTTGCTAATTTTGCGTCCGCCTTATATTGGTCGCAACATTTGGTCGCAATTGCTTAGTTTTCTAGTAGTGAACGGTATTAATTTATTGGACTGAAATAGCAACAGAAACTAGGCTCAGGGACTGTTTTAGCAAAAAAAAGTTGATTTTGGACTGATCTAGCAATTTGAGTCAAACCACAGGGACGATTTTAGCAGTTTACTCTCAAATTGGGTTATCAAAAAGTTTAACCAAAAAGAAAATGGCCAAACAAGTTGACGGATTCAAATTTCAAAGTCAGTCGTATTGAATTATTGGACCACTTTTGATAGCAGCTGTACACATTTATAACAATATAAAACTATTTATAAAACTGGCAAAGTGAGCAGAAAAAAATACGGTCTCACACCACACATTTTGGTTCACCCAAATGATGTTTCTACTCATTATCTAAACCACCTAACTTGCTTAATGTACCGGTGATAAACTTTAAGGGTCTATATAGCCAAAAGCCTAACTCGGTTAAAGATTGGCAGAGTGTTGCTTAGCTTGAAAATTGGATCTACATTGAGTTGGTCAATGATTAAGATTTTTATAATCTGGAATTATTTGGTGGTATAAGAGGGTAAAAAAAAAGTAAAATCTTATATTATCATATTCAATAATTGTGCAAAAAAAAAAAAAGATGGAAGTACCAAAACCAACAATGATAACAACACCTATAAACATCCTCATAAACTTTTCCAAATCAATGAATTCATCCAGTAGGTATATTTTCCACATCACCACCAATGTTTACACCAAAATCGTAACCCCCCCCCCCCCCCCACGGACGAGTCCTCACAATGGGTTGTCCGTGGGGAATCATGTAACACCCTGACCGCGTATAATAACCCGCGACAGAAACTTCGGAGGGTCACGTTACAAATTGTTCACAACACATAATACTAAAGTTTATGTTTTATTGAATTACTGAATTACATTGTCTTTTGAAACGTAAACATATACACACGACTGTTCTGTATTTTAAAGTAAAACTAAGGCCCGAGTCCATCCTTCATTTAGTGTGCTTTCATAATCATCACACATTTGCACCTGACACATATGTGGAAATAATGTCAACAATAAAGTTGGTGAATAACATAGGTTTTGTAGTCAAATTCATGGCTATGAATTTGTATTACAATAACTCATCCGACTACGAGATTCGATAAGTGAAAACATTGTAACAAATAGTGTACCAATCATGTATGGTATTTCAATATGTTTAACCAATATTGAAAGTTGGTATAAATAAGAAAACCATGTAGCCATGAATCTTGACAAAAGTGTTTCTTTTGTAAAACCTTGTAAGTAATCGATTTAAAAGAAACTTTGTATTGTTTATATATATTTAGTTTAAAACCATTTGTGACTTTGTGTAAACCAGTCGTCTTTGTTTTGTGTAAACCAATCGTACTTGTTTTGTATAAACCAATCATGCTTGTTTTGTATAAACCAATCGTCTTTGTTTTGTCTAACCCAATTGTCTTTGTGTAAACAAGTGTGGTCATGTGGTGAATACATTCAAGCCTGTGTTGACTCGTCGGACAAACAACCAAAGGGTTTATCAATTGTGTTTCACAGTTTCTGTCATTCCCCAAACTTACCCACAAACCTCGGGAAATTAGGAAACGGGATTGTCAATCCTATGGTTCCATAACATACTACCGGTCGGCTTGGCCAAAGTTAATGAGCGTACTAGTGTTATGGATAACGCACCACCAAGTTTCACACATTATAGAAAAGCATATAGTTTTATATATAAACCATAATATTTCGTAAACTTGGGAAAAGTACTAGTAGGCACATATGAATCACCTCAAAACATTTATAAAATGTAAAAGTAGGGACTATGTACTCACTTGAATTGTCGATGCAATGCTTAATTGTGCTAGCAAAGCTCAAGTGTTTCCTAGAGATAAGGATTTTTTCGTCAATGGTTTTGTTGTGATAATGTTTTTGGAAGAATGAGGGTTATGGAAACATCATAACCTTGAAGAAGTTTAGATGTTTTAGAAGATATGAAATTTTGGAAGCCTTCTGTGTTCTTTTTGTAAAATACTTTAAAAATAGCAAGCGTCATCGAAAAATTATAAAAAAATCCCAGTATACTAGTTCAAAGTGTGTTCTACAACTTTCGTTTAGAATGTTTTTCTATTTGGAAATCGGAAAGTGGTCAAAAATATTAGTCTTTACAGACTATCTAGTTTGGACCTTCTGCTTGGTTTTAAACATTTGAGGGTCCAAACAGAGGTGTTTGTTGATGTGTTATACATTGTTGAAACGGTATTTCAATGAACTTAATCAAAATGTAAGAGTTTACTTTGTTTGGTTAAGTTTTGACCAAGTTATGCTTGGTTAAAGTAACAACACAGAATTTGTCCCAACAAGAAGTTTCCGTCGAAAGTTTATTAAATGCGCATAGTACTGATTTGACGGAAAAGTGAATAGAATGTCATTTATAACCATATGAGCAATGATCTCATAAAACATGGTTGGTTAAACCTAATATTCTGATTTGAAAGTGTTTCAAAGTGTTTTGACCCGTTACGACTAGTTTACGCTAATTAACTTGTCATATGTGCAAACACGGGTCCGGATGGTCGAATGGGTCTTATGACGAGTCCGACATGTCAAAACAAGTTTCATAATGTTATATGATCAGTTTTGAAGCAAGAATGTAAATCAAATGAGTTTTAAAATCATTTTATGCCAAAAAAGGCTTTTTTGGCATTTTTAAAGTATAATATATGTCTCATTATTTAACCTATCAAACAATATGATCATAAGGTATAACCTCAGAGGGTTATTCCCTATATTACTATGGTCACAAAGTGGGTCTTGTTTGGGTCCTAAGGTTGACTAAACGGGTCAGATTCGAAAGTCAAAGCAGAAGTCAAATTGCTTGACTTTTGTCTAGGAATCGAACACTAAACTAGAAATGACGAGTTAGACATGTTTAAACATGTCTTATAATGTTATAAAAACTGAGTTGGTGTAAAAAAATTTAGTTTTTATACTTAAAAACTCATTCGTCGGAAAATTCATATTTTTACATTTTTTACTTTTATTTAATAAAATTTTAACTCGTTATTTCATCTACTAAACATGATCATAAGAGGATGTAATCCCAAGGGATTAACACCTTCATTATTATGATCACGTAGCAAAGTTCGTTTTGAACTTTGACTTGACCGAAAAGGTCTGAACTGAAAGTCAAAGTAAAAGTGAAGTTTGTTTGACTTTTGGCTCATAACTACCTAAATAAATGAAATAGACTAGGAGAAAGACTTACTTATGTTTGGAAGAAGGATTAGAACTAAGGAATGGAGGCCTCAAGGTAGAAGCAAGCTCCAAGAGTATGTAAGTGAGAAAGAAAAGAATGGTGTGCTTGAAAATGGAAGAACAAGTGCCTATTTATAGTAATCTTGGATCAAGGAGGTGATGAAAAGTGTTTGATGAGGTGTTAGGATGTTGATTAGTGTCCAAACAAGTGTCCAAACTAGATTGAAGGTGGCAAAATTCGTGCTCGGTGGCAATACTTGAAGATATCTTGTCAAACTTGGTGATCAAGGCAATTTTCTGCATCTGGGCACCCCTTACGGACCATATGGGAAGCCTTACAGACCATATGGGTAGCCTTACGGACCGTATGAGTAGCCTTATGGTCCGTAAGACGCTCTGATGCAAAAAGTTTTGCTTTTTTGACAGTTTTGGCCCCTAGACTTTTATTAATACTTGTTTGTCATTTCTAACCCTTCTAACACATTGTTTTGGTTATGTAAAGGAAATTAAGGCATATGTAACTTGGATTTTGTTCCGGAAATGTTGTGATTATCTTTTTGCTCGATCGTATGATTACATACTTCGTAAATAAAATATAAAATTTTATTAAAATACGAAAACGAGCGAAAGTGTACAACCTTTAAAATCTTGCCTATGTTAAGTCTCCCATACTTTGGGGAATTTCTTCTCGAAATTGAATTAGCGAAGACATTAGAGAAAATATAGGGGTACTTTCGCTTTCATTTGATCCCCTCGTCCCTATATAAACTGTAACACCTCATAAAATCATGTCCAATAATGTGAAGACACATGTCCCAAACCCTGAACGTGTAAAAAGTTGACTTCGAAGGACTAAAGTTGACAAACAGTGAAAAGATGTATGCGGGGAGACTAAAAGTGTCAACATGCTAAACTTATGCCTCTGAATGACCTTATACGATATTCGTATTCTCAAACAAGTCAAATGTTG
This sequence comes from Helianthus tuberosus, assembly GCA_030545235.1. NCBI lineage: Eukaryota > Viridiplantae > Streptophyta > Magnoliopsida > Asterales > Asteraceae > Helianthus > Helianthus tuberosus. The sequence goes on from CM060403.1 coordinate 19,597,018, forward strand.
GACATAAGAAGCCGTTTGTGAAAACAAATGAAAGTTAGGGTAACAAAAGGGTTAAAAGTGTCAACGTATAATTCTTACCTATTAGTGACCTTTTAACAAACCCTGGGGCATCGTACTGTCCAATTATACTACCGAGAATGCTTGATATTAATTACGAAAAGTTTCGGATTCGTTATATGATAAATGTGCAAGATTTCAAGAAAAAGGGTTAAAAGCATCAATGAGAGAAACTAGTGCCTCCGGGTGACCTTTTAACTAAACGGGAGCCTAACGATGTTTGTGATTATTCCCAAGATCCTTAAAAATTAACTTTAGGGGGCCAAAAGTGCTTAAAATAGAACATGTATGAAGTATTAAAGGACCAGGGACTAAAATTGCCAAAGTTAGAAAACTGGGTAACCTGGTCGAAGGGAGAGTCGCGACCCACGAAGCCCTCCCCTGACTCTCTCGTTGGCCAGCTAGTGCTTAGATGCGAAAAAAAAGACAGCTGCATGTAATGCATCCTTGTTCCCCAATCAAACCACCATGCAGCCTGATTTCGATACAAGGAGCTTGTAGACGGTTTTTAAAAATCTCTAGGACACCTGTGATATTCAGAGGAAGCCTCAACACACATGGATTCATCCTAGAACACCTTGTTTTAATATAAATAGGAGCCTTATGAAGCCATTTGAACTTGCACCTTCACATTTCTTCTCTTGCTCTGCTTTCTTGAGGTTCCTGATAAAAAAGAAAGCTCCCCTTAGTCTAATCTTCAAGCTAGGACCTGTTGTAAGCGTCCTTAGCCACTCTAGTTCGGTTTTTATGCATTTAAAAGTCGAAAGTCAAAGTTGCCGCTAATCAGCTTTGACTTTCGGTTTAGTCCTAAACGGTCCAACCATTGTTCGAGGCGAATATGGCTACGTGATCGTAATTAGGAAGGTGTTAATCCCTCAAAAGGGCACCTCCTAATTACCACGTTTACTTAGTTAATTGTCGGGTCAAATTAATTAAAATAAAAAGTCAAACTAGTCAGATTTTTAAATAAATTCAAATCTGATAATGTAGAAGTTATAAAACAAGTTTTATCACTCTAATAACTTGGTAAACATTATTAGAACATGTTCAACCTGACAATTCTGAGTTTAAGCTTGGTTCGTAACCAAAAGTCGCAAAAGCTTGACTTTTGCTTTGACTTTCAGTTCTGACCCGAAGTAGCTTAATTCCTTTATGCATTAGGGTTCTTTTGTGACCATACTATGTTATAGCATAACCCTCTGAGGTTATATTACATGGTCACTTAGTAATCTAAGATTATATGTTTGTTTCCATTATTATACTTTATGTTGACTAGTATACCCTTTTTGACAAAAATAAGGTTTTTAATATGGATGAACATGCAAATGGACTAAGTACTTATTAGTAAACATATTTAGAATATTGAGATATGCTTGAAAATATCATGGATGTTGGTTCGTTCGGTCGTACGGTCGCGTTTTGCGCTTGATTACGACGAAAGTTCGAACGGACGCGAAATTTCGCAACGAATGGTATTTTTGCATCCCCATCACTAAAATATAATATTTTAATGATTACAAAATTTTTTGGATGTATGGATATGGTCAGAACAAAGAATATGCGCGAATTTGCATACTTTCGCAGTTTTGACGCTTTTAGCCCCTGTGACCAAATAAGCTTATTTTTCACAAACCGAACCCCTCAAAACTTATTTCTAAGTTGTGTGAAGGGTATTTAAGTATGTTTAGCTTATGTCACTGTTTCGGAGTGTATGTCGCTACGAGAATTGGCAGACTTTTGCAATTTGTCGCAAATAGTCCCTGTGATCGAATAAACTAGTTTTTGCCATACCAAACCCTTCAAAACTTATTTCTAAGCTATGTAAAGGATATTTAAGGTATGTTTAGCTTATGTCATTGTTCCGGAGCGTACGTTGCGTTAAACTGTTTACGTTTACATAACAGTTTACGCATAACTTTCCAAAGAAAGTTTAAGAATTCGAATTTGAACAAGGATTGATATTGTGCAAATATCATGAATAATTACACAATCCAATAAATAAAACTCAAGGTTTTATTGCTTACGAAATTGTTCGGGATTGGTTAGTGATAACTGTAGGCACAGTTGTCACATTGGATTCCTGTCAATAACAGTTGTACTCATTTATAACGTATTAATTATATTTTAAGAATGCAAAATAACAGATAACATTAATGAACGCAAAATAAAAGGATAGAAATGTTGCCGACACCACACATTTTGGCCCACTGTAAATGATCTTGTTTCAACTTTATGTAAGCTTGGTAGTTAGTGGCTTGAGTTCATTGAAGATTAGCTTGGGCTCGGTTATCAAGCCGGCTAATCATATTTACATCACATGAACATCTAGAAATTAGATCAGACATTCTTTAAAAAAAGAGTAAACTGCTAAACTGGTCCCTGAGGTTTGGTTACATTTGTCACTTTAGTCCAAAACTAAAACCTTTTCAATCTGGATCCTTATGGTTTCAATTTTGTTGCCATATTCATCCAAAAGCAAAATCTGGTCTGATTTTTCAATTCGCATCCAGGTTTTTTTTTGTCTTTTTCCTCCATTTTAATGAATGGCAAAATGATCAGATTTTTTTTTTAATTTGTTATAATAAAACGTTAAAAGACCATTTTGTCCTTTATTAAAGGGAAATAAAAGACAAAAAAAAACTGGATATTAACTGAAAAATCTGACAAAATTTTGATTTTGCATGAAAATGTCAACAAAATTAAAACCACAAGGATATTGGATTTAAATAACCCCAACTTTCACCAATTTAAATAAAAAAGGGATATTGGATTTAAATAACCCCAACTTTCACTAATTGGCCGATAACACTCCCAATTTTTGATTTTACACTAGTACTCCCAACATTCAACTTATTGGCCGATAACACTCCCTAAGTAACTGAACCCTAACCCAATTAGTTAGTTTTTGCTCATGTGGCATCTGATGTGTCCATTTCTACTGACGTGGCTTTTTTGATGATGTGGCAGCTGACGTGGCATTTTGATGACGTAGCGGCTGATGTGGGAACTGACATGACTTTTTTGATATGTGACAGTTGACATCAGCTAACTGTGTTACGATTCTGTTAATTAGGGAATGTTATCAGCCAATAAGTAGAAAGTTGAGAGAGCTGTTGTACAAATCGAAAGTTGGGAGTGTTATTGGCGAATTGATGAAAGTTGCGGTTATTTAAATCCAGAATTAAATTCACGTACTAACAGCCTTATCGTACAAAACGTACGAAAGGCATGAATGAAAAAAGCAAAAAAAAAACAAAAACGCGGTGACATTTCCTCAATTATTTGCTCGTAGGGTAATTATCAAAATTACCATGCAAATGATCTTGTAGGGTAATTTTGTAAAATGTTCTTGTAGGGTAATTTTGAAGCTTGCAGAGTAATTTTGATACACATGTAGAGTAATTCTGATACTCTACAAAATTACCCTACAAGATCACAATTATCTTACAAGCTCAAAATTAACATACAAGAGTGCGGAATCCTCTTGATCAGAATATCACAGAAACAAGTAGAAGAACAGAATTCCAATTCACAATCAAACCGGGTTTCTATTGATTATCAATCAAACGGAATTACAATCAATCAAACCCCTAACACACACAAATTTCGTCCAAGCTCTATGTCTCTCACGAAATTCCTCACAAACACTGTTCTGGCTAATTAACCTCAACCCTAAAGCCTAACCTTGTTTATATAACACAAGGTTTGCAACTTGGGCTAGGATGAACCTCATGGACTGCGAATTGGAGTAAGCCCAATTCGCCCCCATACACCCAATATGTGCGGGTTTGGTTAGCCCAAACATTACAGCTCACTAATACAAAGCTAAACCCGCTAACTGTTTATCGTTTTACTAATTACAATATATCCAAAGACCAAATCTAAGCTGTTGTCACAAACATGCACCAACAGTAATTATGATACTCTATAAGATCGAAATTACCCTACAAAAACATTTTATAAAATTACCCTACAAGATCAAAGTTACACTAGAAGAACATGAAAGGTCAAAGAGATTATACTACTCCATCCTATATATGTGATAACATGTAAATTTATGTTTATAAAAATTTTATCAAAAAAAAGAAAAAAAAGAAAATGAATGGTCAAGTCGAGTGATTTAAAGTCACCGGAATGAATTATTGGAAATATTGGATTCCTGTCAATATCAGTTGTACTCATTTATCGGAAATATTGGATTCCTGTCAAAATAAACGGATAGAAATGTTGCCGACACCACACATTTTGGCCCACAGTACATGATCTTGTTTCAACTTTGTGTAAGCTTGGTAGTTGGTGGCTTTAATTCATTGAAGATTAGCTTGGGCTTGGTTATCGAGCAGGCTACTCATATTTACATCACAGGAGCATCTAGAAATTAGATCTGACATTCTTTAAAAAAAAGAGTAAACTGTTAAAATGGTCCCTGAGCTTTGGTCACTTTTGCCACTTTAGTCCAAAACTCAAGTCTTTTGAATCTAGGTCACTATGGTTTCAATTTTGTTGCCATTTACATCCAAAAGCAAAATCTGTTCAGATTTTTCAATTAATATCCAGTTTTTTTTTTTGTCTTTTTCCTCCTTTTTAATTAATGGCAAAATGGTCAGTTTATTTTAATTTGTTATAATAAAACATCAAAAGACCAATTTTTCCTTCATTAAAGGACGAGAAAAGACAAAAAAAAAAAAAAAAATTGGATGTTAACTGGAAAATCCGACAGGATTTTGATTTTGGATGAAAATGTCAACAAAATTAAAACCACAAGGATATTAGATTTAAATAAGCCTAACTTTCACCAATTTAAAAAAAAAAAACAGATATTGGATTTAAGTAACCCCAACTTTCGCCAATTGTCCAATAACACTCCCAACTTTCGATTTGTACACCACCACTCCCAACATTCAACTTATTGGCCGATAACACTTCCCTAACTAACTAAACTCTAACCCAGTTAGTTAATTTTTTTCTGATGTGGCATCTGATGTGTCCATTTCTGCTGACATGGATTTTTGATGATGTGGTAACTGACGTGGCATTTTGATGACGTGGCGGCTGATGTGAGAACTAACATGACATTTTTTATGACGTGGCAGCTGACATCAGCTAACTGTGTTAGGGTTCTGTTAGTTAGGGAGTGTTATCAGCCAATAAATAGAAAGTTGGAAGTGCTGCTGTACAAATCGAAAGTTGTGAGTGTTATTGGCTAATTGATGAAAGTTGTGGTTATTTAAATCCAGAGTTAAGTTCACGTACAACCAGCCTTGTCGTACAAAACGTATGAAAGGCACGAATGAAAAAAAAAAAAACGCGGCGACATTTTCGTAATTATTTGCTCATAGGGTAATTTTCAAAATTACCGTACAAATGATCTTGTATGATAATTTTGTAATATGTTCTAGTAGGGTAATTTTGAAACTTGCAGAGTAATTTTGATTTAAGTAACCCCAACTTACCGCAAAAGGGGGGCGCTATACCCCTTCCGCCATGGTGCTAACGAGCCGCTATGAGGAGATCCAGGAATGTTTGGTCATTTTTGTTTAAAGGGGGGCGCTATAGGTTAAAAGGGGGCTTTATACCACACTCTGCAAGTTAAAGCAATAGGCTTTAAAGCCTCTGTGTGACGTGGCGCTGAGGTGGCGTGATAAAGTCCATAGGGGCTTTATACTACACCCTGTAGCCTAAGTGTGTCCTTAGCTGCATTTAGCTACCACGTCATCTGGTACATAATATCCTTACAAATCCTTAAAAGCCTCACTTTCATCTCTAACCCTACAAATATTCTTACCTTCTTAATTTTCACCTCATCACCTACACATTACACACAATATTTAAATAAAACTTTTCTTTTTTCACTTTGGACCCACCATCGCATGAACCGAGGCAAAGCCATGCTTCGTGTAAGGGCATCCAACCTAAGGACTTATTGAGATGGATGAGCTCCAATGGTAACGACTTCTAAGGGCTTGTTCTCCAAAGGCTCATTGGAGATATTCTTAGTTTGATTTCTTTTTTTTTGTCAACCCGACTATTTGTGGTCATATTATATAAAATAAAGTTCAATATACATTGCAAAAAATGAGTTTGGTTAGTCGTTTGTGTGCACCCTACTCAAATGATGAATCCAGGTTCAATCTTCATTGATTTCTTTTTTATTTTCTTTGGATCTCTTCATTTCTTAAATCACAATGAAAATATTTTTGTTTACATTAATTCTTATGTTGGTTAAAAATTTTTACTTTGGTTTTCGTTAGTACCTAAGTTTCTAAAGTTTTTTTTTTTTATTTTCTCTTCTTAGCGAATTTTAAATATTTCTCTTCTTAGCGAATTTTAAACCTTTTTTATGATTAATTCTAGGTCACTATGGTTTCAATTTTGTTGCCATTTTCATCCAAAAGCAAAATCTGTTCAGATTTTTCAATTAATATCCAGTTTTTTTTTTGTCTTTTTCCTCCTTTTTAATTAATGGCAAAATGGTCAGTTTATTTTAATTTGTTATAATAAAACATCAAAAGACCAATTTTTCCTTCATTAAAGGACCAGAAAAGACAAAAAAAAAAAAATTGGATGTTAACTGAAAAATCTGACAGGATTTTGATTTTGGATGAAAATGTCAACAAAATTAAAACCACAAGGATATTAGATTTAAATAAGCCTAACTTTCACCAATTTAAAAAAAACAGATATTGGATTTAAGTAACCCCAACTTTCGCCAATTGTCAAATAATCAATCAAACCCCTAACACACACAAATTTCGTCCAAGCTCTATGTCTCTCACGAAATTCCTCACAAACACTGTTCTGGCTAATTAACCTCAACCCTAAAGCCTAACCTTGTTTATATAACACAAGGTTTGCAACTTGGGCTAGGATAAACCTCATGGACTGCGAATTGGAGTAAGCCCAATTCGCCCCCATACACCCAATATGTGCGGGTTTGGTTAGCCCAAACATTACAGCTCACTAATACAAAGCTAAACCCGCTAACTGTTTATCGTTTTACTAATTACAATATATCCAAAGACCAAATCTAAGCTGTTGTCACAAACATGCACCAACAGTAATTATGATACTCTATAAGATCGAAATTACCCTACAAAAACATTTTATAAAATTACCCTACAAGATCAAAGTTACACTAGAAGAACATGAAAGGTCAAAGAGATTATACTACTCCATCCTATATATGTGATAACATGTAAATTTATGTTTATAAAAATTTTATCAAAAAAAAGAAAAAAAAGAAAATGAATGGTCAAGTCGAGTGATTTAAAGTCACCGGAATGAATTATTGGAAATATTGGATTCCTGTCAATATCAGTTGTACTCATTTATCGGAAATATTGGATTCCTGTCAAAATAAACGGATAGAAATGTTGCCGACACCACACATTTTGGCCCACAGTACATGATCTTGTTTCAACTTTGTGTAAGCTTGGTAGTTGGTGGCTTTAATTCATTGAAGATTAGCTTGGGCTTGGTTATCGAGCAGGCTACTCATATTTACATCACAGGAGCATCTAGAAATTAGATCTGACATTCTTTAAAAAAAAGAGTAAACTGTTAAAATGGTCCCTGAGCTTTGGTCACTTTTGCCACTTTAGTCCAAAACTCAAGTCTTTTGAATCTAGGTCACTATGGTTTCAATTTTGTTGCCATTTTCATCCAAAAGCAAAATCTGTTCAGATTTTTCAATTAATATCCAGTTTTTTTTTTGTCTTTTTCCTCCTTTTTAATTAATGGCAAAATGGTCAGTTTATTTTAATTTGTTATAATAAAACATCAAAAGACCAATTTTTCCTTCATTAAAGGACGAGAAAAGACAAAAAAAAAAAAATTGGATGTTAACTGAAAAATCTGACAGGATTTTGATTTTGGATGAAAATGTCAACAAAATTAAAACCACAAGGATATTAGATTTAAATAAGCCTAACTTTCACCAATTTAAAAAAAACAGATATTGGATTTAAGTAACCCCAACTTTCGCCAATTGTCAAATAATCAATCAAACCCCTAACACACACAAATTTCGTCCAAGCTCTATGTCTCTCACGAAATTCCTCACAAACACTGTTCTGGCTAATTAACCTCAACCCTAAAGCCTAACCTTGTTTATATAACACAAGGTTTGCAACTTGGGCTAGGATAAACCTCATGGACTGCGAATTGGAGTAAGCCCAATTCGCCCCCATACACCCAATATGTGCGGGTTTGGTTAGCCCAAACATTACAGCTCACTAATACAAAGCTAAACCCGCTAACTGTTTATCGTTTTACTAATTACAATATATCCAATGACCAAATCTAAGCTGTTGTCACAAACATGCACTAACAGTAATTATGATACTCTATAAGATCAAAATTACCCTACAAAAACATTTTATAAAATTACCCTACAAGATCAAAGTTACACTAGAAGAACATGAAAGGTCAAAGAGATTATACTACTCCATCCTATATATGTGATAACATGTAAATTTATGTTTATAAAAATTTTATCAAAAAAAAGAAAAAAAAAGAAAATGAATGGTCAAGTCGAGTGATTTAAAGTCACCGGAATGAATTATTGGAAATATTGGATTCCTGTCAATATCAGTTGTACTCATTTATCGGAAATATTGGATTCCTGTCAAAATAAACGGATAGAAATGTTGCCGACACCACACATTTTGGCCCACAGTACATGATCTTGTTTCAACTTTGTGTAAGCTTGGTTGTTGGTGGCTTTAATTCATTGAAGATTAGCTTGGGCTTGGTTATCGAGCAGGCTACTCATATTTACATCACAGGAGCATCTAGAAATTAGATCTGACATTCTTTAAAAAAAAGAGTAAACTGTTAAAATGGTCCCTGAGCTTTGGTCACTTTTGCCACTTTAGTCCAAAACTCAAGTCTTTTGAATCTAGGTCACTATAGTTTCAATTTTGTTGCCATTTTCATCCAAAAGCAAAACCTGTTCAGATTTTTCAATTAATATCCAGTTTTTTTTTGTCTTTTTCCTCCTTTTTAATTAATGGCAAAATGGTCAGTTTATTTTAATTTGTTATAATAAAACATCAAAAGACCAATTTTTCCTTCATTAAAGGACGAGAAAAGACAAAAAAAAAAAAAAAAAAAAAAATTGGATGTTAACTGAAAAATCTGACAGGATTTTGATTTTGGATGAAAATGTCAACAAAATTAAAACCACAAGGATATTAGATTTAAATAAGCCTAACTTTCACCAATTTAAAAAAAAACAGATATTGGATTTAAGTAACCCCAACTTTCGCCAATTGTCCAATAACACTCCCAACTTTCGATTTGTACACCAGCACTCCCAACATTCAACTTATTGGCCGATAACACTTCCCTAACTAACTAAACTCTAACCCAGTTAGTTAATTTTTTTCTGATGTGGCATCTGATGTGTCCATTTCTGCTGACATGGCTTTTTGATGATGTGGTAACTGACGTGGCATTTTGATGAAGTGGCGGCTGATGTGGGAACTAACATGACATTTTTTATGACGTGGCAGCTGACATCAGCTAACTGTGTTAGGGTTCTGTTAGTTAGGGAGTGTTATCAGCCAATAAATAGAAAGTTGGAAGTGCTGCTGTACAAATCGAAAGTTGTGAGTGTTATTGGCTAATTGATGAAAGTTGTGGTTATTTAAATCCAGAGTTAAGTTCACGTACAACCAGCCTTGTCGTACAAAACGTATGAAAGGCACGAATGAAAAAAAAAAAAAAACGCGGCGACATTTTCGTAATTATTTGCTCATAGGGTAATTTTCAAAATTACCGTACAAATGATCTTGTATGATAATTTTGTAATATGTTCTAGTAGGGTAATTTTGAAAACTTGCAGAGTAATTTTGATTTAAGTAACCCCAACTTACCGCAAAAGGGGGGCGCTATACCCCTTCCGCCATGGTGCTAACGAGCCGCTATGAGGAGATCCAGGAATGTTTGGTCATTTTTGTTTAAAGGGGGGCGCTATAGGTTAAAAGGGGGCTTTATACAACACTCTGCAAGTTAAAGCAATGGGCTTTAAAGCCTCTGTGTGACGTGGCGCTGAGGTGGCGTGATAAAGTCCATAGGGGCTTTATACTACACCCTGTAGCCTAAGTGTGTCCTTAGCTGCATTTAGCTACCACGTCATCTGGCACATAATATCCTTACAAATCCTTAAAAGCCTCACTTTCATCTCTAACCCTACAAATATTCTTACCTTCTTAATTTTCACCTCATCACCTACACATTACACACAATATTTAAATAGAACTTTTCTTTTTTCACTTTGGACCCACCATCGCATGAACCGAGGCAAAGCCATGCTTCGTGTAAGGGCATCCAACCTAAGGACTTATTGAGATGGATGAGCTCCAATGATAACGACTTCTAAGGGCTTGTTCTCCAAAGGCTCATTGGAGATATTCTTAGTTTGATTTCTTTTTTTTTTTCAACCCGACTATTTGTGGTCATATTATATAAAATAAAGTTCAATATACATTGCAAAAAATGAGTTTGGTTAGTCGTTTGTGTGCACCCTACTCAAATGATGAATCCAGGTTCAATCTTCATTGATTTCTTTTTTATTTTCTTTGGATCTCTTCATTTCTTAAATCACAATGAAAATATTTTTGTTTACATTAATTCTTATGTTGGTTAAAAATTTTTACTTTGGTTTTCGTTAGTACCTAAGTTTCTAAAGTTTTTTTTTTATTTCTCTTCTTAGCGAATTTTAAATATTTCTCTTCTTAGCGAATTTTAAACCTTTTTTATGATTTTAAATTTTAAATCTTTTCTAATATCTAAAAGTTACTTTTTATATATTGCATTCGATATTTATATTCATTTTTATAAACATGTGTTGATATATTTTTGTCTGTATCCTGACTTTTTTTTTGTTTTGTTTTTTCTTTGGTTGCTATACTTAGTGTTGGTATCATAACGAACAGAACTAATACCGATCGAAATTGAATTCCTCCCCTAATGATAAAAGTCCATGAATAGTTATTTCAAATTTATAATAATAATAATAATATGTCACAAAATAGTAACCAAGTTTTAAAAGTGTTCTAATTAGGTCACTCGTATCGTTTTTGTCCAAATTAGATAACTTAACATTCAAATCGAGTCATGTCCTTTTTTCTATGTGTCAAGAAAAAAATGAAGCATAAGATGTTGGGATCGGATTATTTTAATAGATTAAATAATATTTATTAAAAATAAAAACACTTCAATTACATTAAAAATAAAAAAAAAATTTACAATCCATGTTATCACTCAAAGTTAGAATCTAATAAAAGGTAAAAAAGAAACAAAAATCTACATCACCATGGTTACTTATGAAATAAATAAAAAAACCATTAATTTTAATGAAAAATGAATGTTGAGTGACCTGATTGGAACACTTTTGAAACTTGAGTGACTTAATTGAAACACTTTTAAAACTTGGTTACTATTCTACAAAGTTACCCTTAATAATAATAATATATCTCTTTAATGTTTTATTATTATTATATTCACTTTTACGTTTGAGCATATTTTTAACTTTTTTTTCCATTTTAAAAGTCATATTTTCTTTATCATTTAGTTTTTGAATAATTCTTTTTTCTTTATATTTTATTTACATATGGTTAAATATTTTTACTTTGGTTTTCGTGACTACCTAAGTTTCTAAAGTTTTTTTTTTATTTCTCTTCTTAACTAAGTTTAAACCTTTTTTATGATTTTAAATTTTAAATCTTTTCTAATATCTAAAAGTTACTTTTTATATATTGGATTCGATATTTATATTCGTTTTTATAAACATGTGTTGATATATTTTTGTCTGTATCACGACTTTTTTTTTGTTTTGTTTTTTCTTTGGTTGCTACACTGAGGGGCTGTTTGGCAACATCTGAATCAATAAGTGCTGAATGAATAAGAGGTCTGAATGGGTAAGAGGGTCTGAACCAGTAAGTGCTGAACCAATAAAATGTTGTTTGGTTGTGCATCTGAAGAATATCTAAAATGACATTTTTACCCCTGAACCAATAAAATACTGTTTGTCAAACTTTGGATTCTAAAATGTTTGCAGAGACAATTCTATGTCAATTGTCAAACTTTGGATTCTATTGCACATCTACAAATTATATATTGTTACCTTTCTTCAACCTCCACCTCGACACTTTCCACATTTCAATCATCAACACCAACCCCCCTCCATCTACCTTAACACCAAATTGACTCCAATCGTCACCTTGAACAAACAACACAGTTGACCACCCCCATCCCGTAGTCACCAATCATAAGCACATACACAACTCGAACCTGAGCACGTCACCACAACAGAACCATCTTCTCCAAAAATTAAAAAAAAAATAGGAAAAAAGTAGAAATCAGATCAATTGTTTTTGTCTGAGGAGAGGGAGGAGGAGGGCGGCAGGAGGAGAGGGAGGAGGAAGGCGGCAGGAGGCGGGAGGTGGTGAGGAGAGGGAGGAGGAGGGCGGCGGGAGGCGTTCGATGGTGAGGAGAGGGGTGGGGGCGGAGGTCTGATGAGAGGTGAAAGGTGTTCGGTGGTGAGGAGAGGGGTAGGGTTTCTTTTGGCTGATGAGAGGTGAAAGGGGCCAATTGTCTTTTTTTTTTTTTTTTTTTTCATTCAGCAAGTTATAAAAGCTGAATGATTCAGCACTGAATCATTAAGAGCTTTGCCATTAAGAGGCACAACCAAACACATACACCTCTGTCCGAATAAGAGGTCCACCTCTTAATGAATCATTAAGAGGGTTGCCAAACAGCCCCTGAGTGTTGGTATCATAACGAACATAACTAATACCGATCGAAATTGAATTCCGCCCTAATGATAAAGGTCCATCAATAGTTATTTCAAATTTATAATAATTTTATTATTATTATTATTATATTCACTTTTACGTTTGAGCATATTTTTAACTTTTTTTTCTTTTTTAAAAGTCATATTTTCTTTATCATTTAGTTTTTTTTTAAATTCTTTTTTCTTTTTAAAATTATATTTCCTTTATCAAATAATTTAATATTTCTTTACTAATTTACCTTCGTTAATTATTTTTTTCTAAAAACTTAAGTACGTAGTTGTGTTTAATTTTTTTCCAACATTCCGGCATAAGTTATGTTAAAAATGAATTTGTATTCAAAATAGAGTATTTATTTGGTATCGTATAATGATACGATAATAAACTGAATCGATTCTAACAGTTTAGCTTTCTAAACAATATGCTTCATTTTCAAATAACGTTTGTTTGACGCTATTATTTCCTTTGTTTCGCCGCAAAGCGCGACGTCAAGAAACCTAGTTAACATGAATGGTCAAACATATTATACTACTCCACCATCCTATATATGTGACAACATGTAAATTTGGGTTTACAAAAAATTATCAAAAAAGAAAATGAATGGTCAAACAAGTCGAGAGATTCAAAGTCACCGGAATGAATTATTGGAAATATTGGATTCAATAACAACTGTACTCATTTATAACGTATTAATTATTTTTTAAGAATACAAAATAAACGGATAGAAATGTTGTTGACACCACACATTTTGAACCATTGTAATTTTTTTTTTTGAAAATTAAACTTCATCAAAAACTCTGAACTCAAACGAACAAAAGACCAATACAAACCAACACCCCCGACCTAAATGGGCAAATGGTCAAATTACAACATATACATAGGATATCTACACCATTCCTTCCAGCTAATATTTACATGACGATCTATTTTTAAGCCAACCGAACCCTCTCTATTTAATCTCTAACAAAATATCCTGCGAACTTCTTCTGATCTGCTTGAAAACCAGCTCGTTTCTGTCTTTCCAAATACACCAACACGAGATAATAACCAATCCAAGAATAATCTTCTTCATTTTTTTCTTTCCCTGAGTAGCTTGGAAAGACCACTGTAAATGATCTTGTTTCAACTTTGTGTAAGCTTGGTAGTTAGTTGCTTGAGTTCATTGAAGATTAGCTTGGGCTCACTTATCGAGCCGGCTAATCATATAATTTAAATTAAAGGAACATCTAGAAATTAGATCTGACATTCTTTAAAAAAGTTATCATCTTGAATTATTTGTTCATAAAAGAGGAAAAAATATGTTGAATCTTACATTAGCATATATTCAACGATTGTGCAAAAACAAAACACAACAAATAATGACAGGAGAGAAAAAGTTGGTGGTACTCGTTCTTTAGTATTAGGGTGGAGGGTATGGTTCAATCACTTAGAGTGTTTGAGTTATTATCTAGCCAATAATATCATGCCATGCCAAGTACTCATTCCACTCTCCATTTTGCACTCAATCTGAGGGTATGGTTCAAACATATAGAGAGTGGTAAAGAATTTAAAATAAAAAATTGTGATTGGTTGAAAAAGGATGGGGCCCACTATTAACCTCCTCTCTCTCCTCCTTCCCTTCTCTTCCCGAGCGGTGAGTATACACCGAAATACACATTCTCCGCTCACCGAATAATTGCCGGAAATGGATCATCGATCAGTGAAGTGAAGACCCCGAAGGGTTCACCGAACCACACCGGGTACCCTTGTTGGATTGTGTGTACAACTACGCCAAACCATACTTTTCAGATAGATGGATCTACATTTATTATATATTATTGTTGTTATTGTTATCTAACTTTTTGTTATGTTTCTAAAACTTAGGGTAGTCGGTGTGAATGCGGGGACTCAATCGGTTTCTTTTCACCGAACGGTGAATCGCCGCCGGCCCCAAAGTGGTGATCGGTGAGTGTGTTAATCGGTGTATAGTCACCACATGGAAAGGGGGAATAATACCGTTGAAAACTAGCCGTTATTTAAAAAAATTCAACTTTTTTTTATAAAAGCAACACCATTCAACACCATTTTTCACCATTCTCTTCTCCATCTTTCACTTCTACCATTTTTCTCTTCTCCAACTATTTTCTAAAAAAAAACACTTCTTCCATTTTTCACTTTATTTTCTAAAAATGGATGATATACCACCACTATTCATTCCAATTGATATTAGTGAAGACGACGATTCTTCCTCAAGCGATAGTAGTTTAATTTTTTTTTTCAAAATCTTATTAACGAAGCCGCCAAACTGGAAGACATGGGTACTTCTAGAAAAAGGAAATCTGTCCGTCGAGATCGAGAGAAATGTCACGAAAACCTTATGAGAGATTATTTTGTCGAGGAGCCCGTATTCAACGAAGAGGTTTTTCGTCATAGGTTGCGTATGTCGAAAAGGTTGTTTTTAAAAATTGTGAGTGACGTGCAAGCGAATAACTCTTGGTTTCAAGAGACCCGAGACGGGGCTTTGAAGAAGAGTTTTACACCGATGCAAAAAGTTACGTCGGCGATTAAGCAACTTGCAACCGGTAACCCTCCAGACGAGTACGACGAGTATTTAAATATGTCCGAAAGGACTTCCCGAGAATGTCTAGAAAATTTTTGCGAAACGGTATGTGATTTATACGCTTCCGAGTTTTTACGTAGACCTACTAGTTACGACGTTGCGCTCTTGTACCAAGCTCACGAAGAGAAACATCACCTTCCTGGGATGCTGGGAGGGCAGTTTGTAATTCTATCCTTTGGTGAAACAGTTTAGTGGAAACGGTGCCAGCATCAGGGTGAATCAGGAAGGGCAAAATATACCGCCTTACCGTCACACTACCACGCACCATCACTACCGTCACTTCCACGAACAGCACACATCACCTTCATCCGCTCACAGATCTGTAACCCACACACTCTATTTTAAGATAGATTTTTACAGCCAACGATTTCAACTGGATATCTTAACAATCAATGTTCAAAAATAGGGTTTCTACTACCAACAAAAAACCAAAACATTCTCCAGCATTAACCTAATTAATCTCGGAATTCATGATTCTAAAGCTATGCATAACAATATGTAATGAATATAGTTAAATTAAAAGTTTATAAAACCTCTATATGCCATCTGCAGTGCACAATTTATCAATTACCCAGCGGAGTCGCGGGAAGCCATTGATGTGTCGGATGTGAGGAATCGAGCATAACTCGATATATAATAATAGTTGCAGAAGAAGACATCAATTCTGTGACACCCCATGAAAACCAGTGAAAACCATACAACTTAACTAGCTTCCTCAGTGAGTGCTTACCAAATTTCGGAACGAAATTTCTTTCAACTTGAGGATGATGTGACAACTCGAAATTTAGAACCTTTCGTTGTATCTTGATGTAACATACTTAAACGTTATGCGACTAATTGACTTGTTGGTTTGATGAATGATATAAGTAAATCTATGTGATTATGTGTTGTGCTTGTATGTATAGTATGTATATATGTATAAGTGAGCCGAGAACCATGAACCCGACTCGAGACCACTCGGTCTCGAGTGAATAGTGTAACTATTTGGGCCGGTTGGGCCATTTAATCCATCCGATACCCATTAGGGTGCATCATCTTGAAGCTAGTATATAACCTTGTTGTTAGCCAACATTACCATCTTTGGGCAACTACACACACTCTCCTACACACACACACTCTCCTACTTCCTCTCTCTCTAAAACCCTAGAAGCACAAACCTTCTCCCCTCATTCTCGGCTTCAAAAACCGGCAACACTAGGACTACTCGGATCGAGCTTGGGATCATCATACGGAAGTTCACTCACTGACTCTTCATACCCTCACACTTAGAGAACCTAACCGGTTAGTGATTCATGCTATGTATTATATTCGGTTGATGATGATGTGCAATATTTCGGTTGATGATAGTGTGTAATATTTCGGTTGATGATGATGTGTGATGAAGATACTTGATAATGTGTTTGCTTGTTAAAGTTTTATGCATGATTAAAGTGTTTGATCGGTTTGATGAGTTCTTGTTTGCTATTGATATATGCTTGGTTCCAAATACATAAAATGAACAAATATTCTCTTTTGTGAAAAGTATGAATGTTGTATGATAAATGCCTTGCTAAGATAAGCTTGAGTGATAAAAGAATGATAGTTAGAGGATTTGTTATGATCATCCGATTTATGAAGTTACGGAACAAATGTTTTGTTTGCAAGATGATCTTGATATCTAGTTTAGGTATTATGATTCTTGTCCGTAAAATGCAAGAGTTTATATAGGATGAACATATGATGAAAAGGTGTTGAATGAGGATATGAATATTTGAATATGTGTTGAATGTGTTTGAATATGATATGAACATGCTATGAACATTTGAAAAATACTTGTTTGATCCATTTTAGTAAATTGTTAGACAAGAAAACATGTTTGTGATTTTTGGTTGGTTAGTACTATGGATCATGAAATCGAAATGCTATTGGTTTAGTACAATGGCCGGCGATCAGCAGGGGTGTCAGCCGAGACCTTCTGTCTCGACTCGAGATCACCACACGACAACTCGAGACCGTAGATTGCGAGTCGAGAACCCCTAGTCTCGACTCGAGACCACACTTGATCAGCACACAAACATAGCGACTCGAGACCAATACATGCATGACCCGAGACCTCCTCAGTTGCGACTCGAGAACTTGTAGGCTACAACTCGAGACCGCACGGTCTCGACTAGAGACCGCACAGTCTCGACTCGAGACCACTTAATTATGTACGTTCTGTTTGGGCCTGCATGGTTACGGGCCTAAGTTAGTGGGCCGAATATATGGACTTTCTGTGTATTGTTAATTGTGTACGTTGTGCACTGATTTGGACTGCCATGAGAAACACTTGCTTGCAACGTTCTAGTATACATGTAGAAATGTATGTGCGTTACTTGGTTTGTACCTGACTTGTGTGATAACCATACTAGGACGTGGTTGACCATAATTAGCTGAATTGACCCTTCGTTTATCTGTCGAGCAAACCAAGGTGAGTTCACACCCTCTACAAAGCATGGGATTCCCTGGGTTGGGAATGGGGTTAAGGAACGTGGATTCCTCGTACACCTTGGGTAGGACAGCATTGGTTCAGGAATGTAATTCCTCGTCCTCATGGACAGATAACTCGTACTAGACCAAAACTCTATCACGAAGTCCCTCCTTTTTATATCGACTTAATCGCCGGGCCAATGGCGAGCGGGTCATTAGTTAGATAGCGCTATTTAGGTCTGACAAACCTCACACCGTGCCGCAGAGGACGGGCGTGAACTAATGGATCTGGGGCACGTCAATGATGATAGACATTGACAGTTTCAGGGCACATAAACATGACTACAGTCAGCAGTCGATATGGTAACGAGTCTAGTGTATACATGGGGTAGCCCCCACGGCCGAAATGCCAGATAACTAACATGGGGTAGCCCCCACGGCCGGAGTGCCAGAGTAACCGGGAATAAACAAGTCACGTTTTTCAACTATGGGGTAACCCCCACGGTAGGATGCCAGATAAAGGAAACTGTTTTCGAAACAACTTAAAACGAACACCCAACTGTGAACTCACTCAACTTGTTGTTGACTCGTTAGTACATGCTTTGCAGGTCTTTAGGTACTTAGCTGGAGCTTGCATGGAAGAGGGTCGTTGTGGGACATGGACAGCTGTGTGCCATGTTAAACTTTGAACAATTAAACTCATGTTTTGGTCTTAAACATTATGCTTCCGCTTGCAACTTAAACTATGTTTTGTTTGAACACCAATTGTATTGGTTGGATTTTTATAACTACTTATATGCTTGTTCAATATGATTGGTGGCTGGATCCTGGTCAGTCACACCTCCAAGTGGTGGTACTCCGCAGGTGGATTTTGGGGGTGTGACAGATTGGTATCAGAGCCATTGGTTATAGAGAACTTGGTTTTAATAAAGGAAAAAGGTTTTATTAAAATCAGACTATAACCTGTACAGTGCTCTACGATCCACAACGACGCTTCACTCCACATGCAAGGCTCAACATTCTAGGTGATATGATCTGTGTATATATTGCCTACTTGTTAGTTACATAGTACATTGCTCATGGTATGCTTGATTAGTATAACTACTGTTGCTTGAACACGTGTGTGCTTACTCCCTTCTGTCATCGCATTTTCGCGAACCCCTCTCACTCACGTTCCTCTTGATATGAAGATCATGTCTGGACGCATTAACATGACACAAGCCCAGTTGACGGCTCTGATTAACGAACGAGTTGCTGCGGCACTTGCAGCTGCACACGCAGGAGGTCTATCTTGCAGTCCAAACTCATTCTAGGATCTTTAGAATCCTACTCTTGTGAACCAACCTTTGTGTTAAACTCTGTCTTTCTTTCGCCCACAATAGGTCAGCATGCTCAGCCACCCGTGTGCACTTTTAAAACTTTCATGGACTGTCGACCAACTACTTTTAGCGGCACCGAAGGAGCCGTAGGCCTCCTCCACTGGTTTGAGAAGCTCGAGTCAGTTTTCGAAATGTGTGAATGCCCTGAGGCGCGCAGGGTGAAGTATGCTACCGGTACTCTCGAGGGTTTAGCTCTCACATGGTGGAACGCTCAGGTCCAAATGCTGGGGTTGGTTGCTGCCAACGCCACCCCATGGGAAACTTTTAAGGAAATGATCAAGGAAGAATACTGCAGTCGGGATGACATTCATAAGCTGGAAGTCGAGTTCTTCAACCTCAGGATGACGGGGTCAGAAATTGAGGCGTATACCAAGAGGTCGAACGAGCTTGCATTATTGTGTCCCACTATGGTGGACCCTCCAATTAAGCGAATTGAACTCTTTCTCAAGGGCTTGGTGCCAGAGATCCAAAGTCATGTGACTTCGGCAAACCTCGCTACTATCCAGCAGGTTGTTCAGTTGGCTCACCGTCTCACTGACCAGGCGGTGGAGCAGAACAGGTTACCAAAGCGCATAGGTGTTGCAACTACTTCTGGTGTCCCTAGTGACAACAAACGAAAATGGGATGGAGCTTCAAGTAAGGGTTCGACTTCTGTTCAGTCCCAGTCTCAGCAGAGAAAGACTGATGACTACAAGAGCCCTAGTCAGCAATCATCTGGTGGTCAAGGTTATGGTGGGTACAAAGGGAATCACCCCAAATGCAATCGCTGCAGCCTGCACCACAGCGGGCCGTGCACCAGGGGTAACTGTCATCGGTGCAACAAGCCAGTTCACGCTGCAAAGGATTGCAGGAGCTTATACCCCGCCAATCAGAATCGTCAACAAGCTCAACAGAACCAGCGCCAGCAGCAGCAGCAAGGTGATAACAAAGGGTGCTTTCAGTGTGGAGCTGAAGGCCACTTCAAGAGAGATTTCCCCCAGCTGAACAGGAACCAGAACAACAACAACAACAATAACAACAATCAGGGGAATGGTAACAATGGGAACAACAACAACAATGGTGCCAGGGGGCGGGCGTTCGTGATTGGCCAAGGTGAAGCAAGGAATGAACCCAATGTTGTAGCGGGTAAGTTCCTTCTCGACGACTTTTATGTTACAGTTTTATTTGATTCAGGTGCCGATACTAGCTACATGTCACTAGAAGTTAGTCGAATGCTTAAGCGTATTCCAACACCTTTGAACAACAAGCACACTGTAGAGCTAGCAAATGGTAAGAGTTTAGAGGCCACACACGTAGTCAAGGGATGTAAACTTGTTCTTGCTAACCAGACCTTCTCTATCGACCTCATCCCTATCGTCTTGGGTAGTTTCGACGTTGTCATTGGGGTGGATTGGTTATCCCAACACCGAGCAGAGATTCTTTGCAACGAGAAGATTGTTCGTATTCCTGGTTCAGGCGGTGAACCTCTCATGATTCGTGGCGACAAGAGGAATGTTGTTGAGAATGTCATCTCTTTTCTTAAGGCCCAAAAGTGCTTGCGAAAGGGCCACACTGCCATTTTGGCTCTCGTTACTGACACCTCGGAGAAAGAGAAGAAGCTAGAAGATTTTCCGATTGTACGTGACTATCCTGAGGTATTTCCTGAGGAATTACCCGGCCTTCCGCCTCATCGCCAAGTCGAGTTTCAGATTGAACTAGCTCCTGGAGCTGCGCCTATAGCTCGTGCACCTTATCGCTTAGCTCCATCAGAGTTGGAAGAACTCTCTACGCAACTACAAGAACTCTTGGATAAGGGTTTTATTCGTCCTAGCTCATCGCCCTGGGGAGCTCCAGTTCTGTTTGTGAAGAAGAAAGACGGTACCTTTAGAATGTGCATCGACTACCGGGAACTCAACAAGGTGACGGTGAAGAATCGTTATCCTCTACCACGAATTGACGACTTGTTCGACCAGCTGCAAGGGTCGAGCTACTATTCAAAGATTGATTTGAGATCAGGATATCACCAGCTGAGGGTCCGAGAAGAGGACGTCTCCAAAACAGCTTTTAGAACTCGTTATGGACACTATGAGTTTTTGGTCATGCCTTTCGGGTTGACAAACGCACCAGCGGTTTTCATGGACTTGATGAATCGAGTGTGCAAGCCTTACCTGGACAAGTTCGTTATAGTCTTCATCGACGACATTCTGACCTATTCTAAGAGTCAGAAGGAACACGAGCAGCATCTACGACTTATTCTGGAACTCCTCCGAACAGAACAGCTTTACGCAAAGTTCTCGAAATGCGACTTCTGGCTTCGTGAAGTCCATTTCTTAGGCCATGTGGTAAACAAGGATGGGATTCATGTTGATCCATCCAAGGTGGATTCGATTAAGAACTGGCCTGCACCTCGTACACCAAAGGAAATTCGCCAATTCTTGGGATTGGCAGGTTACTACAGGAGGTTCATTAAGGATTTTTCCAAGATTGCACAGCCTCTCACTTCACTGACGCAGAAAGGCGTTGTTTATTGCTGGGGAAATGCACAGGAATTAGCATTTCAGCATTTAAAGGATAGACTTTGCAGCGCACCTATCCTTTCATTACCAGAGGGCACAGATGATTTTGTGGTTTACTGTGACGCATCAATTCAAGGTCTTGGTTGTGTATTGATGCAACGAGATAAAGTTATAGC
This sequence comes from Helianthus tuberosus, assembly GCA_030545235.1. NCBI lineage: Eukaryota > Viridiplantae > Streptophyta > Magnoliopsida > Asterales > Asteraceae > Helianthus > Helianthus tuberosus. Next base: position 19,618,969 of record CM060403.1, read on the forward strand.
CTACGCCTCACGTCAACTCAAAGTTCACGAGAAGAACTACACTACACACGATTTAGAGCTGGGAGCTGTTGTTTTCGCACTTAAGATATGGAGACATTACCTGTACGGTACTAGGTGCACCATTTACACCGACCACAGGAGTCTCGAGCACATCTTCAAACAGAAGGAGCTAAACATGCGTCAACGACGATGGGTCGAGTTATTAAACGATTACGAATGTGCAATCAAGTACCATCCTGGCAAGGCCAATGTTGTGGCTGATGCCCTTAGTCGAAAGGATACCGTGCCTAAGCGCGTGCGAGCTTTACAACTCACTATACATTCTAGTCTTCCTTCCCAAATACGAGACGCTCAGATAGAAGCATTGAAACCAGAAAACGTCAGGGCTGAAGCCCTACGCGGCTCAAGGCAACGCTTAGAACAGAAGGAAGACGGTGCCTACTACGTCACGGGACGCATTTGGGTCCCACTCTATGGCAACTTACGAGAGCTTGTGATGGATGAAGCACACAAGTCTCGCTACTCGGTACAACCTGGTTCGGATAAGATGTACCACGATATCAAAACTACGTACTGGTGGCCTAGCATGAAGGCCCACATAGCAACTTACGTCAGCAAGTGCTTGACTTGTGCGAGAGTCAAGTCTGAATACCAGAAACCCTCAGGCCTGCTCCAACAACCTGAGATACCACAATGGAAATGGGAGCAAATTTCCATGGATTTTGTCACTGGCCTGCCTAGATCTCAACGTGGTAATGATACCATTTGGGTGATCGTGGATCGACTCACAAAGTCTGCACACTTCTTGGCTATCAAAGAAACGGATAAATTCTCCACTCTAGCAGAAGTGTATCTCAAGGAAGTTGTCTCAAGGCACGGGGTGCCCACCTCTATTATCTCGGATCGAGATGCACGATTTACTTCAGAACTGTGGCAAGCAATGCACAAATCCTTTGGCTCACGTTTAGATATGAGCACAGCGTATCACCCTCAGACGGACGGGCAGTCTGAGCGCACTATCCAAACCTTAGAAGACATGCTTCGTGCATGTGTAATCGACTTTGGCAACAGCTGGGAAAAGCACCTGCCACTTGTGGAATTCTCGTACAATAACAGCTACCACACCAGCATTAAAGCTGCTCCGTTTGAGGCATTGTACGGACGTAAATGCCGGTCACCTCTTTGTTGGGCAGAGGTGGGGGATAGTCAGATCACTGGTCCAGAACATGTGGTAGACACAACCGAATGAATTGCTGAAATTCGACAACGCATGGCGGCAGCTCGTGACCGTCAGAAAGTCTACGCTGATAAGGGCAGGAAACCACTTGAGCTCCAGGTTGGGGAGCGGGTACTACTCAAAGTTTCACCCTGGAAGGGTGTGGTTCGTTTCGGTAAACGAGGCAAACTTAACCCACGATACGTCGGACCTTTCGAAATCATTAAGAAAATAGGCAGGGTGGCCTACAGACTGAACTTACCAGCAGAACTCGGTGCAGTTCACAACGTTTTCCACGTGTCAAATCTGAAGAAGTGTCTGTCAGATGAGACCCACATAGTTCCTCTGAAGGAACTCACTATTGACGAGCAGTTACGATTCGTCGAGGAACCAGTTGAAATCACGGACCGGGATGTTAAGGTCCTCAAGAGCACTAGAATACCTCTCGTTCGAGTTCGTTGGAACTCACGTCGCGGCTCAGAGTTCACCTGGGAGCACGGAGATCGGATGAAACAAAAGTATCCCCAACTGTTCGCAAACGGTACAACCACTACTGAGGCCGAAGCTACAGAATTTCGGGACCAAATTCCAGATCAACGGGGGGAGGATGTGACACCCCAGGAAAACCAGTGAAAACCCTACAACTTAACTAGCTTCCTCAGTGAGTGCTTACCAAATTTCGGGACGAAATTTCTTTCAACTTGAGGATGATGTGACAACTCGAAATTTAGAACCTTTCGTTGTATCTTGATGTAACATACTTAAACGTTATGCGACTAATTGACTTGTTGGTTTGATGAATGATATAAGTAAATCTATGTGATTATGTGTTGTGCTTGTATGTATAGTATGTATATATGTATAAGTGAGCCGAGAACCATGAACCCGACTCGAGACCACTCGGTCTCGAGTGAATAGTGTAACTATTTGGGCCGGTTGGGCCATTTAATCCATCCGAAACCCATTAGGGTGCATCATCTTGAAGCTAGTATATAACCTTGTTGTTAGCCAACATTACCATCTTTGGGCAACTACACACACTCTCCTACACACACACTCTCCTACTTCCTCTCTCTCTAAAACCCTAGAAGCACAAAACTTCTCCCCTCATTCTCGGATTCAAAAACCGGCAACACTAGGACTACTCGGATCGAGCTTGGGATCATCATACGGAAGTTCACTCACCGACTCTTCATACCCTCACACTTAGAGAACCTAACCGGTTAGTGATTCATGCTATGTATTATATTCGGTTGATGATGATGTGCAATATTTCGGTTGATGATAGTGTGTAATATTTCGGTTGATGATGATGTGTGATGAAGATACTTGATAATGTGTTTGCTAGTTAAAGTTTTATGCATGATTAAAGTGTTTGATCGGTTTGATGAGTTCTTGTTTGCTATTGATATATGCTTGGTTCCAAATACATAAAATGAACAAATATTCTCTTTTGTGAAAAGTATGAATGTTGTATGATAAATGCCTTGCTAAGATAAGCTTGAGTGATAAAAGAATGATAGTTAGAGGATTTGTTATGATCATCCGATTTATGAAGTTACGGAACAAATGTTTTGTTTGCAAGATGATCTTGATATCTAGTTTAGGTATTATGATTCTTGTCCGTAAAATGCAAGAGTTTATATAGGATGAACATATGATGAAAAGGTGTTGAATGAGGAAATGAATATTTGAATATGTGTTGAATGTGTTTGAATATGATATGAACATGCTATGAACATTTGAAAAATACTTGTTTGATCCATTTTAGTAAATTGTTAGACAAGAAAACATGTTTGTGATTTTTGGTTGGTTAGTACTATGGATCATGAAATCGAAATCCTATTGGTTTAGTACAATGGCCGGCGATCAGCAGGGGTGTCAGCCGAGACCTTCTGTCTCGACTCGAGATCACCACACGACAACTCGAGACCGTAGATTGCGACACAGGTTGCGAGTCGAGAACCCCTAGTCTCGACTCGAGACCACACTTGATCAGCACACAAACATAGCGACTCGAGACCAATACATGCATGACCCGAGACCTCCTCAGTTGCGACTCGAGAACTTGTAGGCTACAACTCGAGACCGCACGGTCTCGACTAGAGACCGCACAGTCTCGACTCGAGACCACTTAATTATGTACGTTCTGTTTGGGCCTGCATGGTTACGGGCCTAAGTTAATGGGCCGAATATATGGACTTTCTGTGTATTGTTAATTGTGTACGTTGTGCACTGATTTGGACTGCCATGAGAAACACTTGCTTGCAATGTGCTAGTATACATGTAGAAATGTATGTGCGTTACTTGGTTTGTACCTGACTTGTGTGATAACCATACTAGGACGTGGTTGACCATAATTAGCTGAATTGAACCTTCGTTTATCTGCCGAGCAAACCAAGGTGAGTTCACACCCTCTACAAAGCATGGGATTCCCTGGGTTGGGAATGGGGTTAAGGAACGTGGATTCCTCGTCCTACTTGGGTAGGACAACATTGGTTCAGGAATGTAATTCCTCGTCCTCATGGACAGATAACTCGTACTAGACCAAAACTCTATCACGAAGTCCCTCCTTTTTATATCGACTTAATCGCCGGGCCAATAGCGAGCGGGTCATTAGTTAGATAGCGCTATTTAGGTCTGACAAACCTCACACCGTGCCGCAGAGGACGGGCGTGAACTAATGGATCTGGGGCACGTCAATGATGATAGACATTGACAGTTTCAGGGCACATAAACATGACTACAGTCAGCAGTCGATATGGTAACGAGTCTAGTGTATACATGGGGTAGCCCCCACGGCCGAAATGCCAGATAACTAACATGGGGTAGCCCCCACGGCCGGAGTGCCAGAGTAACCGGGAATAAACAAGTCACGTTTTTCAACTATGGGGTAACCCCCACGGCAGGATGCCAGATAAAGGAAACTGTTTTCGAAACAACTTAAAACGAACACCCAACTGTGAACTCACTCAACTTGTTGTTGACTCGTTACTACATGCTTTGCAGGTCTTTAGGTACTTAGCTGGAGCTTGCGTGGAAGAGGGTCGTTGTGGGACATGGACAGCTGTGTGCCATGTTAAACTTTGAACAATTAAACTCATGTTTTGGTCTTAAACATTATGCTTCCGCTTGCAACTCAAACTATGTTTTGTTTGAACACCAATTGTATTGGTTGGATTTTTATAACTACTTATATGCTTGTTCAATATGATTGGTGGCTGGATCCTGGTCAGTCACGCCTCCAAGCGGTGGTACTCCGCTGGTGGATTTTGGGGGTGTGACAAATTCCACTCTAACACAGTTGCACGCTACCGAACCCTAGCCGCTGGTTGTGGTTGTCTGAATCAGAACCATCTTGATCTTCGTTTTTGGATGGAGGCAACGGTGAGAGAGAGGGAGAGAGAGGTGAGTCGTGGTGGTGGGGGCAGTGGGCTGGGGATGATGATGATGGTGGTGGTGTGTGAAAAGAGAAAAAGAAAACACTGAGACAAAGAGCAACAGTGTAATTTCAAACTAAGGGTAAAAGTGTAATTTAGTTGGTGCACCGACATTTCCTTTTAAGATTATATAAATGTATTAGAACATTTGCAAAGATAAAACCCGAAAATGCCAAGAAAACGTATGTAGTCATATTACACACTAGTTTATAGACCTATGTATTACATGAGTTTTATGAAAGAAAATAAAAGGTTTTAAGATAATCATGGAGTTGATCGAGTTCTTTGGTGATTTTCATTTATATTATGTTATTGTTGAGGTTGGTTGCGTTTGAAGGACACAACGATTATAAGTTTTAATTTGTTTTTGTATGTCATATTATTTCTTGCATCACACATCATAAATATAAATTTTGATATGAATACATATAACCGAATATGAACTATGCATACAAATTTAAAGAAAATATAACATTACTCGTTTTAAATGATGCGTTTACGAAGTAAGAATTTTGTTTTTGAATACAAAATAATTAGTATATTTTATTTCAAATTAATATTTTCATATTTTAAAAAGTGTTATCATAGTAGAAGATGGAATGAAATTAGTTTATGATCTAAGATTATATATATTAAACATATATATATATATATATATATACATACATATCGAAAGGATAAATAAACTTATTTGTAGTGAGAAAACCTAAGCAACTCTCTATCAACCATTGATGTAGATGATCTAATGACTCACAATTAAAAGTTCAATTTAAATTTACAATTTGGATCACCAAAAACACACACAAGTGTGTGAGAGAGAAGCATGTTTGAACCTAATTTACCAATATTTTTAGAGAGAGAAACAACAATCTTTTGAGTGTTTTATTTTGAAAAATCATTTCACACTTGATTTTTTTTGTTAAATGGTTGTTAATATGTTTTTGTGTGCTTAAAGTGGTCTAGTTAATGGGTAAATGTTTATGTAGTTTGCAGGTTTTTGTTTTTGTGTTAAAATCATTTTGAGCTTTGGATATTCTTAGTTGGTTGTTGTTTGATTAAAAATCAATATCTTTTAAATTGTTGAAATGTTGTTTTAGATGGGTTGTTAGTTGTCTTGTATAAACTTCACTCGAATATCACATTTTCATTACCTTTAGAAAGTACATAATTTAATAGTTGATAATTTCGTTTATTTTACAAATAAAAAGTTGTGTTTTTTTTTTTGCTGGCATAATTAGCAGGTACATATGTTATAACAATGTTACTTATAGTTACACCAGCCCTTTATTGGACACAAAAAGGGCTGAACATATGTAACACATGTTTGTAATTTGTGTTACACTAGAGGGTAACACATGTATAGCCACGTTACACATGTTACACATAATTGTTACATGTGTTACAACAAAATTTTACACATGTATAACATGTAACAGATGTTATATACCTGTTGTTACATTTGTGTTAATAAGTTTAATTTTAGGAGATTAACACTAATATACTTGTTTTCTTCATAGGTGAATGGATGTTTATGTTCAAGATAAATATGGTCATCAAGACGAAACATAGCTATATTTTTGTTATCTTATGATAGTTTTTGGATCATTTTTGGATCATTTTTATATATTTAAGTTAGTATAAACATTTTTATTACGTTTAAGTTTGATTGTAATATGTTCAAATACTAACAACCCATGATGGAATAAAACTTACTAACACCAACTATTGATATAAAACTAGTTATTTTTTTTGAAGCATTACAACTATTGATATAAAACTCATTTTTATTTATGTTGTTAGTATGCCTATTTTTGGATGAAGATGGATGTTGTTGTGAAGGCCATTTTTTTGGATGTAGCAACTAAACGTAACATGTGTAACCTTGATGTTGTAACATTTTATTCCCACCAAAAAACGATGTGGATGATGAAGACTCGCCAGCATCTCCGCGTTTGGGCTCCGAAGTTTTTTAACTGATATTAGTAGTTTGTATGATACTAAGCAGGTCCCAGTTGTTGCTTAATCAGGTTACACATGTTACACAAGATGTAACCTGTGTAAACAGGAAACACTTGTGTAACAGTTTGGAGTAACACATGTTACAGGTTGTATACCTAAAACATGCTTACCTATAAGTACTTACACAATATAAAATAGAGTAGGAACACAACTTTTAAGGATATTACACACGTTGTAGAGAAGATGTTACATGTGCACACACAATGTAACATGTGTAACATGCCGACAAGTGTCATGTGTGATTTTTTTTGTTACCCTAGGGTGCTAAACATATTACAACATTCACAACACACATAAACTTATACTAACATCCGTCCCTATGTCCACAGATGATCTAGAACATACTCCACGTTACCATCTTTATGAGTCTTCTAATGGCACTAAATTATGGACACCGATTGTTAACGAGCAATATCATCCTGTTATTGTTAAATCATACGACACACTGGAAGAACCTCTTGCCATGTATAAGACTTATGACCAACAAGTTGGGTTCAATGTAAACAATATACGTTAATGCAGATTTTTTTATCTACTAATAACATTGTTAATAACAACTCTAGGTACATATGTAACATGAAGTGTATCTTTGGCCCCTTTAATTAGTTACACTAGTCTCATATACTTCTAGTTACATATATTACTTGTTTACTAATTGATATGACATTTTGAACGATGTAATGTTGTTATATATGTAATTTTGCTAAGTTTAAATTGACACCAAAGGGGATGACATATGTAACACATGTTTATAACATGTGTTACACTATGGGGTAACATATGTATAATACCATGTTACACATGTTATATATAGTTGTTACATGTGTTACAACGTCTAGGTTACACATGTTACATATTGTTGTTACATCAAAAAAAATTGCCTTCACAATGACATCCGTATTCATCCAAAAATGGGCATACTAACAATGAAAATAAAAATGAATTTTATGCTTCTAAAAATGGTCTTCACAACAACATACGTCTTCACAACACATAGCAGCCAACAAAAAAACACATCATCTTCACCGCGAAAACCTGATGAGGCATTGTAATCCTTCGGCGGGCTTCGCTTCTTGATAAACATCATCTTGAACACAAAACATCTTTTCACCTATGAACAAAACAAGTACATTAATATTAATCTTCTATAGTTAAACTTATTAATCTCCTATGTAACATGTGTAACGTGGCTATACATGTGTTACCTCTCTAGTGTAACACATATTACAAAAATTGTTACATTTGTGTAACCCCCTTTGTCCCAAAAAGGGTTGGGGTAACTATAAGTAACTTGTGTAACGTTGTTACTACATATGTAGCTAATTATCCCACCAAAAAAACATGACTTTTTATTTGTAAACCAAACAAGATATTCAGAATAAATTATGAAGTTTATATATTTTAACATTTAACAACTCATCTAAAAAACATTTTAACATTTAAACTTACTATTACGTTAAGTTCAAATATGTAACACCTTGTACGCAACATATATTGCCCCGAAGGGTAACACATGTTACAACATATAGGACAAACAGTTTAGAATGTAGCTGGCAGAAATGTAGATGGCAGAAATGTAACATACGTAGCTAATTATGGCAGCAAAAATTTGAAACATTTAATACTAATTATAAAAAAAAACACCATCGTCACCACGAAAACCTGCTGATGCGTTGTAATCCTTTGGCGGGCTTCGCTTCTTGATAACCATCTTCATCTTGAACACAAAACATCTATTCACCTACGAACAAAACAAGTACATCAATATTAATCTTCTATTGTTAAACTTATTAATCTCCATCTAAAAAACATTTTAACATTTAAACTTACTATTACGTTAAGTACAAATGTGTAACACCATGTATGCAACATATATTGCCCCGAAGTGTAACATATGTTACAACATACAGGACAAACAGTTTAGAATGTAGCTGCCAAAAATGTAACATACGTAGCTAATTATGTCACCAAAACTTTCAAACATTTAACATTAATTATCAAAAAAAAAAAGAACAACTGAAAATAGAAAAACATAAAATAACACAATCCCTGGCCACGCGTCCCTCTTTGATTTCTTCTTCACACGACCAACCACATTCCCTTCACCGTCCTCTTCGCCCCCTTCTTAGTGCATGCTTCATTGCCTTCTTCGTCATCATTCCTTCTTATTTTGGCCACAAACTGAAAATATCAAAAACTAAAAATGATTTTAACATAAAAACGAAAACCTGCAAAATACATGAACATTAACCCATTACTAGAACACTTTGAGCACACAAAAAATTATTAAGAACCATTTTAACAAAAAAATTAAGTTTGTTCTTGCTGTTAATAGAACACTTACCGGATCTAGAACCGTCCGATGAACACGATGAAGATCTTCAAACATACTTCTCTCACACACTTGTGCATGTGTTCTTGTGTTCTAGATGAACACGATGAAGATTGTTGTTTCTCTCTCTAAAACAATAACTTTCTCTCTCTAAAAACCTTCATCCTGCCAAGATTGTTGATGAACGCAGCTAGCATCCAGATCTAGAACCATCCATTACTGGAACATGATGAAATGTTGTTTTCTCTCTTTAAAACATCATTTCCTCTCTCTAATCTATTCTTAAAAAAAACGAATGGATGAAAAGATAAATAGAAGAGACACACACTTGTGCGTGTGTTCTTAGTGTTCTTCTTGAACATGATGAAAGGGTGATGTTTCTCACTCTAAAACATCAGTTTTCTCTCTCTAATATCTAATCTATTCTTTTCAAAATGACTGGAATGAAAAGAGAAATATGAGAGAGAGAGAGAGAGAGAGAGAGAGAGAGAGAGATATGACATAAAGGAAATGATACGGATGTGTTGGTAGAATAGACAATAGTACAAGATGCATAATGACCAAAATAGCCTTAAATATTATCTTAATGGTTGATGATGTGGAGCAATCATATCCACACAAATAGGGTTTACTAAGTTTTCTTAATTAATAAGGTTTTCTTCATATACTTACATTACACACACACACACACACACACACATATATATATATATATATTATTTATTCATATGTTTAACATTTGTGAAAATGATAGTAACAAATTATAAACATGATGAGGTTGTAAATTTTTGTTTACGTCAAATAGTGGTGGGTGTATAATTTTTTATTATCCCATCTTCTTTTAATAAGTATGTTTTTATTTATTAAAGTATAGATATTATATTAAAGTATAGGTAAGTAGATAACTAATATTAATTAATAAGAATTAAGAATATTGAAGAAATACAATCATGAATATAAGATTATTTCTAATATATATTAAATTCAATTATGTAATAGTCTTTATATTAATTTACTTATTATTTATTATATGGTTGAGGTAGCATGATAAATTGGCACATGACATTTTGGTGAAATTCTTTATTATAAGAAAATGCAATGTGGCATTAAAGTTACTCTTTTATTAGTACTAGCAGTTAAACCCGTGCGCAAACACGAGTGGTTTTTAGAAAACCATACATAACACATTTTAATAGAAACTAAAAAAAATAATTGGTGCAGACTTACAAAATTGATATGGACTAATGTCAACAGGGTTAGTCAACAGGAGTTCCATTATGTTGACAACCTAACCACTATTGTCTATCGACTGTTACATACCTCTGTTGCTTTCCAATAGAGGTTTCCTAATAACTGTCATCCATTATCCCCAACAGAGGTTGCCACGTTGATAGATGTTAACACTACAAACAAATTTTCATTTAGTGGCACACGCTTTTAGTGACATTTAGCTTTTGTGCCATTAATTTAACTTTTTAGTGGCACTTTTTGTATGCCATACTTTCTTAACACCCACTTTAAGTGGCATTTACCTTTTATGCCACTAAGTTAAGTGTTTAATGGCACTTGTATATGCTACTAAATAGGGTTGTAAATTCCTTACACGGCCTGAAAACATGAAACAAACCTTACAGGAAATTCACAGATTTGGTTTAAACAGGTTCGGGTCAATTTCAGGTTGAACTCGTGAGCCCGTTTAGCTAAATAGGTCGGATTTGTGTTAAGCCGACTAAGTGCTAGGTTGATATGTTTAACCCATATATACTTTATTTTATTTTTTAACAATGTGTTTTATGTTATAAAATATTTCGATTTGATATTTTATGTCAGGATTATAACATAAAAAATTACCACAATAACTTAAAAATAATGGTTTTATATACACTTGTATTTTTTTATTAAATGTCAATTTTAAATATTGGCATGCGAAAGAAAAATAAAAAAAATAGGGTCATAAACACGTCTTATTCGAGTCAACCAACTAATATTCATGTTGTGTTCATACTTCTATATTTAAAACTATTTTCATGTTCGAATTGAATCCGTCAACCCAAAAACACAACCTATTTAACACCACTATCACTAAATATTTAATTTTTAACAAAGATTGAAATTTTAAAACACTACTAAAAAATTTCTTATTTCCCTACATAAAATTTCCCATGAAATTATTTCCGCCCAAACATACTAGGATTCCCCCTCCCCCAGAATCAACTTCCCATTCCAAAATCATGATTCATCAAAATAAACTTCCCTCTACAAACTGATGCAGTTTCGCGTGCGATCAAATAACTCAAGAACGATTGATTAATCAAAGACGATAAATCGAAGCAAAGGTTCCAAGAACAAAGTTCTTTATATTAATAATCAACAAAAAAACTGTCTAAACAATAACCCTAAACATCCTATTTATAAGATATGAATCGTAATTAACGAAACAAAATAAGATAAAATATTAAATTGAAATAAAGAGATAACTAAAGAGATCGGGCATATCCGCATCACAAACTAGGGCAACTCCATCTCTTGTTTCTCTTGTTTTTGAACGACTTTTGATTCATTTATTGCCTAAATCCAGGGTTGCGTGGGTACAATAAGGAAAATGAAAGTGATTCTATTCGACGTCGTCGGCGAATGAGCAGCAGTCTCTGGTGAACATGTAATTAAATATATATGTTTAATTTTTATGTAATCAAACTGTGCTAAATGTTCATTTGGTCTTTTGTATCAACAAGCGAATACCACCATTCCTACGAATTCGATTGAAGGTCAGAAAACTAAAACAAGTGGTCTCCGGCAAGAAGGTACTCGAGGTCTTTTGTTTATTATTGATTTTATATTTTTTAATTGACTTGTACTGATGTTTCATATTTCTTTTGACAAGTTTAAAGTGTTTATACATGAAGATTACCTGGCAATTTGATTCGGGTTTGAATTTATTTGGCTTAAGCTGTTTGATTGATCCATATTCTAGGGTATAATAACTGGGTGTTTTGTAGTTGTGGTATAATTTATTATATTTTTTTGCCACTAGGCATGGCAAAATGGAGTTGATAATTAAAATTAGTGCTGGGCTAGGAATAGAGTTTGGGATGTACAATAGTTTCTTAAATATATGGATTCTTGTACACATTGTATCAATAAAAAATCATCTTTGCGTCTTCTTCACTTCTTATGCTACCCCTTCCCTCACTAATTTTTGCTCGCTTGTTTTTGTACACAAACAATCGTAAACAAATCTAGATACAATCAGGTTGGATTGTTGTCTCAAAATTTCTGCATTTATCTTGAGTATCAGAAGTCTAAGAGGTTGCGACTTATGTGGTTTGATTCGTAATTATCAGGTCAATTCAATGCTCATAGTTCTACCATGTTTGCTGGGTTTTACTTGTGGGTTTAGGTTATATCATCGGAAAACTGCAAGAGATTTGGGGAAATTAATGGACCAGATGTTGGAAACTATTATGATTTGGGGGTTTATGTTAACTCATTTGCCCCTATCATCTACCACAATAATATTTAAGATGATTTCTTAGTGTTATTGCATGCTTGGTTTTAAAATGCGCGAATTATGCGCGTATAATGCGTGATGTGCCCGTTGCGCTAATGAGAGCGCATCGCAACACCTAATGCGTTGCGTTTACATGATGCGATGCGACAATTTCGCATAATGCGCCCTTCGCAAAATGCGCCATGATGTACGCATCATTGTTTGTTATGCTTTTTTGCCCAAATTTTATGAAATGGGTTGGATTTTTTCAATAATTAATATTTTAGCATGCTTGATTTGAACCATTATGGTTCCTAAACACTTTTTATGGTTCTTGGAACATTTTAGGATGCTTGATTTGAACCAAAAAGCACAATTCTTATCTTATTATGTCAATTGTTTTAGTTTAAGTATGTTTTTATAAGTTGTTATGTATAAAGAATTTTTTAGTATATTTTTATAAAGAGCGTATCGCATACGTGATGTGCTCGCATCATGCATTATGCATCACGCATCATATTTTAGACCAAACGCATCGGAGTGCATCGCGCAATTTAAAACCAAGATTGCAGGTGTATGCTCTATTCCTTTACATAAGTCCTTATTTAATATTTTCTTTTGATTGTTACAAGTCTTGCTTTGTTTGTGAGCTGTAGATGGTTAAAAGTCTCTAACCAGTAGATCCGGCGTCTTGTTGCAAACTCAATCACCCTGTTCTCTCACTAGCAATACTCAGTTTCATGTTACCTCAAACTCATAATCAGTTCTCTTCTTGTTAGAGACTCAATACTCGATGTCGTTCTTTCTCAAGGCATCAACGTATGATTATATTATGGTTTTTGTAAATTGATTATGATTAGCTGATTATCTATATGTATGATTTATTATGTTTAATAGTTATTTTGAGCCTAAATTGTTTTATGTCTTATCTTTTCTAAGGATATATACAACTGCTCAAGAATGGATTTTATATTAGTAGCAAGTAACAGCATAAAAAGCCTATGGACTTTCAATTTTAAGCAGGTTTGAGGGAAAAAGTTGTTGATCATCAATTCCAAGCTAGGTGGTTCAGTGATGTTAATTGTCTAGACTTCACTTCTCAAGGTAAGTTAAGTCAAGTATTTTTTTAATATTTATTTGTATAAAAAGACTCCTTAGTTTTAAGAATAAGAGAGGTATAAAGTTCTTCAATGTTTATTATATATAATTTTTTAAATAACTTTAAGCTACTATAAAGTTTATTTGGTTTTCAATCTGGTCACAAAAGATTTTTTTTCATACAATGCCCACCATGTGTTTTGCATAAATGTATCAAGCCAGACGTCATCATCATCTCTGCCTGATCTACTCGTCCTGCCTACATCCAAAATATTGTCGAATTCTGAGCTTCACTAGTGAAAAACAGATTGGTTGTTGTGATTCCAAATTCCTGTCACCGGCGATCGCCATACATATCGAAGAACGAAAACCTTCACTCAAGTACTTTCGAACTCTCTCATCTATAGTAGTGTCTTACGAATTTCAGGACTTAATTTCTAAGGTTAAATGTCAAACAATTTGTTGTATTTCGAACAATACTTCAAATGGTTGATGTTCTGAATTGCTTGCAGGTACATCTGTGTTATGTTTTGAAGAGTTGAGATTTTGGAGGTGAGAGAGGATACGGATGTGATGTTTGATTTACCATTTTCATCTGTACTTTTAGTTGCATAGTGTTTGTATAACCTTTTCAAATTGTAAGTCATTGCTTTGGGTTTTAGTTGGAATAATGTCTTCGGTTTGGGCATTACTGTGCACTTTGTTGTAATTGAAAGTTTTAAATATTATCCTCCAAAACCTGCATTAAAAACCCCAAAAATCTAGAACTGTATCAACATTTTCCTAGGTTTTGTACCATGTATTTCAAGCTATTGGAAAAAAAATCAAAACATTCAGGAGTTTGATATGTCAAAATATAGTAAAGGGGCTGCATATATACAAATAAGCTACATTGTTTAATTATTTACACTCTATCGTTGCTTATTAACTGTTATCTTAATCCTTTGTCAGGAAGAGTAAAAGTGAGCTTTTCAATTTCAAAAGAAATGAACTCTACTATCTCTTGGAGGACAAACATGTAAAATTGTTGTCATGTTTCACTTATCCAGATTCACAAGATATTTGAACCCAATGCCTTACTGAATAACATCAGTACTGATATTGGTGTTCTTTTTTATAGTTTTATGATCTAATTATGTAGCCGATATGGATGTGGTGTTGTTTCTTACAAGCAAAAGTGTTTGGTTTCCAAGCATTATGAGGAACAAGATATAAGGTAACTTCTTAAAATAACTGTATCCACACATACGAATTCCCCGCTACACGCGACTGTGAAATTCTTAGTTTAAAATTATTAATCACATACCATTTAGTCTTCAAGGTGGCATAACTTGAGTTATCCATGTGCTAACTACCAATGCTATATTTTATGCAGAATAACATGGGGCTGAACTACATCATCTTAATTCAAATCTAATCCAATCGAGTAGACATAATGTCGTAACCCCCGACCCCTACCCCTACCCCGGGAGCGGGCGTCGCGAGATCCAGATCAGTGGTATCGGTGTTTATTAATTTGGTAGCAGAATACATCAGGACCGTAGTTATGAAATATTGTTATCAGAGTTTAAACACCAGCTTTTATAATAATAATTCATTGGGATAAAACCCAAGTTCATTTGACAATACATTTGTAGGGGTAAACCCTAATTATTGAAAACAAAAACTCCTTTTTTATTTAGGTAACTTTTATAACCACTTTTCCAAGCCTTCGGTGCTCTCCAGCTGGCTTCTATTGGCTTTCACATTGTGTTACCTGAAACGCGTTTTAAAAACATTTTATCAGCAAGAAGAAATACTGGCAAGTACATTCCATTTTGTAAAGCATCAATTGTTTACACATTACAGTATTAAGGGCGATTACAATGTTTATATCTACATAATTACTCGGTCAGTACGTGTCACTCGACGGATCTGTGACTATGGTCATATCACACATTGGATACCCGTGCCCAATTGTGAAGGTTATCAAGTACTGTATACAAACCCCATAATACTGACATTAATTATAGAATTACAAAGACTTAATCACTGTAATTGTATTTGAAAACATTTGAGGTTTTGGTAAAATATTTTGACTCATAAAAATGTACTCTCAAATAGTGAGAAAAAGTGAATGTACTTAAATTGTTGACTTAGGTGATAATATTATAGCTTCCTGGTGATTCTCCTGGTTATTATCTATTGGCTTAGCTCTGTTGGTTGCTGCTAGAGCTAGTTTCAGACAGTTCGGTTTGATGTGACCAGCCTCTCCACAATTGGAGCATACTCTGGTATTAGCCTTTCTCCTACAATCTTCGTCCTTATGTCATGGGTACTTGCAAAAGTTGCAGGACACATCACACTTTCCTGAGTGCTTCTTTTTACAAAACTTATAATAGGGTGTAGAAGAAGCTGTTCCTTTTCCACGGTAGGAATTACTGTAGCGAAATTCCTGGGTAAGCTTTTGAGCTAGGTTCTTTCTCTGATTTTCCTCTTGTGTGCGTACTGGTTCATCAGTACGGGTATTGGCTAGTTCTACTGCTTCTTCTATGGTCTGCGGTCTAGCTGTCTTGACTACATGTCTAATCTCGCTAATTAATCCCCAAAGATAACGGGAGATTAACACTGGTTCAGGTGAGGCTAAGGTTGGCACTATTCTAGCATCTTTGAAGAATATGGTAGTGTAACCTTTGCAGTCTATTCCAGTCGTTCTAAGATTTAGGAACTTATTGGTGATTTGTTCCTTTTCATTAGGAGGACATAATTTTCTTTCAACCATTTCCTTAAAGTTGATCCATTCCATATTATAAACTCTGTCACTTCCCCTAGACTAGAGAATAGTATTCCACCATTCTAAGGCTGCATTTTTGAAAAGATTAGAAGCAAACATAATCTTATCTCCATCTGCACATTTACTTATTTTATGACTGCTTCTGTCTTTTCTATCCAACGTAAAGCTGCAATGGCTCCTTTATTTCCTGAGAATTCTATTGGTTTGCAGGCGAATAATTCTTTATAAGAACAACCGTAAGAGACGGTTCTTCTTCTTTTAGGAATTGGAGCTTGGATTATAGGTCCGTTATTATCGTTCACACTTTGACTTGGTTCAATGTGTTGGCGTTTACTTCCATTTGCAGATTTATTATTTTATGCTTCTTTAACATTGCTGATAATATAGGGCATAGTATCTATAATTCCTTGTGCTACTATGTGTTGGATGACACTGTTATCTATTTGGTTTCCATTATTCTCATTATTCTGGTTTTCCTGATTTACTTCGTTGTTCATCTGAATTGTGAATATTTATCAGATTTTAATTATCACAGAATAAATTTACTACAAATATTTATACGCAATCACACAAACAATCTGATAAAAAACGTCGATCATTGCGACTTTTACTCTTTTCTATATATATATATATATATATGCATCGGTTACATACTATAATTGGAAATCAAATATACTAGTAGTTATACATCCGAATCTATTTTAGTCTATCGATAGATATATTTTTTTTATCAAACTACAAAATTACACATATATCTAAGCATTCTCTAAGTACCGTTCATCCATTACTGCATTTCATTCTCATCGTATTTCCAAACTAATTTCTCCCCTATCTGTCGCATTCTATTTCCTTCATTTACTAAACTTTCTCCATACTGACGGAGTTCTTGCACACATTCTCGACTCATTGGTGGGTTTAATGGGTCAGGATGATGAGGTATGGATTCCTCGTAAGGGTGTGCGCTATTAATTTCAAACAATGTTCTATCATCATCCCACCACGGATCACGTTCTAAGGGCATTGGGGGTTGGGATTCTAGGTAACTCGTTGGGATCAAATGCAGGTATTGGGAATTGGTTTTCTTGGTTGGGTTCTAGCATTTGTTGGTCTGGGAATAAAGGTAACACTGGCGGTTCGGCTATTTGGTTTGGGATAGAGTCTATTGCTGTAGTGGCTAGCATATGGAAATCTGCCAATTGTCTTTCTAGTTCCTCTTCCCATTGTGGCCTATTGACTATTTCCTGAGTTTGTGCACTTGCTTCCCTATTAGCTCTGACTATCGCTCTCTGTTGTTGTAACTTCTTCATTCTCTTTCTTCTCTCATGTGCGCCTCTATTAAACCAACCTCTCTTTTTAGTAGTAAAGGGTTCCACAGACTGTGCCTTAAAAATAAATTTCCCTTCCCCAGTATCGGCTGAGTAACCTGAGGGATTAGGTTGAGATGATGTTCCTTCATCTTTTTGTGAACTAGCTATATGACGATAAGCATCCGGCGTTCCTTGTTCACTCATACCGTAAACTAACAAATAGTCAAATAACACAAAACAATGTAAGCACATAAGTTATTTCCTAACACAGAGTTTAAGTGTCAGCAGAACACTTCTTTGGCTTAACTCAGTGGTTGTATCTCTGATACCACTCTCTGTCGCAATCCCTGACCCCTACCCCGGGAGCGGGCGTCGCGAGATCCAGATCAGTGGTATCGGTGTTTATTAATTTGGCAGTGGAATACATCAGGACCGTAGTTACGAAATATTTTTATCAGAGTTTAAACACCAACTTTTATAATAATAACTTATTGGGATAAAACCCAAGTTCATTTGACAATACATTTGTAGGGGTAACCCTAATTATTGAAAACAAAAACTCCTTTTTTATTTAGGTAACTTTTATTGCCACTTTTCCAAGCCTTCAGTGCTCTCCAGCTTGCTTCTATTGGCTTTCACATTGTGTTACCTGAAACGCGTTTTAAAAACATTTTATCAGCAAGAAATACTGGCAAGTACATTCCATTTTGTAAAGCATCATTTGTTTACACATAATAGTATTAAGGGCGATTACAATGTTTATATCTACACAATTACTCGGCCAGTACGTGTCACTCGACGGATCTGTGACTATGGTCATATCACACATTGGATACCCATGCCCAATTGGGAAGGTTATCAAGTACTGTATACAAACCCCATAATACTGGCAACAATTGTAGAATTACAAAGACTTAATCACTGTAATTGTATTTGAAAACATTTGAAGTTTTGGTAAAATATTTTGACTCACAAAAATGTACTCTCAAATAGTGAGAAAAAGTGAATGTACTTACATTGTTGACTTAGGTGATAATATTATAGCTTCCTAGTGATTCTCCTGGTTATTATCTATTAAAATTAAACAATGCATACGTGTTAGTAATATAACCCAAATCACATTAACCGTACAACTCGAGACAGAACTCCAATGACCGAGTCAGGCAGAGCCTTGACATGCATTACAGAGTCCTAGATTAATCGGGTGTAACACGAGACAGAACTCCAACGACTGAGTCAGGTAGAGCCTTGACATGCGTTACGGAGCCCTAGATCGATCGTGTAGGGCAACAGCAGGGTTATAGTACTTACAACGACGCAGAGCTTCGCTTTATAGTTGGTATTATACCCGCGTATAATAATAACTATCAGAAATTGAGACAGAGAATTTGATTTTGAATGATTTGAACAAATGATTCCGAAGCACCTTTATATAGGCCTGGCGAGGGGTCTCTCGCGCCCCGCGAGAGATATAGAGATGGCCTTCGCGGCCCGCGAGAGCATTAAGGGCGGTCATAGGCTTGGCTAGTCATTGGCTTAGCTTCGCCTAGTCATCAGACACGTGGCACCATGTAGTCTTGAGCAAGCAAAGGTCCTCGCGTCCCGCGACAGAATCTGGTGTCTGAGTCGCGGCCCGCGAGTGACTCCCAAACTTTGTTTTTCTTGTTTTTTTTATAAATATAAGGGTATTCTGGGTCCGTTTCTCGCGTACAGGATATATTTAGGGACATTTAGGGCCACTTTAAGGGTTCTAGGAGGGTTGTTATACATAATAACTTAAGTTAATCCGCATGACATAAATAGGATAACTTAAAATGAACATATATGTTTCTTACATTTTGTGTGTAAGTATATGTATATATATTAAGTAGAATTTATTAATATATATATATATATATATATATATATATATATCGTAACACTTATCTGACAGGTTATCATGTCTTCCTCCCAGACTAGTGGGATATATTATGATCATGACCCTATAGAGCTTGTCTCCGATGATGAGTACGGACCTGCCGTGGAGATCTTCACATCTGATAGCGACTTGGATCCGGAGGAGGATCCCGACTTCATATCGGACGATGACAACCTCAAGGATTTCCAGCCATTCGCCTTGCTAGACCCTGTCGACGACGACGTCCCTCTGGTGGACAATGTCCTAGCCTTACCCCCTCAGCATCATGACCAGCTCATCATCGGTCACCCCGAGTTTGAGCACATTGTTGAGATCATACCTTTTCCAGTTTTACCACTCCCTGCCATTCCCCACGAGGATTGGCCTTTCATCATCGATCTAGACGACGATGGTGTCCCCGTGTTTCAGGTGGACCATCCCGACGAGGAACTCGGCGACGGGGAGGTCTTCGACGTCGCCATACTAGAGGTTGCTTCCCCCGTAGTATCAGTGGTAGACATATCCTCCGACTTTGACTCCGATTCTAGAGAGTCAGTGACTTCATCTACTCTGTGGGTCGTTGGCCTGGAGGCATACCCTGCTGATGATGCCTCCTCTTGCGTCCCCGCTACACCTACACCTACTCCCACTCCCACTCCCACACACACCCCTGTTGGCACCCCTACCACTCACACCGATGATGCGACCTCACACCGCCCTACTCCTACCAGGGCGACTAGTTGGCTACGACCATTGTAGATTGATTCGATTCGATCCCACTGTTGCCACCCAGTCACGGCCGAGTCTTCACGACGACCACCAGTACCTCACCATGGGAGGAGCTCATTCCATTAGCCGTCCCAGCCATTTCCACACTCTCCACCATATACCATGCCCACTTCTGACCCATATCACCCGTCTCACTACCCTGGTTGTCATGAGCCGTCATCCTCACTGAAGACGCAGTTAGAATGAAGAAGTTGTCACTGAAAATAACTGAGAAGGTAGAATTGCATGTTGAGTCTTCCGGTGATAGGAAGTGGAAGCACCCGAATGTCAAGCAACGAACTCGTGCTAACAACAATAACCCCAATAATAAAAACAAGATGCGAGACACCAATCCGCCTCAAGAGGCGAAATTTTTTATTGCTGCAAATGACACTAGGGTTAATAGTATCATGGCAATCTGCCCAAGTGTGAGAAGTGTAAGTACCACCACTTGTGTGCTTGCCGTGTGATAAAGTGTGACAAGTGTGGGAAGATGGGTCTTTGAATTGAGAATTGTTGGGCGACGGGCAATGGAGGAGGCATTGGGAATGGAAACAGAACTGGAAATGGAGTTGGTAATGGTAATGGTAATGGTAATGGTAATGGGAACGGAAATGGTAACGGTAATGGGAATCAGAATGGAGCTGGGAACGGGAATGGACGCGATCAGGGATGTTATGGTTGCGGCAGAAAGGATCATTTCAGGAAAGACTGCCCCAAGGAAAACAATGCTCAGGGAAGAGCCTTTGTCATTGGAGCAAGGAACGCCCGCCAAGACCCTAATGTGGTCACCGGTACGTTTCTTATCAACAATCATTTCGCATCTGTATTGTTTGATACTGGTGTAGATTTTAGCTTTATGTCTATGGAATTTAAAAGTATATTCGGCGTTGAGTCAAGTAGGCTAGGTGTTCCTTACTCGATAGAATTAGCCGACGGTAAACTTGTTGAGTCGAGAGAAGTTGTTAAAGGGTGTTCATTAGAGCTTGGGGAGCGAAAATTTAGCATCGATCTTTTACCCATCCAGTTGGGTAGCTTCGATGTAGTAGTTGGCATGGATTGGCTATCCGAGAATAGGGCTGAAGTTTTATGTCACGAGAAAATTATTCGCATTCCACCTGTGAATGAGGAGACACTCATCGTGTACGGAGAGAAGTGCGACTCACCCTTGCAAATCATCAATTGTATGAAAGCTCAAAAGTGTTTGCGGAAAGGTTGCATAGCCTTTTAGCGCATGTGGTCAACAAGAAAGCTGAGGAACCGAAGCTTGAGGATATTCCTGTGGTTAAAGAATTCCCCAAAGTCTTGCCGGGATTACCAGCACAGCGACAAGTCGAATTTTGCATCGACTTGGTACCAGGAGCCGCACCCGTGGCCAAGGCTCCATATCAACTAGTACCTTCTGAGATGCAAGAGTTATCCACACAACTTCAAGAGTTCTTAGATAAGGGATTCATTAGACCAAGCTTCTCGCCTTGGGGAGCTCCAGTGTTATTTGTGGAGAAGAGGGACAAAACTTTCAGGATGTGCATAGATTACCGAGACTTGAATAAACTCACTGTCAAGAATCGGTATCCACTACCGAGGATTGATGATTTATTCGACCAACTGCAAGGATCGAGCTTCTACTCCAAGATAGACCTAAGGTCTGGTTATCATCAGTTGCGGATTCAAGAAGAGAGCATACCGAAGACAGCATTCCGAACTCGTTATGGTTACTACGAGTTTCTCGTGTGCCTTTTGGGTTAAGGAACGCACCGGCGGTCTTTATGGATTTAATGCATCGTGTGTGCAAGCCGTATCTTGATAAATTTGTGATAGTATTTATCGATGATATATTGATATACTCACGAACAAAGGAGGAGCACGAACATCATTTAAAGGCCATTTTGGAGCTACTAAAGAACGAGAAACTTTATGCAAAGTTTTCTAAGTGCGAATTTTGGATTGTGAGGTACAATTCCTCAGACATTGTGTGAATGAGAATGGCATACATGTGGATCCATCAAAGATAGAGGCGATTAAGAATTGGGAGGTGCCCAAAACTCCAACTGAAGTACGACAATTTCTGGGATTAGCGGGCTCTTATCGGAGATTTATTGAGAATTTTTCTAAGATTGCTCAACCGCTAACTTCCTTTATGCAAAAAGACAAGAAGTTTGATTGGGGTGAAAACAAGAAGAGGCATTTCAACTTCTCAAGGATAAACTATGCGATGCACCGATCTTATCACTCTCGGAAGTTACCGATGACTTTGTGGTATACTATGACGCTTCGTGTCAAGGATTACGTTGCGTGCTTATGCAACGGCAAAAAGTCATCGCGTACGCCTCACGTCAACTAAAAGTTCATGAGAAGAATTATATCACTCACGACCTAGAGATAGGCGTGGTGGTATTCACTTTGAAGATTTGGAGGCATTATCTATACGGTACTCAGTGTACTATCTTCACTGATCACAAAATTCTTCAACACATATTTAATCAGAAGGAGTTAAATATGCGCCAACGGTGTTGGGTTGAATTGTTGAACGACTACGATTGTGAAATTAAGTACCATCCGGGGAAGGCGAACATTGTAGCGGACGCCTTGAGTCGCATGGAACGAGTCAAGACACTAAGGGTTCGAGCTTTAGAGATGATGATTCAAACAAACCATACCACACATAATCATGACGCGCAACGAGAAGCACTCAAGGAAGAACATATCAAGGCTGAACTTCTTCGGGGTATGAAGAAGTAGTTAGTGCCAAAAGAATATGGAACTTTATACTTCATGGACGCATTTGGGTTCCCACTTTTTGGCGGACTTCGAGAGGTTATCTTCGATGAAGCATATAAGTTAAGGTACTCGATCCACCCGGGATCGGACAAAATGTACCAAGACTTGAAGGAGTACTATTGGTGGCCTAACCTCAAAAATGACATCGTTGCGTATATCAAAAAGTGCCTGACTTGCGCAAAAGTTAAGGCCGAGTATCAGAAACCCTAGGGCTTGCTACAACAACCCGAGATTCCCGTTTGGAAGTGGGAACAAATATCTATGGACTTCATAACAAAGTTACCCAGAACCTCTAGAGGTCACGACATGATATGGGTAATAGTCGACAGACTAACCAAGTCCACGCACTTCCTGCCAAAACGGGAGAAGGATAGTATGGAGAAGCTTGCTGAGTTGTAGCTTAAAGAAACAGTGGCTCGTCATGGAGTGCCTATTTCGATAATCTCGGACCGAGACGGTCGATTTGTATCGAGAATTTGGAAATCCTTTCAATAGGCCTTTGGATCTCGCATAGATCTAAGTACGGCCTTCCATCCATAAACTGACGGCCAGAGCAAACGAACCATTAAAACCCTTGAAGACATGCTTCATGCATGTGTGATGGACTTAGGCGGAAATCGGGATACTCACCTACCCTTGGTTGAGTTCTCCTATAACAACATCTATAACACAAGCATACAAGCCGCACCGTTCGAAGATCTTTATGGTCGGAAGTGTCGCTCTCCGCTATGTTGGGCGGAAGCTAGAGATAAAAAGTTAATCGGTCCCGAGTTAGTCCAGGAAACTACCGATAAAATCTTCCAGATCCGAGACCGTATCAAGGTGGCTCGTGATCGACAAAAGAGTTACGCTGACAAGAGACGAAAGCCGTTATCATTCGAGGTAGGAGACAAAGTCTTGCTAAAAGTCTCGCCTTGGAAGGGCGTAGCAATATTTGGGAAGCGTGGGAAGTTAAATCCACGATATATTGGGCCATTTGTGATCTTGAAAAAGATCTGTACTGTTGCCTATAAATTGAAGCTGCCGGATGAACATAGTGGCGTACACGACACATTCCATGTGTCAAATCTCAAAAAGAGTCCAACATAAGAAACAGTTATCATCCCTGCGGATGAGATATATATCGATGACAAACTCCGATTCACTGAAGAACCCGCTGAGGTTATCGACTGGAATGTCCAGAAAACAAGGAGAAGTCGCATCAAGTTGTTCAAAGTCCGTTGAGACTCTTGACACAGACCAGAGTATATTTGGGAACATGAGGATCAATTCAAAGCCGAATACCCCCACCTGTTTGAAAAGACTCTTGCAAAGGATAACTCAGCTTAAATTTCGGGACGAAATTCTTTTTAACAGGGCGAGTATGTGACAAACGACACAATCCGGTAACTTTCATACCATTAGATAATTATTTATTTCCTGCAATTATGTGTTTTAAATGTCAACATTACATGTTTGCATGTTATACATCTTAATCATGCAAATCATACATTTCATTCATCGCATTTGAAACAATTTAAGCGTTGTGTCAAAACAATTAGTAAACTCACCGGTTAGATAGGTTGTGTCAGCACTGCCTCGGTACTCAGCTAAATGGTAGATTTAGGACTTAGATGTAGGCCCGACATAAAAAATATGTCAAATCCCAAGTGGGAAAACAAGTATAATTGTTAACACTTTCTGGAAAAAATTAACTAACTTTAAAAGTGTCCGTTTGGACCATAAATGGCAATTTTCCGCAGGATTCATAATCCGACAAATTATACAAGTCCAGAAATGTTATTAAATATAAAAAAAAAACTTAAAAAGTATCGGGGATACCTTTGAAACACAAAAACATATCATACCTTATAAGTTACTCAACTTAACCTTTTAGCGAACCGACAACAAAACAAGCACCAAACAATTACAATTATCTGAACACTACCAAAACACCAAATATGGACTAGTAACATTGTTTTAATGTTGTAAAATTTATATTGGTCATATATGACTTTGTTACACATTAAAACACCTAAAATCACTTAACACCTAATTATACTTTCAATTTACCTTTCAAGTCCCCTAACTATCAAACTTGCAACTTAACCCCCCTCCCTCTAAAAGTGACGGTTCCAATGGGGGCCCCACAATCCCCAAAGATGTCTCATGATCTTGTAAATTGATTGTTCGGCAATAAGGTGTATGGAGGTAAAGTGTGTGCATAAGGTTATATCAAGAATCCTTATCTCCATTCCTTTCATTCTATCACACTTTTCACTCTCCTCTCCCCCTAATCTTCGGCCAAGACACCACCATAATCACCTTCATCTTCTGTTAATCTTCAAGCTAATCCAAGAGTTCCCAAAGGTGCATCAAGCAAAGTTAAGGAAGGATCAAGGCTTGGAAGCTCAAGGACGTTCTTGTGGAGATTTTAACCACCTCTTTTATCCTCTCTTCGTCTTCTTGTTCTTGTTGCATCTTCCCTAGCCAATAGTGCTAGTTGTGTGTCCTCTAATCCTTCATTTTGATTCTTAATAGTAGTATGATAAAGATGTACAAGTTAAACCATTAAGAATCTCAAACTTTAAAGTGTGAACATATGAAAAATAACAGAATCTAACACAAATAAGTAATTTTTGGTGTTATGTGAAGTTGTTATGAAGTTGTAGTTGATTGTTTTGTGATATGGATGAGATCCATCACATACATGCTTGTTAGAAGTGTAGATATAACAAGTATACACATGGATCTTAAATGATCCATGATGAACATGTTAATAGACTTGAAAACTTGAAATGTGAACTTGTAAGTAAAGTTAAAATGATAAATTTATGTTTATAAACTCACAAATAAAGTGGATGAACAAGTTTTCAAAAATAAGTTCTTACAATGTTTATAAAGTATGGCAAACAAGACTTGTTTCAAATCTAAAATACTACAAGTTCATATGAAATTTCAAGTTTGTTAGCATGAAAAGTATGGATTATTTTGTATATTGTTACTTGCAAGATTGTTGTGGATGATTGTTGAGTTTTAAAAGAAAATTAACACATGTATATAAACATGGGAAAACCTCTAATTTTAGGGGAAACTATGGCGAAATTTTTGTAGAATTTAAACACTTAGAAAAATATATTTTTATAAGACTTTTTACAAGAAAAATGTTCAAAGTGTTTAGCCATAATTTTTCTCAAATTTTTATAGAAAATATAAGTTAAGAAAATAGTGTTTTTCTTAAAGATTAAAATGGATATAAATATATATAATTACGGCAAGTTATATATATTTAGTGATCACCCAATTTGTGTGTTTATGTGTATATTATTTGTATTATGTACTAGTATGTAAGTAGGGTTCAAAAACTACAAAATACACACAAAGGATACAAATATAAAATACACCCAAAAATACCACAAAATACAACTAAGTATTAAAATACTTATACTTGCCCAAATGGGTGTATGGTCAAAATACAAAATATATATTTATATGTATTTCCGTAACAAATATCTTGGACACTTGGACTATGGACATATGGATAAATACATATATATGAGGAGGCAATATATATATATATATATATATATATATAACAAGTGTGATAAAAATATATATTAAACAAGCCTTAGAAATATATTATTTTTAAAACATATAAATTCCGGAAAGTATAAGATTATAAGAAATGATTTTTGACACTAAATGCAAAATACATAGGTATTTAAACATAAATACATGTATACTTTTCTAAGTATACATTTGGTAAAATTACAAATATATTTATACAAAAAAATTTTGAAAATATTATTTAATAAATCAACTTTGACTTGGTCAAACAAATACCAGGACAAGAATACATAAAATAATAAAAGAATTTGTATACAAAGATAAGTTAAAAATATATTATCACACATATTGTATACAAAAATTCAATATATATATTTATTTATTTGAGAATATATATATATATACAAAAGGAAAATACATTTTAAAATAACGATGACGCGACGAACGGGTGAAACCCGACTACAATGGGCACGACCCACACATGTATCAGACATACACATCTTACTCGTGCGAGGCACGAAGTCGCAAGTGGAACTAGATCCGTTAAAACAACTCACAAGTATACAAAACTATATATATTTTGTAAAATATATAATAAAAACTCTAGAACATATACACCTAAGACAAAGCAAATACATAGTCAAGATGGATAACTTTTACATAGTAATCGTAAGCTTAGGTGGTTAACATATTTAGGACATTTATAGGTTACGTCGCGAACCAAGGGAAGTATCGGTGAAGTTATTACACATCAAGACGCAAATCTGTGAGTTCATGTCCCCTCTTTTAAACGTTTTCTAGTTTTCTAAAACCTTTTGGGGAAATACATGTACAAAAGGTATGCTAGACTATGAAATGAAACAACGAGATTTATGTGCGAATAGGGTTGTACTTACGCACCATTAATCGAGTTTAGAACCGAGGAACGGAAAGGGGTAGATCTATTGGGTTTTTACGAGCCCCACTCTTGGTCCATATGATCCACACAAAAGAGTGCTTTTGTGTCCCAGTCGAGGGTAATCGGCACAAAAATCGTCAAGGTTTGAATTGCTTCCTATGTCGTCACACATATTAATGTCTTTGCAAAACATTAATGAACACGATTTCATTTACGTTTACATACAAATTTTCATATAAATACATCTCACAATTTACAAATATTCATTTATTACACAATAACTACATGAATTCACCAACTTTGTTGACGTTTTTCAAACTTAGATGTATTTATGGAAAATAGTGGAATCTTTGCGGGAACCTTGCTTCAAGATGTCAAGCGTCTCCATGCCACTTTTGTTGGATTGTTCGTTATATCTCGCCTCCTTGTAGTGATATGAGGAACAACTCCTTTATCTATTAAAACTTGAACTATGTTATTGACTTTTAAAACTTAGTTTATTTTGAAGTGATGTAAACACTATTATTAACTCATTTTTATGCTTTGAAACATACAGAATGGCATTTGGAGTTTATTTTAATCATATAGTATTTGTGCTAATTCGTATGCAATGAGAATCAATCATGATCACACCTCGTACTTCCGCCTATGACTGGGTGTGACATTTACCACCATAACAACTTTGCTTTTAATAGTATGGGATTCAACTAATTATTTTTATGCGGTCCTTACAAAATTTAACACATCGGTTCTATTAAAATTATAAAAAACATTGGGGTCCGGGGACCCCGACCCGCACTACGTGGGTCCGTCCCTGCTTGAACACCGCTGCCACCCAAAGGTTAGGCCTTAGGGGTTTGATTTCCTGGTAGAAATACTAGTGCAAGTGTAGGAAAGAAGGGGTTTGAGGTGGAGTCCATCTCTTGGATGGTGTGTGTGTGATTGATGGATTGGGTATAAGAGTGAGATTTATAGTTCAATGGTAGTTTGTAATGAAAGGGTATAACGTCGTTAGTGCTTGTGGTGTAAAGGTAGTTTATAAGGAATTTGATATGGTAAACCATAATTGATCGAGGTAAAGATACTACTTAAATTGTGTGTTCCCGAGTTCACGGGAAAAGAAAAGAAAGTAAAAGGAGAAAATGAAAGGAAGAGAAAAGAAAAAGAAATGATATCTTTCCTTTCAAATCAGGAAAAAAAAACTAAAGAATTTAGCCTAGTTTCCTTTCATTTCCTTAAGTGAAATTCGAGAACACAACTTTTTTTATTTTCTTTTTTTTTTCCCTTCCTTAAATGAAACTCAGAAACACAAACCCTTTTTTATTTCCTTTTAATTACTTCTTTACCTCCGAGTCTCATTTAACAGGGGGAGGAGAAAGAAAAGAGATGAAAATATAGAAAAAACCATGTTCCCAAGATTTTTTAAGGATAGAAGGGGAGAGAAAATGAGAGAAATGAGAAGAAAATTTGTTCATATATTCATCCTCCTAAATTGGAGAGATTAGGAGAGAAAATATTATTAATTACTAAATTGTCCACATATCTAATTAAAATGTTTTATGTTTAAAGGAATTTTTACATATTTCCCTCTCCTAAGCCTCCTCATTACGTATTTCCCCAAACCATAAAATCAATTACATATTTCCCTCCCTAACTCATATATATTACATATTTCCCCTTTTCATTTAAATGACTCTTATTTATGAATATTTTACCCATAATGAACTATTTAATGAATATTTACATATTTCCCTATGTCGCAACCCCCGACCCCTACCCCGAGAGCGGGCGGTCGCGAGGACAATATAGTGGTATCGGTGTTTATTAATTTGTCAGCGGAAAAATACATCAGGACCGAAGTGATGTTGCTACACTTTATGTGGACACGACTTGATTCGGTTCGACTCGGTTCGGTTCGGCTCGGTTAGGTTCGGCTCAAGCCCGATGTCACGACATTCCTCCGTCGTGTGCCCCAGAGTTCGACACGCGAAGCACGGAGAGCCACGAACCAGTTTCCGCCGACAAATCACCATGACATCATCATGATGATGTCACATGATATCTAGAAATTGAATGCATGATTTATAACCTGATCAAACAACCATGCATTTCAATATCTCATACATTGGGCCAACCTTAATTGATAATCAATATATTCGGCCATTATTTGGGATTAGATGACGAGAGTGGCCAATACTTGTAGACGAAGACTACTTACATGTGACGAACACTCCTTACTGTGAGTCACGAACAATACTTGTAGACGAAGACTCCTGCTCAACGAAGAGTCTCAAAACGACGAACCCTCAAGGTTCGTCCACTCCTTGACGAACACTCCTTCCGATGAAGACTCCACTGTTCGTCGAGATCATATGCATGACGAAACTACCGAAACATCCAGCTATTGACGAAACTTCTTTTACGACGAAACTCCTGGAAGTTTCGTCATCATGATCTTTCGCCATGAGGTTTCGTCGGCTGCACAAAAGATTCATCGACTCATGAGGTTTCGTCGCAGACAACAAGGTTTCGACGACCTGGAGCCTATATAAACAAGTAGAGAACACATAACAGAACAGAGAGAAAACCGAGAGTTTAGTTGAATTTTGTATTGTATCATTCTGTAACTAAACTCTGTCGATATCAATATACAGCCGTTAAGCGTTATATCTTTGTGTTGTGTTTATCTCTTGCTCGGTTTGTATCGTAACGTGGATTCCGCACTCGTTACGGTATTCGAAACAAGATCTCGTAGTTGTCCGGCGATCCGAAAACGGACCTACAATTGGTATCAGAGCTTAAGGCTCGATTTCTTGTTGAAAACCGAGTTTCCGGTGCAATTTTCGAGTAGGTTTTGAGCTTTTCTTGGACAAAAATCAAAAACCCAGTTTTTTTTTTTTTTTTTTTTTTTTTCTGAAAATACGAATTAAAACTCGAAAATCGTTGTTGTTTGGTGTCGTTTTTGTTCAAAACTTATTGAAAAGCGTTGGAGATTATCATTAGTTACACGTTGTTTTGAGTTTCGACGTCAAAAATTGTGTTCGGCAATTTTTCCGGTGAAAACACTTTGCCGGAAAACTCATAAATATAATCAGAGTTCATAAGTGTTCTTCATTTTCTAGTTGGTTTGATCTTTGTTTGAATATTGAAGTGTTAAGATTAAAATATGTTTGTTTGAAAAAGGTGTACATTGTGAATGATGGCTGTTGTTTGAAAAGAGTGGTCTGAGAGTATGGTAGTTTGACTAAATTGAAATACCAACTCTTGTGTCAGTCACATAAGATTTTATGAAAAGATCTTATCAAATACCAACTTTTCACAGTGCCCCATACCACCAAAAACCTTTTAAAACTATTGGTCAACGAAAAAAAACTTGAGTCAAATATATATAAAATTGTTGTGAAACGACCTACTAGCCTAATAGCAAACAATAAGAGAAAGAGATGTAGGGAGAAAGAGATTGATATTTCATTGATTAGATGTGTATAATACAAGATATACAATGGTATATATAGGAGATGTAACTTGGAGAATTAGCCTAATCTATTTTAGGTGTTGATAACCATAATAAATAATAATATTTATAACACTCCACCTTGGTTATCAACTTCTTATGCTTGGAGATGCTGCCTCGTTAAAAACCTTACCAGGAAAACCCAGTGGGACAAAACCATAGCTAAGGGAAAATGAGTGCAGCTTGTAATGCATATTTTCTCCCCCTGATACTTCTAGATCAGGTTTGTTGCCTCGTTAAAAACCTTACTAAGAAAACCCAAGTGGGACAAAACTTAGTAAGGGAAAAAGAGTGCAACTTAAATAAGTCTCCCCCTCATTTTAACATGTCTCCTTTAAGTGACGTGTGTCCATCTTCCTTGAAAGTTGATCAAATCTTTTGTAGTCAATGATTTGTCGCTCGATCCCTTAATGTGCATCCATTTATGCTGAGCAATGTTGTATAATCTTCTAACGAGACTTTAGGTGCCTCCTTTCAAGAAATATCATATGTCCACGATTGTCTTTTGTTACATTCCTGCATCTACAAGACTAACCAAGCTTGTTTTGATAGGTTAGTAAAATATAATCAAATATCGTTTATACCTGAAATATTTCTTTGAACCTGTTCCAATGTCTCTTCGCTTAACAAAGACTATATCATGATAATAAGCTCAAGTGAAAGATATTATAACCATACATAGCTGACAAAACATATTAATGCACGTATGCATTTAACGATCGTACTTCTAGAATGAGAATCTCTACTTTGGTAGGAGATGATAATAGGCATTTCTTATAACAAGTGACTTAAGAACCTTTAACATACTTTAAGGTTCAACCATGTCTATACTAAAATATCCAAACATCATCTTCTAGATGTAGTCGAGGGTCATTCAAAAATTCTCCCTCTAAAAGCTCGACAGTTTCTCTCGATGATGTGTAGACTTCATCACTGTAAACTACGATTATATTGAACTATTAGAAGTAGAATGTTGATAAAACATGCCTAATTTTATCAAACGTATATCCCTCTTTATCTGTCTCGAGTTGTACAACACTCGATCTGATTATTTTAGTCCATACATATTTTGTCAACTTCATCTAGTATGTTCTTGAGGTTTTGACATCAATGCTTTTGGCATTATCAATCCATGAGGGAATTCATTCCATCTTATCCAAATATGCATGTGCATTCACTCTTCAGAAGCTTTGCTACATAAAATTGCCCATTTAACACACAGATATCTATATCATATGCAAAAATGTCATGAACACTTGCTTTTATCTCCAAAATCCATATTGTACTATGCTTGTACACTTTTATTGAGATATCATAATCATCATGTACAAGTTTTCTATGTATCATTATTGGTGCACAAGAATTACATCGTTAAGATGTTTCAATTCACTTTTAGGTAACTCATCAAGAGTTCAATCGTATTCAAATATGAATATGTATACAACGATCATATTATTCTCGAGAACTTTATTTACATGATTTTGATAATTTAAATCCTCTAGAGACTTTCATGTAAAATTTAAGTATCAAGTGATACATAATATTCATAAGACGCATGTCAATTCTCTCTTTAATATTATTACCAGACTAATTAAATATTGGAAAGCTATTGTATCCACCACTGGATAATCCGATTCCTCATATTCAATATTAGGCCTTTGCGAAATCCTTGTGCCACCAATTTTGTCTTATACCATTTTCTTTTCATTTATTGATTCACATAAAAGACCTGTTTGTTTCTAATATGTTTTACAACATTTGTTGTATGGACTACTGGTCTGAAAACTTTCCATTTCAATAGAGAATTCAACTCTGCCTCATTTGCGTCTTTTCGTTTTGGCCAATTATTTCTTGATATTCGTTCATAGGCAGATCTTAAATCTTGATCCTCATCATTTCATCATTACAAGCGCTATATTATATACAAAAGTATAACGACGTCGATTTTATTTCGATTCCATACATATCTTAGACATGATACAACTTATCGAGATCTCTTTAGTTTCAGGTACCTGAGGTTCTTCTTGAACCATCATGTCTACCGTCTCTTC
This sequence comes from Helianthus tuberosus, assembly GCA_030545235.1. Classification (NCBI taxonomy): domain Eukaryota; kingdom Viridiplantae; phylum Streptophyta; class Magnoliopsida; order Asterales; family Asteraceae; genus Helianthus; species Helianthus tuberosus. The sequence goes on from CM060403.1 coordinate 19,652,099, forward strand.
AGGAGACCTTTTTAATATAACCCCGACTTGACCATCTTAATTAGTTGCTCTAACTTTCGAGGAATTTTATTATTGGAATCGACTAGTCTACCACGCTTCAGACGTGCAATAGACTCATTACAAACATGTGGTTGTCCTTCTAGGACACTCATCTAATTGGAGCATTAGCAGTTGGTATATGTGACATAATCACCTTTTTAAGGTCAGTGAATGCGTCTGGTAATAGATTCGCTAATCTTTGTATATGAGTTATTCTTTGAACTTCTAGTTCACACTTTTAGTTTTTGAGGATCAATGATAATTCATACCAACTCATTTATTTTCCAACTGCTTTTTAGCTCCCCCTGATGTTGGGAATGTTAATCCATTGAGATGTATATCAATTAATTTATCATATATTCCCAACCACCTTTTAAGGTCACATCTTTGTCCGTAGTGGTGGATCAATTTCAATATATACCGCACAACCAAAATCTTAGAAGGGATATCTTTGGTTTCTGACCAAAAACCAACTATAATGGGGAGAAACTATTACAACATGTTGGCTTGATGTGTATTAATGTTATTGCATGTAAAATTACATGTACGCATATATAAACATGAACTTGCTCACATGATTAGTGGCTTTGCTATCAATCGTAGACGTTCAACGATCGTTTTAACAAAAGTAATTTGTGTATGAACATAATCTACAGGAAGTTCAACACTTATTCTGCCGATCATTAATAGATAGGGAAATAAACTTATCGTCACTACTAATAAATACATGCAATCTGGATTATTGTGCTTGCTATCTTATTAGCTAAGCCATAAATTACACAAACATCAAGTTGTGAATTTGATAACCATTTAGACGATGCATCGATTTAAAACACTAAATGGTATCATGTTGGGATATGCATATTCCTTAATCACTTCCAGAATATTTTAGGGTTACACACCCTAAATTGACAAATACATAATTTCCCTTAAGAGCAAACAATACATGCTATCATCTAGAAGAATCTTCAAGTTCTTCATTATGTTTCACATCATCATTGACTCGGTGTGGTCTAACCGGTCATGCCAATAAAGTAAATAATCATGATCCATAAACTTCTGGTTTATGATCGTATATGTATTACTTGCATGTATGTAATACAAAATATAAGATACAATAAATGTATTATAACTTCAAAGTTCAACAATCATGTTATGACACTTTTAGGGGTCTACCTCGTTATTGACATGATCATCGTTGCATTTTAGATGGTTGATCTCATTATTAATATGACCATCATTACAATTTCTCAATGATGTCCATGATCACAATGATCATTATATATTCACTTCATGGATCAAAGTAAAACTAAACAAGTTTCATGGTTTTTTCATTATTTTCTCGAACATACGGATATAAAGTTACTTCAAACCTTTCATACCATTTTAATGAGATTGCTACCTCAGAAGCATATTTGAGGGACAAACAAAATTTGTTTTATCTGATTTTCTCTTATAAATAAACTTCTCTTCACATAACATTAGTTGAGAAATAATTGTATGTCCGAATTATATAATATTATCGGTCTGACATCTTACGGTCTTTCATAACTTGATAATGAGATATGTGAGTATGACACTGTGTCATATCTAAGAATAGTTGTATTCTTTCATGATAGTAATAATAGATCAGAACTTTGGTTTGGTTGTTCTCTCCGTATCATCTTTATAAATAAATGATATCATACCAAATATAAGGGCATACCAAACATGATCATCATTATAAGTTTCTAAGTCATATCCATGATCACGAGATTTTCAATGATCGATATACAATCACATTCTCAATGAAGAAGAACCAACAAAGGTTCATGGTTTATCATTAGTTACTTGGACAAACAAATATATAATCATTTCAATATTGTTATACTCGTTACATAATATTGCTACTTTAGCATATTTTAGATATGACAAATGAAAATTGTTTTATCCGATTTTTTCTTGTAAACAATCTTCTCCTTGCATAACATGAATAGAGAAGTAATTAAATGTCCAAGTCATGTAAGGTCTAAATCTTACGACCTTCTACAAACTCATAATGAGATTTAAGTAGTATGACACTTCGAGTGTCATATCTAACCTTATTGATTCTCTTTTATGAGAGATATTAAAAAAAAACCATATGTTTTAAATAATCAATTGAATACTACATATGACAAATATATGATAGCATATAGAATATACAATATAACATAAAGTTAAATTATTACATGCCATTACATGAATCATGTTGTATTAAAACTTTATGAAATATGCCTTTCCATCACACTTACAAGAAAATATATATAATCTATGTATTAGCTTATCATGGTATAAAAATTACGAGAATATTATACATATAGATATTATTTGTAACTTAGTTTGAAACTTAATCAAATATCTACATTAAGTCTTCATTATATTTATTAAAATAAGATAGAAATATCTTTTTTTTTTTCACACAAACATCTCATATATCAAGGTCACTTGTAAGAAAACATATATTCACCTATGATGCTATAAGTGTATATCTAATCAAAAGTATATCTTATATACCCTATTGTTATTCTAATTTGAAATATAAATAATTATCAAAACCATGATAAACGTTGCTACAATTTTCATTCGTAAATATTCTATTTTAATTGCTACAACAATTTTTTAAATTACAAAAAGAAATTACATGCAAGTTTAAAACAATAGATTTCGTCGTAAATAATATCAATTTCAGTTGTATGGATCTAGTATATTACTTGAAATAATTAATTGTATTTAGATTATCAACTCCTAATATTATATATGGATGTTACAATAATGATTGTAATTAAATACATGATTAGTATTTAATTATATGGAAAGAATATGACTGTTAGAACAATTAAATCAAAATATATATCGCATCTACAAATATTGAACGTGAATAATATCTATTTAGCAAATAAATATTCTGAACGTTATCAATAAGATACAGATGATGTATGGGAAAATTCAAGATCACATTCAATCATAGCTTAATATGGTTATTTGTATTGGAATGAATTATTGTATCATACCAAATATCGTATCATAATGAGAAACTATATAATGCTCATATTAGATATCGCATATGCACATATTAGTGTATTGTATAATATAATTATTGTTGATCTATGCTGCACATATTCAATTAGAAATAACACAGTATCAAGTTATAATGTTATATATTAAATAATATATGTCGTTAATTAATATTTGATAATTAATTGTATATATTAATTGAGATGTTATAAATTAAAAAAAAATGTGTTATAATGAATATAAAAGAGTTTTTTTGTTATAATTAAATTTTCCCATTCCAAATCATGCGATGATTCTAACAATTATCTTTCTAGATATTACCCCATAAAACAAGTTTCATAATTTAACAAGAGAGTAGGATTTAGTTACCTTTTTGTAGAATCGAAGCACATCACCTTGGCCACAGGTTCCCAATGATCACCGGATTTCGAAAAGCTCCTATTCATCAAGGATGAACTTGTTGAAAAAAAAAATGGTTTCTGAAAAGAGCACTTTCGTGCTGATAACTTGTTGTGAAACGACCTACTAGCCTAATAGCAAACAATAAGAGAAAGAGATGTAGGGAGAAAGAGATTGATATTTCATTGATTAGATGTGTATAATACAAGATATACAATGGTATATATAGGAGATGTAACTTGGAGAATAAGCCTAATCTATTTTAGGTGTTGATAACCATAATAAATAATAATATTTATAACAAAAATATATATAAACTGTTTTGTTTTGTTCTGGCTCTCAACGAAAGACTAGGGTGGGCCTGTTCCTTTTTGTGGCCCAAATAATCATTCTTGGATGTTGAAAACTCATCAGTGGGCTTCTATTTTTTTTTTAAGTGGAACCAATTGTTCAGCACATTTCATAGGATATTGGATTGGGTTTCACGAAATACTGGCCCAGGTTACATTTTTCGTTGGTTTCTAAATTGAAAGTTATTCCTGGGATTGGGCTTTGAGTTTTGGATTTGAGCATACGAAACATGTACTGATTATTCGTGGCACTTCACATTAAATGTGTATGGGCATCACGAAAAATCCATCAGTTTGATAGTGGGCCAACACTTCACACTAAACCACGATTACTCGTTGAAGTTGGGCTCAGGCAATCATCTACTGACCCAGGTGTTTATCTCGTGGACCTGAGATTCTTCGTAGGATTGGGGTTACATTTTTCGTGGACAACTTCAGACCCAACAAACATTTATTATATTTGGGCCTCATAAAAGAATTAGGACGAAACATTTATTAATTTTCATGGACCAACATTTTTCATAATTACAAGATTTCAACAGAAGGTTTACAATCATATCAAACTAGTTTTAGTTGGTTTTTCGAGTAATTATTCGCCAACAACAATCCAATGTCGAGTTCTTTTCCCTTTCCCCAGTCAGCTCCTCCTCCGGTTTTCGATCCGAGTGCTTATCATCCGCCAGCGCATATGATTGCTCAAGCTCATGCTTTCTCAAAACCTCAATTCGATGCAAGTGCGTGGCTACCTAAACCCCAACCTCCACCTCAAGTTTCCACTACTAAACCTCAATTTGATCCAAGTGCTTATCTTCCGCCACCACCAGTTGCTACACCTCAACCTATATTCACTACAAGTGACTACTTCCGTATTAAATTAGCGGCTACTCCACTTCAACCTCTATGTGTTACACCTCAAGCCCAACCTCAAAAAGGCAACCAAAATCCTTTCGGAAATCAAACAAATACATCCACGGCCAACTCAAATCAAACTGATGAAAGGTGTGACTTGTCAGTACAATGTGGAGGTGGAGATCAAGGAGGAACTGCGTTTTATGCTGAAATTGTCAAGAATGTCAATGATGGTGAATCTTCAGGAAATGATGACAGTTCAGGATATAGTGGCAGTACTGATGAAGATGGCTCAGGTGTGAGTGATTATAGTTCAGAATCGGACGTCAAGGAGGGAATGGATTCTAAAGATGATAGTTTATCGAATGATGCCAAGGAGATGAAATGTCAAAAATCTGATTTAATCAAGAAAGCTGCTGCTGCATCGAATGAAATGGAGAAGTCCTTATCTGAAGATGGATCTTTCTCTTGCCAGAATGACACTAAGGATAATGTCGCAGCTTCTACAAGTCAGGTAAAATATGAAACTCCTAGCATATGTAGTGATTGTGCTGATATGAAACATGAATGTGCTAAATTAAAACATGAATCTGAAACGATTCATAGTCATAATCAAAGTTTAGTTATTGAACTGTCAAAATGCAAAGAGGCAAACATGGCCTTAGCTCTCAACGAAAAGGATTTCAAATCAGTAATCGAAACTTTAAAGAAGAGCGTTTCCGAATTAACAAAAACAGTTTTAAACAAACAAATTGGTATTAATAACTACATTAATATCATTGCGGGAACAAAGAAAGAGCTAGTCGTTTCCAAATGCGAGCATGATGCAATCAAGCTCAAATTGGAGAGTTATTCTAACTCCCGATATGTGATTGATCACATCATCGACACTCAACAGCTAAAAGGGAATGTGAAAGGAGTTGGGTATAAGTCGTGTCCGCCCCCTTTGAGACACAACTATACCAGAATGCCCGATGAAGAGAAAATGCCTCGTTTTGAACCAAGTATGTCTCTTGATTATGAGGAAGTTACTACAGGATTATGGTTCAAACCGGACAATTCCTCGGGAAACTCATCTGATGGAACAGAAACTTCAACATCTATGAATCAAAGTGCTCCAATTATTGAGGACTATGACTCGTCGGATGATGAATCAGATGTTAGTGATGAGGATAAATCTCTTGATGATAGAAAAGGAGTAGAAGTGCCTATTGAGAATCATATTCTGTGTGATCCTCCTACTCCTGCTGTGCACTCAACTGTTTAACAAGAGATAGATCCCATCAAGGAAACAATGTCTACTGTTAAAAGTGATAACGTGATGTACACTTTAGTCGGTGATAGTAAAATATATTCAGACAAAGATTTTCAAATAAAAAATGTCAATCAATCTTTGATTGATAAAGTTTTCGAGGATTCTACAAGTAATTTTTTTGGGAAAAGCGATCCCGAGAGTTTCTGTAACTCAGTGTGATCCTATTCCAAAAGCTGAAGTTAGGAGACAATTTGGAAATCAAAGATTACCGATAAAGCAACAACCTATCGCTTTTAAAGGTAAACAAAAGGAACAACAAGCTTAAAAGCCTAAGGTTTCACAACCGAGGGTGGAAACAAAGGGAGCTCGTTACAAGAAAAAGGTTCAGAAGATCAACTTCGTGAATTCAAGAGGGACTGATGAAATTGAAACTTTCGAAAACAAATCCAACACGGATTTTGTTAAACAAGTTAAAATTTTTGAAAAGAAACAGTTAAAACAATTAGACACAACACACAAACGGTTGTGATGTAGGACCAAGTACCTCAAGATCACGAAGTTCATCATCAAGCTCTTACAGTTATGATACTTCGAGGTTTGTTGAGCGGAGATCATGCTTTGAATGCGGTGAGAATGGACACATTGTCAGAAACTATCCATATCTCACAAAAGGAAAGGCAAAAGTTGATGCCCCCTCGTGGTAACAGTTACCATAAAAGATCTGTTTCACCAACGAGAAGTGAAAAAGAAAAAGAAACAACGAAAAGAAGTTGAAAAGGCGTTAAAACCGGAGGTTGTCCAAACAAAATCTGTTAAATCGGATGTTAAACATGAAAAACAGAAACAAATTTGGAAACCAAAAACGGTAAATGTTTCAGGGGGGGCTCAATCTATTCCGAATCATCAGTAAATCGAAGTCACAATCCTCGATGATGACGGACGACCTAAGTCTGTGAAGGCTTGGGTCCCCCTCTCCAACTAATCTCTAAATGAGTGTGCAGGATGTTCCAGGAGGAACTATTGATAATCGTAGGACTTTTAATAGTGGGGCGTCCATGCACAAGATTGGCGACATGCGGCTCCGACACATTGTTACATCTAGAAGTTATTGCCTTTGATGGAGAGAGAAAAAGAAAAGAAGAATATGACGGTGAAAGAATGTCTGATGAAAGAACTTGAAAGCTTCGACAAAATGAAAATCATACCAAAGTTTGATTGTTAAGGCTTTGATCGGGTCCCCGGGATAGATTCAATCAAAATGTACGCACCTGCAGCACGTCTGAAGTTCAAAATCAACAAGATGAACGTGCAGTGTACATTTCTTCGCGGTGTGATTGAAGAAAATGTGTTTATTGAACAAGCCAACCGGGTATGCGGATGCCTTGGCATGGATTGAAAAACCGCACACTACTTCTCAAAGAGAAAGTCAAAGACCTTCGCTTGTGCAATGTGGAAGACCAGCCGGACCCAAAGGTTTCTGATCTTGTTGCTGTGAATAGTTTTCTCGGATTAATTGAAGTAGCTACAAAAATCGACCTTGAAATCCACACCGGGTGGATATATAGTTTGGGAGAGCACTTAGATTCCTGGCAATGCACGAAGCAGTTGCAGGATACGGTTTCGAATTTCTAATCTCTCCTATACTTGTCGATATTTAAGCTGCTTTATGAATAATTATCATCTCGTACAGCACTCTTTGACCTGACACGTTGAACTCGAATATCACCTCACACGTGATTGTTTCACTATGAAACTCGTCAATGTTGTCATGGTCCACACCGATTACCGACATACCAACTGATTTTTCCAAAATTCGATAAATCATTTCTGACAAAAATTTAATTTTGGTAAACGACATTGAGGTAAAACATGAGTTAACCAACATCGAGAAATCGTTTTTGTAAATACTTTTGTGTTTTTAAAATTTATCATAGTTTGTTGATTTTAGGGGGAGTAAATTCAAAATTTGAAAATTCAAAAACATCAAAAAATTTCAAAACGCAAAAACAATAGAAAAACAAAAATGAGTTTCCTGGCGAGCAAAAGAGAAAATGATAGTAAATCAGTGGTCTGTCGAAACCTCTTCGAACTGAACTTAAAATGAAAAACGATAAGCAGCAATATATAAGATGTATCGGTAAGCTCACAATCATTTTAAAATGTGCAGGATGATATAAATTTAAATCGACTGAAGACCAGGTGGGAACCGCTCATTGGCATATGGTCTTGGTACCGAAATTTCGTTTGATTGATTTCCGAGGTTCTGAGATATTCGGTCTTTATGCTGCTTATCATCTGGGTATCATGGTTGTATCTTTTACCGAAAAATAACGGAGACGAAGTCTAGATCTTCCATCATACTATATATACGTGTACATATTGCATTCGACCTCAATAAGTGATCAACAATCACATGTCCAAACAAATAAGTGATAATATATCACAATTATCCGGGAGTCAAGTTCGTCTCTTTGCTGTACGATGTACTGACCTGTTCACGGACTTCCTCCTGTACCCTCATGCATATGAAAATCAAGTTCCTCATCATTAAGTTATTCTATCACATAGGGCTTGTTTTCAATAAAAAATAAGTGAGCTTCTCACATCTTTTATACGGTCAAACAGATGATAAGCGGTATACTCACCGGTAAGATGAACTCTCGTGCATACCTTGATACGGGAATGTGTCATGTGTCGATGAACACCGGTCGGTAAGTATAGGTCATACCTTAACGTATCCCCTAAACATGATTACATCTGATAAGTTGAGCTTATGTGGACAACAATACCGATAATCGTTATAGGATGCTTATTTAAATGTTAACTAATTGAACAGCAAGAGCTTTTTGGCGTGGCCGTACACTGATATGATTCTCTTACCCTGGAAACTCGCAAAAAGAATGTCTGTAAATATTTATTTACTTTTCTTCGTTTCTTCGTTTCTGTATTTCTGTATATATTTATTTATTGCTTTCCGTCTTTACATTTGAAAAGTGAAAAATACCAAAAAGATTTTAAGTGTGTTTTAATCTAAATTTTATAAAAGCCAAAAAGATTTCGCTTCTAATTTATTTTTGATTGACCGATGTTGGAACTCGAGTCTATCCTACCCAAAATCCTGATCGTAAGCCGGAAAACAATTGCATCTTCATAAATGGTCGAAATTTGCAAGTTTTGAAAGTTAAGGACTAAAATTGGACAATTTTTTTTTTAAACTTTCAAACTGTCGGACGGTAGTTGATTGCAAAATGGTCACATGTGTGTCGTTTGTTATATTTGACTATATTCCAAGCGGTTGTTCTCATTACGTTTTTAGCTCTGTTGCGTGTGCAGATGTTGCATTCGAACCAGCTAAAAGTGAAGAGAACGTGTCAGATGACAAGCCGTAAAGTGAAGACACGACATTGATGCAATCAGAAGATCATGATGATCGAGTTGCAGCTGATCACTCATCAACACCAAAAGTATTGAAGATCAAAAGATTCACGAGCATTATTCAAGGGGGAGTTTGTTGATACACTACCTGATTGTGACACGTGAAGACTTTTTAAAGATCCGACAATGTGAAGAACGAACCATCACAAGAAGCGTCCAAGGGGGAGTTTGTTGGTACACTTTATGTGGACGCGACTTGATTCGGTTCGGCTAGGTTAGGTTCAGCTCAAGCCCGATGTCACAACATTCCTCCGTCGTGCGCCCCAGAGTTCGACACGCGAAGCACGGAGAGCCGCGAACCAATTCTCGCCGACACATCACCATGACATCATCATGATGATGTCATGATGATGTCACATGATATCTAGAAATTGAATGCATGATTTATAACCAGATCAAACAGCCATGCATTTCAATATCTCATACATTGGGCCAACCTTAATTGATAATCAATGTATTGGGCCATTATTTGGGATTAGATGACGAAGAGTGGCCAATACTTGTAGACGAAGACTACTTGCATGTGACGAACACTCCTTACTGTGAGTCACGAACAATACTTGTAGACGAAGACTCCTGCTCGACGAAGAGTCTCCAAACGACGAACCCTCAAGGTTCATCCACTCCTTGACGAACACTCCTTCCGACGAAGACTCCACTGTTCGTCGAGATCATATGCATGACGAAACTACCGAAACATCCAGCTATTGACGAAACTTCTGTAATGACGAAACTCTTGGAAGTTTCGTCATCATGATCTTTCTCCATGAGGTTTCGTCGGCTGCACAAAAGATTCGTCGACTCATGAGGTTTCGTCACAGACATCAAGTTTTCGTCGACCTGGAGCCTATATAAACAAGTAGAGAACACAGAACAGAACAGAGAGAAAACCGAGAGTTTAGTTGTATTTCGTATTGTATCATTCTGTAACTAAACTCTGTCGATATCAATATACAACCGTTAAACGTTATATCTTTGTGTTGTGTTTATCTCTCGCTCGGTTTGTTTCGTAACGTGGATTCCGCACTCGTTACAGTATTCGAAACAAGATCTCGTAGTTATCCGGCTATCCGAAAACGGACCTACAAGTGATTGAGAGAAAGAAAAGAAAATGGGCGACTGAAGACTGAGCCTCTCGACCTTTTTATAGGTCTGATCAGGGGCGGCTCGCGCCCCGTGACTCCCTTTCCCAACACTCTCGCGGCCCGCGAGAGACTAGGCTACGGCCTAGCCTTGGTGAGTCGTCTCACTAGCTTCAACACGCATGAGGACACGTGGCAGCACCGGGTGATCGCCTGGTGTCAAGCTGTCACAGCCCGCGACCAGCTGAGGTTGTCTGGGTCGCGCCCCGTGTGAACCCACCAGATTTTGTTTTATTTGATTTTTATTAATATAAAGGTATTTTAGGGTTATTTTTCGTATACAGAGTGTGTTTTAGGACGTATAGGGGTGTTTTAAGTATTTCGGGAGAGTTTTTATACCCCATTCTAATATGTAAAATCAATTACATATTTACCCGGATTATGTAGTATCACCACAATTCTTCTACATGTTACTCTTGTCAAACAACACACACAAAATCATAATGCTCATAATAAAAACATAAATTCCGTTAAAAAACATAAATTCCGTTCATAATAGATTCCGTTCAAAAAAACATAAATTCCATTCATAATAAAAACATAAATTCCGTTGAAATCCCAATTCTTCTACTTTCACGTATTTTGTGTACTCTTTCCTCGTCCCCTTTTACTTGTTGACGCCCAGTCTAAATCACAAGAGGCAAAGAGCTTGAGATTGTGGTTATAATGTGTTTGTGAGTCCGTGAGTGTGCATATCTTACTTAATCTTTTGAACAAAAAGGGATAAGCGTTTGTAAATAACAATTCATCAAATTCATTTGTGCATAGCAGATTGGTATTGTAGTTTATGCTTATATTAATATTTGCAATTCATGTTTGACCTGAAAGGTCAAAACAAGCATAACAAAAGTTGGCCCACGATGATATTGTCACTTGGACCATAAACAATACCCTATGCAAACTACTGATCACCACCACTACTACCACCACCAACTGCAGCTTCACTACTACCACCACCAACTGTAGCTTCATCACCACCACTAATTAAACACCACCATTAACAGTACACTATGCAACTAACACGATCATTAACAGTCCACACACGATTCAAACTGAATGATTTCGGAAAAAAATGAAATTTAGGCTTGTTTTTAATCTGTAATTACGAACGATTTTAACTGAACGATTCTAACCGCATCCTCAAAACTTAAAGATTCTAAAAGTCCACACACAATTCTAACTGAACGATTCTAACAGCATCCTCAAATATATTCCAGTGTTGTAAACAGGATCGAACCAGTCTGATTAACCAGTGTTGTAAACAAGGATAATCGATGAAGAAGATGTTTCAGAAAAAACAGATGAATAATGTAGCAAGGATGAAATTACGAACGAACTAGATGAACAAGATTCGAGTTTTTGAACATACCTGATGAAGAAGATGAACGTCGTCTTTAGTGGAGGAGAAGAAACGTCGTTCTGTGTAGGGTTTGGATGAGTTGATTATACGAATGGGGATATACACGCATGAGTTATTTGAGGGTAATTGGGTAATTTCTCAAAAAGGGGAAATATGTAATTGATTTTATGGTTTGGGGAAATACGTAATAAGGAGGCTTTGGAGGGGGAAATATGTAAAAATCTCAAGTTTAAAGGGTATAATGGTAAAATTGTTTCTTTCTTTTCTTTTCCTCCTAACTCGGGACACATAAAATGCTTGATTTCTTCTCTTTTCCTTTATTTTCCATTAAACTCGGGAACACGAAAAAAATCACACATTTTCCTTCTTTTTCTCTCTTAATTTATTTTCCTTCCCTTCCAATGTTAAATGAGACTCGGAAACACAGTAAGTGAACTCGGGGGAACAGAGGTGCCCTATCACACAAAACAAAAAGATGTGCGGAGGTTCAAGGTTTGGATAATTTTTATTTTTTATTTGTATATATTATATTTTGTTTTTTTTTGAACGATTAATTGTTTTCCACGTGTAAACCCACTCTTTCGGAGCTATGTCCAAAGGCTGACTACTTGACCACTGCTAGAAAGCGTAGCACACCGAGATGTCTAATACCCAGCACCAGCCGGGGATCGAACTGACGCCTCCAATGGAGACAACCGGCCAACCAACCAACTAAGCTGGGGGTAATGGGGTAATGGACACTATATTCTGTTAGGTGCTGTTTGTTTTTTCTGCGGGAAAAGGTCTGCAGTCTGCGGACCACATCTGCAGGCATATGCAGGAGAAGAGGTGGACCAAATGTCTGCAGTCTGCAAGGAGAAGAGGGTTTGTTTTTTTTATATATAAAACCTCTTCTAAGGTTTAAAACACACACAACACACAGTCACACACTGATCTCTCTCTACTCTCTCTCTACTCTCTCTCTCTACAATCTGCAGACCACCACCACCGCCGCACCACCACCACCGCACCACCTCCGCCTTCACACCACCGCCATCATCTCCGATCTGGGTTCAACCACCACCACCACCGCACCACCTCCGCCTTCACACCACCGCCATCATCTCCGATCTGGGTTCAACCACCACCACCACCGATCTCCACCATCTCATTAGCACCGGTCTCCAATCTCGATTTGGGGGTTTTCGTCGTTCAACCACCACCACCGGTCTCCAATCTCTCTCTCTCTCTACGATATCTCTCTCACTCTCTCTCTCTCTGGGTTCGATTTGGGGGTTTTGAGAGCCGCACCGACGGCGGTGGCAGGGAAGAAGGTGGAGGTGGTGGCGGAGACGTGGTGGCGGAGATGGTGGAGGTGGTGGCGGAGACGTGGTGGTTTCGATTTGGGGGTTTTGGGTGGTGTTTGTTTTGTGGGGGTGCATGTGGTGGCGGTGGTGGTGGAGGTGGTGGCGGAGACGTGGTGGTGGAGGTGGTGGCGGAGATGTGTGGTGGTGGAGGTGATGCAGGTCTGTGGGCAGGAGAAGAGGTGAGAAGAGGTCCGCAGACTTAAGGCCATGTCTGCGTGGGGAAGAGGTGAGGCAGACGGTTTTGGTCTGCAGATCTTCCGGAAAACAAACAAGCTGCAGAGTTAAAACATATGTGCGCGTCTGCGCAGCACAGACATAAATGGCCAGAAGTACTTCTAGCAAAAAAAACAAACACCACCTTAGAAAACTACCTCTTCTTTTCGTTGAAAATTCAGATCAGGAATCTTATCTTTTTGTTGACCAAATAACGCGCTTTTCTTTCTGAACGAATAGTGGTGGCAAAAGGGTTGGGTTGGGCAGGTTTGGGTAATGGGTTAGAATGGGTATGGGTTAGGATGGGTTTGGGTTAGTATGGGTTTATTAAGAAATGGGTTAGGATGGGTTTAGGTTAAGATGGGTTTTTGTATGATGGATTTAGACATTATAGGCTAAATATATAAATAAATTAAAAAAAATCAAAAAAAAAAATTAAAAAAATTTAATAAAAATAAAAAAAATTAAAAAAATAAAAAAATTTTAAAAAAAATCAAAAAAATAAAAAAAAAAAGAAAAAAATTAAAAAAAGGTTGTACGTCACGATGAACTTCATTTGGTACCGGGTACCGGTACCGAACCGTACCGGTACCGAACCGAACCGGTACCGCACCCAACCGAACCGTACAGGTACCGAACCGGTATCATGCACACCAGCTTTGTCCTCCGCGTGCTCCTGAACCCGTTCTCCTTCAGCTCCGCCTCCGTCACCGCATCACCCTCGATCGAACCCGCAGCTACTGAAACCCCGTTTTGCTTATTTGGGCGATGGTCGGAGCAGAAGCGGTGGAATGGAGGTTGTAGGATGGTGGTGATCTGGGTGATTTGAGATCCGGTTGCTCCGCCGGAGATCAACTGTTTCGATGCCATATTATCATTCAACTCCGATCAAATTGAAATAAATTCAGCAAAATGAATAGAAGTTTCCTGTTGCTATATGTGTATAGATAAGTTATAGATATATACGTAGTGTGTAAGTTGTGTTTGGATCTATAAGGAATATGAATATCAATTGTGGTGATGAGAGAGAAGATGAATTGGTAGTAGGTAACGTAAATAATGAAATCTGAATACTCCAGCTTTGAAATTTGGATTTATGGGGCAACTAATATGAAAACCCATCCTAACCCACATTTTATTTTGTTATTCTTTAAAGTTGCCCATCTTAACCCATTTAACAATTTTTGTTAACCCAATTTAACCCATCTAGTACAAAAATAATACCCATCCTAACCCAAAGTTGAATGTATGGGTTGATTTTGCCACCCCTATGCACGAATTTACTGCACATTTTCCAATTAAACTTTACTCTTGAAGGGTTATTCGATCGTCTCTTCCAACATTATTTCCAAACAGTTCACACAAATTCCCCCATAAAGATCTGATTTTTATTCGATTCTTGAAGCATACATTCAATGGCTTCTACTTCAGTTTCATCAGTTCAAAAAAGCTTTAAGTATGATGTATTTTAAGTTTCCGCGGTATAGACACCCGTAAGGGCTTTGTTGATCATCTGTATCATGCTCTTCACCATAGAGGCATTATAGTTTACAAAGATAATGTGACAATCGAGAAAGGGGAAAGGATCAATGATCAGCTCATCAAAGCTATTGAAGAATCGAGATATTACATAATTGTATTCTCCAAGAACTATGCATCATCATCATGGTGCTTAAAGGAGCTCGAGAAGATTATGGAGTGCCAGAAGATGGCCGAGCATACTGCTTACCCCGTGTTTTACGATGTGGAGCCCACCGAAGTCCGCAACCAAAGCGGGGCAGTTGGAAACGCCTTTGCACTACTTGTTGCCAAACATGAAAATGGAAGCAGGGTGTTCTCCTTCTTTAAACAGTTGTGGGTGTCCTTCTTTAAACAGTTGTGGGTGTTCTCCTTCTTTAAACAGTTGTGGAAGAGGACGTTGGAAGATGAAGATCTGGTAACATCTTTATCACTGCAGTTACTTTTGTATTATTTAGTGAACAATGTGTGTTTTAGAGTAGAACAAGTTTCTTAATTTGTTGATACTAAGAAAGTTTTTCACTCTAACAAACAGGAAAAGGAAGATGATGTTGGAAGATGGAGAAATGCTCTGAAAGAAGCGGCTGACTTGGCTGGGATGGAGTTGAAGAACACTGTTGATGGGTAATTACTTCATCCCATATTCTTTAGTTTTGTTTCTTTCTAACATGTATTTAAACACGGACATTCGTGTCATCTTATGTTTCGTTATCATTGTGTTATTACATCTTATATGATTCTATCTTCTTTAACACGCAGGCATGAAGCTGAGTTCATCAAGAAACTTGTTAAAGACATTTCAGTAAAGCTACATTTCATCAATTTGAGTGTTGATGAGAAGTTAGTAGGCATAAAGACCCGAGTAATGGATGTAGTTAAATATTTAGAAACTGATTTTGATGATGTTCAGATGATAGGGATCAAGGGGATAGGAGGTGGTGGGAAGACCACTTTGGCCAGAGCCGTTTTTGATCATATGTCCATTGGGTTTGAAGGTAAAAGCTTTGTTGAGAATGTCCGAGACGTTCCAAAAGGCTTTGGTTTGAAGGAATTGCAAAAGCAGGTCCTCAAAGATGTGTTAAATGATCAAAGCATTGATGTAACAGGTGTTTCTGATGGGGAATATAAGATGAAAAAGATGATGCGTGGTAGAAAGGTTCTTCTTGTTCTAGATGATGTGGATCATAAAGACCAGCTTGAGGCGTTAGCAGGTGACCATAATTGGTTTAAGTCAGGAAGTAAAATCATCATCACAACAAGAGATGAGCAAGTGTTGAAGGCACACCAAGTGAACTTTATTCATGATGTCAATCTGTTATCAGATGAAGAAGCAATTTTCCTTTTTAGTAGGTGTGCATTTAAGACAGAGATTCCCATTCAAGGGTATCAAGAGTTATCAAGAAAAGTTGTACATTATGCAGGTGGTCTTCCCTTAACAATCAAAGTTCTTGGCTCATTTCTTTGTGGTAGAACTGAGTCTGAATGGGCTGATACCATAGATAGACTAAAAATAATTCCGTGTCAGAAAACTTTGGAAAAATTGGAACTAAGCTAAAATGGTCTAGAGGATGATCACAAAGAAATATTCCTACATGTTGCATGCATGCTAAAAGGTGAACTGAAAGACGAAGCAATAAGAATACTTGAAAGCTTTGGATTTCATGCTGAAATTGGTTTAAGAGTTCTTGAGCAGAAGTCTTTGATAACTGTATCCGATACCGAGGGTTTGGGCTTACATGCCCGTGTAGAAGAAATGGGAAGGAATATTGCTCGTCGTTTGCAACTTCATGAGTGGCTATGGATTAAAAAGGAAATTGAAGATATACTGGTTCATGACTTGGTAAGATTGAAATTTATTTGTAAGGTGGAAAACTAACTTTTCTTTATTTGTTACAAAAAATTCATGTCAGCCTTTATGTTTACAGGGCACTGAAGCAACGCGAAGTATAAAGCTGAACTACATAGATCTCCAACCAGTTATAATTATGAACGGTCTTAAAAAGATGAAGAAACTTAGATTTCTTTCCGTGCATGGTGAATTTAGTAGATGGCATATTGATAAAGATAGCCAATACTTACCAGAGTCTTTACAATATTTGCACTGGCCTTGCTACGGTGTTCGGTGTTTACCTAAAACATTTCGAGCAGACAATCTCGTTAACCTTAGAATGGTTAGGAGCAATATCTCTCAACTCTGGGAACAGGGAGAAAGAAAGGTAGAATAATGGTTGATTGGTTGTTGTGCATGATCGATATGTTATAGTGCTTGTATATTGTCATTACACTGATTTGTCTTTTTTGGTTTATGATAGGGTTCTTAATAAGCTCAAATTTCTTGACCTCAAATTTTCAAAGTTGAGAACCCTTGACCTTAGGCTGACTCCAGTTCTCGAGAGGTTAGATATTAGAGGATGTAATGAGTTTGTAGAAATCCACATGCCTATTGAGTGTCCAAAGCTCAAATTCCTCTCCCTCGGTGGTTCCAAGTTAAGTAACCTTAAGCTTGGGTTGACTCCACATCTCGAGACATTAGATCTTGCAGGCTGTTATGACTTTGTAGATTTGTACATGCCCTCGGAATATCCAAAGCTCAAATTCGTCAACCTTAGTGGTTCTCAGTTGAGTAACTTTGACATTGGGTTGGCCCCAAGTATTGTGGAGTTATACCTTGACGAGTGTAATGAATTTGTTGAACTCCACATGCTCGTTGCATGTCCAAATCTTAAGTTTCTCAACCTCAGTGGCTCTAAGTTGGCTAACTTTGATCTTGGGCTGACTCCGCATCTCGAGAAGTTAGATCTTAGAAGATGTAGTAACTTTGTAGAACTCCACATGCCCTTTCAATGTCCAAACCTCAAATTCCTCTGCCTTAGTGGTTCTAAGTTGACTAACCTTAATCTTGAGCTGACTCCACATCTTGAGACGTTAGATCTTGAAGGATGTTATGAGTTTGTAGAAATGCACATGCCCGTTATATGTCGAAAGCTCAAAGTCCTGAACCTTAGTGGTTCTAAGTTGAGTAACCTAAACATTGGGATGACTCCAAATCTTGTGGAGTTATATCTTGAACAATGTAATGACTTTGTAGAACTCCACATGCCAGTTGCATGTCAAAATCTCAAATTCCTCAACCTTTGTGGTTCTAAGGTGAGTAACCTTAACATTGGGCTTACTCCAAGTCTCGAGAGGTTAGATCTTAAACGATGTTATAATCTTCAAGAAATTCAGGCTCTTGTGGGGTGTCTAAAAAAGCTTGTCTACTTAAACTTAAGCGGTTGTTCGAGGTTTAAATGCCTTTCGGTAAATTTAGGGTTTGGATTGTCTCGTGTTGATTCTTTAGCTAAGTTACAACTGATTGCAGTCTCCCTAGATACATGCCCACTGCATCTCAACAATAATTCACCAAAGTTTCAGTTTGAATGTTCTTATGATGAACCTCTACCCTTATCGAGTGGAAATCTTGAGAAGCTTCTTTCTTTTGGCCTATGTGCTTGCACAAACCTTGAGTCTTTTTCAGAAAATATTTGTGGCTTGCAACATTTAGGAGAGCTTACACTTGAAGGCAGTGTTCCAGAGGTGCTCAACGGTCTGCACCAGTTACAAAGTTTAGAGGAGCTAACTTTGTCAATGAAAGAGATTAAGTATCTTCCAGATAGCATTTGTACATTGAAGCATCTTAAATCTCTTGAACTTAAATCATGTTTGCTTCTGGAGCAGTTACCCAAGGATCTTGACAGATTAGTGTGTTTAGAGAAGCTACAACTAACGGATTGTGAATCCTTACAAGAGATTCCAGACAGCATCTGTATGATGAAACTTTTAAAACATTTACATCTTCCCTATAGTGCAGTTGAGAAATTGCCTGAAGAACTTGGATGTTTAGAATTTTTGAAAGAGTTAGATATTGAAGGTACCAGCATAACTCATCTTCCTCAAAGCATTTTCCAATTGAAAGGTCTGCGTATTGTATGGTCTAGGGGGATGCTTGAGGAATATCGTTTTACACCCTTGGTTACTATTTCAAGATATACAGCTGCATACTACATTAGGGATGGTGATTTGGAGGAGCTACGAAGGACCCATATAGGATCTGATTCACAAACAAGGTATTATATTAATTATATATTTACTTTGATTTGAATTTTTGAAGTCATCATAGAGTAATATTGATGAAAAGTAGGCATTTCATCTAGGTGCAATTGATGTCCTTCCAATGTTGATGCACAAGTATTATTTGATGTTCATGGAATTGAACGAGTTCAGGTGATTTTATTTTACAAACTTCACCCATTGTTTAGTTATAAGTAGATAACCGATGACATGGTTTGTGATTAATATCGATTCCGTTTATTTTACTTGATATTATATGTGGGTTCTGTTTCGTTTTTTGTTCTTGATAATGAATTTCAATTTTTAATTTATATTTGGTATATTTCATGTTAAACAAATTACCTTCAGAGGTCAAGAAGGAGAAACATGTAAATTCTATGACTTGTACTTTCTACATTTCCAGATTTAGGCACATTTCGAATTTGTTTGGAAGCACAGTTAGGATTTGAAAGATCTAAACAGAAATATGAAAGTATTTAATTTTTGTAAGCAGATTATTGGTAATTTTAATCAGCAAGTTTCCATCTTGCTTTACTTTTTCATACAATCATATTTAGGTGGTGTTTGTTTTTTCAGAGGTAAAATGTCTGTAGTCTGCGGACCACATCTGCAGGCATCTGCAAGAGAAGATGTGGACCAAATGTCTGCAGTCTGCAAGGAGAAGAGGGTGTAGGTCCGTTTTTCCGGTGGATCCGATACGAAAACCTATCCTTGTTTATCACGAACACGGTAACGGGTGCGGAATCCCCGTGACGGTGCAAACCAAACAAAAGTATATAAAATAACACGGATTAACCAATGAAACACACTCAATTGATTAACGGGATGAGAACCGATACAAACTGATACACACACAGTTTAGACGGAATTTTGGCAGAGTTTCTTTACAAGTATTTTCTCATCTCTCTGCACTCATCTCTGGTTCACAATGAAACAGAGAGCTGTATTTATACTAAGATACAGACACATATTGACGAAATGGAAATGACTCTCGGCGAAACAACTAAAGTCGACGAAACACACCTGTTTCGTCGACAAACATATAAAATCTATTTGTTTCGTCGTTTGTAATATAAGCCCAATCCAAGACAAAAGTCCAACATCATGTTACGGCCCAAAGATGTTAAACGGCCCATGTTCTTGTTTCTGATATAATCTTTCACACAATTCACATATGAGACAATTATGTTGACATCATCATGACATCACTAAGGTGATGTCATGGTGATGTGTTGTGCGGGAATGGCTTGCGGCGTTCCGTGCCTCGCATGTCGAACTCTGGGGCGCACGACTGAGGAATGTCGTGACGTCGGGCAGGAGCCGGACCTAACCGAGTCGAAACCAAGTCGAACTGAGCTGAGTCGAACCGTGCCGAGTCGTGTCCACATAAAGTGTACCAACAATCTCCCCCTTGGACGCTACTCGTGAGGTTCATCTTCTGTGATGGTTCGTCTTCTGTGTCTTTCATGTCGGAGGATCTTCAAAGTCTTCACGCGTCGTAAGTAGAAAGTGTATCAACAAACTCCCTTTTCATTTAGGTAGTGTGTTAACAAACTCCCCCTTAGATTGAACTCTCCATTGAGTCATGCTCGTGAATCTTTTGATTTGTCAAATCTTCAGATCCTTGTGGTGTTGATGAAGGGTCAGCGGCAACTCGATCATTTTTATCCTTTGAGTGCCTCCACTTCGTGTCTTCATTCCAAAGCTTGTCATCGAACATGTTCTCCTCGCCTTTAACATCTGCACATGCAAGAAAGCTAAACGCATAATGAGAATAACCGTTTGGAATATAGTTAACATTAAACATACGACACATATGAGATCAAATCTCAATCAAATACCAACCGACAATAGTTTGAAAGTTTAGAAAATGTTCAGATTTAAACTTTTAACTTTCAAAACTTGTTAACTTCGACTGTTTATGAAGGTGCAATTGTTTTCCGGCTTACGATCAGGACTTTGGGTAGGATAGACTCGAGTTCCAACATCAGTCAATCAAAAATAAACTATAAGCAAAATCTTTTTGGAATTTTTCATTTTTCAAATGTAAAGACGGAAAGCAATAAATAAATATATACAAAGATGCATAAACTGAAAACAGTAAATAAATATTTACAGACATTCTTTTTGCGAGTTTCGAGGGTAAGAGAATCATATCAGTGTACGGTCACGTCAGAACGCTCTTGTTGTTCAGTTAGTTAACATTAAGATAAGCATCCTATAACAATTATCGGTATTGTTGTCCACATAAGCTCAACTTATCAGATGTAATCATGTTTAGGGGATACGTTAAGGTATGATTTATACTTACCGACCGGTGTTCATCCACACACGACACATTCCCGTATCAAGGCATGCGCGAGAGTTCATCTTACCGGTGAGTATACCGATTATCATCTGTTTGACCGTATAAAAATGTGAGAAACTCACTTATTTTGATTGAAAACAAGCCCTATGTGATAGAATCACTTATTGATGAGGAACTTGATTTTCAGATGCATGAGGGCACAGGAGCAAGTCCGTGAACAGGTCAGTACCTCCGTACAGCAGAGAGACGAACTTGACTCCCGCAAAGAATCTGTGATAAATTATCACTTATTTGTTTGGACATGTGATTGTTGATCACTTATTGAGGTCGAATGCAGTATGTACACGTATGTATAGTATCATGGAAGATCTTAGACTTCGTCTCCGTTATTTTTACGGTTTGATACAACCATGATACCCAGATGATAAGCAGCATAAAGACCGAATATTTCAGATCTCGGCAATCTCTCAAACGAGATTTCGGTACTAAGACCATATGCCAATGAGCGGTTCCCACCTGATCTTCAGTCGATTTAAGATTTATATCACCCTGCACACTTTAAAATGATTGTGAGCCTACCGATACATCTTATATAGAGCTGCTTAACATTTTTCGTTTTGCATTCCAGTTTTAAAGAGGTTTAGACAGACCACTGATCTACTATCATTTTCTCTTTTTCTCGCCAGGAAACTCATTTTTGTTTTTCCAATGTTTTTGCGTTTTGAAATTTTTCGATGTTTTTGAATTTTCAATTTTGGATTTACCCCCCTAAAATCATCAAACTAAGATAAATTAAAAGACACAAAGATATTTACAAAAACGATTTCCCGATGTTGGTTAACTCAGGATTTACCTCAATGCCGTTTACCAAAATTAAATTTTTGTTAGAAATGATTTAGCGAATTTTGGAAAAATGAGTTGGCATGTCGGTAAGCGGTGCGGACCATGACAACATTGTCTGGCCAAAGAGTGCTACGAGAGGATAACAATTTATAAAGCAGCTTAAATATCGACAAGTATAGGAGAGATTAGAAATTTAAAACCGTATCCTGCAACTGCTTCGTGCATTGCAATGAATCTGAGTGCTCTCCCAAACTGGATATCCACCCGGTGTGGATTTCAAAGCCGATTTTGTAGCTACTTAGAAATCTCTTCACAGCAACAAGATCAGAAACCTTTGGGTCCGGCTGGTCTTCTACATTGCACCAGTGAAGGTCTTTGTCTTTCTCTTGAGAAGTAGTGTGCGGTTGTTCAATCCATGCCAAGGCATCCGCACACCCGGTTGGTTTGTTTAACAAACACATTTTCTCCAATCACACCACGAAAAAATGTACACTGCACGTTCATCTTGTTGAGTTTGAACTTCAGACGTGCTGCAGGTGCGTACATTTTGATTGAATCTACCCTGGGGACCCGATCAAAGCCTTGAATAATCACACTTTGAAATGATTTTCAATTTTTCGAAGCTTTCAATCTCTTTCGACAGACAATTCTATCTTCTTTTCTTTTTCTCTCCATCAAGGGCAACAACTTCTTTGTCGCCGATCTTGTGCATGAATATTCCACTATCAATAATCCGATGACTATCGATAGTTCCTCCTGGAACATCCTACACACTCACTCAGAGATTAGTTGGAGAGGGGGACCCAAGCCTTCATAGACTTAGGTTGCCCCTGAGAATCAAGAAATGTAATTTCAATCTCTTGATGATTTGGAAATTTCACGCCTCCCCCTGAACCTTTACCTGTTTTCGGTTTCCAAGCTTGTTTCCATTTACCAGATTGTGTATTAATTACAATTTCTGGTTTTATCGGTTGTTGTGAACTTGGTTTCCTTTTAACATTTTCCGGTTTTAAAGCCTTTTCGATCACCTTCACATTCTTATGTCGTTGTTTTGTTTCCTGTTCTTTAATAGTGCGTTTATCATGTTTTGGAGAAACAGGACGACTTTGTGAGTGACCGTGTTCAGAAGGGGCTCTTTCCACAAAATTTGGTTTGGGCGAGTTTGTGCAGTCTTTAATGATGTGCCCAAACTTCCCACACTTGAAACAAGTTCTCCTTTCAACAAACTTAGGAGAATCTGTTCGACGACCTGACGTTGAAGTTGTAGACCCAGAGGTACTAGCTTCACACCCATTTGTGCGTTGAGTGTAATTGTTATTACTATTACGTTTCAAAATGTTGACTTTTTGAACAAAATCGGTATTTGTCTTATTTTCAAAAGTCTCCACTTTATCAGTACCTTTGGAGGCCACAAATTCAATGTCTTTGTTTTTCTTCTTGAAACGAGCTCCTTTTGTTTCAACCTTAGCCTTGGGCTTTTGAGCTCGTTGTTGTTGTTTACCCTTAAAAGCGATAGGTTGTTGCTTCGTTGGTGATTTTTGATTTCCAAATTTTCTTCTAACTTCAGCTTTTGGAATCGGATCACACTGAGTTACTGAAACTCTCGGGATCCCCTTTTCCAAAAACTTACTGGTAGTATCTTCAAACACTTTATCAATCAAAGATTGATTGACATTTTTAATTGGAAAAGCTGTGTTTGAATAAATTTTGTCATCACCGACTAAAGTGTACAACACGTTATCACTTTTAACAGTAGACACTGTCTTAGTGATAGGATCTATCTCTTGTTTCGCATCAGTTGATTGCACAACAGGAGTAGGAGGATCACACAGAATGTGATTCTCAAAAGGCACTTCTACTCCTTTGTTCTTTTTAAGAGATTTATCCTCATTACTCACATCTGGTTCATCATCTGACGAATCATAGTCCTCAACTGTGGGAGGACTTTGTTCCGTACCAATAGATGCTGAATTTTCGGTTGTTCCAGATGAGCCCTTCGATGAATTGTCCGTTTTGAACCCTAAGCCAGTTGTAACTTCCTCATAATTAAGAGGAACAGTTGGTTCAAACCGAGGCATTTCCTCCTCATCGGGCATATAAGCATAATTATGTCTCAAAGGGGGCGGACACTTCTTATACCCAACACCACTAACGTTTCCCTTTAGTTGTTGAACGTCGATGATGTGATCGAGCACAAATCGGGAGTTAGAATAACTCTCCAACTTTTGCTTGATTGTATCATGCTCGCATTTTGCAATGGCTAACTCCTTTTTAGTTTCCTCAACAATGTTAATGTAATCATTTATACTAACGTGTTTATGATAAACAGTTTTTGTCACTTCGGAAACATTTTTCTTTAGAGTCTCAATCATAGATTTAAATTCTTTTTCATTTCTAACTAGAGCCATATTCGCTTCCTTGCATTTAGCCATTTCAACAACTAAACTCTGATTGTGAATATGAATCGTATCACATTCAAGTTTTATTCTATCAAATTCATTTTTCATATACTCACAATCTCTACAGTTGATAAGAATTTCAGATTTTACCTGACTTGTAGAATCTGAGACATTTGCCATAAAGGCAGTCTGATAAGAGAAAGATCCATCTTCAGTGAGAATCTTATCCATTTCTTTTGATGTCGCATCAGCTTTCTTGATCAAATCAGATTTCTCGTTAGCATCATTCGACAAATTATCAGCTTCAGAATCCATTCCCTCCTTGACGTCTGATTCTGAACTGTAATAGCTTCCTGAAGATTCACCATCACTGACATTCTTGACAACTTCAGCATAAAGCGCAGTTCTTGTTTGATCACTGTTTCCTAACGGTATGGCCGAACCACAATCGACAGTAGGTTTAGGAAAATAGGCACTTGGATCGAAAACCGGTGGTGGAGCTGATTGAGGAAACGGAGAAGAGTTTGTATTTGATACAAACGCCGTTTGTAACTTTGGTTGTCGCAGACTAGCTGACGGGTCAAAACCTCCTCCAGAATAAGCCTGAGGTTGAGTAGTAGAAACTGGAGGTATAAAGGATTAAAACCTCCTCCAGAATAAGCCTGAGCTGAACTGGAACTTGCTAACGGGATAAAACCTCCTCCAGAATACATTTCACAAAAAAAACTGGTCACACACTTGAAACAGACTGTTATCACACTTTTGGAAGTCCTCTGTTAAAAATTTACAAGTATCGACGAAACAGGTGTGAGACCCTATCGACGAAACAGAATTTGTTGATGTGTCGACGAAACTGATTGAGCCTTATAATCGACGAAACTGATTATATTTGTTAATCGACGAAACAGATTGAAGTTGTCCGACGAACTGAATTGTTTGAAGTGTGACGAAACAAATGATTTGTTTAAAGATCCGACGAAACGGAAGAAGTGTTAAGCGACGAAACGGATTTTTAATAACCTCCGACGAAACAGATTTTTAGTTGCTTTTGGGCTCCTAGACGACGAAACAACCCAGGTCTGTTTTGGGCTTCCAAATGACGAAACTGGCCCAACACTTCCGGCGAAACAGGTTTGATTGTCAGAACGAAGAAACACTAATTCTTTTGGGTGCCGTAATGTTTGACTGAGACCTGATTATTTGACCAACTTGTCTGTTGACTTGTGATATATGTTTGGTAGGTGGATGAATAATATGGGTATTATTTTGATATAGACGAAACTCAAATGTAATGGCCCTATCGACAAAACAGATGGAAGATATTATCTTGAACCTTATCTTCTGACATAGAGCCACAATTTTCTTTGCTTGTATCGAGACTTCTTAGTTTTCAACAAAACATCATCACTTTATCACAAATGTCAAACAAATGTTTTAATAATCAATTAACACTTTAAATTTAACACAAAAAAAAATCAGATCAAACAACAACACATGAAGAACACTTTGAATATTATGAAGAACACAATGGGTTTTCCGGTAAACTTACTAGTTTTCCGGTCACCGGAAAATTTTCCGAAACACGATTTTGCTTAAAACTTTCAATGAAAACCAAAAGCAAACATGTAGAAATGCAAAATAATAAGGTTTTCACTAAAACTTATAGCAAAACAACACCATTTTTAACTGATTTTTGAACAATTTTCTGGAAAAATATGAAACTTTTCAAGAACCCATTTTCAGAAAAACATAAATAATCAGTTTCAAACTTGATAAAAACCCAAATAAGTTTGGTTTTAAACAAGGATTAGAGCCAAAGCTCTGATACCAATTGTAGGTCCGTTTTTCCGGTGGATCCGATACGAAAACCTATCCTTGTTTATCACGAACACGGTAACGGGTGCGGAATCCCCGTGACGGTGCAAACCAAACAAAAGTATATAAAATAACACGGATTAACCAATGAAACACACTCAATTGATTAACGGGATGAGAACCGATACAAACTGATACACACACAGTTTAGACGGAATTTTGGCAGAGTTTCTTTACAAGTATTTTCTCATCTCTCTGCACTCATCTCTGGTTCACAATGAAACAGAGAGCTGTATTTATACTAAGATACAGACACATATTGACGAAATGGAAATGACTCTCGGCGAAACAACTAAAGTCGACGAAACACACCTGTTTCGTCGACATACATATAAAATCTATTTGTTTCGTCGTTTGTAATATAAGCCCAATCCAAGACAAAAGTCCAACATCATGTTACGGCCCAAAGATGTTAAACGGCCCATGTTCTTGTTTCTGATATAATCTTTCACACAATTCACATATGAGACAATTATGTTGACATCATCATGACATCACTAAGGTGATGTCATGGTGATGTGTTGTGCGGGAATGGCTTGCGGCGTTCCGTGCCTCGCATGTCGAACTCTGGGGCGCACGACTGAGGAATGTCGTGACGTCGGGCAGGAGCCGGACCTAACCGAGTCGAAACCAAGTCGAACTGAGCTGAGTCGAACCGTGCCGAGTCGTGTCCACATAAAGTGTACCAACAGAGGGTTTGTTTTTTTCCTTCAAAAACAACTTCACACACACAACACACACACAACAATAGTTCTCTCTCTGCTCTCTCTCTACGAACTCTCTCTCTCTCTCTACAACCACCACCACCGCACCAACTCCGCCACCACCACCACCACCACCACCACCACCGCACCACCTCCGCCATCACACCACCGCCTCTCTCTCTCTCTCTACGGTCTCTCTCTCTACGATCTCTCTATCTCTCTACGGTCTCTCTCTCTACGGTCTCTCTCTCTCTCTCCCTCACCGCTCTCTCTCTCTATACGGTCTCTCTCTCTCACCGATGTGGTGGCAGGTGGAGGTGGTGGCGGAGGAAAATCTTATGTCTGTCCGATCTCTCTCTCTCTCTCTCTCTCTCTACGGTCTGGGTTTTGTTTAATTGATGGGTTTGGTTGTGGTGGGTTTTGAAGATGGTGGTGGTGGAGGTGGTGGCTGAGATGTGGTGGCAGGTGGAGGTGGTGGCGGAGGAAGATCTTATGTCTGTCCGATCTCTCTCTCTCTCTCTACGGTCTGGGTTTTGTTTAATTGATGGGTTTGGTTGTGGTGGGTTTTGAAGATGGTGGTGGTGGAGGTGGTGGCTGAGATGTGGCGGTGGAGGTGGTGGCGGAGATATGGTGGCAGGTGGAGGTGGTGGCGGAGGAAGATCTGTGCTTTTTTTGAAGATCTGTAGGTTTGAGAAGATGATAGGTATTGGCTTTTTTTTAAGCTAATTAAAGCACTTTTCAGACCTTCTTTAAAAAAAAACAAATGGTCTTCAAAGCTTTATGTTTGTCCGCCTACAGACATAAGCTCTTTGCAGATGTTATAAGCAAAAACAAACAGCCCCTTAGTCTGGTTGAATTTTTTTCGACTGTAAGAGAAAACGTGCAATAAGACCTTATCACATAAAGCATTCGGGCATTTGAAAAGTAAAAAAGAACATTAGAAGTAAATGTAAAGTAAGGCGATGGGGTAGAAGTATAAGAAGATTGAAGGTAGACCAAATATTCGAAAAAACATTTTATTGTTTTTGAATGATGGGTGAAAATTCAATTTGACGCAATTGAAAAGATACTTTAAAGCCCAATCGAAGTCGGTTCACCACCCTGGCAACCCAAAAGCTCTGTTCGTCGGCCCAAACCACCGCCAGTCGACTCCCTTGAATATCCCCCCCTTCTCTCATCATGTTTGCCGTAACTTAAATCAACCATCGTATATTTGCTGGTGTATAATTGGAACACAGTCTCAACAATCTGTGAGTGTCAAAATGGGTCTTGCTTTGGAGGGGTTTTGAGTTGGGTTTGCTTCATTTTGGAGGGGTTTTGAGTTGGGTTCACAAGTAAAGCATATAATAACACACACATAGAACAATCCCAATAATTGCGATTCGAGTTGCGATGCGATAGCGACGTGATAGCGGGGAGTAACAATGCGACAAAGAGCATTGTAAATGTGTTAACTGTGTTCAGTACAAGCGTTATACAATTTGTTGTATAGTTCAAAATATCGTTACCAATACATCGTTATCGAATCTCGAGAGTACAAGCAATAATTAAGTAAGAAATGACAGATCTGAATGCTGACATGTCTTGACTTTGACTTGTACTTTGACTTTAAAAAATCGGGTTGTTACAGCCTCCTCTACTTTAGGGAATTTCGTCCCGAAATTAAGGCGCAGGTGTAACGAAGAGTTGTGGATATTTAGCCTTCATATCACTCTCGAGTTCCCAGGTGAACTCGGCGCCGCGTTTGCCTTCCCAGCGAACCTTCACTATAGGAATGCGTGAGCGTCGGAGTTTCTTGGTCTCTCGGTCCATGATCTCAACTGGATTTTCCACGGAATGTAATGTTTCGTCCACTTGTAGATCCTCAAGAGGAACATGTAAATTCTGCTCGGCTAGACACTTTTTGAGGTTCGAAACGTGGAAAGTCGGGTGTACATTGCTGAGTTCCTCAGGTAATTCGAGTCTGTAGGCCACTTTGCCAATTCTTTCTAGAATCTTAAAGGTTCCAACATATCGAGGCGCTAGCTTTTCTTTCTTGCCGAATCAGATCAGCCCCTTCCAAGGTGAAACCTTTAGGAGTACGTGATCGCCTACTTCGAACTCAAGGGGCTTACGACGTTTATTGGCGTAACTCTTTTGACGACTCCGAGCTTTCAAGAGATTGTCTCGTATCTGGAGGATCTTATCAGTCGTTTCTTACAATAACTCAGGACCAGTAATTTGCGTATCTCCGATCTCGTACCATACAATAGGCGATTGACATTTTCTTCCAAATAGTGCCTCAAATTGTGCCATTTGTATGCTAGAGTGATAACTGTTGTTGTACGAGAATTCGACTAAAGGTAAATGCGAATCCCAATTACCACCAAAATCTATGACACACGAACGAAGCATGTCTTCAAAGGTGCGAATCGTGCATTCAGTCTGACCGTCGGTTTGGGGATGGAAAGCGGTACTGACATTTAGAATAGTACCGAGAGCGGATTGAAAAGTTTCCAAAAGGCGCTAGGTAAATCGACCATCGCGGTCAGAGATGATATCACGAGGTGTCCCGTGTCGACAAATGACTTCGTTAGTATAGATTCGTGCTAATCGTTCGACCTTATAGTCTTCTCGTATAGGCAGAAAATGAGCAGATTTAGTAAGACGATCAACGATAACCCAAATGCTATCGTGACCTGATAGCGTGCACGGAAGTTTTGTAATGAAGTCGATAGCTATACTCTCCCATTTCCACATAGGGATCTCGGGTTGTACGAGTAAGCCAGAGTGTCGTTGTTCAGCCTTGACTTTTGAACAAGTCAGGCACTTCGAAACATAGAGGGCGATATCCTTTTTCATTCTAGGCCACCAATACCGAAGACGAAGGTCCTGTTACATCTTGTTAGCACCGGGATGAATGGAATACCGGGATTTGTGGGCTTCAGTCAACAATATCTCCCGAAGGTTATTACGACCGGGAATCCAGATGCGATCGAGATAGTAATAGATACCGTTCGATTTGGTGACAAGTTGGGTTTTAGCACCACACTGCTTCATTTCCTCTTTCAAGGTATTTTCAATGAAGCAGGCGTGCTGAGCGTCACGAATTAGGACTTCGCGGTCATGCTGGGCTTGAACATTACGAACACTATACAAATAGCTTCGTCGGCTAAGAGCGTTGGCAACGACATTTGCTTTGCCAGGGTGGTAACGTATCTCACAGTCGTAATCGTTGAGAAGTTCGACCCATCTGCGTTGGCGCATGTTCAGTTACTTCTGGTTCAAGATGTGCTGCAGGCTCTTATGGTCGGTGAAGACCGTACACTTGGTACCATAAAGGTAGTGTCGCCAAATCTTTAACGCAAAAACAACTGCACCAAGCTCGAGATCGTGGGTTGTGTAATTTTTCTCGTGGATCTTGAACTGACGAGACGCGTACGCGATAACCTTATCTCGTTGCATAAGAACACAACCGAGACCGAGGTTAGAGGCATCACAGTAGACTACAAAGTCGTCGTTCCCATCGGGTAACGCGAGTATAGGAGCGTCGCAAAGCATACGCTTGAGAGTTTGAAAGGCTTCCTCTTGTTCAGTTCCCCAAACAAATTGTCTTTATGCGTAAGAGATGTAAGCGGGACGGCGATTTTAGAGAAATCAGTGATGAATCGTTGGTAATAACCCGCCAATCCAAGAAAAGAACGAACTTCGGACGGGGATTTCGGTGTAATCCAAGTCTTAACTACTTCTATCTTCGCGGGATCGACGTGAATACCTTGACTATTGACGATGTGACCGAGGAATTGAACCTCCTCAAGCCAAAATTCACACTTGGAGAACTTGGCGTAGAGACGATTCCCTTGGAGAAGTTCGAGAACGAAACGAAGATGTTGCGCATATTCGGCTTTCGTCTTCAAATAGATAAGGATATCATCGATAAACATGATGACGAAGCGATCGAGAAAGGGCTTACACACGCGATCCATCAAATCCATGAAAACCGCGTGTGCATTGGTTAGACCAAAGGGCATAACGACGAATTCATAATGGCCGTAGCGGGTTCGGAAAGCGGTCTTAGGTATATCTTCCTCCTGAATTCGTAACTGATGATAACCAGAGTGTAAATCGATCTTCGAGAAACACGTAGCGCTTTGCAATTTATCAAACAAATCGTCGATTCGGGGTAAGGGATAGCGATTCTTGATAGTAAGCTTAGTGAGTTCCCTATAATCAATGCACATTCGGAATGATCCATCCTTCTTTTTGACGAAAAGGACAGGTGCGCCCCAAAGAGATGTGCTAGGGCATATGAAGCCTTTATCAAGCAATTCCTGGAGTTGACTCGAAAGTTCACGCATAGGGAGCTTTAGCAACAGGGTTAGCTCCAGGAATGAGGTCGATACGGAAATCAATATCACGACTCGGGGGGTAGACCAGGTAAATCATCAGGAAAGACAGCAGGAAAATCACGAACCACAGGTACCTTTTCCATCGGCTTCTTTTCCTTTTCCTCTGCTACTACGATGTGTGCCAAGAAAGCCTTGTATTCCTTTCGGAGATACTTGCTTGCTTGAACGCATGACATGAGTTTGAGTTCCTTCGAAGATACTTCGCCATAAACACAAAGTTGGTCGCCATTAGCAAGAGAGAAACGAATCATCTTATCAAAACAAACAACTTCAGCACGATTCTCACGAAGAAAATCCATGCCTACTATGATATCGAAACTACCAAGCTGCATCGGAATAAGACCGACCGGGAAAACGTGATTGTTGAGTTCAAGCGTACAATCACGGAGAACAGAACTAACGGTGACGGTTCTTCCAGTGGCAATTTCTACGTCGAACGTCGTTGGGAGGTTGGCGCGTTTACGGTTTAGAAGCTTTTCGAATTCTAACGACACAAAACAGTTATCGGCTCCAGTATCAAATAAACACGAAGCATAAATACCGTTGACAAGAAACGTACCATTGACAACATTGTTGTCAGTTTGGGTCTGGCGGACATTGATGTTGAATGCTCTTCCGCGGGCTGCTTGTTGAGCTGGCTGCTGCTGCTGCTGTTGATGTTGTTGATGCGCTGGTTGCTGCTGCGGCTCTTGCTTCACCACTCGATTCGGACAGACGTTTGCGAAGTGGTTAGGATCACCATATGCGAAGCAGGCTCGTGCATGAACAGTGGGAGCAGGAGCTGCTTGATTACCCTGAGGAGCAGGAAGAGGAGCTGGCAGTGTAGGAGGAGCTTGAACTTGAGCTTGTTGACGAGGACCAGTGAAACAGTTCGCGGTAAAGTGTCCGTAGAGATTGCAGTGGACATAGAAACGGCAAGCGATCCCAACTGGGTGATGGTATGTACAAGTAGGGCACAGAGGGTGCGGACTAGTGTACGCACGCTTGGCAGGCGGTGCGTTGGCCACAGGTGCTGCTACTTGGCGATTCTGGTTCTGAGGTTGGGTAGGAACAGCATTGAGAGGAGTGGCGGTGACAACACAGTTCTTGTTGTTGTTGTTGCTCTTGCGCTTGCGGCAGGAAGATTTCGATCCTTAAGATGCGGCGGTTTCAGGAGCGGGAATAGCAGTGACTTGATGGAGACTTTTGGTGGTGTTCTTGAAGTAACCAGCCATAACTCGCTTATCATTGATTTCAGCAGTGAGTTGATAAGTCTCTTCGTTGGTAGTAGTCTTGGCTGCTTGGACAAAATCGGCAACGCAATCAGGTAGAGCGCGAATGTATTTCTTGATTGTGATTTCGGGAGTTGAGACTTGGCCAGGACTGATGATACTAAGCCGCTTAAAGCGAGCATTAAGACCAGCATTGTCGCCACCTTCTTGCTTGATATTCCAAAACTTGTTCTCCACCTTTTGGAGCTCATGTGGGGGAAAAAATTCTTTCATCATGACTTCCTTCAATTCCTCCCAGGAGAGTCCATAGGCTGCGTCGTTACCTCACCTGTTTTGTTCGGCAGTCCACCAGTCCAGCGCCCTGAACTGAAAAACGCCAGTTGCGTTAACAGTGCAGAGGTTGTTTGGGCATCCGCTTTGACAAAGAGTGACTTCAATTGAGTCAAACCACTGAAACATGGCGCTGGGCCCGTCTTCACCAGTGAAGTCCTTAGGGCCACAGACCTTGAATTGCTTGAAGCTAAAAGTAGCCCTTGGCGAGTCGCTCTTAGATTCCTTTAGAGGACTTGCTGCCGACTTCTTTGATTTCGCTGACGATCTGTGGAATGACCTTGGCCATTTCCTTGGCGACTAGCGATGTGATGCGTTTGTCAGCGTGGTTGCGGCGGGTAGCGCGGGAAATGTCAGATCCAAATGACGACATTGTCTGCAACAGACATCGTCATAGGATTTAGACGCGATTCAATCGAATCTCTCCACACAATCATATTTATTATTACTAGATAAAGCATCAGGAACACGTCTAACACATAGGCACATAATCACGTAGGCACATAATCCACATAGGCATATAAACACATAACCACATAAGCACGTAGAGCATAGAGGCACATATTCAACTATATTTTGCACGTATTCACCTACATATTTTGCACGTATTCACCTATCATTCAAGTTTTGCGAGCGCGTTCGAGAGTTGCGAGTGCGAGTATCACAGCGTATGGTTCTCACACCTCCGTAAATGCGATGAGAGATAGCGAGTAGCATAGCGTGTGAGAGTCTGCGATTTGTTAGCGTGTTGAGATAAATGTGCAGTGCGAATTTTGCGTGTTTTAGCAGTGTGGCGAGCGAAAAGAGAATAGGTCTCCAAAATCGAAACATATAAACATTTAAAACCACATAAAACACATAAAATCACATATAAAAGCGATAAAGCATAAAAGCATCCATCGCGGGCTTGAAATCGAAATAGATTGTCTCGGGTTCTGTCGAAACATGTCTAAACACCCAAGTGATTCGACTATCCTCAAGGACTTCGAGTACACGCTTTGGCCTAATAGACTGTGCTTTCTCACCGACATACGGTGAACGGCACACATCCTTTTGGTTAATACGTGAATTGAGTCGTTGGAATCCATTGAGACTTTGGTGAGAGTTTTGTAAAACCAAATAGAGAGCGGAATAAGTCATTAAGATGCGGGTGTCACCCCTAACTTAACAACTTTATTCCTGGTTGTGGCAAACCACGAGAGAGATAGGGAGAATTTCATCGAGATGTGGATTTCACTCCTGACTCAATGCAAATTCTCGTGTTTATAGTAAAAATATGCATGTCGAGCGAGCAATCTAAGCGAGAGTTTGCGGTTTTCACACCTAATCTCGACCAAATCACTCGGTTGTGTTATGCGAGTATTTTCGAAAATCGTGTGTGTCGTTAGCCTTAGGAAAGGCTAAGTGGTAGTGTTCGACCTTAGGAAACGCCGATCTTGCGCGAAGCTGTAGTATGCGGTGTTCGCGCAAGAATGAGTTCGAGAGAGTAACAGAAATATGCTCGTGCAGAACCCCTACTGGGTTCGCACAAGGCGGTCTGCTAGTACTTAGACTATATACTAGGTCAACACTAAGACATCGGACCCGGACTAGGTCGTGTCTTTGCTAATTCCCTATAGTTATGGCTCTGATACCAATCTGTCTGTAACACCTCGCAAAATCATGTCCAATATAATATCGACACGTGTCATGGACTTTAAACGTGTAAAGAATTGTTTTAGAGGGACTAAAGTTGACAAACAAAGAAAATATGTGTGTAAAAGGATTCAAAGTGTCAACATTTGATAATTATATCTTTCAACAACCCTACACGATGTTTATACCCTTAAACGAATGAATTATATGAAGCCGTTTATGGAAGAAAGTGAAAGTTTACAAACCGCAAGGGTTAAATGTGTCAACATGTTTAAATTATACCTCTGAGTGACCTTTTATCGAACCCGAAGCTTTGTAACGATTAATTATGCTCCCAAGAATAAGTGATAAAAATTTCACAAGGTTTCGATATCGTATGAGGAAAATACGTTAACATTCGTAAGTGAGGGGTTAAAAGCGTCAACATTGAAATTCAGGACTTTTCGGTGATCGTATAACTAACCGGGAGTTTAACGAAGTTTTTTTATGACTTAGAGTCCGTAAAAATCAAATTTGAGGGTCAAAAGTGCAATAAACAATAGTTAAAACATGTTTTGAAGGACCAGGGACTGATTATGCAATTAAAGGAAACTTGATGACCGGATCTGGGCCTCATACCGGCCGCGTAAGACCCCCCTTACCTCTTACGCGGGCTGCTTGAGACCTGCAGATGCAGAAAACATGCACAGTTGTCTGTTACAGCAGGTTACACCGACTTACATGCATGGTTTTCGAATTCAGGAGCTTGGCCAACAGATTTTCATGCATAGGGGACACCTGGGATGATCAGGAATCAATCCTAGACTTGTGTGGAGCAATCTTGTGATGTTTTATGTCCTATATAAAGAGTTCTTGTATTCTTGTTCATTTGCTCATTTGCAAATATCATTCAAAGCTTATTCTCTGGAGCTCTCTGGACTTCAAGCAAGCTTTCCTCATCTCCTAATTCGTGCTAAGAGCCTTTGTAAGCATTCTTAGCCTTCCTAATTCGTGTTTTATTAGTTTAATGACCTAAAGTCAAAGCCGTCGTAATTAAGCTTTGACTTAGTGATTAATCACTAATGGTCCAGTCATTTTTCAAATTGAAAGTGGCTATGAGTTGGTAATTATGTGGGTAATAAACCCTTAAAAGGGCACCCTCTGATTTCCACTCTAACTAGGTCAATTTTCGGGTCAAACTTAATTATAAAAAGTCAACAGAAAGCTATTTTGCAAATAAACTTATAATTAACAATGTAGAAGCTATGAAACCTGTTTTAACACTTATATAACTTGGTAATTAATGTAAGAACATGTCTAAGCATGTTCAACCCGACAATTTTGAGTTTAGGCTCGGTTCGGAACCGAAAGTCGCAAAAGTAGACTTTTGCTTTGACTTTCAGTTCTGACCTAATTTAGCTTAGTTTAGACATGCCTTAAAGTTCCATTAGGACCAGGTTATAGGTTAGTATAACCCTCTGAGATTATACAACTTGGTTCCTAATTTATCAAATTCATTTGCATGTTTCCGTTATATGCCTAAAAGTTGACCATTATGCCCTTTTGACCTTAAAACAAGATTTTTGAAAATGTGAGAGAACAAAAACCTTTGTTACTGATTTATAAACATGTCCTAAAAATTTGACATCAGTTTGAGGTCTAGATTAGGAGTTATGCTCAATAGCGTAAATTGAAAGCTTTTTATTAATTAAACGGCATTATTAGCATAAAGCCTATCTAAACCCGAATTTTGACACCAAACCTTTTACCCACTGATGTAATATAATATTTTGGGATTTTTGAAGATTTTTATTTATTTTTAAGCTGAGCATAACATAGGGTTCTTGCTTTAATTCGGTAATTGTCGGTTATACCTTTTTTTTGCCAATAAAATGAGTTTTACATAACATTTTGATACCAAAATTTTTGCTACTGATTTTATATGATAAATAAACTATTTTGAACTTTATAAACTGATCAAAAACTCAGATTTCCTATTATAACCCGAAAATCGCTTAAAACCGACTTTTACGCGTTTTAAACGCATAATATAGATTAAAACTATTTCTAACATATAAGACTTAATACCCACTATTTTTTAAGTAAATATTTATACTTTAACAGTAAGAAAAAGTTTTGAACTCGGATTTCCAAATTTGACCTTTAAAGCTTATGTGAAATTACCAAAATGCCCATTCGGTGCATAGTTTGGTTATAAATAATAAATTTCACATATATGCAATACCCTACTGATATAACTTATTAAATTAAATATTTTTACTGATCATTTCTGACCTGAACCTCAGATTAATATTTAATCTCTTTTATAACCTTTAAAATGACCAAAATACCCATACGGGGCTTAATTTAAGTTTAAATTCGTTTTGGGCATAATGGAAGGTATCCTACTGATATCACAACATATTTAAGGCATATTAACTTAGAAAACCGGTTCATGACTCATATGTTTACCCGTTATGCATTTTTCGTGTTCGGTGCGTTTTATGTAACTAGTTTGCGTAAATTAGCCGAAACGGGTGAAACCTTATCATTTTTATCTTAAAATCCAGAATGTGTTTAGTTTACCCATATTATACAAGTCTTCAAACTTGTCGGGTCTAAATCACATTCTATTCCGGTCTTCACTTAATCTTGCGTTTTGAACCGTATACCTTTCTTTAAAACTAACCGGTCTAAGTCTAATCTTAAGTAAAACCCGTTAGGAATCTAATAGGTTATTAAAACCTTCGTTCCAGATTTAGGAGCCCAGTAAAAGATACTTTGCACTTGCTGATTTGTATGGCTGGGATAAAGTTGAATAATTTGCTCAGGTAAATACTTTTAACTTATTTCCCCTTATACGGGCTTGGGGTACGGTATATAAAATACCGCTTGGTCGGGTATTGAATTTTTAATCGTATGAAGGTTAAATTATTGAGATAACCCGTTTAATCTATTTTGTTTGTTTTAAGCCTTTGGGGGGTTAATGACCATGTCCTGGATATCCTCGGCTCATTCATTGAAATGGCCATGACTTAAGCACAGGGTGTAGGCATACACCTGCCAGTGCATATGTAAAAATAATATACTTTCCTGTTCGAGAATAACTCGTCGCGGGATATATTATGTGGTGTGTCTATTAATCTTTAACCCGGTATTCAGCCCGGGTTACTGAACGTATAACAAACATATAATTCTTTTACAAGATTATTTTTAATAATTATCCTAAGTTATAAAAGATATTTTGTGCCTTGTGCATTTAAATCAATTTTCTTAAACATTTTCAAAATGAGTCAGTTAATTGTATTTACCAGTGAAAACTGACGTATTTTCCAAAAAAAAAAGGTTAAGTGCAGGTACTAATTGAAATAGGCTGGCTTCTCCTAGCATCAATAAAGAGTCTTGCAAGTTTATTTGATTATAAATCTATTGAACAATGTTCCTTTTAACTTTGATCCGCCTGTGGATCCCTTACAACCGTTTTTGTAATAATTGATATTACTTTTCATCGGTTTGTAATGTTATTATCTTTCGCTTCCGCTGTGTATTAAACTGTGATAAATTGTCTATGATGATATCAACTACGTCACGATACTCCCCACCGGGCCCACCGGTAATACGTGGAAATATCGGGGTGTGACACTGTCACACCCCAACCGATGGCGGAAACATCGGGCTTAGGCACTGAGCGAAATAGATTGTCCAAGAAAATCCATAACGCTATTAGTGACAATATATTTAATG
Source organism: Helianthus tuberosus (assembly GCA_030545235.1). Lineage (NCBI taxonomy): Eukaryota > Viridiplantae > Streptophyta > Magnoliopsida > Asterales > Asteraceae > Helianthus > Helianthus tuberosus. The sequence goes on from CM060403.1 coordinate 19,690,567, forward strand.
TTCACGTCCCATACCATAAACATATAAAGCATAAATAGTTTATTACAGACATTGTTTCTCAAAGACAAATAATTGTTCCGACAACTCAGATTATTATTCGTGGGTTTCTAGACCACCTAGCTTGATTCCATAATGTTCAGCAAACATAGCATAGCATCCTAAACACCTGTCACATACGTTAAAATAAAAGTTAATACACAGAGTGTAAATGTGAGTACACAAGTTTTAAAAGCATATAGTATAGCAAAAGCGGTTTACACATAACCAGCATGTAACACGTAGAAATGTGAAGCAAGTAAGCTATCGACAATGAAATATGCAACCGGCATGACTACGAGTTGTAGAATGCGCAACACATTATCACCACTATGACCATGTGAAGTAAAACCCTTAACAACCCCTATCCACGACAGGTGCTGAGTCCAAACCATAGTACTATCGTTGCTAAGGTGTCAGGAAACAATCACTGTGTAAACATAACATACAAGCATTCATCGAAAACACGTATAACATGCGAGAGCGGTTAGCGCATAAAAGTGTTTGCGTTGTGTGTCGATGTGATTTGATATAGGTAACGTATGTAACACCCAAAAGTGTGTTAAGCAAAGAGGGATCGAGTATACTCACAGATCGTGTTTAGTAAATAAAAACAGTCTTGGACTGAAGGGGGCGCTTGAGAGGTTAGCCTGATCAGAGAACGATAGTGTAAGCGTTGAACAACGTGTACAGTGCGTCGAGTGAGATGAGCGATTGGATGATGGTTCGATCGGATGACCGTCCGGATGGAGGTCATCTTGACGGATGACCATTCGGTCGGTTGGTCATTCGATTGAGGAAGTGTGTTGTAAAATGTTTGAGCTTTTGAAGTTTTTGTTGTAGTATGAATAAAGTCATTCGATCAGATGGTCATCCGGACGGATGGCCGTTCGATCGGATGGCTATTCGATTGAAAACTGATATTCTTTAAAGTTTTGCAAAATAGTTTAAGTAAGCTCATCACTTTGAAATTCAACACCTGGTCAAATAGTCATTCGATCGGATGGTCATCAGATCGGATGGCTATTCGATCGGCGAACTGGTGTTTTTGAAATCTTGTAAAATTTTCTAAGTTAAAAGTTTTGCGGTTTAACGGAGACGGCGTGACGGCGTGTTAAACAACGGAAATGATGAAACAGTGGTTAACCAAGAGAGGTTAATTCACTGGTCTCGTCAAGTAAGGTTAATCCCTTCTTTCCGAGGATCAGTGGCTGGGTTATCCGCTGGTCAGTCTCTTGCACAAGGAAAACAAACCGTGACTCGTAACAAGGAGGATGAGGTGGGGGGTGCTCCTTGTTACCACTCTCCAGCGTGAGAATCAGTAATTTGCTTGTGAAGCAAAGTGTGTGATAGTAGTAGTAGCAGTGAGGGAGTTGAGAAGAGATATCTCAAACCTGGTCCGGGATGGGTATTTATAGCTGAGAAGTGAAGGAGGGTAATTGAGTGGCTAGACTGACAACGCGCTGCCCTTATGCAGGTGTGTCAGGCTTGTCGGTTGTGGAGGTGAAGCCACGTCCTACTACGGTGTCAGTATGTTGCTTACGTATGGGCTGACAGGCGACTGGTATTAGTGCCACTTGCTCTGTGGTGTCAGTCCCACTTGCCTCGTGGGCAGGATGCGGTGCCGCGCCGCATCCCAGCTCGCGGTAACCACTATTTTTTCCGCGTTCTCGCTCTGGCCAAGACATGTGCGGGATGCGGTGCTAGGCCGCATCGCAACTTGTGGTGACTGTTGCTGTTGTCCACGGGATGGCAGCCCTTAGCTGATGGTCCCTCCAAAGGGCCAAACGAAGTGGAAGACAAAGTTCTTCTACATTAAAGCTGCTGCTATTACTACAAGGCTGCAGCTTAGAAATGTAACGGACTCGATCATAACGGAGAACATTAGTCTCCCCAGAGCGGATACGGTGGGCTGGTTTCCGAACTTGCGGATCATTGGTTGGGTGAAGCTGGATAATACGCAGTTGTGGGTGCTGTGGATGATGTTAGGGAGGATGAGCAGGAAGGCAAGGCCTGTTGTGCTGGAAAATAGTGGTGATAAGTGTCTTTATTCCTGTGCGGTCTTTTGCTTTCTTGTTTTTATTACTGAGTTTTTATGAATGTGTTTGTCAGAGGATGTGCCCCTTTGGAGAATGTTTCACCCAGCCTTCAAGGGCAAAGTTGTTGTAGTTCCTTGTGAGGATGGTGAGGAAGGGTTCAACCACACCATTCGTGGTAATTTCCGGGTGCCTGAGCAGGCCGCACCGGAGGTGGTGTTGTCACAAGGTAAAGGTATAGTAGTTTGTACTTTCTTTATTGTTCTGTAAACCATCTATCTCTGCTGAGTGTTTTATGAAGACCTAAACGTAGGAGATCTGGGGGCCTTAGGAGACCCTAATGCAGTTGGAGTTCCCAAACAGCACATGGAGAAGCATGGTGATAAGCGGTTTCGCAAACCGAAGAAACCGCATGAGCCGGTTGGTGTTCCTCCTTTGTTGCCAGAGGTAGCAAGTATCTCTCGTATTCGTTTACGCAAATACAACGATTACGTGGTAGTGTTTGACACCTTTGAGGGTTTGGGTGTTCCAAGCGGTGGTGCGGCTGCGGGTGGATCATCTGCGGGTTCTAAACCTGCTGATGATAAGAAAAGGAAAGGAGATGCCTCCGCTGCCGGTGGGCAGAAAGGTTCGAAGTTGAGAAGAACTCGGACAGCTGCTATCTCGCAACCAAAACCTGTGGTTACAACTGGTAAGTTGGTAATATGTTTATACAAGTGTTGCTATCCCAGATGTAATTGATGTATGTTTTGTTTTGTTATAGAACCGCATGAGGAAAGTGGTTCCTTCTTTGACACTCCTCCTTTTCCCCCGAAAGATGCGGCGGCGGACGTGGAAGTCCAGAAGGAGGGTAGAAGTGTTGGGTTTCAGTGGTGTCAATTTTACTTTTATCAAAAACAGGTTTGACATATTTTATTAATTAAAAGGTAATTAATAAATACGCAGCGGAATATTTATAATAATCAACACCAAAAGTGAACAGAACAGGATCATGGTTACAAACATGCAAACACAGTATACAATATAATTAATCTACTGATGAGATAGATATACCTTAGCGGTTAAAGGCTAACCGTTTAAGACACCGAGGTACAATGAACGAGTTGCTAGAACACGAACTAAAACGGGGTGCGTCTCGTGGCGGCACCTTAGATGATGGTGGCGGCACTGGGTATTTTGGAACCACAAAATAAAATTAAAACCTCCTTTTACTTCAATCACCAAAAGGAACGTGTTGTTGTTCTTGTTATTACACCAAAAATAAAGAAAACACCTTTTCCCTTTTGTAATATCTAATTGCAGAAGCACCCAAAAATGACCAAAAGGTGGGGTTATTTATTCTTTTGTTTCGGCGGTGTTTATGTTCACACACAAATGTGAATATTCACACATCCATTTAATTTAAAGCAATTCACACACCACCGAATTAAATATATTGTATTAAATATATTGATTTAATAATTACCCGGGTACCAAATCTAATATATGTAGTATAGGTTTAAGACGCGATAAAGCCCGAGAATAATAGAATAAACGTTATACATATTATTTATAATTAGTATAAATAATAAGTCCGTTTATTTCGTTAATTGTTCATGATTACCAGTTAATCGAGTTAAGTGGATTTCGTGTTCGTTGCCCAAGGTGTAACTCTTACGGGTCATAGCTCGGTCAGCAGCGTTGACTTATCGAAACCGTACATATAATTCCAACAATCTCCCACTTGGACGGGTTTCGATAAAATCCTTAACGCAGACAGTCAGCGGCGCTCTAGCTGCACATGGCTGCCCCCAACAAGGTATGACACTTTAAAGTCATTAACCAAAACACCTTGCCATTAGTAACAACTTACTAATGCAAGACAATAGACTTATGGTAATTGTTGTCATTCATCATTTCTGTAAAAGACATAAATTGAATCAATGAGACATGGATTAAGTTCATTCTCATATGGTGTTCAATTATTATTGTTCTCGATCAAGAGTCAAAGTGGTCCGAACAAACACACAGTAAGTTTGGGTAAGGCCTTACACTTCACCAGTTTGAATAAACGAGGGCGCCACAATGTCTAACTGTTACATATCATGTAACAGTACAGAATCCCTTATCGACTACATACAACTCCCACTGAACTTCAGAACTATTCCCAATTAAAGCCTTTATGACTGGCAGTTACGCGACAGCGGTCGACAGTAATCAAAGAATAATCCTTGGTAAACGGAAGTTCTAATATGTATCTCAGGTCAGAGGATACTAAATGAGTATACCAATATCAAATCATCTTATGACTAAGATCCATGAAGATAATTTGATGCGAGTTACATCCAACGTCATTCATAATGAGGTCTGTGAGTTTGGAAGTCAACTCCATGAGTCCAAAGTCAGAATAGTCTTAATTCAGAGTCGTTCCCACGAGTCTGACCAACTACGGATAATTTAGAATACAAGATTCATGGATTAAACGTATTAAAATCAAACACGGTTGTAAGATTCAAACTTTGCATTTAGCCAGTAAATCGAAGGTGAATTCAAAAGATACAACTGTTTGAATGTTCGTACATCCAAATACTAAATCAAAACATACAGCTAGCTAATCTAAGCCCGATAGCATCCATGTGCTGATCATGCTTGTCCTGAGTCATGGGCTTAGTGAACGGGTCTGCTAGGTTTTGATCTGTGTCTATTTTGCTTATTAAGATGTCTCCTCGTTCCAGTATCTCCCGAGTATAGTGGAACATTCTTAGAATGTGCTTGGCCCTGTGATCTAGGCTCCTTGGTTTGAGCCGTGGTTCCTATGTTATCACAGAACACCTAGATTGGTTTATGAATTCTTGAACCACATCGAGGTCGCTGATGAACTACTTCATCCAAGCAGATTCTTCCGCAACATCTGATGCAACTATACATTCGGATTCGGTGGCTGAATCTGCCACTATACTCTGTTTGGAGCTTTTCCAATAGACAGCTCCTCCATTGAGAGTGAATACGAATCCTAATTGTGAGCGAGAATCATCTCGGTCACTTTGGAAGCCAGCAACAGTGTAACACCTTACAGTGAGCTCCTTTTCCACTCCTCCAAACACCAAGAACATATATTTGGTTCTTCTCAATTACCTCAGAATGTTCTTTACTGCAGTCCATTGGGCAATGCCAGGACTGTGCTGAAAACGACTGGTCATGCTTAAAGCATACGAGACGTTAAGTCCAGTACATAGCATACATGATTGAACCAATCGCTGAAGCATATGAAACTACTTCCATTTTCTTAATTTCAATGTCCGTTGAAGGAGATTTCGATTTGTTTAACACGGTTACTTCAGTCATAGGAACACCTCCTTTCTTGGAGTTTTCCATCTTAAAGTGTGTCATCATTTTGTCTATGTATGTACCTTGACTTAGCCCTAGAAGTCGCTTAGATCTATCCCTGTAGATCTTGATTCCTAGAATATAAGCTGTTTCTCCAAGATCTTTCATTGCAAAACAAGTTCCCAAATAGTGTTTAACTTCGTTAAGCATAGGGACGTTGTTTCCAATAATCAGTATATCATCCACATACAGGATGAGGAATGATATAGTGCTCCCACTAGCCTTTCTGTAAACACAAGGCTCATCTTCATTCTTGACAAAACCAAACTCTTTGATCTTCTGGTCAAAACGAAGATTCCAGCTACGAGATGCCTGTTTGAGTCAATAAATGGACTTATTCAGCTTACACACCCTACTTGGATATTTAGGATCGACAAAACCTTCAGGCTGAACCATATAGACATCTTGAGAGAGATGCCCATTATGAAAAGCAATTTTGACATCCATTTTCCATATCTCGTAGTCATAGTACGCGGCTATGGCAAGCAATATCCTGATCGATTTGATCATAGCAACGGGCGAGAAAGTTTCATCATAGTCAATACCCTGAGTTTGAGTGAAACCCTTCGCAACTAGCCGTGCTTTAAAGGTGTGTACATTTCCATGCATATCGGTTTTTCTTTTGAAAATCCATTTGCTCCCTACTGCCCGAGATTCGGGGGGTAGCTCAACCAAGTCCCAGACTTGATTATCACACATAGATTGCATCTCAGCGTTCATGGATTCCAGCCATTTCGCAGATTCAGTATCTGAGATAGCAGATTTGTAGTTAGTAGGTTCGTCATTAGACTCAGCTACTAATAAGACTTCGGGACCTTTTAGACGCCATAGACATCTATCAGATTCTTGCGAGTTCTACTACTTCTGCAAACGCTTGTGTTTTATGTCTGATTCATTGGCAACAACTACTTGTTGATCAGACAGTCCAACTACTTTAGCGGTTGTTTGTGGTTCTTGAATTTCTTCAAGATCAACCACATTATTTTCAGTTTCTCGATTAAGAAGTTCTTCCTCGAGAAAGTGTTCTTTCCGTTTGATGGAAATAACATTTGCATCAGGATGGTAGAAATAATATCCGCTTCTTTTATAGTATCCGACGAAAACAACCTTTTCGCCTCGAGGATCGAGCTTATCATCAGAATCACTTGTGATGTATGCTTCATATCCCCATACTATAAGGTATTCCAAATCGGGTTTACGCCCATGCCATATCTCATATGGGGTTTTGTTTACCTTTTTAGTCGGAGTCAAAATGACAATGCGGGTAGTGGTCATAAGAGCATGATCCAAAAGGAGTGAGGCAAGTTAGTTCTATACATCATCGATCGAACCATATCAAGTAGAGTTCGATTTCACCTTTCACTCACGCCATTAAGTTGGGGTGTGCTAGGTGGAGAGGGTTGTGAAACTATTCCACACTCTTTGAGATGATTTAGAAATTCAATGCTGAGATATTCACCACCTCGATCTGATCGAAGTACTTTTATCTTTCTATCAAGCTGGTTTTAGTCATGGTTTCTAGACATGGTTCTGAAAGGGCCATATACATCATGTGAATGAGTTCTAGAAAACCATTGATCTGTTCACCAACATCGGTGAAGGGGTGCTTTGTGAGTTTGCCAGCTAAGCACGATTCGCAATCATCAAAGGAGTCCTGTCTAGTGGATTCAAGAATCCCCTTGGACTGGAGCCATTTTATGCGTGCCTTACTTATGTGGCCAAGTCTACAATGCCATAAATATATTTCATTTATGCCAGCTTTGTTACGCTTAGAAATATGATATATGTTACTACTTGTTTGAACATCAATCTCATATATACCATTTCGAGGTTTAGCCTCAAAATAAAAGACATCATTCAAGTAGGCTACAATAGAAGAACCGTTTAAAACGTACTTGAATTGAATCCTTGTTCAAACAGTGAAGAGACTGAAATAATGTTTCTGGTCAAACCAGATGCATATAAACAGTTATTTAAAGTAACTACAAGGCCAGGGGAACAAAATATTCCAGTTGCAAGAACTAGAACCCTCTTTTCATTACCAACTATGATTTCCAGGTAGCCTTGTTTCAGTTTCTTCCATTTTTCAGGTTCTTGTAAGACATTAACGATGTGGTAACCACATCCGGTATCAAATACCCATGTGTTGCTAGAAACAGTGAAAAGTTTGATAACATAAATAAGAATATCGGAAGAAGTGCCAATGTTGTTGGCCTTGTTCATATTCAGTTTGGCTAGATTTTGTGGGCAGTTTCCCTTCAAGTGCCCATTTGGTTGCATTCAAAGCACTGCCGCTCTTAGGAGGGTGTGGTTTTGCAACATGCTTGTCGTTAGTGGCATTTCTGGCAGCAACAACAACTTTTCTCTTGCCTTTGCTCTTATGTTTCCTTTTCTAGTTATTGGGCTTCTTAACACCACCAGACTTGACCATTAGAACTTGGTTGGTTTTATGGAATAACCAAGTTTGTTCATTTGGTCAATGTATCCTTTCATCTTTAGCACATGAGCACTAACTGAGGAACCCTCTTGCATTCTACAGCTTATAAGTTGTTTCATGGTGTCATAGCGTTCCTGACGGGCTTGTTTCTGGAACATGCCCTTGAGTTGCTCAATCATGTCAAAAGCATTATTATCTTCCATGTTCTTTTGAAGATCAGGAGACATGGTGGCTTTCATAAGGTAGGGTACCTCAACGGCATCCTCGTTATGTTTCTCCAGTGCCTTGCGAGCAGTAACAGAATTACTTTCAGGCTCGGTAGGGACTGGGCCATCTAAGATATACAACTTTTCCTCAATCTTTGAGAACTATTCTCAGATTGCGGTGCCATTCGAGAAGGTTGGTGTTTTTAAAAAAAAAATTATTTATTTTCAAGTATAGACTTGAGAATGAAGGAGTTGTTTTCAGATGACATCTGTTAAGCAAAAATTATTTAATTAGTATTCTCGATGTATATTTCCTTATTTAATTAATGACCCATTACAGTAATTAGAACAAGGAATGAGAATCTGGCTAAGTCAGTATTAAAGGCAGCTGTGGCATACACTTTAATAAGTGACTAGGCAGACTGACAACGAGTGTCAATTATGAGAATTGCACAACTCTCGGATATGAGGCCGCTAAGACAACTCTTGTCTATGCTTTGATACGTTTAGCCTCATCTATGCCGATTTTTTACTTTCGAGACAGCTGGAGCATGTGATGAGAAAAGAAAAAGTAATAGTCGTCCTAAAAGAAGGTACATGTGGAAGGGCCGGATGTGTCAACGAAACCCTTGCACCTTGGAAGGATAAGCTAGACATCAAGTGCGGTGCTGTGGCTCCAAACACTGATGGTTCGCATTACGTTCCAAGTGTAGCTTGTGACAGGATGGCATAGACTATTGGTTTTAATTATGGGTTAATTTTAATATTTACCAAATAGGGTCGCAAGAGCCAATTTTAGTATATATTTTAGTCGTGACATCTTGATGAACCATTTCATCTCTCAGGACACTTAATTTTAAATAACCTATTAAAACTAAGTTTGTCGCGACTTGGAATAACCAATTTTAAGTTAATAGAAAACTACTAAGTTAATAGTTTTGAAAATAAAAACTAGTTTAATTTGCAAAACTTAATTGGTTATTATTTGTTTCAAAAACAACCTTTGTTTTATAACAAAACTTTAACAAGTTGTAAAAAATAATTTAGAACTTGTTTTTAATGTGATTGTTTATAATATTTTAAAACTCCTTTTAAAATCATGTTGGTATTTGAGTTGGTTATGTTATAACAAATTATAAGACAAAAAGCAACCACAATAGCAAAATAAATATGTAAATCTATATGGCCAAAAAATTGTTCGATCTTGCTAGAGCCTTATAGCAAGATCAAACGGGTCACGGGGTCACAACACACAAACAACCACAAGGATGGACTTGAGTGCACCTTGTTGTCTTGAGCAACTCCCACTAACTCCAAGACTCCTCTTGGCATTCGGTTTTCTTCGGGTCTTCGTATCAACAATATTTAACAAGTAAATATAACAAAGACAAAAGAAAAAAAACTATCTATTACAACTTTGAACCACACGACGGGCCAAATCAATAAACTAATTATTACAACTTTGAACCATCTCAGTGGCAAAAAAATAATAATTACAAACCGAATAAATATACAACCATAAAAATAAGGTCGGGCCAGATTTACATATTCCACAACAATCACAAAATATACCGGGCAATCTTTTGGTCAAGCAAAACAAATAAAATATTGACCAAAATTAAAGTTACCCTTAAAATTATTTAGATCAGAAACTTTAAAAAAAAATTAAAGTTTGTGTTCTAATTCCAGTTAAAAGACCGGTACCGATTTGCATGTTGTAAGCGTGGCTCTGATACCACTGTTGGGTTTCAGTAGTGTCAATTTTACTTTTATCAAAAACAGGTTTGACATATTTTATTAATTAAAAGGTAATTAATAAATACGCAGCGGAATATTTATAATAATCAACACCAAAAGTGAACCGAACAGGATCATGGTTACAAACATGCAAACACAGTATACAATATAATTAATCTACTGATGAGATAGATATATCTTAGCGGTTAAAGGCTAACCGTTTAAGACACCGAGGTACAATGAACGAGTTGCTAGAACACGAACTAAAACGGGGTGCGTCTCGTGGCGGCACCTTAGATGATGGTGGCGGCACTGGGTATTTTGGAACCACAAAATAAAATTAAAACCTCCTTTTACTTCAATCACCAAAAGGAACGTGTTGTTGTTCTTGTTATTACACCAAAAATAAAGAAAACACCTTTTCCCTTTTGTAATATCTAATTGCAGAAGCACCCAAAAATGACCAAAAGGTGGGGTTATTTATTCTTTTGTTTCGGCGGTGTTTATGTTCACACACAAATGTGAATATTCACACATCCATTTAATTAAAAGCAATTCACACACCACCGAATTAAATATATTGTATTAAATATATTGATTTAATAATTACCCGGGTACCAAATCTAATATATGTAGTATAGGTTCAAGACGCGATAAAGCCCGAGAATAATAGAATAAACGTTATACATATTATTTATAATTAGTATAAATAATAAGTCCGTTTATTTCGTTAATTGTTCATGATTACCAGTTAATCGAGTTAAGTGGATTTCGTGTTCGTTGCCCAAGGTGTAACTCTTACGGGTCATAGCTCGGTCAGCAGCGTTGACTTATCGAACCCGTACATATAATTCCAACAAGAAGATGCCCTTCTATTGAAGTAGTTACTCCGCCATCTACGCATGCGGAGGATACCGTGAAGAAGGTTCTGAATCAAACCATTGCTGATACGTTGGATTCGTCTGACAACTTAATTGACCCGCATGATACTGAAGTTCAGGGGGGCGAGAAACCGAAGTCTCCTGCTGCTGAGAAGCCAGAATCCCCCGTTGCTAAGAAGCCATCTGGTTCAACTGCCGCGGGTATGGGGGTTGAAGATCAACCGTCCATTCAGCCTGGCGAGACTGAATTGGAGTTTTATTACCTCTCCTGTGCGGTAGACCGGGGTTTGGATTATCATCGCCTTCGTTGGACTGTTATGCAAGGGGATGATATTTCCAATAAATCCTCAGCTTGCAGGGAGATCTTGGGGGGTTTGGGTACCCCTTATGAGACTCTTCGGGCCTGTAGTTTGCCTCGTGGGAACCGGATAAACCAGCTTTCTTCCATGCTTGTTGGAAGTTCTATAATTGCGAATGCAATTATGGAAGACTACGAAGGCTTGGGTCGCAAGGAGGAGGAAACTATTCGCCTGCGGGCTGAAGCTGAGGCAATGGTGAAGGCTGCTCGGGAGGGTGCGGAGCAGCTGAAAAAAGAGAAGGCTGCTTTTGAGAAACTGAAGCAGACTGAGACTTGGGCTGTATCTGCCAGCCTTAGACAGGTTCGTACTCTTGCAAAATTTCTTTCTGATGAGTGCAAGGGTTGGAGGGAAGCTTATGCTCGAGAGAATGAAAAACTTTTCCGTGATCGCCAGGAGTTGAACAATCTCAAGGCCGCAAACGCTGCTTTGATGAAAGAAAAGGTCGCGGCTGAAGCGGCTGCAAAAGAGGTGGAGACACGCGGTGCCAAGGTGCTTGAAGAGGCGGATGCTGACCGCAGTAAGCCGAACAAAGCTGTCGAGGACCTCAAGGTATAAACTGTTATTATTCTTGAGTTCTTTGTTTCATAAGTGTAATTGATTGTCTTCCTATACTTGTCTGTGCTTTGTTGTTGATAGGTAGAGGTGCAGAACCGGGTGACCATCCTTGAATAGGTCACTGCCCTCGCGAGTGAAGCTGAAGCGCGGGCAAGGGAAACTGCAGAGGCTAGTGATAGTTTGACTATCTCCCTGAATCAGCTTAAGGCAGACCGTGATTGGATGCGTGATCACGGTATCGGACATGTAAGTACCCGGTGTTTTTCTCATCCTTAGGTTTGCTTTTGTTAACCTTGTCACTTATATTCCTGCAGATTGTTGGAACCGTTCTTGACGTGCCTGAAAACGTAACTGCTGTTAATGAGCTGAAGGAGTGTGCACGGCGGGCTGGGTTTAAGGCTGGTTACAACGAATGCCTCAGTCATGTGAATCCGTTCTACCAGAGCAAATTTACTGATGAGAGATCCGGGTTTCATGGCATAGATGCTGAAGCTTTATATGCCGCTGTTGTTGACGCATACAACGACTTGTCCATTTCTGCGATTGAAGATATTGAGAAATGCTTGGAGGCGGAAGATTATGTGGACCGTTTGCGGTTGTTGTATGAACGACCTGATGAGAAGGAAGCCCCTGGTGGCACAAAGGAGGATGCGGGCACCAGTGGTACAAAAGAAGATTAGGTTGGCCTGCGTGCCCTTTTTGACTTCCTTTTTGATGTAAATGTTAGAGGAAAAACTTATGTAAAATTTCTTATGCACCGCATCGGTGTAGAAATCTTTTGGAATATAAAGTTTATCCTTTTGCTCAATTTGTACAAGTGTTTTTACTTCTTGCTTTTTGAACATGTGTGAGTTAATGTTTTGTAAGGCCAATGTTTAAGGCCTTTGTAAATAACATTAAGTCCGAATTTGCCATTTGCATGTCTAGGTGATATGCAAGTACGCATGGCTCAAAGTGTGTAAGTAAAGAACATTTACATTGTCTTTGTGTGAGCACAGGTGAAATAGTGTTTATTTAAGGCCAATGTTATGTAAATAATACAAAGTCATTATTTGCCATTTGCATGTCTAGGTGATATGCAAGTATATGAATGACTCTGTTTGGCTGTAGAGCGCGGTTGAGTATACTCTACACCTTTGTCGTGTGAGTAGTAGTCAATTCCTGTTTTTATCCCGTTAGGGTTTAGGAATTGTGTAGGTTTTGTAAAAACCGTATGTGCATATCCGGCCGGACAGACATTGATGTTTTGCCTTTGCTGGCCTATTAAAATTGTAACGCCCTGCGTTTTCATACTTTCCATATTTAGAAACCATTGCTTGAAATTCTATTTTTTTTGGAAATCTTGTATTCCTTGTAATCGTATTTCGTTGTATCGTTGTAAAATCCGAGACTTTGATCGTAATGAAACGAATCTTTTATACATTTTTATACATTGATACGTGCACTCGTTTGATACATGGTTCGTAATTCGTATAAAAGTAAGCTTAACTCGTAAACAATGATCATGTATTCGTAATCCTTAAATCTTCATACATTTAAACACTTAGTTATTCGATTATAAGATTAAGTTGTATGTTTTCTTTTCACTTGATCATACCAAACTATGAACCATACATACTTGTTACATTTCTTGTGTTATACACACCTATGTTATCACACTTTTTGCTAAATTAAAACATGTCATTTATCCATTTTGGACCTTGTTACAAGCTACATACATACTAGACACCATGTAACACTTTATTAAACATCAAATATATACCTTCTAATGTCAAAAAAATAAAATAAAATAAAAATTATAGGGCTGTTAACAGCCTTGCATCAGCCCACTTAATTTCCTTGTTTTGAGTTATTTAGCCCACTAAACACTTCCAAAGCCCAACCCAATGAAACCCTAATCCATCCCCTATATAACCCAAGCCTCCTCCAAGCATTTTTAACTTTCTAAACACTCCCCATTCACTCTCAAACACTCCAAACCGTAGCTGATTGCAGAAGTTCGAGCAGATTTATACCACTTCACTAAAGTGAGCATAACTCACTCAATTCTTATCCGATTCACTCGATTATTTTTCCTACTACTTTGTATTGACCTTAGCTACGTTTCCATGGGTTTTCCCTGGAAAACCAGAGCCTGGAATGTTGGTAAAAGGGATCTAAAGTGGATTGATTTTTCTGTTCTTGTTTCAAACTTTGATAAACTTGTTTAAACTTGAGGAAACTCATCTCAAACCTATGTCCTTATGCTTATAACCACTTCTATGGTTAGTTAGGCTTAAAAACAAAGTTGAGACATTCAAAATCAGAGGTATAAACCTCACAAACTTTCTGTTTTGTTCAAGGGTTTTAACCCATAAGTGATGCTCAAGTTCAAGACTTGATGATTGTGCGATTTAGGATTAGCTTGGGCTAACCTACTTGAAAATCCACACATTGCTTGATGTTTTCTCATAGATTAGTTGTTCATATTCTATTGTTTCTTGTAAGTTCATGACCCTCCTTGTTGTTCATAACAACAAGTGTAGTGGTGAACAATAGAGGTACCTAAATGGAAGCTTTGTTCTTCCTACCTCATGTATGAATTCCATGATACTTAGAGGTGCCTAAATGAAGACTTTAATCTTCTACCTCATGCTTGACTTATATGATGTAATATACACTATGTAATACTTATGTAACAACCAAGTAATCAAACTCTTGGTGATGAACTAATGGACATTCATCAAGCTAGTAGATTGTATCATCTAAGGCCTTGACAACGTGTCACGATTCTAATGGAACTTTGTTCCATGAAAACATTTAAAATCTTTTAGAGTTTCATAGTGTCAAGAACAAGGGTCATAGGTGTTAGATGATTATTTTCATATGTTTATTTTTCATGATATTTAAACTCCAAATCCCTCGAACCATATGTAAACACCTCTTAAACTCCAAATCGAACACATTCAACTTCCTAGTCTCAAAAACTTCATCACATGGGATAATCGGAAAGCATATGCAACTTTGTGAGTACACTTGACCCATTTCCGTTTTTAAATACACTTTGGGTGCAACGTGTTTTACTTGTTAAACCGCACAATTCACAAACATGCTTTTATTCATTCGATCCATATACATGCCTTGTTATGCTTAGGTTAATGCTAGAATACATACTACTTGTTAACTCAGCTTAAACAACTATAGCGCTATAGGAGTAGTACACCACCCGACGGGGTTTTGTTAAGTCTTTATTCTATAACGGTCTCGTTGCTTTTGTGACGAGGGATGCTAAATACTAGTGGACATTAGAGTTGACATATTGTTATGCATGATAGTTTGACCTTGTATACCAAATGCTATCTTGGATTGAAAATACTTATTATACATATGACATTAGTCTAAAACTTGTGTACTCGCCAATACCTTTGTATTGAACTATGCTTTTTAAAACATGTTGCAAGTTTAGCGATGATGTTGGTGATGCATGGAATCTAGTAGATGCTTAGATACACACTTTAATTTGTATTCTTATTGCATTTCATTATTCATGATGTATTTGCTTCAAATTCTTGTAATTTATTCTTTAGAAATGAAATGAAATTTACTATTTAAATACTTGTCACAATTATTAGTGTTATGATGTCTCGAGCAATATATTTCATCTCACTCCGATGTTTCCGCCATCGGTTGGGGTGTGACAGATTGGTATCAGAGCCATAACTATAGGGAATTAGGAAAATTGCCATGCTTTTGACCTAGTCTATAGTTAAGCACCAAAATTCGACCATACTTGCTTCACATGCTACTTTTATGAAATATCTTTACATGTTATTCTTGAAATGTCTCTTACGTGTTATTTTCTTAAAATGCTTTATGTGCTTATACTTGTTAATATTATTTTGAACATACGTCTTTTCCTCATTTGTACTAAATTCGAAACCACTTGTAATACACAAACGAGATGACTTCACCAAAATAGGCGTGAAACCCACACTTTGGTGAAAGTCTCTCAATCCACCTATTCTTTTTACACGAAATTCGCCACCAAGTTAGGAGTGAGATCCTCACCTTGATGGAGAATTTCCGCTTTCAAATTCTAGTGGACCCTCGTCAAAGTCTTGAAATTAAATTTTGACCCGACGAGTACCAACCACACTTAGGATACGAAATCGTCAAGTTAGGGGTGAAACCCGCACCTTGTCGACTAGTTCCACTCCTTGAATTTTTCATAAATCCCGCCAAGTCTTGAAATTTCGATTGATTTGGGACATGTAGTAACTGAAAGGGTAAATACCGTTAACCGATCTGTCGGCGAGAGTATTCCACCTATTAGGCCAAATCATGTTCCTGAAATTCGAAAGACTTTTCGAACACTTTGGTTAGTCAAAGTTCCGTTTTGGAACCATCCCAAATTTTAATCAAACATGTGTTTCTATTATTTATTTTATACGATGCAATCTTTCAAATTCGAATTTACTTTCGATATTTTCTTCTCACACACACATTATACTAAATCTTTTTCATACATTTATACCTATGCATGATTTCAAAACGTCACTCAATTTTGTTTACATTCTTTATAACGCCAAAATGGAGACATATTATTGAGTTAGGAGTGATTTCCTTACCTTGACGATTAACTCCACTCCTTCTTTTCTTAAAACGACCTCACCAACGAGTTAGGGTGATTCCCTTACCTAGGTGATCGTTACCAAAACTTTCCTTCAAAATACTTTATCAAGCAAACACAATCATGTTTCATACCTAAATCATTTATCATTTATCGAAATACCCACTTATATCAATTCCAAAATACATTGTTTTATCAAACGTACTTCTTATCCTACAATCTATTTTCACATAACTCACATACACGAAATTCTTAATCTGTAGGTCCCCTGGTTCGTATGGATCGTCACAGAATTGTTAATCCAATCTAGAGTGCGGAATCCTCTAGACCAGAATATCACAGAATTGAGTAGAAAACAGAAATTACTATCAACCGGTCTTTATTGATTATCAATCTCACGAATTACAATCAATCAAGACCACAAATTCGTCCAAACCCTAAAGCCTTCACGAATTCTCTCACACAAACTGTTTTTGGGCTGATTAACCTAAACCCTAATGCAAAGCCTTGTTTATATAACACAAGGTTGCTACTTTAGGCTAGGGTTTACTTGTAACACCTCGAAAATTCACGTCCTATAATGTATTGACACGTGTCATAAGCTTAAACGTGTGAAATAATACTTTAGAAGGACTAAAGTTGACAAACATGAAAAGTATGTGAATATAAGGGTTCAAATTGTCAACAATGGATAAATATACTTTACAGTAACCCTACATGATGCTCATACCTTCAAACGAATAAATCATGGATCATACGAAGCTAAATATGAAAGAAAGTGAGAGATTACAAACTACAGGTGTTAAATGTGTCAACATGTTTAAAGTATAACTCTGAGTGACCTTTTAGCAAACCCAAAGCTTTGTAACCGTTAATTATACTCACTAGAATGCACGATATAAATTTCATAGAGTTTCGTTATCGTATGAGAAAGTTATGATCAAATTCGTATACAAGGGGTTAAAGCGTCAACGTTGAGAATTATGACTTTTCGGGTAAACATGAATTGACCAAGGACTTAACAAAGTGGGTATAAGTCTTGAAGCCCTTATAGGTAAATTTGGAGGGCTCAAAATGCAAGAAATAAATGTTGGATGACCCTTCGAAAGGCCAAGAGACAAGATGCAACAACTAGAAAATGTTTAGCCTGACCACATGACTCATACGGGCCGCGTAAGCCTTAACAGAAGCTTACGCGGGCCGCGTCCGATCCCCAGTTACAGAAAAGTTGGACAGCAGCCTTTTTATGCGCAATAACTGACTTAAATCAGATATTTTCACTCCATGGCGACCCCTACATGCTTTTTAGACCTAGGGGACATCTGTGGATGATCCATGGCCATTGCTAGGCTTGTGTGTCAATGATCTATGAGATCAAAAGCACTATAAAAGGCCCTCTTGTTGCAACCATTTGTTCACACCTTCCATCTGCATTCTTGAAGACTTCTGGAGCTCCAAAGCAGACCCAAGTCATCCCTAGTCGTGCATAGGACTTCTGTTAGTATGCTTAACCTTTCTTAGTTGAGTTTTTACTTAGTTTTAGCTTAAAAGTCAAACCGTCGTAATTACCGTTTGACTTAGCGATTAATCATTAATGGTCCAGTGATTAGTCGAATTGAAGGTAGTTATAAGTTGGTAATTATGTGGGCAATAAACCCTTAAAAGGGCACCCTCCGATTCCCGTTCTAACCTAGTCATTTGTCGGGTCAAAGTTGATTAGAAAAAGTCAACAAAATGCTAATTTTCAAATTAACATGTAATTAGCAATGTAGAAGGCATGTAAACTATTTTATCACTCATATAACTTGGTAATAAGTATAATAACTGGTCTAAGCTTGTTTGATCCGACAATTTTCTGTTTAGACCCGGTTCGGAACCGAAAGTCGCAAAACTTTGACTTTTGCTTTGACTTCAGTTCTGACCCGTTTTAGTATGATTTGGAAATGCCTTAGAGCTTCTTTAGGACCAGGTTATATGCTAGTATAACCTTCTGTGATTATACACCTTGGTTCATTAGTTATCCAATTAAAATGCATGATTCCGTTAATTGCTCATATGTTGACTATTATGCCCTTTTCACCATAAAACGTGATTTTTAAAAATGTAAAAGAGTAGAAACCTTAGTTAATGATTTATAAACTTGTACCCAAAATTTGACATCAGTTTGAGGTGTAGATTGAGAGTTATGCTCATTAGCGTAATTAGAAAGCTTTTTAGCGATTAAACGACATAAATAGCATATAGCCTATTTAAACCCACTTTTTGATATCAAACTTTTTAACCACTGATGTAATATATTATTTTGGGATTTTTGAAGATTTTTAATTAATTTTAGGCTGAGCATAACTTAGAGTTTTAGGCTTGATTCGGTAATTGTCGGTTTTGCCCTTTTGGGCTATAAAATGAGTTTTACATATCTTTATGACGCCAATCTAGTTGCTACTGATTTTATTTAATAAATGAAGTATTTGAACTTTATAACCTATCCAGAAAACTCAGATTTCCGGTATAACCCGGAAATCGCTTAAAATGGCTTTTTAAGCGTATTAAACACATAGTTTATGTTTAAAACCATTTTTGTCATACAAGACTTATCACAACTGATATGATCTATTAAAATAAGTTGTTTTACTGATGTATTCAGACCCAAATCTCAGAATTATAAAATAACCTCTTTTATAATCTTTAAAATTACCAAAATACCCCTACGGGGCTTAAATTGAGATTAAACTCATTTTGGGCATAATGGAAGATATCCTACTGATATCACAACATATTTAAGGCATATTAACTTTGGAAACCTGTAAATGACTATCATGGTTACCCGTTACGCCTCTGGCGCGTTCGGTTCAGTTTATGGAACTGGTTTGCATAAACTAGCCGAAATGGGTCAAACCTTATCGTTTTTATCTCAAAATCCAGAATGTGTTTAGATTACCTATATTATACAAGTCTTAAAACTTTTCGGGTCTAAATCATATTCTATTCCGGTCTTCGCTTAATCACGCGTTCGAACCTTGTCTTTCTTTAAAACTAACCGGTCTAAGCTTAAGCTTAACTAAAGACCGTTAGGATTCTAATAGGTTATTATAAACCTTCGTTCTAGAATAGGAGCATAGTAAAAGCTATCTGTACTTGCTGATTTGATACGACTGGGATTGAATATTATATTTAGCTCAGGTAAATACTTTTAACTTATTTTCCCTTATACGGGCTTGGGGTACGGTATATAAAATACCACTGGGTCAGGCTTTCGACCTTAATCAATTGGTGGTTAAGTATTATCGAGATGACCCGTTTAAAATATGTTTTGTTTGCTTAACACCTTTGGGGGGTTAATGACCATGTCCCGGATATCCTTGGCATCATTTTACGAAATGGCCACGACCGAAGCGCGGGGTGTAGGCGTACACCCGTCAGTGCATAAATAAATAATGTGGTGTGTCTATTGATCTTTAACCCGGCACGAACCGGGCTACTGAACGCATAAGGAACATGTAATTCTTTTACAAGTTTATATGTTTAAATAATTATCCCAAGTTATAAAGAGTTTGTGCCACGTGCATTCAAATCAATTTTATTAAAATTTTCAAAATGAGTCAGTTGAATGTCTTTACCAGTGTAAACTGACGTATTTTCCCAAAAAGGTTAAGTGCAGGTACTAAGCGAACTAGGCTGGCTTTCTCCTAGCATCCACAATAAGTCTCGCAAGCCTGGATGTCAAAACTGTTGAACAATGTTTCCTATTTATTTTTGATCCGTCTGTGGATTAATTTCAACTGTTGTGATACTTGATATTACAATTATATTCGGTTGAAATATATCTTTCTTTTGCTTCCGCTGTGCATTTATATATTGTGTTGTTTGACTGTAATGTTGCCAACCACGTCACGATACTCCCCCACCGGTAAAACGTGGAAATCTCGGGGTGTGACAGGTTGGTATCAGAGCCAACACTAAGTGAATTGAACACTAGCCTTTTGTGTTTAATCTCAGTTACACAATTGCACATTCCTAAATTTCGAGTCTAGACAAGAACTTAGGGTAAATCCAAATTTGTTTTAAATTTTTACTTTGTCTTTTATTTTATATATATTCTTGTTGTAATCTTTGTTTATATTGACAGGAAATATGCCACCAAGAATGAGAAGAGGAGGACGAGGAAGGGGGCCGATGAGCGCCCCCAACGATCACGAAGCCGGGCCTTCGCACTGGCGAACTCCTTCTACTACTGCAAGTGCCGATCCGCAAGGAAACATGAGGAACCTTTTTGAGCCCTCTTGAAGGTCTGTTTCGCACAGTTCAACGCCTCCCTATCGTAACTCCTATGGGCCACAGTCAGAAAACGAGCCCGATAACCCACAGCCTTCATATATACCTCTTCAGCGATCCCTTTCGCACAATTCCTTTGGTAACCCCACTCCTGTTTTTCAGGGCCGGTTCAACCCGGCAAATTATATTCAAGAACCAGTGGGTTTTAACCCATTGGGACCAGAGGACCACTTCTCAGAGGACAATGCGATGGTCATGGACGAGGACACAGATCCCGTCGAACCTGCAAGCGGTACCCCCAACCATCCCATCGAGCTCTCTGACGGATCTTCTTTCCACGGATCACCCTACGGTGGTCCAGATAGTTACCAAGCGAGGTTTAACCAACATGAATGGTACTTCACACCTTCTCACCATTCATCACCTCACCAGCAGCAGCAGGATCCCTCTGGGGATTCATGATTCGTGGCAGTCACGCGACCGACTCCACCACCGCCAGTTCATCAAGCACCTCCAGAACCACCGAGGCATAGGAGAACGGGCGCACGTATGTCTGCGCGAGCAGGGGATTTCCATTTTAGCACCCCTCGACACTCCAGTGGCAGTCACTATCCGCCACTGCATGAGGACCCACAAATGGGTGGGCCCTCCAACCCAATTCCTGAGGTGAGTTCTGCACCAGTTGCACCACAGCCACCACCGATGGGTTTTGATAACCCGATTCCTGCGTACGCCGGTTCAATGGCGTACAAACCGTTTGAGCAGCCGGCTTACACCCATTATAACTATGCTGAAGTCGACCCGTACCTGGTCGTGGTGAACTACAACGCCCTTCACCCTGAAGGACCGTACGGAGCTCCTTGGGGAGTAGGATATCCAACTCATGGATATCAAGTACCAGCTCGACCACCGATTCGGCAACAATCGCAGCCGCCACGGTTTTCCCCGCCAGAACGGGAAGAAATTCTTCAAAGATTGGACCAAGTCGAGCGAGATTTTCACAGAGATCGCAGGGAACGACAAGGTTTCCACAAGGGCTTAGCAGGCTTGCTAAAGGAGAAGAAGAAAAGGGATCACTAAATCCTCACATCTATTGTTGTATTTTCTATCAAGTCCCTGCGTGGACATTTATCTGTGTATTTAGTCCCTGCGTGGACTTATCTTTTGAGTCCCTGCGTGGACATTTATCTGTGTATTTAGTCCCTGCGCGGACTTGTCTTTTTAGTCCCTGCGTGGACATCTATTCTAGTATCTGGTCCCTGCGTGGACTTGTATTTTAGTTAAACCCCTGCGTGGGTAATTTGTCTATTAAAAGTACCGTTTAGGGCAAAGTGTACTCTTTTAAATGTTATTGGAATGTTAAGTTTATAAATTTCATTTTTGCTATTATATGCATAAATATGTTACATGAAATAAATAAAAATCATTCCTTTTAAATTAATCTGCCTATTTAAATTATAAACAAGAATCTTAAAGGTGTAACCTAGCTGTATGTCAGTATAAGACTTGGCCAAGATGGTAGGACCTGTTTAAAAGGTTCGGATCCCTGTTAACATCTGAAAACATGTTAACGCTCCTGGCAGACGTGATTCGTTAGAAATCACACACGTCATTCTTATAAGGATTCTTCAAAAGATTCCTAACCCAACTAAATGATCTATAAATCATGGGTTTAAATCATCAATTAAGAATATCATATGTTGACCATACATTGGTAATATAGTGCCTACGGGCCATACTCATTGTCATATAAGACAAAAGACAGTAGTAGTCTACGACTCCCTGTCAGAGAAAGGTAATGAACTATGTTTAAACCTTAATGCCGTGATTCTCTGAAATCATGGCTTATAATTTGAAAATGTCCCTGTGACTAGGCCTTTTGTGCTAATAATACTGTTATTGTTTTATGATTAGGATAGGTTATAATAAAATCCTAAATAAATGTGAGTAACAAATTAACCAAATGTGGTCTATGTTTACCATGGTTAATGAATTGCCCTAAAAGGAAATTCCATAATAAACTCCCAAATAAATTATTGTCAATATTTTATGTAACAGTTAAAAACTGCAATGGCTGACTCGGATGAAATTAATAGTCACCCAAGGGAGAATCACGATAACGCCCGAATTAATATAACGGGTGCTGAACTGCAAGCGTTAATAGACGACGCTGTCACAAAGGCCATAGAGCGGCAGTATGAAGAATATAGTGGGACTCGAAGTAGGACCCTATCGACACCGCATTCAAAGCCTAAGACCCACTCTGAGGCTCACAGCAAGAGGATGAACCCAAGAAAGGAGATGACGATCGTCACTCCTCAAATCATCAAAGTGATCCATCTCAAAAGATCATGCTGAATCAAGGACCCCGTGATGAGGGTTGCTCCTACAAATACTTTGTTTCATGCAAACCCAGGGATTTCACTTGGGAGAAAGGAGCTATAAACTGCATGACATGGCTGGATGAGTTGGATACAGTGGTTGATATCAGCGGGTGCGTTGAGAAGGATGTGGTAAAGTTTGTGTCGCAATTGTTCAAAGGTGAGGCCTTGGCCTGGTGGAGATCGTTGATTCAAGCTACTGTGAAGATTCCACTGTACAACATGACATGGGAACAATTTGTTGCCCTCATCAGGGAGAACTACTGTCCTCAACATGAGGTTGAAAAGATTGAGTCTGATTTTCTATCGTTGGTGATGAAAAATCTGGATTACCAAGCTTACATTACGAGCTTTAATACCATGTCAAGATTGGTTCCGTATCTGGTGACCCCGGAACCCAAAAGAATAGCTCGTTTCATTGGGGGTTTAGCCCCAGAAATTAAGGCAAGCGTGAAGGCCTCTCGGCCAACTACTTTCAGATCTGTAGCTGATATATCTTTGTCCCTCACACTGGACGCGGTCAGACAGAGATCGCTGAGGAACACGGATGCCGAGAAAAGAAAGCGTGAGGATGACAACTCACGACGTTCGGATAAGAAGCACAGGGGAAACAACGACCACAAGAAGGGGTCAGGATCTAAGAAGGATGGGCATCAATCTGGTGATAAACCCAAGTGTAAGATCTGCAAGAGACAGCACTTCGGGAAGTGCAGATATGAATCGAACTCGCAGACACGGTCGAGAACTTTTGCATGCGGGATATGCAAGTCCAAGGAACACAAGACCTTGGATTGCAAAAAGTTGAAGGATGCAACGTGCTACAGTTGCAACGAAAAAGGGCACATTAAGACAAATTGCCCAAAATATGCAAAGAAAGCTGATGAAGGAAAGAAGACCAATGCTAGAGTCTTTAGGATGGATGCAAAGGAAGCTGTGCAGGACGATAACGTGATCACAGGTACTTTCCTCATAAATGATGTCTATGCAAGAGTACTTTTTGATTCAGGAGCTGATAAATCGTTTGTAGATAATAAGTTTTGTAAATTGCTGAACTTACCTGTTAAAACCTTAAGTGTGAAGTATGAGGTGGAATTAGCAGACGGCACCATAGAAACTGTCTCAAATGTGTTAGATGGATGTGTTATATCCATTAAGAACCACTCTTTTCCTTTGTCCCTACTTCCTTTGAAGTTAGCCGGTTTTGACATCGTATTAGGCATGGACTGGTTATCTCATAACCAGGCCCAGATTGTATGCAATAAGAAGCAAGTGGTGATCAAGACTCCGTCTGGCGAATCACTTACTATTCAGGGAGATACCCAGTATGGACTGCCTGAGCAAGTGACTATGCTCAAGGCCTCTAAGTGTTTGAAGAAGGGTTGTGTCATCTACATGGCACAAGTGACTATCGATGAACCGAAGCCTAAGATTGAGGATATTCCTGTTATTTCTGAATACCCTGAAGTTTTTCCTGAAGAACTACCTGGTTTACCACCAGATAGGCAAGTGGAATTCAGAATTGACATCATCCCTGGAGCAGCACCAGTTGCTAGAGCACCTTATAGGTTGGCACCAACGGAGATGAAGGAATTAAGAACGCAACTAGATGAATTGCTAGCCAAAGGTTTCATTAGACCTAGTTCGTCTCCTTGGGGAGCACCAATCTTATTTGTCAAGAAGAAGGATGGATCGATGCGCCTGTTCATCGATTACCGTCAGCTTAATAAGGTCACTATCAAGAATAGGTACCCATTGCCCAGAATCGACGATCTGTTCGATCAGCTTCAAGGGGAAAGTTACTTCTCCAAGATCGATCTGAGGTCAGGTTTTCATCAATTGAAGGTTAAAGATGAAGATGTACACAAGACTGCATTTAGGACTCGTTATGGTCATTACGAGTTCCTAGTGATGCCTTTTGGGCTCACTAATGCACCTGCCGCATTCATGGATCTCATGAATCGCGTCTGCAAGCCCTACTTGGACAATTTTTTCATTGTCTTCATTAACGACATCCTAATCTACTCAAAGAACAAAGCTGATCATGAGAAGCATCTTCGATGTATTCTTTCACTACTTCAACAGGAGAAGCTTTACGCCAAGTTTTCGAAGTGTGAATTCTGGCTTCAAGAAGTCCAATTCCTTGGACATGTGGTTAGTGAGCATGGTATCCAAGTGGATCCCGCTAAGGTTGAAGCTGTCATGAATTGGCAAGAGCCGAAGACGCCCACAGAAATTCGCAGTTTCTTGGGATTGGCAGGATCTTATAGGCGTTTCATTGAGAATTTTTCAAGGATTGCTGCACCCCTAACTTCTTTGACTAGGAAGAAAGTAAAGTTCGATTGGGGCCCTAAGCAGCAAGAATCCTTTGATATCCTTAAACAGAAGCTAAGCAATGCACCTGTGTTGACATTGCCTGAAGGTACCGAAGAATTCGTGGTTTATTGTGATGCATCACACACTGGCATGGGATGTGTGCTTATGCAGAAAGGAAAAGTTATTGCATATGCTTCACGACAGTTAAAAGTGCATGAAAAGAATTACACCACCCATGACTTGGAGTTGGGTGCCGTTGTATTTGCACTGAAGCTATGGAGGCACTATTTATATGGTGTCAAGTGTGTGATCTATTCTGATCACAAGAGCCTCCAGCACCTGTTCAACCAAAAGGATTTGAACATGAGGCAACGACGTTGGATGGAAACCTTAAATGATTATGATTGTGAAATAAGATACCATCCTGGCAAAGCGAATGTAGTCGCCGATTCCTTGAGTAGAAAGGAAAGGGTGAAACCCATTCGAATCAATGCCAAGAGCATTGAGATAAAGAACAGTTTGAATGAAAGGTTGTTAGCTGCACAGAAGGAAGCTGTGCTGGAAGCTAACTATCCTACTGAAAAGCTAGGAGTAACTGAAGAACAGTTATCCTATGGCAAAGACGGAATTTTAAGGCTAAACGGACGAATATGGGTTCCAGTTTATGGAGGACTTCGGGAAGTTATCCTCCAGGAAGCCCATAGTTCTAAATATTCCGTTCATCCTGGAGCTGATAAGATGTACCAGGATCTGAAGGCAAATTTTTGGTGGATAGGCTTGAAGAAGTCTATAGCCGCTTATGTAGCAAAATGTTTGATGTGCGCGCAAGTCAAAGCTGAACATCAAAAGCCGTCAGGTTTGCTACAACAACCTGAACTTCCCACATGGAAGTGGGAAATGGTGACGATGGATTTCATCACCAAGTTGCCAAAAACAAGGAAAGGAAATGATACTATATGGGTGATCATAGACAGACTGACTAAGTCGGCACATTTCCTACCCATAAAGGAGACCTGTAGCTCCGACATGTTAGCCCAATTGTACGTGGATAAGATTGTAGCTTTACATGGCGTACCAGTGTCTATTATCTCTGACAGAGATACTAGATACACATCACATTTTTGGAAAAGTTTCCAACAATCCTTGGGCACGCGCTTAAATTTTAGTACGGCTTACCATCCTCAGACTGACGGCCAGAGTGAGCGTACAATCCAAACCTTGGAAGACATGCTTCGTGCATGTGTGATTGACTTAGGTGGTAGTTGGGATAACCACCTGCCGTTAATCGAGTTCTCATATAACAACAGCTACCATACCAGCATTAAGGCTGCGCCCTTCGAGGCCCTATACGGTAGAAAGTGCAGAACGCCTGTTTGTTGGGCGGAAGTTGGAGATGTCCAACTGTCAGGACCTGAAATAGTCTTTGAAACGACGGACAAGATTGTCCAGACTCGCGACCGCCTGAAAGTTGCCAGGGATAGGCAGAAAAGCTACGCAGATTTAAAGCGTAAACCTTTTAACTTCGAGGTAGGTGACAAGGTGTTGCTTAAAGTATCACCCTGGAAAGGAGTGATGCGATTTGGTAAGAAAGGAAAGTTAAGCCCGAGATACATAGGACCATTCGAGGTCATCGAACGTGCCGGATCAGTTGCCTATAAGTTAAACTTACCTGAAGAGCTCAGTGGTATTCATAATGTATTCCACATCTGCAATCTGAAGAAGTGTTTCGCTGATGAATCACTAGTCATACCACATACAGATGTGCACATAGAAGAGAGCTTGAAGTTTGTCGAAAAACCTGGGTCGATCGAGGATCGACAGGTTAAGAAGCTTCGAAGGAAGCATGTACTGATTGAAAGGTAAAATGGGATGCCCGTAGAGGTCCCGAGTATATGTGGGAGGTGGAGTCCACAATGAAAGAAAAGTACCCTCATTTGTTTCAGTAAATCTCGAGGTCGAGATTTCTTTTAAGGGGGTGAGGATGTAACACCTCGAAAATTCACGTCCTATAATGTATTGACACGTGTCATAAGCTTAAACGTGTGAAATAATACTTTAGAGGGACTAAAGTTGACAAACATGAAAAGTATGTGAATATAAGGGTTCAAATTGTCAACAATGGATAAATATACTTTACAGTAACCCTACATGATGCTCATACCTTCAAACGAATATATCATGGATCATACGAAGCTAAATATGAAAGAAAGTGAGAGATTACAAACTACAGGGGTTAAATGTGTCAACATGTTTAAAGTATACCTCTGAGCGACCTTTTAGCAAACCCGGAGCTTTGTAACGGTTAATTATGCTCACTAGAATGCACGATATAAATTTCTGTGAGTTTCGTTATCGTATGAGAAAGTTATGATCAAATTCGTATACAAGGGGTTAAAGCGTCAACGTTGAGAATTATGACTTTTCGGGTAAACATGAAATGACCAAGGACTTAATAAAGTGGGTATAAGTCTTGAAGCCCTTATAGGTAAATTTGGAGGGCTCAAAATGCAAGAAATAAATGTTGGATGACCCTTCGAAAGGCCAAGAGACAAGATGCAACAACTAGAAAATGTTTAGCCTGACCACATGACTCATACGGGCCGCGTAAGCCTTAACAGAAGCTTACGCGGGCCGCGTCCGATCCCCAGTTACAAAAAAGTTGGACAACAGCCTGTTTATGCGCAATAACCAACTTAAATCAGATATTTTCACTCCATGGCAACCCCTACATGCTTTTTAGACCTAGGGGACATCTGTAGATGATCCATGGCCATTGCTAGGCTTGTGTGTCAATGATCTATGAGATCAAAAACACTATAAAAGGCCCTCTTGTTGCAACCATTTGATCACACCTTCCATCTGCATTCTTGAAGACTTTTGGAGCTCCAAAGCAGACCCAAGTCATCCCTAGTCGTGCATAGGACTTCTGTAAGTATGCTTAACCTTTCTTAGTTGAGTTTTTACTTAGTTTTAGCTTAAAAGTCAAACCGTCGTAATTACCGTTTGACTTAGCGATTAATCATTAATGGTCCAATGATTAGTCGAATTGAAGGTAGTTATAAGTTGGTAATTATGTGGGCAATAAACCCTTAAAAGGGCACCCTCCGATTCCCGTTCTAACCTAGTCATTTGTCGGGTCAAAGTTGATTAGAAAAAGTCAACAAAATGCTAATTTTCAAATTAACATGTAATTAGCAATGTAGAAGGCATGTAAACTATTTTATCACTCATATAACTTGGTAATAAGTATAATAACTGGTCTAAGCTTGTTTGATCCGACAATTTTCTGTTTAGACCCGGTTCGGAACCGAAAGTCGCAAAACTTTGACGTTTGCTTTGACTTCAGTTCTGACCCGTTTTAGTATGATTTGGAAATGCCTTAGAGCTTCCTTAGGACCAGGTTACATGCTAGTATAACCCTCTGTGATTATACACCTTGGTTCATTAGTTATCCAATTAAAATGCATGATTCCGTTAATTGCTCATATGTTGACTATTATGCCCTTTTCACCATAAAACATGATTTTAAAAAATGTAAAAGAGTAGAAACCTTCGTTACTGATTTATAATAAACTTGTACCCAAAATTTGACATCAGTTTGAGGTGTAGATTGAGAGTTATGCTCATTAGCATAATTAGAAAGCTTTTTAGCGATTAAACGACATAAATAGCATATAGCCTATTTAAACCCACTTTTTGATATCAAAATTTTACCCACTGATGTAATATATTATTTTGGGATTTTTGAAGATTTTTAATTAATTTTAGGCTGAGCATAACTTAGAGTTTTAGGCTTGATTCGGTAATTGTCGGTTTTGCCCTTTTGGGCTATAAAATGAGTTTTAGATATCTTTTTGACGCCAATCCAGTTGCTACTGATTTTATTTAATAAATGAAGTATTTGAACTTTATAACCTGTCCAGAAAACTCAGATTTCCGGTATAACCCGGAAATCGCTTAAAATGGCTTTTTAAGCGTATTAAACACATAGTTTATGTTTAAAACCATTTTTGTCATACAAGACTTATCACAACTGATATGACCTATTAAAATAAGTTGTTTTACTGATGTATACAGACCCGAATCTCAGAATTATAAAATAACCTCTTTTATAATCTTTAAAATGACCAAAATACCCCTACGGGGCTTAAATTGAGATTAAACTCATTTTGGGCATAATGGAAGATATCCAACTGATATCACAACATATTTAAGGCATATTAACTTAGGAAACCTGTAAATGACTCTCATCGTTACCCGTTACGCCTCTTGCGCGTTTGGTTCAGTTTATGTAACTAGTTTGCATAAACTAGCCGAAACGGGTCAAACCTTATCGTTTTTATCTCAAAATCCAGAATGTGTTTAGATTACCCATATTATACAAGTCTTCAAACATGTCGGGTCTAAATCACATTCTATTCCAGTCTTCGCTTAATCACCCGTTCGAACCTTGTCTTTCTTTAAAACTAACCGGTCTAAGCTTAAGCTTAACTAAAGACCGTTAGAATTCTAATAGGTTATTATAAACCTTCGTTCCAGAATAGGAGCCTAGTAAAAGCTATCTGTACTTGCTGATTTGATACGGCTGGGATTGAATATTATATTTAGCTCAGGTAAATACTTTTAACTTATTTTCCCTTATACGGGCTTGGGGTACGGTATATAAAATACCGCTTGGTCGGACATTCGACCTTAATCAATTGGTGGTTAAGTATTATCGAGATGACCCGTTTAAAATATGTTTTGTTTGCTTAACACCTTTGGGGGGTTAATGACCATGTCCCGGATATCCTTGGCATCATTTTACGAAATGGCCACGACCGAAGCGCGGGGTGTAGGCGTACACCCGTCAGTGCATAAATAAATAATGTGGTGTGTCTATTGATCTTTAACCCGGCACGAACCGGGCTACTGAACGCATAAGGAACATGTAATTCTTTTACAAGTTTATATGTTTAAATAATTATCCCAAGTTATAAAGAGTTTGTGCCACGTGCATTCAAATCAATTTTATTAAAATTTTCAAAATGAGTCAGTTGAATGTGTTTACCAGTGTAAACTGACGTATTTTCTCAAAAAGGTTAAGTGTAGGAACTAAGCGAACTAGGCTGGCTTTCTCCTAGCATCCACAATAAGTCTCGCAAGCCTGGATGTCAAAACTGTTGAACAATGTTTCCTATTTATTTTTGATCCGTCTGTGGATTAATTTCAACTGTTGTGATACTTGATATTACAATTATATTCGGTTGAAATATATCTTTCTTTTGCTTCCGCTGTGCATTTATATATTGTGTTGTTTGACTGTAATGTTGCCAACCACGTCACGATACACCCCCACCGGTAAAACATGGAAATATCGGGGTGTGACAGGTTGGTATCAGAGCCAACACTGTGTGAATTGAACACTAGCCTTTTGTGTTTAATCTCAGTTACACAATTGCACATTCCTAAATTTCGAGTCTAGACAAGAACTTAGGGCAAATCCAAATTTGTTTTAAATTTTTACTTTGTCTTTTATTTTATATATATTCTTGTTGTTATCTTTGTTTATATTGACAGGAAATATGCCACCAAGAATGAGAAGAGGAGGACGAGGAAGGGGGCCGATGAGCGCCCCCAACGATCACGAAGCCGGGCCTTCGCACTGGCGAACTCCTTCTACTACTGCAAGTGCCGATCCGCAAGGAAACAGGAGGAACCTTTTTGAGCCCGCTAGAAGGTCTGTTTCGCACAGTTCAACGCCTCCCTATCGTAACTCCTATGGGCCACAGTCAGAAAACGAGCCCGATAACCCACAACCTTCATATATACCTCTTCAGCGATCCCTTTCGCACAATTCCTTTGGTAACCCGTGTTTTTCAGGGCCGGTTCAACCCAGCAAATTATATTCAAGAACCAGTGGGTTTTAACCCATTGGGACCAGAGGACCACTTCTCAGAGGACAATGCGATGGACATGGACGAGGACATAGATCCCGTCGAACCTGCAAGCGGTACCCCCAACCATCCCATCGAGATCTCTGACGGATCTTCTTTCAACGGATCACCCTACGGTGGTCCAGATAGTTACCAAGCGAGGTTTAACCAACATGAATGGTACTTCACACCTTCTCACCATTCATCACCTCACCAGCAGCAGCAGGATCCCTCTGGGGATTCACGATTCGTGGCAGTTACGCCACCGCCTCCACCATCGCTAGTTCATCAAGCACCTCCAGAACCACCGAGGCGTAGGAGAACGGGCACACGTATGTCTGCGCGAGCTGGGGATTTCCATTTTAGCACCCCTCGACAGTGGCAGTCACTATCCGCCACTGCATGAGGACCCACAAATGGGTGGGCCCTCCAACCCAATTCCTGAGGTGAGTTCTGCACCAGTTGCACCACAGCCACCACCGATGGGTTTTGATAACCCGATTCCTGCGTACGCCGGTTCAATGGCATACAAACCGTTTAAGCAGCCGGCTCACACCCATTATAACTATGCTGAAGTCGACCCGTACCTGGTCGTGGCGAACTACAACATCCTTCACCCTGAAGGACCGTACGGAACTCCTTGGGGAGTAGGATATCCAACTCATGGATATCAAGTACCAGCTCGACCACCGATTCGGCAACAATCGCAGCCGCCACGGTTTTCCCCGCCAGAACGGGAAGAAATTCTTCAAAGATTGGACCAAGTCGAGCAAGATTTTCACAGAGATCGCAGGGAACGACAAGGTTTCCTCAAGGGCTTAGCAGGCTTGCTAAAGGGGAAGAAGAAAAGGGATCACTAAGTCCTCACATCTATTGTTGTATTTTCTATCAAGTACCTGCGTGGACATTTATCTGTGTATTTAGTCCCTGCGTGGACTTATCTTTTGAGTCCCTGCGTGGACATTTATCTGTGTATTTAGTCCCTGCACGGACTTGTCTTTTTAGTCCCTGCGTGGACATCTATTCTAGTATCTGGTCCCTGCGTGGACTTGTATTTTAGTTAAACCCCTGCGTGGGTAATTTGTCTATTAAAAGTCCCGTTTAGGGCAAAGTGTACTCTTTTAAATGTTATTGGAATGTTAAGTTTATAAATTTCATTTTTGCTATTATATGCATAAATATGTTACATGAAATAAATAAATAAAAATCATTCCTTTTAAATTAATCTGCCTATTTAAATTATAAACAAGAATCTTAAAGGTGTAACCTAGCCTGTATGTCAGTATAAGACTTGGCCAAGATGGTAAGACCTGTTTAAAAGGTTCGGATCCCTATTAACATCTGAAAACATGTTAACGCTCCTGGCAGACGTGATTCGTTAGAAATCACACACGTCATTCTTATAAGGATTCTTCAAAAGATTCCTAACCCAACTAAATGATCTATAAATCATGGGTTTAAATCATCAATTAAGATGATCATATGTTGACCATACATTGGTAATATAGTGCCTACGGGCCATACTCATTGTCATATAAGACAAAAGACAGTAGTAGTCTACGACTCCCTTTCAGAGAAAGGTAATGAACTAAGTTCAAACCTTAATGCCGTGATTCTCCGAAATCATGGCTTATAATTTAAAAATGTCCCTGTGACTAGGCCTTTTGTGCTAATAATACTGTTATTGTTTTATGATTAAGATAGGTTATAATAAAATCCTAAATAAATGTGAGTAACAAATTAACCAAATGTGGTCTATGTTTACCATGGTTAATGAATTGCCCTAAAAGAAAATTCCATAATAAACTCCCAAATAAATTATTGTCAATATTTTATGTAACAGTTAAAAACTGCAATGGCTGACTCGGATGAAATTAATAGTCACCCAAGGGAGAATCACGATAACGCCCGAATTAATATAACGGGTGCTGAACTGCAAGCGTTAATAAACGACGCTGTCACAAAGGCCATAGAGCGGCAGTATGAAGAATATAGTGGGACTCGAAGTAGGACCCTATCGACACCGCATTCAAAGCCTAAGACCCACTCTGAGGCTCACAGCAAAGCCACCCTCCAAGAAGGATGAACCCAAGAAAGGAGATGACGATCGTCACTCCTCAAATCATCAAAGTGATCCATCTCAAAAGATCATGTTGAATCAAGGACCCATGATAAGGGTTGCTCCTACAAATACTCTGTTTCATGCAAACCCAGGGATTTCACTGGGGAGAAAGGAGCTATAGACTGCATGACATGGCTGGATGAGATGGATACAGTGGTTGATATCAGCGGGTGCGTTGAGAAGGATGTGGTAAAGTTTGTGTCGCAATCGTTCAAAGGTGAGGCCTTAGCCTGATGGAGATCATTGATTCAAGGTACTAGGAAGATTCCACTGTACAACATGACATGGGAACAATTTGTTGCCCTCATCAGGGAGAACTACTGTCCTCAACATGAGGTTGACAAGATTGAGTCTGATTTTCTATCGTTGGTGATGAAAAATCTGGATTACCAAGCTTACCTTACGAGCTTTAATACCATGTCAAGATTGGTTCCGTATCTGGTGACCCCGTAACCCAAAAGAATAGCTCGTTTCATTGGGGGTTTAGCCCCAGAAATTAAGGCAAGCGTGAAGGCCTCTCGGCCAACTACTTTCAGATCTGTAGCTGATATATCTTTGTCCCACACACTGGACGCGGTCAGACATAGATCGCTGAGGAACACGGATGCCGAGAAAAGAAAGCGTGAGGATGACAACTCACGACGTTCGGATAAGAAGCACAGGGGAAACAACGACCACAAGAAGGGGTCAGGATCTAAGAAGGATGGGCATCAATCTGGTGATAAACCCTAGTGTAAGATCTGCAAGAGACAACACTTCAGGAAGTGCAGATATGAATCGAACTCGCAGACACAGTCGAGAACTTTTGCATGCGGGATATGCAAGTCCAAGGAACACAAGACCTTGGATTGTAAAAAGTTAAAGGACGCAACGTGCTACAGTTGCAACGAAAAAGGGCACATTAAGACAAATTGCCCAAAATATGCAAAGAAAGCTGATGAAGGAAAGAAGACCAATGCTAGAGTCTTTAGGATGGATGCAAAGGAAGCTGTGCAGGACGATAACGTGATCACAGGTACTTTCCTCATAAATGATGTCTATGCAAGAGTACTTTTTGATTCAGGAGCTGATAAATCGTTTGTAGATAATAAGTTTTGTAAATTGCTGAACTTGCCTGTTAAAACCTTAAGTGTGAAGTATGAGGTGGAATTAGCAGACGGCACCATAGAAACCGTCTCAAATGTGTTAGATGGATGTGTTATATCCATTAAGAACCACTCTTTTCCTTTGTCCCTACTTCCTTTGAAGTTAGCCGGTTTTGACATCGTATTAGGCATGGACTGGTTATCTCATAACCAGGCCCAGATTGTATGCAATAAGAAGCAAGTGGTGATCAAGACTCCGTCTGGCGAATCACTTACTATTCAGGGAGATACTCAGTATGGACTGCCTGAGCAAGTGACTATGCTCAAGGCCTCTAAGTGTTTGAAGAAGGGTTGTGTCATCTACATGGCACAAGTGACTATCGATGAACCGAAGCCTAAGATTGAGGATATTCCTGTTATTTCTGAATACCCTGAAGTTTTTCTTGAAGAACTACCTGGTTTACCACCAGATCGGCAAGTGGAATTCAGAATTGACATCATCCCTGGAGCAGCACCAGTTGCTAGAGCACCTTATAGGTTGGCACCAACGGAGATGAAGGAATTAAGAACGCAACTAGATGAATTTGTAACAACCCTCGGTAAAATCAATACCCTTATAATATTTCCGACTCTCTGATATATTATAAAATGTCTTAATATGTCTTATATCACTCCCCGTATGCGAAAACCGAGCCCAAATTATATTATAATGTATAAAAATAAAATAAAAATGTAAAATATAAGTTGAGGCGGGCCGCCTAGACCCACCCCAACATAGAAAGCGGGCCGAATTAGGACCAGAGTTTGACTCCGCTGATTCTTTAAGTTCATGCGGGCCGATTCAACTTAAGCTTACATCAATGCGGGCCGCGCGGACACATAACACGCGATTTCACCAGAAGTCGACACGTGTCGACATCGTGTCAAGTCTACTAGCTGACTGGTCAAAGCTATAGGTGGACGCGGGCCGCCTGAGGGTTAGCCTTATCGAAAGCGGGCCGCGTGGAGACCATATTACACGACTATATAAGAAGGCCATCAGACTTCGTTTTTCGTCGCTCATTCACACTTCTAAATCTCGAATTCTAAAAATATTAAGCATTATAGTCGGGTACTATACCCCTATTTATCGAGGTTCTGCTCCATTGTAAGTATTATAACCCCGTTTCATAACAGTTACGCTCCCCGATTGATTTAGGGTTCCGTAACAACTGTCGTGGTTCTGCCCGACGTAGTTGTTGGAATGCCGTCTCGGGGAGGGTATAATTAATAATTTAAAAAGGGTTATGGTACTAATTAATGTACGTTTGTATAAATTATAGATTATAGCCAGGAAATCCTTACAAAAAGCCTAAGACAGCAATGTGAGTTTATCCTCTTTTTGTTAACGTTTTTGGTAATGTTTTACCAAACCTTAATTGTTTTACAATGAAATTAAGCGGTGATTGAGTCTTTGTAGTTCTTCAATTACTGCCGGTATTATGGGGTTTTGTATACAAAATTTACTACGAGTAGTAGTAAGTCTGAATGACAGTGCATTACCATTGGACGACGAGTTAGCCAATGGGTAATTTGACCATAGCCATAGATCCGGTCGAGTGGCAAATACTGAATGAGTAATTGTGTAGAAATAAACAATGTGATCGCTCTCAATACTGTTTTAATTGATAAAATGTTTTCTTGATTAAACTGGGATTCACTCACCAGTATTTCCGACTGACAAATGTTTTTAAAACGCGTTACAGGTAACACAATGTGAACAGCCAATTAATGAAAGCCAGCTGGAGAGCACTGAAGGCTTGGGAAAATGTGGCTATAAAAGTTACCTAATAAACTGTTGGTGCATGTTATATGACAACAGCTTTGGATTGGTCTTTGGATATTAAACAGAAGATTGGATCATGAAGACTTAAAGAAAAACGAGCTCTATGAAGCCCAATCAGTCCAAGTTTATATTATGTCTATTAGGCCCAAGTTTATGTAACATATGTAATATGGGCAAAGCCCAATTCGTGTATGGTAGGTTGTAGTATATAAACAACCTCTTGCTACATGTTTAGGAATAGACACTTGAGAGAACTTGAAAGACACTTGGAAGAAGAACACTTTAGACAACTAGAGAGAGCATTCAAGTTTGAGAGTTGAAGAACAAAACAGAAATCGGCTGTTAGGTTCTTGTAGATCTTAGTGATTGTAAAACACTTCTAAGGGTTTGATAATCACAGAAGATCAGTTTGAAAGCTTGCGTGTTTGGGTGTTCGAGTTCTTGTTCATCTACATATTCTTGTTTCTGTGTTCGAAGATCAATCAAGGGGATTCCGCACCCTTGATAGATTAACAGTCTTGTTCGATCCATACGTGATTCAGGGACCTACAATTGGTATCAGAGCATTTGCTCTTGTGCGTGGTTCAAGACTGATCGAAAGGATTCAAGTTGTGTTTCGGTTGAAGAAATTTTGGTGTCTCATTCATAATATTCGTGAAGAACAGCAAGAACAAGGAAGAACAGTTCAAAATTCTGCGTTTTGATCTGTTTTGGTAGTTGGTTGTTTGAAGATTTCGAGTTATATTTCTGGGTTTTTGCGAAGAACAGGAAGAACACTTGAAGAACAGTTTAAATTCGTGTATTTTAATCTGTTTTGATCATTTGTTTTGACTGTTTTCGTGTTTGTAGGAGTCTTTGCTTGGATTAGGTGCTGTTGTCTGCTGCTGCTGTTGTCTGCTGGCTGCTGCTGTTGTCTGCTGCTGCATGTTTCAGGATTGGGTGGCTGGGTGGCTGGTTGTCTGCTGATTTTACTCGCAACAGTGGTCTCGACTCGCAACCTTGGTCTCGAGTTGTGCTGATCTGCCTCGAAACGGAAGTCTCGACTCGCAACTGTGGTCTCGACTCGTAACAAGTGATCTCGACTGGTACTGTTCACTCGCAACCAGAGATTTCGACTTGTGCTGGTTGACTCGCAACCGTGGTTTCGACTTGTGCTGGTTGACTCGCAACCGTGATTGCGACTTGTGCTGGTTGACTCGCAACCGTGGTTTCGACTTGTGCTGGTTGACTCGCAACAGAGATCTCGACTCGCAACAGTGATCTCGACTCGCAACCGTGTTCTCGACTCGCAACCGTGAAAGTGGTGGAATTTTTATAGGCAATCGTAGAAAAAATTTCGCTGTTTCGTGTTTAAAGAATTATCCGTAACTCATCTGGACAAACCGTTTGCACCGTTGAACTCGTGGGATTTTTACGACAAAAAAAAAAAAAAAAAAAAAAAAAAAAAAAAAAAAAAGTCTGGAAAATCCCGAATTCAGTTTTCGGCATTATATATCTTTGGATTCGTCTTTTCGAGACGATTCTAACGGTGTAATTTGATAAAAACAGTTTTCGGATAATATTTGTACGGTTTTATCAGTTCGCTTACGGTAAAAGCTTGACAAGGACCAGCAGAGAAGTTAGATTTGGATTTTGATTCAGGTTATCAAAATTCATTTGAACTTTTACGCTGCGTGATGGCTAAGATGGATAATGGAAGTGAGGTTGTTAAGAACTGGCCAAAGCTTTTAAATGTCAATGAATATGCTGAATGGAAAAAGAAGGTTGAGGCATATGTTCAGAGTAAGGATACGAGAATGTGGAGTTGTATGATTGATGGATATGTTGCTCCTGCACGTCGTGTTGAAGGAAGAGTTAAGGTGATTTCTTATGACAAGATGGATGAATCGGAGAAACAATTGGTTGATGCTGAGAAGAGAGCTTTAGCAGTGATCAAGAAATCCTTACCTGAGGGCATTAAGCATACCTTCAAGAACTATGGAAATTCTAGAGATCTGTGGGAAGCTTTAGAAAAACGTTATCAGATCTCTTCAAAAGTAACTACTTGTGATCAAGCATTGGTAGCTGAGCTTGCAGTTGTGACGATTGAAGAGAAAGCTGCTGAGGTGGAAGAGAAGAAGGAAGCAGATGAGGAAACTGCTGAAAAGAAGGGTGCAGAAGTTTCAAAGGGATTGAAGGATGTGAACGGACTTACAGCAGAGGTAAAGGTATCATCAGAATCTGTAAGTCATACATGTCTAAATTGCACTGAACTACAGGTTAAAGTTGACAGACTATCGGAGCAAAACAAAATTCAGTCAGCTGAATTAGAAAAGTTGAAAGAGTCAAATGTTCTTTTGATTAAACGAGAGTCAGATTGTTTAGAAAAACTCAAATCAAATGAACAAGAAATCAGTAGTTTAACAAGCAAAGTCAATGAAAAATTACAAATCATTGATTTGGCTCGTGAAACTCTGAAAGAAAAGACTAATGAGCTTCTAGAAAAGTGCACAGAATTGGCTGATGCACAAGTCAAAATTGTTGAACTTCAAGGGAAGTTAGATAATTTTGGGAATTCTTCGTTAGTCAGGACTCAAATTCAAAAGGGTTTAAAAAGGAGTAATGATAAAACAGGGGTGGGGTTTACTAAAGCTTCATCTTCTGGAAATCAAGACTACTCATTTTTACCAACTGAAGATGAGCTAACTGATTTTGTAACCACTTCACAAGAGATAGTGGATCCGATAGCTGTGGACTTGCCAAATAGTCCAGTTTCTTTGAAAGAATCCGTTGGGTCTAACAGTACACCTCATAAAGTGGATGAGGATACTGAAGACAAAAAGGCCAACACATTTAAAAAGGGATCAAACAAAAGGAAAACTTATAAGAAAAGATCCTGTTTTAAATGTCACAACAAAGGGCACGTGGCGAGTTGTTGTCCTTTGAAGAAAGGTAAACAAAAAGTTGATGAGGTTAAAGAAGAGAATCAGGTTGGGTCAACAAATAATGTAAAATCAAGTTGTCAGACAAAGAAACCTGAATCTAAATCAAAACCTTCAACTTCGAGAAGATTTGATAGACCAAGAAGTAACTCTCCTAAATTTAATCATCAAAATGGTAAATCAAATCAGTTTCAAAGTCAAAATAGAAATTTTGGATATCAAACTCGATACCAAACTGCTGGAAATCAAAATTTTCAACAAAGAAATGGACATAGGGGTTTTAGTAACTCAAATATTCAACAACATCCAAAATTTTTTCAAAATTCATGGTTTAATAATGGGAGAAGTAGGTATCAAGATAATAATTTTCAAAGGTCAGAAAATTCAAGAGGTTATTGGAACTCTCGCAATCAAAGACCTAATGCAAATTATCAATCTTGTTCAACAATGGGGGAGCAATCCACGACTCCAGTCAGGAGTGATGGATATTGGATAGAAGCATCTTATGTGGATTTACATGGTCGACCCAAAACCGGTAGGGTTTGGGTTCTTAGGTCTAACTGAGTTGTTGAGTGATTGCAGGATGACCAAGAAGAACTGTTGATGTGTTCAACAGTGGTTATTCCTGTAAAGCATCTGAGGTAAATAGTAGGTTAACATGGGTAACTAACTATTTATTTTAATGTTTGGTTGATGTTATTGTGCTGAAAAACGGTTAATTGAATTACACCGAGTCGGTTAATTGAATTACACCGAGTCGACACAGAAGATAACCTTGTGGATCTTTACACAAAAGCTTTTGATCGAGCTCGCTTTGAACACTTAGTCGAACTCAATGGGATGAGGAATCCTGAATAACTGGTTTTTCATAAGAATTTTTGTAAATAGTTTACTGTTTTTTCTTAAAAATAAAAAATACAAAAACATTTGAAAAATCAAAAACTCAAAAAAAAAAAATAGAAAATAAAAAAATTGAGTTATCACTGTGTGAAAAAGAAGAAATGATTGTACATCGGCAAGTTAGACTGTCACACTGAAATTGAACCATAAAATTGCTTTAAGTGTGATAGCAGCTTCATTATATGATGTACCAGTAGACAAAAGCATGAAATAATCAACTTACCAAAGTGATATAAACCTAAATGCACTGAGTATGAGTGGGGAACACATCAGTGGTGTATGGTTTAATGACCTTAAATCTTGCGTTGATAGATTGCCAAAGTCTGAGGTTTTCGGTCTTTATGCTGCTTATCATCTGGGTATCATGGTTGTTTCTTTTACCGAAACAAACGGAGACAAAGTCTAGATCTTCCATGATACCATACATACGTATACATACTGCATTCGACCTCAATAAGTGATCAACAATCACATGTCCATCAAATAAGTGATAAAATATCACATTTATCCGGGAGCCAAGTTCGTCTCTCTGCTGTACGAAAGTACTGACCTGTTCACGGACTTGCTCTTGTGCCCTCATGCATATGAAAATCAAGTTCCTCATAAATAAGTGATTCTATCACATAGGGCTTGTTTTCAATCAAAATAAGTGAGTTTCTCACATCATTTATACGGTCAATCAGATGATAATCAGTATACTCACCGACTACGATGAATCTTTGTGCATACCTTGATCGCGGGGGTATATCCTGAAGTGGGACACACTAGTATTTCGGTATAATAAAATTACCTTAACATATCATACGGTAATGGTTCTTGAAATGTTCATGCATTTTGTTTAAGTGGACAAACATACTGGTAATCGTCTTGAACTGCTTTTCACTAAAACTTGAATAAAGAATTATATAATTGTGTGAAACAGTTTGATTGTGCTGATATGATCTTCTTACCGGTGATTCTCACAAAAATAGAGTGTTTATTGCTTTTCGTATCTATTTGCTTTCAGAAAATATAAAAATCCAAAAATAGTGTCTTTTTCTGTTAAAATTCTTAATGTACGGAAAACTGTTATTCTTGGAGGAATTGTTACCGATAGGGGGAGACTGTGTTAGTAAGTGGGTTCAAAATTTTGAAATGATGCAGGTTATAAGGTGTTTGTTTAAAATTTGTGCGTGTTGGTGCTTAATTTGAAATAGCTTAATCTGATACAGTTGAATTATCTCTTGAATAATAATAATTGTTTAACTATGTTGAAAAATTCTTATGGTTTCTCGAGATGTTTGTTTTATAGTATACAGATTGAAGCAGTTTGTTGATGAGAAGTTGCTGTGAAGAGCGGAGGAGTTTGTTGCTGCTTGGTAGAGTCCTCCTTCTACAATGCAGAGTGGATGTTGTGAAGACTAACATTGAATGCTGACTCAAAAACTTGGAAGATTTGGTGATTGGATGCATCAGCTTAGGGGGAGTCTGTTGCTGACAAAGATGTTGCTGACAAAGACAGAATTCATGTTGAAGCTGACGCTATCCAAAGATATCTATCCAAAGACCAAAGACTGTGAGATTCTGAAGACTAAAGTTTCCTTTGCAAGCTATTGTCAAGGGGGAGTTTGTTGGTGCATGTTATATGACAACAGCTTTGGATTGGTCTTTGGATATTAAACAGAAGATTGGATCATGAAGACTTAAAGAAAAACGAGCTCTATGAAGCCCAATCAGTCCAAGTTTATATTATGTCTATTAGGCCCAAGTTTATGTAACATATGTAATATGGGCAAAGCCCAATTCGTGTATGGTAGGTTGTAGTATATAAACAACCTCTTGCTACATGTTTAGGAATAGACACTTGAGAGAACTTGAAAGACACTTGGAAGAAGAACACTTTAGACAACTAGAGAGAGCATTCAAGTTTGAGAGTTGAAGAACAAAACAGAAATCGGCTGTTAGGTTCTTGTAGATCTTAGTGATTGTAAAACACTTCTAAGGGTTTGATAATCACAGAAGATCAGTTTGAAAGCTTGCGTGTTTGGGTGTTCGAGTTCTTGTTCATCTACATATTCTTGTTTCTGTGTTCGAAGATCAATCAAGGGGATTCCGCACCCTTGATAGATTAACAGTCTTGTTCGATCCATACGTGATTCAGGGACCTACATAAACGATGTTTTAAATTCAATAAAATAGGGTTTGTCCCTATAAATGTATTGTAATAAGAAACTTGGGTTTTGCCCATGTGTTTATTAATATCAAGAATGGTGGTTTTACTCTGATAAATATTTCCTAACTACGATCCTGATGTAAATTCCGCTGCGAGACTAAATAAAAACTGATACCACCAAACTCTGTGATCACGTCCGCCCGTTCCCGAGGATCAGGGATCAGGGGTTGTGACAGAAGGTGGTATCAGAGCCTAGCCACTGGTCTGAGCCAAAGAAGTGTTCTGCTGACACTTAAATTATAAAATTTGTGTTAGGAAATAAATTAAGAAATACATGCATAACTGTATTTATTTGTTATGTGTTATTTGACTATTTGTTAGTTTTCAGTATGAGTGATCAAGGACCATCTGATGTGAATCGTCAGTTATTTGATTTACCTAGGAGTGAAGGTACATCATCCCAGCCTGCCCTTTCAGGGTATATTGCTGATCAGGAAGATGGAATATTTGCCTTTAGAGCTCAATCTGAAGAACCATTTCCTACTAAGAAACGAGGATGGTTTAGTAAAGAAGCTTTTGCTCGTAGGAAGAGGATGAGAAAATTGCAACAGCAAAGGACTTTAGCAGCAATTAAGCGAGAGACAGATGCTCATACTCAAGACATGTTAAATAGAAGATTAGCTAATTTCCATATCTTAGCTACGACTGCTGCTGACCCAGGTCTGGAACAACTGGTAGCCCCACAACCACAAGACCCAGAACAACCCATGGAAATAGAAAATCAGGAAAACCAGGTGGAAATGCATGACTTTAACCCAGAAGAAATCCCTAGGGTACCTGCACCAAACCCACTAGACCCGAATTACGACCCCTGGTGGGACGATAATAGGGACTTTGTTCAACGTTACCCTATCCAAGATTATCCACCCATACAGAACATAGAAGTTTACCCAGGTATGGGCCCTTTAGATCCCTATTACCAAGATGATTACATTAGGGAAATATTAGAGGATCCTTACCAATTTCAGGAATTGTCACCCCCATATCAGGAACCCGTACCCCAGATTCCCAATCCAGTCCGAGAACCTGCACCCCCAATGAGTGCAGAAAACATTCAAGAACTTAGGACTTTCGGGGAGGAAATTTTAGAGAGCAGTGAGAGGATGCGTCAGGTGGGAGAGCGTCTCGTATGGAAATACGATGAACGCAATATGGATTTTTGGATAAATCCATATCCGTGAATGTTAGAAGGAAGAAAGCGGTAGTAATAATAATAACATAATAAAAATAAAAATAAAATAAAATATGTGTGTACGGATGCATATTACTATTTTAATTCTGTTGGTATTGTAATCTTTATTTCTGTACTAGTGTGTAATAGACGCATAAGTATATGAAAAGAGTAAAGTAGCAATGATCTACGCTTTTGACAAAACTGTGTGTCATGTGATTTACTTATATTAATATATTATTTGTGATATTAATATGGGATAAATGTTTAAAAATTCAGATGGCCGACCAAGAAAATCAAGTCAATTTTGATAATAACCCGGAAATCCAGAATGATAATATTCAGAATGACGATAATCTGAATAATGAGAACCCAAACAACAATAACAATGGATATCAAGTGGACAATAGTGCTATCCAACATATAGTGGCACAGGGAATTATAGATGCTATGCCATTTATACTTCAAACTGTTAAGGATGCTGATAATAAAAGTAAGCATGGCAGTAAACGACATGTTGAACCAGAAAACAATGTGAACAATGGACTGGTACTTCAAATGCCTATTCCCAAAAGAAGAAGAACCATGCCTTATGGTTGTTCTTATAAAGAATTCTGGTCTTGTAAACCAATGGAATTCTCGGGCAATGAAGGGGCCATTGCAACTTTACGCTGGATAGAGAAGACTGAGGCAGTCTTAAGGATAAGTAAGTGTGCTGAAGAAGATAGAATACTGTTTGCTTCTAATCTGTTTAAGAATGCAGCACTAGAATGGTGGAATACTATCCTCCAAACAAAAGGAAGTGATAGAACCTATAATATGGAATGGGAAGAGTTTAAGGACAAGGTAGAAAGGAAATTCTGCCCACCCAATGAGAAAGAACAGATAGCAAACAAATTCCTAAATCTTAGAATGACTGGTGTAGATAGCAAAGGGTACACTAAGTTATTCTTTGAATATGCTAGGATAGTGCCAACTCTTGCATCTCCAGAACCACTGTTAATCTCCCGTTATATTTGGGGATTAATTGGGGAAATTAGACATGTAGTTAAGGCAGCTAGACCACAAACCATAGAGGAAGCTGTAGAACTAGCCAATACCTTGACTGATGAGTTAGTCCGTACCCGAGAAGAGGATCAAAGAATGAGCCTAACCCAGAAATTGACTCAAGAATTTCGTTCTGGAAATTCTAACCGTGGGAAAAATATAGGTTCTACCTCTGCACCTTACTGTAGGTACTGCAAAAGAAAACATTCTGGGAGATGTTCTATATACTGTAACTTTTGCAAAATGCCGGGACACAAGGAAGAAAACTGCAGGAAGAAAGCTAATAGCAGGGTATGCTACAATTGCGGAGAAACAGGTCATATCAAGCTGAATTGCCCAAAATTAGCTCCAGCCACAGACAACAAGAATACTAAAAATGCTAGAGCATTTGTTCTGACTGCAGAAGAAGCTAAAATGATTCCAGATGTCATAGCTGGTACGTTTTTAGTTAATGATGTCTTTGCTAAAGTATTATTTGACTCTGGTGCAAACCAAAGTTTTATTAATACATCGTTTTGCAAAATTTTAAATCAGTCATTAACTAAACTACCACATGAATGT
The DNA here is from genome assembly GCA_030545235.1 of Helianthus tuberosus. Classification (NCBI taxonomy): domain Eukaryota; kingdom Viridiplantae; phylum Streptophyta; class Magnoliopsida; order Asterales; family Asteraceae; genus Helianthus; species Helianthus tuberosus. The sequence goes on from CM060403.1 coordinate 19,735,514, forward strand.
GTAGTAGAGACAGCCAATGGAGAAACCATTAGGATTTTTGAAATCTTGCAGGGAGCAAGCATAGAAATTTTAAACCAGAAGTTTATTGCAAATCTTTATCCCATGAATCTGGTAGGATTCGATGTTGTTTTAGGGATGGACTGGTTAATAGCCAATAAAGCTAGTATTTTATGTGATCAAAAGTTAATCCAAATAAATTCACCAAAAGGTAAAAAGATCACAATTAAAGGAGATAAGTTCTCTAAATCCACAAAATTCATATCTGTGATGAAAACTGCAAGTTGTATAAGAAAAGGTTCTGTAGTGTATTTGATTTCTATAATCACTAACACTAAAGGAAAAGAACTAAAAGATATTCCAGTCGTATCTCAGTTTTCAGATATCTTTCCAGAAGAATTACCAGGACTACCTCCGGACAGAGAAGTTGAATTCCGAATTCACCTGCTACCAGGAACGTCACCGATTGCCAAAGCACCTTACCGTTTGGCACCTGCAGAAATGCAAGAATTGAAGAAACAATTAGATGAATTGTTGGAAAAAGGATTCATCCAGCCAAGTTCGTCGCCATGGGGAGCGCCAATACTGTTCCTTAAAAAGAAGGACGGATCAATGCGTATGTGCATTGACTACCGTGAATTAAACAAAGTCACGATTAAGAATCGGTACCCATTACCAAGAATCGATGATCTGTTTGATCAACTGCAAGGAGCTCGATTTTTCTCTAAAATCGATTTAAGGTCAGGATATCATCAATTAAAAGTACAGGAAGAGGATATTCCTAAAACTGCTTTTAGGACAAGGTATGGTCATTATGAATTCACTGTCATGCCATTTGGTTTAACCAATGCCCCAGCTGCATTTATGGACATGATGAACCGAATATGTAAGCCATATTTGGATAAATTCATAATTGTTTTTATAGATGATATTCTAATTTATTCTAAGAATAAAGAAGATCATGCAAGACATTTGCACGCACTTTTAAGTCTATTAAGAAAGGAAAAACTTTATGCTAAGTTTTCAAAGTGTGAATTTTGGTTAGAACAGGTACAATTCCTTGGACACTTAGTCAATCATGAAGGAATTCATGTAGATCCAACAAAAATCGAGGCTATTATGAAATGGAAAACCCCTGAATCACCAACCGAGGTTAGAAGTTTCTTAGGATTGGCCGGTTATTATAGAAGATTTATTAAAGATTTCTCTAGAATAGCCATTCCTTTAACTAAGTTAACTTGTAAATCTGTTAAGTTTGAATGGGGAATAAAACAAGAAGAAGCCTTTAGAATTCTTAAGCAAAGATTAACCCATACCCCTATACTAGCATTACCAGAAGGAACTGAAGACTTCGTAGTCTATTGTGATGCTTCTAGATTAGGTTATGGATGTGTGTTGATGCAACGTCAAAAGGTTATAGCTTATGCATCTAGACAACTTAAGAATCATGAAGAGAATTATTCAACCCATGATTTAGAATTAGGAGCTATAATTTTTGCTCTTAAGATTTGGAGACATTACCTTTATGGTAGTAAGTTTACCATATTCACTGATCATAAGAGTTTAAGGTATGTTTTCGGACAGAAGGAGTTGAATATGAGACAAAGACGCTGGATGGAATTTCTTAGTGACTATGATTGTAATATCCAATATCATGAAGGAAAAGAAAATGTAGTGGCAGATGCTTTAAGTCGGAAGTATCATGAAAAGCCAAAAAGGGTACGTTCTCTTAAATTAAATCTGCAAGTAGATTTAAATGACGAGATAAGAGAAGCACAAGAATCAGTAATTAAGGATGATTCTGAAAAATTAAAAGGTATGCTAAAAGAATTGGAACAAGGAACAGATGGAATTTGGAGATTCCATAAAAAGAGAATGTGGATACCTAAATTAGGAAACCTGCGTAATCATATATTAGAAGAAGCTCATAAGTCTAAATATACGATGCATCCAGGAAGTGATAAAATGTACCAGGATTTAAGGAAAAATTTCTGGTGGATAGGAATGAAGAAGGACATAGCAATTTAGGTTTCTAAATGTTTAACTTGCTCACAAGTTAAAGCTGAACATCAGAAACCTTCAGGTTTGTTACAGCAATTAGAAATGCCGGTATGGAAATGGGAATTAATAACAATGGATTTTGTTACTAAATTACCCAAAACAAGGAAAGGAAATGATACAATCTGGGTGATTGTAGATAGATTAACCAAGTCAGCTCATTTCTTACCAATGAAGGAAACAATTAGTATGGAACAATTATCTAAATTGTATGTAAATGAAATTGTTTCTTTACATGGCATTCCTTTATCAATTGTTTCTGACAGAGATAGTCAATTTATATCTCATTTTTGGTCAAGTTTCCAAAAAGCAATGGGAACCAAGATAAAACTAAGCACGGCTTATCACCCACAAACAGATGGACAAAGTGAAAGAACAATTCAGACAATGGAAGATATACTTAGAGCTTGTGTAATTGACTTTGGAGGTAATTGGGATGATCACTTACCTTTAATAGAATTTTCATATAATAATAGTTATCACACAAGTATCAATGCTGCACCATTCGAAGCACTTTATGGACGAAAGTGTCGAACCCCAGTCTGTTGGGCAGAAATTGGGGAAAAGCAACTATCTGGACCTGAAATAGTGCAGGAAACAACTGATAAGATTATTCAAGTCAAGGAACGACTGAAAGCAGTACGTGATCGACAAAAGAGTTATGCTGATAACCGATGCAAACCTTTGGAATTTCAAGTGGGAGATAGAGTGTTGTTGAAAGTCTCTCCTTGGAAAGGAGTGGTAAGATTCATCAAACGGGGAAAGCTAAGTCCCAGGTATGTTGGACCTTTTAAGATTATTAAAAGAATAGGACCTGTAGCCTATCAGCTACAACTGCCAGAGGAAATGGCAGGAATACATGATGTGTTTCATGTATCAAATCTTAAAAAGTGTTTAGCTGATGAATCATTGATAGTGCCTCTTAAAGATATAAAGGTAAATGAACAACTCAAGTTTGTAGAAAGACCTCTACAAATTGAAGACAGGAAAATCAAGAATCTCAAACATAAAAGACTAGTTGTAGTCAAAGTGAAGTGGGAATCCAAAAGAGGACCTGAGTACACATGGGAACTCGAGTCAGAAATGAAGAGGAAATATCCGCACTTGTTTCAGTAGAACTCGAGGACGAGCTCTAAACAAGGTGGGGAGAATGTAACAACCCTCGGTAAAATCAATACCCTTATAATATTTCTGACTCTCTGATATATTATAAAATGTCTTAATATGTCTTATATCACACCCCGTATGCGAAAACCGAGCCCAAATTATATTATAATGTATAAAAATAAAATAAAAATGTAAAATATAAGTTGAGGCGGGCTGCCTAGACCCACCCCAACATATCAAGCGGGCCGAATTAGGACCAGAGTTTGACTCCGCTGATTCTTTAAGTTCATGCGGGCCGATTCAACTTAAGCTTACATCAATGCGGGCCGCGCGGACTCATAACACGCGATTTCACCAGAAGTCGACACGTGTCGACATCGTGTCAAGTCTACTAGTTGACTGGTCGAAGCTATAGGTGGACGCGGGCCGCCTGAGGGTTAGCCTTATCGAAAGCGGGCTGCGTGGAGACCAGATTACACGACTATATAAGAAGGCCATCAGACTTCGTTTTTCGTCGCTCATTCACACTTCTAAATCTCGAATTCTGAAAATATTAAGCATTATAGTCGGGTACTATACCCCTATTTAGCGAGGTTCTGCTCCATTGTAAGTATTATAACCCCGGTTTCATAACAGTTACGCTGCCCGATTGATTTAGGGTTCCGTAACAACTGTCGTGGTTCTGCCCGACGTAGTTGTTGGAATGCCATCTCGGGAGGGTATAATTAATAATTTAAAAAGGGTTATGGTACTAATTAATGTACGTTTGTATAAATTATAGATTATAGCCAGGAAATCCTTACGAAAAGCCTAAGACAGCAATGTGAGTTTATCCTCTTTTTGTTAATGTTTTTGGTAATGTTTTACCAAACCTTAATTGTTTTACAATGAAATTAAGCGGTGATTGAGTCTTTGTAGTTCTTCAATTACTGCCGGTATTATGGGGTTTTGTATACAAAATTTACTACGAGTAGTAGTAAGTCTGAATGACAGTGCATTACCATTGGACGACGAGTTAGCCAATGGGTAATTTGACCATAGCCATAGATCCGGTCGAGTGGCAAATACTGAATGAGTAATTGTGTAGAAATAAACAATGTGATCGCTCTCAATACTGTTTTAATTGATAAAATGTTTTCTTGATTAAACTGGGATTCACTCACCAGTATTTCCGACTGACAAATGTTTTTAAAATGCGTTACAGGTAACACAATGTGAACAACCAATTAATGAAAGCCAGCTGGAGAGCACTGAAGGCTTGGGAAAATGTGGCTATAAAAGTTACCTAATAAACGATGTTTTAAATTCAATAAAATAGGGTTTGTCCCTATAAATGTATTGTAATAAGAAACTTGGGTTTTCCCCATGTGTTTATTAATATCAAGAATGGTGGTTTTACTCTGATAAATATTTCCTAACTACGATCCTGATGTAAATTCCGCTGCGAGACTAAATAAAAACTGATACCACCAAACTCTGTGATCACGTCCGCCCGTTCCCGGGAATCAGGGATCAGGGGTTGTGACAGAATTGCTAGCCAAAGGTTTCATTAGACCTAGTTCGTCTCCTTGGGGAGCACCAATCTTATTTGTCAAGAAGAAGGATGGATCGATGCGCCTGTTCATCGATTACCGTCAGCTTAATAAGGTCACTATCAAGAATAGGTACCCATTGCCCAGAATCGACGATCTGTTCGATCAGCTTCAAGGGGAAAGTTCCTTCTCCAAGATCGATCTGAGGTCAGGTTTTCATCAATTGAAGGTTAAAGATGAAGATGTACACAAGACTGCATTTAGGACTCGTTATGGTCATTACGAGTTCCTAGTGATGCCTTTTGGGCTCACTAATGCACCTGCCGCATTCATGGATCTCATGAATCACGTCTACAAGCCCTACTTGGACAAATTTTTCATTGTCTTCATTAACGACATCCTAATCTACTCAAAGAACAAAGCTGATCATGAGAAGCATCTTCGATGTATTCTTTCACTACTTCAACAGGAGAAGCTTTACGCCAAGTTTTCGAAGTGTGAATTCTGGCTTCAAGAAGTCCAATTCCTTGGACATGTGGTTAGTGAGCATGGTATCCAAGTGGATCCCGCTAAGGTTGAAGCTGTCATGAATTGGCATGAGCCGAAGACGCCCACAAAAATTCACAGTTTCTTGGGATTGGCAGGATCTTATAGGCGTTTCATTGAGAATTTTTCAAGGATTGCTGCACCCCTAACTTCTTTGACTAGGAAGAAAGTAAAGTTCGATTGGGGCCCTAAGCAGCAAGAATCCTTTGATATCCTTAAACAGAAGCTAAGCAATGCACCTGTGTTGACATTGCCTGAAGGTACCGAAGAATTCGTGGTTTATTGTGATGCATCACACACTGGCATGGGATGTGTGCTTATGCAGAAAGGAAAAGTTATTGCATATGCTTCACGACAGTAAAAAGTGCATGAAAAGAATTACACCACCCATGACTTGGAGTTGGGTGCCGTTGTATTTGCACTGAAGCTATGGAGGCACTATTTATATGGTGTCAAGTGTGTGATCTATTCTGATCACAAAAGCCTCCAGCACCTGTTCAACCAAAAGGATTTGAACATGAGGCAACGACGTTGGATGGAAAGCTTAAATGATTATGATTGTGAAATAAGATACCATCCTGGCAAAGCGAATGTAGTCACCGATGCCTTGAGTAGAAAGGAAAGGGTGGAACCCATCCGAATCAATGCCAAGAGCATTGAGATAAAGAACAGTTCGAATGAAAGGTTGTTAGCTGCACAGAAGGAAGCTATGCTGGAAACTAACTATCCTACTGAAAAGCTAGGAGTAACTGAAGAACAGTTGTCCTATGGCAAAGACAGAATTTTAAGGCTAAACGGACGAATATGGGTTCCAGTTTATGGAGGACTTCAGGAAGTTATCCTCCAGGAAGCCCATAGTTCTAAATATTCCGTTCATCCTGGAGCTAATAAGATGTACCAGGATCTGAAGGCAAATTTTTGGTGGATAGGCTTGAAGAAGTCTATAGCCGCTTATGTAGCAAAATGTTTGATGTGCGCGCAAGTCAAAGCTGAACATCAAAAGCCGCCAGGTTTGCTACAACAGCCTGAACTTCCACATGGAAGTGGGAAATGGTGATGATGGATTTCATCACCAAGTTGCCAAAAACAAGGAAAGGAAATGATACTATATGGGTGATCGTAGGCAGACTGACTAAGTCGGCACATTTCCTACCCATAAAGGAGACCTGTAGCTCCGACATGTTAGCCCAATTGTACGTGGATAAGATTGTAGCTTTACATGGCGTACCAGTGTCTATTATCTCTGACAGAGATACTAGATACACATCACATTTTTGGAAAAGTTTCCAACAATCCTTGGGCACGCGCTTAAATTTTAGTACGGCTTACCATCCTCAGACTGACGGCCAGAGTGAGCGTACAATCCAAACCTTGGAAGACATGCTTCGTGCATGTGTGATTGACTTAGGTGGTAGTTGGGATAACCACCTGCCGTTAATCGAGTTCTCATATAACAACAGCTACCATACCAGCATTAAGGCTGCGCCCTTCGAGGCCCTATACGGTAGAAAGTGCAGAACGCCTGTTTGTTGGGCGGAAGTTGGAGATGTCCAACTGTCAGGACCTGAAATAGTCTTTGAAACGATGGACAAGATTGTCCAGACTCGCGACCGCCTGAAAGCTGCCAGGGATAGGCAGAAAAGCTACGCAGATTTAAAGCGTAAACCTTTTAACTTCGAGGTAGGTGACAAGGTGTTGCTTAAAGTATCACCCTGGAAAGGAGTGATGCGATTTGGTAAGAAAGGCAAGTTAAGCCCGAGATACATAGGACCATTCGAGGTCATCGAACGTGTCGGATCAGTTGCCTATAAGTTAAACTTACCTGAAGAGCTCAGTGGTATTCATAATGTATTCCACATCTGCAATCTGAAGAAGTGTTTCGCTGATGAATCACTAGTCATACCACATACAGATGTGCACATAGAAGAGAGCTTGAAGTTTGTCGAAAAACCTGTGTCGATCGAGGATCGACAGGTTAAGAAGCTTCGAAGGAAGCATGTACCGATTGTAAAGGTAAAATGGGATGCCCGTAGAGGTCCCGAGTATACGTGGGAGGTGGAGTCCACAATGAAAGAAAAGTACCCTCATTTGTTTCAGTAAATCTCGAGGTCAAGATTTTTTTAAGGGGGTGAGGATATAACACCTCGAAAATTCACGTCCTATAATGTATTGACACGTGTCATAAGCTTAAACGTGTGAAATAATACTTTAGAGGGACTAAAGTTGACAAACATGAAAAGTATGTGAATATAAGGGTTCAAATTGTCAACAATGGATAAATATACTTTACAGTAACCCTACATGATACTCATACCTTCAAACGAATAAATCATGGATCATACGAAGCTAAATATGAAAGAAAGTGAGAGATTACAAACTACAGGGGTTAAATGTGTCAACATGTTTAAAGTATACCTCTGAGTGACCTTTTAGCAAACCCGGAGCTTTATAACAGTTAATTATGCTCACTAGAATGCACGATATAAATTTCATAGAGTTTCGTTATCGTATGAGAAAGTTATGATCAAATTCGTATACAAGGGGTTAAAGCGTCAACGTTGAGAATTATGACTTTTCGGGTAAACATGAAGTGACCAAGGACTTAATAAAGTGGGTATAAGTCTTGAAGCCCTTATAGGTAAATTTGGAGGACACAAAATGCAAGAAATAAAGGTTGGATGACCCTTCGAAAGGCCAAGAGACAAGATGCAACAACTAGAAAATGTTTAGCCTGACCACATGACTCATACGGGCCGCGTAAGCCTTAACAGAAGCTTACGCGGGCCGCGTCCGATCCCCAGTTACAGAAAAGTTGGACAGTAGCCTGTTTATGCGCAATAACCGACTTAAATCAGATATTTTCACTCCATGGCGACCCCTACATGCTTTTTAGACCCAGGGGACATCTGTGGATGATCCATGGCCATTGCTAGGCTTGTGTGTCAATGATCTATGAGATCAAAAGCACTAGAAAAGGCCCTCTTGTTGCAACCATTTGATCACACCTTCCATCTGCATTCTTGAAGACTTCTGGAGCTCCAAATCAGACCCAATTCATCCCTAGTCGTGCATAGGACTTCTGTAAGTATGCTTAACCTTTCTTAGTTGAGTTTTTACTTAGTTTTAGCTTAAAAGTCAAACCGTCGTAATTACCGTTTGACTTAGCGATTAATCATTAATGGTCTAGTGATTAGTCAAATTGAAGGTAGTTATAAGTTGGTAATTATGTGGGCAATAAACCCTTAAAAGGTCACCCTCTGATTCCCGTTCTAACCTAGTCATTTGTCGGGTCAAAGTTGATTAGAAAAAGTCATCAGAATGCTAATTTTCAAATTAACATGTAATTAGCAATGTAGAAAGCATGTAAACTATTTTATCACTCATATAACTTGGTATTAAGTATAATAACTGGTCTAAGCTTGTTTTATCCGACAATTTTCTGTTTAGACCCGGTTTGGAACCGAAAGTCGCAAAACTTTGACTTTTGCTTTGACTTCAGTTCTGACCCGTTTTAGTATGATTTGAAAATGCCTTAGAGCTTCCTTAGGACTAGGTTACATGCTAGTATAACCCTCTGTGATTATACACATTGGTTCATTAGTTATCCAATTAAAATACATGATTCCGTTAATTGCTCATATGTTGACTATTATGCCCCTTTCACCATAAAACATGATTTTTATAAATGTAAAAGAGTATAAACCTTAGTTACTGATTTATAAACTTGTACCCAAAATTTGACATCAGTTTGAGGTGTATATTGAGAGTTATGCTCATTAGCGTAATTAGAAAGCTTTTTAGCGATTAAACGGCATAAATAGCATATAGCCTATTTAAACCCACTTTTTGATATCAAACTTTTTACCCACTGATTTAATATATTATTTTGGGATTTTTGAAGATTTTTAATTAATTTTAGGCTGAGCATAACTTAAAGTTTTAGGCTTGATTCGGTAATTGTTGGTTTTGCCCTTTTGGGCTATAAAATGAGTTTTACATATCTTTTTGACGCCAATCCAGTTGGTACTGATTTTATTTAATAAATGAAGTATTTTGAACTTTATAACCTGTCCAGAAAACTCAGATTTCTGGTATAACCAGGAAATCGCTTAAATGGTTTTTTAAGCGTATTAAACACATAGTTTATGTTTAAAACCATTTTTGTCATACAAGACTTATCACAACTGATATGACCTATTAAAATAAGTTGTTTTACTGATGTATTCAGACCCGAATCTCGGAATTATAAAACAACCTCTTTTATAATCTTTAAAATGACCAAAATACCCCTACGGGGCTTAAATTGAGATTAAACTCATTTTGGGCATAATGGAAGATATCCTACTGATATCACAACATATTTAAGGCATATTAACTTAGGAAACCTGTAAATGACTCTCATGGTTACCCGTTACGCCTCTTGCGCGTTCAGTTCAGTTTATGTAACTGGTTTGCATAAACTAGCCGAAACGGGTCAAACCTTATCGTTTTTATCTCAAAATCCAGAATGTGTTTAGATTACCCATATTATACAAGTCTTCAAACTTGTCGGGTCTAAATCACATTCTATTCCGGTCTTCGCTTAATCACGCGTTCGAACCTTGTCTTTCTTTAAAACTAACCGGTCTAAGCTTAACCTTAACTAAAGACCGTTAGGATTCTAATAGGTTATTATAAACCTTCGTTCCAGAATAGGAGCCTAGTAAAAGCTATCTGTACTTGCTGATTTGATACGGCTGGGATTGAATATTATATTTAGCTCAGGTAAATACTTTTAACTTATTTTCCCTTATACGGGCTTGGGGTACGGTATATAAAATACCGCTTGGTCGGGCATTCGACCTTAATCAATTGGTGGTTAAGTGTTATCGAGATGACCCGTTTAAAATATGTTTTGTTTGCTTAACGCCTTTGGGGGGTTAATGACCATGTCCCGGATATCCTTGGCATCATTTTACGAAATGGCCACGACCGAAGCGCGGGGTGTAGGCGTACACCTGTCAGTGCATAAATAAATAATGTGGTGTGTCTATTGATCTTTAACCCGGCACGAACCGGGCTACTGAACGCATAAGGAACATGTAATTCTTTTACAAGTTTATATGTTTAAATAATTATCCCAAGTTATAAAGAGTTTGTGCCACGTGCATTCAAATCAATTTTATTAAAATTTTCAAAATGAGTCAGTTGAATGTATTTACCAGTGTAAACTGACGTATTTTCCCAAAAAGGTTAAGTGCAGGTACTAAGCGAACTAGGCTGGCTTTCTCCTAGCATCCATAATAAGTCTCGCAAGCTTGGATGTCAAAACTGTTGAACAATGTTTCCTATTTATTTTTGATCCGTCTGTGGATTAATTTCAACTGTTGTGATACTTGATATTACAATTATATTCGGTTGAAATATATCTTTCTTTTGCTTCCGCTGTGCATTTATATATTGTGTTGTTTGACTGTAATGTTGCCAACCACGTCACGATACTCCCCCACTGGGCCCACCGGTAAAATGTGGAAATATCGGGGTGTGACATTACTGCATGGGCAAAGCCCAATTCGTCCCCCATAACCCAAACTGGGTTTTGTTTAGCCCAAACTCTATTATTTCACTAATACAAAGCTAAACCCGCTAACTGTTTATCGTTTAACTAATTACAAGATATCCATAGACCAAATCTAAGCTGTTGTCACAAATATCACCAACAAACTCCCCCTTGGCAATAGCTTCATAAAATAACTTTGTCTTCAGTCATCTTGCATTCTTCATGTAGTCTTGCATTGTCTTTGGTCTTTGGATAGCTTTAGCTTTAATAGCTTATGTCAGCAACAGACTCCCCCTAAGCTAATGCATCCAATCACCAAATCTTCAAAACGTTAGCACTTGAGTAAACTCCAGTTTAGCATTTGCACATCAATCTTCAAACTCTTCACTTTGTCTGCAATGTAGAAAGGAGGTTCTACCATGCATCCAATCAAACTCTCATCTTCACAGCAACTTCTCAGCAACATACCGCTTCAATCTGTATACTATAAAACAAACATCTCAAAACACCATAAGAATTTTTCAACACAGTTAAATAAATTATTATTATTCAAGAGATAATTAAACTGTATTACAGATTAAGCATTTTCAAGTTATCACCAACACGCAAAACTTTTTATCCAACACACAAGAACCTGCATGATTTAAAATTTTGAACTCACTTTCTAACACCGTCTCCCCCTATCAGTAACAATTCCTCCAAGAATAACAGTTTTCGTACATGAAGAATTTTAACAGAAAATGACACTATTTTTGGATTTTTATATCTTCTGAAAGCAAGTAAATAACAAAAGCAATAAACACTCTATTTTTGTGAGAATCACCGGTAAGAAGATCATATCAGCACAATCAAACTGTTTCACACGATTAGATAATTATTTATTTAATTTTTTGTGAAAAGCAGTCCAAGACGATTACCAGTATGTTTGTCCATTTAAACAAAATGCATGAACATTTCAAGTACCATTGCGGTATGATATGTTAAGGTAATTTTATTTCTGATATACTAGTGTGTCCCAGTTCAGGATATACCCCCACGATCAAGGTATGCACAAAAATTCATCGTAGTAGGTGAGTATACTGAATTCATCCGTTTTGTATTTCAACGATAGATAATTGGTGATCAGGTCAGTACTTCCGTACAGCAAATAGACCAAAATATCTAACGAGGGCTATGACAAATACCATTTTTGGTACGATTTATCCATTTTGCACATTTTGAATGACTCTCTAGTAGAGCTTCTTCATTTATTGGATTTGGCATTTTTTGCTCTTTTAAGATATCCTGGTTGTGCCTAGGTCAGCATGTATCTGGATGCAGCAGAAGGACAACCCAGATATCCCCAGATGAAATAATAGTATAAAGACCCAAAACCTCAGATTTTGGCAATCTATCAACACAAGATTTAAGGTCATTAAACCATACACCACTGATGTGTTCCCCACTCATATTCAGGTCGTTTAGGTTTATATCACATTGGTAAGTTGATTATTTCATGCTTTTTGCCTACTGGTACATCGTATGATGAAGCTGCTATCACACTTAAACAATTTAATTCATTTTCAGTGTGACAGTCTAACTTGCTGATATACTATCATTTCTTCTTTTTCACACAGTGATAACTCATTTTTGATTTTCTATTTTTTATGTTTTTGATTTTTCAATGTTTTTGTATTTTTTATTTTTAAGAAAGCAGTAAACTATTTACAAAATTCTTATGAAAAACCAGTTATTCAGGATTCCTCATACCGTTGAGTTCGACTAAATGTTCAAAGCGAGCCCTGTCAAAATTAGCTTTAGTATAAAGATCTGTCACGTTATCTATTGTGTCGACTCGGTGTAATTCAATTAGTCTCTTTTCAGCACAATCCCGTATAAAATGATGACGAATGTCAATATGTTTTGTACGACTGTGTTTCACGGGATTATTTATTATAGAAAGTGTGGAATTATTGTCTATCATAATAGGAGTACGAGTGAAATCCAAACCGTAATCGCGCATCTGCTGTTGTATCCAGAGAACCTGAGAGCAGCAGCTTCCCGCAGTAACATATTCAGCTTCACACGTAGAGGTATACACACAAGATTGCTTCTTGCATTGCCAAGACACAATCCTGCCTCCTAAGAACTGACAACCACCTGTTGTAGACTTTCTGTTCGACTTGCATCCTCCAAAGTCTGAGTCAGTGTAAGCAACAAACCTCAAATCATTATCAGCTGGATACCACAACCCAATTTTAGGTTTCCCCTTCAAGTAACAAAGAATATGCTTCACTGCTTTCATGTGTGACTCTTTTGGATTAGCCTGATATCTGGCACACAGACATACGACAAACATGATGTCTGGTCGTGAAGCATTCAAGTACATTAGAGAACCAATCATTGCCCTGTATTGAGTATGATCAACATATACAGTACTTTCATGATCTGGGCCAAGATTGTGATTTTCTCAAATGGGTTTGTTGAAAGTAGAGCAATCATTCATTTTGAACCGATTCAAAATGTCATACACATACTTTGTTTGATGAATAAACATCCCATCCTCCTTCTGTTCAACTTGTAATCCTAGAAAGTAGGACAACTCACCCATAGCGCTCATTTCGAACTTGCTCTTCATCACCAGCTCGAACTCTTTACACATGTTTTCATCTGATGACCCAAAGATGATGTCATCCACGTACACCTATACCAGCAGAAAATCTTCCTTCTTTCTCTTAATGAAAAGTGTGCTGTCAATCTGACCTCTTTCAAAACCATACTTGATCAGATGTGTAGACAATGTCTCGTACCATGCCCTGGGAGCTTGATGTAATCCATACAAAGCCTTATCAAGCTTGTACACACCATCTGGATAATCTGGATCAACGAACCCATCTGGTTTTGAGACATACACCACTTCTTGGACTTTCCTGTAAAGAAATGCACTCTTCACGTCTAGTTGGTAAACTTTAAAGCCCTTGAATGAAGCGAAGGCTAGGAACAACCGAATTGCTTCCAACCTTGCCACTGGTGCAAACACTTCATTGCAATCAATTCCTTCTTGCTGATTGAAACCTCTTTCATCCTTCTTGCACTTAAATACCCATTTAGTGCCAATCTCTCTTTCACCTTTAGGAAGGTCAACTAACTCCAAAACCTTTAACTTAGCAAACTGGGCCAATTCCTCTTGCATAGCTTCAACCCATGAATTGTCTTTTAGTGCCATATGAATGTTCTTCGGCTCCTCTTGAGAAATGAAGCAACTATACAAGCACTCGTTCACAATCCCAGTCTTCTCAATCGAAACAAATAACCCTGTATTCGCTGCTATGCTTCTCCTTGTCTGAACACCTGCAGTAGGATCTCCAAGTATCATGTCAACTGGATGATCTCTATTTGCTCGTGTAGTAGCAACGGTATCAACTTCTAAATTGTCACCCAGGTTTGATCCAATCTCCCCCTGAACATTCTGATCTACAAACGGATTAATGAAATCCTCCCCCTGAATGGGTTCAGAGTCACTATCGCTTGAATCAGGGTCAGCAGCACCTTGGGAAGTTTCCAGAGCATCTGTCATATCAACATTTGATCTAGGCATGAACTCGCCTTCATCGTCTTCACTTATCACTGCTTGAATCAACTTAGAATCATCTACATCAGAAAACTCAGGAATATTAAATGATTTAAAAACACTTTCATAATCATATAATATAGCTGGTCCATTCGTTGATTGTTGAGGTTTGTAGGTAGTAATTTCTACATTAAAAACAACCTCAATTTTACCAGTTTTTAGATTAAAAACCCTTTTATTCGGTGTGCTAGGAACATAACCTAGAAAGTAGCCTTCGTCAGCCACCTCACCGAATTTTTGTTTATCTTTATTTCACACAATGGTGCAGGGTAATCCAGATGGTTCAAAGCCTTTCAAGTTTGGTTTCTCGTTAAACATTATTTTATGACATGTTTTGTTAAAACGTTTAACGGTCAAAACTTTGTTTAGGACATAACAAGCTGTATTCACAGCTTCTCCCCAGAAAAGAACTGGTAGCTTTGAATCTGAAAGCATAGTCCTAGCGGCTTTAATCAACGTCCTGTTTTTCCTCTCAGCGACTCCATTCTGTTGAGGCGTATAAGGAGCAGAATATTGATGTTCTATTCCCTTGCGAAGACAATAGAGATCCAGAATCTGATTCTTTAACTGCGTGCCATTATCACTCCTTATCCTCTTGATCCTTGCATCATGGACGTTTTCCAATTTTGTAAAAAGATCTATCAGCATCTCCGCTGTCTCATCTTTTGTACCTAAAAAGAAAACCCATGAATAACGAGAGTAATCATCAGTGACAACAAGACAATAGTACTTTCCACCTATGCTTCTCCCGTTCACTGGACCGAATAAATCCATGTTAAGTAATTCATAAGGGGCATCTATGGAATTTACTGTTTTTGATTTATGAGGTTTCTTATGTTGTTTTCCCTTTTGATATGGAAGACATTTATCTTCCACGTGAAACCTCTGCATTGGAACCCCTTTCACTAGCTCATTTTTAATAATATAGTTCATTTTTCGATAGTGAATATGGGCTATGCGTCTGTGCACACCATCGATTCAGCTTCAGATGCCTTTGATAGTAAACACGCCACGACAGCAGTCGGATCTTTTGCACCCATGTCCATGACATAAGTGTCATTCCTCCTTGGCGCTCTCATCACTATCCAATCGCCCGGAATCACCAAACCTGGTTTCAACACTAATGCTTCAGTCTTGGTATAATGGACCGAGTGACCCTTGTCGCAGACTTGTGACACGCTCATCAGATTGTGTTTAAGCTGCTCAACATAGTTCACTTTGTCCAGTGTGATCTTCCCATTGGTCACTTTTCCTCGTCCTGTAATTCTACCACCTTTGGCACCAGCAAAGTTCACATGTCCACCATCATAATCTTCAAACTCAGTCAACAATCTCGCATCCCCCGTCATGTGCCTGGAGCAGCCACTATCAACATACCATAAGTTGAAAATCCTCCTTAGCAGCTCCTGCACACACCAACCAAGAAATTAGTTAGATTGGGGGACCCAAGCCTTAATGGTCTTGGGTCGTCCAAATTCACCAACCACTGGATCATCCATCCAATATCCATTACTCCTAATAGGAGTCTTGGATCTTAGACCTGTTGATGGACTTTGATTTTGATTTCCACTAGGTCTATGATCCTAAGGGTTCCTATATGTGTTTGGACTGTTTGACCTTTGAAAATTTTGATTTTGAAACCTTGAGTTTTGATTCCAAGAAGCATGATTGTTGTAATTTCTAAAGCCATTGTTATAAAATGTTCGACCACCATAGTTTTGGTATCGATTTTGATATTGACCTTAACTTCTGAAATTATTTGAATTATGATTGTTCATTCTTGGTGAACTACTTCTAGGTCTCTCATATCTGCCTGATGTAGATTTAGGCTGAAATCTTCGTTGATTTCTTTGAAAACGAGGAACTTGTGGAGTTCCTTTTTCAGCCTTATCTACACCAACAGCAACACCCTCTGGTTGCTTAGGCGCAGACTTCTTTAGAGAGTTAGACTCTCTCTCCTTTTTATCACCACTCTTCTCTGGTGACTTCTCTCTCTTTTTCTCACTAACTTGTGCTTCATTCTTTTTATTAGGACAGCAGCTAGCTACATGTCCCTTTGTGTGACACTTGAAGCACGATCTCCTTTTCGAAGACTTCCTAGCTGAAGTCTTTGAGCCAGATTCCTCATCAGATGATGATAATGATGCCTTGTTAGGATTTTCTTTTGTTTGCTTAATTTCAGTGTTTTCTATGTTCTTATTTTTTGCAAACTCTACATTTGATTCGTTTTCAATAACAGTTGTTTCGTTTTTCATATCACTACCTTGAACAAAATTAATCTTTTTAACAAAAGTTTGATTTTTACTCTTAGGAGGTGAATTTTTCTTTTTCAAAGGTTCCCTGTTATTGTTCTTCTTCGTATCATCACTCTCAGACCCATCACTTTGACTTGACGCGAAACTACTTGGTGCAGTTGACATAAAGTATGTTAGCTCATCTTCATCAGGCAGGAATGAATAATCATGACTAAGAGGAGGTGGGACTTCATTAAAGCCCTTGAATCCCACACTAGTCTTGTCATTACTCTTCTTTAACCCACCCATCATGTGTTTCATAACAAAAGTAGAGTCCCTGAATTGACCTAATTTCTTTTCAAGTTCAACAATTTTGAGTTGTGCATCTGACAACTCTCTGCATTTTTCAGAAATCTCTTTTGTTTTCTCAGCCATCATGTCATGAGCTAAGTCTATGACTTGAAGTTTTTCGTTTAGTTTGCAGGTTAAAGCTTCAATTTCACTTTCATAACCTTTTATCTTCTTCAAGTATAAAGATTCGTTTCTTTTAGCAAAAAAGTTTGATTCTTTTATGTTAGACATCTCGCTTACCAGACTTTGGTTTTGTGTTGACAACCTGTCAACCTCACCCTGTAATTCACGACATTTTAAACACACAACATTAGACTGTACCTCTCCTGTTTGTTTGTCAAGGTTGGCCATGAGAGCCGCAAGTTGAGCTTCCATTCTTTTATATTTAGCATCCTTTTCTTCAGCTTCCCTTTCATGATCAGACTGCAGCTTTTCCTCTTCAACTTCAGTTGTCTGATCAGCCTTTTCTACTTCAGCTTTATTCTCTATCTCCACATCAGCATCCACTTTTGCTTCAGCATCATCAACTGGCGTTATCTCTGCCATGAATGCCTGAGTAACATTCTCATCATCTTCCAAATGAACACTCCAGTCATATGATCCCTCTCGTGCTGTAGAGATCAAAGCTTTTGAGCCAGAATTGTTTGATGCACTTCTGTTGTTTGAACTTGGACCTGAAGACTCCGTTTTTGGCCTTTGACACTCTCTAGCAAAGTGTCTATAACTTTGACAGTTGAAGCACCGAACCTTGGTCTTGTCAAAACCAACCGTCTTCCCCACGAACTTCCTTCCTGTTCTATTCATAAACATCTTCACTCTCCTAGAAATCATTGCCATCTGCCACTGTAAATCCATCTCTTCTAGATCATCAGTGTCAATCTGATCATAATCTTCATCTAAAGTAGCAGGATCAGATATCTTCCCCTGAATGTAGTTTTCATATGAAGCAACGAATGAAGCCAGTAGAGCAAGATGTTCTTCAGCAGACTTCACACTCATAGGCATTGACTTTGTACTACTACTCTGATTGGTGGCTGATGTTCTCTTAGCTCCTGTTGATCCTCCTGAAGCAGCAACGAAACACACATCACCATCATCATTTACCGTAACCTGCTCATTTTCACATGATAGAAACGCAGTAGCAGAGTCACTTGAAGCGTTGTAAGTCGAAGAAGATGTAAGCCCATTGTAAATCCCTGGATCTTGAACCTGATCAAATCCAGTGTCTTTCTTCTTCATATTGAGCTCATAAGCTCTCAGCTTGCCAACTACTTCTTCCAATTCCTTTGTCTCATAATCTGCTTCTCCCTTGATCATGAGAGTGTAGATATCCCATTTAGTAGGTAAAGCATCGAGTGATGATGTCCTCAAGTGATTCATTCTTCTCTATGTCAGAATAGCAATCTATCTCATAATTGTCCATTTCTGACATCGGATGGTAGTATCGAGTGATGATGTCCTCAAGTGATTCATTTTTCATATATTTGAACACAGCAAACAGCTTCTTCAGTAGATCAACATTGTTCTTCTTGACATCCGGATTTCCCTCATATCTCTTCTCTAATGCATCCCACATATCCTTTGAAGTAGTGTACTTCTTAAAGGTATGTTTTATGCCATCAGGTAAGGACATCTTGATAGCAGTTAAGGCTCTCTTTTCAGCTTCATACATTTTCTTATCAGCCTCTTGCATGTTCACGTAGGCTGTGACATGTGGTCTGCCCTCAAAATCGTGTGTGGGTAATGTGTACCCATCTGAAATACAGATCCACATGCGTGCGTCCTGATATTCAATGGAGGATTGGAACCTGTCCTTCCATGTCAGATAGTTTTCCACCTTCATCATCTTAGGCGGTTTGTTTGTGGTACCAACTTCATGCTCCATCCTCAAAAGTGCATTTAGATTCGTTATGTTCGACATTTTAACGCAATAGACTGGTAAAACCGTACGAAAGGTGTCCGAAAACTGTGGTTACCAAATTACACCGTTAAAATCGTCTCGAAAAGACGAATCCAATGATATATAATGTCGAAAACAGAATTTGGGATTTTCAAAAGTGTTTTTTTGTCCTACAAATGCAAAGAATTCAACAGTGCAGACGGTTTTGTCAGATGAGCTATGGATTGTTTTTTATTTGCAAAATAATGAAATTCTATCGACGCTTGCCTAGAAAAATTCCACCCCTTTAATTTTGCTACTAATTTCGCTAGCCAGTTCAAGGTCAATTTCGCTAATCAGTTTAAGTTAATTTCGCTGGTCTAGTTCGCTGAAAGGTCAAGTTCGCTGCCAAATTCGCTGCTTAATTTCGCTATTACGACGACTGGTAAAGTCGTCGAAACCATCGCCGAAAATTATACGGTTACCAAAGTCGTCTTTGGATTTTAAATTTTTCGGTCACCGAGTTATTAAGTCACAAATTCGCTGGTTTGTTAAGTTCGCTGGTCCAGTAAATTCAGAAACTTAATATGTTCGAAATTCTAAAGATTTTATCTCCTCTCCAACCCAAACCTGCACAATCAGACAACCTAATCAGCACAATATTTTCGAAAAATATGAAGAACTGATCGAAAAACACGAAGAACAGTCTTCGAATCTTCAAGTCTTTCAGCCAAAATTCTTCAAACAATCAACCAAAAACTGTCCTAGAAACCTGCAAATCAGCAAAATCAAACAAACAAACTGATCAAACACAAACAAAATCACAGAAAATTATCAGAACTCAAGAAATTTCGAAACCCTAATTTTCAGGTTTCAAAATTTCGAAATTTTTCCACCCAAATCTGCAGACACAATTGTGAACCGAGCTTCTTCAAGAGCCTAATGCTCTGATACCAATTGTAGGTCCCCTGGTTCGTATGGATCGTCACAGAATTGTTAATCCAATCTAGAGTGCGGAATCCTCTAGACCAGAATATCACAGAATTGAGTAGAAAATAGAAATTACTATCAACCGGTCTTTATTGATTATCAATCTCATGAATTACAATCAATCAAGACCACAAATTCGTCCAAACCCTAAAGCCTTCATGAATTCTCTCACACAAACTGTTTTTCGGCTGATTAACCTAAACCCTAATGCAAAGCCTTGTTTATATAACACAAGGTTGCTACTTTAGGCTAGGGTTTACTACATGGGCAATGCCCAATTTGTCCCCCATAACCCAAACTGGGTTTTGTTTAGCCCAAACTCTATTATTTCACTAATACAAAGCTAAACCCGCTAACTATTTATCGTTCAACTAATTACAAGATATCCAAAGACCAAATCTAAGCTGTTGTCACAAATATGCACCAACATAATCATACGTTAAAACGTTTTATTTCCCGAATTTCAAAACCTTACGAAATTCTACCTATCAATTTAATCGGTCCAATGAATCTCTGGCCCATGAATTTCATATTCAACTTAATCACTAAAACACGCACACGTTATATCATCATACTAGAGACTTCCATTCTTAATCGAAATCAAACCAACCTTTCTCAATTACTTATAAGATCTTATAGATGTTATATGATCGTTTTACCAAATACTCTTTTCAATATCAACAAATCATTTGTTAAAACTTTTAACAATCACTAAGTCCTTTTGCTAAATTTCTTTTCTAAGGATCCTCGTTTTCACAAGAACCTCCTAAATTCATAATTTCTTGTTTGATGAAACGAACTTACTTTTTATTGAAAACCTTTTTCCTACACCAATTTACAAAACACGTGGGCAAGAAGACTTCATGGGGACCGACCATCTTCGGATTACGTAAACTCTTTTAAAACAAAAGTAGCATTTCCATTCATTACAAAATACATTATGCTTAACCAATGAGTACTTTATATCCTCTTACATATACAAACTATATTCTACCCTTCAAATCAAGCTCAAATCTAATTTTGATTCGATAAACTCAACGTTTCGTTTAAACAACTATACATGCATATCATCATACACATTTTAGTCGATATCTCGTGATAACATCATTCATATCGTTCGTATTTACATACTCAACCTTTTGAATGCTTTTATACGCTTAAATCCACTATGTCCACAACGTACACTGTATACGTAAATTTTATTATTCGTACCTACACTTATACGCATACGTTTTATGCTCATACTTATACTCATACTACTCGTACGTTTTATGTTTATACTCATACTTACGTGCATATTCATAGTTAAACTTATACTTATGCTCATACTTTCATTCATACTCATGATTCATACATTCGTACCCGTACGCGAGCGTAATCCGATTGATGCGCTTACGTGGGTCCCATACATACTTAAGCATGGACTTGCTTATATACTATATTCTTATACGTACACATTCTTATTTTTTAAATTATGGATACCCTGATTCATACACAACTAGTACAAGCTATGCGGATCATGCGACGATCAAAATAATCGCGGGTGCACACGGGATTATAGTGATAGGCGTATGAAAACCATAGAGCGTACTACTGTGTATGGTAAGACACGGAACGTAACATGACACCGAATAACGAGACAGACATAACATGGTCAAAACATGGTGGATACATCGCTAATACTTCCTATATATAAGTGTTTTCACCATGTTACCAAACTTTCGTAAAACGTGCCACGAGAAATTCAGTGTTTTGCAGACCTTTTGACCTAATACAAACTTTAAACAGCTCACAAATGCATTCTATCTGATTATCCATGACGAGACTTCATCTTTAACCTGCTCCTTTCGTCTATCTAATACTTATATCATTCATATACTTGCATTCATTTAGAGTCAATCGTTCGCCCCATACTTCTATAATTCTCCATTATCCTTTCTTTCATACGAACCCCGTTCACAATCAAGCTTGTTTAAACATTCAAATCCTAACTTATCTCATTACCTTTAAAACCGTCTTCCTATTCTTTATTCTTGTGTAAATGTACTTAGTATACCTTTAAAGCTTTATTCAAAGTACCAAACCTTTCGTTCCTCTCAATAAACAATTTTTATGAAAGTGTGATTTTTATACTATCCTTAAAACTTCCCCTTTAAACTACCCCACTTTCCAACAAAATACAAACCGTTTGTCAAAATCTTCCTTCTTAATACGTCCCATTTTTAATACATCTCCAATTTAAGTTATCCAAACTTGTTTAGACTCACTTTACCTATATACGCACCTACACGTTTTCAACTATGTTTGGTACCTCAAATTATTTTAGACAACGAACTCCCTTGCAAATTTACCTTATCGTTCTCCAAAGTTTCGTACTTTTCAAACCGTTTCAAAATTTCCAAGTCTCAATTTTTGCCAAACCCTTTTCAAGTCTTCCTCTTTAATAAATTTCGGGACGAAATTTCTAAAAGGAGGGGAGAACCTGCGTTTTTGTACTTTCCATATTTAGAAACCATTGCTTGAAATTCTATTTTTTTGGAAATCTTGTATTCCTTGTAATCGTATTTCGTTGTATCGTTGTAAAATCCGAGACTTTGATCGTAATGAAATGAATCTTTTATACATCGTTTATACATGTTTATACATTGATATGTGCACTTGTTTGATACATGGTTCGTAATTCGTATAAACGTAAGCTTAACTCGTAAACAATGATCATGTATTCGTAATCCTTAAATCTTCATACATTTAAACACTTAGTTATTCGATTATAAGATTAAGTTGTATGTTTTTTTTCACTTGATCATACCAAACTATAAACCATACATACTTGTTACATTTCATGTGTTATACACACCTATGTTATCACACTTTTTGCTAAGTTAAAACATGTCATTTATGCATTTTGGACCTTGTGACAAGTTACATACATACTAGACACCATGTAACACTTTATTAAACATCAGATATATACCTTCTAATGTCAAAAAAATAAATAAAATAAAAATTGTAGGGTTGTTAACAGCCTTGCATCAGCCCACTTAATTTCCTTGTTTTGAGTTATTTAGCCCACTAAACACTTCCAAAGCCCAACCCAATGAAACCCTAATCCATCCCCTATATAACCCAAGCCTCCTCCAAGCATTTTTCACTTTCTAAACACTCCCCATTCACTCTCAAACACTCCAAACTGTAGCTGATTGCAGAAGTTCGAGCAGATTTATACTACTTCACTAAAGTGAGCATAACTCACTCAATTCTTATCCAATTCACTCGATTATTTTTCCTGCTACTTTGTATTGACCTTAGCTACGTTTCCATGGGTTTTCCTTGGAAAACCAGAGCCTGGAATGTTGGCAAAAGGGCTCCAAAGTGGACTGATTTTTTTGTTCTTGTTTCAAACTTTGATAAACTTTTTAAACTTGAGGAAACTCATCTCAAACCTATGTCCTTATGCTTATAACCACTTCTATGGTTAGTTAGGCTTAAAAACAAGGTTGAGACATTCAAAATCAGAGGTATAAACCTCACAAACTTTCAGTTTTGTTCAAGGGTTTTAACCCACAAGTGATGCTCAAGTTCAAGACTTGATGATTGTGTGATTTAGGATTAGCTTGGGCTAACCTACTTGAAAATCCACACATTGCTTGATGTTTTCTCATAGATTAGTTGTTCATATTCTATTGTTTCTTGTAAGTTCATGACCCTCCTTGTTGTTCATAACAACAAGTGTAGTGGTGAACAATAGAGGTACCTAAATGGAAGCTTTGTTCTTCCTACCTCATGTATGAATTTCATGATACTTAGAGGTGCCTAAATGAAGACTTTAATCTTCTACCTCATGCTTGACTTATATGATGTAATATACACTATGTTATACTTATGTAACAACCAAATAATCAAACTCTTGGTGATGAACTAATGGACATTCGTCAAGCTAGTAGATAGTATCATATGGCCTTAACAACTTGTCAAGATTCTAATGGAACTTTGTTCCATGAAAACATTTAAACTCTTTTAGAGTTTCATAGTGTCAAGAACAAGGGTCATAGGTGTTAGATGATTATTTTCATATGTTTATTTTTCATGTTATTTAAACTCCAAATCCCTAGAACCATATGTAAACACCTCTTAAACTCCAAATCGAACACATTCAACTTCCTAGTCTCAACAACTTCGTCACATGGGATAATCGGAAAGCATATGCAACTTTGTGAGTAAACTTGACCCATTTCCCTTTTTAAATACACTTTGCGTGCAACATGTTTTACTTGTTAAACCTCACAATTCACAAACATGCTTTTATTCATTCGATCCATATACATGCCTTGTTATGCTTAGGTTAATGCTAGAATACATACTACTTGTTAACTCGGCTTAAACAATTATAGCGCTATATGAGTAGCACACCACCCGACGGGGTTTTGTTAAATCTTTATTCTATAATGGTCTCCTTGCTTTTGTGACGAGGGATGCTAAATACTAGTGGACACTAGAGTTGACTTATTGTTATGCATGATAGTTTTACCTTGTATACCAAATGCTATGTTGGATGGAAAATACTTTTTATACACGACACGAGTCTAAAACTTGTGTACTCGCCAATACCTTTGTATTGAACTATGCTTTTAAAAACTTGTTGCAAGTATAGCGATGATGTTGGTGATGCATGGAATCTAGTAGGATGCTTAGATACACACTTTAATTTGTATTCTTTTTGCATTTCATTATTCATGATGTTTTATTTACTTAAAATTCTTGTAATTTATTCTTTAGAAATGAAATGAAATTTACTATTTAAATACTTGTCACAATTATTAGTGTTATGATGTCTCGAGCAATATATTTCGTCTCACTCCAATGTTTTCGCCATCGGTTGGGGTGTGACAGATTGGTATCACAGCCATAACTATAGGGAATTAGGAAAATTGTCATGCTTTTGACCTAGTCTATAGTTAAGCACCAAAATTCGACCATACTTGCTTCACATGCTACTTTTACGAAATATCTTTACATGTTATTCTTGAAATGTTTTACGTGTTATTTTCTTAAAATGCTTTATGTGCTTATACTTGTTAATATTATTTTGAACATACGTCTTTTACTCATTTGTACTAAATTCGAAACCACTTGTAATACACAAACGAGACGACTTCACCAAAATAGGCGTGAAACCCACACTTTGGTGAAAGACTCTCAATCCACCTATTCTTTTTACACGGAATTCGCCACCAAGTTAGGAGTGAGATCCTCACCTTGATGGAGAATTTCTGCTTTCAAATTCTAGTGGACCCTCGTCAAAGTCTTGAAATTAAATTTTGACCCGACGAGTACCAACCACACTTAGGATACGAAATCGTCAAGTTAGGGGTGAAACCCGCACCTTGTCGACTAGTTCCACTCCTTGAATTTTTCATAAATCCTGCCAAGTCTTGAAATTTCGATTGATTTGGGACATGTAGTAACCGGAAGGGTAAATACCGTTAATCGACTTGTCGGCGAGAGTATTCCACCTATTAGGCCAAATCATATTCCTCAAATTCGAAAGACTTTTCGACCACTTTGGTTAGTCAAAGTTCCGTTTTGGAACCATCCCAAATTTTAATCAAACATGTGTTTCTATTATTTATTTTGTACGATGCAATCTTTCAAATTCGAATTTACTTTCGATATTTTCTTCTCACACACACATCATACTAAATCTTTTTCATACATTTATCCCTATGCATGATTTCAAAACGTCACTCAATTTTGTTTACATTCTTTATAACGCCAAAATGGAGACATATTATTGAGTTAGGAGTGATTTCCTTACCTTGACGATTAACTCCACTCCTTCTTTTCTTAAAACGACCTCACCAACGAGTTAAGGGTTATTCCCTTACCTAGGTGATCGTTACCAAAACTTTCCTTCAAAATACTTTATCAAGCAAACACAATCATGTTTCATACCTAAATCATTTATCATTTATCGAAATACCCACTTATATCAATTCCAAAATACATTGTTTTATCAAACGTACTTCTTATCCTACAATCTATTTTCACATAACTCACATACACGAAATTCTTAATCATACCTTAAAACGTTTTATTTCCTGAATTTCAAAACCTTACGAAATGCTACCTACAATTTAATCGGTCCAATGAATCTCTGGCCCATGAACTTCATATTCAACTTAGTCACTAAAACACGCACACGTTATGTCATCATACTAGAGACTTCCATTCTTAATCGAAATCAAACCAACCTTTCTCAATTACTTATAAGATCTTATAGATGTTATATGATCGTTTTACCAAATACTCTTTTCAATGTCAACAAATCATTTGTTAAAACTTTTAACAATCACTTAGTCCTTTCGCTAAATTTCTTTTCTAAGGATCCTCGTTTTCACAAGAACCTCCTAAATTCATAATTTATTGTTTGATGAAACGAACTTACTTTTTATTGAAAACCTTTTTCCTACACCAATTTACAAAACACGTGGGCAAGAAGACTTCATGGGGACCGACCATCTTCGGATTACGTAAACTATTTTAAAACAAAAGTAGCATTTCCATTCATTACAAAATACATTATGCTTAACCAATGAGTACTTTATATCCTCTTACATATACAAACTATATTCTACCCTTCAAATCAAGCTCAAATCTAATTTTGATTCGATAACCCCAACGTTTCGTTTAAACAACTATATATGCATATCATCATACACATTTTAGTCGATATCTCGTGATAACATCATTTATATCGTTCGTATTTACATACTCAACCTTTTGAATGCTTTTATACGCTTAAATCCACTATGTCCCCAACGTACACTGTATACGTAAATTTTATTATTCGTACCTACACTTATACGCATACGTTTTATGCTTATACTTATACTCATACTACTCGTACGTTTTATGTTTATACTCATACTTACGTGCATATTCATATTTAAACTTATACTTATGCTCATACTTTCATTCATACTCATGATTCATACATTCGTACCCGTACGCGAGCGTAATCCGATTGATGCGCTTACGTGGGTCCCATACATACTTAAGCATGGACTTGCTTATATACTATATTCTAATACGTACACATTCTTATTTTTTAAATTATGGATACCCTGATTCATACACAACTAGTACAAGCTATGCGGATCATGCGACGATCAAAATAATCGCGGGTGCACACGGGATTATAGTGATAGGCGTATGAAAACCATAGAGCGTACTACTGTGTATGGTAAGACACGGAACGTAACATGACACCGAATAACGAGACGGACATAACATGGTCAAAAAATGGTGGATATGTCGCTGATACTTCCTATATATAAGTGTTTTCACCATGTTACAAAACTTTCGTAAAACGTGCCATGAGAAATTCAGTGTTTTGCAGACCTTTTGACCTAATAAAAACTTTAAACAGCTCACAAATGTATTATATCCGATTATCCTTGACGAGACTTCATCTTTAACATGCTCCTTTCGTCCATCTAATACTTATATCATTCATATACTTGCATTCATTTAGAGTCAATCGTTCGCCCCATACTCCTATAATTCTCCATTATCCTTTCTTTCATACGAACCCCGTTCACAATCAAGCTTGTTTAAACATTCAAATCCTAACTTATCTCATTACCTTTAAAACCGTCTTCCTATTCTTTATTCTTGTGTGAATGTACTTAGTATACCTTTAACGCTTTATTCAAAGTACCAAACCTCTCGTTCCTCTCAAAAAACATTTTTTTGGAAAGTGTGATTTTTATACTATCCTTAAAACTTCCCCTTTAAACTACCCCACTTTCCAACAAAATACAAACTGTTTGTCAAAATTTTCATTCTTAATACGTCCCATTTTTAATACATCACCAATTTAAGTTATCCAAACTTGTTTAGACTCACTTTACCTATATACGCACCTACACGTTTTCAACTATGTTTGGTACCTCAAATTATTTTAGACAACGAACTCCCTTGCAAATTTACCTTGTCGTTCTCCAAAGATTCGTACTTTTCAAACCGTTTCAAAATTTCCAAGTCTTAATTTTTTCTAAAACCTTTTCAAGTCTTCCTCTTTAATAAATTTCGGGACTTTGTTCCATGAAAACATTTAAACTCTTTTAGAGTTTCATAGTGTCAAGAACAAGGGTCATAGGTGTTAGATGATTATTTTCATATGTTTATTTTTCATGTTATTTAAACTCCAAATCCCTAGAACCATATGTAAACACCTCTTAAACTCCAAATCGAATACATTCAACTTCCTAGTCTCAACAAGTTCGTCACATGGGATAATCGGAAAGCATATGCAACTTTGTGAGTACACTTGACCAATTTCCCTTTTTAAATACACTTTGGGTGCAAAATGTTTTACTTGTTAAACCGCACAATTCACAAACATGCTTTTATTCATTCGATCCATATACATGCCTTGTTATGCTTAGGTTCATGCTAGAATACATACTACTTGTTAACTCGGCTTAAACAATTATAGCATTATAGGAGTAGCACACCACCCGACGGGGTTTTGTTAAGTCTTTATTCTATAACGGTCTCGTTGCTTTTGTGACGAGGGATGCTAAATACTAGTGGACACTAGAGTTGACATATTGTTATGCATGATGGTTTGACCTTGTATACCAAATGCTATGTTGGATTGAAAATACTTTTTATACACATGACACGAGTCTAAAACTTGTGTACTCGCCAATACCTTTGTATTGAACTATGCTTTTTAAAACATGCTGCAGGTTTAGCGATGATGTTGGTGATGCATGGAATCTAGTAGGATGCTTAGATACACACTTTAATTTGTATTCTTATTGCATTTCATTATTCATGATGTTGTATTTACTTCAAATTCTTGTAATTTATTCTTTAGAAATGAAATGAAATGAAATTTACTATTTAAATACTTGTCACAATTATTAGTGTTATGATGTCTCGAGCAATCTATTTCATCTCACTCCGATGTTTCCGCCATCGGTTGGGGTGTGACAATAATATTTGTGTGTGGTCACCACTTTGTGTGGGTATCGCGAATGAAGATTTTGCCAATCTGTTTTTGCAGATACCGCAAAGTGGAACACGCATTTGTAATAGAAAAGATAAACAATATTGCATTGAATTGCTCATTTATTTATTGACAAATGGCCTGCGGGCCAGTAGGTTACATAGAAGATATAAACGTAGCTTACATGTAACAGCGTCGAAGTTGCTGTGCGTTCCATGTTCTTGCGATTGGTTCTCCTTCTAACGTTTGTAGTTTGTACGTACCTTTGCCCAAGACCTCTTGGATGAGGTAGGGTCCTTCCCATTTGGGGGCAAGTTTCCCTGGGCGTTCTGCGTTAGAGGCCTCAATGTCGCGAAGGACATAGTCTCCCGGATTGAATGTGCAGATGCGGACAAGCGCGTTGTAGTATTTTTCCAGTTTTGTTTTGTACTTGGCCTCGTTGATTGCTGTGTTTTCACGCCTTTCTTCCAAGAGGTCCAAGTCAAGCATGCGCTCGTCACTGTTGTCAATTTTGTTGACAGCTAATATTCGAGGTGAAGGGAGACCTATCTCAGCGGGGATCACCGCCTTAGAGCCGTAAACAAGGTTGAAGGGTGTCTCACCATGACTCGTCTTTAGGTTAGTCCTATGAGCCCATAGGATACTTGGGAGTTCATCGACCCAGCCACGTCTGGCTGTTCCCAACTGCGCCTTTATGCCTTCGACTAGACTCTTATTGATGCTCTCAACTTGGCCATTTCCTTGCGAATGTGCCACTGAAGAGAAGATGTGTTCAATGTTCAGTTCTTTTAGCCAGTTTTGGAAATCCTCGGCTGCGAAGTTGGTGCCACTGTCGGTTACGATGCACATTGGTAGACCGAAATGGCAGATGATGTGTTCCCAGATAAACTTCCTTGTTATCATAGCGGTCGTAGAGGCTAGCGGTTTTGCTTCCAACCATTTGGTGAAATAATCGACAGCCACTATGATAAACTTCACTGCACCTGGTGCATCTGGAAAGGGTCCCACCACATCGATTGCCCATTTCTGGAAAGGCCATGCGGTGGTAACAGGGATCAGATTGTTCTTGGGGCGCAAGGTTTTAGGTGCGTGTCGCTGACAATTGAAACACTTGCGCAAGACTTTGACCACATCCATGTGCATGCCGGGCCAGTAATACCCAGCGTTCATGATTTTGGCCACTACCATGCGCGGGCCTGCGTGTATGCCACATATTCCTTCGTGTATCACTCTGATAAGATATGTGGCATCTTGAAGGTTAACGCATCTTAGGAGTGGCCCCAGGTATGATTTGCGGTATAAAATACAGTCTCCCATCTGATAGTGGCAAGCCTTGTATTGTAGCTTGCGTGCCTCTGCTTTACTTTCGGGAGTAACACCAGATTGCAAATATGCAATAATTGGTGTCATCCAAGATGTTGTACCGTATTTGATGACATTGACTTGGCGTAAGGGTACTGAGGGGTTTTGTAGGATCTCAATACGTATCTTTTTTTCCAGATGTTGGAAGCTTGTGGTTGCGAGTTTTGATAATGCATCCGCGGGTTTATTCTCACTCCTGTTGATATGGAGAATATTGAAGGAGGTGAATCGTGATTTCGGTTGCATGGCTTACTCAAGGTAGAGGATCATGATATCCCCTTTCGCGGCATAGTCGTCGCGGACTTGCCCTGCAACTAGTAATGAGTCGACCTGTGCTTCCAGATGTTGGATGCCGAGCTTGACTGCCAAACGCATCCCTGCTAGTAGAGCCTCGTACTCTGCCTCATTATTTGTATTTTTGAAATCGTTGCGGATGGCATAAGTAAGCTCTTGACCATTGATGTGCGTGAAGTGTGTTATGGTTTTAATGTTTATTTTAAGCCCTTTTACACTTTTTTAGCCAAGTTTTAAATTTATAAAACACGATATTTACTAACACTAAACACACATATGGGCAAGTGCACCCATCGTGAGCGTAGTATAGTGTTGGTAAGATACCGAGGTCGGCCAAGGACACAAGAGCTTTTAGTACCGGTTTATCCTCAACGTCTAATCAAATCAAAAAGTTAGAAAAAGGTTTTTAAACTAGAAAAATAAAAACTAACTAAAATGCTGAAAATAAAATAAAAGTAAAAACATATCGACAAGATGAATCACTTGGCTCCGACTCGTGTATAGTGTAACCTTTGATTATTTCCGCACTTTTGCACTTTTTAAGAGATTATCTTAGTTATTGTAATAGGCCCCTCTTTTGAAGGTGACGTTACCCTCAACCCAGTAGTTTGAGTCAGCAAGGATACAATCCTAAAGGGTCGGATTATTGAAAGATAATTAATTAAGTTATTAATGCATATTATGGTAGGCCCCTCTTTTGAAGGTGGATTTACCCTCGGCTAAGTAGTCTGAGTCAGCAGGGATACAGTCCTAAGTAGCCGGGTTAAAGTATTAATAGTAGCTTACATATGAGGGGGTCAAAGAGTTTGGACCCCCGCCATCCAATATCGTTAAGTATTGAAGGAGGTCCTACTAAATTTGACCCAGGTCCTTGCAGGATCTATACACTGAACAAGGCAAGACTCTTACCAAACCGTTCACTTAACCCCCGACCAGGTAGCCAACATACCTCCATATAGACCGTGGAGATATGAATGGTGAAAATCTTTTATTTTATATAGACAGTAAAATAATGCCAAGACACCACGGACAAACGATAAGGAAGAATCATCTTCAACATAAGAAACTAGTTATTAAAGTCATTAATACATAACCAAGTAAAAAGTGCGAAAAGATTAAAAATAAAAAGTATTACACTAGACACTTTGTCTTCACCAAGTGATGTAAGAGACTTGGGCAAACATGGCCTTGATTGTCAAGAACTCTTACGATCAATCTTGGATACCGAGACGACTCACACACTCTATGATGGACAATGGATGATGGTGTTATGGTGGTGGTGGGTGGTGGATGAAGTGTGAGAGAGGTGGTGTGCCAAGTGATGGTTTGCACTTGAGCCAAGCACTCCTATTTATAAGCTGAACAGAAGCTCGGGCATGGCCCCGTGTCCATTAGGCATGGCCCAGTGTCCATCCTTCATCTCTTTCTTCATTAATTGCAGTTTGTCTGCATTAGTTGACCACGCCCCCGTGTCCACTGGGCACGCCCCCGTGTGCAGAAGCAAATCTGTACTATCGAGATTTCCCAGATTCTGCGAATCTTAGAGTTGACCACGGCCCCGTGTCCGCTGAGCACGACCCTGTGGTGGGCGATAGAAGCTTCTACAGCTTTGTCTTTTCTGCTGGCACTTGGGCACGCCCCCGTGTTCACTGAGCACGGGGCGTGTTCAGCCTTCGGTTTTCTTGTTTTGCTTAGGAAGATGTTGTCGTGTGGTCGGGCATGTCACATTTGTTCCTTTTCTTGTATTTATGTTAGATTTAGCTGTCTTTTTGCTTCTTTTGTTAATTTGAACTCATTTAATCCTGAAAATACAAAAGGAAGACAAAATCACACTTTTTCCAGCATTAGTACTAAAAAGGGGTTAGTTTTATGCCACAATTGATGTAATTTATATGTTGCATTTTGCACATATCAAATACCCCCACACTTGAATCTTTACTTGTCCTCAAGCAAAACTTTTTATAATGTGGCTTTACACTCCCAAATGGAATGGGTAGAAGAGAAGGTTTTTGGGCTTGTCATAGAGTGTCGGGATTTCCAAGATTCTTTATTAAGTTTTATTTTTTTATTTATTTACAATCCTATTCGTCATGATTTATTTAAAACTTTTCATAAGATAAATTACTTATTAGGGCATAACATGCCTCTTTAAAATTCCATTTATATACAAGTTCACATACCTCACGGGGATCACTCAACACTCGGCCGAAAATGTATTTTAGTGAATCACTCTAGAGCGGCATGGAACTTTCTCCTACCATAAGCTTGCCAAGCAATCAATCCTCCTCCTTTTTAACTATATACATTTGTAAAAATCATAAGGACTTTAGGGTGAAGGGTTAGGCTTGGGTTAAAGGTAGGTTGTTGGGTTTGTGGTTAGTGAAAGGGCGAAAAGCGTAACAAGCGTCGGTTTTCGTAAGACTTTTTATTTTTGCAACTTTTATTTTGATGAAGCTTTTATTCAAACAAAATTATTTTTGATAAACTTGTTTGTTTATTTCTCTTTTGCTTCATCATCAACATTTTTTTTAAAGTCATACGAAAAACCGAGCTTGTTACTAAAACAAAAGGTTAAAAATAAAAAGGGTTTTGGTGGGTGGAAGGGTGTTTGGTTTGGGTTATGAAATGAAAAGGTTTAGGCTCAAAGGGGCTAACTAGGGGAGTTTTGGGTAGGTGGTAAAAAAAAGAAAAATAATGGTGTAGAAATAAAAAGGGTTAGTCCTAATGCCTCCATCATTTACTTACTCGGGTTTAAGTTGGTAAGGACCAGGAATGTATCGTCGTGGCAAGTTCTAGAGTCGTAAGAACCAAGCGGCTATTCACACAAGAAACGAAAAATGAGCATTTAGTTTAAAGATATATATTTGCATGCTCAATAAAGGCTCAAAACTCACTTTTGTGGGAATGGGTTTTTATGTGATCAAGTATATATAATCAAATTTTAACTAAGCTTGTCATGCCGTTTTATAATTTTCTTATGTTGGTTCTTTTTATCACGACGCTATCGGTTGTAAATTTATAAAAATATAACCTTTTTAGAACTTGAAATTCCCAAGTTAAACCTAGACAAGTAAAAAAATGAAAATTTTTGAAACAATTTGGGGTGATTAGCGGTTCCAATAGAGTTTTGTGTAAGGCTTGTAGTTAGGACTTGCAAGATTCAAGGTTTTAGCATCCCCCACACTTAAATTACACATTGTCCTTAATGTGTCCCAAAAATAAGTTTTTAGGTTGATTGAATGTGTGAAAAAGCAAAAATTTGTGTTACTGGGCGTCTGGACACGGCCCCATAACAAAATTGAAAAAGAGAAACAGAAGCCTGGACACAGGGGGCGTGTTGGGTGAACACGGCCCGTGTCCAGTTTACCCGAACTTGGGCATTTTCTGCAGACTGTGCAGCACGGGGCCGTGTTGGGCGGACACAGCCCGTGCTGAACTTGCTGTAATGAAGAAAATTTTGTCGGATGGCCCTGTTTTCCTGCATGGGGTGCTGGTTCAAGTTTCCCTTGTTTCCTTTGCCATCCCGAGTGTGTTTTATTTATTTCAACACCATCCAAACACCAAATTAACTAAAACCATCATTCATTAAGTCATAGAGAGAATTACATAAGAGTCCTAAAAGTTAAAATTCTAGATAAGTAGGTCAAAGAAACACAAGAAATCCAAATCGAGAAGTTCTAGCCTAAACTTTATTTTACTAGCAAAATTTCCAAAAAGATAATTCTCTTGGTTAGAT
This sequence comes from Helianthus tuberosus, assembly GCA_030545235.1. Classification (NCBI taxonomy): domain Eukaryota; kingdom Viridiplantae; phylum Streptophyta; class Magnoliopsida; order Asterales; family Asteraceae; genus Helianthus; species Helianthus tuberosus. The sequence goes on from CM060403.1 coordinate 19,769,768, forward strand.
ACGGCATGAAAACTTCTTTTCTTCGGGCATGGGTTCCTCACACGTCGGCGAGCAACTCCTCTATCTCCCTTGGGAGAAGAAAGGCGGGCTCATTGGCATTAGTTTGAGGAGGTACAACCTCCACCGGGACTTCTTGTAGATCTTCAAGAGGAGGCTCCGCTGGAAGGTCATCCCACCCAATAGGATTGTGGATTCCAAGTGCTAGGTTCCAATCCTCTTGAGGGAGGATTGGTTCCATGGGAGGTGTTACAAGAATGTTTAACCTCTGGTGCAAGAGGTTAATTTCTTGAAAACTGTTTTCCAGCCCTACCGTAAGATAATTTATACGGTCTATTAGGACCTCCTCTACCGAAGTCATCTCGTCAAGAGCTTCACGTAACGCCATTACGTATCGTACGAGAGTTGCTTCAATTGATGACCTTCTTTCCCTTCGACTGTTTCTGGAGTGCGCAGAAGAGGTTCCACTGTTTTGACTAGACATTCTACGAAAACAAACCAAAAATAGTTCATTTTAATGAAACAATATGACGGACACGGCCCTGTGCTCAATGAGCACGGCCCCGTGTTCACCTTTCTGCGGTTTTTTAGAACAAGGAATCTTGGAGTTTCAAATTATTTTTCCAACTTATGAAGCATTTTTTAGCAGAAATAACTTAAAACAATGTTGTGTAACTTATTTTTAACAAGATTCCTTGAACAAAAACTTAACAAACATCACAATAAAGCTTGGAATCAAGCTTCAATGGAGGTGTTGTTGCAAGAAAGATGAAGAAGAAGGTAATGGATAAAAGAGGAAAAGACAAGATGTTTGTTAGAACCTTCTTTTAGAACATACCTAGGATGATAGGTGAGAAGATCCTTTCAAATCTCTGTCCCTAGATGGTCCAAATGTGCAGGATTCTTGGCTGCATTTATAGAAAATGACAGCATACTGGACACGGCCCCGTGTCGACTGGACACGACCCCGTGTGCAGGCAAGATCCTGACACGTTTTGTCTGTATTCTGACAAAAAGTCAGAAGGGAATCTTTTGGTGGACACAGGGGCGTGTTGACCAGGGCACGGCCCCGTGTCGAAAGGCTGTTTTATGAAGTTTGTCTACTTCTAAGGAAGTTATCCTGATCGGGTGGTTCCTTACTGGATGGAACAACCCCAAAGTGCCTAAGATACCTTAATTGTTCTAGATTAAGACGAGAACGCAAGAGGTTGTCGGTGAGGGTGATTCCTATGCTATATATAGGTGGACAAGTCCAACCCTTTACCGGGCTCTCGTTAAAGAAGGTGTATGCCAAATCGCTCAGGTCTATCTATGGATCGAATGAAGTCGATGGGGAGTCCTTCACGGCACAATCGACACAGGGACGACTATCACTCAAGTCCTCGCTAGATTTAGAGGTATCGTCGGGAACAACGAAGTTGTTTGATTGCGATCCCAACACTTCTTCTTGGTTATCGTCTTGAGATAAATTATTTAAATCTGTCCTAAGTTCTTTTAACCAATTAAGAATTAGATCTTCTAATTGAAATAGTTCATCAAGAAGCATTTCTCCTAGAAAATCCGGTTGAGAGCATTCGAGGGAGAGATAGGGATTATTTTTACTTTCGCCCCTCTAAAGGATACAGGAAAATGATGGGTCTATATAGTGGGGCTTGTAATTTAGAAAATAACATTCTAATTCCTTAAGGGAACCACCACATATTTGACACCACATACTATAAGAGTGCCGAAAGTAAAAAATATCAGTATCACTCATGTTTGTGTCAGAAATTACCAACCGTCGGGATCTTACGGTTCTGTTTTCAGTAACTGAATCTTGGGCACGGGGCGTGTTGAATGGGCACGGCCCCGTGTTCAGCTTACTATCCGACTTAAAACAGGATTGCCAGTTCCAATGATTGGGCACGGGGCGTGTTCAGCGGGCATGGCCCATGCTGAGTTCTGCAGAAGCTGAAAAATTATGTAAAATCCTAAAAAAATAGGAAAATAAGAAAAAACGATTAGGCCGTTGATTCCTAACTTTCTTAAAATCCTTGTGTCCCTGGCAACGGCGCCAAAAACTTGATGTGCGTGAAGTGTGTTATGGTTTTAATGTTTATTTTAAGCCCTTTTACACTTTTTTAGCCAAGTTTTAAATTTATAAAACACGATATTTACTAACACTAAACACACATATGGGCAAGTGCACCCATCGGGAGCGTAGTATAGTGTCGAGGTCGTTCAAGGACACAAGAGCTTTTAGTACCGGTTTATCCTCAACGTCTAATCAAATCAAAAAGTTAGAAAAAGGTTTTTAAACTAGAAAAATAAAACTAACTAAAATGCTGAAAATAAAATAAAAGTAAAAACAGATAGACAAGATGAATCACTTGGCTCCGACTCGTGTATAGTGTAACCTTTGATTATTTCTGCACTTTTGCACTTTTTAAGAGATTATCTTAGTTATTGTAGTAGGCCCCTCTTTTGAAGGTGACGTTACCCACAACCCAGTAGTTTGAGTCAGCAAGGATACAATCCTAAAGGGTCGGATTATTGAAAGATAATTAATTAAGTTATTAATGCATATTATGGTAGGCCACTCTTTTGAAGGTGACGTTACCCTCGGCTAAGTAGTCTGAGTCAGCAGGGATACAGTCCTAAATAGCCGGGTTAAAGTATTAATAGTAGCTTACATATGAGGGGGTCAAAGAGTTTGGACCCCCGCCATCCAATACCGTTAAGTATTGAAGGAGGTCCTACTAAATTTGACCCAGGACCTTGAAGGATCTATACACTGAACAAGGCAAGACTCTTACCAAACCGTTCCCTTAACCCCCGACCAGGTAGCCAACATACCTCCATATAGACCGTGGAGATATGAATGGTGAAAATCTTTTATTTTATACAGACAGTAAAATAATGCCAAGACACCACGGACAAACGATAAGGAAGAATCACCTTCAACATAAGAAACTAGTTATTAAAGTCATTAATACATAACCAAGTAAAAAGTGCGAAAAGATTAAAAATAAAAAGTATTACACTAGACACTTTGTCTTCACCAAGTGATGTAAGAGACTTAGGCAAACATGGCCTTGATTGTCAAGAACTCTTACGATCAATCTTGGATCCCGAGATGACTCACACACTCTATGATGGACAATGGATGATGGTGTTATGGTGGTGGTGGTGGGTGGTGGATGAAGTGTGAGAGAGGTGGTGTGCCAAGGGATGGTTTGCACTTGAGCCAAGCACTCCTATTTATAGGCTGAACAGAAGCTCGGGCACGACCCCATGTCCATTGGGCACGGCCCCGTATCCATCCTTCATCTCTTTCTTCATTAATTGTAGTTTGTCTGCATTAGTTGACCACGCCCCCGTGTCCACTGGGCACGCCCCCGTGTGCAGAAGCAAATCTGTACTATCGAGATTTCCCAGATTCTGCGAATCTTAAAGTTGACCACGGCCCCGTGTCCACTGAGCACGACCCCGTGGTGGGCGATAGAAGCTTCTACAGCTTTGTCTTTTCTGCTGGCACTTGGGCACTCCCCCGTGTTCACTAAGCCCGGGGCGTGTTCAGCCTTCTGTTTTCTTGTTTTGCTTGGGAAGATGCTGTCGTGGGGTCGGGCATGTCACGTTTGTTCCTTTTCTTGTATTTATGTTAGATTTTGCTGTCTTTTTGCTTCTTTTGTTAATTTGAGCTCATTTAATCCTGAAAATACAAAAGGAAGACAAAAGCACACTTTTTCCAACATTAGTACTAAAAAGGGTTAGTTTTATGCCACAATTGATGTAATTTATATGTTGCATTTTGCACACATCACCATCAGGGCTAACGAGTCGCAGACCTACACCCGCACCATCTTCGTTGGACGCACCATTGGTATATAGTGCCCAGATGTCTGATGAGGACGGTGGAGGTGTAGGGGTTTGTTCGTCTTCGCATTCTTGAATGCGATTCGCCGGAACTTCCGTGGCGAAGTAAGCTAAAACCTGGCCTTTGATTACTGGGCGTGGTTTGTAAATTAATGTGTGCGCGCCCAGTTCAATGGCCCATTTTGCTAGTCTCCCAGAGATTTCCGGCTTGGAGAGGATTTGCCCAATCCTATAGTTCGTTAACACGGTGATTACGTGATCTGCAAAGTAACGGCGTAGCCGTCTGGATGCGTGTACCAGTGCGAGTACCAACTTTTCCATGATGGAGTATCTTGTCTCTGGGTCGTTGAGCATTTTGCTGACATAATAGATCGGTGTTTGAACTCCCTTTCGTTCCACTATGAGTACCGCACCCACCGCATTGTCTGCGGCAGACAGGTATAAGATGAGTTGGTAGGTGGATCAAACACTCTTTCATCTCCCAGAAAGCGTTCTCTGCCTCTGCGGTCCATTGGAACTGTTCCATTTTTAAGCAGTTCCGCAGAGTACTAATAAAGGGGTAAGATTTAGCCGCGTGGTTAGCTAAGAATCTGCTTAGCACGGCTGCCAACCGGCCAGCCATTGCATTTCCTTCATCGTTGAAGGCGATGGCATGCGCTCGATCGCCTGAACTTTTTCCGGGTTGACCTTGAATCCGTTTTTTGTGACGATGAATCCAAGGAACTTACCTTCTTCCATCCCAAACGAGCATTTCCCTGGATTGAGCTTCATATTGACGCTACGCAGAGTTTGGAATGTTCTTTCGATATCAGTGAGCATGGTATCCTTTTCCATGCTCATGACGACTAGGTCGTCCATGTAGATTTCGACACTCTTGCTGATTTGATCGCCAAAAGTGTCGTTCATCAACTTTTGATAGGTTCGCCTACGTTGCGCAACCCGAATGACATTTTTATGTAACACTAATTCCCGGTAGGGGTGCGGAATGCCGTTTTATCTTCATCCTCGATTGCCATCTGCACTTGGTGATAGCCTTTATAACAATCGAGGAAACACTTCCATCGAAATGGGGCGAGGTTATCGACTTTCTCGTCGATCTCCGTTTTATCTTCATCCTCGATTGCCACATGCGCCAGCCCCCAGTTTCTTTTTCTACAATGACTGGGTTGGATAACCAAGTCTGGTATTTGACTTCCCGCAGGATGCCTGCGGAGAGCAGTTCTTTAACCGTCTCATTCATCGCCTTGTTTTTTTGCGGATCCAAGGTGGCGTTGGCCTTGGATCACCGGCTCGATACCTGGTAGGGTATTCAAGGAATGTTGCGCGACTTCGCGTGGCACCCCTGTCATGTCTGGGGTGTCCATGCGAAGATGTCTTGATTCCTGAAGAGGAGTTTCTTCAGGCACGCTCTCGTGCTGTTAGACAAGGCATGACCCAATGTCACTGTCTGTTCGGGGTATCTTGCGTTAAGTACCCATTTTTATGGTGTGGTGTTGGGAGTAAGCCTTGCCGCCTTGGTCAGACGCAGCTCGTCCGTGAACATTACTTCTCTGCGGGCATAAATTATCGCGACCGTCGTCTCGGTTGGAAAACCGATGGCAGAGTGGGGGACCGACTTGATCATGTTGAAATCGACCTGAGATTCCCGCCCGAGAAGTACGTCGTATCGGGAGTTGTGTTCTAAAACCATGAAGTTTACCTCCTCGGTCTGCGTGTGCTTACCGTTGGTAAGGCACACAGGGAAAGTGATTTGGCCCAGGGGGAACACTGTTTACCCCGTGAATCCGGCCAAAGGGTAGTCTACCGGCTGCAACCGATTTTTGTCTTCTTGATCGAATTGGTTGAAGCACTGCTCATAGATAATGTCAGAAGTACTGCCCGGATCGATGAACAACCGCTCCGTTCAGTAATGAGCTAGGTAGCCGGTGATAACGATGGCGCGCCAATCGCGCGGTCCGCCTAAGTCTTTGGGAAAAACGACCTGTTCGTCTTTCCAGTCATTGTCCCCTCTTCTTGCCGCTTTGCGCGGCCTTCCACGGGGCCCATGGATCATGTGGGTTGAGGCCACGTACATGGTATTTTTGCCTGTGGAAGTGCCCTCGTCGTTGGGGGTGATGCGCTTGCTTTACTTCTGCGCGACTGTCAACAGATATTGCAGCTTCCTCTCTTTCAGGGCTCGCTCAATCTCTAACCGAAGACTGATGCAATTATTGGTTGAGTGGCCCGAGTCCTTATGATACTCACAGTAAAGAGTGAGGTCTTGGTTCTTTTTGGACTTCATCGGCTGGGCCGGTCGCAAGAATTGTGCTTCCGTAAGGAGGACGTCTCTTGGCGACTTGTTGATCTCGGTCCAATTACGGTCCCGAGATTCCTTCTTGGATGCCCGGTGGTCACGCTGGGCATTGATTGTTTCCTTTGCGTCGGGCTGGTAACTGCGCAGGACGTATGGTTTGGAATCGTTGCCACGATTCCATGTGTCCCGGTTGCGCTTGGTGTCTTGGCGGGAGGATTGACCTTCCGCCTGGGGTTGCGTTTTGCCAGTGTGCGTTTTGAGAGACCGTTGGGTTTGGGCGTACGTCTTGACTGCGACCATGATGTCACCCCACTTTTCTGGCAAGCCTTCCTTGCCTGAGATGGTCATGACCATTTCATCGTCCTTGAAGCTCGGATGAAATGGTTGCGGGCCATTTGATCTGCTGTCCCGCCGATCTCAAGGCATTCTTTATTGTAGCGAATGACGAAAGACTCCAGGCTTTCGTTGTCTCCGCGCCAGATGTTAATGACGTCCATTGAATCGCGTTTGTGACGTTGCTGCTGGCTGAAATGTGAAAGAAATTTTGCTTGCAGTTGTTCAAATGAAGCCAGCGATCCAACTGGCAAAGAATCAAAACAGGCCCTCGCTAATCCAGTGAGGGTCTGGGGGGAAAATGGCATCATGTGGCCTTGTCCCACCTGCCCATGCACCCAGCGCCGGTAAAAACATTCATGTGGTCGTCCGGATCGGATGAACCACTGTATTTCCTAATCGTAAGTGGGAGTTTGGTTGTAGTGACTTCGGCGTGGGCGATCTCCGGTGTGAATTTAGAGTTTTCGGCCGCGGATCTTGGCCTGTAGGGTTGGGTTTGGTTGCGCTTTGTAGCGTGGAGGTACGTAGTGCAGGGTTCAGTGGGAGGAATGTAATTGTACCCTCCAGGTCGGCTATTGGCCGAGTGGGATTCCCCGCAATATGTACGATCGTCTGGGTCGATGCGATCATACCCCTCGTTGTGGGGTTGTGGTCCCACACGGCTATAGATGCCGGAGCCGCGGTGGGCTGTTGATTGTGGCCTATTTTCGCCGTGTGGGCCTAGGCGGCTTTGTATTGGGCCCCTATGGCGGGACCAATATGTGGAGTCGTACTCTTCGAGTGTGCGGACGCTACAGTAGGAGGATCCGCGTTCCTCTACCCTATCCCTGGAGGCCGGGTTTGCGGGTGCCCTACCCTCGTATTGCAAGATACGAGCCGCAAGCGTGTATAGTGTAGGGGTTGATCCTCCAGGTATTTGCGCCTCTGCGCAAGATTTGTTGTAGGCTGCCGCAAGGGCAGTTTGTTGTTGGTAGAACCAGGTATGGAGATCCATTCCTGTGGGTATCACAGAACCGTACTGTGTAAAATCTAGCATGAACACTGAGGGAGAGCCCCCCTGTGCGAATGTGCCTATGTGGCCGATTGGTTTTGCTGGGGTGGTGTTCCCGTAGGTACCAAGTTTGTGGGGTTGAGGTTTTCCCCGATAGCATTGTTTTGACGATCAGACATGATCTTCAAGAAAGAAAAGGATGTGAAAAAAGTGCTAAGAGTAGCGGTGGGGGCCAATGATGAAACAGTGGTTAACCAAGAGAGGTTAATTCACTGGTCTCGTCAAGTAAGGTTAATCCCTTCTTTCCGAGGATCAGTGGTTGGGTCGTCCGCAGGTCAGTCTCCTGCACAAGGAAAACAAACTGTGACTCGTAACAAGGAGGATGGGGTGGGGGGTGCTCCTTGTTACCACTCTCCGGCGTGAGAATCAGTAATTTGCTTGTGAAGCAAAGTGTGTGATAGTAGTAGTAGTGAGGGAGTTGAGAAGAGATACCTCAAACCTGGTCCGGGATGGGTATTTATAGCCGAGGAGTGAAGGATGGTAATTGAGTCGCTAGACTGACAACGCGTCGCCCTTATGCAGGTGTGTTCGGCTTGTCGGTTGTGGAGGTGAAGCCACGTCCTACTGTGGTGTCAGTCTGTTGCTTACGTATGGGCTGACAGGCGACTGTCATTAGTGCCACTTGCTCTGTGGTGTCAGTCCCACTTGCCTCGTGGGCAGGATGCGGTGTCGCGCCGCATCGCTGCTCGCGGTAACTGCTGTTGTTTTCGCGTTCTCGCTCTGGCCAAGACATGTGCGGGATGCGGTGCTAGGCCGCATCGCCACTTGTGGTGACTGTTGCTGTTGTCCAGATCCCTTGTCGTGATGAAAATGTTCATAAGATGCTGTGCCAGACGCATCGCTATGTGTAACACCCATTTTAATACACAAGGTAAGTCTTCTCATCCCTTGACCGATTGGATTCGACCGCTGTGTTCGCGCGTGCCCGCACGGACACAGATAAGTTCTTACCGGTGGGGGTTTTCGATAAGGGTGATGGTCACTCGCGGCCATGATGGTGCGACATCTGGGACCATACCCCTTCAGGAAACCATACCAAGTCCAACTCAATCGATCGGATGGGAATCACCCCGTTCGATCAGACTTAACTGTTCAAGGTGAAGTTTCATGTTTAACCCATGAATCGGTCGTCTCTTCGGTAGAAATCCATCCTTAGACCGGTTCTAGAGAATGAGTAGAGAGCCCGAACGAGTGCAGATTCTAACAGTTTTGAGTAAAAAGTGAGAAATGTTGAAGAAAAGTTTGAAAACAGTGAAAAGTGTTTAGATCTTTATGAAATTAGTGTAAAGACATGTTGAAATCCTTTAGATCCGAACCATTCTTGGTGGGATGAGGTTATTCAACAGTGTTCATCAGAACCGGTGATGGCGTCACCTTAGAACAGCCCAAATCTAGTGATTTCGCGGTGAAAAGTAGTGATTTGTTAGAGAAAATGATGAGAAAGTGTGTAATGAAGATGGAAGTACAAGATTTAGGAAGAAAACTTTCAAGAATCGCGAGGAATCGAGAGAAAAAGGGCCTGAGAGTGCGTAGGTCGAACAGAGCTGTCACATCAATGAACAGTTGATGTGACAGGAGGGGTATTTATAGGAGAGAGGGAGAAAGGCGGTGTAAGGTTAAGTGGGTCAGACGGTCGTTCAATCGGATGGCCATCCGATCGGATGGTCATCCGGTCGGATGTCCATTCGATTGAATGGTCGTTCGATCGGTTGGCTCGTGTGGGTTAGTTTTCCAACTTTCGTTTCATGCGTTGAGCGTTGCGTTGCGTTTAAGCGAGTTACGAGTAAGCGATGCGATAGTATTAAACAATAGTTACACAAATAACATAACTAACACATAAAAGCATACAAGTAAGTAGATTTGCGTTTAGAGTTTGCGATGAGATTGCGTTGCGATAGAGTTGCGATTGCGTTCATGAATAACATCCCAAAACATATCATCAGCACACACAAGTGATGTGTGTAAAATGCAACATATAAATTACATCAAATGAGGCATAAAACTAACCCTTTTTAAGTACTAATGTTGGAAAAAGAGTGTTTTTGTCTTCCTTTTGTATTTTCAGGATTAAATGAGCTCAAATTCACAAAAGAAGCAAAAAGACAGCTAAATCTAACATAAATACAAGAAAAGGAATATAAGTGGACTGCCCGACCCTTCAGCGGCATCTTCCCAAGCAAAATAGAGAAGGCAGAAGACTGAACACGCCCCATGCTCAGCCAGCACGGGGCCGTGCCCAAGAAGCAGCAGAAAAGACAAACCTATAGAAGCTTCTATTGCCCACCACGGGGCCGTGTCCAGTGAACACGGGGGCGTGGCGAAAGTACAGCAGGCGCATTAATTGTAATTGCGAATTACAATTAATGAAGAGAGAGAGTGTCAGACAGGCACGGGGGCGTGTCCAGCGGACACGGGGCCGTGCCCATCCTTCTGTTCAGCCTATAAATAGGAGTGCTTGGTTTCATTTCAACTCATCCCTTGGCACACCACCTCTCTCACACTTCATCCACCACCCACCACCCACCACCATCACAACACCATCATCCACCACCATCATCCATTGTCCATCGTAGAGTGTGTGAGTCGTCTCGGGATCCAAGATTGATCGTAAGAGTTCTTGACAATCAATGCCATGTTTGCCTAAGTCTCTTACATCACTTGGTGAAGACAAAGTGTCTAGTTTAATACTTTTTATTTCTAATCTTTTGCACTTTTTATTTGGTTTTGTATTAATGACTTTAATAACTAGTTACTTATGTTGAAGGTGATCTTTCCTTATCGTTTGTCCGTGGTGTCTTGGCATTATTTTACTGTCTATATAAAATAAAAGATTTTCACCATTCATATCTCCACGGTCTATATGGAGGTATGTTGGCTACCTGGTCGGGGGTTAAGGGAACGGTTTGGTAAAGGTCTTGCCATTGTTCAGCGTTTAGAGGTCCTGCAATGGACCTGGGTCAAATTTAGTAGGACCTCCTTCAATGCTTCACGGTATTGGATGGCGGGGGTCCAAACTCTTTGATCCCCTCATAAGTTAACTACTATTAATACTATAACCCGGCTATTTAGGACTGTATCCCTGCTGACTCAGACTACTTAGCCGAGGGTAACGTCACCGCCAAAAGCGGGGCCTACCATAATTTGCATTAATAACTTAATTAATTATCTTCCAATAATCCACCCTTTTAGGATTGTATCCTTGCTGACTCAAACTACTGGGGTGAGGGTAACGTCACCTTCAAAAGAGGGGCCTACTACAATAACTAAGATAATCTCTTAATTATGTGCAAAAGTGCGGAAATAATCAAAGGTTATACTAGATACGAGTCGGAATTCATCTTGTCTATCTGTTTTTCTTTTATTTTTATTTTCAGCATTTTAGTTAGTTTTTATTTTTCTTAGTTTAAAACATTTTTCTAAACTTTTTATTTTGATTAGACGTTGAGGATAAACCGGTACTAAAAGCTCTTGTGTCCTTGGACGACCTCGGTATCTTACCAACGCTATACTACGCCCACAATGGGTGCACTTGCCCATATGTGTGTTTAGTGTTAGTAAAATATCGTGTTTTATAAATTTAAAACTTGGCTAAAATAAGTGTTAAAGGGGCTTAAAATATACACCTAATATATATAACACTTTACCGCACATCAAGTTTTTGGCGCCGTTGCCGGGGACACAAGGATTTTAAGAAAGTTAGGAATCAGCGGCCTAATCATTTTTTTTATTTTTCTTTTTAATTTTCTAGGATTTTCTTAGTTTTTCCGCTTCTGCAGAGCTCAGCACGGGCCGTGCCTAGCATCATCACTGGCAGTTTTTATTTTCTGAGTTACAGAGAGCTGAGCACGGGGCCGTGTCGGTGCAACACGGGGCCGTGTCCAACTCCCAGTAACAGGGATCCGGAAAACAATTACTGTACCTCTGACCACGGGCCATGTCCACTGAGCACGGGGCCGTGGTGAACATTCTGACCAACGTTCTTTTCTGTTTTTATTGCAGGACTTGGAACCCAGGTGCCACATTTGACCCTCCTACGTAGTGCATGAGCTCTAGTTCGAGTAGAGACATAAAAGAACCCCTAGAAGAACCCAAACGCTTTCTCAGAAAAAGACTTAAAGCTAAAAATCAAGAGAAAGCTTCGGGGGACCCACTTCCAATGGCGGACCAACGTACCCTCATGGATTACCTACGGCCCACCGTAGGCAATCTCGGCGCCGCTATCAATGCACCGAATGTCGAAGCCAACAACTTCGAACTTCGGCCGCATTTGATACAAATGCTCCAAAACTCCGCAACCTTTCATGGGCTTGCGGACGAGGATCCCCATCTACATATTACTAATTTCTTAGAAATATGTGATACTTTTCGGATCAATGGAGCATCAAACGACGCCATTCGCCTTAGGATGTTTCCATGTTCACTAAAAGACCGAGCTAAGGCTTGGCTTAACACCCTCCCAGTTGGCTCGGTAAACACCTGGGATGAACTAGCCCAAAAGTTTCTATATAAGTATTTCCCTCCTGCTAAAACGGCTAAATTAATGACTGAAATTAATACATACTCACAAGAGGATGGGGAATCCTTATATGAAACTTGGGAAAGGTTCAAGGAGCTTCTAAGAAAGTGTCCATATCACGGTCTAGCGGTATGGCAACAAGTATCCACTTTCTACAATGGGTTGTTGCCACACACAAGACAAACACTTGATTCAAGCTCCGGGGGACTTTTAGGTAATTGTCGTCCAAATGAAATATATAATCAAATTGAGGAAATTGCTCAAACCAATTTTCAATGGCACACTCCCCGAGGTAATAAATCTATTGCCCCGGGCGCCCATAAGGTTGATGAAAGCACCTCTTTACAAGCCCAAATAGAGGCCCTCTCTTCGAAAATCAAAAGGCTTGAAATGACAAAAACGGCCTCGGTTATGGCTTGTGAAGGGTGTGGTGGGTCACATGAAAATTGGAGTTGTATGAAAGAATTAGATGAACAAGCGGAAACGGTAAACTACATTGATAATAGACCTAGGCCGTCGGGTCCTCCAACGGGTACCTACAACCAAGGATGGCGTAACCACCCAAATCTTGGTTGGAGAGATCCCGGCAATAGTAGTAACCAACAAAACCAACGAACTAATTTTCAACAACCACAAAATTTCTCTCAACAACAAGGTGGAAGAGAAAGGCTCGAAGATACCCTATCTCGCCTCATCTCCGACACCGAAAAGAAAAACTCGGATCGATTTCAACAATTGGAATCGAATTTTAGAAATCAACAAGCTAGCATTCAAAACGTTGAAAAACAATTAAATCAACTAGCTCAAAATTTCTCCGAGAGACCACAAGGCGCGTTACCAAGTAATACCGAAACCAACCCAAAGGCGCAAGTACACCTCATCACGTTGAGAAACCGAACCGTGGGTCCCGAGGATGAGCCCTTACCACCAATTGAAGGAAGTCAACGCCAAAACACTACTTCACCCACACCTCAACCAGAAAAGGCTCCTTCAACAAATCAAGAGCCCACCAAGACTCATCCGATTCCGTACCCCGGTAGGTTAAATCGTCAAAAGACCGATGAGCAATTCGCAAAGTTCAAAAGTTTACTAAAACAATTGCATGTTAATATTCCTTTTATTGAGGTCCTAACCCAAATGCCTAAATATGCAAAATTCATGAGGGATTTCCTCACTCACAAAAGGAAAATTGAATCATTGCAATTAGTTAACTTAGGCGAAGAATGCTCAGCCTTAGTACTCAACAAACTTCCACAAAAGAAAATCGACCCCGGGAGCTTCACAATCCCTTGCTCGATTGGGAAGTCCCCCGTCCGTAATGCTTTAGCCGATCTTGGGGCTAGCATCAACCTCATGCCCACGTCAATGTTCAAGCGACTCGGCCTAGGAATGACAAGCCCTACAAAGATGAGCATACAACTCGCCGACAGGTCCGTCAAATTTCCACAAGGTGTCGCTGAAAATCTGCTAGTCAAGGTTGACAATTTCGTCTTTCCAACCGACTTTGTCATCCTAGACATGGAAGAAGACACCGATGTCCCTCTCATCCTCGGGAGGCCATTTCTAGCCACCGCCCAAGCAGTGGTGGATATGAATGACGGAACTCTAACATTGAAGTTTGGGGATGAGGAAGTAAAATTTGAATGTGGAAAGAAAGTAGAGGAAGAAGATCCGGTCAACTACATGAAGGTCATAGACTCAATCTTGGATGACGCTCTCCGACGGTGTAACATGGGATGCAATACATCCCACTTGGGTAACATATGACCAGGCTTTGGGTCTAGCCAAGGACCCTTATAAACGTGGCGCACCACGGAGGCATTCCGCGGAACTATCCTTAGTTTAATTTAGATTAATTTTTATGTTTTCTAGTTAGTTTTAATTTTCAGAAATAAAACACACTCATGGCGGTAAGGGATGAAAAGGGGAACGAGAAAAATGACCCCATGCACGAAAACAAGGCAACCCGACATCAATCTCTCCATTACAGAAGGTTCAACACGGGCCGTGTCCAACCAACACGGCCCCGTGCTGAACCCCCTGCAGAAAAATGCCCAGTTCAGGTAACTGGACACGGGCCGTGTTCACCAGACACGCCCCCGTGTCCAGGCTTCTGTTTCTTTTCTTTAATTTTTGTTACTGGCACCTGAACACGGGGCCGTGTCCGGTCCCCACGGGGCCGTGTCCAGACTGCCAGTAACATAAATCTTTGCTTTTAACACCATTTTACACATCTAATCAACCTAAAAATTTAATTTTGGGACACATTCAGGACAATGTGTAATTTAAGTGTGGGGGGGATGCTAAAACCTTGAAATTTTGCAAGTCCTAATAACAAGCCTTACACAAAACTCTATTGGAACCGCTAAACACCCCAAATTTAAAAAAAAAAAAATTTTTTTACTTGTCTAAAGTTTAAGTTAGGAATCATAAGATTAATAAGGTTATATTTTTACAAATTTACAACCGAGAGCGTCGTGATAAAAAGAACCAACATAAGAAAATTATGAAACGGCATGACAAGCTTAGTTAAAATTTGATTATATATACTTGATCACATAAAAACCCATTCCCACAAAGTGAGTTTTGAGCCTTTATTGAGCATACAATTACATATCATTAGACTAAATGCTCATTTTTCATTTCTTGTGTGAATAGCCGCTTGGTTCTTACAACTCTAGAACTTGCCACGACGATTCATTCCCGGTCCTTACCAACTTAAACCCAAGTAAGTAAATGATGGAGGCATTAGGACTAACCTTTTTATTTCTACACCATTATTTTTTTTTACCACCTACCCAAAATTCCCTTAGTTAGCCCCTTTGAGCCTAAACCTTTTCATTTCATAACCCAAACCAAACACCCTTTTACCCACCAAAACCTTTTTCATTTTTAACCCTTTGTTTTAGTAACAAGTTCGGTTTTTCGTATGAAATTAAAAAAAAAATGTGTTGATGATGAAGCAAAAGAAAATAAACAAACAAGTTCATCAAAAATAACTTTGTTTGAATAATAGCTTCATCAAAATAAAAGTTATAAAAAAAAAGTCCTACGAAAACCGACACTTGTTACGCTTTTTCACCCTTTTTCTACTAACCACTAACCACTAACCCAACCACCTACCTTTAACCCAAGCCTAACCCTTCACCCACAAAGTCCTCCTGATATTTACAAAGGTTTAAAAGTTAAAAAGGAGGAGGATTGATTGCTTGGCAAGCTTATGGTAGGAGTAAGTTCCATGCCGCTCTCGAGTGATTCACTAAAAATACACCTTCGGCCGAGTGTGAGTGATTTCTCCCGTGAGGTATGTGAACTTGTATATAAATGGAGTTTTAAAAAGGCATGTTATGCCCAAATAAGTAATTTCTCCTATGAAACGTTCTAAACAAATCATAACGAATAGGATTGAAAATAGATAAAAATAAAACCCAAAAAGATCTTGGATTCCCAACACTCTATGACAAGCCAAAACCTTCTCTTCTACCCATTCCATTTGGGAGTGTAAGCCACATATTAAAGAGTTTTGCTTGAGGACAAGCAAAAGTTCAAGTGTGGGGGTATTTGATGTGTGTAAAATGCAACATATAAATTACATCAAATGAGGCATAAAACTAACCCTTTTTAAGTACTAATGTTGGAAAAAGAGTGTTTTTGTCTTCCTTTTGTATTTTCAGGATTAAATGAGCTCAAATTCACAAAAGAAGCAAAAAGACAGCTAAATCTAACATAAATACAAGAAAAGGAATATAAGTGGACTGCCCGACCCTTCAGTGGCATCTTCCCAAGTAAAATAGAGAAGGCAGAAGACTGAACACGCCCCGTGCTCAGCCAGCACGGGGCCGTGCCTAAGAAGCAGCAGAAAAGACAAACCTATAGAAGCTTCTATTGCCCACCACGGGGCCGTGTCCAGTGAACACGGGGGCGTGGCGAAAGTACAGCAGGCGCATTAATTGTAATTGCGAATTACAATTAATGAAGAGAGAGAGTGTCAGACAGGCACGGGGGCGTGTCCAGCGGACACGGGGCCGTGCCCAGCCTTCTGTTCAGCCTATAAATAGGAGTTCTTGGTTTCATTTCAACTCATCCCTTGGCACACCACCTCTCTCACACTTCATCCACCACCCACCACCATCACAACACCATCATCCACCACCATCATCCATTGTCCATCGTAGAGTGTGTGAGTCGTCTCGGGATCCAAGATTGATCGTAAGAGTTCTTGACAATCAAGGCCATGTTTGCCTAAGTCTCTTACATCACTTGGTGAAGACAAAGTGTCTAGTTTAATACTTTTTATTTCTAATCTTTTGCACTTTTTATTTGGTTTTGTATTAATGACTTTAATAACTAGTTACTTATGTTGAAGGTGATCTTTCCTTATCGTTTGTACATGGTGTCTTGGCATTATTTTACTGTCTATATAAAATAAAAGATTTTCACCATTCATATCTCCACGGTCTATATGGAGGTATGTTGGCTACCTGGTCGGGGGTTAAGGGAACGGTTTGGTAAAGGTCTTGCCATTGTTCAGCGTTTAGAGGTCCTGCAATGGACCTGGGTCAAATTTAGTAGGACCTCCTTCAATGCTTCACGGTATTGGATGGCGGGGGTCCAAACTCTTTGATCCCCTCATAAGTTAACTACTATTAATACTATAACCCGGCTATTTAGGACTGTATCCCTGCTGACTCAGACTACTTAGCCGAGGGTAACGTCACCGCCAAAAGCGGGGCCTACCATAATTTGCATTAATAACTTAATTAATTATCTTCCAATAATCCACCCTTTTAGGATTGTATCCCTGCTGACTCAAACTACTGGGGTGAGGGTAACGTCACCTTCAAAAGAGGGGCCTACTACAAT
Organism: Helianthus tuberosus; assembly: GCA_030545235.1. Taxonomy (NCBI): domain Eukaryota; kingdom Viridiplantae; phylum Streptophyta; class Magnoliopsida; order Asterales; family Asteraceae; genus Helianthus; species Helianthus tuberosus. The sequence continues at coordinate 19,786,676 of CM060403.1, forward strand.
AACTAAGATAATCTCTTAATTATGTGCAAAAGTACGGAAATAATCAAAGGTTCTTCTAGATACGAGTCGGAACCAAGTGATTCATCTTGTCTATCTGTTTTTCTTTTATTTTTATTTTTAGCATTTTAGTTAGTTTTTATTTTTCTTAGTTTAAAACATTTTTCTAAACTTTTTATTTTGATTAGACGTTGAGGATAAACCGGTACTAAAAGCTCTTGTGTCCTTGGACGACCTCGGTATCTTACCAACGCTATACTACGCCCACGATGGGTGCACTTGCCCATATGTGTGTTTAGTGTTAGTAAAATATCGTGTTTTATAAATTTAAAACTTGGCTAAAATAAGTGTTAAAGGGGCTTAAAATATACACCTAATATAAATAACACTTTACCGCACATCAACAAGTAAAGCACATAATAACACACACATAGAACAATACCAATAATTGCGATTCGAGTTGTGATGCGATAGCGACGTGATAGCAGGGAGTAACAATGCGACAAAGAGCATTGTAAATGTGTTAACTGTGTTCAAAATATCGTTACCAATACATCGTTATCGAATCTCGAGAGTACAAGCAATAATTAAGTAAGAAATAACAGATCTGAATGCTGACATGTCTTGACTTTGACTTTGACTTGTACTTTGACTTTAAAAAGTCGGATTGTTACAATTAGCAGATGTTAGAGGTTGTTAGGTTGTTAGATGTCATTGTCTAGGTGACGTCAGCCAAGATGCTTCAGATGTTTGATTTGTACTATAAATAGAACAGTGCATGTACTGTTCTATTTATCACTTTCCTTCTTGACATTTTGTACGAACAAATAGGAGTGATCAGGCTGGGGGGGGGGAGTTTGTAATTCTCATGCACGAAAACTTTGTAATTTCAATCTTTATGTAAAAGCATGATGATGAAAGCAAATATTCCATTGTTGTGATTCAAAAGTTTATTTCCGCTGCATATTTCCATGATTGTTTTACTTTCATTCATTTTTTCATCTTTAACTTTCACAACAATTCAAACTCAGATCCTAACACTTTGCCATTGATTTGCATGCGATAGATAAATTATTTAGACTCGTTATCACATGTTTCTAATGATCATTGGGTATTGCCATAGAAGTGCATTATTGACTAGTTGTCTTGACTTAAGTGTACCGCTTTATTTCCATAATTGTTTTACTTTCATTCATTGTTTCATCTTTAACTTTCACAACAATTCAAACTCAGATCCTAACGCTTTGCCATTGATTTGCATGGGATAGATAAATTATTTAGACTCATTATCGCATGTTTCTAATGATCACTGGGTATTGCCATAGAAGTGCATTATTGTACTAGCTGTCTTGACTTAAGTGTGCCGCTTTATTGACCTTAATACCTGAGCACATCCACTTATGGGGATATAGGGTGTCGTCATCGGCACCGATGACGTGCACCATCCGTGATGGTGCGATTAGTTCACGGTGTCTCTATATTAGCATTTGTTAGTTTATTGATTATTGAGAGGCGTATGGATCAATCCTAGGATAGTATTGTTATTGATTGGTATTGGGATAGGTTGTGTGCCCATATCCCCTCTACATATTGGTACATTAGAACTGCAGCTAAGGTACGCATTGTTTATTGTTTGTTGACATTGGCTCATATGGATATTTCCATATAGATTCTAATCGTATTGATTCACCATTGTATGGTATTGACTGCATTGTTACATTGTTATTTACCAATATAGATTCTAATCGTATTGATTCTAATCGTAGTGATTTTGTTTACATACTTAGATTACGATAAATACTGAAATATATGTACAATTGTTTATTGTTTACATTTGGTAACCAAAATTAACAACCAACCATTTAACCTACTAACGACATATAAGTTTTTGGATAAATTACACTTTTCGTCCTTTATGTTTGTATAAAATTGCAATGGATATCCTTTAACTTCAATAATTACAGTCACAATCCTTTATTTGGAAAACTTATTGCATCTTTCGTCCTTTAACACTAACCAGATTAAAGTTTTCAGTTAAGTCAAATCATGTGCCTTGCACATGAGGGTAGAATGGTAATTTTACCCCTGATTCTTCGCACCTTATAAGCATTCTCATCCAAACCATCAAAATATGTGAGGGGTAGTTTTTATATTATAAAGGGTAAAAAATGGTTGTGAGTGGAGGAGAGAGAAAATGTTATTGTTCATCCGTATATTTGGGGGGACACTGTTCACCCAGTATAATTTTTTTAATATATATTGAAAGTGGTTGTGAGTGAAGGAGAGAGAAAAATGTAATGATAATATTATTTAATTGAAAAGGAGAGAGAAAAAGTATTTATTTTTAGTGAAAATATATTGATATAGGAGTTGTTTTTTAGTGGAATGTATGTATAATTTGATGGATTGGATAAGAATGCTCTTAGAGCATTCTCATCCAAACCATCAAAACATGTGAGGGGTAGTTTTTATATTATAAAGGGTATAAAAAATGGTTGTGAGTGGAGGAGAGAGAAAATGTTACTGTTCATCTGTATATTTGGGGGGACACTGTTCATCCAGTATAATTTTTTTAATATATATTGAAAGTGGTTGTGAGTGAAGGAGAGAGAAAAATGTAATGATAATATTATTTAATTGAAAAGGAGAGAGAAAAAGTATTTGTTTTTAGTGAAAATATATTGATATAGGAGTTGTTTTTTAGTGGAATGTATCTATAATTTGATGGATTGGATGAGAATGCTCTTAAGCCCCTATTTCACCTACCATCCCAAATTAGGGTTCCAAACTTCTGCTAGCCAAGCCCCACCACCACCACCACCGTATTCCAACAATCACCACCACCAAATCCGTCCTGCAAGCCCCACCCCCATAATCGACCAAGACAACCACTTGTTACCGCAACCAACTGCCGGCCGCTGCAGTCCCTACACCATCGCCACCGATGCACCACCAACAACATCGTCGTTGCAGATGAGCAGAAGATTCGAATAATCGAATACATCTTCAATGGCTGGAGGACTTATGAAGTCAAATTTGCATCCGACGTCACCCTCAAGAGATCTAATTGTTCTCCTTCGAAATCCGTTCAACTTTGTACCAACGATGTTCTATGTTCCTTGGATAGATAATAAACTTCTATTTCAACTTTGTAGAACTGATTGTTCATTCAGAGAGTTATTTATTGGGATTACATGTTTTGAAATCTTTATTTATTTATTTTTTTAATAATTTGTTTCTACCAATGAAGTTTGATTTATGTCATTTTTTAAATACATAAATCATGGTTTTGTTGGATTGTGTTCATATGATTTGGATAATTGCTTTTATGGTCTACACTGAGGCAAAATTACTAAGACTTCCATTTGGTTTTTGATTAAAGATGGTTGTTCATGATTCTATCAACGGTGGGTTTTTTTGGCCGGTGGTGGCGGTCACAGGTGGTGATCTTGGGTTTGGTTGAAGTTAGAGAGAGATAGAGATAGCTGAGAGAGAGTGGGTCATGTAAGAGCATCCCAATAAGAACTTGGGGTATGGTGGGGCTTGGGTTGGGGCATTTGTTGACACGTGGAATGAGAGCCCCCACCCCCTGGTTACGTGTCCGCGGGGTATGGCAGGGCGTGGGTTGGGTGCACCGCGTGGCAGATTATTCAAATAAAAAAAATTACAAAAAAAATTATAAAAATCACACAACATTTATAAAAAAAACCTACAACTTCATTAAAATTTTAAAAATTACATAATACTAAAAATTACATAATCCTAAAAATTACAAAATAACAAACCTAGAGCGTTAAATAAATTTCAAAAAGGTCGATCTTGTCGAACTCCTTTCGCTCCTTGCCTCAAAACTCTATGTTAGTCACCGCCACCCGGTCCTCGTGGCTTAACTCGCCGCTCGGAACGGCTTCGTAGTAAGCCTTGAAACGCTCGAGCTTGGGCCGTAGCTCGCGCCATTTATGTTGGCACGCGTTGAGGTTGTGGCGGTCGTTACCGACTTAATGTCGGTAGATTGCGAAAGCTTTCGGCCAATATTTTGTTTGGCCTGGTGGCCGCCCCTTGATAGCGTCAACGACGCTTGTGACGAGAGCAAGTTCCTCTTTGTGGGTCCAAGAAGCCATAGCGGGTTCGTGGGATGTTGGGGTTGGGGTGACAGGTTAGGGTAGCGGGTTCGTGGGATGTTTGGGATGGACCACACGGTGGGGTTTGGGATGGACCACACGGTGGGGTTTGGGGTTTATTTATAGGGGATGTTGGGGTTGGGGTGACCGCTTGGCCAAGCCAAACGGTTTGAATTTAAAATTCAAACTTTTGAAATGGCCCGCTATGACATGGCGGGGTCAGCGAATAAGAAATGGTCAGCTAGGATGTCAAGACCGCCCCACGCCCGGCTTGAAACCCAAGCCCCATGGGCCACGCACCAACCCAAGCCCACCCGGGGTGGTGACTTGGGCGTTTTCCGCCAACCCACGCCCAAACCCCCACCTCATACCCCATAGTCTAAGGAGTATTTTTTTCTCATTTTTGAGGGTGTCTAGTTGGCACATGCCCAACCAATCATCTTCTTTCTATCACTTGCCCCTCTCACAAACACATTTCTTCTCTCTCTCCTCTCTCCTCTCTACACTCACATAACTCACACCCATCCATTTTTTTCTCATTCTTCCTCACCAACATCTTCACACCCTCTCTCCTCCACATCACTTTCTCTCCCTAAAAACACCAACATATTCCCTTATTGTGGATGCTCTAAATATGTATATATATTTTATTATTTAAAATTCTCTTTCGTTTTTTTTATTAAATATATTTTGAATAAATAAGTAAAATTATCATTCTATTCTCATGGTCAAGACACATGATTAGACTTAATTGAAATTTTTAACATGGGTAGTGTTAAAGGAGGAAATATGTAATGGGTTTTCCAAATAAAGAATTGTGACTGTAATTATTGAAGTTAAAGGCTATCCATTGTAATTTGATACAAACATAAAGGACGAAAAGTGTAATTTACCCTAAGTTTTTTCTTCATTAACATCGTTTTCCCTAGAAAAGTGTGCTATAAGCACGTCTACTTGAACTTGTAATGCGGCTTGTTTTTGGCAGATGCTACTAACCAGTTTGGTTAGCTCACTAAGGTTGTTGTTAATTATACGGTCCGACTCTATAGCCTCTTGAAGGAGATTAGCAAACCTTTGCAACAGATCCAACTGCAGTAGGAAAAAAAAGCGTTGATAATAAAGTATACTAAAGGGTTAGAAGAAAAAAAAAAACAGACTTCCAAAAGTAAAAGTATATATATATATATATATATATATATATATATATATATATATATATATATATATATATATATATATATATATATATATATATATATCAACCACAGGTGTGATATTTTAGTTATGGGCTCTTGTTTTGAAGAATTAAAATCATGTACCTAACAAAATAAGCAAGTTATAATGTAACCTTCACATTTTGATTTCTGGTTTCCAAATGGGTCTGCATCATTTTCTAAAGCATTCTTAATGTAAGGGTTCTTCATACAAGGAGGAGGCATTACCGGACAACATAATACCACAGCAGATTGGGAAATGTAACCCTGCTTGTTTTTGTGAGGTTCTATTGCTGCTTGATTATCAGTTTCACTTGCTACTGGTAAATCATCTTCTAGTTCCAATAGTGTTGTTGCAATGGAAAATGGTTCAGGTAACTCTCAAAAAGGACAATTGATGAATGAGATTTCCAATCCTACTAAAAAAGTTAGACCATGACACCTATAGTTTCTAAAGCTAACTTTCCCACTACTTCCAGCAATAAAAAGCAAACAGTGTAGGCTTCAATAAGGTAATTATGATATAGCTTGCATAAAAGCTATTTCAACAATAAATAGTAATCCAAGTACTAGAAAAAAAAAACAAATAAAGGTAGCATACCTCATACATCCACCTTCAGTTGTAGCAACCACGATTGTAGAAAAAGGTTGCAACAAAGATGTTATCATACATGACTAAACCATAACCCGACCATGAAAACCAAAAAACAAATATAGTTTCACGGCAAAACAAAAAACCAAAAATATGATCCTATCTTTTGTTTACATAGAGTAGTAATTCTACACGCACGTAGCCACAGAACATGGTTTTGGATACAAACATAATAAACTGGGCCGACCCGATAAGAGATATATTGGTGAACACAGAGATAAGAACAAAATTGAAAAAATGCAACTAAAAAATCATGTGCGTGGGTGTGGGTGAGACGTACAGGTATAAACCCTCTTCAGGAATATAAAGCTTCTTTTGGAAGCTTACAACCCAAACACCACAAGAAACCTAAATAGCCAGACGGAAACACGTCAGACTTCACCGGAATACACTCCTCATCGCTGATTTTTTTTGTGGCGGTCATGTACGCATCGGAAGTGAGAAGCGACGACATTCTTAGTCTCTCTCTCTAGATGTGTATGTATGAGTTTGGGGGCATGATTTCTAAAAGAAAAGGAATATGTCTATATATTTCAAAGAAACACCATTTAAGCACAAGGTACAACCTTTATATCATAGAAATGATACAAATCTATACTATCTATTAAGGGAGCTTAGATGATAACATAGAATTGCCTATGTGTCACATTCTCAGCTATGCCACATAGTCCCCGCTGATGTCATAATTCCGATTTATTTATATCTAAATCTAAATAATATAATATATAATATATAATTTCAAAATATGGCTCTACTTTCAAATTTCAAAAGATGGCTCCAGTTTCAAAACTTTAAAATCCAAACCATAATTTCAATACCCCTCTCTCTCTCTCTCTCTTAAAACATCTCATCTAAAGATCTTCAGTCTCTTCCATCATTCTCTCTCTAAAACCAACTTTCTCTCTCTAAAACTAACATTTCATCCTCACAATCACCTTCCTAATCGTCCTCTCAGATCTGTTCTCAGATATGTAATTCCACAATTTTATTCGATCAGTTTTGGTTTGAATCTGTTCTAATCAGTCTCTGTAATCACATCAGGTAACATAATCTCCTTGCATCTTTTCGAATTTCTGACTTATTTATCAATCTAAAACCCTAATTTTCACCAGAAAATGCCTTATCACTGCGCTGTAGGTGTTATTTATCAACCATTGTTGCTTTTGTAGATAAATAAATGAATTTCTTCATTCGAATTTGATTAGATCTGTTATTATCATATAATTATAGATACGATTGTTTTCTTGAATTATTGATAGATGTGTCAGTTTAAAACCTAATCTTACTGGAAAACGACTCATCATTGTGTTGTTTGTGTAATCTATCGATTGTTGATGTTTCAGAGGTTGGTAGTTGAATTTTATTCAATCAGTTTTGGTTTGAATATGTTCTATTTTCTTGTAGTGTTTGATCCAGTGATTTATGAACACCTCCACCAAGAGGTAATAGGATTCAGATATGTTAATGTGATAGTGTTAATCTATTGAAGATATTTCTTGCTAACGAAAATATATTACTTGATTTTGTTATACGAGGTCTCGCCAATGCAACCGAAGTATATTCGAGAAATGATTTGATGGTAATCTTCTTCTTTACATCTTATACGAGTCATACTACTGAAGTTATGAAAATAGTTAGGTTAGGCGGGCTGGGTGATGAAATAAATGGGTAATTTAGTTTGGGCTTGGATTATCTGAACTACCTTTTCACTTGTATTTACGATTACCATGTCAAATGCTATTTTAAGGCTATGTTATATATTTTGTTTACGGTTTAAAATTTTACTAATTTATGGTTTTTTGTCTGCCTGTTGGTTACTAATTTACAGATTTGGGATGTCAAATTTGAGTTTCTCTCAAATTTTTGAATTTCTCTTTTTTTATATCATTTGGGATGGCAAATTTGTTCAAGATTTGAATGATTTATGGGTTTTGTGGTGTGCAGTGGTTGAAGAAGACTAGAAGGAAGGCTCTGTTAGCTTCTTTAGAGAAGATCAAAGAAGGTTGGTCACAATTTGTGCTTCATCTGAATACGATTAAATTGATGATAATTTGTGACTTTTTTGTTAATTTCAGTTGATTATTTTTCAGAATTTGAGTTTACAGTTGTTTGTTAGCAGATGATCTGACAGAATTTGAGTGTTTCAGCTATATTTTTCGGAACTTGAGCGGACAGTTCTCCGTTATCTGCGTATTATTCGCGTAAATGTAAGTGTGATTTTGTTAGGTTGTTTCTTATCTGTAACTTGATTTGATTTTTAGCACTATTTAGGGTTTGTTGTTTTGGTTTATGTTGATTTCAAGTGTTAATGCTTTGATCAGTGATTTGATAAGATGTGCAATCAGATTGGATTGATACAGCTGATATAACTTATAAGTGAAGGAATTTCGGGGAAAATAACAAGTTGATTTAAATGAATGATTGAATGGATGACCATCGCAGATCATTCCTGTTCTTTACTCCTATCGCAATTTGTCTCGGATTACAGCTAGGCATCAACAATTAGATATTCAATCAGTGTTCTTCACCCCTATGACAGGTATGTCTGATGCTTTTCTTCTAAGATTAGGGCTCCAACATGTACGCTTCAACAAATTAGGGCTCCAATTTCAGTGTTCTTCACTTTGATTGCAGGTGCGCTTCATGATTTTTGACTGATATTAGGTCTCCAACATGTACGCTTCAGCAATTAGGGCTTCATTTTCAGTGTTCTTCACTCCGACTCTCTCACGGTGCGATTTGTGTTAATGATTTTTGCGTTAAATGAGTTTATCAACCTTTGTTCTTTAATTGTTGCATTTTTTTAGTAGAATATGTAGTTTTTGATAGTATATGCATGATGTTGTGATTAGGGCTGTGGGGTTTGAAAAAATGATTGTGTTTCATGGATTATAAAGATTATGCTTCAAACAGAGGGTTTCACCTATACTTGAACTATGATTCAAGAAAGTATCCTTTAAATTTGGAAAAGTTGGTTGAAAGATTATTACTTTAGAAGTACTGGATTGCCTAGAAATATATTAGTATTAGCTATATTTTAAGGATATCAATATTTAGGGCTTAGAACTTTGACTGAATTACACTTCGACTATGTCAAAAAGAAAAGTTTTAGTTTGCTTTCGATAGTTTGGCATCTATCTACAATTAACTTTGAGTATTTGACTATTGCACTATCTTCCTGTATAATTTATTGTATTAGGGAGTGTTTGGAAGTGCGGTCAAAGTATTTATTGTGATTTTATCTTAAATGCTTCCCTTTTGTTTTCAGGCCCTGTTTTTTGTCATTTTGCTTTCGGATTGAGATTCAGTTGCATCAAAAAAAGAGGCATGTGCGTTGTCTTATTTGCGTTCATAGCTTATAAGTTTTTGCTTCTGTTTTGACATATATCAAAAGCTGTAGGCCCACACCAATCTCAATCGAAGCATCGTTCGGTAGTCTTTTTGACGCATATGTTTTGGCCAGCATACACAAGATGTGAAAATATAGACGATCCGTTTTTTGCTTACTACACTTAAATATGTACCCAACCAACTGTATCATGGCAATTCTCCTGTTAACTACCAAGTGTATGGTAACAACAAACGTTTTATCTATATGTAAAAGTACGTGTATGTGTTATAGAAGAACCATACAGTTAGGTTTTTTTTTGTGATTGTTTAGGTTTGTATTGTTTTGGTTTATGTTTTTTTTTTCATTAATGTGATTGTTTAGGTTTTTTTTTCATTAATGTGATTGTTATTTGCTTGAATGTACACCCAATTGGATACTTGAATTTTGTCATATATATATATATATATATATATGTTTATATAAATTGATGTGTTTGGTTTGGAAACTTTGTGCAGCATATTGCAAACTTGGCGGGCAACAAGAAGTTAGTATTACAAATGGTGGATCACATGCTAGAAACAAGCTTGCTATGCAGGTATAAGTCTTTATTACATACGCACTTTTTTATATACTTAACGTTTCTTGATATTGAGTTGCGTTTTTTTAGGAATTCATGATTCTTCCTACTGGTGCTTCGACTTTTATGGAAGCTATGAAGATGGGCGTTGAAGTATATCATAATTTAAAGGTGGGTTGAAGCATATTTCTTGAAATTTTTAAATCTGCACCTTTGTTTGTGATTGTTAATCTTTCGCACGCGTTTGCAGTCTGTTATTAAGAAGAAACATGGTCAGGATGCAACCAACGTTGGCGATGAAGGTGGTTTCGCCCTAATATTCAGGTAGTTATGGTTTTAATTTGTCATATATCATTGTGCCATTTAGTTTTGGTTTCTTGATTGTCGTTTAACACAATATTGTCGTCTTGAAATTTAGGAAAACAAAGAGGGCCTCGAGTTGCTCAAGTCAGCCATTGCTCAAGCTGGTTACACAGGAAAGGTGATTACGTTAAAACCACTCATTTGCATTAGTTTCCTTGGATGAACGATATTTTTTTTAAAATCTTACAACTATTTTTTACTTTGGGGGTTAAAATACCAAAATAAATTTTAGATCACATGTTGGAAACAAGCTTGCTATGCAGGTATAAGTCTTTATTACATACGCACTTTTCGATATACTTAACGTTTCTTGATATTGAGTTGCGTTTTTTTAGGAATTCATGATTCTTCCTACAATCCTACTGGTGCTTTGACTTTTATGGAAGCTATGAAGATGGGCGTTGAAGTATAACATAATTTAAAGGTGGGTTTATGCATATTTCTTGAAATCTTTAAATCTGTACCTTTGTTTGTGATTGTTAATCTTTCGCACGCGTTTCCAACATGTGATTAAGAAGAAAAATGGCCAGGATGCAACCAACGTTGGTGATGAAGGTGGTTTTGCCCCTAATATTCAGGTAATTATGGTTTTAATTTGTCATATATCATTGTGCCATTTAGTTTCGGTTTCTTGATCGTCGTTTAACACAATATTGTCGTTTTGAAATTTAGGAAAACAAAGAGGGCCTCGAGTTGCTCAAGACAGCCATTGCTCAAGCTGGTTACACAGGAAAGGTGATTACGTTAAAACCACTCATTTGCATTAGTTTCCTTGAATGAATGATGTTTTTTTTTTAAATCTTACGGCTATTTTTTATACTTTGTGGGTTAAAATACCAAAATAAATCTAAGAGTAAGGTGATTACGTTAAAACCACTCATTTGCATTAGTTTCCTTGAATGAATGATATTTTTTTTTTAAATCTTACGGCTATTTTTTATACTTTGTGGGTTAAAATACCAAAATAAATTTAAAAGTAAAATTCCATTTTCGTCCCTGAGGTTTGGCCACTTTTGCGACTTTCGTCCAAAGGTTTGTTTTTCCGCATCGGGATCCAAAAGGTTATATAATAATTCATTATTTGAAATTCTCAATAAAATTTCAACAGTATCAATATTAATACGAAGGATTTATTGATGTTTCGAATATCAAGAAATAGGAGCAATCTAAAGAAATCTACATCTGTTTCTCTTTGTTTCAGTTCGTTCGTGATGACCTAAAAAGTTCTTGGTGCTTCAGCAGTGGCTATGGTTTGTATGGTCTAAGAACGAGGATTTGTTGATGCATTTTTTAGTGTCTGTGACTAGTCTTGTTTAACGATGTATTTTGTATGGTCTTTTATTAATTATCGAGTCTGTATGTTATGTTGACCAAGTCAGATATCCTCCTATCTACTTGTGTACAACTTATTTGTCTCTTTTGATATGTAAAGTATAATGAACAATGCATGTTGCATTAAAGGGTAGTTTAGTCATTACTATGTTTATATGTTGCTGTTTGTTGCTGTCTGTTAACAGGAAGAAACACAACAGTTGCAGTCCACGACGAAACAGGTCTGTTTCGTCGTAACACATCATGACGAAACAGACCAATGTTCTTAATCCTGTTTCGTTGAAGGTCATGACGAATCAGACCTTGATTCGTCATGTACTGGGCTGTTCCAGGCCCAATGTCTGGCCCATGTTCAGATTCGTCAAACACTTTGTGTGTTTCGTCGATATCAGTGGCCAGGGACTATATAAACAACATTTCTGTTTCATTATGAATCAGAGATGAGATATTAACCATAGTAACAAAACTCTGCCGAAATTCTGTCTGAACTGTGTTTGTATCAGTTGTAATCGGTTCTCATCCCGTTAATCAATCGAGTGTGTATCATTGATTAATCCGTTGTTATTATTGCTTTATATGTTTGATTTGACATAGTTACGTGGATTCCGCACACGTAACCGTGTTTACTATAAACAAGTGATTCGGTTCGTAATCGATCCTCAGATTTCGGGACCTACAAGTGGTCTAACAACAAGTAACGGGTAGGGTTCGGTGGACGGCGATGATCTAACAACGATAGATGAGTAGCATCAGATCTATCAAAGACGAGAAAGTGGTGACAATACATATGTTGGTTAGAATCGTTCATGGTTAGGTATTATGTTATATAAATTTGCTTCATTTTATTTTGGTAGTGTAAGAACAGAAAGCGTAAACGGGAAGGTATAGAATTGATATTAACATTATATTGGTCTACTTTTTAAGCTTATATCCATTTCACATTCTAAGTCGTGGTTTTTATTGTAGAGGAGTGACATTTGCTTGAACTGATAGGTTCAAATGATACCAAAAGGGGCGGTAGAAAAGGAGGTGACGTGGTAGTGTTCAGCTTTGCTACCCTACTAACAACCACAAATAAATTGTCAGACGTAAATAAGCTTGGACACGGTGGTTTTGGATCTGTTTATAAGGTATTTATATGTTTTCATACGACCTGTGTCTGTATAATTTATGAGTACATGCCCAACAAGAGTTTAGATTTCTTTCTCTTTGGTAAGACTATATCGATCTACATGTCTATGATGGCTTGAGTTATGTTACCAGTTTTTCTTTACCTAATTTATTAATTATTTAGCGGTTATTTTATTTCAAAGTTATTTAGTCTAAGAATTTATTTTTGTTACTTGAATTCATGTTTATAGAGAAATATTTCTTATAATTTTGGACACAGTTAATGGATTTGTGTTTTCTTTTGATGATAATGAGCTAATTAGTTTATAATCGTGCAGCTAAGATTGATGAAACATCAATTCTCACAAGAGCATTTTCAATAATTAGCATTTTAATGTCATACATTTTTTATTACTAGTAGGGTGCCCGCGCGATGCGGCGCGGGTGACAATTTGGATTGTGGTACTCGTTTCTGATAGTTTTTTTGTTCGTATAATATTTATTGTAGCATCATTGTGGTAGATATATGTCATAATCGAGGTCATCGATAAGTCTATTTCATCGTGGTGTGCATGATTCGACCGGTTCGGCTATTATCCTCAATCGAAGCTATCGGTTAGTCTAGTTTATTGATCAAGCGTTTTTTGGTTAATCAGTTCGGTTTATTCGGTTAGAATGATGGTTTTTTGTTCAGTTTTTTTTAATTTCGGTTAATAGCCAAAACAACACTATGTTTGCTTCAAAATATATGAAATGAGATATAAATACATGATTTGGATGTATAAAAACATGAACCGGAATAATATATAAATGAAGTGGTAGTATAAAATATGAAATAAATGAACTCGATGTATAAAAGTTAGAAGTATATGAAAATATGAAAGGTTCGGTTTGGTTAAACGATTGCAGCAACAACAATTTGCAACCCGATACTCGTTTCCGTTACTTTATCAATTGTCTTGTGATATATTGTCTAGTACTTCTATCAGTTTTCTTATTGGTATAATATTTTATGAAAATTTATTATGTTTATTGTTTTATCATAGTTAACATTTTTAAATTTGTAGCATTCGTGTGATCTACATTTAGCCTTCAACATCTCAACAAAATATCAATTTAGCATTAAAATTATCTGAGTTAAATGATTACATGTATAAAAAGGTTTCTGTTAGTTTGTAGTTAACTATAAAAATTTCTTGTTATATTGTTTTATATGTTAAATTGCCCTTAAAATCGATGAAGTTTATTAGACATTCTTTTGTAATTGGTCTTGTAAAGTTTTGAAGTGAATCTTCTACTAAAGTAAAATATACCAACCCTACCCGAGCCCACATGACACATAAACTTCCTTACCAAAATGTGTTCACAAAATCGATACGTTAGACTATTTTCAAAGCCACAGTCATTGTTCTCACCTCTCTAATATACGCACAAAGAGATTAGCTAGCAAGCCATCAATGTCATGTTCTTTGTGATTGCTATATACGCATGTAAAACAAATCATGTTCGTGTACATGAAATTAAATTTAAACATCAAATCTTTCTAAAGAATTTCATTATGCAAGCATATTAAACTGCAAACACGGCTATACTAATTACGAAGGTTAATGTACAAATACGTTAGAAAGTCCACAAATGTTGGTAAACAACTGCGGTTTCCATTCGCCTTTTGGGGTTCTTAAATGCCACAACAATGGTGACAGAATGACTTGGGCAAGGCAAAGCATGCTTGACCTTGTCGATTCTTTTTTGTTTGCACTCTTCCCTATATCTAGTTAGCACTAATCTCCTTATGGGCCCACATACCACACTCTAAGACCCAACCATCAGTTTGTGAGCCCAGTTATAATCATTTTGGCCTTCAGTTCATCTTATCCCAATTTGGTGTTTTCGTAGAATAAATCTTGGACGCAATCAAAATAGGTTTGACATTTGAGATCAAATGGCTAAAAGAATGTCCACATTGATGCAAACATGTCAGTAATGCATTTTTACCTCTTTAATACCATCAAATGACATGATCCAAGATATCAAGCGTAAATTGAGGTTTTATACGACCAACATTACCTTAACATGATTTTTCTTTAATTGACTCCAAAAGAAACAATACAGAAGCCTTCCACAACTCCACTTTCTCTTGAATGTGATAACCATAACACATAAATAAATATATTAGCAATAAGTACCTAAAGGTGACAATTTTGCCCCTTTTGTTAACTAATGGGCTGATTTGGGTGATACTTCCCTTCAGCTGGTTAAATGATCTCTCAAGGCTCATTTACATAAGAGACATTTCAGGCATTTTTTCTCGATACAAGTGCAATACCTCAGGCAAGGAAAGCACATGACCACCAAGCCGCCTCAACGAACAAGAAACCGACCTAGCATGTTTAGTAGCGAAACGAATAACGAAGGAACACAGCCTGATTTTTTTTTTGAACGGCAACAATGATATAAATCAAAGAGCTAGCGGGTGACTAGCAAAAAACCCCAATACAACACCAAAAAAGACCAAAACGAAGAGCGGACTACAATGCCGAAATAGAAAAACGAAACATTACATTTTAAAGACAGCAAGAAAAGGGTTGATCTGCCAAGCATTCCACGAAGCCGAGATTTGCTTAGCTCTGCCAATGATTCGATTGAAACTATGCAGCATAATGTCATCCGTTATTTGAGCAGCCGTTCTTTTATTTCCTGAGAATTTCCAAGAGTTTCGATTAATCCAGATAAGCCAGACTCCGGAGTAAATGATCAGCCAAAGAATTTTCCTATCCAATTTTGAACCAGGGGAGGAAGCTGGGAACATTAGGAGATCCATAACCGAGCTACATGAGCTAATATCAACGCCGATCCAATCAGACACTCTACTCCACGTTTCCGCAGCCACCGAACAACGAATAAAGACATGGGACGAGTCTTCCATCTCTAGAGCGCATAGAGAACAGTTAGCATCATGAATCTGAACACCACGTTGCAACAGCGAGTAAACAACTGGAATTCTATCGAGAGACAGCCGCCATATAAAACAACGAATTTTTAGAGCCTGATGATTCCAGAAATAAACCACCGTTGAAAAAACTCATAGATTCTTCCAGCGCCAATCCCATGAAATCCGCCATCCATTTCTCCAATAAGATAACTACTTTAAACTTGTTGAACACATAAAAAAACTTAACTAACACCATTTACATATGGAAAGTTAATTTAAACATTTAATTTGTGTATGATAATGAAAAGGCTTACACTCACCATTAGGGTTGAAGTTACAACAGCAGTTTTAACACCCCCGGTTCTCATGTTAAAACATCTGAAATAAGAACAGCATTAGGGTTGAAGTTACAACAGCACAAACGGGTGCCCAAACCCAATAGAAGAATGCTGACGTCTGAAATAAGAAAAAAGTTACCTTAATACTTCTAAATCATTTCATAAAACCACTATAATTATTGGTGGTCATGTGCTATAAAAGTTACCTTCATAACAAAAACAATGTAAGCATTTTTTATGCTATAAAAGTTCGTAAAAAACTCTAGTCTTCACCCAAGTTAAGAGTAAATGAATTTAATGTACTATAATACATCTTTATGAAATAAACACTTTTTGAAATAAACTAACTGAAAAAAAAACAAGTACAGTCGTCCCTTCTAGCATTTTAATACGGCTTGATGCACACCCTCACCCGATACATCTCTGCTAATGTTAACACTCTCAGCCTGTCAAAATAAAAAATTATAGAATTTTAGCATGAACATATTACAAATTTAAATATTTTAACAAAATATAAAATTATGAAAACCTTCTTTGTGATCTTTTCAACTTAATCATTATACCCTATCCCCTGTACTTTATAGTCAGCAACCTAAATTACGTACTTTAATATAATGTAATAACTACAATCGATCAAATGTTAATTTTTTGAGAACACGCACCTTGATTGGATTAGCAGCGACTTGGAGATTAATTGTAACCGTTTTTTTACACTTCATTACACGATGCCTATTACAAAGCATTGAAACTTCTATAATATAAGAATAGGAAGCGAAACCGAGTATATAAGTTTTTCATCATAATATATTAGATAAATGTAATTTTAAAGAAAACCTACAGATTTAGTGAGGTTGTCAAAAGTTAATACAGGCCCGACTTCCTGTATTAACATCAACCTCCACAGCTTCCAGCAGACGACATGAACACATGTTGAAGAAGGCGGGAGGAATCATGCGGAGAGAAGAAACGATCTGGTAACCAAATAACAAACTTGAAGTTGCTAAGAAAGTTGCCATCGAAGATCAAAGTGTAGCAAATATTATCATTCAACGTAATAATACAAATAACTTCTTACCCGCGCTTCAAACATTACAAACAACTTAGTGTATAAATTTAATTGATTATGAACCATATCTCCAGAGTAATTGAACAGCCTGGATAAAAAAGATCACTGCTGGTCAAGAATTTGGGAATATTTTGTGGATGGTTATAAAAGCACAAGGTACAACAGATGGAGCATAGTGAACAATAGTATAGTCCTTTTGACCCGACCTGCTTAACCAGTTATAGTGGGCCCAAATAGTATAGCCCTTTTGACCCATAACCCAACCCGACTGACCTGCCAACCTTGCCACCTATAGATTTTATTACACATTTACATTTGAAATTAAGCGTGCTTTCTGGGCAATTAAGATGTTATTACTTGAATACCACAAAAAATGAGTTCTCATTTTTATACGAAGACTAACACAAGAAAATGAATAAGTATTTTTGGTAGTTAAGATGAAGTTAGATAATAAATTTTAAAAATACCTACACCATGTCCTTCACGGATGCTAATACATGCCCCGTATTGGGTGACCAAAAACCAACCTGGAGATAAGTACTCTGCATGATTCAATAAACAAATTTGCTTACATTACTTTCAAATGCAAATAACGCTTTAAAACGCTTAAATCTGGACACTTTTGCTGGTGTACAAAAAGTGCTGCAACAAACCACAATTGCCGGTTGTTCGTGTTGAGTTTGACAATATTATTTAATTACGGGTTTTCTACTTAAAAAATTTGGCAACCTGGGTACAAGTTTTTTTTCCACCAAATACAAAAAAATTATAAGATGTACATTCGAAGGAGCTTGCAATAGATGTAAATGGGTTAAAATTGTGTATTCTTAGCTCTTTTAACTGTTGTGTCTGTAAGCAACGTATAGAATGAAATCGACATGTTTTCAAAAATATAAACATAAGAGCTATATGAGCTTAAGATGAACAATATTCAAGTGGGAAAAAGTAACCATATATTACAAAAAATACACAATTTGCAAAAGTAACCATATAAAGCACCTGAGTCGACTTTGCAGCAAATCCAAACCCTAAAACACATGCCCTAAACGCACATCCGACATTAATAACACCACCACACCATCATACGCATTAATATTAACAGTAATCCACTGTAAATCAAATGAAAATCGAAGGAAGATATGATGGAACCTGAGGAATTCAAGAGAAAGAAATGAATTTGTGGACTGAAAAATGTGGGTTTTGAGGAGCCATGAAAGCGAAGAAAATAAAGCGGTGCAAATGGGAGTTAGGTTTAAGAACGTGGAGAGTTTGTTTTGAAGATCTGACTCTCTCTCTCTCTCATTGTTTTCTCCCTCTTTCAAAGCCATTTAAAATTTAAAATTGAAACACGCCACTCAAAAGAACCTCTTTAAAGTATGTTGGTTTGTTTAAATTTTAAGAGGTTTAAATTTCAAAAAGCCTTATCACTACAATTAAGAGGTTTAAATTTTAAAAAGCTTTCCCGCTCAGTTAACTATAAGATTTTGTTACTCCTTTAAAGTATGTTAGTTTGTTGATATATTTAATTTAATTAAAGTGTAAAGGTAATTTTTAACCAATTCTTCAACAATAGTTTTTAATTTTAAAAGCGATGATGATTTTAGTTTTTAATCTATGTTTTATTTGTGATGTTTTTAATCTTAAAGTACGTTGAGATTTTAATCACTTGGACACTAAGGCATCATTTACTTGTACATTTTAATTCGTACGTCGATGCTGAACAAGACAACTATCAAAACGTCGACCAAAATGAGTAGGTCATCATGGTGCCTTTGGATTTTTATGAAATATTGTAGTTTATAAGATATTGCAAGAATACGTAAAATAATTATAAGTTTGTTTAGAAAGGAGAAAAGTGTAACTAATTATCTATAATTTTGTTAAAACTTATGGATTTAAGTGTAATAAGTTTATGGGCTAAAAAATAAATAGTGTTTAAAAGACCAAACTACCCTCATTTTAGGGGCCTTTCTATAAATAAAGGGGGGAAAAAGTTCTTATTTTTTGGGTATCTTAAAATGCCATTGCCTCATGCATTATAATATAGGATAGATAACGATTCATTACATATTCGATCGATTTATTAAGTAGGTTAAAATTTTATATATGTTAAATCCTTTAGAAGGTCTAATATCTTGATATGATAAGATCATAAAATAAATTTAAAATAAAAATAGCTGGGTAGTTCTGATTGCTTGGCTTTGAGATGTTTTAAACTCACATTCAGGTCTTAAATGAGTTATGATAAGGAAATGATTAGGCAAAATAAAGTAACAGGCAATGAATAGTCAAACAGAAAGATGGCTTGAAAAGCTCGCTCCAGGTTCAGCGTAGCTTACACCGGTCTGGAATTTTACGTCATGAATTTTCTAGGCTATGTCGATCATTTACACTGAAGTTGGATACATCTATAAACAAGAATTTTCTAGGCTATGTCGTCATGAATTTTACGTCATGAATTTTCTAGGCTATGTCGATTCGTAAAAAGTCATAAATCATAGCGAGCAATCGTTTGGATTTTGCAGGGAGTGTTGCTAAGTATTCTAGCGGCAATGGATATACTCATGCCTGAACATTATTGGCTAGACAGTACATGTTCAGCAAGCACTTCAAAACATACCGGTGGCTGTGGAGATGATATTTTTCTCTATATTTCAAATGTATGCATTTAGTGCTGCTCCATACAAAGGCAAAGTTGTCAAAGAAAAGAAGAAAGAATGATTTGAGAATATTATCATTGTCATATTTAGAAATAATGTTGGTAAAGCTTCTATCTTTGTTCATTTTAGACATCATGTGACTCATCCTTAGATGGTTTTCTTTTGGTTTTCATGTTTTGTAATATGTTTTTGGTTCCTTATAACATACACTAGCTTGGTCAAATATTTTTTACTACCATTGTCTTTAGCTGCATTGTCATATGACTCAGGTTGAATTTTTAAATTTGTATACGTGTAATCTATGCTATCTATTAAGGGGCTATATTTGAAAGAACAATTCTAATGGGCTTCAACCCACAAGCCCATTCTGAAAGTTAATTGGATCAATAACATTTAGCCCAATTATTGAATTGTGTTATTGTTCAATTTTAGTTTTACTGAATTGGATTATTTATATCCTAAATTGAATAGGCCTTTTATTGAATTATACAATAACAATGGACCTTTACTGAATTTTACACTAACAATGTGTCAAAAAAAAATTAAGGTCATATATAAGAAGTTATTAGACAACATAAAATTTGGTCATGCTTTCATTTTCGACAAAATATTATCAATTACTTACCTTATTTCTATATCAAACATGTGAATTCATTTTCGAAAAACGATTTTTCCGGTTGAATAAGGCTTTTAGAACTTCTTCCCGGATGTGAATTCATTAAACAAATTGAATAAGACTTTTGTTTCTAAATGTTTTGTAGCTCAACTTATGATTTATATGTCTGATGTTGTTGTCAATTCATAACTATAATGCGAATGTGAATTCATTAAATAATTTCACATCATATTTTACATATAGATGTAGCTAAAAACTTTGCACATTATAAACTACTTAGTTTATTTATATATCAAACATGTACACTAACATATACTGTCTTTAACATTGTTTTATAAAGATATATAACTAAACATAAAGAATTTAAATAATATAGGGGTATTGGATTTTAATAATCCCAACTTTCAGCAATTGGCCGATAATAATCCCAACTTCAAAAATAGCCTACAACACTCCCAACTTGTAACATTTTGGCCACCAATGATCCTTTGCTAACTGGGTTATAACCCAGTTAGTTTTTTGCTGACTAGGCTGCTGACGTGGCACCATCACCACCTCCGGTGACCTGCAACTTATTCCGACGACCCGTTTTACCCCTGAAACCACCAAACGAGACCACCACCAATCATCTCCGACCTCCTGTAATCTTCTCCGCTGCTCAGAAGTTCAAAAAACCCAACTCTGGTGACCTGCAACTTATTCCGGCGACCCGTTTTACCCCTGAAACCACCAAACGAGACCACCACCAATCATCTCCGACCTCCTGTAATCTTCTCCGCTTCTCAAAACTAACTGGGTTATAACCCAGTTAGACAAGGATCATTGCTGGCCAAAATGTTACAAGTTGGGAGTGTTGTAGGCTATTTTTGAAGTTGGGATTATTATCGGCCAATTGCTGAAAGTTGGGATTATTAAAATCCAATACCCCAATAATATATTATAATATGTTTTTTAGTATTTTTTAGTATTTGATTCCGATCGTTATTAGAACAAACCCGTGTATTCACACGGGTGTACACCTAGTTAGACTATTATTATATAATTTTGTCCTTCCTTACGAAACAAGTGGCTACTTTCTCCACCAACCGCACATAACTTTCCATTGAAAATATCTACACTGAAGACTTATTCATCTCTCACCGGTTTCCTTGCAATCGGATCATACAAATTTCGCCCAACAAAAGCTTTCACTTTATCCGATCGTTGAAGCATACATTCAAATTAAATGGCTTCTACTTCAGCTTCATCCATTCAAAAGAGGTTCAAGTACGATGTCTTTTTGAATTTCAGGGGTGAAGACACCAGCAAAACCTTTGTTGATCATCTCTATCTTGCTCTTCAGGGAAACGGCATTAGAGCTGTTAGAGACGATGAAAGAACCGAGAAAGGTGAATGGATCGGTAATCAGCCCATCAGATCCATTGAAGACTCAAGATTTTACATAATTGTATTCTCCAAGAACTATGCGTCTTCATCATGGTACTTAGACGAGCTCGTGGAGATTATCAAGTGTCAGAAGATGACAGGGCATACTGCTTACCCCGTCTTCTATGATGTGGAACCCACCGAAGTCCGCAATCAAAGTGGGGTGGTTGGAGAAGCCCTAGCAAAACATGGAGAGAAAGAGGCTGTTGGAAGATGGAGAGAAGCTATCACAATAGCAGGGAATCTGTCTGGGTGGGATACGGCTAATAGGTAATTCCTTCACCATATATTCTTTAATTTTATTTTTTGTTTTCCCGCTATATCGCTGCACTATTTACTACGAATATGATTGTCAGCTATACATTAAAAAAATCAAATGTTCACGTTGGATCTTGAGGAATCTAATATTTGGATCTACTTTAACATTTAACAAACAGGGGTCCATCTAGAGTTATCCAACTCATCGTTGAACGCATCCTAACGTTTATTCATGTTGATGAGTACATAGTAGGCATCGAGACCAGGGTAAAGAATGTGGTTTCATCTTTAGAAAGGGGTTTTAATGATGTTCGCATCATAGGGATCACGGGGATGGAAGGTAGTGGGAAGACGGCTTTGGCCAGAGCTGTTTTCGATCATATGTCCATTCGCTTTGAAGGTAAAAGTTTTGTTAAAAATGTCACAGAAGTTTCAAAAGGACGTGGTTTGAAGAAGTTGCAAAACCAGATCCTTTCGGATGTCTTAGATGATCAAAGCATTGTAGTAACAGATGTTTCAAACGGGAAAAAAATGATGAAAAAAATGATGCGCAGTAGAAAGGTTCTTGTTGTTCTAGATGATGTGGATGACATAGAGCAGCTGGAGGCATTAGCAGGTGAGCCTAATTGGTTTAAGGCGGGAAGTAGAATCATCATCACAACAAGAGACGAGCAGCTGTTGGTTGCACACCGGGTGAAATTTATTCATCATGTTAATCTGTTATCACAAGAGGAAGCAATTTTACTCTTCTATAGGCATGCATTTGGGAGAGAATTTCCGGTTCAAGGGTATGAAGAGCTATCAAGAAAAGTTGTACCTTATGCTGATGGTCTTCCCTCAAAAGTCAAATCTTTGGGTTCATTTCTTTATGGTAAAACTCAGCGTGAATGGGCAGATACCATAGAAAGACTGAAAGCAATGTCATGGAAGAAAACTTTGGAACTAAAATTTGAAGGTCTAGAGGATCAGAAAGAAGTATTCCAAGATGATGCATGCATATCGAAAGGTCAAGATAAATATGTAGCAATGAGAATACTAGAAATGTATGGATTTGATTATCAACTTGATTCAAGCATAAATCTTCAATAATGGGTTCTGATACTGACCATTTGTGCGTGCATAACCATATAGTAGACGTGCACGGGTATATCAATAATCCTGTCCACCCTTATAAGCTTATTACAGAGGAAACTAAAGATACATTGGTTATAAAGAGGGTAATGTTCATGTTATTTGTTAGGTGGAAAACTAACACAACACATATTTATGTGTTACTTATGACAAATATTTACTGTCAAGTTTTTATTGACAGGGTAGCCAAGGATCGGAGGATAAAGATCTACGTCCAGCTAAACGTTTGAAAGCTCTTAAGAACATGAAGGAACTTAGATTTCTTTATGTTGATGATGGACATACCAAATGGAATACTGATGAAGTTAGCCAATACTTACCAAATACTTTACAATCTCTGTATTGGTCTAATTACCCATTTAGGTTTTTACCTGGAACATTTCAACCTTGAAATGAATGGGAGCAATATCTCTCAGCTCTGGGATAGAGGAGACGAAAAGGTAGAATAATTGCTTATTTGTTTTTTTTAGCATGATACCTTATAATGCTATATTTTGTCATTACACTAATATTGATCTTTCTTATTGCTTCTTATGATAGGATCTTAAGAATCTCAAATTCCTTGACCTCAGTAATTCAAAGTTGAAAACCTTTGACCTTGGAATTGCTCCAAATCTCGAGACATTACGTCTCAACAAATGTTTAGACTTTGAAGAACTCCACATGGCCTTTGAATGTCCAATGCTCAAATTCCTCGATGTCACCGTTTCTAAGTTGAGTGGGCTTGACCTTGGGCTGATTCCAAATCTTGAGGGATTATGTCTTGAAGAATGTAATGACTTTGTAGAACTCCACATGCCCGTTAAACCCCTAAAGCTCAAATTTCTGGAAATCAGTGGTTCTAAGGTGAGTAACCTTTGGTTGTCTCCACATCTGGAGAAGTTTGAATGTCTGGAGGAGCTAACTTTGTCGATTAAAGAGCTTAAGCATCTTCCAAGTAGCATTTGCATGTTGAAACATCTTAAATCTCTTAAACTCAAATCTTGTCTGCTTCTTGAGAAGTTACCCCACGATCTTGACAAATTAGAGTGTTTAGAGGAGTTATACTTAACGGATTGTACATCCTTACGAGATATTCCGAACTGCGTCTGTAAGATGAAATGCTTAAGATGTTTACATCTTCCCCATTGTGTTCTAGTTAAGAATTTGCCAGAGGAACTTGGACATCTAGAATATTTGAAAGAGTTAAATATAGAAGGCACACGCATAAGTCATCTGCCACAGAGCATTTTGCAAGTGAAAGGTCTGTGTATTGTATGGTCTAAGAGGCGGCTTGAGTCCTATGGTTTAAGCTCCTTGAAAGAAATCTCAAGAAACACAGCCTCCGGCTATGTGCTGTGAATAACACAGGCACTCACAACATGAGTCTCCTCTATGAACTCAACAAGCCCATTCACAAACAATTACTGTAACAGGTATTCTGTTCATTCTATTAATTAATTGTCTTAATCTGGTTTTAATTTTGAAGTGGTCTTAGGAGTAATGTTGATGGATCGTAGGCATTTCATACAACCGTTCATATATCGTCGAGCTTAAATCAATAATATTCTTTCAGGCAATTGATGTTGAAGTAATGGATCGAGATCATGTCATTTCATTAAGTGCCCTGTAATCATTTTCCTCAAATCAATCGAGATTTGGTGATTTCAACAACCGGTCGAGTTCAAGCGATTTCAAGTATTGTGGGTTTCCCTGATTGTGACTTTTGTGTGTTTTTGTTTTTCTCTCGTGGTAAGATTATAAGACTGTAAGAAACCTGGTATATTTTTTTGTTCCGTCTTTTGTGGTTTTTGTATGTTTTGTCAGATTATGATTGTTAGATTGTTTTGGTTCCTATTTCTTGTATATTGGTGAATGGATCGTACCATTATACACAAATGTTTGATATTTTGTTATGATGTTGTGCATTTACAATTGGTTTTATTTATTTATTTATTTCGTAAAGAGGGCAATACCCCTGTGAGCTTCGCTAATTAAAAAACAATCAATACACAAACTGAATTTGCGCTCCAAGAGTAATCCACCAAAACTGAACTCAAAAGGGTGATACTAAACACACCCCCTTTTTACTACTTATAACCCCTATAAAAACATAACTGACTAATGACAGTAATCCACCAAAACTGAACTCAAAAGGGTGATATTAAGGGTCTGTTT
Source organism: Helianthus tuberosus (assembly GCA_030545235.1). Classification (NCBI taxonomy): domain Eukaryota; kingdom Viridiplantae; phylum Streptophyta; class Magnoliopsida; order Asterales; family Asteraceae; genus Helianthus; species Helianthus tuberosus. The sequence continues at coordinate 19,811,956 of CM060403.1, forward strand.
GGTATGGGGTAATGGAATGGACGAAGGAATGGAATGAACGAAGGAATGGAATGAACGAGGTAATGGAATGGACGAGGGAATGCAATGGATCATTACCATTCCATGTCTTGTTTGGTTACCATGTGTGAATGGAATGAATTATTATTGTATATTATTCGGTAGGCAAAAAAACGGAGTAATAAAATCAGCGGTGAGTGGTGGTGGTCGGTGGTAGTGATTGTGGGTGGTTATAGGTGGCGGTGGTGGGTGTCGGCAGCGGCGATGGGTGGTGGTGGTGGCGGCGAGTGGCGGTGCGGCGGTGACGACGAGTGGTGGTGGCGGCAAGGTGGCTGTTGGTGGTAGGTGGTAGCAGAGGTAGCGGTGGGCGGCGTCGGCGGTTAGTGGTGGCGGTGGTTGTGGTTGTGGTGTCGACGATGGTGGTGGGAGGGCGGCAACGAGTGGCGCTGGCGGTTGGTCGCGGTTGTGCTGATAACGGTGGCGAGTGGGTGGCGGCGGCGACGGTGGCTGTCGGGGTGAGGTGGTGGCGGGTGGCGGCGATGGCGTCGGTGGTGGGTGGTGGTGGTGGTGGGTTGTGGTGAAGGGGGTGGGTTTTGGTGTTGTTGATGAATGGTGCAAGAGGGGATGGAATGGAAAAAAAACATAGGGGGTGGAAGGAATGATTTTGAGGGAATGGAATGCCTTTTGGAATGGGTGATTCCATTCCATTGACCAACCAAACACCTTTTTCTTCATTCCCTCGTAATCATCCATTCCATTCCACCTCCCATTCCTTCGTACCAAACACTACCTAAGGGTGAGAGGGGCACTCCTCTCTTAGGGGAGTGACCTCTTTTACACACACCCAATCAGCACGCGCCACGTAAACTCCACTCACACCCTCAATTTGATGGCGGCACTCCTATCTTGGGGGACTTGTTTTTTTATTTGTTGTAATTATGCATGTTTATAAATTAAACAAATATTAATAAAAATTAAATAAAATTTAATAAAAGACATTTCATTAAATTAAAAATAAAAATTACATTCAAACTAGAAAAATAAAAAAACAAACTACTCGTCGTCGGAATTCACTTCAAGGTGAGGTAGATCTAAACATCCGAGATGCTTAACGAGATCGTGTTTTAGTCTCCAATGCGTTTCTTCATCAATGAGCTCGCTAAAAGCTATATCATCGAAGACGGGTTCGACTGGAGGATCTTGAATGTGTACCGGTGCTATCGCCCTTCCGTCGTCTTTTATAATCATGTTATGTAAAATAATGCACGTATACACGATAGACCTTATCTTTTTCACCGTTTTGGAACGCATTGGACGATTTAGTATTCCCCACTTCGCCTTTAACACACCAAACGCCCGTTCCACATCTTTTCTTGAGGCCTCGTGTTGCCTCTTGAACTTTTTTTCATTCGGGATGTGAGGATATGGAAAAGACTTCACAAACACGGACCAGCTAGGGTAGATCCCATCAGTAAGATAGTACCCGCGTTTGGATAAGTGGTCGTTCATCTGAAATGGACAATTTGGCGCCGTTCCGTTTCATTGAGTAAGAAATAACGGAGATTGTTGGAGCACGTTGATGTCGTTTTGTGAACCCGTCGGGCCACAAAAAGCATGTCAAACCCACAAATCTTGAGACGCCACCGCCTCTAACATAACTGTCGGGTATTGATGATCGTCTCTCATATATTGTCCTCGCAATTCTGTGGGGCACATTCTCCAGACGAAGTGTGTACAATCCAGACTACCCAACATACCAGGTAGGTGATGTCTCTCCTCATGAGCCTGATACAATAGCGCAACGTCGTGGCTCGTTGGTCTACGTAAGAATTCACCGGCATACATTCTACAGATGGTCTCGCAGAAATAATCAAGGCACTCACGAGAGGTCCTTTCAGCCATATTTAAATACTCGTCGTTTTCGTCTGGTGGGTTACCGGTTGTAAGTTGTTTAATCGCAGAAGTAACCTTTTGCAACGACGTGAAACTTTTCTTCATTCTCCCGTCCAAGCCCTCTTGAAACCACTCGTTATTCGCTTCCACGTCACTAACAATGTTTAGGAACAAAGACTTGGACATACGAAACCTCTGACGAAAAATATCGGCATTAAATTTTGGATTATCGACAAAATAATCGGCCATGAGTGTTTCGTGGCCTCCCACACGATCTCGACGGACAATTTTTTTTTTACTAGACGATGCCGTGTCTAGTAGCTCCGCTTGTTGGATGAGATTTTGGAAGAAAATTAAACTACTATCGCTTGACGATGAATCTTCATCGTCGGGATAGTCGGGCAGGGGAGAAAAAAACGGGAACTTGGAATCCATTTTTTTTAAAGATTGGTTAAAAAATTAGATGAGTTGAATGGGTGAGAGTTGTTTTGGGTTTGAAAAATAAAAAGATTGAAGTGGTAGTATTTATAGGGGTTAGGAAATTTTTTTTTAACATATAACGGCTATATAGCCGTTTAAAATTGAATCCCCTCATCGGTGAATACACACCGATCCCATTCACCGATTAGCTTCCCCGATTTGATGGCGGTGGTGTTCCCGCTCAGGGACTTGGCTCACCGCACGCCTCTCCGCTAAGTGCCCCGGACACCCTAAACACACCCCTTTTTACTAGTTATAACCCCTATAAAAACATAACTGACTAATGACTATGGCTGAGATACACTAGATACTAGCTGTAGGACACACGTCGTTCCTTGGTTGGTCGACACGTTCTCTCCTATACGGCAATGAACCTTCATAAAATTGCGAATAATTCAAAATAAAAATACAAGTCAAGATGTAACCCCACCACTAATCAAACAAAATTTAAAAAAGTTTACACTTTAAATAATCTTACTATATAGGGTAAATTACACTTTTTGTCATTTATGTTTGTATCGGACTTCAATGGATACCCTTTAACTTCAATAATTACAGTCACAGTCCTTTATTTGTAAAACCTATTACAACTTACATCCTTTAACACTAACCTAGTTAAATTTAAAAGTTAAGTCATATCATGTGAGGGCATTTATGTCTTTTACACTCAAATAAATAAACATAAAAAATAACAACTAAACCAAAAAATTAAAAAACCAAAATAAAATATAAATACTGACATAAAAACATAGATCATGGTCTACCTCATCTCTCCCTCTCTACATCATCTCTGTTTCTCCAACTCCCTCCACTTGTTCTCCAAAATCACACTGAAAAGTTTTGATAAGACGGTTAAATTGTGTGTGGATAAGACGGTGAAATTTCACAAATATGGGAAATGTCTCAGATTTAAATTTTAAAGGATAAACCCAAACAAAGTGTGAAAATTATCAATTAGAACCATGTAATATTTATAGCCGGTTTTGCTCGGAACTGGTGCGGTCCACAAATCACAGTGGATAATGTCAAATGGTGCAAAAGTGTATGTATTAGAAGCATAAAATGGCAAATGTTTGCTATTCGAATGTTGACAAGAGTTGCAAAAATTAGACCTATGGTCTTTATTACATGGAAAACTAAAAGTACGACTTAAAACATCTAAAACTTGGGCTCCTGGATGGCCGAGACGGTCATGCCAGGGTGCAGAAGTAGTGGTGAGGAAACAGGCAGCAGGCGGCAGTTGCGGTGCGGTGAATGGATATAAGTTCCCAGTGCTATTGTGGAGGGAGAGAATTCTTCCATTGCGAAGGTCCTTCAAAGAAAAACCAAACGGATCAAATTCTATAGAAACCCAATTATCACGTGTAAAACGTCTAACGGAAATAAGGTTTTTTAATGATTTGGGGACTGTATAGGATATTAGGTAAGATGTAGGTTCGGTTTGGAAGGGTGTAAAAGCCTGTCCCAGATTTAAGAATTGGAATACACGCGCCATTACCGACCAAAAGTTTATTACACGCAGTAGATGAAGAAGGGATTTGAATCATACCTGGGTCCTGAGTAGCATGTGCCTCGGCACCGGTGTCCATGTACCCGGTGGGGTCTTGAGCTTGCATTTGCGTTGCAGAGAAAGCAGCACTTAAGTCGGTTAGACACAAGGCGTTGTAGCCGTAAGCTGCAGTAGGTGTCGAAGGTTACGGACCTGCAAAGCCGGTGAACTGGGCCGATGGCTGTTCGGCGGAGGAGTTGGGCTGGGCTGGAAACCCGTAGCCGGGGAACGACGAAGGGCCCGAAGGCTGTTTGGATTGTGGGCTGGGCTGCCAAGCGGGCTAGGTGGGGTACGGACAGGGCGGTGTGGCCCACTAGGCCCAGTTAGGGTAGGACTGCATTTGCTAGACCCAACCGGATTGAGCACGGGCTGACCCGCGTCCCCTGCCTCCTCGACCGGACCGACCCCTACCCCTCCCCCGTCCCCGTGGAGAATACTGCTGAGGATACGGGTTTGGGTTCGGGTTGGGGTGGCTGTTTTGTGGCTGCTGTGACGATGAAGAAGATGTCTGGTTCGGTTGTTGGGTGACGAGGACAGAAGAAGCCGTCGACTGACGAGCTTCCATCCGAATGACTTCATCTTGTAACATCGTGCGAGCAGTGTCCCAGTCAGCGTTGTTCTGATGAATAAGCGAGGCAGTGGTATCATATTCTTGTGGGAGTCCACGAACCAGTTGAAGGACAAGATGAGATTCGGCAACAGGTTGATCCACGTCTTCGAGTTGGTTGGTAAGATCGCTGAGGCGTTGACAATAATCATCAATGGATGAACAGTGTGCTAGGGTGAAGTTACAAAACTGGGTTTCCAAGGCAGCTGCACGTGCCTTCTTGTTACTAAGAAAAATCTTTTCGAGCTTGAGCCATGCGGCCATAGCCGTGGAGACCTGTCCCAGCAAACGGGGAAGGAGATTGTCAGACACAGTGCTCAAAATCCATTGAAGGACCAGAGCATCGAGTTCGACCCAGAGAGGGTATTCGGGTGCAGTGTCTTTGGGTGGGTCTGTGCCGTCGATGTGAGCCAGGACCTTTTAGGCAATAGCGTGTAACCGGAACAGTTTTACCCAGGAGGTGTAGGTGACGGTTTTGCCATCCAGGGTGCGTATTTTGGACTGAATGTTAGTTACCGAGTACGGGGGGTGAAGGGCTGTAGGTTTCGCGGCCGTAGCCGATGATTCAGGGGTGTCCGTATCTCCTGCCATGATCGAAATCGAAGAAGAAGAAGGGGTCGTGGTCGGCGGCGATTAGGGTTATAGAGCCGTAGCTCTGATACCATAAAAGTGGTCTATGGTATTATTAATTGATGATCTTAAGAATACAATACAATCCCATTATATAGGGAATGAATACAAGATAAGTATGGAAACAAACTCTATCTCATAATCTATACAAATCAATTCTAAATATACTATAATGCTAAGACTGTGCAGTTCAAAGATTTAAAATCAATTAATTTTCTCGGAGTTTATGTCAGGGGTGGATGATGATTTTTTTTTTGTTAACTGAAAGCTTGAATGCTTTCTGTTGAGCTTTTTGCTAAATGCAGAAGTTTGTTCATATGTTTGGTTTGGAATAAAATGCAGCCATTAAAAAAACATATTTCACGACATTAAGAATTTGAATTTACGAAATAATAAGAACAGAGAGAGAGAGGGAAACGTAAAGCAAGTATGAGAGAGAGAGAAAGGGGAACGGTGGTGAAGTGTAGGCTTCCGATGGAGCAAAAATCTGGCGAAACAAAAGCAGATCTAAAACTCTGTTGCAGATCTGGGCCACGGTTAAAGGCGGGGCAATGAAGGGATGGGTTTGACGGAAGGTAGCTGTTGTGGTGGTGGTGGAGGTGGGATTCGATGGGGGTGGTGGTTGCTGTCTTCATAGTGGCGGTGGCTGTGGGTTGTTGGTGGTGGATGTGAAGAAGAAGAACAATGACAAAAGGTTAGGGTTTTATTCATAAATATACAATAAAATGGTGGTGTAAAAATGACCGAAATACCCTCACGTGCCTTGCACATGAATAAACTTAACTGATAAATTTAACCGGATTAGTATTAAAGGATGTAACATGTAATGAGTTTTACAAATAAAGGATTGTGACTGTAATTATTAAAGTTAAAGGTCATCCATTGCCATTCTGATACAAACATAAAGGACGAAAAATGTAATTTACCCTACTATATATAGTATATTAATAGAAATAGCTGGTTATTATTTATAAGTTTCTTGAGTTTTTGTTCCATATGTAAAGAAAATTTCATTTGATACATTGTTTCGAATAGAAGTAAATTAATATTATAACCACCAAAAGTCCTACAATCAGAGAGTATAAGTAAATATTCTGAAGTAATGATTATTGATGATAAAAAGTACATTTGTTATGAATAATCGATAGGCAGACAAATAAGATTCACATGTGAATAGTATCATTTTTGTATATATATATACACACTAGCTCAATGAATTTTAATCAACGAAATACAATTACAATTTCATCTTCTCTTATTCCTAATATCATCCTCTCCAATAATTGTCAAGAGTGTCTAAATAATTTGCAGGTGTGAGGGATTTGAATGAGCCTTTTTGTTTGATCAGTTATACACAAGAGTAGTTCTATTATTCACGGTGGTTCCATAACACGTTATCAGCACGAGAGCTCAAGCAGGAAGATCAGTAGAACAAAGAAGTAAGCTTTTCATATGTATATTTATATATATATATAATATGAATTCTATTATGAGTTAACATCAGTGCAGGAGACCTCATACTATGGATATATAATAACTTTGGGACTACTAACAATCTAAATTTCTTTTATACACCTAACATTTACATCAGTGCAGGAGACCTCATACTATGGATATATAATAACTTTGGGACTACTAACAATTTAAATTTCTTTTATGCACCTAACATTTACATTTATGTTATTTAACATTTACTTATTCACTTAACATTTATATTTATGTTATCTAACATTTATTTATGCACCTAACATTTATATTTATGTTATCTAATATTTATTTATGCACCTAACATTTATATTTATGTTATTTAACATTTATTTATGCACCTAACATTTATATTTATGTTATCTAACATTTATTTATAAAATCTAATATTTCTAATATTTATCTTATTTATGTTTAGTAATAAAATGACGAATATGGCAAAGCTCGAATTTTTAGCTCTTAAAAATTCTGGAGAAAACTATATGCCCTTGACTGCAAATATAAAAAGACACCTAAAGTCAATGGGTGTACTAGAAACAATTACAGAAAACAACGAATGTGATGAACAAGACAAAGCAACACCTGCCGTCTTTATCCATAAACACATCGATGAAATACTACAATTAGAGTATTTTAATTATGATGATCCAAGTGTTTTATGGGAAAATTTAAAAAACAGATTTGACCATCAAAGGGATTCATTACTCCTTATGGCTAAAGCTGATTGGGATAGTCTCAGATTCCAAGATTTCAAAAGTGTAAATGATTACACGTCTGCTTTATTAAAATTATGTTCAAGGTTTGATTTTTGTGGGCAACCAAAAACCGAAGAGGAAAAGTTAGAAAAAACTTTCTCTACCTTCCATGCATCACAAATAAATTTGCAACAATCTTATAGGTTGCAAAGGTTTAGAACATATGCTGAGTTGAATATGATTCTCATTATACAAGAGAAAAATAACGAGTTATTAATGAAAAACTATCAAACTCGTCCCACAGGATCATTGACAATACCAGAAGCAAATATTGATCATAACAATTATGGGCGAAAATGGGAACAAGGCCGTGGACGAGGCCGTGGACGAGGCCGTGGACGAGGCCGTGGACGTGGTCGAAACAATGTTGACAGAACTCATTTTAGTGGTCGCAACCACTCATTCAAATGGAAAAATAATCGTGGTCGTGGTCGTGGTCGTGGCAAAAGAACTAATAATTACCATGCACCACAGAATAACAATTTTAACCAGCAACATAAGGCTAGAAATGAAGCTGGTACGTCCACAAATAATGAAAGTTCTTGTTTTAGATGTGGAAGTGCAAATCATTGGGCAAAAACTTGTCGTACACCTTCACATCTATGTCAACTATATCAAGCATCTCTGAAGAAAGAACAAAAGGAAGTAAATCACATCGACAATGTTGACAATGTCGATACTGAGATGAATCATATCGAAAATTTTGACCATGTCAATACTGATCTCAACAACTCAGATTTTCTTTGAACCGGAACCATGAAAGAAATATTGTTAAAACCCAATAAATATCAGCGTATTTTTATGTCTAAAGTATGTTTAATTATTTCTCTTTCATGTAATAAAAAAACTGTTTTGTTTTATAAGTATGTTTAATTATTTCTCTTTCATGCAATGAAAAAGCTGTCTTGTTTTGTAAATTCATACTATTTATGTACTAATTATTCTTTTTACGCATGAAGATTAAAAATGAATTTCACTGGAACAGAAGATCAAACAAACAATGCAGATATATGTATAGCAGACAGTGGTGCCACACATACTATTCTGAAATCCCAAAAATATTTTTATGAATTGAAACCAACAAAGGGAAACATTAATACAATATCAGGTCCTTCAAATTTGATAAAAGGAGTGGGAAAAGCTAATATTGTATTACCTAATGGTACAAAGCTTTTAATAGAGGACGCTCTATTTTCTCCTAAATCAACAAGAAACTTGTTGAGTTTCAAGGATATATATCATAATGGGTATGATACTCAGTCGAGAACTGATAAAAGCAAAAAATATTTAGATATTGTAAGGAAAGATCACATATTTGAGAAACTGCCAATGCTCCATTCGGGTTTGCATTTTACATATATAAATGTGCCACATGCACATATGGCAGTCAAAGAAAATTATTGTGATTTCAACTTATGGCATGACAGATTAGGCCATCCAGGATCCACAATGATGAAAAGGATCATTGAAAATACACATGGGCATTCATTGAAAGATCAAAGGATCCACAAAATAGATAAAATGCCTCTTTGTATATCATGTTCTCTTGGGAAATTAATTACAAGGCCTTCGCCATCAAAAATTGAAAAGGAATCACCTATGTTTCTTGAAAGAATTCAAGGTGATATATGTGGACCAATTCATCCACCATGTGGACCATTTAGATATTTCATGGTCTTGATAGACGCATCCAGCAGATGGTCTCATGTCTCATTATTATCAACTCGTAATGTAGCCTTTGCAAAATTTCTGGCACAAATTATTAAATTACGAGCACATTTTCCGGATTATACAGTTAAAAGAGTGAGACTTGATAATGCGGGTGAATTCACATCACATGCTTTTAATGATTATTGCATGTCCATTGGAATTATTGTTGAACACCCAGTTGCACATGTACATACACAAAATGGTTTAGCTGAATCATTAATCAAACGTCTACAGCTAATTGCTAGACCATTAATAATGAGAACAAAACTCCCTGTGACTATTTGGGGGCATGCAATTTTACACGCTGGATCACTAATTCGTATAAGACCAAGTGCAAACCACAAGTACTCTCCCATACAACTTGTCTCTAGCCAAGAGCCAAATATTTCCCATCTTAAAATTTTTGGATGTGCGGTATATGTTCCTATTGCACCACCACAACGCACAAAAATGGGACCTCAAAGAAGGTTGGGAATATATGTAGGATATGATACACCTTCTATTATAAGATATCTTGAACCTTTAACGGGTGATGTCTTTACAGCTCGATTTGCTGATTGCCAATTTAAAGAGGAAGTTTTCCCTGAGTTGGGGGGAGAAAACAAAATAAAAGAAAAGGATTTATCATGGTGTGCACCTTCATTATTGTATCTTGATCCTAGAACAAAACAAAGTGAAACAAATGTTCAAAAGATAATACATCTACAAGAAATTGCAAATCAGTTGCCTGATGCATTTACTGATATACAAAAGGTAACTAAATCTCATATACCCGCTATTAATGCTCCAGCTCGAGTTGAAATTCCAAACAAGCAAAGGAATAATAATATAGCTGTTGAATCCCAGAAACGTTTAAAACGTGGGAGGCCAGTCGGTTCAAAGGATAAACATCCTCGAAAAAGAAAAGCTACTGAAAAGGAAATTGACCATAAAGAAAAAAAATATAGAAACCTTCCCTCAGGAAGGAGTGAATGAAAAAACCTTCCCTCAGGAAGGAGTGAATGAAAAAACCTTCCCTCAGGAAGAAGTAAATGATTCCAATAAAGAATTGTCGATCAATTATGGTCATACACATATATTATGGAACCGAGATGAGATAGAAAATAATGATATATTTTCTTATTCTGTGGCAAGTAAGATTATGAATGGAGATGATACTCCTGAGCCAACATCAGTAAATGATTGTCAAAATCGACATGACTGGGATAAATGGAAAGATGCTATGCAAGTTGAATTAAATTCTCTTAACAAAAGAAAGGTTTTTGGACCCGTTATTCTTACACCTAAGGCAGTAAAGCCTGTAGGGTATAGATGGGTTTTCGTAAGAAAACGAAATGAGAAAAATGAAATTACAAGATATAAAGCTAGACTTGTAGCTCAAGGTTTTTCTCAAAGGCCGGGAATTGATTATGAGGAAACATATTCCCCTGTTATGGATGCAATCACTTTCAGATATTTAATCAGCTTAGCAGTTTCTAAAAATTTAGAAATGCGCCTTATGGATGTTGTTACAGCTTATTTATATGGATCACTTGATAATGATATCTATATGAAAATCCCAGAAGGGTTTAAAATCCCAAAGGCATTAAATTCAAAGCCTAAAGAAATGTATTCAATCAAATTACAAAGATCTTTATATGGCTTGAAACAATCTGGGAGAATGTGGTATAACCGTTTGAATGAATATTTGATAAGTAAAGGTTATACAAATAATCTTATTTGTCCATGTGTATTTATTAAAAGGACAACATCAGGATATGTGATAATAGCTGTATATGTTGATGATCTAAACATAATTGGGACGCATAAAGAAATTCATGAAACAGTCATTCTTTTAAAGAAAGAATTCGAAATGAAAGATCTTGGAAAAACAAAATTTTGTCTTGGTTTACAGATTGAGCATATGCATAATGGAATACTTGTGCATCAATCAACTTATACTGAAAAACTCTTAAAGCGTTTCAATATGGACAAAGCAAATCCTTTGAGCACCCCGATGGTTGTTAGATCACTCAATATTGATAATGATCCATTTCGCCCTTGCGAAGATAGTGAAGAGGTTCTTGGTCCAGAAATACCATACCTCAGTGCTATTGGAGCACTTATGTATCTTACTAACTGTACGAGGCCTGACATTTCATTTGCTGTTAATTTGTTAGCAAGATTTAGTACAGCTCCCACTAAAAGGCACTGGAATGGGATTAAACATATTTTTCGATATCTTCGAGGTACTGTTGATTTAGGCTTATTTTATCCTAATGATTCAAAAGAAGGGTTAGTTGGTTATGCAGATGCAGGTTATTTATCTGATCCCCATAAAGCAAAATCTCAAACTGGATACGTATTTAAGAATGGAGGAACTGCGATTTCATGGCGTTCTCAGAAACAAACACTTGTTGCAACATCCTCAAATCATGCTGAAGTAATTGCACTACTTGAAGCTTCAAGAGAATGTGTATGGCTAAGATCTTTGACACAACACATACTAACATCTTGTGGACTAGAGAAAGATGTAAATCCAACTCCAATCTATGAAGATAATGCAGCTTGTGTCGCGCAAATGAAGGAAGGGTATATCAAAAGTGATAGGACAAAGCATATACCACCAAGATTCTTTGAATATACTCGTGACCTTATTAAAGACAATCAAATCGAGATGAGATATGTCCAATCCAGCAACAATTCAGCCGATCTTTTCACAAAAGCACTACCTACATCAACTTTCAGGAAACACGTTCATGATATTGGAATGCGACATGTACGGAAAATGTGATAATCCACACATGACAATTTGAGGGGGAGCATTATACACGTTGCACTCTTTTTCCCTTAGCTATGGTTTTATCCCACCGGGTTTTTCTTAGCAAGGTTTTTAATGAGGCAACATATTTGATCCACTGTGTATAATGCAAGCTGCACTCTTTTTCCCTTAGCTATGGTTTTATCCCACTGGGTTTTCCTAGCAAGGTTTTTAACGAGGCAGCATGTCAAAGCCAAACTCCAAAGATGAAAAGTATCATCCAACAATGAACGTATGAATTATTGATCAAGTGAATGATAGTTATATGTCTGAGGGGGAGTGTTATGAATAATCGATAGGCAGACAAATAAGATTCACATGTGAATAGTATCATTTTTGTATATATATATACACACTAGCTCAATGAATTTTAATCAACGAAATACAATTACAATTTCATCTTCTCTTATTCCTAATATCATCCTCTCCAATAATTGTCAAGAGTGTCTAAATAATTTGCAGGTGTGAGGGATTTGAATGAGCCTTTTTGTTTGATCAGTTATACACAAGAGTAGTTCTATTTTTCACGGTGGTTCCATAACAACATTAAAATTATAAATTTTCCGTAGTTTTATAAAAAAAACTAGCAGCAAACCAACCACCAAACAAAACTTATCATCATCACCATCACCATCATACACTAGCAGCAAACCAACCACCAAACAAAACTTATCATCATCACCATCACCATCATACTCAGTAAACAAAACTAAAGCAGCCAAAAAAATAATAAATAAAAAATCCATGCAAGGCCCTTTATACAGGGCAAAACAGGTGGGTCGGGTCAGAACGAGTCAATTTAAAAAAAAGGTTGTTTTGGTTCGGGTTAGAAAGGGTTCGGGTCAAAACGAGTTCGGGTTAAAATGGATTTCGGGTCGGTTCGGGTCGGGCCGGTTTAAAAAACTTTATTTTGGAAAGAAAAATTGTACCAATTAGGGATAGAGCTAACAGTCCCGATCAGGTAACGTGTAACACCCCGAAAATATATTATACTGAAATCTTATATTTACTTCGACGGTAAATAAATAATGATATAATGACTAAAATAATATAACTTGATTAAGTTGAAGTAGTTACTTGTTAATAGCAAACTAATAAAGAAAACATGGAAACTAGAAGGACTAAAGTTGTATAATGGGGAAAGTTAATCTATTTAAAACAAATAAATATAAGGGCATGTTTGGCTAAGCTTTTCCAACTCAACTTATAACTTATTGACTTAAACAAAAAGCTAAAAAGGAGTTTTAGTGTTTGGCAAAGCTAAAAGTCCTTTTCAAAATGACTTTTTGAAAAGGAGAAAAAACCATCAAAAAGAAGTTTTTGAGAAGTTAGGGGTTTGTGACTTTTTGATCAGCTTTTAACTTTTCAAAGACCAAATTACCCCTCATTTAAAAAAAACAACTTATGAAAGAATGTCTCATTTAGTCATTTTACATCAATAAGTTAAGCCAAACACTTTTTTAAAAACAACTTATTAACTTATTGACTTTTCCCATCCCATAAGCTAATCGAAACACTTTTTTAAAAACTTTTTTTTTCAAAAAGTCATAAGTCAATAAGTTGTTTTCAAAAACTTCTTTTCAAAAAGTCATAAGTCAATAACTTATTGACTTTTCCCATCCCATAAGCTAATCCAAACACTTTTTTTTTTTATTTTTAGTTATTTGTTTCATACCTTTTTTTATTATCTTTTCCTTTCTTTTTGTTTTTTGTGATGAGGGTGCATGTATCCTTTCTTTTTGTTTTTTGTGATGAGGGTGCAAGTATATTGACTGAGGTAAGGAGATATTCCAGCTGCTTTCAGGATTTTGTGATGAGGGTGCAGGCATAATAACATATAGCTTTGCTTTTGGTTTTAAACATAACAAAATGTGATAGACTTACTAAACATTAATTGGGTAATTTGTCACGGCAAAGCAATGGCGTGATGGAGATTGTATGTGCACTAATTGAGGCAATCACAATTATGCATCTCGCTCCCACCACAGTAAGTAAGTATACATTAGAATTTTATCTATTAATTATCTAGCCAATATGCGCTACTTGGGGTGTTAATGGTCTGGTTCGGCCGGTTTTGACGAAACTTCTGGGTTGGACCGCTAATTTCGATTTCAATAAAGGACAAACCAAACCATCCGGGTTGGGTGGATCAACTCGACAAGCCGGTTTTACCTGTTTACTGGTTTGAATCGTTTTTCAACAAAGTCAATAGTTTGTATTAAAAGTTTTAAATGATAATAATGGTTCATAATTATAATACATATCCATAATTACTTATTTTTAAAATGTTTGTGTCTTCATAATAAAGCTAAACCGTGAAAACCAAAGTTCAAAGAGGACCGATTAAACCGTGAAAACCAAGCCATGAACTAAACCTTTTTAAATCTCAAACTAGCCAAACGAGCTGACTTACTTCAGTTTGGTTCGTTTTAAATCGATTTTGAACAACCTTATATACAAGTAAGACATTTGTAGAGGCGAATGTATGGTCGTCTCTCTTGTCTCGTGACAGTTTGACCGCCAAGAGCTCATCGGAACACCATGCCTTAGGACTTTTCTCTTCCCAGCAAGTTCAATCATCGTTGAGAACCCAATGAGACCAATGGACCGCTACTCTCTCGAGCAGCGGTACATCAATTCTGTCAATGGCATTATTGTAAATCCAATACCAATGTATAACAGAAACTTCAGGCTTCCCACAGTTAACACTAGCCAAACAAGCTTCACCATTTCATATGCCTGTTCTTCCCCTAGAACACCATCCGAAAACGCCATTCCCACGGTGGCTGCTGATGTTACGAGCCCTGAATTAGGGGGTTTTCGTAAGGGTGGTGCAATGCCCAAAGCGCGTAGCTCGCCTAACTTGTGTAGCCTTGGTGCCAGCTTACCTAACCCGGGCCTGATGACTAACAAGCAATACCCATATCACCGCCAACCGCCGCCACCCCACCACTACCTTCTACAGCCATATCCCAAACCACCACTAGATCCGAGCCCCCACAAGAATTCTGGTCCTGACCATTTTATGAGGGTGAGACCAACAAACCATTCACCAAACTCTTGCAGAAGCGCGCATTTGGGTTACCAAAAAGGTTCACCTTACGATGAGTACCATGCGTATAACAGGTATGACCGAGAAAGTCCTCCTGGAAGTCGTCAACCGCGGTTCGATTGGTGGATGTTGAAGAACATGAAGGCTAGTTTTGCTGGGATGATGAACAAGAAGGAAATGAGCTTGAATTTTGATCCTTGTTAATGTTTGTGGATTGGGTTTGGATTTTTTGCTGGAATTTTGATAAATGAGTTAACTTATCCAACCTGAATGAATCAATGAAGAAAGTAACTGATTATAACAGTTTGACATATGTTGATATTTTATCATCTGTTATAATTACCTTACCTTGATTGTTATATTCAAAAGCTAGCATTTTTTTCACGAAAGTATGAAATGAGGATACAATATATCATGTTGAGCATCATGAATCATGATTATTATGGTGTACTAAATTAGAGAATTCTTTCTAGCCCCGGATGTTAACTTGCAATAACTTGGTATAGCTATCACTGAAGTTTTTTATTCTAACCAAATAATTAAAAAAAATAAGAGGGTTTGATTAAGTCTTATGATTTATTTTTAAGTTGCACAAACAAAGAACTACAGTGTAGCAGACTTGAAGGTGTTGTGAAAAAGTGTTGTTTCTTATTCTCTCAACCACCAACTGAGCCTTGATGATTTAACTTAAATATTGATGAGGAAAATATAAAAGTCACAATGGAAGCATTCTTGAATGCTCTTCATGAAGTTATTCCTGCTTTTGGTGCAAACCGATTTTAGGTTAACAGCGGAAGCATAAAACATAAGTTCGAAACACAAGTCCATAGTTCATAAGTTTAAAGTCCAAAACGTAGGTTTAATAAGTTCATAAAGTTTGTTCATTAAGTACGGGACATATCAGTTCGCATCCCACAACGACCACCTCCATATGCAAGCTCCATAGCATCTAATGACCTGCAAAGCATGTAATAACGAGTCAACAACAAAGTTGAGTGAGTTCACAGTTGGTTGTCCATTTTAGGGTTGTTTCCAAAAACATAGTTTAATCTCATTCGGCTATCCAGCCGTGGGGGTTACCCCATAGTTCGAAAACGTTTATTTGTTAACCATCCCATGTACACCTTCCCTGGCTATCCAGCCCGACACTTTGGCCTTGGGGAGCTGCCCCAGTATTTTAAACTACCAGACTAGTTTATCATATCGACTACTAACAAAAGAAATCAATTGTGCCCTAGCGTCGGTGTTCTATCACGTCCTAATAAGGTACGGATAACAATCAGTTTCTCATGCATAACACGTATCCTACGTATGGTTTATTTGCGCATTACTTCTACCACATAACAGGTACACACTTTAACGATTTATGCATATATAAACTTTCCATCCATTCCCCACTCATAAACAAACATACGACATTTAGACACGCAAGTCACAACTTATGTCAATTCAGCATTAATATTCAAAACCCGCTGTTTTCGGACATTTAAATAAAATAGTTAAATTATTCCAAAAATTCCCAAATTTTTACAAGATGTCTTAAACGTTTCATATTTTATTGTGTAAAAATATCGGGGTCTGGTTCATTACCAATATTTTATAAAAATTCATATTCCGGACTGAACTCAGATTTATGTATTTCTGACCACAGTCCACGGAACAATTTATTAAAAATTCATCGAGTGTCCGATTTACGAAATTCTAGTGGGGTAATTACAAATGCATCGGTTGTCATCTACTATACAAATTTCATGGTCCGATTCATCACAAAACACAGGTTATGACCGAAAGTATGACACCCATTTATTGATGTCAAAATTCAGCTTAAGTTGCTGTTACAAATTAATACTTTAAAAATAGTAAACGAAGTCCAAAAATTACGATTCCGGTGCCATTAGAGCCGTATCTCATAATAACATATTTTAGATTCAAAATATTGGTTTTTCGTTAAGTTTATGATCTGTTTACAGCCTGTTAACGGCGGCTGAAAATACACATCAGCAAGCTATTTTCAGTCTAAAGGCTACTAAAACGCACACATATGATTACCATTCATTCTAATAATGATTTACAACAGGTTATAAGTTATTTACAGCAGACTAATACTCATATATTTCAGATTTATCATGCTTTATACATATATCTTCTCTTTATCCACTCCTTAACACATTAAGTTCAAGATTTGTTCATGATCTTCAAAGTTTCCTAGCTTTTATCATTCTATCATCTATTAACCACCAAAAATAAGCACAAGATGAAAATTTAGAACACTTACTACTAGCACAAGGCTAGGGGAGTTTCAATGCGTAAAAGTGGCGGATAAAAGAAAACGAGAGCGGTCCTTCAACTTCCGAGTGCACCAAGCTTGCTTGTTCGGTCTCTAGCACCTTTGGTTGTATGGAAAATGGCTTGTAAGGAGGTTGATGGTGGGTGTACGGTGGATGAATATGGCTGCCGAAGATGGGGAAGAGAGGAGAGGAAGATGGTTGTTTGGTGTAGTGTTGGAAGTGAGAGATTGGTTAACTTATGAACTTAGTTATAGACCAACTAATCACTGTGGACCATCATGTAATATGCTTTCAAGATATTAGACAAAGCTCAATAAAAAAATCAAGAAATTAGAGGTGTGTCCCCCCACATGTAACCGTAATGGGGGGGGGGGGGGTAGGTCTAGTTGGGTTCTAACTACATAGTTAAGAGGTTAGTTAGTTTAGTTAGAGATTGAAACTAGTTATTAGTGTGTAGTGTATTATAACGGGTGTTAGGGTGTTCGGGGACCCTAACTAGCTCAGAAAGGTGTAAACAATGTCATTGACATTATTTTTATGTTCCAGGTAAAGTCTGGTTGTTCGGTTCGATACTGTTCCGTTAAACTGCTTAATTAATCCGCAAAGCGTCCTATATGTATATTTTTGTAACGTTTTTAATTTTTAACACTTAGGAAATCACACAGGACTATTTAGTAACTTTTCTGTACATTACTAGTATGTTTAACAAATACATGTAAGTATAACACAGATATCAGAAGCAGTTAAATGATTCAGCACAGTCATCAAGCACTTTAATTTTCATTAATAAATTGTACGGAATACATGGGATTTTGAGGGTTGCCACATTCTCCCCCTGTTAAGAGAATTTCGTCCAAAAATTTAGCGCGTGGTTACTGAGGAAGCTAGTTATGTTGCGTTGTTTTCCTGATTTTCCTGGGGTGTCACATCATCCCCCCGTTGATTTGGAATTTCATCCCGAAATTCTGCAGTAGCTTCAGCCTCAGTAGTGGTTGCGTTTTTCTTAAACAGTTGGGGATACTTGAGTTTCATTTGGTCTTCTCGTTCCCAGGTATACTCTGGGCCACGACGAGCATTCCAACGAACTCGGACCAGAGGTATCCTGGTATGCTTGAGGATCTTAACGTCTCGATCCGTAATCTCTACTGGTTCCTCGACGAATCGCAGCTGGTCGTCGATAGTGAGTTCCTTAAGAGGAACTATGAGGGTCTCATCTGACAAACACTTCTTCAGATTCGACACATGAAAAACGTCGTGAACTCCGTTGAGTTCTTCAGGTAAATTCAACCTGTAGGCGACTTTGCCAATTTTCTCGGTGACTTCGAATGGTCCGACATAACGCGGATTGAGTTTGCCTCGTTTGCCAAAGCGGACTACACCTTTCCAAGGTGAGACCTTGAGTAGCACTCTATCCCCAACCTGGAGCTCGAGAGGTTTTCTTCCCTTATCAGTATAGCTTTTCTGACGGTCACGAGCTGCCGCCATTCGCTGTCTTATTTGAGCAATTCTCTCGGTGGTATCTACCACGAGTTCTGGGCCAGTGATTTGACTGTCACCAACTTCTGCCCAACAGAGAGGTGATCGGCATTTGTGTCCGTACAATGCCTCGAATGGAGCGGCCTGAATGCTGGTGTGGTAGCTGTTGTTATATGAGAACTCCACTAGCGGGAGGTGCTTTTCCCAGCCATTACCAAAATCGATTACACATGCCCTAAGCATGTCTTCAAGGGTTTGGATGGTGCGTTCAGATTGCCCATCCATCTGTGGGTGATAAGCGGTGCTCATATCTAAACGTGAGCCAAAAGACTTGTGCATTGCTTGCCACAGTTCAGAAGTAAAACGCGCGTCACGATCAGAAATGATGGAGGTTGGCACTCCGTGCCTTGATACCACTTCCTTTAGGTAGATGTCTGCTAGGGTAGAAAACTTATCCGTTTCCTTGATGGCCAGAAAATGTGCAGACTTGGTCAGTCGATCTACGATCACCCAAATGGTATCGTTTCCGCGTTGAGATCTAGGCAGGCCAGTAACGAAATCCATGGAAATTTGCTCCCATTTCCATTTCGGGATCTCTGGTTGTTGAAGTAGGCCTGATGGTTTCTGATATTCAGACTTGACTCTCGCACAAGTCAAGCATTTGCTGACGTAGGTTGCTATGTGGGCTTTCATGCCAGGCCACCAATACGTAGTCTTGAGGTCGTGGTACATTTTATCCGAACCAGGATGTACCGAATAACGAGACTTATGTGCTTCATCCATCACAAGCTCGCGTAAGTCTCCATAAAGCGGAACCCAGATGCGCCCTGTTACATAGTAAGCGCCGTCTTCCTTTTGTTCTAGCCGCTGCCTCGATCCTCGCAGGGATTCAGCCCTGATGTTTTCTGCTTTCAATGCTTCGACCTGAGCATCACGAATCTGAGCGGGAAGGCTAGAGTGAATGGTAAGCTGTAATGCACGTACACGCTTAGGTAGGGTATCCTTTCGACTGAGGGCGTCGGCCACAACATTGGCTTTGCCCGGATGATACTTGATTACGCATTCATAATCGTTCAAGAGCTCAACCCATCGGCGTTGACGCATGTTTAACTCCTTTTGCTTGAAGATATGCTCGAGAATCCTGTGATCGGTGTAAATGGTGCACTTGGTACCGTACATGTAATGTCTCCATATCTTAAGTGCGAAAACAACTGCTCCTAGCTCCAGATCGTGAGTAGTGTAATTTCTTTCGTGAACTTTGAGTTGGCGTGATGCGTAGGCAATGACCTTGTCACGTTGCATCAACACGCAACCAAGTCCTTGGATGGAAGCATCACAGTAAACCACAAAATCGTCTGTGCCCTCAGGCAATGAGAGGATAGGTGCGCTAAAGAGTCTATCCTTCAAGTGCTGAAATGCGGACTCTTGTGCATCACCCCAACGATAGATCACACCCTTCTGAGTCAGTGAAGTGAGAGGTTGTGCAATCTTGGAGAAATCTTTTATAAACCTTCTGTAATATCCGGCCAAACCCAAGAATTGGCGGATTTCTGTTGGTGTACGGGGTGCAGGCCAGTTCTTGATCGATTCAATCTTAGATGGATCCACGTGAATTCCATCCTTGTTTACCACATGGCCTAGAAAGTGGACTTCGCGAAGCCAGAAGTCACATTTCGAAAAATTGGCATACAACTGTTCTTTTCGAAGAAGTTCCAGCATAAGTCGTAGATGCTGCTCGTGTTCCTCCTGACTCTTAGAATAGATCAGGATATCGTCGATGAACACAATAACGAACTTATCCAGGTAAGGCTTGCACACTCGGTTCATGAGATCCATGAAGACCGCTGGTGCATTCGTCAGCCCGAATGGCATAACCAGAAACTCGTAATGGCCGTAACGAGTTCTGAATGCTGTTTTGGAGACGTCCTCATCTCGGACCATCAGCTGATGGTATCCCGATCTCAAATCAATCTTGGAGTAATAGCTCGACCCTTGCAGCTGGTCGAACAAGTCATCAATACGTGGAAGAGGATAACGATTCTTCACAGTCACCTTGTTAAGCTCGTGATAGTCAATACACATTCTGAAAGTACCATCTTTCTTCTTTACGAACAAGACTGGAGCTCCCCAGGGCGAAGAGCTAGGACGTATAAAACCCTTTTCCAAGAGTTCTTGTAGCTGTGTGGATAGTTCTTCGAGTTCTGATGGAGCTAGACGATATGGTGCTCGAGCTACTGGCGCTGCTCCAGGAGCTAGCTCGATTTGAAATTCAACTTGGCGGTGAGGCGGAAGACCAGGCAATTCCTATGGAAATACCTCGGGAAAGTCGCGTACAATAGGAATGTCTTCAATTCTCTTCTCTTCCGTTGATGTGTCAGTAACGAGTGCTAAAATGGCAGTGTGGCCCTTTCACAAACACTTCTGGGCCTTAAGGAAAGAGATGATGCCTTCGACAGCACCACTCTTGTCGCCACAAATCATGAGAGGTTCTTCACCAGAACGAGGAATGCGGACGATTTTCTCCTTGCAAACAATCTCTGCTTGATGATGAGATAGCCAATCCATCCCAATAACAACGTCGAAACTACCCAGTGTGATAGGAATAAGATCGATAGAGAAAGTCTGACCAGCTAAGATGAGGTTACAACCTTTAACTATGTGTGTGGCTTCAAGACTTTTACCGTTGGCTAGCTCTATCGTGTGTTTGGTGTTTAGAAGTGTTGGAGTGCGCTTAAGCATTTGGCTAACTTTTAAGGACACATAACTAGTATCGGTACCCGAATCGAATAAAACAGTAACAAAGAAGTCGTCCAGAAGAAACTTACCCATCACAACGTTGGGATCGTTCCTTGCATCACCTTGACCAATCACGAACACACGACCCCTGGAACCATTGCCATCATTGTTTCCTCCATTGTTGCCCCCATTATTGTTCCCGTTTCCTTGGTTGTGATTCTGATTTAACTGCGGACAGTGTCTCTTGAAGTGATCTTTAGCACCACACTAAAAGCATCCCTTGTTGCCCTGTTGCTGTTGCTGATTCTGCGGTGCTTGCTGTTGCTGCTGACGATTCTGATTCGTAGGTCGTGGGCTCCTGCAATCCTTGGCTTCATGACCCATCTTGAGACACCTCTGACAGCGTCCCTTGTTGCACTGACCACTGTGGTGTCTGTTGCATTTGTTGCACCTTGGGTGGTTTCCTCGATATCCACCCTACCCTTGACTACCAGAAGAGTGCTGATAAGGGCTCCTATGGTCCTCAGTCCTTCGATGCTGAGACTGAGATTGAACAAAGGTAGAGCCTTTGCCCGAATTTACATCCCATTTTCGCTTGTGATCATTGGGGGTATCAGTAGTAGCAGTACCAATACGCTTGGGTAATCTGTTTTGTTCCACTGCCTGGTCAGTGAGACGGTGAGCCAACTTGATGATTTGTTGAATGGTACCCAGGTTAGCCGAAGTCACGTGACTCTGAATCTCGGGTACAAGGCCCTTGAGGTAAAGCTCAATACGTTTGATGGGAGGGTCCACCATAGTAGGGCACAGGATGGCCAGTTCATTCGACCTCTTAGTATACGCCTCAATCTCTGACCCCGTCATCTTCAGATTGAAAAATTCCACCTCTAGTTTGTGGATGTCATCACGACTGCAGTACTCTTCCATGATCAGTTCCTTGAAGTCATTCCATGGGGTGGCATTAGCAGCAACCAACCCCAGCAGCTGAACCTGAGCGTTCCACCACGTGAGCGCTACCCCTTCAAGAGTACCAGTAGCATACTTCACCCTATGATCCTCAGGGCATTCACACATTTCGAAGACCGACTCGAGCTTCTTGAACCAGTGGAGGAGTCCGACGGCCCCTTCAGTGCCACTGAAGGTACTAGGACGACAGTCCATAAAAGTCTTGAACGTGCACACAGGCGGCTGGGTAAGCTGGCCTCCTGCTTGAGCGGCTGCAAGTGCCGCAGTAACTTGTTCTTTGATCAAAGCTGCCAGCTGGGCTTGTGTGAGGCTGATTCATCCACTCATGATCTTCACCATACGGAGAACACAAGTGAGAAGTGCGTCGTATCATTACACAAGTGTGGAATGACAGAAGAGAGTGATCACACAAAGTTTTCAAGCAGTAGATACTATGTTATCTAAGCATATCCTAAGCAATGATCTATATAACTAACAAGTAGGAAATATAAACATGAATCGTATCACCTATAGTGTCGAGTCTTGCACGTGGAGCCAAGCGTCGTTGTGGATCGTTAAGCACTGTACAGGTTATAGTCTGGTTTTAATAAAAACTTTTTCCCTTATTAAAACCAAGTTCTCTATAACCAATGGCTCTGATACCAATCTGTCACACCCCCAAAATCCACCATGCGGAGTATCACCGCTTGGAGGCGTGACATGACCAGGATCGAGCCACCAATCATTTTGAACAACATAATTAAGTAAATAAAACCAAACACAATACGATTGGTGACCAAAAGGAAGTAAACCGATTTTAGGTTAACAGCGGAAGCATAAAACATAAGTTCGAAACACAAGTCCATAGTTCATAAGTTTAAAGTCCAAAACGTAGGTTTAATAAGTTCATAAAGTTTATTCATTAAGTACGGGACATATCAGTTCGCATCCCACAACGACCACCTCCATATGCAAGCTCCATAGCATCTAATGACCTGCAAAGCATGTAATAACGAGTCAACAACAAAGTTGAGTGAGTTCAAAGTTGGTTGTCCATTTTAGGGTTGTTTCCAAAAACATAGTTTAATCTCATTCGGCTATCCAGCCGTGGGGGTTACCCCATAGTTCGAAAACGTTTATTTGTTAACCATCCCATGTACACCTTCCCTGGCTATCCAGCCCGGCACTTTGGCCGTGGGGAGCTGCCCTAGTATTTTAAACTACCAGACTCGTTTATCATATCGACTACTAACAAAAGAAATCAATTGTGCCCTAGCGTCGGTGTTCTATCACCACCGACGTGCCATAGTCCATTAGTACACGCCCGTCCGACTGGCACGGTGTGAGGTTTGTTAAACCTAATAGCGCTATTAACTAATGACCCGCTCGCCATAGCCTCGGCGATTAAGTCGATACAAAAAGGGAGGGACTTCGCTGATAGAGTTCTAGTCCAGTAAGTCTAACACGTCCCAACAGGACGAGGAATTTACATTCCTGAACACGTCTCAAAGGACGAGGAATCCCTATTCCTGTACCCATTCCCATTCCCACCGGGAATTTACCATGCTTTGTAGAAAAGTGTGAACTCACCTCGGTTTGCTCGGTTAGATTCTCAAATATAGTTAACAGTCAAGGTCGGTCAATCACGTCCTAATAAGGTACGGATAACAATCAGTTTCTCATGCATAACACGTATCGTACGTATGGTTTATTTGCGCATTACTTCTACCACATAACAGGTACACACTTTAACGATTTATGCATATATAAACTTCCCATACATTCCCCACTCATAAACAAACATACAATATTGCACGTAACACATATAACATGTTAGATCATTCACCGATAGCATACTCGACATTTAGACACGCAAGTCACAACTTATGTCAATTCAGCATTAATATTCAAAACCGGCTATTTTCGGACATTTAAATAAAATAGTTAAATTATTCCAAAAATTCCCAAATTTTTACAGGATGTCTTAAACGTTCCATATTTTATTGTATAAAAATATCGGGGTCCGGTTCATTACCAATATTTTATAAAAATTCATATTCCGGACTGAACTCAGATTTATGTATTTCTGACCACAGTCCACGGAATAATTTATTAATAATTCATCGAGTGTCCGATTTACGAAATTCCAGTGGGGTAATTACAAATGCATCGGTTGTCATCTACTGTACAAATTTCATGGTCTGATTCATCACAAAACTCAGGTTATGACCGAAAGTATGACACCCATTTATTGCTGTCAAAATTCAGCTTAAGTTGCTGTTATAAATTAATACTTTAAAAATAGTAAACGAAGTCCAAAAATTACGATTCCGGTGCCATTAGAACCGTATCTCATAATGACATATTTTAGATTCAAAATATCGGTTTTTCGTTAAGTTTATGACCTGTTTACAGGATGTTAACGGCGGCTGAAAATACACATCAGCAAGCTGTTTTCAGTCTAAAGGCTACTAAAACGCACACATATGATTACCATTCATTCTAATAATGATTTACAACAGGTTATAAGTTATTTACAACAGACTAATACTCATATATTTAAGATTTATCATGCTTTACACATATATCTTCTCTTTATCCACTCCTTAACACATTAAGTTCAAGATTTGTTCATGATCTTCAAAGTTTCCTAGCTTTTATCATTCTATCATCTATTAACCACCAAAAATAAGCACAAGATGAAAATTTAGAACACTTACTACTAGCACAAGGCTAGGGGAGTTTCAATGCGTAAAAGTGGCGGATAAAAGATAACGAGAGCGGTCCTTCAACTTCCGAGTGCACCAAGCTTGCTTGTTCGGTCTCTAGCACCTTTGGTTGTATGGAAAATG
This sequence comes from Helianthus tuberosus, assembly GCA_030545235.1. NCBI lineage: Eukaryota > Viridiplantae > Streptophyta > Magnoliopsida > Asterales > Asteraceae > Helianthus > Helianthus tuberosus. Next base: position 19,837,211 of record CM060403.1, read on the forward strand.
GCTTGTAAGGAGGTTGATGGTGGGTGTATGGTGGATGAATATGGCTGCCGATGATGGGGAAGAGAGGAGAGGAAGATGGTTGTTTGGTGTAGTGTTGGAAGTGAGAGATTGGTTAACTTATGAACTTACTTATAGACCAACTAATCACTATGGACCATCATGTAATATGCTTTCAAGATATTAGACAAAGCTCAATAAAAAAATCAAGAAATTAGAGGTGTGTCCCCCCACATGTAACCGTAATGGGGGGGGGGGGTAGGTCTAGTTGGGTTCTAACTACATAGTTAAGAGGTTAGTTAGTTTAGTTAGAGATTGAAACTAGTTATTAGTGTGTAGTGTATTATAACGGGTGTTAGGGTGTTTGGGGACCCTAACTAGCTCAGAAAGGTGTAAACAATGTCATTGACATTATTTTTATGTTCCAGGTAAAGTCCGGTTGTTCGGTTCGATACTGTTCCGTTAAACTGCTTAATTAATCCGCAAAGCGTCCTATATGTATATTTTTGTAACGTTTTTAATTTTTAACACTTAGGAAATCACACAGGACTATTTAGTAACTTTTCTGTACATTACTAGTATGTTTAACAAATACATGTAAGTATAACACAGATATTAGAAGCAGTTAAATGATTCAGCACAGTCATCAAGCACTTTAATTTTCATTAATAAATTGTACGGAATACATGGGATTTTGAGGGTTGTCACAAAAGTCTTCATGGTATCAGAGCAGTGTTTCTGGTTCCTGAACACTTTGCTCATCATCTACAACCAATCCCAAACCAGAGAAACCCGTCTACAAAATCAAACTTGAAAAAAAAATTATTACCGGTTCCGATAAACCTCAGATCTTGTTTCAGTTCCGGTGAATCAGTTCTCCATCTTCATTCAATCAAACCTCAGATCTTGTTTCCTTTCCTGTTGGTTCAAGATCCAACCGTCGCCACTAAAAAAACCTAACCGCCACAACATCCGGCTACAGTAACAAGCCGCCTCAACCAGCTCAACTGATGTGCACAAAATGCAACATATAAATTACATCAATTGTGGCATAAAACTAACCCTTTTTAGTACTGATGTTGGAAAAAGTATATTTTTGTCTTCCTTTTGTATTTTCAAGATTAAATGAGCTCAAATGAACAAAAGAAGCAAAAAAGGCAGCTAAATCTAACATAAATACAAGAAAAGGAACAAACGTGGCATGCCCAGCCTCCCCGACAGCATCTTCCCAAGCAAAACAAGAGAACAGAAGGCTGAACACGCCCCATGCTCAATGAGCACGGGGGCGTGCCCAAGTGTCAGCAGAAAAGACAAAGCTGTAGAAGCTTCTGTCAACCACCACGGGGTCGTGCTCAGCGGACACGGGGCCGTGGTCAACTCTAAGATTCGCAGAATCTGGGGAAATCTTGATAGTACAGATACGCTTCTGCACACGGGGGCGTGCCCAGCGGACACGGGAGCGTGGTTAACTAATGCAGACAAACTGCAATTAATGAAGACAGAGAAGAAGGATGGACACGGAGCCGTGCCCAATGGACACGGGGTCGTGCCTGAGCTGCTGTTCAGGCTATAAATAGGGGTGCTTGGCTCATTTGCAAACCATCCCTTGGCACACCACCTCTCTCACACTTGACCCACCACCCACCACCCACCACCATCACAACACCATCATCCACCACCATCATCCATCATCCATCGTAGAGTGTGTGAGTCGTCTCGGGATCCAAGATTGATCGTAAGAGTTCTTGACAATCAAAGGCCATGTTTGCCTAAGTCTCTTACATCACTTGGTGAAGACAAGTGTCTAGTGTAATACTTTTTATGTTTAATCTTTTCACACTTTTTATTTGGTTATGTATTAATGACTTTAATAACTAGTTTCTTATGTTGAAGGTGATTCTTCCTTATCGTTTGTCCGTGGTGTCTTGGCATTATTTTACTGTCTATATAAAATAAAAGATTTTCACCATTCATATCTCCACGGTCTATTTGGAGATATGTTGGCTACCTGGTCGGGGGTTAAGGGAACGGTTTGGTAAGACTCTTGCCTTGTTCAGTGTATAGATCCTGCAAGGGCCTGGGTCAAATTTAGTAGGACCTCCTTCAATACCCACCGGTATTGGATGGCGGGGGGTCCAAACTCTTTGATACCCTCATATGTAAGCTACTATTAGTACTTTAACCCGGCTACTTAGGACTGTATCCCTGCTGACTCAGACTACTTAGCCGAGGGTAACGTCACCTTCAAAAGAGGGGCCTACCATAATATGCATTAATAACTTAATTAATTATCTTTCAATAATCCGACCCTTTAGGATTGTATCCTTGCTGACTCAAACTACTGGGTTGAGGGTAACGTCACCTTCAAAAGAGGGGCCTACTACAATAACTAAGATAATCTCTTAAAAAGTGCAAAAGTGCGGAAATAATCAAAGGTTACACTAAACACGAGTCAGAGCCAAGTGATTCATCTTGTCTATCTGTTTTTTTTTCAGCATTTTAGTTAGTTTTATTTTTCTTGTTTAAAAACCCTTTTTCTAACCTTTGATTTGATTAGACGTTGAAAATAAACCGGTACTAAAAGCCCTTGTGTCCTTGGACGACCTCGGTATCTTGCCAACACTATACTACGCTCACGATGGGTGCACTTGCCCATATGTGTGTTTGGTGTTAGTAAAATATTGTGTTTTATAAATTTAAAACTTGACTAACGGGCTTAAAATATACTTAAACTTATATACACCCTCGCACACATCAAGTTTTGGCGCCGTTGCCGGGGACACAAGGATTTTAAGAAAGTTAGGAATCAACGGCCTAATCGTTTTTCTAATTTTTCTGTTTTTTTTAGGATTTTCTTAGTTTTTCAGCTTCTGCAGAACTCAGCACGGGCCGTGCCCGCTGAACACGCCCCGTGCCCAATCCTTGGAACTGACAATCTTGTTTTAAGTCAGACAGTAAGCTGAACACGGGGCCGTGCCCACTCAACACGCCCCGTGCCCAAGATTCAGTTACTGAAAACAGAACCGTAAGATCCCGACGGTTGGTAATTTCTGACACAAACATGAGAGATACTGATATTTTTTACTTTCGGCACTCTTATGGTACGTAGTGTCAAATATGTGGTGGCTCTCATAAAGAATTAGAATGTTATTTTCTAAATTATAAGCCCCACTACATAGACCCATTGTTTTCCTGTAGCCTTAAGAGGGGAGAAAGTAAAAATAATCCCTATCTCTCCCTCGAATGCTCTCAACCGGATCTTCTAGGAGAAATGTTTCTTGATGAACTATTTCAAATGGAAGATCTAATTCTTAATTGGTTAAAAGAACTTAGGATGGATTTCAATAATTTATCTCAAGACGATAACCAAGAAGAATTGTTGGGATCGCATTCAAATAAAAACAACTTCGTTGTTCCCGACGTTACCTCTAACTCTAGCGAGGACTTGAGTGATAGTCGTCCCTGTGTCGATTGTGCCGTGAAGGACTCTCCATCGACTTCGTTCGGTGCATATATAGACCTAAGCGATTCGGCATACCCTTTCTTTAACGCGAGCCCGGGAAAGGGTTGGACTTGTCCACCTACATTTAGCATAGGAATCACCCTCACCGACAACCTCTTGCGTTCTCGTCTTAATCTAGAGCAATTAAGGTATCTTAGGCACTTTGGGGTTGTTCCATCCAGTAAGGAACCACCCGATACGGATAAGTTCCTTAGAAATAAATAACACGGGGCCGTGTCCAGGTCAGCACGCCCCCGTGTCCCCCAAAACATTCCCGTCTGATCTATGGTCAGAATACGGACAAAATGTGTCAGGATTTTGTCTGCACACGGGGTCGTGTCCAGCCGACACGGGGCCGTGTGCAGTGTGCTGTTGTTTTCTATAAATGCAGCAAGATTCCTACTCATTTGGACCACTCCAAAGACAAATATTTTCTGGGATCTTCTCTCATACCATCCTAGGTATATTCTAAGGAAGGTTCTCAAGAACCATCTTGTCTTTTCCATTTTTGTTCATTACCTTCTTCTTCAATTTTTCACTCAATACTTCCATTAGAGCTTGAAATCATCATGGTTCCAAGCTTTAAGGTGATGTTTAATAGATTTTTACTCAAGGAATCTTGTTAAAAATAAGTTGTATAACATTGTTTTAATTTATTTCTGCTAAAAAATACTTCATAAGTTAGAAAAGTAATTTGAAACTCCAAGATTCCTTGTTCCAAAGATCTGCAGACATCTGAACACGGGGACGTGCTCAACTAGCATGGGGCCGTGTCCGAGGTACTGTTCCATAATAATTGAACTCTTTTCGGTCTGATTTCTCAGAATGGCGAGCAGAACAAGCGGAACGTCTTCATCGCACTCCAGGAACAACCGACAAGGGATGAGGTCATTAATGGTTGAAGATTCTCTTGTGAACTACGTTTACGCCTTAAGAGAGGCCAATGATGAAATGACGGGGGTGGAAGAAGCATTGGTCGACCGTATTAATCATTTGACATTGGGACTAGAGGGATGTCTTCGAGAGGTCAACCTTTTGCACCAAAGGTTGAACATTCTCGCCTCTCCTCCTTTGGTACCAATTATCACCCAAAGGGCATGGAATGTGGTGCCAGAAGTCATCATACCAGCCGAATGGTACGCCATACACCCGGAACCCCCTCGTGACATACTACAAGGAGTTCCGGTTGGTGCCACTGCCCCTCCGCAAGATGTTGAGGAAAATGACGCCGCCTTCTTCCTCCCAAGAGAGATAGAAGAATGGCTCTAAACAACATCTAGGGAACACCTCTTGGCTCGGAGTTCTACAACGCTTTTAGATATCGGAAAACTATTTCCGGAATTTTGGTTCCTATTGTAATAGTAGAACTCTTTAGGATGATTTTATGTATCATTTGACCTATCTAATTTAGGACCCTTAGCTTTTATTTTCGTTTCTTTTTAGGACTATTATGTAATTCTCTCTATTTGAATGAATGATGATTCTAGCTAAAATGGTGTTTGGATGATGTTGTAATGTAAAAAACACACTCGGGATGGTAAAGGATAACAAGGGAAACTTGAACCAGCACCCCATGCACAAAAACAGAGCCAACCGACAACTTTTTCTTCATTACAGCAAGTTCAGCACGGGGCCGTGCCCGCCCAACACGGCCCGTGCCCAACAATCTGCAGGAAATGCCCAGTTCAGGTAACTGGACACGGGGCGTGCTCACTGAACACGCCCCCGTGCCCAGGCTTCTGTTTATCTTTTACAAACTTTTGTTACTGGTGTTCTGAACACGGGGTCGTGTCCAGACGCCCAGTAACATAAAATTTTGCTTTTTCACACCTTTTTACACATTCAATCAACCTAAAAACTTATTTTTTGTGACACATTGAGGACAATGTGTAATTTAAGTGTGAGGGGGGGGGGGGGGATGCTAAAACCTTGAATCTTGCAAGTCCTAATCACAAGCCCTAGACAAAACTCTATTGGAACCGCTAATCACCCCAAATTTTTTTGAAAAATTTTTCAATTTTTTTTACTTGTCTAGGTTTAATTTGGGAAATTCCAGTTCTAAAAAGGTTATATTTTTACAAATTTACAACCGATAGCGTCGAGATAAAAAGAACCAACATAAGAAAATTATGAAACGGCATGACAAGCTTAATTAAAATTTGATTATATATACTTGATCACATAAAAACCCATTCCCACAAAAAGTGAGTTTTGAGCCTTTATTGAGCATACAAATACATATCTTTAAACTAAATGCTCAGTTTTCGTTTCTTGTGTGAATAGCCGCTTGGTTTCTTACGACTCTAGAACTTGCCACGACGATACATTCCCGGTCCTTACCAACTTAAACCCGAGTAAGTAAATGACGGAGGCATTAGGACTAACCCTTTTTATTTCTACACCATTATTTTTCTTTTTTTTTACCACCTACCCAAAATCCCCCTAGTTAACTCCTTTGAACCTACACCTTTTCATTTCATAACCCAAAACAAACACCCTTTTACCCACCAAAACCTTTTTATTTTAACCCTTTGTTTTTGTCACACCCCCAAAATCCACCTGCGGAGTATCACCGCTTGGAGGCGTGACTGACTAGGATCCAGCCACCAATCATATTGAACAAGCATATAAGTAAATATAAAAATCCCACCAATACAATTGGTGTCCAAACAAAACATAGTTTAAGTTGCAAGCGGAAGCAAAATGATTAAATCCAAAACAAAATATAAGCTCCAGCTAAGTACCTATTGACCTGCAAAGCATGTAGTAACGAGTCAACAATAATGTTGAGCGAGTTCATAGTTGGGTGTTTGTTTTATGTTGTTTCGAAAACAGTTTCCTTTAACTGGCATCCCTGCCGTGGGGGTTACCCCATGGTTGAAAACGTGATTTGTTTAACCCATTTACTCTGGCAATCCAGCCGTGGGGGCTACCCCATGTTTAGTTATCTGGCTTTTCGGCCGTGGGGGCTACCCCATGTATATACTACTAGACTCGTTACCATATCGACTGCTGACTGTAGTCATGTTTATGTGCCCTGAACTGTCAATGTCTATCATCATTGACGTGCCCAAATCCATTAGTTCACGCTCATCCTCTGCGGTACGGTATGAGGCTTGTCAGACCTAAATAGTGCTATCTAACTAATGACCCGCTCGCCATTGGCCCGGCGATTAAGTCGATATAAAAAGGAGGGACTTCGTGATAGAGTTTTGGTCTAGTGAAAGTTAACTGTCCATGAGGACGAGGAATTATATTCCTGAACCCGTACTGTCCTACCCAAGAAAGGACGAGGAATCTATATTCCTTAACCCATTCCCAACCCCTGGGAATCCCATGCTTTGTAGAAAGTGTGAACTCACCTTAGGTTAGCTCGGCAGATAGTTTACTTGTTAAAACACTATAGTCAATCACGTCCTATTATAATTACCACATCTTAATTAAATTAATTTCGCATTTAAATATTTCACGTATTAGTACATGTCACAAGTCAAGTAGCATACAATATCATGTTCCACATGTATACCTATTTACACACATACGGTTTCATAAACAGTTTCGTAGTCACACTTAGCGTTATTGTATGGCACACCATAAGTTAATGATAATCACATAATAAGATGGCACAACATTCAGTCAATCCCACATTAGGTTTGCACTCATGGTTTTAATGTTCAATATGCATTACCATTAATATCCTACTGTTATAATAGTTTTCATAACAAGTCTAGCCCACTCAGGTTCGGCCCACTATCACACATGGAGTTCAACTCATGAATTCAATTCACAGACAGTTTCTAAAGAATCATTAATCATGCATTCCTAGTTTATAACTAACATTAGATTATTCAACACTACACCCTAGCATGCTTCTAACATCAAACCTACATGTGTCGTATGCCGGGACAGGTTCGTTTAACGTTTAACGGGAGTCGTTATCATCACTTATAATCGGACACATAATCATATCTTCATCAACTCATTCACAATAAATCTTATTTCACAAACATTCTAAAGCATAATCTATCCACACACGACATACTTTCAGTTTCAAAGCAACCATTCAGGTTTTCATGTAACTTGTCTATCTTATAAACATGTCAAGATCAAGATTCATATACAAACACATCATATATAACTCGCAATTCCCGTAACGAATATCGCGTTGCATGCTCATACAAACAATAGTTCCAGTTCACCAACATATTCATACCATCGAACAAATATATATATATATATATATATTCATACAGTTTCATGTAATCGCTAATCATAGGCACCAAACATATACATATCATCAAACGAATATATATATATATATATATATATTTTCATACAGTTTCATGTATAACATATTTCCTTGCAAGGTGTTAAGTTGAGATCGAACCGAAACCACGACGAGTCTAATAACTACAACTACGGACGAGAGAGAGCGAGATCTTACCGGTGCTCGGCGGAGGCTGAATTCGCCGAAGAAGAAGGTGAAGGTGGCCGGTTCTTCGTAGGATTTCGAGTGAGAGGGGAAAGGTTGCGACGGAGAGAAGAACTTGCCGTAGGGTTCGTTTTTGGGGTGAAGATAAAACAATACATGCACCTTATACGTACATTGTGTATGGCGGTTGAGGGGGTGGGTCTGGGCCGAAAGTAATAAGGAATGGGACATGAGGTTTGGGCCGTAACTATTGTAACAAATTGGGGGGTGGGCTGTGGGTGTCGCACACAAGGGAACAAGATGGATGATTTACATATAACTATTTTAATTTAAATCTTTTTTTTAACCATAATCTAATTAATAATAATTAAAATTCAACAATTAGTAACAATTACAATCAATTAGATTAATGCATGACAATATATATGTACAGTACATATTTGTGCAGACGTGGTACGATGTGTTGCACAGAACGTAAAGGAAAGAAATGTAAATAAAATGCTCGAACGAATTGACTGGTTTATACCTCAAAAATACGGTTTGTCACATCATCCCCAAGTTAAAAGAAATTTTGTCCCGAAATTTAGCACGTGGTTACTGAGGGGGAGCTAGTTAAGTTGCGTGGTTTCCTGGTTTTCCTGGGGTGTCACATCATTCCCCCGTTGGTTTGGAATTTCGTCCCTAAATTCCGCAAATAGCTTCAGCCTCAGCAGTGGTTTCACGTTTCTCGAACAACTGGGATACTTGAGTTTCATTTGGTCTTCTCGTTCCCAGGTATCCTCTGGGCCACGACGGGAGTTCCAACGAACTCGAACGAGAGGGATTCTGGTATGCTTGAGAATCTTAACATCTCGGTCAGTAATCTCTATTGGTTCCTCGACGAATCGCAGCTGATCGTCGATAGTGAGCTCCTTCAAAGGAACTATGAGGGTCTCATCTGACAGACACTTCTTCAGATTCGACACGTGGAAAACGTTGTGAACTGTACTGAGTCTGTTGGTAGGTTTAGTTTGTAGGCCACCTTGCCTATTTTCTCTATGACTTCGAAAGGTCCGACGTATCGTGGGTTAAGTTTGCCTCGTTTGCCAAAACGAACCACACCCTTCCAGGGTGAAACTTTGAGTAGCACTTGATCCCCAACCTGGAGCTCGAGTGGTTTCCTGCCCTTATCGGCGTGGCTTTTCTGACGATCACAAGCTGCCGCCATTCGTTGTCGTATTTGAGCAATCCTTTCTGTTGTGTCTACCACAAGTTCTGGGCCAGTGATCT